>CM061141.1:228140503-229466165 GCA_030789695.1 Scilla litardierei | reverse complement strand
CGATCGGGTGAACCGCTTCACAGAATTACAACGCAATGCGGGATTTCACCCGGTCGAGATGAACCGGTCGGTTGACAAATGGATGCGGTCGGTTGGATCTTGGTGCCGACCGGGTGAGGAGACCGGTTGGATCTTCGTGTCTTGGCTGTTGGAATTCAGCTACAGGTGAACCGATCGGGTGAAGGTCACCCGATCGGTTGGCAATCAGCTTCGAATTTCCAGAGACTTTGAGCTTTTGACCCGGTCACTGAACCGACCGGGTGACTTCTCGTAAGCTCCAAGCTGCGTCTGGGTGGTGCACGCGTGCATCACCGGATTGGTTGAAGATGATCAACCGATCGGGTGAGGGGCTGAAAGATGCAATCTTCGTCGTTTGACCCCCTGGATCACGCGTGACTCCTCCCGTTGCTCCGGGGACACATGATATCATCGTTTTATGCCCCATATGCCAGTAAACTCCTGCAAAATACGGAAAACACGGAAAAGTGAAAGAAAACAAGAAAACACGAGAAAACGAATATAAGACGGCGGTAAAATACCGAAAAACACGGAAGAAAACGTGCGCAAATATATGAAATATAAACGCACGTCAAAATCCCCCAAGCTGAACTCTTCCTCGTCCTCGAGGAAGACGAGTGAGAGTAGGAGCTCGGAGGGGAAAAATAGAGAGAAAGAGAGAAAAAGAGAACTCTATATCCTAGACGCCCGTCAGGGCCAACAAAATCAAAAACGACACACCGAGCAAGCAAACGCCAAATCACATCACTAAACCAAGGAATACGAGTCCAGACAAGTGCCGTGGGCCCACGCGGTGAAGCGCGAGTGAGTGTGGTCGTGTGCTAGCAGACGGTGTCACTATCTACGATGTGCGATAAAGCTCGATATACACAAATCCAGGAAATGACCCAAATATCGATTCGAATCGAATAAAGCGGTGAATATATAGTTCAAGCATGCATGAGAATAGAGAGAGAATCGAAACATATCATGCGTCAGGGACTCCACAACTTGGGTTAAGGAAATCACCACACTATAGCCAAGATAATAGCTAAAAAGTTCCTAAGCCAAGTGTTTTCGAAACCGATGGGGGGTGAGATGATGTGGAGTAGAACACTCGGTGCAAATTCTCGCCTTCCCTTTATTCTCGGCAAGTAGGAAAAAATATTCACACGGGAATTTTTTTGGGTTTTGGGTATTTGTATATTTTTTTGGATTTTTGGCTATACAATTTTTCTTTCTTTTCTTTTCTCTTCTTTTTGGGTTTTTCTTTTCTTTTCTCTTTTTTTTTGGATTTTTGGGTTTTTGGCTATACACATGTGTACTCTCCCAAGCGGGAGAACGGTACACGACGAGGGGATTTGCACCAAGTAAAACAAAAAAGAAATCGGAATCTAAACACTTGGGCAAAGGAAACTATTCTCGCTAATTAGAGCATGGGCCAAATGGGTTATCCTAGTCCTTAATTGTGGAATCCCGACACATGCGAAATGAAGCATACGATATATATATAATCATGCATACAGAAACAGGCAAGAGAAGCAAATACCGCATTATTCATATCGAAGTGTGATAATCTAGGGGTCATTCCTGGACAGGTATATAAAGTAAAATCACAAAGCAGAAGCACACCAAACAGCTAGGCACGACACACGACTCACAAAAAAAGCTAAGTGGACCCACGATGCGTGAAATGCAAGAGGACTCGATATCCTAGGGTTAGTGAGTGTGATTATCGATGCTATGCTAGGTGTGTGTAATTTTGTGGCAATTCATCATAGGGTTCATCTCTAGGAGAAAGAGATAAAAAGAAGAAAAGAAAAATTTAAAACACGATGAAAACGACACAAAGACGAGAAAGAAAGACTCAAATGAAGCACAAAGTGCGACTCCCCCAAGCTGAAGCTTGCATTGCCCTCAATGCAATAAGAGTGAGTACGGGAGGGCAATGAAAATGGGGGGGAATACGCACAGACACAAAAAAGAAATGAGAAAACATGGAAAAACACAGATACGAAAAATGAAAATAAAGAAAAATCAAAATCAAACCACACGACAGAAAAATAGAAAAAGAAAGAAAAAGAGAAAGATGACACGACACACAAAAATAAAACAAGCACACACACAAAAACAAAACACGACAACACAGCAAAATAGACTTCCCCCAAGCTAGACATGACAATGCTAGCAATGAGATATGAACGTGAAAGTGCAGAGATATGCAAGGGGGATGTCAATAAAAGAAAAGAAAGGAAATAGAAATAAAAAGGAAGCGATTCGACACGTGAATGGGTCCTCCCCCTAGCAGTGGTAAAGCAGGGCCCCGTAAAGAAAGATGTGCACTAAAAATAGGGGGGACAAAAGCAGGATGGGGAAATATCAAGCAGAGGCACCACCCTCTGGGGGTGGTGATGGGGGCCTGTGCAGGGGACCAGTAGTGGTGGGGGGTGGGATGTGAAGCTCGGAGACACCGGGTGGGTCAGTGCGAATGTGGCGAACGAAGCTTTGAAGAAAGGGCAGGTCTCGGTCGACGGACTCCTGAGTTATCCGACCACCATGTCCAGCTAGGAGGATCATGGCCACGAATCGGTCGGATAGGTCGTCGTCTTGGAATGACACCCCGAATTCGGCATCGCCAATGTAAGCGGGGGAAGTGGTGCGTGGGGTGGGAGATGAATGGTGGTGGTGGGTTGAGCGGGGGGGTTGTGTGCGACGAGCACGACGGGTGGGCCTAGGGTTGGAAGAGCTGGCGTCGGTGGGCTTAGCACGGCGAGGAGGCATTGTGCAGGAGTCGTGTGTGTGTGTGAGTGTATGCAAAAAGACGATGAAGACACACAAACACGACCAACGAGCAAAATGGAATATTTGGGGCAAAATAAAAATTGAGCTAAGGAGCGAGTTTACCCAAATGAGATGAAGATCGTTGCTCGTAGATGCCCCAATGCTACTCGATAGGAGCACGTGTGAAGCCGCGGCAATCTCTTCAGCAAGTTTTGAAATTGGGGGAGAATGGGTGAAAGTTAGGGTTTTGTGTGCGGGTGGAATCGAGGAGGATGGAGAGAAATCGATGGAGAGATGGATAGGGAGGGGTGGGGGTCGATTTGGGTTGATGTTGGGGAAGAACGAGGTCAGGCGCAAGAGGGGGAGCTGAAGCGTCGTTCTGGGATTCGAAAATGGGCGAGGGCGGATCGAACGGGCGGGGGCGACCATTTATAGGGATTTAAGTCGAACCGATCGGGTGAGTTGTCACCCGATCGGTTGACTTCATGGTCGAAAACTTTGGCTGGAGAGTTGCTACAGGCAAAACGATCGGGTGATAACTCACCCGATCGGGTGGTCGCTCCACAGATTTTCTCGAAAGTTTAGGGTTTCTCACCAGGTCCCTCAACCGGTCTCGCTTCTTGTCACCCGGTCGGTTGACAAATCCCTGAAATTTTCCCGAGAGTTTCCCCAGGTCACCCGGTCTGCTCACCCAGTCTCTTCTTTCTTCACCAGGTCTGTTCGCTGAGTTACAGATACGGCTGTTAGCTGATACATCCCAACCGATCGGGTGAGTTATCACCCGATCGGTTGGGGCCTTGTTTTCTGCAAAAACCCAAAAATCGCCTAAGTTTCACGACGGAAGATCTTGCGGCTGGATTTATTTATAAAAATAGATAAAATAAAGTTAAAAATAATCCTAAAAATTGAAACAAAAGTTTAGAGCATGGGTTGCCTCCCATGAAGCGCTTTTGTTTAACGTCGTTTAGCTCGACGCCCGTTGATGATGTTCATGGTGGGCGATACGGGTGATGCCCAAAATCCGGCATCTCTTCAACTCTAGAGCTTGTGGCTATAGGTGTAGTTGGCGGTTGTAAGAAGATTTGCTCAACTACCCTCCCTTTGTCGATAGGATCTGGGGGCTTCTCCCTCAAATTGGCGTCTACCGCCATCTTTTTCAGGATCCGGTCCTCATCACCGGTGAGGTCCATGGGTTCTTTCCCTTTTCTCCTCGAAGGAGGAGACTTAGGGAATCCGGGAGGGGTCACACTTCGCGCGACCGCCTCATTAGTGACTTCATTCTTTGGGGAGCCAACTTGCTCTCCAAGGTCCCCCAAGCTATCGGGGGGGGTTCCTCGAGAGCACTTCCCAGGCACTTGTTTCAACAGCTCTATCTTCTTCGTTCTCCAGCATACTGATACTAGGATCGTCCGGGGGATTTGGATGCTTCATCGACAAGCCTAAGTCAAATTCGACTCTTTCTTGGCCCACATTGAGGGAAAGCTTCCCATTCTTCACGTCTATCAAAACTCCGGCGGTTGCCATAAAGGGCCGTCCAAGGATAATAGGGGTATGCTTGTCTTCCGGCATGTCCATCACCACAAAATCAACCGGTACATGTACTCCTCTCACATTGACGGGGAGGTCGTCCACTACTCCCACCGGGTACTTGACCGAACGGTCAGCAAGTTGTAATGTCATGCCGGTGGGCTCTAAGTCTCCCATCCCTATTCTCTTGTACAGCGATAGGGGCATTAAGCTGACGCTCGCGCCTAGATCGACGAGTGCACTCTGGATTTGCACTTCCCCAATAGAGCAAGGGATGGAGAAACTTCCGGGGTCCTTGAGCTTGGCGGATTTGCGCGCTGAATGAGTGTGCTGCACTCCGCCGTTAACACGACCTTCTCTTTTCTAGATCCCCGTGTCACCAAGTCTTTCAGAAATTTGGCATATGAGGGAATTGTCTCGATGGCCTCGAGGAAGGGGATTTGTAAGCTCAGGTCTTTCACCATGGCAAAGAATTTGCCATACTTCACATCGATTTTGGCTTTGGCAAGCCGTTGTGGGAAAGGCACAACGGGCTTGAACACTCTTAGGTTCCCTTCCTCATCCTTCTTCTTCTCCTCTCTATGAACTCCCTCCGGAGTAGTTGGCTTTGGTGACGAAGCACCGTCGTCATTTAATTTCTCAGTTGGTCGTTCCACGACCAACGGTGCTTCCGGTCCTTTGGGGGGCTCTCTCGTAGGTATTTGCGTTCCGCTCCTCAAGACGATGGCGGACACGTTCTCATGCTCATGTGTGAGCGCCAAGGTCCGGTTTACCCCCCTAGGGTTCACCTCAGGCTGTGGCGGTAATAAATTCTGAGGTCTCTGAAGGTTCGCCACTTGCAACCCCAGCTGGGTCACCTGATCAGTGAGGACTCTTTGTCCCATCTCCAGCTTCAGATTTATCTTCTCCTGATTGGCGATGTATTGAGTCAGGAGGGACTCAACCGGAGAAATGGCCCTCTGCTGGCCGTATTACTGCTGGGTGGGCTGCTGATTCCTAGGAGCATACTGTTGATACTGTGGCGGAGGTTGTTGTTGCTGAAATTGCTGCTGCTGAAACTGCTTCTGGGGCCTAGCCGGCTGATATATCTGCTGTTGTTGCTGAACCGGCTGTTGATAAGGCGCACGGTAGCTATGGTTGGGATGATTCCGGTTGTTGGGAGAGTAGGCCAGGTTGGAGTTGGTTCGTGGCGGAAAAGGCGCATTCCCTGTAGGATTGTAAAATAATGCGCTCGCCTGATCCAACGGTGGTGAGATGTCACCACCGTCGAACTCTCCAAAAACTTCGGACTCTACCGCAGCAATCTGTTGTGAACCGGCGCCACCGGCGCCTACCATTAATGCGGAGATCTGGGTCGACAGCAAGTCAAACTTGCTTGACAATTTGTCGACGTCCTCGACTCTATGGATGCCCCCAGATCTAGGTGTGGCTCTCTCGTCACACCACCGTTCATTGTTGGATGCCATATTTTCAAGAATCTGTCCGGCATCTTCTTCGCTTCTCGACATAAAGGACCCTCCAGCCGCGGCGTCCATGGAAGATTTTAAATCATCCCTCAACCCATTATAAAACAGATTTATGATCTGCCACTTGGGGAGCTCATGGTGGGGACATCTTCTCTGCATCTCCTTGTATCTTGTCCAAGCTTCATGCAAGGACTCGTGGCTGGCCTGGGAGAAGGAGGAGATCTCACTCCTCAGCTTCATGGTCTTCCCCGGGGGAAAGAACTTCGTCAGGAAAGCGTTTGAGAGCTTCTCCCAGGTGTTGAATGTATTCGGGTCCTTCCCCCTAAGCCACAGCTTGGCCTTATCTCGCAAGGAGAAGGGGAACAGCTTCAGTCGGATCGCCTCAGTTGTGACACCGTTTATCCGGAAGGTGTCACATTTCTCCAAGAAGGAGTCTAAATGCTCAATCGGGCTCTCCATGGGTGCACCCGAAAATTGATCCTGCTGGATCCACGTCACCAAAGATGGCTTAAGCTCGAAGCTTTGGGCCGTAATAGCTGGAGGACGGTGGCGGAGGTGGACTCGATAGATGGCATCGAGTACTCCAGCAGAGACTTGTGAGGTGGGGTGTTCTCCACCATGGCTTCAGGATCCTCTCTTCTTCGCTTCTCGGCGGCCAAACGCCTTAGGGTGGCATTTATCTCTGGATCAACGGGGATCAAGTCGTCGAGACTTCTTGAACTCCTGCACATGAAAAACAACAAACACCCGTGAAGCGAAAAGTGGGAAAGAAACAGATAAGATAAGAAATAAAAATAAAAATAAAAATAAAAATAAGAAAATAAAAAGGAAAAAGAAGAATGCGAAAATTATCGCGAGGTAGGGATGAGAGCTAGACACAAGGGTTCATGAAATCCTAAAATAACAAGCACGTTGCCTCCCCGGCAACGGCGCCATAAACTTGACTCGCCCCCCAGCGGCTGCGCGCTAGATGTGTGCAATGATGCGAATGGGGGGCGTGAGATTTAAATATTTGTAACCGCAAGCGAACGATGTTGTAGTGTGGCTTGGGGGTCGAACTCAGGGAGGCGTGGATGTGCTTGTGTCAAAGAGGATCAAAATCACCCCATGGGCGAGCTAGCCCAGATCGAATGATGGGTTGTCACGGTAAAGGAATGCAAGGTATAGACAATACGAAGGAAAACCCCGGGACTTTGGTTTCCACCCCAACGAGCGACTCTCGCCGATACGGCCTACGGGTAGGATGGCGATCGAAATTAGGGTCTAATGGTGAGACGTTGCCTCTGAAAGTGGTACCGGCATCCCATGGGCCTGATATTCCGGTCGGTGCCCAGGATGATACACCGGACTTCCCGGGTTCGATCAGTGGGCACTCCCATGTCCATTAACACTGATCGACTCCGGGAGCACTAAGCTCGCAATGATAACTCCCAACGTCTCATACTGCCGCTCCCGTGCGCTAGGATTCGATGTCTACGCTAAGGGCGTGAGCTATGGCTAGGGAGTCAACCGCCAAGTTTATTCCCCCTTGGCCCAACGGTCAAAGGCGGTCTTTTTCCCGCCGATGACAATAAAAAGCCCAGCGTAACTGTTAGATTCCTAACCCCTATCGATTTCCTAGCCCTATGGACGCATCGGGAAGAGCCCACGAAGGGGTTTCCGCCAAAATCCCAGATTTGGGAACTACTCACACATATTTAGTAAAAAGCGATCTAAACAGAAATCGACTGTAAAAATCATGATCAGACAATAGAAATGCAATGGTAGTAAAGCAATTAAGATAATACTAAAATTTGACAAAGATCTGAAAACTTACAAAACCTGGAAAATTACAGCCGTCACAAAATGAAGAAAACAGTAAAAAATAACCAACTCCCGAATATGGGAAACCTAAGGTTCTATTTATAGAAAACGACATCACCCGATCGGTTGACAAGTCCCCCGATTGGGTGAACCACTTCACAGAATTACAGCGTAATGCGAGATTTCACCCGGTCGGGATGAACCGGTCGGTTGACAAATGGATGCGGTCGGTTGGATATTGGTGCCGACCGGGTGAGGAGACCGGTTGGATCTTCGTGTCTTGGCTGTTGGAATTCAGCTACAGGTGAACCGATCGGGTGAAGGTCACCCGATCGGTTGGCAATCATCTTCGAATTTCCAGAGACTTTGAGCTTTTGACCCGGTCACTGAACCGACCGGGTAACTTCTCGTGAGCTCCAAGCTGCGTCCGGGTGGTGCACGCGTGCATCACCCGATCGGTTGAAGATGATCAACCGATCGGGTGAGGGGCTGAAAGATGTAATCTTTATCGTTTGACCCCCTGGATCACGCGTGACTCCTCCCGTTGCTCCGGGGACACAAGATATCATCGTTTTATGCCCCATATGCCAGTAAACTCCTGCAAAATACGGAAAACACGGAAAAGTGAAAGAAAACAAGAAAACACGAGAAAACGAATATAATACGGTGGTAAAATACGAAAAAACACGGAAGAAAACGTGCTCAAATATATGAAATATAAACACACGTCAGTCTCCATTTACACATCACCGCCTCACATCTTCATTGTATCCCTCTCCCGTGTTTGCTTCTTACTAGTCTTCCTCGGGGACGAGTAAGAGGTAAGCTTGGGGATTTTGATGTGTCATTATATTCCACATTTTATCTATAATATTACACGTCAAAATGATTTATCAATTACATATTTCATACGATTTATGCTATTATTTGGAATAATATGAATTTCGGAGCGTTTATGTCCATTTCAGGTATTTGGGCGATATTGGAGCAATTTGGAGTCAATAAGACGATCGGTGACGTGAAAGTACCAATGAGACTCATGATGACATGCTCGAGGTGCCAAAGAAGAATACTTGAGCAAGGAAGAGGCAAGAGAGAAGGTCGCTCGATCGAACTATGATGCGGCGAAGGAATCGAGCGACCCGAAGTGCTGGAAACAGGACAGCAATGCACTATTTCCAAATATTCTATCACCTGGGATTTTTCACTATTTTTACGATATTTGTCCCAGATAATTGACTTCAAGACGGTTCCAACTCCACCAAGAACGTGCCAATCGGAGGTCGGATGAGCCCTGGGAAATTTCTGCAAGTTGATGGTGCAGTGCTAAAACTGTTCTCAGCAGCCTACTCGGTCAAGCAGTATAATACTCGGTCCGAGCAGTGCCCTACTCGACCGAGTAGTGTGCAAAATCTGTTGAAACGTGTTTTTGATGCCTTATATGGTTGAACAGTAGGTTGCTCGATCGAGCAGTTAACTGCTCGGCCGAGCAGGTGCTGAAATGTGTATTTGACATCCTAAACATTAGGTTGCTCGACCGAGCAACCTCCTGCTCGGTCCGAGCAACCTCCTACTCGACCGAGCAGTGCTTGATCGGGCCGATTTGAAAGAGTGACATATTTCAGAGGAGCTCGATTCCCTGTGCAATCCGACCGAGCAGGAGGGCTGCTCGATTGAGCAGCCGAACGACTCGACCGAGCAGCCGAACGACTCGACCGAGCAGCTTTGTGCTCGACCGAGTCGCTGTGGGCCCATTCTTTTAAGCTGCGCCCGGATTTTTGGGGACGATTTGGAGGGGTTTTGGAGGAGTTTATGGCAGCCGTCAGGAGGGGGTTCTGGTGGGAGTTCTGTAGAGAGTTTTTTTGGGGAGATTTTTAGAGAGTTTTTGGAGAACTTTTGTATAGATTTTTAGAGAGAGTTTTAGAGAGCTTTTTTAGAGTTTTTCGGCGACGATCTTTTGGGGAGTTAGGCCATGCCCTAGGCCCCTCCTTTGTATCAAGATAAGTATTTTTGTCTCTTTAATTCTATTTTTGTTATTTATTTGTGATTATTGATTGAATATCTCGTTGATGCATGCTAGGATGAATTCTCTTGCTATTATTGAATCTTCTATTGTTTTTCCTATGATGCATGTGTAGTTCTATCTAGGGATAAGGGATTAGCCCATGGATCTTAGGATTTATATGTAAAGTTGGGATTTTTATGGTGCGTTGGTTATAAATGGGGTTGTATTTTGGTTGATCTAGCAAAATCCCTAGGAGAACTCGTATTGAGATCGTGCCCACGGTCGGTGGAATCGATTAGCTTAAGGAGCATCCTATGGATTTAATTAGGGAGTTAGTGGATTCAACCGAGGTACGTGACCATGCCCGGTTCGTGCCTTGATGGGATCCACCGACGAACTATATTACTAATTCACGGCTACCGCCATTGCGTCAAATAGAGCCACCAAAGTACCTCGAAACTCTAACCCACAAGAGTGGTATGAGTTGAGAGCATTCGAACCACGAGAGTGGTGAGATTATTGGATATCCTTAATGCACGTATCGTATGCGCCTATTGCGAGCGCGGGGTTAATGCGATACGTTAGATTCATGATGCCCAGACACATGAATTCACTTCCTAGATGCTACAATCCTCAATAAAACTAATGCAACGTAAGAGTCATAGCCTAGCGTCGACGTCTGACGGTCCTAGTGGTGAGTCCTAAAGCCCTAGTCTTTTCTTTCTTTCTTTGTGTGGAACCCCTTGTTTGCGACATCGAGTGACACGACTTTCGCATCCATCACCATTATGACACTCCATATTCCACATCCACCAATAAACCCGCAAGTATAACTCAACCTAGGAGTAGATAGGTGGTATAGCACCGCTTCCCCGTGTTCGATACCCGCTTGCCACTATACCGTGCGCTTGCGGTAAACGACATTGTTTCGGAGTTAGTTCCGGACGCATCAAGTTTATGGCGCCGTTGCCGGGGATTTATCTCCGTGTAATTCGCGCAATTACTAGGTCGCTCTAGGGTTACATTTTGGACGCATCAAGTTTATGGCGCCGTTGCCGGGGATTTATCTCCGTGTAATTCGCGCCATTACTAGGTCGCTCTAGGGTTACATTCCGGACACATCACATGCACAACAAAAACTCAGAGAAATATCGTAATAGCAAAGGAATAAAAGAAATAAAATAAGGAAATATTAGAGATGGTAAGAGTTACTAACAATTATCTTCAATAAAGAAACAACCCAAGTAATAACCGTTACCTCCCCGGTAACGGCGCCAAAACATGATGCGCCCGAAACTAACACCTAAAACCCACCTAGCAGTGGCACGAATGCCAAGGCTAGATGTATCCCAAATGTAACTCCCGGAGAGTACCGCAAGCAAACGATGTCAAGTTATAATATAAAAGATATCAATCCCACAGGGAGGTAGATGCTATTATTGTCTTGGGTAATCTCTAAATATCTAGAATAATGCTAGCAGTCCGTTTCAGAAGATTGTTTGTTGCAGAGTTATCTTTCAAGCAAGAGTTTAATCAATAATAAAAGACTAGGGCGTTAGGACTCACCACTAGGATCGTCGAATGTCGATGCTAGGTTAGAACTCTTACATTACATTGGCTTTATTAGGGGTTGTCACATCTAAGATGTAGAACAAAGACCAGCTAACATTAGCACCATTTGTCTAACGTTTCGCACGCTTACCCCCACTCTCATGGGTGGCCTCACATACGATCCATGCATTAGGATCGACAACTATTCATGCCACTCTCGTGGATAAAATGATCTCCATTTATGCCACTTTCGTGGATAGAAATTCGATGTGTATTTTGGTGGCTCTCATTGACACAAAGGCGGTAGTCATCAATTAGTAATATAGGATGTCGGTGGATCCAATCAAGAAGCGCACCGGGCATGGTCGCAAACCCTAATTGAATCCACTAACATCCTAATTAAGTTCATAGGATACTCCTTAAGCACGAGTGTGCCACCGACCGTGGACACGATCCCCATTCGAGATATCATACAAACTTGGCTGGATCAACCAAAACACGCCCCTTTTATACCAACGCAACCTAAAAATCCTAATTTTACTTCTAAATCCTAAGATCCTAGGGCTAATCCAATAGCCCTAGATAGAACTACTCATGGATCATAGCAAGAGACATGAAAGATTCAATAAAGGCAAGAGAATTCATCATAGGAATATAAAACATCAAGTAAAGCATAAAAAGATTAGATAATCGTTACCAACGTGTCGTAGGAAGATATCCAATCGCAGATAATTAAGATGAACAAGATTCCATTCAATAAAGATCAATAAAAATCTCAACTTTACTCTCGACAAAATAGCGACGGCTAGAACTTCTCTCTAGATCTAAAATTAAAATTAAACTAAGGGAAATAAGCTAGCTCTCTAAAAAGGGTAAAAATTGTTCTTATATACAAGGGGTATGGACCCCAAAAAATCTCAGAAAATCTGGACACTTGGGCCCACAAACTTGTCTGGCCGCGTAGCCCTCCTCGATCGAGTAGGGCGCCGCTCGGTCGAGCTGCATGCGACAACTGCTTTGCTGCTTCTTTGGCTCTGCCTGATACGGGCTACTCAGTTGAGTAGCCCCTCCACTTGGTCGCGCTGCTTTAGGTCTGAACTCCCTCTAGAATGTTGCTCTGTTTGGTTGCGACTCGGGTCGAGTAGATGATCAGCTTGGTCGAGTGCTGATGCTGCTTGGTCGAGTGGGGCATGTCTATTTTCGCTGCAACGTATGTGTGTTAGCTCGGTCGAGTGCTGATGCACTCGACCGAGTAGCATGGGAAACTGAACACAAGTAGGCCTAGAGTTCTCATCTCTCTCTCTCTTCTCCTCCTCTCCTCCAATCTTCTTCCTTGCCTCGGAGAACTCTTATGGAAACTTGCCAATGACATCACATACGTGTAGAATGTGTCCATGTCCCTAAATAGCTCCAATTCACTCCAAAACTCCTGAAAATCCACAAAGCTACACGAAACTCGAATATGGCGTTAGAAGAGCGATAATATATGAAAATGTGGACTTTGGAGGTGAATATGATATGAGATGATGCAGAAAATGTTGGATATGGAAGACGTTAGTACACCCTTGTAGAGGATGTACGAGGGAATACGGACCTCGAACGTCGCGCATACGAAGTCGTGCGCAAAGGGAATATGTTCCCTTGCGGAGAGGATCTCTAGATTGATGGGAAAGTCGCATTATATATGCATAAGTGCATGCGACATATGGCTAATAAAGGGGTAATATCTTAAGCTTATGTTGTGCCATGCATATGGTATAACTTAAGTTTATAATGTGCCATGTATCATGGTACACCTTAGTTAAATTGTTCCTAAGGAACAATTACTCCTAAAATAACTACCTTGGGGGCTATAAATAAGACCCAAGGGTAGCCATTTCCTTACACTTTTGCATGGCATTCTTGCATGCATTTCATTCTAGCGAAGCTCTGCCGAAATCCTTCCTCTCTCTTTATCCAAGTTCTTAAATCTAAAAGTAGAGATTTAGATTGTGGATTTAGTAGCCTTACTCCGTTCGTGAGAAGACTCGATCCGTCGTGGCGAATCTGAAGGCAAAGTTCCGAGACTACCGTGCCGCATACGCAAGCGTAAGTCTCAACTTTATTTATCGATCCTTACTCTGTTTTGACAGGATCCTACATTGGTATCAGAGCCATACGGGTTCGCCCCGGTCAAACCGCCGCCCCGTCGAAACTATGAACGAGTCGTTGTCTTTTTCACGAATGGGTATCCTACCATTACGGATATGGTAGGAACGCTTTGTGACGGAGAGAACGCAGCGGTTGTTCTTTTCACGTTAGGGTCTTCTGTCATTAAGGATATGGCAGGAACTCTCCGTGACGGGAAGAACTGACCGTTTATGTAGTATGTTATTTTTCATTTTTGGCACACAGCCATTAGAAAATAACTACTTTCTCGACGAACGGGTGCTTCATCGACGAACGGGTGCTTCACCGGAGAAGAAGGTGGTAGTTATTTCCATCGGGGAAGATGAAATTTGGTGCATGTGCACCATGGCCAAATGGGCTATGAAGGCCATGCACCCCCCCTCCCCATGCGGAGGGGTTTGGCTACGACCAATAACCACCACGGCAACCCCCTCCGGCGGGGGTATGCGGCCACCCCATTAAAGGGGGGAGACCGGCCATGGCCAAAGGGCCATGGCCGGTCAAGGCCAATAAGCCATGGCCATGGCCGGCCGACCCTGGCCGGCCGCGGCCAGGGCCAGAGAGCCCTGGCCGCGGCCTGGCCAGGGCCAGGCCTCCCTGGCCGAGGCCAGGGTAGGCGCCCTGGCCCCGGCCAGGGCCTGGCCGCCCTGGCAGCGGCCAGGGCAGCGCTGGCCGCCCTGGTCGAGGCCAGGACAGGGGCCCTGGCCCCCGGCCAGGGCCTGGCCGCCCTGGCAGAGGCCAGGGCCTGGTCGCCCTGGCCTCAGGCCAGGGCCTGGTCGCCCTGGCCTCAGGCCAGGGCCTGGTCGCCCTGGCCGAGGCCAGGGCAGGGGCCCTGGCCCCGGCCAGGGGCCCTGGCCCCGGCCAGGGGCCTCTGGCCGAGGCCAGGCCAGGCCAGAGAGGCCTGGCCGACCTCTGGCCTAGGCCAGGCCAGGCAGAGGCCTGGCCGGCCTCTGGCCGAGGCCAGGCCTGCCTCTGGCCAGGCCAGTGGCCTGGCCGGCCCTGGCAGTGGCCAGGGCTGCCGCAGGCCGCCCCTGGCCGGCCAGGGCAGAGGCCCTGGCCGGCCCTTGGCCAAGCCTCGGCCAGGGCAGAGGCCTTGGCCGGGAGAAGTTACAGACCAAATAATTGGTCGACCAATTTGGTTGTTTTGGTCGACCAATCCGGCAGAAGGTCTTGGTCGATCGCGAACTTGCCGACTGACCCATACGGGGTGACAAAAGGCCTTGGTCAAACTCGAATGTGCCGATTAGCCCATACGGGGCTAACGACAGTCGCCTACTCTTGTTTTATAAAATTTTTTTTGGGCTCTACTCCTTGAAGATTAGCCATAGTGCTCTACTTCATGCGAGATTAGCCATGTCATTATGCTCTACTCTACGTAGATTAGCCAATGTACTTATGACATTGTGCACTCTACGGAGATTAGCCAATGTATTTCAAATTTTTTGACTAAGATGTTTTCAAATAGGTTATGTCCCGTCCTTAAATCGGGATAGCGCAATTTAGAATTCCAAGTCCTACCACGATCCGGCCATGGTTATCTAACCCATGGGTGTGTAGAACAGGTCTCGTGGCTTGGCAATTGTTGCGCTAAAATTCTTTGCGCAAACTCTCACCTATTCCATTTTGAAAGATATGTTTTCAAAAAGTATTTTTCCGCTACAGGTACCATACGGGTATCATTTCTGATTTCTTTTTACTTGAGATAAGTAAGAGGGATACTTTGAAAGTTACTTCTAGATGGTAGTTGGGAACGTAGTGAACTTCTCGATTCTAGAGTAACATTTCAACGCATCCAAGGAACTTATCAAGTGTTTAAAGAATCGAAACTTTATGCATAGAATTTTGATCGTGTTTTTCATTTTCTTTGCAGTTTTTTGATTCGAATATGTCTACCGCTTCTAAGAACATTGTCGCAGAGCTTAACAAAGGTGAAAAGCTCAACGACGACAATTATAAACTTTGGTCAATAAAAATCCAATATGTTTTGGAAGAGCAAGATGTGCTTGAAACACTCCAAAACATAATGGAAGAACCTGAGTTGGGCAATACGGCCCAACACAAGAGGGACCGGGAAGCTTATGAGACTTGGACTCGAAAGAACAAAATAGCACGTATTACGTTACTGTCCGCAATGGACAATGACATAATGCGTCTATTTCGGGAATTCGACCTAGCCAAAGACATATGGTCTGAGCTAGAAATAAAGTTTGGTGGAACTTCGGTTACCAAACTCCGCTCCTTAAATATTCAATTTGATTCGTACAAGATGCGACGAGATCACTCTATGAAAAAGCATCTCCGCCACATGGCGAATCTCATATCTGAATTAAAGGATGCGGGTGTTACGCTGTCTGACGAACATCAGATCCAAGCAGTCATTCGTTCACTCCCAGATAGCTGGGATAACATGAAAATGCACCTCACTCATAATGAGTGCATTAAAACTTTAAGCGATGTATCGAAACACCTCGAACTCGAGGAAGAGCGAATTCAAGCCGCAAAACCAACTGTAGAAGTGCACATGGCCGCTAGTTCCTCACATGGAGGAAATAAGCGGAAGAATAAACGCTTAAGGTTTGTGAACGAACGAAAGCAAGAACCGGAAACCTCAAAGAAGACTAAGAACAAAAAGTGGCAAAAGAATGTGCACTCAAAGAAGAAAAACTTGAAGAAGATCAAGTGCTTTAAGTGCAACAAGTACGGTCACTTCGCCCGTACGTGTACGGATGGAAGTGATAAGGTAACTTGTAGGGCTAGTTACATATGTGTTTCTAGTTCCGTGTTTCTTGTTGAATCTAACTATTTTTGGTTGATTGATTCAGGGGCCACAGACCACGTAGCGAAGGACAGAAGGTTCTTCGTAGAGTATCGAAAGATAACTCAAGGAACAAAGTGGATATACGTCGGCAACAACACTCGTGTTGAAGTCAAAGGCATCAGAACATGCAAGCTAGTTCTCGACAACGACCGGACTTTATTATTGCACGACGTCCTCTTTGCTCCAGATATTAGAAGGAATATCGTATCCGTGGTCATGTTAATGTCTTTAGATTATGAATGGAGGTTCTATAAACAATAGGTTGACCTTGTTTGTAATAGTTCATTAATTGGGTCGGGTAATGTTTGTAATGGATTAATTGTTTTAAACACAATGTATGATGATTCTTCTTCTATTAATGAAAGTTTCCCTTTGACAAATGCTTCTAACTCTGAATCTGAGATCATTTGTTGGCATGCAAGACTTGGTCATATTGGACCAACTAGAATGGATAGACTTGCCAAAAGTGGCTTGCTATCTAATGTTTCAAAAGTTGAAATGTCAACTTGCGAACATTGTCTTGTAGGGAAAACTTGACGCAAGCCGTTTGGAACTGGCACAAGGGCCGAAGTTCCATTACAGCTTATCCATTCGGACATTTGCGGTCCAATGAATGTTAAGACAAGACGCGGGAAGTCCTATTTCATCACATTCATTGATGACTTCACCCGTTTCGGTCATATTTATTTGATTTCCCACAAACATGAAGCTTTATCTTGCTTCAAAAACTATATGAGTTTAGTGGAAAATCAACTAGATCGCAAGATAAAGGTCTTGCGAACCGATCGGGGTGGAGAATATCAATCAACGAGTTTTAAGGAACTCTGTGATGAAAAAGGCATAGTTCATCAAATAACTATGCCTTATACTCCGCAACAAAACGGTGTTGCGGAAAGAAGAAATAGGACATTGATGGAAATGGTCCGATCAATGATGTCTCATGCAAATTTGCCCATCACCTTTTGGGGTGATGCATTATTGACGGCAGCATTCATCTTAAACCGTGTACCCTCGAAGTCGGTAAGTTCTACTCCTTATGAGTTGTGGAACAATAGAACTCCAGACTTAAGCATTCTAAAACCTTGGGGTTGTGCCTCTTACGCACATTTATCCTCTCACAAATATGGCAAACTTGGGCCACGTGGGAGGAAGTGTATCTTCATCCGATACGCTGAAAACTCCAAAGGATATGTTTTCGTCGGTCAAGAGGACAATGGGGGTCTAATAGAATTCGAATCGAGGGATGTTGCCTTCTTGGAAAACGAGTTTCCAAGACAGGGTGAGATAAGTCAAGACTTATCCTTGTTTGAGACTTGGGATCAAGAAGGATCGGAACGTTCGAGTTGGAGAATTCTTGGTGAAGAAGAAAATACGTTTCAAACTTCACCAATGGATGATACGAACGATACCAATCCTATTCCGAGTGGGAGTGATATTATTCCAAGTGGGAGTGATGTCATTCCAAGTGGGAGTGATCAAACTCAAGCAAGACGTAGTAATCGAACGAGGCTAACACCTCTGAGATTTGAGGATGAATTTCCTCAAACATTCATGACATTACTACAAGATGATGACGAACCTGCAAATTTCAAACAGGCCGTCACATGCCCTGCTAAAGATAAATGGATAGCGGCAATGGAAGAAGAACTTCAATCCATGAAAACAAACCAAGTCTGGGACTTGGTTGATTTACCTAAGGGACGTAGAGCCATTGGGAACAAGTGGGTTCTCAAAATCAAGCATAAGGCTGATGGCTCCATCGAGAAATATAAAGATCGCCTTGTTGCAAAAGGTTTCACGCAACAGGAAGGAATAGACTACGAAGAGACTTTCTCTCCTGTCGTGCGTTTTACCTCCATTCGCTTAATTCTGGCAATGGTGGCTTGTTTGGACCTCGAGTTACATCAGATGGATGTAAAGACTGCTTTTCTTAACGGAGAACTAGATGATGAGATCTACATGGAACAACCAAACGGGTTCGTACAAGAAGAAAACAAACATAAGGTTTGTAAACTTCGTAAATCCATATATGGTCTTAAAACATCCTCAAGGCAGTGGTATATGCGCTTTCAAGATGTCGTTTTGTCGTATGGTTTCTCCATGCTTGACGAAGACAACTGCGTATATATTAAGAGGATTAAAAACAAGTATGTAATTATGTCTCTTTATGTAGATGACATACTTATAGCCGGAAATGATAAGCGTCTTATCATGGATATCAAAGCTTGGCTTTCATCCGTCTTTGAGATGAAAGACATGGGTGAAGCTGCATATATCCTTGGGTTTAAGATCTCAAGGAATCGTTCCAAGAAACTTCTTTCTCTCTCTCAAGAGACATATATAAAGAAAGTTTTAGAACGGTTTAATATGCAGGACTGCAAGCCAATTGATACTCCAATAAGCAAAGGCGAGGGTCTATGTTTGGAAATGTGTCCCAAAGATCCAAAAGAAAAGAAAGCTATGGAAAAGGTTCCATACTCCAGTGATGTCGGGAGTCTGATGTATGCCATGATGTGTACCAGACTGGACATTTGCTATGCTGTTGGTATGGTAAGCCGTTACCAATCCAACCCAGGACAGGCACACTGGAAAGCGGTGAAGAGGATATTAAGATACCTCAAAGGGACTGCGGACTATGCGTTATGCTATCAAGGCAATACCTTGAGACTCGAAGGCTATACCGATGCTGATTGGGCGGGTGATCTCGATGAGCGAAGATCTACCTCAGGCTTTGTTTACTTGCTCGGGAATGGTGCAATATCCTGGAGCAGCAAGAAGCAAACCTGCATCACCCTATTAACCATGGAAGCCGAATTTGTAGCATTCAGCATGGCGGTCCAAGAAGCTGTTTGGCTTAGGAAATTCTTAGACAGGCTAACGGATGCCACTGACTCGAGCACTGTTCCTATATACAGTGATAGTCAAGCTTCGATTGCCTATGTCAAAGATCCTAAATTTCATTGTAAGACCAAACACATTGATATTCGATTCAAGTTTGCGAAGGACTATGACAAACGGAAGGAAGTAGACATAGGATACATATCCACGCATGAGATGATAGCGGATCCCCTTACTAAGGCGATCCCCAGAGATGTGTTTTTCAAACACTTATCATCTATGGGAATGCGTAGGTGCTGAGCTGTATCATGTAATATTTCCCATGTCTATAGAAGATCAAAGTTTAATTTGCATACAAGTTTCTTACAAATGATTTTATATACATTTGTGTTTAAGTCTCAGCTATTTTATTGTGTGTATGTCGGACAGATTAAGGTTGGCTCTCTCACATGAGCAACCGCCTTATCTTATCAGATGGATAAGATAGAGATGAGACTAGTTTAAAGTCAAAATCATTAGACAAATGATTTAGAGTCGTGACTTAAACAAGATAGTCGAATGAAAGATCTGCATCATATGGATGCTTACAAAAGATCTGAGATCTGTATCACAATGATATTTGAAAGAGATCTCATAGGATTTTTTAATCCTATCTGTCTTATGCAGGATGAGAGTCCGGGAATATTTCATGAGTAGTAAGGGGACTCAAAAGATAGGCACTGTGGTGTCTGATCTTTCATTCGTACAACATCATTAAGACATACTCTCCCTGGGAAAGGAGTGATGTTGTAATACGTGTTCATACCACGTATGCATTTCGACCACTGAGTTAGTAGCAATAGTGTTTGCTATTATGTGAGACTCAAAGGCCATACGGGTCTTAACTCTTACCCTCAAGGACTCCAATTGGTTCCTTTAGATTTGACGAGATGATCGCTATCTTAGCGTGTTGCTAATGGGCTATGATAATTCGGCTCGGCGGGGCACGTTAGAAAAGCGAATCAAGTCAAGATCAGAAGGTTCGCAAGAAGAGGAAGATTAATTTCATATTCACATTTGGACTTTAAATGATTCAAAGCTGGCCAGCCAATTGTAATCCAGATGGGATTCAATTGTTGAATATAAAGTATAAGAAATGTGAAGAAATAATCTAGGGTAAAGCATGCGTTGAACTACTCAACTTTGCACCTTCGAGGTCGTTGTGTACCTCTAACAAGTGCACAACAACAGACTCTACGCGCATGACGGTCGCACGGTCTATTTCTCGGTATGATAGATGAAAGTACTAAGAGAAAGACGTTCTCTTACAATCCCCTCAAGTGTGAGTGGGAGATGTTGGATATGGAAGACATTAGTACACCCTTGTAGGGGATGTACGAGGGAATACGGACCTCGAACGTCGCGCACACGAAGTCGTGCGCAAAGGGAATATGTTCCCTTGCGGAGAGGATCTCTAGATTGATGGGAAAGTCGCATTATATATGCATAAGTGCATGCAACATATGGCTAATAAAGGGGTAATATCTTAAGCTTATGTTGTACCATGCATATGGTATAACTTAAGCTTATAATGTGCCATGTATCATGGTACACCTTAGTTAAATTGTTCCTAAGGAACAATTACTCCTAAAATAACTACCTTGGGGGCTATAAATAAGACCCAAGGGTAAGCCATTTCCTTACACTTTTGCATGTCATTCTTGCATGCATTTCATTCTAGCGAAGCTCTGCCGAAATCCTTCCTCTCTCTTTATCCAAGTTCTTAAATCTAAAAGTAGAGATTTAGATTGTGGATTTAGTAGCCTTACTCCGTTCGTGAGAAGACTCGATCCGTCGTGGCGAATCCGAAGGCAAAGTTCCGAGACTACCGTGCCGCATACGCAAGCGTAAGTCTCAACTTTATTTATCGATCCTAACTCTATTTTGACAGGATCCTACAGAAAATATATGTAAAATATGTACACATCAGGGCGTCAGAGCAATATATTCCAGATGAGTTCGGGGTCGAAACCACATGGAGGCGTTGATTGTACTACCTATCGATTCCTAGGTTGATTAGGCTTCGAATTTATAGTGGAGATGAATTACGAAGAAGGGTGTAATGGTGACGACGGTGAAATGCGAGGGTGTCACGATCAGCAACGCACAATCGAAAACTCTACATAAAAAGGAAACAAATAAAACTGAGAAAACAATTGGGAGAAAGATCACTAGGCCGCCAGGAATCCCCGCTAGAACTTTTGGGGTTGGATATCAGGTTAAGGATCCTCTCGTTTAATGATGAATGCAGGTAGGAGTGTCACATCCAGCAATGGGATCGAGTACTTGACTTTCGTCATCCTACTCATCTAACGTATCCCTGTGCTCAGCTGTTTTCGCTATGCACTTCACACATGGATACGTGCATTACGCAAGACACTGGTTCCCATATCATAGATCCATATCCACTCTCATGATCTGCGGATTGGGATACTACACTATGGTGGGTTCTAGCAGTCGGGCTACTCTCATAGCCACCGACTAGCAGATCAGGGATTAGTAATCATCCCTAGTGCACGAGTCACTCTTATGATCAGGAGCCCAAGAAGATGACCGCTAATCCCTAATCAAATTCGTGGGGATTTTCCCTAGAATATGGAGCTACTTTCGCAATCCTCCAAGTCTAGGGCTAATTCCACAAAACCCTTGTTCAAACTACCATAGAGCAACCCTAGATTTATTCAACTAAGATTAATCTAACATCCAATACCTAGAATCCTACGGTTCATCCTTAACCCTAGCAATAGATCTACTCAATCATAAGGAAATATAGGAAAACAATAGAGATCAACATCACAAGCAAATAAGAAAAGTAATAAAAAGGATTCAATAAGAAAATACTTAACTTCACATAGATTCGATACAAAATCGCCAAGGAGGGGGGCGATGGCGTGGCCTAGCCTCCGAAAATCATCTCCAAGAACAGAAAAACAACCCCCTAAATGACGGCTACCCAATCTGTCACGACCCATTCTCCAGGATACCCGATAAGTACTAATCCGTATCAGGTATTCCCGAAACTATTGGTGAGAAGAAGAAAACCGAGAAGAGAGAAGAGAAATACTGCTCGGATCACAAAGATTCTGTAGGCCACTGCACACATGCTCGGAAGTACTGATGATGCTCCACCTCAACACAAAAACAACAACATTGAAACACACTGTATAAAGAACAAATAATTCCTTTTATTACATCATTACTAGGAGTACATCATACATCATCTGTACAAGGGTTACAAAAAAAGAAAGAAATCCACAACCCAAAAAGTACAAAAAAGAGGTCCATACTTAGTACAACGCACCCACTAATCTACCTTAGGGACGTCCAACTGGACAAAGTCACCTGCATGCTCTACCTCTGAACTGGAAACGGTCTCTGACGTCGGAACTGCACAGGTTGCTTCGGTCCTACACTTAAAAACCATAATGGGGGCATGTCAATGTGTGAACCAGTAGGAACTCCTAACATCGCTAGTAGGATCCGGTTTTAGAACTGGTCCTTCTAACTAATCATCTATCTACAGGGGTCACAACATCCAAAGAACTAATACAGAATTAAAAATAAGCATGACATACAAGTGCTGGAAGTAAAAAGAAACAAGGGAACATAAAGTTCAGATTAAATTTGTTAAAATTAGATGTTTAGTGATGATTGGAAACTCGAGTAAACCGTAGGACGCTAAGGAGCCGGACTTCACTCAGGGTGGGTGTAAAGTGGTAACTCAACCATATACACGTGCACTGGAGGGGCCTCTCGTAACTCCATACCCGAAGGGGGCAAGGTACGGGAGTGAGACAATCTCAGTTTTTATCCGACAAATGGAGAAAACCAACAATTACCGCATGGTGCATCACGAGTACACTACCGACCTCTCTAACTCTAGTCAATTCCCCCTCACGGGAGTGACAAGCGAGTGAGAAATCAATCATATGTCCGCTCCTTAACTCCTAAAATTTACCAGTGTTTCCCCAAAACCCGTATCTGGAGTCTCACCTATTTTAGAATGGATCGAGTGATCCAGACATTAGACACTCTGCCTCACTCTAGTTTATGAATCAATTTCTCGTTACTTTCATTTTGGCGGTCTCCATTACCGCATTCACAATTTCTCATTTGTTTCATAATGATGCTGATGTATGGATTAACCATGAACATCGCATCAATAA
Source organism: Scilla litardierei (assembly GCA_030789695.1). Lineage (NCBI taxonomy): Eukaryota > Viridiplantae > Streptophyta > Magnoliopsida > Asparagales > Asparagaceae > Scilla > Scilla litardierei. Next base: position 229,443,005 of record CM061141.1, on the reverse strand, counting down.
TTCATTATAGCCTCACATGTGTCCAAATAACAAATATAACATATGATTGCCATTAAATCTTGAGACATGAACATGGTACCCAAAAATGCTTACAAGGAATATAGCATTAACATGGCATAATAGACATGTCTAACATGAAGATATTACCACCCCTAAGGCATTAGCATGAACATTACATTGAGTATAACACATGGCCATTTGCAGGGAACTAACATGACTTTTGATATTAGCATGAACTAACATTAATATTAACATGGACTAACATGAAACATAGAAGTAGTTTAACATAGAAACATTTTAATGTTAGCAAATTAATATGCTACCATGTTAAGCTAACATGCTAAGGACATATTAACATTATCACATTGACTAGGTAATGGTAGCATATGGAACATGTTGACTTGCATATTAGTATATAGACATAATTATGGCTTAAATGTGATTACTAACAAGAACCAACATAGCCAGGGAATTTAACATAGAAACATAGGAATATATTAAGCTAACATGCTAACATCGAATAGAATATGTGAGTTTGCTAACATAATCATGGCATCGTAAATCAAAAAGCTATAACATCTATTGAAAGGCTTGAAATAGCATTCAGTCTTCAAACAGTGCTATTTTCATGAAATTGCAGTTAGAATCTGAAGAATGTGTCAACTACAAAGTTGTAGATATGGAAGTTTTACATGCACCCCCCAAATTTTGAAAAATAATGTGAAGTGTGTGATTTATGGTGCTCAATTTAGTACACTATAGAAATTTTGCAGAAAAACAGATCAACTACTTCAACTAAATCAATGTATTACTCATATATACAATCAAATTTGGGTAAGTTGAATAACAAGAGAGTTGTAGATTAGGAAGTTCTGATTTTTGTAATTTCCTAAATCATCTAATTTCATTAAGTATTGTGGTTGTTATCACTGTTTTAGTACATGGTGTCAAAACAAGCTGAAATCTGCTATGCTGCAAACAAAACCATTTTTCTCCTAATATTTGAACTGAACATATGTCAAATTATATATGACCATGGGGTAGCATTTCATGAGCTACACTGATTTAATTTTTTTCAGAATTTTTATTATTCTACAATGAGCAATATACACAGATAAACATATGGTATCTCAGCAGAAAATTTGAAACAGAATCATGTTGCATCACAACCCAATTCCTACTAAACACAAATCCTAAAACTAATCCTAACTAGGATGTTAGGAAATCCTACCTCAACAAGTCTTTCTAATAGTCTTTGGCCCTTCGTAGTCCTTGTAGGTCATTAAGCTCTATCTCGTTCAACTCCTTCTCCTTCAATTCCTCTTCAAAGATTGTCGATGAAATGCGGATTTTTGTGGTTTATGGTTGTAAGGAGAATCTCCTCTTTGTTTTGTTTTTGGATGTGTAAGGAGAGGAGGTTGAGGTGGTGGAATGATGGTGGGAGAGTTGGAGCTAAGGGAGGAGAAAGGAGGAGGGTGTGGCCCAAATGAGAGGGAGGGAGAGAGAAAATGAAAGAATGAAAAAATTTCTCTTTCCTATTTCTTTTCTAAAAATTGTCCCCTTCTTAAATCTCATTCCATGAATGAATCATCCAATATTCTCCTCTACTCATGCCACCTAGCTTGGAGTTAGGTGGGATTCATCCCCCTAATGACACCTAGTAAAGAGTTAGGGGAAAATTACTCTCTAAATGACACCCTAGCTAGGAGGAGGTGGCATGGCATGGCAAATTAGGAATTTAAGTTCTAAATAAATGAGAATATATGAATTAGTACACCATACCATCCTAATACATAGTATTTCATCCAAATACTTCATTTGTATAATTCAAATGATGTTCTAGAATTATTTTAAAAATCATTTACTTATTAGAAAATTATGGAAAATTTATGAAAATACCAAAAATCTCATACGTACGAATACATAAAAAAATACGTACATTATACTCGTATATACGGAAACAGGATATTACATTCTACCCACCTTAAAAACAAAGTCCGACCTCGGAATTTCTAAAACTAAGAGTCTAATCGGAGGTTGCTTAGGTCTAAGGGTCTCCCTACCCACGAAATACTAACACCACTACATCTGTACTACACACATACTTAATATCACATACATGCACCACACTTATATATATACTCGGATATAGACCTAACAAACACACATACGATACACATATACTGCTCAACTACAATATATCTCACTGATACATACAACATAAAGAATTTCATAACAAGGCAATACACATCAATTAAGAGACAATATTAATACTTATTCCCTACTATATACGTATATGTCTTTCTTAATGCAAGATCTAAACAACATAATTACCACCCAATATACATACAACTATACATTACTTACAATAATGTATGATCATATATCAATACATATGTCGAATATTAAGACATTTCCATACATACCAAATATTAGGTCATATATGTATAGTATATAAACATACCAACCAATACACACTCACTATATATGCAAAGATACATACTTATATTCTCCCATCCAATATTTACCTATGCAGTTCTATATTTATCCATTTATATACCTATGCAAGTATACATACATATAAACAACCAACCATTCATATATCTCTTGTAAAATATATTCAATGGAGTGTGTGTGTGTGTGTGTGTGTGTGTGTGTGTGTGTGTGTGTGTGTGTGTGTGTATAGGAATATGGGCCTGAGCTGACAGTGCAGGAAATTTTTTCCTGCGCTGTCAGCGATTTGGGCCCTCTAAAAATATTTTTTATGAATTTTTTTGTAGTAGTTAGATATACTTGTTAGCTAGCACCCCACAAATATTCAGGTCAATCCAACACCGTTTGAGCCTCCGTTCATCGATTTCAAAAACGTTGTGCAAAACTGTGCAGAATTCTGAACAGTTTTGTGCAACGGTTTTGAAATCGATGAACGGAGGCTCAAACGGTGTTGGATTGACCTGAAAATTTGTGGGGGGCTTGCTAACAAGTATATATAACTATTTCTAAAAAATTATTTTAAAAAAATTGTTTTTACCCCCCCAATCGCTGACAGCGCAGGAAAAATTTCCTGCGTTGTCAACTCACCTCCATATTCCTCATATATATATATATATATATATATATATATATATATATATATATATATACATACATACATGTATGTATGTATGTATGTATGTATGTATGTATGTATGTATGTATGTGTATATATATTCCAGACCTTGTATTTACTATAGTACAAGAAATACCCCAATACAATACACACACACACACATGTATTAACATGGACTAACATGAAACATACAAGTAGTTTAACATAGAAACATATTAATGTTAGGAAATTAATATGCTACCATGTTAAGCTAACATGCTAAGGACCTATTAACATTAGCACATGTACAATGTAATGGTAGCACATGGAACATTTTGGCTTGCATATATATATATATATATATATATATATATATATATATATATATATATATATATATATATATATATATATATATATATGTAAATGGATGGATCCGATTTTCACGTAGAGGAAGGTAATGGCGATCCAGGAGGCGATTTGGAGAGGTCCAACCCCGATGGCCAGGATTCCTTGGCGGCGGGCATATGCACGTCTATGGGTGGCAACAGGGATCAGCCGACCGTGATACCTGTTGTCAGTGGTGTTGGGATGAAGGGATCTATGATCTCTTTGGACAAGAGAAAGGATACTCAGAGTTCTCATGTGTTCAATGCTAAAGAGTCCAAATTGCAGGGCTCAATGGCTGGGACTTGTTTGCCACCCAAGGTGGACCGGGGTATGCGTACGGCGGATCAGAGGGAGCTCACGGTGGGGGTTCCCTCTTCTGCTCCTAAGAAGGATCCTGTGAAGCCGGGTGAGTCCTCTACATCTACCTTTGGACATGGGTCTGATCTTGTTGGAGGTGGGTGGAAATTGGTTGAAAGGAAGCAGAAGGGTCGGGCTCCGACTGTTGGAGGAGGTGCTTGTTCAAGGTTGGGATCTCATGTTGCAGGTGGCTCCTATGGCAATCGGCGGGGTTTCCCTCAGCCGCAGCAGAAGGCTAGACAAGGACTTCCTCCGGTTGCTCGTAAGGTGCTCGATCGTGTGCCTGTTAGACCAAAATTTGCTATTTCAATCAACACAGCGGGATCCAAGTTATCCTGGTCTGATGTCTGTGTGAACAGGCGATCTTATGACGAGTCTATCTCTATGACCTATATTCCCCCAATTCTCAAGCCGGATGGAATCTCTGTTGGGAGGGTTAGGGCTGATATGGTAGAGAGGGGCTCTGAACGGTGGAAGAACTCATTGGTGGGCTACGTCCTAGGGGATGTGCCTTATTATGGCCAGATTCGTGCTTGGGTAGATCGGTTATGGAGACTAAAGAAGGGTGTTCAAATCTTTAGTCGAGAGAATGGGTTTTTTTACTTCCGATTCGAAAGTGAAGAGGAGTGTGAGAAGATCCTTCACGGAGGTCCCTGGCTATTTGATGGCAGGCTGATGGTATTACAAAGATGGAGTTCCACATTGAGGCACGATCGTGATATCTTATCTATTGTCCCGGTGTGGGTCCAATTTCCTGGGTTTCCAATTAACTTGTGGACATTGGATATTCTTAATATAGCGGCGTCGGTTGTTGGCACCCCAATATGTCTTGATAGAGCAACGTCTAAACTGGAAAGACTGACTTACGCCAGGTGTCTTGTTGAGGTAGATGCTAAGAATGCTCTCCCAAAGAATGTGGGTCTGGAGCTTGACGATGGAAGCGTCATCTCCATTGCAACGAAGTTTGAAGGGGAACCGCCTAGATGCACTCACTGTGTCTGTTTTGTCCACACAGATCTTCAATGTCCGGACTCTGTTAAGCTCCCTTCGATCCAAATCGAGCAAGTAAAACCGGGTGGACTCATTTGTAATCCGTCAATGTTATCGGGCAAGGGGAATAGCGGGTTTGTGGAGCCTGTAGACACAATACGATCTGAAGAAATCACAGGTCCGAGTGTGGTACGCGCTTTGCGTCCGTCCAATAATAAAGATGACTCTTTAATCCAACCTTTGGGCATGTCAATTGAAGGTGGTCCTGTCTACCTAGAGGACAGAAACAAAGGGGGGACCGGTGTGATATCTGCTGTACCGTTGGGGGAGAGAGTAGGTATGAGGCCAACAGAGATACAAAATGTGGGGTTGGGAAATGATGTTGAGGCAAGTTCTGACAGGGGGTGGAATTAATTCCGGATGTTGTAAATTTGGGGGTGGCGCCTAGAATAGATGCAGCAATGGTGGGTGTAGATGGGAAGACCTGTCAAGCAATTATTCGGTCACCTGAGCCAGCAGGATATGAGGAGGGAGGATTGCAGAATACTGATGAGGGTCCCTTTGCTGAGCGTGAGTATGGTCCAGCACGGGGGTTGGTTCAGAAGACTGGTTCGGCAAAACAAGGTGAAGGAATTCGAGTAGAGGGTGCTGTCGATGTGTCTAAGGGTGGGTCGGCAAAGAATCTGCGGGGTTCGTTTGAGGCTGCCCTTGACTATGTTCTTGATGAGTATGGCATGACGTCTGATGAGGTATATGGGGCAGGAACAAAACCTGGGCTCAAGTGTGATGAGGGGACTTCAGCAGGTGGGCAGCCAAGCTTTGGTCTCCCTGGAGAGGAATGGGTTCGGGGACCAGAGGTGGATGAGACTGCTGGCATATCTTCTGGGCTCCAACCAGAAATATTAACCACTAGTAATCCTGAATGGGACCTTCTATTGGAAGAGCACAAGCTTAGAGTGGAGACTGGTGTGAATGGTAAGAAGAAGGGCCTGGCTTTGGGAGCGACGGTGAGTGGGCTACGTAAAAGCACTCGCCTGAAGGAAGGGGCCTCGGGGAGACCAAACCAAAGTGTTATTTGATGTGTATTTTTGTATGGAATACACGCGGTCTCAATAACTCGGTCAGGAGAAGAGATCTGCGTGACAGACTTTCTAAAATAAAGCCTACAGTGGTAATTCTGCTGGAAACTAAATTGAAGGTGGGGAATGATAGATGGAGAGCTTGCTTTCCGAAGGATTGGGTAACTATTAACAATTTTAATATGGTCTCTGGTGGTAGAATCCTTGTTGGTCTCGATAGTGCAGTATGGCAAGTAGCGACCCATTCCATATCTAGTCAACACATTACTATGCGCTGTAAGAATGTGGGCGGGCTGGATGTTATCATTACAGCGGTGTATGGGTCTAACATAAGGGCGGAACGACTATCTCTTTGGTATCAACTTGAAGCTGACTCTGCAATGGCTAAAGGGGGTGCCTGGTTGGTAGGAGGGGACTTCAATTGCATTCGGTTTTCGACTGAGAAGAAGGGAGGCAGACTTTATGACCACAATATACTAGATGAGTTTAATTCTTGCATTAGTAAATGCTACTTACTGGAATTGAAGAGCATTGGGCGAGCAATGAGCTGGAATAATCGGCGTTCAGGCGCGGGACGGATTGTTGCCAAGCTTGATAGAGCTCTTTGTAACCACCATTTCCTATCACTTATGCCAGAGTCTTTTGTGGAATATCTGGATCCTCACACCAGCGACCATTCCGCAATGCTAATCAACTTGCACACCAAGGTAAAATATTTTCCTAAGCCGTTTAAGTTCTTCAATACCTGGGCAACTTGGGCCGGCTATATTGATCTTGTGGAAAATGTCTGGGGTCATGAAGTGGTTGGATCGCCTATGCATAGGGTCTTCATTAAGCTTAAAAACCTAAAGTGTGCTCTCAGGAATTGGGCTGAAGTACATAGAGCTTCAAATTCAATTTCGGCTTGTACATCAAATTTGGAAGAAGTTCGGAAAAACACATTGTTTGACTATGATTTGAATCTCCAAAAAAAGGAAATGGATCTATTTCTCAACTTGACTAAACTACTTGAAATGGAGGAGGCTATGTTGCGGCAAAAAAGCAGGCAAGATTGGCTTAGCTTGGGGGATCAAAACTCAAAGTTTTTCTACAATACTATAAAGGCGCGGCAATGCCATAAAAATTTGGGTCATCTGGTGGATGATTTGGGTAATCCGAATAATTTTGATGAGCTCAGATGCAATGCTACTAAATTCTATGAAGATTTGTATAGACAAGACTCTTACTGGAATGTGTTTCCTAAACTTTTCACAAAGCGCATCCTTAATACTGAAGCTTCCACTTGGTTGGAAAGAAAAATTACTTCTGAGGAGATTAAAGAGGCGGTGTTCCAAATAGGGGTGGATAAATCCCCTGGGCCTGATGGATTTAATAGTTTCTTCTATCAGCACAGTTGGAGCATTATAGGTAAAGATATTATTGATGTTATTCAATCCTTTTTCCTCTCTGGTTCTCTTATGCACCCTTTCAATCACACGAATCTTACCCTGGTGCCCAAAAATGCTCATGCAACCGGCCTGGGTGACTATAGACCCATTGCATGTTGTAATGTCTTTTATAAGGCTATTAGTAAAATTATCTGCAATAGATTGAAATCTGTCGTCCATGATCTTATCTCCCCAAATCAATCTGCTTTCTTAAAGGGCAGACTTTTGTCAGATAGTGCCTTGCTTGCTCACGAACAGATCCGTGACTTTAGCAACCCCATGGGGGCCAGAGTTTGCCTAAAGCTGGATTTGCGAAAGGCCTTTGATAGTGTAAACCGTGAATTCATATACTACATTCTACACCGTATGGGATTTGGCAGGAAATTCCTGATGTGGATTAAGGGATGCATCTCTACCTCAACATTTTCAGTCATGGTCAATGGTTCTCCAGTTGGTTATTTTAAAGGTAATAGAGGGCTTCGACAAGGGGATCCACTATCCCCTTACCTATTTGTTATTACTATGGAGGTGTTCTCTATATTAATTGATTTAGCTATGGCTGGCCGTCTAATTCATCCCATGAGACGCTTGGGAGCGGTGTCTTACCTTCTCTTTGTAGATGATCTCCTGCTATTTTGACGTGCCAATGAACACTCTTTCCATGGGATTAAATCCCTATTAAATGATTTTGCTAATCTTACGGGGCTTGTTATAAATCGTGATAAGAGTACTGCTATCTTCAGCAAAGTAACGAAGAGTCCATCAACGCTAGCTAACCTATTTCGGATTAAGCTTGGAACTACGGTAACTACTTATCTTGGTCTTCCTCTCTCTACCAGATATCCTAAACCTTCCATGTTTGGCCGGCTTATTGATAAGTGTAAGAAAAGACTATTGGGATGGAATTCTTCCTTACTGTCCACCTCGGGAAGGATCGAGCTTGTCAGATCTGTCATATACGGTATGATTTCCTTCTGGATGCAAGTGTACCGGTTCCCTAAGTCTGTTTTGCGTACTATTACTTCAGCATGCAGGAAATTCATCCTCGGTTCTTCTCGCACCTGGGCTTGGAAAGATATGTGTGCTCCAAAAAATGAAGGGGGTGTTGGATTGAGACTATTATCTGATCTCAACTCTGCGGCAGGAGTGAGGCTAACGTGGCGTATGCTAACCACGGGAGGGCTTTGGGCAAAATATATGCGGAACAAGTATCGGGACATCAATCATTTTTTTGGGACTACCTCGAAGGTCACAAACTCGGGAACTTGGAAGTTCATGCTTCATTGCAGGCAATTCTCTAAAAAACTGATAAAACGGGAAGTGCACAATGGGCACTCGACCCTCTTCTGGCATGATTTTTGGATGGATTGCGGCCCACTCAGCAATGTATTTCCGGTTCCATCAGATTCAAATTTGAAAATTGTCCAAGACTATTGGACGCAGGCGGGATGGGCTAATGTTTTGGAGCTTAGGGCCGTGCGGCATTTGCTTCCTGACATCTCCTTGACCGATCAGGAGGACTCCTGGAGCTGGGCACCCTGACATCACTTCCGGTTCTTTGATGCGTGGGATGCCTCAAGGCAAAGGGGTATGGTCTTTCCCTATAAGAGCTTGATTTGGTTTAAATTCAGTGTTCCTAAAATGTCCCTAACCCTACTTAGAGCTTTTGGCGGTAAATTATTAACTAAGGAGGGTAGGGGAAGATATGTAGCTACAAACGACTCCTAGTGTGTTCTTTGTGATTCGGGAGCAGATGAGACTATAGACCACCTATATTTTGAATGTGAATTCTCTCGTTACATTCTAAGCAGGAGTCTTTTTAAACTGGGTGTATCAGACCCCATTGATCCCTTGCTTCATAAGGTTGGTGACTACTACTTGATGCACTTTAACAATAAACACATACTCAGTACCCTGGCTAAAGCTGTTCTGGCGGCGATTGTATGGCATATTTGGAAGGAGTGGAATAGGAGAATATTTGAGGGTGCCCACAAATCCAAGACCCTTCTCTTTGATGATATAGCTGCTGACATCAGAGTTATTCTTAGAGACCTTGAATCCACAGATCAAGACACTGCAAGTGCATTGGATAACTGGGACATTAGAGATCCAGGTTGAGCTTCCTTTGAGGGGCTTTACTTATGATACATGTTAATGGTAGAATGGTTGACTGACGGTAGGGAGTGACGGCGCCTGTGCCCTATCCTCCCTCTAACATTCACCTTCTTCCGTTGCTTGTATATATTGTACATTTGTCTTGATTAATAAAGTTGCTCACTAACTTTCCAAATATATATATACTAGTCATACCCCGTGCCCGCGGGCACGGTTCAGTTAAGATTTTCTCCCGCGAAATTTTTGATCCCAAAAAATTATTTCCGCAGCCAAAATTTAAAAGAACAACAAATTAGCATAGAAATATTTAGCGGCGCGGAACAACAAATTCGACACGAGCGTCTTAGACGCAAAACAACAAATTCGTCGTGGGCGCCTTCGTCACGAAACTACAAAGTAGCGAAAAAAAATTTAGCAGGCACCCGCCTTCAGCATGAAACAACAAATTAGCGGAAGAAAATTTAGCTGACGCAGGCCGTTCAGTTGAACAAAAATTTACAAAACACCCAAAATGCCAGGTCTGCTGACTCAAGGGTGAAAGAATGACGGGGACAGTCGTCTCCCAGACGCAATACCGACGACGAAAAGGTAGTCATAACCTGTGTCCACGTGCACGGTTCAGTTAAGATTTTCTCCCACGAAATCTTTGTTCCATGGAACAACAAATTAGCGTAAAAATATTTAGCAACGCAGGAGCATTCGGCGTAGGTGCCTTTGGTGCGGAACAACAAATTCGGTGCATGCGCTTTTGACACCGAACAACAAATTTGGCACGGAACGATAATTTCGACTCCGGCGCCTTCGGGCAGAACAACAAATTAGCGGTGCCAAAGGCGCCGAAGGCCCGGGCCGCTTCGGCGCTGGCCCCCTTCTCGTGATAACATCTCTCATTTTTCATACAGATTTAGTTCCATATGATTTAGCGCTCCCCAAAATTTAGTTCTATATAGATTTAATTCTCTCCAATTTTAGTGCTCCAAAATTTTTCGTAAACTCTCATCCTACCCATCAATTCCTTAAGATTCAATATCAACCATCTTTATATCCACTCTTTTATCCTATGTGTAATAATTTTTTCATTTTATCATGCACTTGCGGCATTAAACTTTTATTAGTCTTAATCGAGGGTGTTTTCTTTTAGTTATTTGCCAAATCTCTCTTGGAAGTGCTCAATGAGAAGGAGATTAAGATGTATCAACACCCACAAAATAAGATCATTGTTACATCAATATAAATTAATTCAAAGCAATCGATTCTTCGTCTCTTGATCGGATAAAGAGGGTATTGATTGATAAACTGATCAAAAGTCACTGAACTAAGAGGAGTGAGAGCAATGACAGGAGGATTAAAGATGGTGATGAACGCAATGTCTTCGCTTCCAACCTTTTCTTATTTTTCTTATATTTTTGTCTCCTTCTTCATCTGTCCTTGCTCCTGATGATTGATGGAGAGAGTGATGACACACACACACACACACACACACACACACACAGAGAGAGAGGTGCTGTTATTATTTTTTGAGTCAACTGAGTGGATGGCCTTCTTAAAATAAAATTAAAAATCCAAATCAAAATTTCAGTTCCACCAAAAACGCTAGGCAAATTGCTCTGCCTTCAGCACTATTTTCCAACTAAGCCATGCTGACACGCTTTATGCAAAGAAATCCCCAATTGTTACTAATCCATTATGTAGCTGCACAATTTTCACTTGCAAATCTCCTCAGCTCCTTTTTCTTGGTCATCAACTTGAGCTCGACGCCAATTGCCAATACTTCTATCAAATTGCCCTTCATATGTCGCTTCCACCTAAGTGCTCTGAACATCATGTCAACTCGGTTCAAGGTTGGTTACAATGGGGAAATGCTTTTTCAATGGAAAAGTTGGGGTTTCAAACATTAGTCTCCAGTCTCATTTATATCAATAATAGTTGGTTTACATCACGCCCTCAACTATGAAGGCCTGACACATCATAAAAAAAACTTTAATATATCTACTGGTACAATCAGAGAGAAACCCACTATATACATCAAAAAATAAAAACAAAACCCAACTCACAACGACAGAAGTACAGAATAAGGCCAGTCAAAATATAGAGAGTTTAAACCAACTTCAAGCCCAACAAAACAAAATCACAAAAGCAGCACTTTAGCCATTAGCCAGGATAATAATCTCCACCATATCTATAGGCCAAGCTCTGTGAAGCCACACCCAGATAGAATCCACCACATTAGGCAAACTAAAGAGCTCCCATGCTTACAGGACTACCCATATTAACATGCTCTTGGTCTTCCATGTCAGTAGAACAAAACACTCCGAACCATTCCCTAAACAAACATCAGTATTGAATAAACAAATTGTTAAGAACCAAATTCTTTTGCCATTAGATATATTGGCACATGCAACACTGAAAATAATTTAACAATTATTGAAAATACAGAAGTATGCATCAATAAACTCAACATGGAAAAAATATTTACATGTACCAAGAACAAAATAAAATACAGCTTGATGAATCAACATCATTAGGCCAACTTAAGAGTTCACATGCTCACAGGCCTACCTAAGTCAACATCCTCTTGATGAATATTATCAATAACTTCTCAATGATCTTCCAAGTCAGCATGAATAGTGCTAGAATTAGCAGCTCTGTTGTCACGCCCCGCTTCCCAAAATGGACGGAAGCGAAACGTGACGAGGCCCGCTTAGGCCAGAGCTTTAGAAGCTCGGACCCAATAAGCGTCTGTAGAGGTACCATTTTAAAAGAATTTCAGGTTCTTGCATTAATATAGTTCGAAACAACAAAAGTACGGAAAGGAAATTTGCATTCATTTACATGGAGAAATAATATCCAACTGGTACAAAGTCTAAAAGAAGCCTAAGCATGGCAACACAAGTTTAAAGACAAACCGAAAAGTAGTACCCTCGGGAAGTGGCGACTAAAAGACCTCAAGGTCTGGTCCTCGTCAGGCACGGACTCTGGATCAGCGTCCTCGGCTCCTCGTACTCCAGCGAGTCTGCTTCGTCCACGATCTCTGGCTGAACACCTGACGTACAGCACCCAAGAAAAAGGAACTGTACGTCAGGTAAAGTCTACAAGAAGGGTTAGACTTTACTGCAAGTGCACCGAACTTTAAACAACGGTTTACTGGTTGATTAACATGCTGAGGTTCTTTTTGACAACAGTTTACTGGTTGATTAGCATGCTGTGGTTATAACAGGGTAACACGACAGGAAGTAACGCAGCAGGAAAGTAAAACGGGACAAGTAGTAGTCGAAGCGTGTGCTACCAACTACGGGACTAACCTACAGGTGTCATGACAAGACGGGACGTGACGGGAGCAAGGCAGGACAAGACAAGTGAGACACGAAAGGGTTCACGCCTTACGGTTCGAGGGGGATCAGACCCTCTTACCGTGCGCACGCTCAACCCAACCCCAAACCCCAAGACAAGACAAGACAAGATATCCGTACAAGGGATCACTCGCTCTAGCTTGGCGAGTGCCCTATTGCCCGCAGGCTGAGAATCCGTACAAGGGATCACTCTCTCTAGCTTGGAGAGTGCCCTATTGCCCTCGGGCTGTGTATCCGTACAAGGGATCACTCTCTCAACTTGGAGAGTGCCCTATTGCCCGCAGGCTGTGAGTCTGTACAAGGGATCACTCGGCGAGTGCCCTATTGCCCAGCGGGCTGTGCAAGACGGGACGTGATGTGACAAGACGGGAAGGGTTATTCTAGGGTGTCCACACACACGCACACACATGATAGCCCTACAGCATGAAAAAGTTGTTGTTGTCAGGCTCAGACTTCGTCGTCAAGTCTGAGCCGTCAGGAGTCGTCCCGGACGCTATCATTTCACGTTCGGTTCTATACATTCACAGTCTAACAGTTCTAGCAATCTAAGACCAAAGCACGGTCAAAAAAAACGCAAGTGGGTACACTTGCCTGGAATGGCGAGTGCGTCGTCCGTCCGGAGCGTCTCGTCCAGTCGTCGCGTCCGCGGTAGTCCGTCTGAAACAATGTCACGACGACGGTGTCAGGTCGCGATTTCAATAAATCCTATTTAGGTTCGTTTCTAGTTTGGACGTGGCTACCCTAATAGTTCAGAGTCGAGTTGAAAGTTCAGCCTAATCGACGAGTCTACCCTATATGCACAGTTCAAAAGTCCGGTCGTCGAATCTACTGTTTCACAACATTTTAAGGGAGCAGAAAAAAATAAATTTAGTTACAGTTGTCCGATTTTAGTTAGGTTTTCAGTTTCGCTACGGTGTGGGTTGTGCTACGAGTTAGTGGGAACCAACCTGAACGATGATTAACCGTGAATCTGGCGTCGGATCTGGAACCAGTTTCGGATTCCCGTCGTGGTTTTAGTTACCCGACTGTTGTAGCGCGGAATCTATCCGCGTCATTCGGTCCCGATATCAGTTAAGACAAATTAACCGATTAAAACCTGTTGTGTGAATTACCCTATTAATCCCAACAATACCAGGGGATGCTGTTATTATAAGTGGCTAAAGAAGCAAAGTTTCACATTAACTCACTGAGAAAAAACTACACTATAACATTCTATACCATTCACTAACATATGTTACTAACATTTGCAAATAGTAATGATGCTACACTTGGTTACCGCATCTGCTTGTTGAATGGGTAAGTCATGGTTTCGAAACCCGATGGATTCCATTAGTTCGTTAGTTTTTTCTTCAAATTTTAAAAACAGGATGTATTGAACATTAAAAACAATATAAATATTATTGTTTCACAGCTAACAGTGTATCCTAGTGGTTGTGTTATGTGCGGATGTTTGCTTGGTCATGCGATCAAGGCCTACTTCCTTCATATTTCTTTGCAATTAAATAAACCTTTTTATACTTACTTCCGACCCGACCACCCGAACCCGACCTGCACCCGACCCACAAGACGAACCGGGTCGGGTCCGGGTGAACCCGGATTACAGCGGGTCGGGTACGGGTTTCCGAGCCATGACCCGGATTTAATCCGGGTCGGGTTCGGGTTCACCCCTATCCGGGTCGGGTCAAATCTGACCCGACCCGGACCCGACCCGACCCGACCCGTTTGCCACCCCTACCATTCACTAACATATGTTACTAACATTTGCAAATAGTAATGATGCTACAACTAATCTCAATATTACCCTACTATTATTATCAGTACTGCCAACACCAAAACTTGAGCTAGAAACCATTATAATACAAGGGTTGGTATGCTGCAACTGGAGGTAGACTAGGTTCCCTATCATCCTAGAATACTGCACAAAAGTTCAAAACGATGTATGAACTCACCGTATAAACGCTCCCCTTCTTCGTTGTTGCGTGGCTTGGAGGCAAACCGTAGGCGGTCGACGGCGACTTGGGGCCGTGGAGATGTTCTGCGACTGTGTGGCGTCGGAGAAGGCAACGGCGCGGCGCTGCTCCTCTCACGAGAGATCACGGCTGCTGCGGGCCTGGGCGGTCGTACTGGCCGGTGACCGGACTCTGGGGGGGTCGCCAACGACTGTGCAGCGGCGATCAGGGGGGGTCGGTGTCGCAGGCGAGGCGGGACGGGTGAAGATGGCTCCGGCGATGGGTCAGGTCGACGGGGAGGCCGGAGAGAGGCTGACGGGGGTCCGGTCGGCTTGGGGAGAGGTCGAGACAGCGCCAGGCGGCGCTGCTGCTGGCTGAGGTGACGCTACCTTGCGCCTGGCGGTGCGCGCCGGTGAGATGGCCGGAGGGAAGGTCCACGGGATGGCTTGATGGCGCGGGGACAGGCCGAAGAAAGGGCCGAGCGTCGCTGTTGATGCGTGGGAGAATAAGGTCGGGCGGCGCAGCTTGAGAAGAACGCAAGGATGAAACAAACCCTTAGGCTTGCAGCTGCTGAGAGATGTTGAGTTGAAAAAAAACAAGAATGGGCCTAGGTTATTTAAATAAGGGAGGAAAACGTGGGGAGAAAATAATTTGTGGCGGCTCGAAAATTTGATAGCCCTAGTTTCCCTAGGGTTGGCTGATCAAATAGTAGACCTAGGTTGCTATTTTATAGGATAGGGGAAGAAAAATAAAGCCAGTACGTGGGGGAGATGGGTAGTGGGTGTCAGTTGGGATATTTAAGATTTAAAAAAGATAAAAAAAATATGGTGATAGTTACAGATATAAGTGCTTAGAAAAATCTAGGGTTGTTTCCCCTTTTTTTTATATAAATAATCCTAAACGTCTAGATATGATAATCTCTCTGTTTTTTTTAAAAGGAAAGTAAGTAATGATTTATAACCACTTACGTTGAATGAAAGTTTAGTTAGAAAATTTTTTTTTAAACAAATAATAATAATAATAAGATAAAACAACTTCGTCATTCGGTATCCAAAAATCGTAAAGAAAACACCGGAGTGATCGCGCCTCCGAGAGTGTCCTGGTAGCGGGGTCCGATCACGCGTCTGAGCTACGGAAGAACAATAATAAAATCAAATACGAAAAAAAAACGTACACGAAGCAATAATCCCCGCTAAAATACGTACGGTCGGGAAAGCGACCGTTACATTCTACCAACCTTAGAAATGATTCCGCCCTCGGAATCACTCTTACTAAGACTAATTAATAAAATCCATAGATACTTAAGCCTATAACCCTCGTCCCCCACACAATGGTCTCTAATCATATAACTTCAACATCGTTCCTCAAATAATCCATCAAAATCCTTCTTTTCACTGGATAAAATCACGACTAATCTCACATCCTAACACTTAACTATAGTCCCCTCACTGCTGTTCAAATTCCAACCCCAGGTTCTCAAAAAGGATAATAATCATCTTCTCATGACATACCCCTCCACTAAACATCATCCCTCTATAACATCTTTAAATTTTTCTCAATCTCTTCCCAATATTAATCAATCGCTAAACTTATGTCCTAGTCGATCACCGATCCAAGACGAACATTTGTCTATCTCATCATACCATTCACAAATTAACAATCGCCGTGTCCTTAATGCATTCCTTGTCATATCTCCCCATAAATTTATCTGCCAAATAATTGAACTATCAAAATCACATCTCCTCCTACTTATTATAATTATTTTCAACCAATATTAAATCCGACAACCTAACCATCCACATGTCTCAACACGTTGTGTTATTCTCAAAGTCTTCTCACGTCAATTCAGCAACCCGTCTCAATGCTAATATAAGCTCTACTCAATCTCATGATCACCCTAACTCATACTATTCTCCGTAGTTACTCCTATCTACTACCCGTCTAAGCCTCAAGTCTGATAAGTTATCATCTCCTCGCATATAATTTCATTCAAACAGAATTCTCCATTGAGTTCGTCACACATCGGTATTATAAATAAGTTTTGGACACCTCATTCTTTTCATCCAAGGAAATCTAATCTAATATCTTTGTGTTCCAAAATCAATTAATTATCGCTATTACATATCTCTCCACACGCTATACATACCCGCACACAGGATTCTAAAATAACAATAGCTAGGCCCAATAATATAACAACAATAAGCATAACATTTTGAAGGAAGAAAGAAGAGAGAAGAGAAAGTGAAAACTTAAGGCCAAAGAAATATTTTTAAAACATGTGGGTAAAAACATGTGGAGTGGTGGTAATGGTTGATGGAGAATAAGGGGTCACGATCTTGTGAGCTAGTTTCAAAAAAAAACTTTAAAGATTTGGTTTAAAAAGAAAACAAAAGTTTTGTTACAATCGCATGCAGCCAAAGATAAGCTATACTATAATACAAAAGACTATGTCTAAGGAATTGCATGCCATGACGTTATCCACACAAATCTGAATACCATCATTCTGACAACTCCATATGTATGTCATGGACCACATTGAGTATGCATACAAGACACAAGAGACAAACATCAAGATCCTAAAGGTAACACACTTATACAGGTTTACACACTATACCTATATATAAACATCACGTTGGCCTCACAAACCAAAGGGCCCACTACTAACTAGAGATGATGTAGGCAACTACAGGCACTGATGTCTACATAAAAGAAAGAGACCGAAACCAAAAGCGACACGAAACAAGATCGAAGAACGAAGTCAGATAAGGCGAGGATAAGAAGATAGCCGGATGGACGGGAGAAAAATATTGCTTAAAATAACTGAACGATGAAAGAAGGATTTTGTGTAAAATTTGGTATCATATACCTTTAAAAATATATATTCATACACTTAAAAGTGAGTAGATGTAGCAAATCTAAGTTTTGGAAAAAGTAAGACGAAGGAAGGATGAGTAGGGTGAGAAACGATTGTTTTGCAAATGAAAAATAAGTTTACCCAAAGATTTTGAAATGTGGTCAAGAAGAACATAAAACTGGTATAATACTAATAATAAAATAATTGGAGTTCCCTCCAGTTTAGAAAATATTTTGAAAGCATGTACAGTAAGTGATTAGAAATAGATTTCGTAGTTTATAAAAATGGTATATTGAATTTTCCAAAGTGGTAACAAAGTTTCAAAACAAAAATACAATGGATACGATTCGAAAATAAGTACGAGACTGTAACTTAAGATTCTACGATCAAGAAGGTTTCAAAATTTGCGAAAGAATTTTAACCCAACCGAAAGTAAGAAATTTTAAATATTTAATAAGAGTTTTCATAGAAATTAAACTGAGCGAAGGATTTTAATAACAAATTCTGAAAATTACTTTTTGAGGAAGCAGAATTGGTCAAGGAAGGAATTCGAAGGATCGACGATAATCGTTAAGAAACGTTCACGTGAATCGAGAGACATGAAAAGATTTCAAGGAGAATACGCGTAGGAAACAGATCGTGAAGAGCTACGATGGAACATTACGGTCAATAACACAAAAGTGTAATGATCAGAGGGTCGCTAGAAGTCAGGGGTCCTAATTATCGGGTCGTCTAAAGATTAGGATAACTCAGCTCTAAAACTTCCTAAAGAGCTAGACTATAATCAGGATCTAAGGGGAAGATTCCTAAGAGAATCAAGGTCACGTTCTGCTGGGCCCGAAGTGGATGGTCCTGAGCGAACGACTAAAAGAAGGGCTCTGGAAATCTACCACGGTCAGAGTCAAGAGGGGCCACTAAGGCATTCTAGGACCGGGATGCCTAAATCTTAACCAAGGCGTCTAACTATCAAACTGGGACGCCTACCTAAGTCTTCCTACCATCTAAGACTGGGAAAACCTAATTTAGACTTGTACATGGATATTAAATGAATGCGGTGCTCCTATTGTTCCGAACTTTTGCATGACCTGCATGGGCCACCACTAAAACCTGTCACGCCCCGCTTCCCAAAATGGACGGAAGCGAAACGTGACGAGGCCCGCTTAGGCCAGAGCTTTAGAAGCTCGGACCCAATAAGCGTCTGTAGAGGTACCATTTTAAAAGAATTTCAGGTTCTTGCATTAATATAGTTCGAAACAACAAAAGTACGGAAAGGAAATTTGCATTCATTTACATGGAGAAATAATATCCAACTGGTACAAAGTCTAAAAGAAGCCTAAGCATGGCAACACAAGTTTAAAGACAAACCGAAAAGTAGTACCCTCGGGAAGTGGCGACTAAAAGACCTCAAGGTCTGGTCCTCGTCAGGCACGGACTCTGGATCAGCGTCCTCGGCTCCTCGTACTCCAGCGAGTCTGCTTCGTCCACGATCTCTGGCTGAACACCTGACGTACAGCACCCAAGAAAAAGGAACTGTACGTCAGGTAAAGTCTACAAGAAGGGTTAGACTTTACTGCAAGTGCACCGAACTTTAAACAACGGTTTACTGGTTGATTAACATGCTGAGGTTCTTTTTGACAACAGTTTACTGGTTGATTAGCATGCTGTGGTTATAACAGGGTAACACGACAGGAAGTAACGCAGCAGGAAAGTAAAACGGGACAAGTAGTAGTCGAAGCGTGTGCTACCAACTACGGGACTAACCTACAGGTGTCATGACAAGACGGGACGTGACGGGAGCAAGGCAGGACAAGACAAGTGAGACACGAAAGGGTTCACGCCTTACGGTTCGAGGGGGATCAGACCCTCTTACCGTGCGCACGCTCAACCCAACCCCAAACCCCAAGACAAGACAAGACAAGATATCCGTACAAGGGATCACTCGCTCTAGCTTGGCGAGTGCCCTATTGCCCGCAGGCTGAGAATCCGTACAAGGGATCACTCTCTCTAGCTTGGAGAGTGCCCTATTGCCCTCGGGCTGTGTATCCGTACAAGGGATCACTCTCTCAACTTGGAGAGTGCCCTATTGCCCGCAGGCTGTGAGTCTGTACAAGGGATCACTCGGCGAGTGCCCTATTGCCCAGCGGGCTGTGCAAGACGGGACGTGATGTGACAAGACGGGAAGGGTTATTCTAGGGTGTCCACACACACGCACACACATGATAGCCCTACAGCATGAAAAAGTTGTTGTTGTCAGGCTCAGACTTCGTCGTCAAGTCTGAGCCGTCAGGAGTCGTCCCGGACGCTATCATTTCACGTTCGGTTCTATACATTCACAGTCTAACAGTTCTAGCAATCTAAGACCAAAGCACGGTCAAAAAAAACGCAAGTGGGTACACTTGCCTGGAATGGCGAGTGCGTCGTCCGTCCGGAGCGTCTCGTCCAGTCGTCGCGTCCGCGGTAGTCCGTCTGAAACAATGTCACGACGACGGTGTCAGGTCGCGATTTCAATAAATCCTATTTAGGTTCGTTTCTAGTTTGGACGTGGCTACCCTAATAGTTCAGAGTCGAGTTGAAAGTTCAGCCTAATCGACGAGTCTACCCTATATGCACAGTTCAAAAGTCCGGTCGTCGAATCTACTGTTTCACAACATTTTAAGGGAGCAGAAAAAAATAAATTTAGTTACAGTTGTCCGATTTTAGTTAGGTTTTCAGTTTCGCTACGGTGTGGGTTGTGCTACGAGTTAGTGGGAACCAACCTGAACGATGATTAACCGTGAATCTGGCGTCGGATCTGGAACCAGTTTCGGATTCCCGTCGTGGTTTTAGTTACCCGACTGTTGTAGCGCGGAATCTATCCGCGTCATTCGGTCCCGATATCAGTTAAGACAAATTAACCGATTAAAACCTGTTGTGTGAATTACCCTATTAATCCCAACAATACCAGGGGATGCTGTTATTATAAGTGGCTAAAGAAGCAAAGTTTCACATTAACTCACTGAGAAAAAACTACACTATAACATTCTATACCATTCACTAACATATGTTACTAACATTTGCAAATAGTAATGATGCTACAACTAATCTCAATATTACCCTACTATTATTATCAGTACTGCCAACACCAAAACTTGAGCTAGAAACCATTATAATACAAGGGTTGGTATGCTGCAACTGGAGGTAGACTAGGTTCCCTATCATCCTAGAATACTGCACAAAAGTTCAAAACGATGTATGAACTCACCGTATAAACGCTCCCCTTCTTCGTTGTTGCGTGGCTTGGAGGCAAACCGTAGGCGGTCGACGGCGACTTGGGGCCGTGGAGATGTTCTGCGACTGTGTGGCGTCGGAGAAGGCAACGGCGCGGCGCTGCTCCTCTCACGAGAGATCACGGCTGCTGCGGGCCTGGGCGGTCGTACTGGCCGGTGACCGGACTCTGGGGGGGTCGCCAACGACTGTGCAGCGGCGATCAGGGGGGGTCGGTGTCGCAGGCGAGGCGGGACGGGTGAAGATGGCTCCGGCGATGGGTCAAGTCGACGGGGAGGCCGGAGAGAGGCTGACGGGGGTCCGGTCGGCTTGGGGAGAGGTCGAGACAGCGCCAGGCGGCGCTGCTGCTGGCTGAGGTGACGCTACCTTGCGCCTGGCGGTGCGCGCCGGTGAGATGGCCGGAGGGAAGGTCCACGGGATGGCTTGATGGCGCGGGGACAGGCCGAAGAAAGGGCCGAGCGTCGCTGTTGATGCGTGGGAGAATAAGGTCGGGCGGCGCAGCTTGAGAAGAACGCAAGGATGAAACAAACCCTTAGGCTTGCAGCTGCTGAGAGATGTTGAGTTGAAAAAAAACAAGAATGGGCCTAGGTTATTTAAATAAGGGAGGAAAACGTGGGGAGAAAATAATTTGTGGCGGCTCGAAAATTTGATAGCCCTAGTTTCCCTAGGGTTGGCTGATCAAATAGTAGACCTAGGTTGCTATTTTATAGGATAGGGGAAGAAAAATAAAGCCAGTACGTGGGGGAGATGGGTAGTGGGTGTCAGTTGGGATATTTAAGATTTAAAAAAGATAAAAAAAATATGGTGATAGTTACAGATATAAGTGCTTAGAAAAATCTAGGGTTGTTTCCCCTTTTTTTTATATAAATAATCCTAAACGTCTAGATATGATAATCTCTCTGTTTTTTTTAAAAGGAAAGTAAGTAATGATTTATAACCACTTACGTTGAATGAAAGTTTAGTTAGAAAATTTTTTTTTAAACAAATAATAATAATAATAAGATAAAACAACTTCGTCATTCGGTATCCAAAAATCGTAAAGAAAACACCGGAGTGATCGCGCCTCCGAGAGTGTCCTGGTAGCGGGGTCCGATCACGCGTCTGAGCTACGGAAGAACAATAATAAAATCAAATACGAAAAAAAAACGTACACGAAGCAATAATCCCCGCTAAAATACGTACGGTCGGGAAAGCGACCGTTACATTCTACCAACCTTAGAAATGATTCCGCCCTCGGAATCACTCTTACTAAGACTAATTAATAAAATCCATAGATACTTAAGCCTATAACCCTCGTCCCCCACACAATGGTCTCTAATCATATAACTTCAACATCGTTCCTCAAATAATCCATCAAAATCCTTCTTTTCACTGGATAAAATCACGACTAATCTCACATCCTAACACTTAACTATAGTCCCCTCACTGCTGTTCAAATTCCAACCCCAGGTTCTCAAAAAGGATAATAATCATCTTCTCATGACATACCCCTCCACTAAACATCATCCCTCTATAACATCTTTAAATTTTTCTCAATCTCTTCCCAATATTAATCAATCGCTAAACTTATGTCCTAGTCGATCACCGATCCAAGACGAACATTTGTCTATCTCATCATACCATTCACAAATTAACAATCGCCGTGTCCTTAATGCATTCCTTGTCATATCTCCCCATAAATTTATCTGCCAAATAATTGAACTATCAAAATCACATCTCCTCCTACTTATTATAATTATTTTCAACCAATATTAAATCCGACAACCTAACCATCCACATGTCTCAACACGTTGTGTTATTCTCAAAGTCTTCTCACGTCAATTCAGCAACCCGTCTCAATGCTAATATAAGCTCTACTCAATCTCATGATCACCCTAACTCATACTATTCTCCGTAGTTACTCCTATCTACTACCCGTCTAAGCCTCAAGTCTGATAAGTTATCATCTCCTCGCATATAATTTCATTCAAACAGAATTCTCCATTGAGTTCGTCACACATCGGTATTATAAATAAGTTTTGGACACCTCATTCTTTTCATCCAAGGAAATCTAATCTAATATCTTTGTGTTCCAAAATCAATTAATTATCGCTATTACATATCTCTCCACACGCTATACATACCCGCACACAGGATTCTAAAATAACAATAGCTAGGCCCAATAATATAACAACAATAAGTATAACATTTTGAAGGAAGAAAGAAGAGAGAAGAGAAAGTGAAAACTTAAGGCCAAAGAAATATTTTTAAAACATGTGGGTAAAAACATGTGGAGTGGTGGTAATGGTTGATGGAGAATAAGGGGTCACGATCTTGTGAGCTAGTTTCAAAAAAAAAACTTTAAAGATTTGGTTTAAAAAGAAAACAAAAGTTTTGTTACAATCGCATGCAGCCAAAGATAAGCTATACTATAATACAAAAGACTATGTCTAAGGAATTGCATGCCATGACGTTATCCACACAAATCTGAATACCATCATTCTGACAACTCCATATGTATGTCATGGACCACATTGAGTATGCATACAAGACACAAGAGACAAACATCAAGATCCTAAAGGTAACACACTTATACAGGTTTACACACTATACCTATATATAAACATCACGTTGGCCTCACAAACCAAAGGGCCCACTACTAACTAGAGATGATGTAGGCAACTACAGGCACTGATGTCTACATAAAAGAAAGAGACCGAAACCAAAAGCGACACGAAACAAGATCGAAGAACGAAGTCAGATAAGGCGAGGATAAGAAGATAGCCGGATGGACGGGAGAAAAATATTGCTTAAAATAACTGAACGATGAAAGAAGGATTTTGTGTAAAATTTGGTATCATATACCTTTAAAAATATATATTCATACACTTAAAAGTGAGTAGATGTAGCAAATCTAAGTTTTGGAAAAAGTAAGACGAAGGAAGGATGAGTAGGGTGAGAAACGATTGTTTTGCAAATGAAAAATAAGTTTACCCAAAGATTTTGAAATGTGGTCAAGAAGAACATAAAACTGGTATAATACTAATAATAAAATAATTGGAGTTCCCTCCAGTTTAGAAAATATTTTGAAAGCATGTACAGTAAGTGATTAGAAATAGATTTCGTAGTTTATAAAAATGGTATATTGAATTTTCCAAAGTGGTAACAAAGTTTCAAAACAAAAATACAATGGATACGATTCGAAAATAAGTACGAGACTGTAACTTAAGATTCTACGATCAAGAAGGTTTCAAAATTTGCGAAAGAATTTTAACCCAACCGAAAGTAAGAAATTTTAAATATTTAATAAGAGTTTTCATAGAAATTAAACTGAGCGAAGGATTTTAATAACAAATTCTGAAAATTACTTTTTGAGGAAGCAGAATTGGTCAAGGAAGGAATTCGAAGGATCGACGATAATCGTTAAGAAACGTTCACGTGAATCGGGAGACATGAAAAGATTTCAAGGAGAATACGCGTAGGAAACAGATCGTGAAGAGCTACGATGGAACATTACGGTCAATAACACAAAAGTGTAATGATCAGAGGGTCGCTAGAAGTCAGGGGTCCTAATTATCGGGTCGTCTAAAGATTAGGATAACTCAGCTCTAAAACTTCCTAAAGAGCTAGACTATAATCAGGATCTAAGGGGAAGATTCCTAAGAGAATCAAGGTCACGTTCTGCTGGGCCCGAAGTGGATGGTCCTGAGCGAACGACTAAAAGAAGGGCTCTGGAAATCTACCACGGTCAGAGTCAAGAGGGGCCACTAAGGCATTCTAGGACGCATAAAAAAATTGCTATGCTGCAAACAAAACCCTTTTTCTCCTAATATTTGAACTGAACATATGTCAAATTATAAATGAACATGGGGTAGAATTTCATGAGTTACACTAATATAATTTTTTCAGAATTTTTATTATTCTACAATGAGCAATATACACAGATGAACATATGGTATTTCAGCAGAAAATCTGAAACAGAATCATGTTGCATCACAGGCCAATTCCTACTAAACACAATTCCTAAAACTAATCCTAACTAGGATGTTAGGAAATCCTACCTCAACAAGTCTTTCTAATAGTCTTTGGCCCTTCGTTCCATGTAGGTCTTTAAGCTCCATCTCCTTCAACTCCTTCTCCTTCAATTCCTCTTCAATGATTGTCGATGAAATGAAGATCTTTGTGGTTTATGGTTGTAAGGAGAATCTCCGCTTTGTTTTGTTTTTGGAGGTGGAAGGAGAGGAGGTTGAGGTGGTGGAATGATGGTGGGAGAGTTGGTGCTAAGCGAGGAGAAAGGAGGAGGGTGTGGCCCAAAGGAGAGGGTGGTAGCGAGAGAAAGAACGCATAAAAAAATTCTCTTTCCTTTTTCTTTTCTAAAATTTTTACCCTTTTAAAATCTCATTCCATGGATGAATCATCCCTTAATATCCTCTCCTCATGCCACCTAGCTTGGAGTTAGGTGGGATTCATCCCCCTAATGACACCTAGTAAAGAGTTAGGGGAAAATTACTCTCTAAATGACACCCTAGCAAGGAGGAGGTGGATGGCCTGGCAAATTAGGAATTTAAGTTCTAAATAAATGGGAATACATGAATTAATACACCATACCATCCTAATACATAGTATTTCATCCAAATACTTCATTTGTATAATTCAAATGATGTTCTAGAATTATTTTAAAAATAATTTAATTATTAGAAAATTATGGAAAATATATGAAAATACCCAAAAATCTCATACGTCCAAATATAAAAAAAATACGTACATTATACTCGTATATATAGAAACAGGATATTACATTCTACCCACCATAAAAACAAAGTCCGTCCTCGGACTTTCTAAAATTAAGAGTCTAATCGGAGGTTGCTTAGGTCTAAGGGTCTCCCTACCCACGAAATACTAACACCACTACATCTGTACTACACACATACATTAATATCACATACATGCACCACACTTATATATATACTCGGATATAGACCTAACAAACACACATACGATACACATATACTGATCAACTACAATATATCTCACTGATACATATAACATAAAGAATTTCATAACAATGCCATACACATCAATTAAGAGACAATATTAATACTTATTCCCTCTATATACGTATACGTCTTTCTTAATGGAAGATCTAAACAACATAATTAGCACCCAATATACACACAACTATACATTACTTACAATAATGTATGATCATATATCAATACATATGTCGAATATTAAGACATTTCCATACATACCAAATATTAGGTCATATATGTATAGTTTATAAACATACCAACTAATACACACTCACTATATATGCAAAGATACATACTTATATTCTCCCATCCAATATTTACCTATGCAGTTCTATTATCCATTTATATACCTATGCAAGTATACATACATATAAACAACCAACCATTCATATTCTCTCGTAGAATATATTCAATGGAGTGTGTGTGTGTGTGTGTGTGTGTGTATATATATATATATTCTATAAAACACAACCTTTTTTGAATTTTGTCCTAGTCATAAGTCCAGTCATATTTTGTTTGTCCCAGTCACCAAGAACGGCCTGGATTCACTCTGGGGAAGTGCCAGGATAAAGCCACGTAATCGCATGGGTCCTGCAGCACCACTTTTCAAATCGCGTTCTCCAACAACAGACGTCCACACGCTTTGGGGGGAACCCAAAATTTTGGGGGGAACTCAATATATCTGCCTCAACCCCAGATCACACAAAAATCTCCATCATCTTCATCCTCAAACCCTAGATATCCAGCATCTTCATCCTTACGTATCAAAAAAAAGACATCTTCATCCCTCAAACCATCAACCCCGGATCACTCACAACCTCAATTTGGCACGGCCCTCAAACACTCAAACCATCCTCAACCCCGGATCACGCAAACCCTCAAACCACCTTCAAACCCTCCTTAACCCCGAATCACGCAAACCCTCAAAACCTCAGTTGGCAGTGCATCTACTTGAAATCTGAACGGATCTCCATTTGGTACGGCCCTCCTCTTTCATTACTTTGTTGTAATCACCGTTTTGGTCGAACCCTCAATTTGTTATTTGTTGTAATCAACGTTTTGATCTGATCTATTATTTGTTTTGGTTTAGTCTGTGTCTTAAAACAACATTCTTATTTCAATGGATCCACACAGATTATAGGCTTGTCATGCAACTGGATTTTACCTAATCTCAGCATAATTGAAGTATGATATGATGTGGGCAACTACTTTATATTTTATAATGTGGGAGGGTCAAACTGCCAATTCATCAGTATCTTGCTTACATGGGTGGCAGATCACGCACAGAGGGAAGAACAATTTAGCAATAAGTTCGGGAGGTAAAATCTATACACCCATTTAATTTTGACCTCCAAAGTTCATCAGTAAGATTGAATCAAGAATGTTGTGTGATGTTTTTATGGTGTAGTCTAATCCAGTACTTGAAGCATTTGGTAATGCTAAAACAGTGAAGAATAGCAACTCCAGTTAAACACAAATATATTTAATGTTTATTAGCAAGGATATGATATGTGCTTGATTTCGCAAAAACCTGTTGTGCTTGATTCTTAAATTTCTCCTTTTCCCCTCAATTTATTGTGCTTGATTCTTAAATTTAATTTGTCATTTTCAGGTTTTAGCATGGAATTTTGAGTGGAAAATTGTCGACTTGCTCCCATCCTTCAGGTGAATAGAGAACTGAATTATGGGTTTTTGATGAAGTTCTGATATTTGTTTATTTTATTGTTGTTTTGTGTAAAGGAAATTGACAGAGGTTTAGGTTGAGCATATGTAGATGATGGAGAGGGTGAAGCTCAAGGTCACAAGCGAAGAAGGTAGGTTTTTTGTTTGGATTTTGGTGGATTTCTTTAATTATGATAGCAAAGTTGTTTTTTTTTCTAAATTGGTTTTGGGTATTTGAATTTAGGTTTTGTCTATAATTCCTTGGTTTGTATGATGGCATTTGGAAATTTGTAGTCTAAATTTCTATTCATATATATTGTTTTTCATATATATGATAGGATCAGCTTAATGAAAATGCACAGGGGGAACAACCTGTTGCAAGAATTAGTACAGTTCTTTGTCTTTGAATTTTTAGGTAGTAAATTTAAGCATCAAATCCTTTATTAGTTCTTGCTTACATGAGAAAAATTAATTCGAAAGTAACAGCAGCTATCTGCTTCATGCTTAATAATTTGACCAAAATGGACAAAGAAAAAGCCATGGAGTATATAGTTAGGTGCCAGGTCCACAACACTTCTTATATTGTTCTTAATGAATATATATCCTTACGCATCACGTGATCAAATCATAATTTCTGTTACGTTCTTTTTTAACTATCTGTAGTCGCATGATGGTGGTTTTGGTTATCAATTTCGATTTCTTTGAGGAATCTTCAATAGAGTGATGAGAGGTATATATTTTACATCTCTTAAATGATATCTTATTGATGTCTTCATGTTAAATTTTGAAATTTGGATTGATTTGTTGCAACATTATGCCTACTCACATTGGAGCATAAATATATCTTTGATTTATATGTTGTCCTGGTGAGTAGGTAGTAGATATATTCATTGAATCCTTTGTTACTTTGTGCTTACATGAGGAAAATTTATTCGAATGTAACAACTGCTATCTGGTTCATGCTTAATAATTGGAATAGAATGGACAAAGAAAAAGACATGGAGTATATACTTCGGTGCCAGTCCGTGACACTTCTTATATTGTTCTTAATGAATTGATAGCATTGTGCATCTTTTTTAATTCTGAACCTTGACCTTCTTCACATTAAACTTCATCTGAATTATTAAACACTATTCAGAATTATTTTGTAAATGGGTTTGGCTCAGATCTAAATCCATCATGTTTCATGTTTATTAAACACATTAGGGCACATCACTGTCTTTTAAATTTGAGAAGAAAAATCTGTGTAAGTTACAATTTCACAATGAGCAATGGCTGTGCTGATGAAGCTGCTTTGAAATCGTACAGAAGAGAATAAAATCTTAAACTCATGGTGCATATATGTTTCATTTTAAAGGTTTAATCATGATGCTTGATTTATGGTTAATGGGTATGTGTCTAAAAAGAATGCACTTCTTGAATCGAGAACAATGGGTAATGGGGAAACAAAAAAATATTTTTCCATGCAAGATAAAAAATTTCCGTCGAAATCCAAATAAGTTTGCTTTGGTGTTATATTTGAGGCTATTAGTTCCATACAAACTTGCAAGTTTCCTTCAATAAAATGACAATTTTTGTAAGTTTCCTCTAATAAAATGACGATTTCTGTACTATTACTTTGTAGTTTGCATGGAAGATAAGTATTCAAGTTTACTTCTCTTTGTTTTAATTTTGATGCAAATGTTCATGTATATATGTATTTCTACATTGAACCAGCAATTAATTCTGTACTATTACTTTGCAGTTTGCATGGAAGATAAGTAATCAAGTTTACTTCTCTTTGTTTTAATTTTGATGCAAATGTTCATGTATATAGGTATTTCTACATTGAACCAGCAATTAACTAGGGATAATAAGATAGTAAATAGGATGAAACTTAAACGTTTTTACTTCTTCATTGATTCAAATGCCCACGTACTTCATTGTTCTCCATTAAATTCCTTTTTCCATTATTGGGATCTGAGCTTCTCCCATTTGATCAATTTCCCACTCCACAAGAAAACCCAGATGAAGTTTTCAATCTAAAAGCATTTAAAAGGAGAATTTACATGTTACATATATAATTATTGAGAGATATGGCTATGTTCATGTAATATAGAAGATAAGATATTATATGCTGATCTTTGATGTAGACAGAGAGGTTAAGTTTGATGCGTGTGAGAATTCTTTTCTAGCTTCTAGAGAGGCTGCCTGTTGAATGCTGAGAATGTGGTTGTTGTCATTTTTGGAGAAATTTTGAAGGTTGAACAAAGTTTGTAGAGGTGTTTTTTGTATGTTATATAGTTAAAAACGCAGTGATGAAATTTTTTTTGGGGGGCGGGGGACTCATCATGATGGGTTGGAGTTGGTTCAGAGTTTCTCCCTTCGGAGGTTGAAAAGGGTTTGTGATCCTTGGTAGGCTTATCATTTCTAAGTTCTCCCCTTTT
The DNA here is from genome assembly GCA_030789695.1 of Scilla litardierei. Lineage (NCBI taxonomy): Eukaryota > Viridiplantae > Streptophyta > Magnoliopsida > Asparagales > Asparagaceae > Scilla > Scilla litardierei. The sequence continues at coordinate 229,413,042 of CM061141.1, read as the reverse complement.
TATCAATTGCCTTTTTTCTTTTTTCATCAAGTTTTTGTTGCTAAGATTTCTTTTCTGCCAATATTAGTTGATTTCAATTTCTTGACAATTCATGTGCTGCTTATTAAATTTCTGTTCCCTAACCTTTAAAAACAAATATACAATAAAACTCCCTCACTTCTAGCTATTTTATAAGAAAAGTTTTCATCTTTATTTTAAGGCGGGTGTAAATTTAGAATTAGAAACATTGTCAATCTGAGTTGCAAGTTATCAATAATTAACAATATTAATCTGGCGAACTACATAAAATATATAGAACATTTCATTTTTGGTGCAAATTCCTTTGCACTTTAATCCTTTACAGCACTCTATAGATTGCAGGGTTAACTATCTAGGATCATATGTGTTTAAATAATTTAGTTTAATGGCTTTCTGCTTATGGGTGTATTTGATTCTGATACATACCCCATGTTATTCATGAACCATAACAAAAGTAAGGTCAACATTTTCTACCTGAAAGCTAACATGTGCACCTTAATGCAAGGATATGGTGACTATAGTCATTGTTTTGGTGAACCTATTTGATGTTCTAGCCTTGATTGGTGAGTTAATAAGTTTAGGACGGGAAAGTTTAACATCTATTGTATTTCTTCAATTTAACTTTTGGTCTATGTTTTTATTACACCATCAGGACCTCTTCCAAGGAATCCCATGATTTTTTGTATGTAAGGTGCATAAATTCTAATTTCACCTCAAATCAGTTTTTGTGAACAGTGCTTTTGTATTTGTTCATAACTTAATTCTTTCTGATTCCAGCAGTCTTACAATATCCAAGGAGGGTGAGCTTTCAATCAGAACTATTGATGATATTCAGAAGCTTCACATTCGCTCGATCTACCATAAGGAGCAGTATCAGACTTTTGTCATATATATCTTTAAAAACTTCCATATAAGTACAAAGGAAATAGAAACACATTTTGTTAGGCTATTGGATGATCAGACTTTTGAGTTTAAATCAACTTATCCATTGGATACTTATAAGAATGGTTGCTTCATTAGTAGTTGTTCCTTCTCAGATGATAACACCTACTTATTATCAATAAGAAATAGTTTTCTTTCTTTAAAGTGGGTTTATGAATTCATTCGATTTGGTGATGGATATTTGTTTTCAAATGTAAATTGCTGAGTTTTCCTCAAGCTTTCAATGTTTTAAATGGGAGCAAACTATATGGTGTGTTCGTTCTTACTGCCAAAAAGTTCTTTCTAGGCTATATTGAACTCCCTACTACTGGATATGTGCTCATTCTTTTTGAGATGCCAAAATCGTTGCGAACATGGAGTCTGAAGTTTTCTGCAATTGAGCATTTTCTTTTTTGCCGGATTAGAATATTAATGACCCTTCTTGAGGAAGGAAGCATGCTAGCTGACAGGTAATAGTTCATCATTGATAATATTGATTAGGGATTGCAATTGATCATTGTTATTAGAAAAATATTATTTCATGCCTTCATGATAGTGTGTAACGCTGCTCCATTTGCAGGTATATAGGCTTTCTATATTCATCAGGATTTTTATGGTGGGAGAGAACTCTTGATGGCTTTCTTATTATGGAATATGGAACTGAATGCAAGCTTCGCCCCGAACAGATGTGAAATAATATATGTTGTTAGCATTCTAAAGTTACATGACTCATGGCTCACCGATCTGATTGGATTTTTATGATTTAAAGAGGGAATAACCAAAGAACTTGCTCACGGCCCAAAGATTTTATGTTAAAAAACTCCATGGATGCATAAATAGTGTTAGCATATTTATTGGTTCTTAGCTAACCACTTTTGTGAATTTTATTACACATAATGTTTTAATTCCTGGGATGCTTTTTTTCATTTTTAGTGTGATCATTGTTATCATCAGCATCATTTTTTATTTTTGATTTTTTCATTTTTGATGTCTGAAACCCATAATGTTGCTTCTTCGTTTTGTTATGCAAAGTTCTGTGACCTTAATACGATAATGGAGTTTGACAAACTTACAACCTGGAAAAAGGTGCTCCTTTCTCTTTAAAAAAATAAATTGGGGGAAAGATTCATAAAAATTGCAAGACTTCAAAGATTTGTCATGTCTCTTTATGTTGTGTCTCCTGACGCAATTGCTCAGGAAGAAGCCACCTTGGCCGTTGAAGAAAAGGTTCAGGAGGAGGAGGAGAATGAGGCAGACAAGGATGCAGTGGCCGCAGCACTGATGACAGTGTAGCTTTATTTTTGAAATTTTCTAAACAATTACGACAGCACGTAGCTGGCTGGGATCATTCAGGGGTATGCGGGATCATTCAGGGGATCATTCAGCGGTTGAGGTAAAATTCATCATCATTCTTTAACTCGTAATGCAAAAGTTTTTTGTTTCTTGCTTAATTTGTCATGGAAAGTTTTGTAACTTTGGATAATAGAATGGTCAGAAAAGCACCAACCAATTTTTCTTCGTGTCTCTGTCAACTATCTGTGTCCATTGTCGGCATATCCATCCACAGAAAGACTGGTTCCAAGATCTCCATGATTACAGTTTCAATACCAAGCAACCCAATCCACTGTTTTATTTTTAACTTTTTATCCTCCCTCACAACTTTGCTTTTTTCTTTGCTTCTCTTTTATTGAGGGATATTGAAAGCTCTCACCTTTCTGTGTTTTTTGGGTTTCTCCAGCGAAGATCTCAAATGGGTATCTCGCAAGATGATTGAAAGATGGAGGGATGGTTGTATCTCATTTGATCCAATCGATCTGGGCTGCATTACTCGATGAAGAGATACTTTGTTATTGACGACAACTCTCTCAATTACTATAAGAGGAGAGGTAAATTTATGAAAGTGAGGGTAGTTTTTGTGTGGATGCATATGTGTTTGTGCGGATGCAGTTCTATGTCTGATGTGTGCATATGTTTGGTATCTGGAGTTTTTTATTGTATGGCTGAGGGCTAAAGCAAGCAATGAACTCCAGGTTTTTAATGCAATCAAAGAACTCCAGCTTTACTCTCCTGCAACCATTAAGATCTCCAAAAAACCTTTGCCCCACCTCTCATCCGCTTGCTGTGGGATTAGTTGTATGGCTGAGGGCTAAAGAAATCAATGAACTCCAAGTTTTTTTAATGCAATCAAAGAAAAAAATGTGGATTTTCTCCTTGCACCTCTCACTGCTTTCTCCCTCTCTTCATAGATCTATGTTTTTTGAAATTTTGTTTCTTCTTATTTTTGGTGTGGGCTGGTGTGATTCGATTCTAATGGCACTCATTGTCTAATGCACTCATTTTCTCTAAGTAAGGTATTATTCTGTTGAACTTCAAGGTTCCAAATGCATCTTGCAAATTTTCTTTTTTTTTTGTCGAGTACACATGCGATTTGGATATGCATTTGGAACATTGAAGAAAAAATGTATTTGTTCATGACTTGAATGTGCAATTTTCGGAAAACAAACAGTTTTGAGGCAAAAAAATAGTTTCGAGGTTAAAAACATCTAAAGTTCAAACTTCTGAAAATTCCTATCATTTCTGAGAAAACTTGAATGTGCAAATTAGATCCAATGTTGTGCCTGATATATGGAGAGCTAAGCAATCGTAGGATTTTCATTCGGCATCATCCCAGTCCAAATCGCATATATTATAACCATATGACACAGAAATTGATATGTTGGCCCGTTTTGATGAACTTCAAGGTTCCAAATGAAAATTTTCTTTTTTCTGTTGAGAACAGATGCAAATTTTCTTTTTTCTGTTGAGAACAAATGCAAATTTTCTTTTTTCTGTTGAACTTCAAGGTTCCAAATATGTTCTGTTGACCTGTTTTGTTGGCCAGGGTTATAAGCATGTATGGTATTATCTGTATGTCAATTTCATAGCTTAATGATATCTAATATTGTACAAATTTGCAGGTATGCAGGCAGTCAGATGTGTGGGGAGACGGTGTTGTTCATGAGGTATCAGCTCATCTGGAGGGTGCCCAGAATTTAAGCACATCGGGAGGGTGCCAAGTAGGCTCAGACGACGCATCAAGGCCATGGTATATGTCTCATATGGTTGTTGAGAAATGGGTCCATCATCGTCTTACCTAAAACAAGGCTCCATACTAAAAAGAAAAAAAACTGAGAATTAAGTGTACATCATTGTTGTAATTCATCGGACCTGCTGTTGAACTTCCATTCATGAAATAATGCATGATGCAACATAAAGAACCAATGCTCTGTGATTTTCCTTTTTCTTTTCAAGAATGATGCTTATATTGCTGTTGAACTTCCATTCATGAAATAATGCATGTTGCACCATAAACTTCCATTCATTGAAGAATGATGTTTATATTGAAAGTTTACTCTCATTAACTTATGAAGTTAAACTTATGGCAAGCTCTTAACTCCATGGCATTTTTTCAGGGAAGTGATAGAGTGACACATTGCATCACTGATTCCCATTCTTCACCTGATCAACCTTCACGTTTTCAAAGGTCATCGACGTTATGTCATGATATTTGAGAATTCTGCCAAAAGCTGGAAATATTGTGTCATGATATTTGTGACCTTTTGAGAATACACCCTTTTCTCATAATTTATATAACTCCAAGGAAAAGGGTGTATTCTGCTGTGGATTCTTCTCAAGTGGATGCATCAGTCACTGTAATCAAATTTGATTGTGGAGTTATATGGGGAAGCCGCCGGCTTTGAATGAATTAGTCACGGTAATCCCGAGATCAGTTCAAAGAAAAGGGTGTATTCTGCTGCATGATTGTGGAGTTTTGCAGATCCCTTTTCTTATTCTACATTTTTCATGATTCTGCTCCCTCTGATAATTGATGCATCAGTCGGCATGAAGGTGAGACTTTTTGAGAATTTGGTTAATATTAATTAATTTATTTATATTTTGGGTTTTTACCTGAATATGTGCAGCAAGTGATCTTGCAGAATGTGTATGGTAAGCAGTGGTTGATCTTGCAGAATTGGATATCCCCTTTGTGAGGATTAACATGAAAGGCTGGTTATGGCACAAGTGATCCACGGTTCTTGCCTGGATCAGTTTGTAAGTCTTGCTTAATGGAATTCCTATAATTCTTGCCCAGATCAGTTTGTAAGTCTTGCTTAAGGGAATTTCTATAAATCCACAGTTCTATTGTTTACAGCAAGACTTACATATTACATGAATTCTATTGCCTTAATGTTACAGGTTATATGAATTACATGTTACATGTTACATGTTCATGATGTAACATTCAAGTCTTTCCTCAGTGTATTTATATGAATTCTTTTGCTTACAGCCAAAACCTGTAACATGTAATATTCAATAACATTTAAGTCTTGCTTAAGGGAATGCAATATAATTCATGTAAGTCTTGCTTAATTGGTTCGGTTATTTGCATGTTGGATGTTGTTCAGATTATATGTTGAAGATTGTAATGACAGTTTCAGTTATTTTAAATAGGAAATCTTCGAGGTTGATATTGAAGATGTTGATATTGAAGGTGAGAAGCAATTTGATGACAACCCAATAAACTTTTAAGGTGTATGATTCATTGCATTCCATTTTCTTCACCAAGTTTTCTACTTTTTAAACTAAAAAAAGTTGTGATTTTGCATTCAGGGTCAGTGAAATTCAGGGTGTTGGGTTCAATTTAATAACACATGTAATGATTTTGGCAATTGGGTTGAATACTACATTGATTTTTGATCTCTTTTCCTTTTTCAAAATTATAATAATCAATGGGTTCATCAAAGGCTGCCAAAGGAAAGAAGGAGGATCTTACTGATCACACCCTCACCCTCCGCCATCGGCTCCATTAAGCTCTCTCGCTTAGAATCAGGTTTTTTAGTCTCATATTTAAATTTTAGCTTTGATAATGAAATTTGTTGCTTATTTCAAACAAAAAAGTTGTGATTTTGCATTCTAGGTCAGTGAAATTCAGAGGATTGGGTTCACCAATGTTCGATTAGTTCGCCATTGGTCAATGAAATTCTGGATCAGTTTCCCCTTACTGCAATATTGCATTCTGGAACAATTCTCCATTGTTTGATCAAGAAATTAATGGGTAATCCTCTCTCTATCTATATCAATTTTTGGTTTTGTTCTAAATAATGATCTCTCCATGAAAATATCGTTGAATTCCCTATTTGATGATTAAATTATAGGCGTCGGTCACATTTTTGTGCTATTATATGAAATGGATAGTTTTGATTTTGTGAATGTCAGTTCTATTCTTTGAGGTACCTGCATCATCTTTTAGCATACTGAAAATCTTAGCATACTGGAATGGTATCAAATGGCCTTATTCTAAAAAGCATGCATTTACTAAGATTATAGGTGAAATTCAACAATCCGATAAATTCTAACAGGATAATGTGTATACAAATATAATGGATGGTATCAAATTTGTATCAGTCATATCATGTCATGTACCTCAAAACCTAATACGATACTCACTATAGGTATTGAACGAACCAATATTTGTCAGGACATAAATCTTATCTCATATACAAAAATTGCAGCTGATCTGCTTCCCAGTTTGTATAATCAGTATTATATTTACTTTTTCAACTTGTAGCTGATCTGCTTTTTCACCTTGCATGTTACATATTAGTCCATAATTTTTTAAAGATAGTTGGTTTTCTGCAGGTGGGTTGTGTGCATGAAATTTTGCAGCTAATTTTTCAGCATCGATGTAAGTGAAATAGTAATATGCTTATATTTATCAGAACAGAAATTGCAGCTGATATGCAAATATTAATATGCATATATTCATTAGGACATAAATCTTATCTCCTATACAAAAAATGCAGCTGATCTGCTTCCCAGTTTGTATAATCTGTATTATATTTGATTAAATTCAGCTAACTTTGCAATTAAATTATGTTATTGTCTTATTATCAACCATCTATATCGAGACTATATGTACATGCAACTGGTCTCAGATTTGCCCCAAGTGCAAGGTGCTTATTTCAAATTCCCGAAAACAGTAAATTAGGCAAATTGATCTTACATGAGTTGCAAGGTGCTTATTTCATATTTTTGTGAATCACCTATACACACCTGACTTGAGAAAATGTACTTTACTTTAGGTATCATTTTTAGGAGTTACTTATACACACCTGGCTTATGGAAATGTGTAATGAATGACACGCTATTGTAGCTCAAAGAATTGGATGAGTTCAATGATGGGGGCGGAAATGAGCAGAGAGAGGATAGAAGAGAAGGGAATAATGAAGAACACGCTACTGTAGCCCGAAGAATTGGACTGTTCGATGCAAATTTCCTGTGTGGTTGTTTCCTATATTCATGTGCAATCATTGTAGTGATCGTGCTATAAAGGGCGGCCAAGTCATGGAAGCATCGGATCTGTAGATGGTGCCTTGATCTTATCAAGGCATGTCGATATTTGGAAACAATGAATCCCAAACATGTTACAGATGAAATCGTGTTTTTTCAAATTGACATAATTTTTACTTGTGAAGATTTTTTGAGCTTCGACTCAAATGAAGATCATTTTGAGATCTGCTAAATATGAAGCAATGTACTTTGAGTGAAAAAAACAAATTTTCCAGGAAAAGGGCATAGCCATCCAAATGCCATGACTATACCCTTTTAGACATTTTTCTTGAAAGTTGCTAGTTAAAAAATTGATATATGTGCTGTCCATGAACATCCTCCCACTACTTTTTTTATTAGATGAGCAAATGCAGGAATTCAGGCTTTTTCCATCAAAGCCTTTCGCAATTAACTCTTTAATTTGGTGCGTAAGTTTAGCTTGCTCATTAGAATTCAACCTGCAATGTGGAAAATTAAGAAGCATTGATCCTGTCACAAAACATATGGCAGGAATTACCTTAATGAAGAGAGTGTCATTAAACCAGAGGAGGCCTATCGGACATCTGCAAGAAATATAGCATTTTAGAAACTTCTGAGTTGCGGTAGTCATTATGATACACAGGGATTACATTGACGCATTTTATTTGACAGTCTCCCGAAATCTTTTTTTATTCTTGGAGTAAGTTAACACTATTTTCTTCTCATTATGACTAATCAATGCACAAGCGTTTTAGCTCCTAAATTTGGTTCATCAAGATTATATTCCGACGGTCATTACAACAAAGCAAATGTGATATCTATAGTGAATCGTAACATCAAATGTTATGATGATATATACCGAACTAGATAAGGATCAAGCTTCTCCAAAGAGGCCGATGACGTGGGCTTATATACTAAGTGACCTTATGCGACTATGGATGTGGGGTTGGATTTTGAATGCATTCTACACAATTACTTCCATCAACGATGGTTTTACATCTTTTATCGCCGATTTTGACGTAGGTATAAAAGAAAGCAGTCCTCTAATCTTGCCTCTGTGTACCACTAGGACATGAGCTTGAAAACTCTCAGAATCTTTCTTGGCATTACTACCAACATACTAAGGTCATACACTTCCTCACTCTCAATGCACACTTCATTTAAGTAGCAAGATCTTACATGAGATGCTATATGAGATCCTAAATGGAGCGCCCACACCGAAGGCGCCTGCTAAATTTTTGTTCGGTTAAATTTTAGGGGGAAAATAATTTTTGGGGATAACAAAGATTTTAAGGGGATATCTTAAATGAACCGTGCCCGAGGGCACGGGTTATGACTAGTATATATATATGTATATATTAAAACACAACTATTTTTGAATCCTAGGGCTGACTGGGACAAGCTGATGTCATGCTGATGTATAAAGAGGTTGATAGAAGAAAGGCTAGGATTTAATCTTGATAAAAGAAGGGTTGAGATGAGTGTTTGGAAACACCACCACTTTTTTCCTTTTGTTTTCAAACCCCCCACATTCACTACATTTGCGCAGAATACCACCTATTTCCCCTTTTTGCTAAAAAAACCCTCTCATTTCACTTTTTACCCACCCACCACACACACACACACACTTATGCACTTCCATCCTTCACGTCGAAGGCGCCCGCTAAATTTTGTTACGCTAATTTATTGTTCCGAATCAAGGGCGTCCTCGCCGAATTTATTGTTCAACGTCAAATTTTTTGTTCCGCACAAATTTGACTGTGTAAACAATGTTTGGAAACAAAGATTTCGCGAGAGAAAATCTTAAATGAACCGTGCCCGCGGGCATGTTTCATGACTAGTATATATATATATAACAAAAGAGGGATGTTATCAAGAGAATTTGGATAAGAGAATTGGACAAAAGAAATTGGATAAGAGAATTTGGACAAGAGAAATTGGATAAGAGATGAGATTTTTGCCTATTGGACCCTCCCCACACACCCAGCCACACTTTTTATTATTCTTCCCCCCAGAATTGCTCAGCGCACACAACCACTCAAAATTCAGAATTGCTCACCGCACACAACCACTCGAAATTCAGAATTGCTCACCGCACACAACCATTTTTTTCCAGTCCCCATGCACATGTGCGCGGGTTATTTGCTAGGCTATATTACATTTGAGGGATTTGGACAAGAGAAATTGGATAAGAGAATTTGGACAAGAGAAATTGGATAAGAGGTGAGATTTTGAGGAGGTGGGGAATTTTGCCAGAATTGCTCACCGCACACAACCACTCAAAACTCAGAATTACACACAGTACACAACTGATCAAAACTCAGAATGCTCACCGCACACAACCATTTTTTCCGGTCCACATGCACATGTGCACGGGTTATTTATGGGGTATTTTGCAAATACACTCCGATTTTTGCATTTTTTCCCCCTGAACCCTCCCCACATACTCACCCACACTTTTTATTCTCCCCACTTTCGGACCATTTTTTCCCAGTCCACGTGCACGTGTGCATGGGTTATGACTAGTATATATATATATATTCAAGACCATGTATTTACTATAGTACAAGAAATACCCCAATACAATGCACACACTCACATGTATACACAAGACGTATCCATGTACATGTACATCTTTTCACACGTTACACATACATCCCTATCTGTATATCATACGCGTATCTTCATACAATGTATAAATACATATAAATACAACCAATATTGCATAACTTGGCATACCTACTTATGTATATCTATACACACCATTTAGTAAGCCAATATATTTCATACACTACTTATGATCCATATCTAAATGTAGCTATACAAATATATACATATCTTACTATTTCAATTCATAAAATCATATTTATAGTATGCATAGACATATAATTACTCTATGTATACCATCATACACTTTTATACATCCAAATATATATCCACCTAGACGTATAAGCAAACATCAATATACCAACACATATATTATGAATTTATTCATACACCAATATTTATACATACTGATAGTATGCCTTACACATAGATTTACATATCATATACTATCTACTCCTGAATCCGTATAAACAACATTTCTATACATACACCTCATAGTTCATCCATATACGAATACTTACACTATGAGGTATAAGGATACACACAAGTAGTCATAACAGTATCTATAATGTAGCTTACATCCAGATATAGCTATAGATACATGCCTATAGGAATACATGCCAATATACCTACAATACTTATATATCTATGTAAACACATAACCACCCACACATATATGTAAATATACAAACGACTACACATGCTTACCATCAGGAATCTCTGTGCCTTGGGTCTCCTAATAACAAGGCTTTATCCTAAGGCTGATCACCTACCCACCATAGGACACAACTACCCATATGGAGCATTACCCGCACTATCGTTACACATGCCACAGTGCGGAGACCCGCATGGGCCACCACCTGTCACGACACGTTCTCCAAGATACCCGATAAGTACGAATCCGTATCAGGTATTCCCAAAACTACGGGTGTGAAGAAGAAAGACGAGAAGAGAGAAGAGGAATACTGCTCGGAACAGAAAGATTCTACTGACCACTGCACATGTGATGGGAAGTACTAATGATGCTCCAACTCAACACAAAAACAACAGAGAAACACACTGTATAAAGAACAAATTATTCCTTTTATTACATCATTACAAGAAGCACACCATACATCATCTTTACAAGGGGGTAAAAAAAGAAGAGAAATCCACAACCCAAAAAGTACAAAAAAGAGGTCCACACCCAATACAACGCACCCACTAATCTACCCGAGGGACGTCCAACTGGACAAAGTCGCCTGCAGGCTCTACCTCTGAACTGGAAACGGTCTCTGGCGTCGGAACCTGCACAGGCTGCTCCGGTCCTACTCCTGAAAACCACAAGGGGGCACATCAACGCATGACCCAGTAGGAACTCCTAACAGCGCTAGTAGGATCCAATTTTAGAACTGGTCCTTTTAGCTAATCATCTATCTTCAGGTGTCACAACAACCAAAGAACAAATACAGAATTAAAAATAAGCATGACATACAAGTGATGGAAGTAAAAAGAAACAAGGGAACATAAAGTTCAGATTAAATTAGTTAAAATTAGATGTTTAGTGATGATTTGGAAACTCGAGTAAACCATAGGACGCTAAGGAGCCGAACTTAACCCAGGGTGGGTGAAAAGTACCTCAACCAGAGACACGGGCACTGGAGGGGCCTCTCGTAATTCCATACCCGAACGGGGCAAGGTACGTGAGTGAGACAATCTCGGTTTTTATCAGACAAACGGAGAAAACCAACAATTACCCCATGGTGCATCACGAGTACACCACCGGTCTCGCTAACTCTAGTCAACTCCTCCTCACGGGAGTGACAAGCGAGTGAGAAATTTGTCATATGTTCGCTCCTTAACTCCTAAAATTTACACGTGTTTCCCCCAAACCTGTATCTGGAGTCTTACCCATTTTATAATGGATCAAGTGCTCCAGACATTAAACACTCTGCCTCACTCTTAGTTTATGAATCAATTTCTCGTTACTTTCATTTTGGCGGTCTCCATTACCGCATTCACAATTTCTCATTTCAGTCATAATGATGCCGATGTCGGGATTAACCACGAACATCGCATCAACAATTCATTATCGCCTCACTTGTGTCCAAATAACACATATAACATATGATTTCCATTAAAGCTTGAGACATGAACATGGTACCCAAAAATGCTTAGAAGGAATATAGCGTTAACATGAACATTGCATAATTAACATGGCATAATAGACATGTCTAACATGAAGATATTATCACCCTTAAGACATTAGCATGAACATCACATGGAGTATAACACATGGCCATTAGCATGGAACTAACATGACTTTTGATATTAACATGGACTAACATTAATATTAACATGGACTAACATGAAACATACAAGTAGTTTAACATGGAAACATATTAATGTTAGCAAATTAATATGCTACCATGTTAAGCTAACTTGCTAAGGACCTATTAACATTAGCACATGGACAAGGTAGTGGTAGCACATGGAACATGTTGGCTTGCATATTAGTATATTGACATAATTATGTCTTAAATGTGATTACTAACATGAACCAACATAGCCAATGAATTTAACATAGAAACATAGGAATATATTATGCTAACATGCTAACATCGAATAGAATATGTGAGTTTGCTAACATAATCATGGCATTATAAATAAAAAAGCTATAACATCTATTGAAGTGTTGGAAATAGCATTCAGTCTTCAAACAGTGCTATGTTCTTGAAATTACAGTTAGAATCTGAAGAAAGTGTCAACTACAAAGTTGTAGATATGGCAGTTTCACATACACCCACCAAATTTGAAAAACGAATATGCAGTGAGGGATTTATAGTACTCAATTTAGTAACAGATAGAAATTCTGCAGAAAAAGAGATCAATTGCCTCAACTAAATCAATGTACTACTCATATCTACAATCAAATCTGGGGAAGTTGAATAACATGAGAGTTGTAGATTAGGAAGTGCTGATTTTTGTAATATCCTAAATCATCTAATTTCATTAAGTATTGTGGTCGTTATCACTGTTTTAGTACATGGTGTCAAAACAAGCTAAAATCTGCTATGTTGCAAACAAAACCGTTTTCCCCTAATATTTGAACTGAACATATGTCAAATTATATATGAACATGGGGTAGTATTTCATGAGATACACTAATATAATTTTTTCAGAATTTTTATTATTCTACAATGAGCAATATACACTAGGATGTTAGGAAATCCTACCTCAACAAGTCCTTCTAATGGTCTTTGGCCCTTCTTAGTCCTTGTAGGTCTTTAAGCTCTATCTCCTTCAACTCCTTCTCCTTCAATTCCTCTTCAAAGATTGTCAATGAAATGAGGATATTTGTGGTTTATGGTTGTAAGGAGAATCTCCTCTTTGTTTTGTTTTTGGAGGTGGAAGGAGAGGAGGTAGAGGTGTTGAAATGATTGTGGGAGAGTTGGAGCTAAGGGATGTGAAAGGATGAGGGTTTGGCCCAAAGGAGATGGAGGGAGAGAGAATGAAAGCATGAAAAAATTCTCATTCCTTTTTCTTTTCTAAAATTTTTCCCCTTTTAAAATCTCATTCCATGGATGAATCATCCCTTAATCTCCTCTCCTCATGCCACCAAGCTTGGAGTTAGGTGAGATTCATCCCCCTAATGTCACCTAGTAAAGAGTAAGGTGAAAATTACTCTGTAAATGACACCCTTGCAAGGAGGTGGTGGCTTGGCATGGCAAATTAGAAATTTAAGTTCTAAATAAATGAGAATACATGAATTAATATACCATACCATCCTAATACATAGTATTTCATCCAAATACTTCATTTGTATAATTCAAATGATGTTCTAAAATTATTTTAAAAATAATTTACTTATTAGAAAATTATGGAAAATTCATGAAAATACCCAAAAATCTCATACGTACAAATTCATAAAAAATACGTACATTATACTCATTTATACGGAAACAGGATATTACACAATCCCTATATTTAGCCCCCAAGAAAAACCCTAATAACGCCCAGAAAATCCAAGCAGGTCGTGACTTACGGTGCTGGGACCCGCACCGCTCGGCCGAGCGTGCCCTACCACTCGGCCGAGTGCCTTCTTGGCGGCGTGCGTTTATATTTTATATATTCACGCACGTCTTCTCTGTAATTTCCCGTCGTTTTTCGTTGTTTCGAATCCATTCCCTTATGTTTTTTAGTTCCTTCTCACTTTCGTTGTGTTTGTGTGCTTTTGCAGGATATTGCTGGCATAGGGGACATACAAGACCAACATCATGAGTCCCTGGAGCAATGGGAGGTGTCGCACGAGACCCTGAGAGCCAATCATCAAGATAAATCATGTATCAGCTCTCAACCGATCGGGTGGACATATCCACCCGATCGGTTCGTGCGGCTGTATCAGTCCAGAGGAAGAGGCGATTCCACCTGATCGGTTCAGTGATCGGGTGGATGTGACACATGGTGCTGTTTTGAAAGCCAAAGTGCACCCGATCGGTTGACTTGTCAACCGATCGGGTCACTTGTAACAGCTGCTTCCCATGCTCGAGAACCCGAAGACTCACCCGATCGGTTCAGCGATCTGGTGAAATCTATCAGAGCCGAAGACCAAGCTTCCCGGTCGTCTCACCCGATCGGTTGAGGTTTCAACCGATCGGGGTGAACGTCTATTTTTGTCTTTTAGTGGGAATATTCCCTGGCATCTTGCCAAAATGTATAAATAGAGCTAGGTTTTTCCAGAAAACGCAATCCCCCAAAGCTGCAACGGCTAGAAACTGGGCGAAAATGACAGAAACAGTCGACTGATGATCATAAGACAGTCGACTGATCAACGGCTAGAAAATATCCAACGGCTATAATCTGAGACAGGACAGTCGACTGAAGAAGACAATACAGTCAACTGAAAACAGGACATGCGCCTGTAAAACCTTTAACAGGGGACTGCTGCAGGGGATGGAATAAAACAGAGAGCTGCACTCTTTCTCCAGATACGCATACAGGAGACTGATGTCAATAATACAGTCGACTGTCAAATAGTCAAGCGATTGTAATTCCTTCATCAGACGTCTGATGTATAAGATGGAGAAAAGACAGAGAGATGCAGAGATTGCACTTACGCTACTCAGACGACTGTTGGCCAATTCCCAGGCGACTATAAATCTACATGCGACTGTAAACTGAGTAGCAGTCGACTGTGCGTAAAGCTCAAGTTTGAGCCAGTTGAAATGTTGACTTGAGCAGTGCATATCAGTCGACTATAGAAGGATCGACAGGCGACTGGAAATCACCCAGTCGACTGTAAATACCTCATCAGGCGACTGATGGAACGCCAGAGACTCCAAATGAGTCTTTGGTCAAGATGAACCTATTAGGTTTGATTCTATGATAATCCTAAGGCTCACTAAGATGGTTAAATGTGTATGCATGAATTAGTAGACCATCTATCAAGGCATTACAAATATCCTAGACTCAAATGAGAGAGAAAGCAATAAAGGAATATTACATGGATTACATTGCTTTCCTTAGAGTCTAAGTCTTCCATCTTGATGCCTTAATGCTCTCCATCATCTCCAAGCTTTGGCACCCCTTGAGTCCAAGATTTGGCCCTTCTCCACTTGATGTTCATCCTTGTACCAAGTGATTAGTCTCCAAGAAAGATATTCTTGAAATAAAACTGTGAGACTAAAACATGAGAGTCATTAGCAACCACATAATGTTGTGATCATCATCAAAATAAGATTGGTATGAAACACCAATACTCAACAATATAGATGCTGACGGTGACGTCATTCATGATAAGGCGTTGGCCGCCTATTTGAAAGTGTTAGACGAGGAGCTACCGGATACATCACGTCATCGCCAACAACCAAGGGATACAATCGATAGGACCGCTGAAGGTCAACGAATCATCATGGGCAAACTCCCACCTCATGGCCTCTTAGGGAAGCAAGATGAGCACATCTCATATGCACCAAACATCTTAGAGTGTCATTGAAAAACTAGATGAGTTGAGCTTACGAATTTAAACAAGTGCTTTTCGGGAGGCAACCCGAATTTTTTCTTATTTTTAATTTTTATTCCTTTATTTGTTTTCATTCTTATTCAAAAACCAAATAAAAACGTTTTCAATTCCTTTAAAAATCTTTAAAATATAAAAATATAAATTTTTTTGACGCATATGTTCATGTGCAGGTGATCGATGAAGGGAGCGCTAAAAATGATGAAGAAACAAAAGAGGAAGCAAACGGAGAAGATGAAAGGAGCACGCTCTATCATTGAAGGGAAAGAGGAGCTACTCGACCGAGCAGAACTGTCGCTCTGTCGAGCAGCAGTCCCTGCAGAAAAAGCAAAAAATGGCACTCTGCCACATATTTCAGCTCGACTGAGCAGAACAGTTACTCGGTCGAGTAATGGACCATGCAGAATCTTGGAAAAAGTCACACTGTTTTCACTTCAGCTCGACCGAGCAACTTAGTCTGCTCGATCGAGCAGTCGACTTATGAGCAGGGGCCACACTTAGTTGTGAATGGACAGACCGATCAGCCCTAGCTCGGTCGGCCCTTTATAAATCCCAGAACCTCCGACCCTCACCCCCTCACACTCAAAACCGCAAACCCCAGCCCGAGCTCCCCTTTTCCCCCTCCCAACTTGCTCGACCCCAAAACTTCGGCTCAACCCACCACCTCCCGTGCCGCCCGAGCCCGACTGATCCCCATCTGCTCGGTCTGCCACCCATCTCCCCTTCGTCTCCACCTCACCTCACACCAGCTCTCTCTCTCTCTCTCTCTCTCTCTCTCTCTCCAACCCTAAATCTGAAAATTTTCAAAATTTGAACCCTACTCTCTATTGATTTCGTTGATCTGCAACTAATATTCTTCCTATCGTATCATTCAGGTATACTTGGAGCATCGGGAGACTACGTTTAGGCTTGGACCACTTTGGAGCTAGCTTGGGAGAGGATAGTCGCTTCGAGGCATCGCCCATTCGCATTTCTTACGATCGTCTCGCATCATGAGCCTTTGGTACACTCGTTCCTCTAGTCAAGTATTATTTTTGTGTACTCTGGATTCATGTTTACATTCGTTCGCACACATCACACCATGCCTCATAGGACATGGGTAGGAATCCCCCGATGAAGAAGAGGAAAACCGATTACTCCGGTGCTTCCTCTTCTCGCCGGACACGTGCTCAGCGACCATCTCCCACTCCATCTCCATCTCCCCCACCCTCATGTTGTCCATCTCCCACCCCACTAGCACTAGAGGGACCATAAGCTAGTGCCACCATTCCCACATCTACACCTCCACCCCTGCCATCCTAGGGGACCTTAAAGACATATGGTAGTTTCTTCAAGGAATACGCTCATCGTGATAGGTTCGCGACCATATCTAGACGCCCCATTATCCCCACCAGATTTACGACATCCCGGCCCTGGAGAGTCTAGGATTGTTAGAGGTGGTACGGTGACTATATCAGGATATAGGTTGGGAGCATTTCCTGCAGATGACCACGACCACTTATGTTCGCCTCACCTATGAGGAGATGTGTTCCATTTTGTGGACCGACCAGGGCATCACGTTCAGGCTTCTGGATCGTGATGTAGAGGTCACTTACCCCATGATCCGAGCCTTCTTTAGTTGGCCCCTATCCCAGATCCTACTCAGGCCTATGCACCTAGTACCGATCCATCCTCTTTTAGTTCCGACCGTTTCTGGAGTAGGATAGCTAGCCTCCCACATTTCAGCCCGAGCAGGGCGAAGTCTTTCTCCATCATCCATCCATGTCTTCGATATACTCAGTGCCACCTCGCCACGACCATATTCTCTAGGCCTGATCTTGGCACTATCTCCTTTCCTTGGTTGCTCCACCTTAGTGGGATGACTAGGCCCGTCAGACGTGATGATGAAGGTACCCTCTGCCTCACCTCTTGTCATACATAGCACATTGGCTGTGCACCCGCCTAGTTTCCACTTCCACCTCCTTGAAGGAGATTTGTTGCGACAGTTTCTTCACCTTCTTTGCTCTCATGATAGGACTTGACCTTCCAGACGACCTCCTGGTTACGACTGGGCCCACCACTCTGACGCTTGACATGCATGCATGCATGCATATCATTAGGCCCCATAGTGAGCACCATTGGGTCTATCTTTTGGGTCCTTTACGAGAGCAGCATATGGTCTTACCTCGCCCTGACCTCACACGTATTGAGACCGTCCACCTAGATTGGCTCCTTCCTGGCGTCCTACCCATTCCATATATTCACAAGCTTGAGCCTCGAGAGGCTGCAGCTGAGGGAGATGATGATTGGGCTCTTAGTTCTGATGAGGAGCCCAAGAGAGCTGACCCTACCACTTCTGGCCCAGTAGAGAGCACATATGTCCCTACTTCTTCCAGTGCTCCTACTACCGTCCCACCCACCACCATTCCAGCCGAGAGTTCTGGGGAAGCCTCCACATTTGTCTCCGAGATCACTGCACCATCATCTGCACTTCCTGCCTCTGAGGGAATTTCTGTGTCTACTGCTCCTGCACCTATCATAGAGCACATCTCTACTGAGCATGTCCCTTCAGTGCCTGCTATTGCTGTTGTCCTTACCTCTTCTGCACATGCATCTGTGGACTCCATCCCTACCACTCCTATCAACTCTGAGTCCATACCTATGGTGTCTACACCTCCTTCTGGTAACACATCTATCCCCACCACTGCCATCTTCACTAAGAGCGTCATGGTACCTGTCACCACGTCTGTCGCCATGACATCTCTACTTACTGATATCCGTATCCCTACATATGCACTTGATCTCACATCTGTTCCGGCTTTACCTCTGCTGAGATCCTGTATAGGTCACCCTCTCCTGAATTTGTTTTTCAACTCGTGCACCACATACACGAGCACATGTAGAGAGTGGTGAGCCTAGTGGTGCACATCAGCCTGGCCGTTCCTACATCACTGATACATGCCTGACAGTGGTTGAGGCTGAGATTGCTGGGCTGAGACGTGATTTCCTCACTTTCACCTGGACATTCACTACCTACCACCAGTCATTGCGGCAGGACATTATGGAGATTCTTGATATCCTCTTAGCACGAGGTGTACCACCTACCACACTTGCACCAGCTATTCCTTCTGCACAAGTCATACCACCTGTTGTACCACCTCCTGATCTTTCAGCACCACCATATGATGCTATCTCTAGTCTATAGCAGCGGGACCTATGACCACCTCCAGAGGGTGGTTCCGCTGCCTGATTCATCTGTTTTCTCCTGTTCTCCCCTCTCATTTTTAGTGCACAACAGTCCATACGGGGCCTAGTATTGGGGAGAACCCATTTCATCCATTGCATACACATCATATCATCATTTTCAAGTTTGTTCTTGTATTAGACATTAGGACCATGCATTTGCATTCATTAGATTTTCCTTTTATTTTTTGTGATTCTAGGATTTTTCTTTTATCCCTCCCACCCCACTGGCATCATTTTCCATTTTTCACACATGTTCTCAGCAGTGAGGACACAGCTGTGTTTAGCTTGGAGGATGGGCGCTATCGCTTTTTATTTATTTTCCTCTTATTTTGAACTTTTTCGCCTTATTTTTCCATCATTTTCCACCTCATTTTTTATTTTTAGCATCATATTTTTCTTTCTTTTCGTGTGCATGCATGTCTATTTATATTTTATTTTCTCTATTTTCTTTCCTTTCTTTTAGTAAGATGAATTCTCTGTGATGATATCTCTAATGCTCTCACCGCCATCACGATGCTTATTTCATATGCCACGATACTTAGAGTTATTTCATAATCTTATCCGTTATAAGTACTTGCACCTATAACTCTTTTGATGATCTATTTGAGTAAATGCATGAAGCTTATTGACACTGGATATGTAGAGTAGTGTTTAGTATGCTTTCATTGGAAATACACCAAGATTCATGCATCATTAACATATCTGAAGCTTTGCTTTCATCTCTTATTCACATTCTTGTTGCATGCTTGATATGTTTGAAAAACTTTACAACTTGACTTCACTGCTTATTGAGATGATCAGGAATACCCATGCTTACATATGAGTTTAGTTGATGTATTATCTTACTGAACTATTTGTGCACACTTTTGAGTGAACCGAGTGTTATATTAATACCTTCTCTACATGTATCGTATATTCTCTACATGTCACTTGATTTTACTCCCCAAATCTATTTCTACCACATCCATTCCCAAAAATTCCCTACAATTGCAAAATTTGCTCCAGAAAAGTACAAAAATCCAAAAAGGAGCCAAAAATCAAAAATACAAATCATATCGCTCCTACAAAAATCCAAAAAAGAAAAAGAAGATACAAAGGTTTCAAAATGAAAAGAAAAAAAAATCAAAGTTTCATTACTTGGAGAAATATTTATACTTTTGGGAAAACCAAAAAAAATATCCAATATCCCACGAATATTACTGTGGGTGTGACGCCTCAATCCAGGCTGGGGGGGAATCTTTTGACCATATGAGTGAGCATGACACTAGAGTGGAGTTGTGCACAATGGGAAAGTTTGATAATGCTGAAACTTAGCGAAGTAATTTAAGTTATGGGGATTTCCTATGATTCGATATGAGTATGTGCATGTCTTGACTCCTATTCTATTTTTTGTTGCATGCTTGGTGTGAATTCTACATGCATCAATTATAGCTTTTGATTAAAAAGTGTGTTGCCAATGTTGTATTTATTTGACACTATGAAACACATGACGAAGATATTTGTCGATTGTATGAACTTTAGAGAGACCCCTTGTGTTCAATCTTAAATTCTCAAGTACTCTATTTAGTTAAGATATAAAATCTCTTGGTAGCATGTGATTTATTTTCTGAGTAGTTATGATGTATGGTGAATGGCACGAGATCTGAGAGAATAATCTAGCGACCCCCTCCTCTTTGCGTTCTTTTCCATTTTCTTAGGTTTACTTCCCGTTGAACTTTATATTCGTCTTTCCTTAGGACGAGTAATAGGGAAGCTTGGAGGATTTTGATGTGTCCATAAGCATTTTCATCGTCCAAAGTTCACTTTTCTATCCATTATCGCGTTTTCACGATATATTTGACTCTCGTGTAGATTTGTGGATTTTCAGGAACTTTGGAGTGATTCGGAACAAATCTTAGACATGGACACATCCAAGCTAGCCAAAGCATCAATGGCAAGGTCCACTAGGTGCTTGACGAGGTGGAGAAGAAGATTGGAGGAGGAGAAGAGAGAAGAAGGATAAAGAGAGTTTGGAGATGGAGCCCTCACATAGCTTATCAGGTTCTCCACTCAGCTCGACCGAGTAGATGTTCTACTCGGGCCGAGAAGCTATATCTCAAGAAGAACTCCAATGCCAAGGCAGCTGCACCACTCGGACCGAGTAGCCACACTACTCGGTTAATCAAACTCGACGGCCGCTACTCAATTCATAGGCAAAGTTCCAAGAGCCTGTAACGCCCCGCTTCCCAAAAGACACCGGAAGCGAGAACGTTACGAGGTCCGCATGAACTGGAGCGGTGAAGCTCGAGTTCAATGAGCGTCTGTGATAAAAACACAAAGCATGTCCTTGCATGCATTTCAGAATAATAAGAAACATTGATAAATTTAAGCCACATCCAGAATTAAAAATGTCCATACACGAAATCAAACGTCAAGCCACAGCTGGGCCAAAGTAACAACAAGGAGAAACATACACAATGCAAGAACTGAAAGTAAACTAAAGGAAAGCAGCAACGGTGAAGGTCCCTAGTCCTCCGCAGGAAGAGACTCGGCGTCTACGGCGAACTCCTGCCTCTCTAAGTCAGTCGTCTCAAATGGATCCTCCTGGTACTCAAGCTCGGGATCTGACATACATCCAAAAACATGAACGTATGTCAGCAAGGGTCTGCACAAAGAGGTTAGAAAACCCAATGCAAGATGTACAAAAATAATATTGAATTTAAGAGGCATTAATAATTTATACGAGACGTCAACAATAAGTTTAAACATGCCAGTTATAAATGAAGTAAAGTAAAACATTCCTAACATGCAGTTCTAAACAGTTTAAGAAGCAAAGTAAAGCTTTTCTTTTGATTCATTAGCATGTCAATTTAACTGAG
The DNA here is from genome assembly GCA_030789695.1 of Scilla litardierei. Taxonomy (NCBI): domain Eukaryota; kingdom Viridiplantae; phylum Streptophyta; class Magnoliopsida; order Asparagales; family Asparagaceae; genus Scilla; species Scilla litardierei. Next base: position 229,391,067 of record CM061141.1, on the reverse strand, counting down.
ACAACGATAGTAATTGCAAGTTCCATGTCAATATTTCATATCTCTCATAGGGTTCACGCCTTTAGGTCGTGATGAGTGGATCGTTCTTCTCACGGGGGTTTTACTGTGATTGACGCTACCCCATCGCATGCGGGTGGTGCTCTTGAAGAGAGGACCCCTTCATACACCTAATGGCCGCTCAACCTTAACCCCACCCCAGATTTGTGTTGGAACACGAGCCAGCCTAGTCGACTCACACGACATCACGAAGTCACGATTTTGCCTTCAAGGCGCACGATTTCACGATGTCACTCATTTGTTAAATATTCCAGGACATGCACCAATTTAACAATATCATCATATCTTTTTATACAACATTTTCAAAGATTGGAAGAGTGTTGAACAACATTCACAATAATTTAACAAAAGTGTTGAACATATGGATTTACGGAAACTGATTTTCTTTGCCATTATTTAAAATTAAAGCATATCAAATTATATGTCGTTGGGTCACATTTTCAGTCCAGAACATCTTGGTATTAATTTCATGCGTCATTTCACGTGTAGATTTCGAGTTATATAGCTTTACATGCAAGTGACTAAATGAGCATCTAACTTCAAAAATTCACTATAAATTGTACACTTGCCTGATTTCGGCGTTCTTTGTGTCATCGGGTTCGTCTTGACAGGTACTACACTATGGTGGGATTGGTTCGCTGGTTTGATAAAACAAATAATCAGATCAAATCCTTTTCAGTTGTAACGAACGTAAAACTGATTCCTATGACGTCTAATAATCCGTTGTATTAGGTTTTCTACATTACGGTGTGGGTTATAGTATATTAAGTGGTAGATCTACTAACCGGTAACAGAGAGAAGGGTCGAGATGCAGTGATGAATAGCGACGACGCATACGACCTCAAAGCAGCGACATTGAGCCTCGGGGATCTGTGTGACAGGGTGGCGCGGACCTGGGGACCTGGGGGACTGCCGGCAGTTTGCTGCAGGCGGGAAGGCGTTGTCGATGCTTGGAGAAGTGTTGACGGTAGTTGCACGCGAGTAGGGGCTGTTTCTCTTGTAGGTGAAGGAGGAGAGGGTTGTGCGCGGCTGTCGGCGTGGGGACAAAGCTGCGCGAGGGTGACAGCAGTGGTGAGGAGGGATCAGTGCGTGAGGACGAGGGCTCCGGTCGTTTTCGAAGGGGAGATGACAGTGGCTTCTTGCGTGGATGGGGAGCAGAGGCTGTGGGCAGTTCTGGGCGGAGGGGAGTTGTGGCACGCGGCTGCCGGCGGTCTAGGGGGTGGCAGGCCGGCGTCGAAAAAGTTGAGGGGAGAGGGCACGGAGGAGGGGAGGCGTCGGGTTGCTGGGGTTGTGTGGGTGCCAAAGTGGGTTTCGTGTAAGGGAGATGAAGATGGGCGGTGCTGGGCGAAGAGTTGAACGGCCTGGGGTTTTTGGGGGCTGTCGGTGAGATGGTTGCATGGAGGTCGGAGTAAGGAGCTGGGTCGCGGGCTGGGCGAGGGGGCGGCTGTGAGGAGAGGGAAGCCCTAGGGTGCTAGGGTTTTTGGGTAGGTAGAGGGTTAGGTTGGGTTCCTATAAATAGTTTTAGAGTTTTTCTTTTAGTGTGTGGGGGGTTTAAAATGGGCAGCCCATGAACCCTAGTTTCTCTTTAGGTTAGCTTTAGGTTTAGTTTTTATTTTTTTGTGCCTGGTTTTTAAAAGTCTGGGCTGGTTCATTTGGGTTAATTATATTAGGAAAGATCTCATTTTAAGTTATAATGAGATCTCATTTTAAGTTATAATAAGAAGGAGTTTGAAATAAGTTAATCAGATTTGATTTGTTATAATGGGGAGGAAATTAGGGCTAATAAAATCTATTTAATTATTGGTTTAAATAGGTTTAATTAGGAAAGTATTCAAAATATTTGAATTTTAAAAAGTTTGAATTTGAAATTTTGAATTTGAAAAAATAAAATTCAAATGGTATGAAAGAAATTGTTTTAAAGTTAACAATAAAAATAATGGTAAAGTTAATAATAATAATAGCTAATAAGTCTAAGGTTAGCAGCTGATACGGGTACGGGGTCCGATATGTCTTAACTACGGATACGAAGAAGAAAAATTACACAAGAGAAATACGAATAAAACGTATCACTAAAACTGGTCGTTACCTCCTACACACCTTAAAGGCAATTCTGCCCTCGGAATTCCTAACAATCACTGATCAGGAAATAGATGTGGGTAACGCTCTCTCATCTCATCTTCTCTCTCCCAGGTGGACTCCCTTGGTGAGTCGTGTCACCACATCACTCTGACAAGATCGACAGTCTTGTTCTGAAGTGTCTTCTGACGCCTGTCAAGAATCTGCACTGGCTGATGGTCATACGTCAGATCCGGACGGAATGTAATCTCAGAGTAGTCCACGGCGTGAGATCGGTCGCTGATATACCGACGAAGCTGAGGAACATGGAAGACATCGTGAACTCCCTCCAAAGATGGTGACAAGACTAAGCGGTAAGCTACATCGCCAACTCTCTCCAGAACATCGAAGGGTTCGATGTATCTCGGGCTGAGCTTGCAGCGTTTCCCAAAGCGAATCACTCCTCGATTCGGGGAGATCTTCAGGAATACATGGTCTCCCGGCTGAAACTTTAGAGGTGACCTGTGCCCCGTTTACAGTTTGGGCGCGGTGTCATTTTACCGCAAGTGCACGGTTAGTGTAGGGTGCAGGTTTATCAAACTCAGGGAGGTGGATGGCTTGAATGGCAACTAGCCTCGCCTAGGTTGTGTGCTAGCTACGTGGATAATATGGGTGGAAGTGTAGAAATAAAAGAAAGAAATAAAAAAAAGGACAAGAAATGAATCCCCGCTAACACGGGCTAGAGCACTCATGACACTTGGCATTTGAGTTGACCCAGGGTGAGACATTGCCCCTAAAGGTGGTACCTAGCATCCATGGGCCCAATATTCCGGTCGATGCCCAGTACGCTAGGTCTACCCGGTTTCGGACGGTGGGCATTCCCATGTCCATTAACACCATCCGCAACCGGGAGCATTAAGGCCACAATGATAACTCCCAACATTTCGTCCAAGCCGTTCCCACGCGCGAGGACTCAATGTCTACGCTAGGGGTGTGAGCTGTGGCAAGGGAGTCAACCGCCAAGTTTATTCCCCCTTGGCCCGATGGTCAGAGGCGGTCTTTTTCCCGCCAATGACAATGAAACGCCCCCGCGTAACCCTAATGGCCAAATAGGTCGAATGTGATTTCTAGCAATACATCGAAGCAGATCTTAACTAGACAAGACACCGGACCCCAATCCCCAACACAACTAGTGTGTTGCCATACGAATTGGACCCAGATTGCTAGAAATCTCCATTGACACATTCCATCGAATACATACCATGCAATCAAGTCAAACCTAGTTTTCCAAGCATCAATCCTACCCTAACCCGTATTAGGGTTCATCAAGAGATACTCAATGGTGAAGAACATAAAAGAAAGCAATAAAAATAACAAACACACATTCACCATTGAGCAAAATGAAAACAACACAAAACAATGGAAAACAAGAGAAAGAAATACTTATCTTGAGTTTGAATCTTCAATCCAATATAAGATTTATTGATCAAAAGACCTAATCTAAACTAACCTAAGCCCCCCAGCAAAGGGGCTGAAAAAGCCCTAAAAATGGAAGAAGATCCCCTTTCAGTCGGCCAACATCGTGTATTTATAGTCCCCTTCGAAACCCTAGTGGTTCGGGTCCAAACCCGCAGGAAAAAATCGCCACCCGATCGTTTGATGAGTCAACCGATCAGGTGAGAGCTTTGAAGATTTTCAACCGGGCGCTGAGGCGAGCGGGTGGCGTGACCGGGTCATCGTTCGACGAGTTGCAGCTACATGTGAACCGATCGGGTGATATTTCACCCGATCGGTTGGAATTCAGTGCAATTAGACAGAGAGTTCTGTCGGTTCACCCGATCGCCGAACCGATCGGGCGAGCTGCTGCTCTTCTTTAGTTGCCGTCCGGGTAGGATACGCGTGCATCAACCGATCAGGTGGCTGTGTCCACCCGATTGGTTGAGGGCTGAAATATAGCAGTCTTCATCGTTTGACCCTTTGGATCACGCGTGACTCCTCCCGTTGCTCCGGGGGCTCATGATATCTTCTTTAAACGTCCCCAATGCTGGCAATCTCCTGCATTCGCATAAAAAACATGAAGAAAGTGAAAAGATACAAAAAACCCGAAAGAACGGGTATGAAACGATGGAAATCAACGGAAAATCACAAAGAAGACGTGCGTGAATATATAGAATATAAACGCTCATCAAGAGGACGCCGTTTAACATCTGCCCAATGCTTATAACGGTCCTGAGCGATCAGAAGCTTGTCCCTGATATCTCGAACAACATCCACTGCTTCGACAATCATCTCCGGTCCCAATAACTCTCTATCTCCAATGTCATCCCAGCTCAGTGGCGATCGAAATTTCCTCCCATAGAGAGCAACAAATGGCGCCATGCCAATGCTCGCCTGATAGCTGTTGTTATAGGAGTACTCCACCAGGTGTAGATGATCCTCCCACAAGCCCTTGAAATCCAGCATGCAAGCTCTCAGCATATCCTCCAATATCTGAATGGTCCGCTCTGACTGGCCATCCGTCTGCGGGTGATACACAGTGCTGAACTTCAGACTGGTACCCAGATTGGTTCGCAGACTCTTCCAGAACTGAGACGTGAACCTCGTATCCTGATCTGATACAATGCTCACAGGGACTCCATGCAAGTGCATGATCTCCTACACAACATATTTCACATCACTATTAGTACCAGAAAGAGAATTACGAAGGGATGAGTTGGATCATTACCTCCTTATACTTCCTTGCCAGTATCTCCGTGGATTGTCCTACTCGGAACGGTATAAAGTGTGCAGACTTGGTCAATCGATCAACGATGACACAGATTGCGTCATTCTGCCTGGTGCTCCAAGGTAAGCCAGTCACGAAGTCCATCGTGATGTACTGCCACTTCCACTCTGAAATCGGCAGGGGTTGTAGTAGTCCAGCAGTGCGGTGATGCTCAGCCTTCACTTGCTGATACATGAGACACTTGGCAACACTCCGTGCCACACTTCTCTTCATCACGTACCACCAGAAATTCTGACGAAGATCCTTGTACATCCTCGTACCTCCATGATGAATGGAATAAGGCGAACTGTGAGCCTCATTCATCAACTCCTCTCTGACATCTCCTGCATGTACACATATTCTACTGCCATATCTCAAAGATCCATCATCGTGATTCAGAAAATCTGTCCGGAGTCCTGCTTCGACTTGCTCTCTGATCTTCTTCAACTTAACATCCCCAGCTTGAGGAGTCTTGATCTGATCCACCATCGTCGACTGAATCTGCATATTCATCAACGACGAGGTGACTCCCAATAGGACAGCTTTAACATCCATCTCTCGCAGATCCTATTGCAATCTCCACTGAGCTGTGAGAATCATCACCTCGGCAGTAGACTCAAAGCGTCCGACAAGACATTCACATTCCCTGGATGATACTGAAGGTCGATGTCATAGTCTGCCATCAATTCCAACCATCTACGCTGTCTTATATTCAGTTCCTTCTGAGTGAATATATATTTCAAACTTTTGTGATCAGTGAAAATTTTCACTTTCTCACTCAGTAAAAAATGTCGCCAGATCTTCAAAGCAAAGACGACAGGAGCTAGCTCCAAATCATGGGTTGGATAATTCTTCTCATGGACCTTCAACTGCCGCGAAGCATATGCGACCACATGGTTTTGTTGGTGCAGAACACATCCATGTCCCTTGCCCGATGTGTCACAGAAAATCTCGAAGCCTCCGCTTCTGTCCAGAATAGCTAGGACCGGTGTAGTAGTCAATCTCTCCTTCAAAATAGAAAAGGCTTGATCACAAGAATCTGACCAATTGAACTTAACGTACTTCCTCGTCAACCTTGTCATCGGCTCAGCAATCCTTGAGAAATCCTTGATAAATCTATGATAGTATCCAGCCAATCCAAGGAAACTCCTGATGTCTGATGCCGATTGAGATGTAGGCCATTCACTGACTGCTCTGACCTTCTATGGATCCACTGAGATGCCAGCTCCTGATACTACATGTCCAAGAAATGCAACTCTGTCCAGCCAGAATTTGCATTTGCTGTACTTGGCATATAGTCTATGATCACAGAGCATCTCTAATACCATCCTCAAGTGCTCTGCATGCTCCTCCTCCCCCTTCAAGTACACCAGGATGGCATCTATGAAGATCACTACGAACTTGTCAAGGAAGTCGTAAAAGATAAGGTTCATGAGGTTCATGAACACAGCAGGAGCGTTGGTCATACCAAACGGCATGCCAACGAACTCATAATGCCCGTACTTAGTCCGAAAAGCTGTCTTGGGCACATCTTCCTTCTTGACTCTGACTTGATGGTATCCACTCCGGAGGTCCAACTTCAAAAATACTCTCGTTCCACCAAGCTGATCGAAGATATCATCAATACGGGGCAGCAGATACTTGTTCTTCACTGTAATCTGATTCACCTACCGATAATCAATGCACATCCTTCTCGATCCATCCTTCTTCTGCACCAACAAGACGGGTGCACCCCAGTGAGATACACTGGGATGAATGAAACCCTTCTGTAGTAGCTCATCCAACTACTTCCTCAGCTCTTCCAGCTCTGCAGGAGCCATACGGTACGACGCCTTAGAAATCAGTTGAGCTCCTGGCATCAGATCAATGCCGAACTCTAACGCTCGATCGGGCGACAATCCAGAAATTTCTTCCGGGAAGATGACCGGCGCCCCGTTTACGGTATGGGCGCGGTGTCGTTTTACCGCAAGTGCACGGTTAGTGTAGGGTGTAGGTTTATCGAACTCAGGGAGGTGGATGGCTTGAATGGCTACTAGCCTCACCTAGGTTGTGTGCTAGCTACACAGATGATATGGGTGAAGTGTAGAAATAAAAGAAAGAAATGAAAAAAAGACACGAAATGAATCCCCGCTAACGCGGGCTAGAGCACTCATGACACTTGGCATTTGACTTGACCCAGGGTGAGACATTGCCCCCAAAAGGTGGTACCTAGCGTCCATGGCCCGATATTCTGGTCGGTGCCAAGCATGCTAGGCCTACCCGGTTCCGGACGGTGGGCATTCCCATGTCCATTAACACCTTCCGCAACCGGGAGCATTAAGGCCACAATGATATCTCCCAACACTTCGTCCAAGCCGTTCCCACGCGCGAGGACTCCATGTCTACACTAGGGGCGTGAGCTATGGCTAGGGAGTCAACCGCCAAGTTTATTCCCCCTTGGCCCGACGGTCAGAGGCGGTCTTTCTCCCGCCAATGACAATGAAACACCCCCGCGTAACCCTAATGGCCAAATAGGTCAAATGTGATTTCTAGCAATACATCGAAGCGGATCTTGACTGGACAAGCACCTGACCCCAATCCCCAACACATCTAGTGTGTTGCCATACGAATTGGACCCAGATTGCTAGAAATCCCCATTGACGCATTTCATCGAACACATGCCATGCAACCAAGTCAAATGAAACAACCAAGCATCAATCCTACCCTAACCCATATTAGGGTTCATCAATACTACTCCATGATGAAAAAAATATAAACAAACAACACAAAAGACATACAAACATTCATCATGAAGCAAAAGAAATACAACACAAAAAATGGAGAACAAGAGAAAGAAATACTTATCTTGATTTTGAACCTCCAATCCAATACAAGACTTATTACAAGAGAAAACCTAATCTAACCTAATCTAAACTCACAAGAGAAAGGGGCAAAAAGCCCTAAAAACTGAGAAGGAACTCCCCAAAGTCGTGCCCAAACCCCTATTTAAAAGCCCCCAAAAAACTCTTAACAGTTCGGGTCCGAAACCCACTCAAAACTGTCAAAACAGGCCCACCCGATCGGGTGAAAACTCACCCGATCGGGTGGAATAAACAGAGAACACGAAACTGCTGAAATTGACTTCAACCGATCGGTTGGACTCCCAACCGATCGGTTGAAGTGAAATTTCAGACAGCAGCCAATTTCAGCACATAGCTGCGCTCAGAAAATTCCAGAAAAATCTAGAAAAATCGGATTTGGGCATGCGACCTATCGTTGGAAAGCTAACGACGATGCCGACGCTAGAAAAATAAGAGATCACCCAAAATCCCTCTGGAATGATAGCAGATCTTCAATGAGTGCATCAGCAGCGTGCAAAGGCGGAAGAAAAGGCCACCCGATTGGTTGAAACATCAACCGATAGGGTGAGCCGCTTGTTGCTTTGGCCATCGGGCTTCGGGAGCTTCAACCGGTCACTGAAGAGAGTGGGTGGAGGAGTCGGTTCGATCTTTGAGGCAATGTGGCTACAGATGAACTGATCGGGTGAGATGTCACCCGATCGGTTGGAACTCAGCTCCAAATTCCCGAGAATTGGGGCGTTTGAACCGGTCACTGAACCGATCGGGTAACCTCTTGGCCGCTCCAACTTGTGTCCGGGTGGTGCACGCGTGCATCACCCGATCGGTTGGAAATGACCAATCGGTCGGGTGAGGGGCTGAAAGATGAGATCTTCGTCGTTTGACCCCCGGGATCACGCGTGACTCCTCCCGTTGCTCCGGGGACTCATGATATTGTCGTTTTATGTCCCAAATGCTGTAAATTCCTGTAAAATACGAAAAAACACGGAAAAGTGAAAGAAAACAAGAAAATACAAGAAAACACGAGAAAACGAATAAAAGACAGCGGAAAATACGGAGAAACATGGAAGAAAACGTGCTCAAATATATGAAATATAAACGCACGTCAAAATCCCCCAAGCTGAACTCTTCCTCGTCCTCGAGGAAGACGAGTGAGAGTAGGAGCTCGGAGGGAAAAATAGAGAGAAGGAGAGAAAAAGAGAACTCTATATCCTAGATCGCCAGTAAGGGCCAACAAAATCAAACACGCCACACGAAGCAAGCATACGACAAAACACAACACTAAACCAAGGAATGTGAGTCCAAACAAGTGCCGTGGGCCCACGCGGTGAAGCGCGAGTGAGCGTGGTCGTGTGCTAGCAAACGGTATCACTATCTACATTGTGCAATAAAGCTCGATATACACAAATCAAAGATATGACCCAAATATCGATTCGAATTGAATTAAGCAGTGAATATATGGTTCAAGCATGCATGAGAATAGAGAGAGAATCGAAACATATCATGCGTCAGGGACTCCACAACTAGGGTTAAGGAAATCACCACACTATAGCCTAGATAATAGCTAAAAAGTTCCTAAGCCAAGTGTTTTCGAAAATGATGGGGGTTGAGATGATGTGGAGTAGAACACTCGGTGCAAATTCTCGCCTACCCTTTATTCTCGGCAAGTAGGAAAATATTCACACGGGAATTTTTTTGGGTTTTGGGTATTTGTATTTTTTTTGGATTTTTTTGGGCTATACATATATTTTTGTTCTTTTCTCTTTTCTTTACTCTTTTTTGGGTTTTTCTTTTCTCTCTTTTTTTTTGGATTTTTGGATATTGGGATATAAACATGTGTACTCTCCCAAGTGGGAGAACGGTACACGACGAGGGGATTTGCACCAAGTAAAACAAAAAATGAAATCGGATTCTAAACACTTGGGCAAAGGAAACTATTCTCGCTAAACAGAGCATGGGCTAAATGGGTTATCCTAGTCCTTAATTGTGGAATCCCGACACATGCGAAATGAAATATACGATATAAATATAGCATGCATATAGAAGCAGATAGTAGAAGCAAATACCGCATATTCAAATCGAAGCATGATAATCTAGCGGTCAACCAAGGATAGGTATATAAAACATAATCACAAGGTAGAAGCACACCAAATGCTAGTCACGACACACGACTCACAAGAAAGCTAAGTGGACCCACGATGCATGAAATGCAAGAGGACTCAGCTTCCTAAGGTTAGTGAATGTGATTATCGAAGCCGTGCTAGGTGTGTGTGAGATTTTATGGCAATTCATCATAGGGTTCATCTCTAGGAGAAAGAGATAAAAAGAAGAAAAGAAAAAGAAAAAGAAAAACACGGAGAAAAAACGACTCAAATAACGAAGAAAAAGAGACAAATGACGCACGAAGTGCGACTCCCCCAAGCTGAAACTTGCATTGTCCTCAATGCAATAGTAGTGAATACGGGAGGGCAATGAAAATGGTGGGAGTGACGCACCGACACAAAAAATGAAAAACATGAAAAACACACGAACGAAACTAAAAAAAAGAAAAAGAAACATACAAAATAAAAGATATAAAACGCAACGAAGGACTCAAAGACACAAACACACGATAACGACACACGAAAACATGCACACAAAATTCGATTTCCCCCAAGCTGAACATGACAATGCCAGCGAAATGATATGATCAATGTGATGCAGAAATATGCAAGGGGAAGATCGAAAAAGAAAAGAAAGAAATCAAAATGCAGGAGAGACGGTGTGCTCATTCTCCTCGGAAGAGGATGAGGGTGAAATGATAGAAGGGCACGACATGAAGGGTTATTAAGATGCAAAAGCAAATCCTAGATACGCTCCCCTCGCTAATGAGAGGAGACGAGATTATTCAAATCTAAACTAGAAAGCGGTAAATTTTTACACTACTGGATTAGGATACACCTGAGCATAGGCGGATCCAAGATCTGAAGTGGGGGCAGGTAGCTGCTCTAACTGCTCCTTCTGTGGCTCCGCCAGAAGCGCTGTGCCTCGTGTGCCAATGGACCCAAGCAATGCACCTCCAAGCATCCCTCGTAGGTGTCCACCTGTGACCTGCAAAGGACAAGGTGCATTAGTCCATGGCAAAAAATTTTTCCCCAAAATAAAAGTATCCCAGAGATAATCGTCAAAATAAGATGGAAAAATAGTGAAAGTGTGACGAATACTCCCTGAGAATGGGTCGCTATCCTCTGTACTAGAGATGACCAAATCCTCGCTCTCCATGAGAAGTGGCTCTCCAGGTGGTGACACACCGCAGCATACCTCAGGGGAAGTAGATCTCGTGTCCTGCGAGAGATATGGTAAGTCAAATATATACGAGTCTAAAGAAATAGGAAGTGAAAAGCGAGACTCAAAAGTGGAGTGAGAGTGAGTGTGAAAATCTCCCTGAATGGGGCAATATGCTCAAGTAGATGCTCAGCCGCAGAAGAAGTGGAGAGCGACGGTAAAGGTGGATGTGACTCGGGCTCCATAGAGTGGACCATCATATCTAAACCCTCATGCACATCCTCCTCGACGATATGCTCATGCTCCACCATCTGCCCGATGTCCTGAATGACATCCTCATGGTTGACCACCGACCAAGGAGGAAGCTGTGACAGAGATGGCTGTGGAGGTGGATGTGGAGCGGACCACTCGTATGTGGTCGTGGTGTCGTCGTCCTCACGCACATCCTCCTCGCCGGTTTGCATAAGCTCTGTGGTCTCCTCGGTGCTCTCATAGGACTCATATGGGGTATCCAGATAAAGATGAAAAGTCTCTCCCACAGATCCTAGAGAAATCTCCCCATCCTCACTATCATCATCAAAAAATGCTTCGTCATCCAAGTGGTAGTGTGGGAAAATTGGGGCATCGGTATGAGATGTGTCTATGGTGGCCGATGGCATGGTGGTCTCAACCATGAAGGTGGGTATATCCTCTCCTTCATCCCCTCTCCTCGGTGTCGGCTCGATGATTGGTACCATCAAGTTTTGTAATATTTGGCCTTGGTTAAACATGGCACTTTCAAGGAGAGACACGCGGCTTGATTCTTCTTGTGTGTGTGGAGGGGTATAAGGTTGAGGAAATGGATGGGAGGTGTTTGGGCTAAGGTTGTGGGAAAATGTTTGGCCTTGGGGTGGGGGGAGGCTCTCAAGCGTAAATGGACAATCATAATACACATGCCCCGCCATCCCACAAGTCTCACAAACCACAACCGAATAAGGATCGTATCCTCCCATCTGAGCATCGAAATTTGATCTCCACATGGTTACACCAAAGATACCTGGACAACAAAAATAAGAAAACTAGAGAGGAGCGTCAATAGTACAAGAGAATAACAAAAAGATAATATAATAGTGGGAGAAAAATTTCTTGGTTATTGAATATATTTTTTTTAAAAAAGAAAAATAAATTTTTTTGTGTTTTTATGCGTAGTCTAACGAACCCAAGCTAAGCTAATATCAAACCGAACGCATCCCCGGCAACGGCGCCAAAAACTTGACCGGCGCCCCGTTTACGGTATGGGCGCGGTGTCGTTTTACCGCAAGTGCACGGTTAGTGTAGGGTGCGGGTTTATCGAACTCAGGGAGGTGGATGGCTTGAATGGCTACTAGCCTCACCTAGGTTGTGTGCTAGCTACGCGGATGATATGGGTGAAGTGTAGAAATAAAAGAAAGAAATGAAAAAAAGACACGAAATGAATCCCCGCTAACGCGGGCTAGAGCACTCATAACACTTGGCATTTGACTTGACCCAGGGTGAGACATTGCGCCAAAAGGTGGTACCTAGCGTCCATGGCCCGATATTCCGATCGATGCCAAGCACGCTAGGCCTACCCGGTTCCGGACGGTGGGCATTCCAATGTCCATTAACACCTTCCGCAACCGGGAGCATTAAGGCCACAATGATATCTCCCAACACTTCGTCCAAGCCGTTCCCACGCGCGAGGACTCCATGTCTACACTAGGGGCGTGAGCTATGGCTAGGGAGTCAACCGCCAAGTTTATTCCCCCTTGGCCCGACGGTCAGATGCGGTCTTTCTCCCGCCAATGACAATGAAACACCCCTGCGTAACCCTAATGGCCAAATAGGTCAAATGTGATTTCTAGCAATACATCGAAGCGGATCTTGACTGGACAAGCACCGGACCCCAATCCCCAACACATCTAGTGTGTTGCCATACGAATTGGACCCAGATTGCTAGAAATCCCCATTGACGCATTTCATCGAACACATGCCATGCAACCAAGTCAAATGAAACAACCAAGCATCAATCCTACCCTAACCCGTATTAGGGTTCATCAATACTACTCCATGATGAAAAACATATAAACAAACAATACAAAAGACATACAAACATTCATCATGAAGCAAAAGAAATACAACACAAAAAATGGAGAACAAGAGAAAGAAATACTTATCTTGATTTTGAACCTCCAATCCAATACAAGACTTATTACAAGAGAAAACCTAATCTAAACTCACAAGAGAAAGGGGCAAAAAGCCCTAAAAAACTGAGAAGGAACTCACCAAAGTCGTGCCCAAACCCCTATTTAAAAGCCCCCAAAAAACTCTTAACAGTTCGAGTCTGAAACCCACTCAAAACTGTCAAAACAGGCCCACCCGATCGGGTGAAAACTCACCCGATCGGGTGGAATAAACAGAGAACACGAAACTTCTGAAATTGACTTCAACCGATCGGTTGGACTCCCAACCGATCGGTTGAAGTGAAATTTCAGACAGCAGCCAATTTCAGCACATAGCTGCGCTCAGAAAATTCCAGAAAAATCTAGAAAAATCGGATTTGGGCATGCGACCTATCGTTGGAAAGCTAACGACGATGCCGACGCTAGAAAAAGAAGATATCACCCAAAATCCCTCTGGAATGATAGCAGATCTTTAATGAGTGCATCAGCAGCGTGCAAAGGCAGAAGAAAAGGCCACCCGATCGGTTGAAACATCAACCGATCGGGTGAGCCGCTTGTTGCTTTGGCCATCGGGCTTCGGGAGCTTCAACCGGTCACTGAAGAGAGCAGGTGGAGCCGTCGGTTCGATTTTTGAGGCAATGCGGCTACAGATGAACCGATCGGGTGAGATGTCACCTGATCGGTTGGAACTCAGCTCCAAATTCCCGAGAATTGGGGCGTTTGAACCGGTCACTGAACCGATCGGGTGACCTCTTGGCCGCTCCAACTTGTGTCCGGGTGGTGCACGCGTGTATCACCCGATCGGTTGGAAATGACCAACCAGTCGGGTGTGGGGCTGAAAGATGAGATCTTCGTCGTTTGACCCCCTGGATCACGCGTGACTCCTCCCGTGCTCCGGGGACTCATGATATTGTCGTTTTATGTCCCAAATGCTGTAAATTCCTGCAAAATACGAAAAAACACGGAAAAGTGAAAGAAAACAAGAAAATACCAGAAAACACGAGAAAACGAATAAAAGACGGCGGAAAATACGGAGAAACACGGAAGAAAACGTGCGCAAATATATGAAATATAAACGCACGTCAGAAGACGTCTTCGAAATCTCTCACTACCGATGGCTTCTCTGGTTCAGCTATCATAGATGCAACAGTCAATCTATACGGCTGGGCCCAGAACTTAACAGGTCCAAGCGAACGTCCTCCGCTGACGAACTCGAACACTGGGTGGTCAGGAATTTCGAATACCACTTTCTTCCGGTGAAAGTCGATCGTGGCATAAAAAGCTCCTAACCAGTCAATGTCAAGAATAGCATCGAAGTTGGGTAGTTCATGGACAATGAAATCAGCATATAGTTCGTGTCCACTAACTACCAACGGGCATGGTCTACATCCCAGTGCAACCTTCACTACACCATTCCCAGTTGTAATATTCCAACACTTGGAAAGTGTGTAGGTGGGTATCGAGTGTTCTACAACGAACTTCCGAGATAAGATACACATGGAAGCTCCAGAATCAAACAGGGTTAAGGCCAGGTGAGAAGAAACTAAGATGACACCTAAGGGTAACATGTAACTAGATTAAACATGGATCTAACTAAGCAAACATAAATGCATAAATAAGGAAAGACTAGTCTAGAGGTTACCTGCAATCACGTCATCCTCAGCCTCAGCCTCAACGGCTGTCATAGTGAATGCCCGGCGCTTTGACGGGTTGGCCTGCTGAAAGGCTCGCTCTTGTGGTATCAGAGGTGGTCCTCGCTGTCCAGGTGCAGGAACTATTCGCTAAGCGGGTCCAGGTGCTCCAGTAGGTATGGGTCGAGAACCGCAGGGGCAGTCCTTGGCAGTATGGGCAGGCAATCCACAGACCAAGAACTGATTCAGCATCCTCATGCAATCCTTCTTCACATGGCCAAGCTTTCCACAGAAATGGCAAGTCAGCTGAGCTCAGCTGGTAGCAGGTGTAGCTGGCCTCTTAAACTGGGTGGTCTGAACTGGACGAACACCGGGCCTAGGTGCACTCCTCTGCAGCTCCATCGGGCGCTTGCCTGCCTGACATGCCTTCTTCTGATTAGCGATCTGCTCATGCCTCTTTGCAGCTACCAGGACTTTCTCATGAGTGGTAAAGGTGCTCCCAGACAACACACTCTGTATGTCTGGATCTAAGCCTTGTAGAAAGTGGTGTGCACAGTCCTCTGCATCTGCTACCAGAGTAGGGGCAAACCGACTCAGCATGGTAAACTCGGCCTCATACTCGTCGACTGTCGTGGTGCCCTGCTCCAGGTTGATGAAGCGCTGCTGCATCTCCCTCTTCACAGTCTTTGGGAAGTACTGGGCGTCAAACCTCTGACGAAAAGTCACCCATGGAATCGGCTTGATCAGCCTAGTCTCTTCAGCATCTTACCAGTGACGGGCATTATCTGTCAGCTACTTCTAGGCGAGCTCTACCCAATCGTTCGGATTGAATCGGGCAAAACCCAAGTTATCCGCAGTGCTGCGAAGCCATTCCTCGGCCGCTAGTGGGCCCTCCCGTCTAGAGAAGCTCTTCGTATGCATCTCTCGGAACTGCTTGGCTCCAGACTCATAGTGTGGTGGTGGTGGTGCAGCCTAACGTCCCTGCTGGACCAGATGGTGCTGAACCTCCAGCATCTCTCTCATAACACCTAGCATCTGGCGGATGTTGACCTCTCTGCCTCCAGCAGCTCCGGATCCATGTCTGGTGTTACGTCTGTCACGACCCGCTTCCCTAAAATTGAGGCGAGACGTGAGAAGGTCCGCTCAAGCGTGGAGCTGTGAAGCTGCACGCCTGATAAGCGTAAATTTAGTATAAGCAGGTCCCTGTAATTGCAAACGAAACAACAACAATAATAATAATATGATACGGATATGAAATACCAATCCCACAGTTTGTCCACAAAATATCCAACATCACAGAAAATCCACCAGGCTAAAAGAAAGAGTCTAAAGGCCCAGAACAAGGCCAAACAAAAGACAAATATATCAGAGTATCGAACTAGGTGCCACGCACCGACAACCCCAAAGATCTAACAAAACTAGACGTAGACACTAAGACTGATCCCCAGTGTCTACGAAGTCCTCGTCCAACACGGGCGCAAGCTCGGCGTCCGCAAACACCTCACCCTCAGCAAGTAACTCGGGCTCAAGGTCTAACATGCGTCACCCAAAAGAGAAAGGGGCACATGTTTGCAAGTCTGAAAGACTTGAGCAAGGAAACTGAAAGTGACTAACAACCTAGCACTTGTAATATTAAGCAATGACATGGCAGTTAAGTATGATGCAACAGTTTAAAGGAGAGGCAAGCACGCACTATGTAGCCAAAGCTACCAATTCACTAATCACTATTCACTTATCACTGTTTATCACTTAGTGCATAGAGAGTCAACCTGCTGGCCAGCTCGTGGCTCAGGCCGCTTATCTCTATCACTATTAATCACTTGTACACTAGAGATTTCACCTGCTGGCCGGAGTGGCGGATGATCGCTCCGGGATGTAACCCCAAAGAACGGTTGTAGTTTTACCGCAAGTGCACGGTGTAGCAGCGAGCGGGTTATCGAACACAGGGAGGACGAATGACCGTGCTTGTTCCAATCAACCTGGCTATTTAAGAAGAGAGAAATTTGCCTTTGGCGATCCTGTCACAATCGTCAGACAAAATGTGGAAGTATCAAATCAAATAAAGAACGTCTAGGGAATGGGGAATTCCCGCTACTCACCGTATTTCGTAAATGTGGTTCGTCGGTATCAAAATTGCTAGATTAAGATTTTGGATGAACTAGTTGCAACTGAATGTAGAACCAAGCTCACGCTCTCGCGCTGTTGCCGGCCTATAGCTATCCTAGGTTCGGGTCCAATCTCTTGCAAACCCTAGCCTAGGGAAGCTAGCATTAGGATCAACATCATCGTTCAATCGCGCACCGAGCCCAATCTCTTGCAAACTCGGCCCGCGACCTAGTTTGGGATAGTTCCTACCCGTCCAATCTCTTGCAAACGGGTATCGGCACAGAATTGCAACCGGAAACCCTAGTATCGGTCCAATCTCTTGCAAACCGATACTACGGAAATTCGATTCCAACCCAATTCGGATTTCTAGGGTTTCCTATCGAATTGGGATCCAATCTCTTGCAAATCCCAATCGGTATGAACTCCTAGCCATCCGTAGTAAATCGATCCCAAACTAATCCCTAAACAACGATCTTAGCAAAATTTCTACTAATTCACCATAAATATGAAATTGGGCTTGTAGGGTTCATCCCCACGCCCCAAGACGTGGCGACTACTCACAATTCATAGCAAGATCACAAAAATAATCAATGAAATAAGCAATAGAATTCATCACAATATTGAGATATGCAATAAAAAATAGAATTTTTAGAGAAGAGAAAAGCAAACCAATGGAGTTCTCCAATTAATCCAACAAAAATCCAATTTTGTCTCCTCTCCAATCACAAGAATAAAACTAAAAAGCTAATCTAAAAAGCTGCAAAAAATCTAAGAAAAGCTCTCTAAACTAGGGTAAAAACAGGGGTTAAATACCCCCCAAAATCGTCCAAAAACTGTGACCAAAATACCCCTGCGCAGCCTGTTTTCCGCAATTTTCGCTACAGGCAACGCGTCGCACTCGGCCGAGTGACAAAAGTCGCTCGGCCGAGTGAGAAACCCTGTAATTTTCCAGTAAGTCTTGATCTTCAGGGGTCTCAACTTCGGGGGCGGCTCGGCCGAGTGAGTTGTCGTCACTCGACCGATGGCTTCATGGTACTCGGGCGGTCGGGATTATCCACTCGGCCGAGTGGGTCTTCTGAAGCTCAGGCAGACGAAAAACATTAAGTTGGTGATTTTTGAATAGCTTCGTCTGGGCGCCACTCGGGCGGACGGGGTCTCGTCACTTGGCCGATGTGGTATCCGTCGCTCGGCCGAGTGCACGTATAAAACGTATCCGATCTGGTCGGCCGAGCGGTGTCTCGCTGGTCGGCCGAGTGGCTCCTCCACTCGGCCGAGTGGGACACAAAACATGCCCAAACAGCTTATTTTGGCCTCCTCGTCGCTCCTGCGACGTCCGTTCTTCTTCCGCTCCTCTCCAACAGCAAAATACCCCTCGGTGAGGTCGTTGGTGACCGTCTGGAGTAAGCGCATCTCGAGATCACTCCAAATCGTGCCAAATCACCTGAAATGCGACAAAAACAGCAAATCGTGAAAAGCATCGCAATATCGTCGATATATCGTGAAAAACATGATTTGGGCGATCTAAATGGCATGCAAACATGCGGTAAAAAAAGTGTAAAATAAGGAGTGATCAAAATCCCCCAAGCTTGCCTCTTACTCGTCCTCGAGGAAGATAAGTAAAAGGAGAACCCGGTGGATTCGGAAAATGAAAACGACGAAAAAAGAAGAATGAAAAACGGAGAAGAATGAAAAACGAAATAAAAATAAAAAAGAAAGAAAGAAGCGAAGAGGTAAGCTGCTAGATCATTTCCTCAGGACGTGGGTTCCGCTTACTCGTATAGCATGCACTGAACGAAAAACACATGTCAAAGAATTTTATTTTGATATCATAGTATAATAGTGCAAATAGAAATAGAAAACCCACGAACAACAATATAAACATGAAAAACGGAATAATTTTAGAATTAACATTGTCTGAATCATTTAAAGCGGTATACAAATCACAGATCACACACTTTTCAATTGAATGCTTTCTATGAGGAGTATAAGAGTATCACACAATAGAATAGAGAGAATAGAAAAACATGGATTTCATGATATGAATGCTAGGCTTAGATTTATGGATGTCGTAAAGCTAAAAAATAATCTCACCAAGTATAGAATATTACTTAGCCTAGGTTGTCGTGCAACGTCAAGTAGTCACTCTCTCACACATCAATGGATCCCCTCCCCCAAGCTTATCTATAAGCGTGGTGGCATAAAAAAAATATTTACATCCCCATTTTTAGAAAGCTCCAAAAGCAATGAAAAGAGAAGAGAAAGAAAGAAAGTGAGATGGGATCTTTTATTGAGGATTTTTCCTCTTTTTTTTCTTTTTTCTTTTTTTTTGTTATAGCATATATACACAACGATCCCAACTCAAAGAGAGATAATGATATACAAGAATATTTTCTCCTCTTTTTTTTGAATAAGAGATTCGGAGCTAGGAATTAATAGCGGGGGAAATGCCATATAATAGAATCGCTAAGGGGAGATTCACCAATGATTTTAAAAGTAGAGAAATGATGTTCAAGATTTGTGGAGAAAGAAATAAATATATCCCTCGGTTCACTCTATAAGACATGCACGACAACTTCAGCAGGGTAATCTAATCTACTCAGTTTCGATCACAAAAAAGCTAACTAATCCAGATTTATCGTAGCTAACATCATTCAATCATCCTGAAGTGAAATGTACAATTCATGCATATAGAAGTGATATAGGAAAAGAAATCAGTACTCCAGATATAGGCATTCAATGCGTGAATCTTGGTGTGTTTTCTGTGATAGCATACATATGAATATTCAGACTCAGCTAATAATAACATTTCATCCATTTTCATGTGGAAAAAGTGTGGGTTACTATCTCTAGATGCAAGGCAAGTCATATCATATGATATCAGAAATAAAGTCTAAGACATGACAAATATAGCATGCAAATAGAGTAAGCTAACTCCACGTCATCATCATCACAGAAAAGTCATCTCTAGCATGAGATGAAAAAGAAAGAAATAAAGATAAAGGGAAAATAGAACTATTTACAATGCGGCACGCAGAAAAATAAGAAAAACGTGATGCATGGTAAAATGAGAAAAAATGATGAAAATAAGTGCAAAAGCGGAAAATGGTGTGAAAAACTAAAAATAAAGGTGGCAAATCGAAAAAGAGTCGTGAGAACTCACTCCCCCAAGCTAAATGGCACAGTGTCCTCAATGTGCGAAGTGTGGCACACCGAGAGACAAGTAATGTGAGGGGTAAGTGAGGATGCATGCATGATGGAAAAAAGAAAATAAAAATAAAGTGATGAAAAATATGATGCGGACATGATGCATGCAAATATAGGAGTGATACAGATATATAAGTGTGGCACCAAAAACTCTCCCTCTCTCCCAAAAAGATATATGAAGATACGATCAGAATGAGAATCCCAAAATAAGTGAGGGGAGGGGGTGGACAAAAATGCATCAGGACCCAGCAGAAACAGGCAGCACAACGGCAAAAATAGTCGATGGCATCAAGGGTGCCTAAGAAGGTGGGGCTGCACCGTCTCTGTCCTGAGGCGGAGGAGGAGGAGGAGGTGGTGGTGGCTGGTGAGCTGGGGTGGGTGTGGGAGTGGAAGCAGGCTGAGTGTGTGTGGGGTTGTGGGTGGGAACCTGCCGGGTGGGTACGTGCTGGGTGGGTACGGGTACGCGGGGGAGACGCTCAAGGACCTGGGTAAGACAACAGTGAATCTGCGGGAGCAGGTCGAAGCGGCCCGCCATCGCAGAGACGGTGGAGGACAGGGTCCTAAGGTCGCCTCTGAGGCCACTCACCGCCCCCTCTAGAGCACGAATGCTCTGAAGTACCGTGTCGGGGGGAGGTGGTGCAGAGGAACGCACCGGTCTGGGCTGTGCAGGGCGGGGCTGGCGTAATCGGGTCGCGTAGGTGACGGGCTCAGCGGGAAGGGGAACAAAAGGTGCTGCGCTCGCGAAAGTGGGCCTGGCCTCAGTGCGGGGCTGGGCGGGACGGTGGGAAGTGGAGGCAGCAGCAACAAAAGAAGAATACAAAAGAGGCAGCGAGGCGGCCAGGGAGGTCGGTGGCACAGAAGTGTGGACAGACGCCACGACACTCTCGGAAAATACCGCAGCAGTGGAAACAGAGGGCTCTCCGCACTCAACTACGGTCGACGGGCGCTCGGGTGGGGCAGAAGAAACAAGCTCAGCAGACAGAGGGCCAGTGGTGGTGGTGACAGCCTCGGAAGCAGTGGAGGTGGGCTCAGCTAAGGTACTCCCGACACCGACAGAGGTGGGGACAGAGGTGTCAGGGGCAGCGGAAACATCAGGTATAGGCTGAGGGGCCACGGGGTCAACAGGAGCAGCAGGCTCGGCAGGTGCAACAGGGTCTGCGGGGGCAGCGTGGGCCTGCTCGGCCTCCTCGGCCTTGAGCACGTAAGCAGCGGGGATGAGAACATCCATCGCAGGGAGCCAGTCCACATGGGCTGGTGCAATCTGAGTCCGAGCTGGGCTCGGAAGAATCATGTAATCGGCATCGTAAGGGCCGTGCAACCAGACCCAGTGTCGCTCACCGTGCGGACGAAGCATCTTCATCCGGGCCATAACATCAATCGACAAAGAAGTGGGGCCCGGTGCTCGTCGCAGGTCGTCGGGGAAGTCCTCGCCGGTCATAAGGGCAAGCAAGGTGATCAGGCCGCCGCAGCATATCGGTGAGCGAGCGCCCACCGATACAATGATGCGGTCCAAAAACCAAGCGGCGACATCAATCACGACGGCGGGGACCAGCTCATCGCCATCCCTAGATAGAGCTCTGGGACGTGTCATCGCGTAGAGCATGTAGAGCTCCGGCGTAGACATCGTGCCCAGCTCATATCTGGCCAAAAAGGTCGTCGCCATAAGGCGCTGAGCTATACGGAGGCAGGGATGGACAATGGCCGAGGCCTTGGCCCTACTAGGGTCAAAGGCAGCGTGGAGACCCGTAATCCGGGCCCAGAAGGCACCGGCGTCGAAGGAAGGTGGGGGGATATGGGTGGGGGCGTAACCTCGATCGGCCCCAGGGACATCGGGCCACGAGAAAAATGCTCTCATCATATCGAGAGTGACCTGGCACTCCCGGTCCATGAACCGAAACGAGCATCCCTCGTCGGTACGGGCGATCGAACTAAGTACCTCAAGTGTCGGACGGATAAACGTGTCCGCCGACACCTGAAAGAAATCTCGCCAGCCCACGTTGTCGTACAACGTGAGCATCCCCTTTAGTACCCCCAGGCGTCCTAGGTCGGCAAGGTGTGCAAACCTGGAGGGTACGATCGAGCGCTGGGAGATACGCTCGAAAGCAACACGGTGTGCGTCGTTCCGGAATGTGATCCCCAGCGGCCCGATCAGTGGAGTCGGAGGTGGTGGCTGTGGAGCGGCAGGGAGTGGCTGTGCGGGCTGTGCGGGCTGTGTGGGTGCTGCAGGCTGTGCGGGGTGTGCGGGGCCTGCAGGCTGTGCTGGGTGGACGGGGTGTGTGGGAGAAGGCGGAGGAGAGTCCTCCAACTCGTGGGAGGGGCCGGCGTCATCCGACCGCTTCCGCTTGGCGGAAGCTCTCCTCGACCGCGGCCGTGTCCGGGGCGGCATATGGGCCCCGAGCGCGCGCCAAAAAGTGTAAAAAGTGCGGTGTGTGCAAAATAAAGGAAAGAGTATACCCCGACACGCCGCGAGTGCTAAGCAATGGAAGCGTGCAAAGACAGCGCCTCCGCGAAGCCCGAATCAGTCCCTAGAAGCTCCCTGGGGCTCCCCTAAGCTCCCAAAAACAACCTGCGCATGAAATGGAGATATCAGCGGGTAATATTCAAAACGTATGGGGCATTAGGGGTATAATAGATAGATATAGAAATTAATTTGGGTTTGGGGTTCGTTTAGCGCATGGATCCTCGAAAAATACACAAAAAGAGGAGAAAAAGGCGAAATAGGCGATACCGGAGGTGGCCGGAGTGGTGGCCGCCGGCGGCGACTCGGGCGAGGCGCGGCGGAGCTCGGCCGGCGGTGGCTGGCCGAGCGGCGGCGCGGCGATGGCGGTTGGGCGAATAGGGGGTGCGAGCGGGCGAGGGAGCTGAAGGGTCGGGGAAAAAATCGCGTGCGTCGTTTTGAAAAACGAGCCCGACCCCCCCTTTTTATAAGAAAAGTTACGGCTCGGCCGAGTGACGAGGTCACTCGGCCGAGCGAGATCAATGGAAAAATCCTCCCCGCTTACGCTTCGGCCGAGTGGCCTTGCCAGCCTCGGCCGAGTGGAGTAAGTCCATTCGGCCGAGTGGCTCAAGCTACTCGGCAAGACTCGCCCTAGGAGCGTATCCGTTTTACTCGGCCGAGTGAATATATATACTCGGCCGAGTAGCAGTTATACTGAAATCAGGAAATTAAACAGAGAGTTGGGTACAGCAGACTTCCCTCGTTCGTGAGCGGCTCGGCCGGACGAACTTGTGTACTCGGCCGAGTGACTAGTATGCTCGGCCGAGTGAGCCTTGTCTTCTGCTGTTTGTCTTCGTTTGGGCTCTAAACTCCGTCTTTCTTCCTCCAGTCGATTCCATCTTCCTCCTAAGCATCGAGCGCCTTCCTGGGGCGCTCCTTGTCGCCCCGTTCATCCTCCTCATGATGGATTTACCTATCTCCTCTCCTGTCAAGAAAAATAGGACCCGTTATCACAAAATTTTTAGGCGAACGACTCAAAACACTAAAAAGTTCTAAAAACAAAAATAAAAGAAAAAATGAAAATAATGCAATAACCGTCGGGTTGCCTCCCGACAAGCGCTCGTTTAAGGTCGTGAGCTCGACCCCCTATGATTTTCAATTAATGCGGGATGTTTGGTGCATATGAGATGCACCCATCAAATTTTCCGGGGAGAACGCTTGGATTCGGAAGTTGCGACGGCGTGTTCTCCCTCGGTGGTCTCCCGTCTCGAATAGTGTTGGGGGAAGGCTCCCCCAAGCTAGCGTTTGCTCCGGTCAACGGCTTCACCGGTGACGCCGATTTCCGTATCGGCGGAGCTTTCTTCGGAGACTTTAATTTCGAGAGCTTGCAGAGCTCTCGAATCCTTGCGACATCAGCGTCGCCTTTATCATTTTCAGCGGAGAGGTCGGGGGAATCATCTATCTTCTCATCTCGGCCTAAATCCGGGCCTTCCTCGAAATCCTCATCGAAAAGAGCGCCAATCGAGTGGGGGATTGCCTCCTCAATTACCTCATCAAGGAGGTCCGAAAGATCATCCGACCGACCCTTAAGCAAATATATTCTATTGGTTTCGCCCGTCGGGACTCCCTCGGAATAGTGTTTGAGCCTCTGACCATTTACTTTGAATGTGGAACCGTCCTTGCTTTCCAACTCGAAAGCTCCTCCCGGTTGTATGTGCTTGATGGTGAAAGGTCCGGACCAACGTGACCTCAACTTACCGGGAAATAGTCGGAGCCGGGAATTATAGAGCAAGACCTTATCTCCTACTTTGAAGTCCGTGACGGTTATGCAGGCATCGTGGAGAATCTTGGTCCTTTCTTTGTAAATTCTTGAGCTTTCGTAGGCGTCTCTTCTTATCTCATCAAGCTCGTTGATGTCCAAGAGTCGCCTCACCGCCGCACTTTTGTAATCGTAATTAAAGGTTTTGATGGCCCAATATGCGCGGTGCTCCAACTCCACCGGTAAGTGACAAGCTTTCCCATAAACGAGTCGGAACGGTGTGGTGCCTATGGGAGTGCGAAAGGCCGTGCGATATGCCCATAGAGCATCGTTTAGCTTCATTGACCAATCCTTTCTAGATCGATCCACCGTCTTTTCGAGAATTTGCTTAATTTCTCTATTTGAGACTTCCACTTGGCCGCTTGTCTGGGGGTGATATGCCATGCCAACTCTATGATTTACCCCGTACTTCTTTAGCATGGCTTCAAACTTGTTCTCTATGAAGTGGCTTCCGCCGTCGCTTATCAAGGTACGCGGCACTCCAAAGAGCGGGAAGATATTTTGCTTAAAGAACTTGGAGACGACCCTTGCATCATTAGTAGGGGTGGCAATTGCTTCCACCCATTTGGAGACATAGTCAACGACCAATAGGATGTATTTGTTACCATTGCTCGACGGAAATGGCCCCATGAAGTCTACTCCCCAACAATCAAAAAGCTCAATTTCTTGGATGGGTCTCATCGGCATCTCATTGCGCTTGGAGATATTCCCGGTCCGTTGGCATCTATCGCACCCCTTCACAAAAGCGTGGGTGTCCCTAAACATTGTTGGCCAGAAGAATCCGCTCTGCAAGATCTTAGCGGTTGTTTTAGAGGCGGCATGATGTCCTCCGCATGGTAGACCGTGGCAATGCAAAATGATAGATGTTGACTCCTCTTTAGAAACACACCTACGAATGACACTATCTTTGCATATCTTGAAAAGGTATGGATCTTCCCAAAAATAGCTACGGACCTCATGCAGAAATCTCCTCTTTTGATGCGTGGGCATCCCATGCGGTTTAATTCCACAAGCCAAGTAGTTGACGAAGTCCGCGTACCAAGGTACTTCACCGGTCCTTATGGCATATAGCCTCTCATCCACAAATGTGTCGTCGATAGGCAAACTCTCATCCTCCTTGTCGCGAATGAGCCTAGATAAATGATCCGCCACGACATTGTCCGTACCCTTCTTATCTCTGATCTCTAAGTCGAATTCTTGCAACAAGAGTATCCACCTAATCTACCGAGGTTTGGCCTCCTTCTTGTTTAAAAGATACTTCAATGCCGCATGGTCGGTGTGGACAATCACCTTGGAACCGAGGAGGTAGGAGCGAAACTTCTCTATGGAATAGACGACCGCTAGAAGCTCCTTTTCGGTAGTTGTATAGTTTTTCTGTGCGTCATCCAATGTCTTGCTTGCGTAGTATATCGCATGAAGCTTCCTATCTTTTCTTTGTCCCAATACCGCCCCAATGGCTTGGTCGCTAGCGTCACACATTAGCTCAAAGGGAAGGCTCCAATCCGGTGGTTGAATGATGGGCTCGGAAACTAGTGCTTCCTTCAAGGTGTTGAAGGCTTGCAAGTATTCTCCTGAAAAAATAAAAGGGATATCTTTAGCGAGCAAGGAAGTAAGTGGTCGGGCAATCGAGGCAAAATCCTTGATGAAGCGACGGTAAAACCCCGCATGACCAAGGAAGCCTCTAATGCCCTTGACATTAATAGGAGGATGAAGTTTTTCGATTACCTCAATCTTTGCTTTATCTACCTCAATTCCTCTCGAGGAAACAAGGTGCCCGAGGACTATAACTTCCGTGACCATGAAGTGACACTTCTCCCAATTGAGAGTGAGATTGTTTTGTTGGCACCTTTTAAGGACTTTAGTAAGATTGGCCAAACAAGAGTCAAACTCACTCCCATAAACCGAAAAATCATCCATAAAAACTTCCATAATATTTTCAATGTAATCGGAAAATATGGATGTCATACACCTCTGAAAAGTGGCGGGAGCATTACAAAGGCCAAACGGCATCCTACGGTAGGCATAGGTACCGTAGGGACAAGTAAAAGTGGTCTTTTCTTGGTCGTCTTCGTGCAAAGGGATTTGGAAAAATCCCGAATACCCATCTAGATAGCAAAAGTATTTATGTTTCGCTAGGCGTTCAAGCATTTGATCAATGAAGGGTGATGGGTAATGGTCCTTTCGGGTGGCTTTATTGAGTTTCCTATAGTCGATGCACATTCGCCATCCCGTGACGGTGCGTGTAGATATGGGCTCACCTTTTTCATTTTTTATGACTGTCATCCCCCCTTTCTTGGAGACGACGTGAACGGGGCTAACCCACCTACTGTCGGAGATAGGATAAATAATACCGGCGTCTAGCAATTTTAGGATTTCCTTTTTAACCACCTCCTTCATGTTCGGGTTTAACCGCCTTTGAGGCTCTATGGAGGTGGCGTTGGTATCCTCCAAATGGATCCTATGCGTGCAAAGCCTAGGGCTTATCCCTTTTAGATCAGAGATAGTGTAGCCCAGGACATCTTTGTGGCTCCTAAGAACGTCTAGGAGTTTTTCAAGCTGATCTTGCGTGAGGTGGGAATTGACTATCACCGGGAAAGTTAATTTATTACCCAAAAAGGCATACCTTAGATTCGGAGGTAATTGTTTAAGTTCTACCTCAAGAGGTGATGCTCCTTCCACTTCATCAGCTCGCATGAGTTTGGCTTCTTCCTTGTCATCCGGGTTTAGCTCATGTTCAGGTGGTACGCTCTCTTGTGATGAGTCAGACTCGCTACTTAGTGAGGACGAGGCATCGAAATAGGCGCTCTCCGATTCAGTGCTAGCATCGTCAAAGCCTTCACTCTGTTCTGGTTCGTGCCTGGAATCAAGACACACCTCAGACGATTCATAAAAGCAAGAGTGAGCGTCATAGAGTGCAACTCCCTGAATGTCGGTGTGCTCAAAGGATTCTTCGGGAGTATAGTGCTCTTCGACATTTGTTCTACCATCTTCGAAATATAATTTGTCGTCGATCACGTCAACTCTGACATTGCCTCCGATAGTCCCCTCCGGGGAGACCTGGTCCATCACAAAACTAGCAAACAGTTGTTCGTCGGGGTCCTTGATATCAATAGCGAAAGCTCCGGTAGCGTGGACCTCGTCGACAAGCTCCTTAAGGAAGTCTGTGAAGGAGTCATAGTCTTCCTGACTGAGTTCTATTGTTGGCATTGTATCTTCCATTCTCCCTGAGGTCGGGTGGTCGATGCCGAACACCGTCAGAATGTACTCCCCGGCAACGGCGCCAAAAACTTGGTCGCTCCGGGATGTAACCCCAAAGAACGGTTGTAGTTTTACCGCAAGTGCACGGTGTAGCAGCGAGCGGGTTATCGAACACAGGGAGGACGAATGACCGTGCTTGTTCCAATCAACCTGGCTATTTAAGAAGAGAGAAATTTGCCTTTGGCGATCCTGTCACAATCGTCAGACAAAATGTGGAAGTATCAAATCAAATAAAGAACGTCTAGGGAATGGGGAATTACCGCTACTCACCGTATTTCGTAAATGTGGTTCGTCGGTATCAAAATTGCTAGATTAAGATTTTGGATGAACTAGTTGCAACTGAATGTAGAACCAAGCTCACGCTCTCGCGCTGTTGCCGGCCTATAGCTATCCTAGGTTCGGGTCCAATCTCTTGCAAACCCTAGCCTAGGGAAGCTAGCATTAGGATCAACATCATCGTTCAATCGCGCACCGAGCCCAATCTCTTGCAAACTCGGCCCGCGACCTAGTTTGGGATAGTTCCTACCCGTCCAATCTCTTGTAAATGGGTATCGGCACAGAATTGCAACCGGAAACCCTAGTATCGGTCCAATCTCTTGCAAACCGATACTACGGAAATTCGATTCCAACCCAATTCGGATTTCTAGGGTTTCCTATCGAATTGGGATCCAATCTCTTGCAAATCCCAATCGGTATGAACTCCTAGCCATCCGTAGTAAATCGATCCCAAACTAATCCCTAAACAACGATCTTAGCAAAATTTCTACTAATTCACCATAAATATGAAATTGGGCTTGTAGGGTTCATCCCCACGCCCCAAGACGTGGCGACTACTCACAATTCATAGCAAGATCACAAAAATAATCAATGAAAAAAGCAATAGAATTCATCACAATATTGAGATATGCAATAAAAAATAGAATTTTTAGAGAAGAGAAAAGCAAACCAATGGAGTTCACCAATTAATCCAACAAAAATCCAATTTTGTCTCCTCTCCAATCACAAGAATAAAACTAAAAAGCTAATCTACAAAGCTGCAAAAAATCTAAGAAAATCTCTCTAAACTAGGGTAAAAACAGGGGTTAAATACCCCCCAAAATCGTCCAAAAACTGTGACCAAAATACCCCTGCGCAGCCTGTTTTCCGCAATTTTCGCTACAGGCAGCGCGTCGCACTCGGCCGAGTGACAAAAGTCGCTCGGCCGAGTGAGAAACCCTGTAATTTTCCAGTAAGTCTTGATCTTCAGGGGTCTCAACTTCGGGGGCGGCTCGGCCGAGTGAGTTGTCGTCACTCGGCCGATGGCTTCATGGTACTCGGGCGGTCGGGATTATCCACTCGGCCGAGTGGGTCTTCTGAAGCTCAGGCAGACGAAAAACAGTAAGTTGGCGATTTTTGAATAGCTTCGTCTGGGCACCACTCGGGCGGACGGGGTCTCGTCACTCGGCCGATGTGGTATCCGTCGCTCAGCCGAGTGCACGTATAAAACGTATCCGATCTGGTCGGCCGAGCGGTGTCTCGTTGGTCGGCCGAGTGGCTCCTCCACTCGGCTGAGTGGGACACAAAACATGCCCAAACAGCTTATTTTGGCCTCCTCGTCGCTCCTGCGACGTCCGTTCTTCTTCTGCTCCTCTCCAACAGCAAAATACCCCTCGGTGAGGTCGTTGGTGACCGTCTGGAGTAAGCGCATCTCGAGATCACTCCAAATCGCGCCAAATCACCTGAAATGCGACAAAAACAGCAAATCGTGAAAAGCATCGCAATATCGTCGATATATCGTGAAAAACATGATTTGGGCGATCTAAATGGCATGCAAACATGCGGTAAAAAAAGTGTAAAATAAGGAGTGATCAGCGGATCAGGCCAACTCGGGGCTCAGGTGGCCGCTTATCTCTTACCCCACCCATATGTGTCGAGCGTTGGGGTTTCCAACTACAGGGCTCGCTTCTGGAACACGAGCCAGGAAAATAATAGTATTATAGCGTGTGCTACGCAATCACGATGACAAATCAATATGCAATGACATGAACAGATATTTGCGTACCGTTAATTGAAATTAAACGTGACATACAAGGATGATGAAGGTGACAGACCAAGCTTCGTTGTCAAGCTGGGTCAATGGCGTCTAGACGGCTATCCTTTCACCGTCTAGTCTCTTTTATGCTAAAGCAAGGAAATGGCCTAAGACATGGCCCAAATCAAGAGATGCAAGTTTCACTTGCCTGATACCGGGGTTGACGAGCAATGAAGATCGTCACAAGCTAACTACGGAATAGATCGCTGTTATGGCAAAACAATCATTAGAACAATGATTCTAAATCGATTTCTTATTAGAATCCTAACTTTCTAATAATCCATTTTATTAGGGTTTCACACATGTCAATGGGGGTTATGCTAAAACTAAAGGAATCGAGTATTACCGTGAAGAGGCGGAGGAGCGATGCCGAGCAACCACGGCAACGGAAGAACGATCCGGCTCAGATCTGGAAATGAGGGAAAAATCTGGAGAAATGGGTTTGGAGGTGGATTTTGGGGATTTGATGAGGGTTTGGGGAAGATGAGAGATGGGTTGTGACAAGGGAGGGTTTGGATGATGGAGGATGAGCTTGGGATGAAAGATTAATGGCTTGAGGAAGATGGGGGCTCAAGGGGGAGAAATTAGGGTTTTGGGTCGAGTGGGGGACGAAGAAAACGTTTGGGAGGGGTTTAAATAGGATGGGCTGGCGGCTGCCCAGAAATTAGGGTTTTAACACAGATTAGTCGGTCAAAGAGCAACCACTGACCGACTAATTTGGCAACTAATCGGTCGGTCGACCAACGCAGACTGACTAAGTGTAAACAGTAACTTCTGAACGAAAATAGGATTTGGATTTAGTCGGTCGATGAACAACTACTGACCGACTAGTTTAACATCTAGTCGGTCGATGAACGTTCTTAGACCGACTAAGAGTGAACAGTATTGATACCAAAAATTAGTTGAAGAGTTAGTCGGTTAAAGAAGCATTGCTGACCGACTAGTTTGCAACCTAGTCGGTCAACCAACGTTCTTAGACCGACTAACGATAAACAGTAACTCCTGAATAATTTAGAAAGCCAACTAGTCGGTTCAAGAAGGATTGCCGACCGACTGGATCGTCATCTAGTCGGTCGGTGCCCCGTCTTACACCGGCTAATAAGCACCAAAAGTTCCGATACGGAGCGCGGAGCTCTGGGATCGATTCCTAAGACTCCTAGGCTTGATCTAACAGTAAGATACGACCGTTATGAAGCCCGTCACGAATGACTTACTCCGAAATCGACGATCCTAAGGAAGAAATGAGAAAACACGACGAAACGATCGAAAATGAAAGTTACGGAGACGAAAACCACACATGAGGAGAAAATCCACCAAACATATATTATAATATAATAAATCCAGATACATGAAAACCAGTCGTTACAACGTCTCCTAGCCAGTCTGAGATAAGAAAAGCCCGAGTTAATCTCGTGTATACGATTACTCTAGATGTTTGGCTAATGAAAAGCGTTCTCATTGTTCTGAATTTCGCAGTTGCGTGGACCTACATGGGCCACCACTAAAACCTGTAACACTCCGCTTCCCAAAAGACACCGGAAGCGAGAACGTTACGAGGTCCGCATGAACTGGAGCGGTGAAGCTCGAGTTCAATGAGCGTCTGTGATAAAAACACAAAGCAGGTCCTAGCATGCATTTCAGAACAATAAGAAACATTAATAAATTTAAGCCACATCCAAAATTAAAAATGTCCATACACAAAATCAAACGTCAAGCCACAGCTGGGCCAAAGTAACAATAAGGAGAAACACAAACAAAGCAAGAACTGAAAGTAAAGTAAAGGAAAGCAGCAACGGTGAAGGTCCCTAGTCCTCCGTAGGGAGAGATTCGGCATCTACGACGAACTCCTGGCTCTCTAAGTCAGGCGTCTCGAATGGATCCTCCTGGTACTCAAGCTCGGGGTCTGACATACATCCAAAAACATGAATGTATGTCAGCAAGGGTCTGCACGAATAGGTTAGAAAACCCAAGGCAAGATGTACAAAAATAATATTGAATTTAAGAGGCATTAATAATGTATTAGAGATGTCAACAACAAGTTTAAACATGCCAGTTATAAATGAAGTAAAGTAAGACATTCCTAACATGCAGTTCTAAACAGTTTAAGAAGTAAAGTAAAGATTTTCTTTTGATTCATTAGCATGTCAATTTAACTGAGACAACGCTAGTAATTGCAAGTTCCATGTCAATATTTCATATCTCTCATAGGGTTCACGCCTTTAGGTCGTGATGAGTGGATCGTTCTTCTCACGGGGGTTTTACCGTGATTGATGCTACCCCACCGCATGCGGGTGGTGCCCTTGAAGAGAGGACCCCTTCAAACGTGACGTCCCCGGCGTTTGTGTGCACGCACGTGTGCAATATATGATTGGGGGCAAGAGATTTAAATATTTATAACCGCAAGCGCACGGTGTTGTAGTGTGGCTTGGGGGTCGAACTCAGGGATGCATGGTTGTGCTTGTGTCAGAAAGGACCGGATTCACCCCATAGGTGAGCTAGCCCGAATCGGTAGAAGGGTTGTCACAGAAAATAGAATGCGAGGGATAAACAGTATAAAGGGAAACCCAGGACTTCGGTTTCCACCCTATCATGCGATTCTCGCCAATACGCCCTACGGGTAGGATAACGATCGGAATTAGGGTCTAATGGTGAGATGTTGCCTCTAAGAGTGATACCGGTGTCCCATGGGCCCGATATTCCGGTCGATGCCCAGGATGATACGCCGGACTTCCCGGGTTCGGTCAGTGTGCATTCCCATGTCCATTAACACTGACCGACTCCGGGAGCACTAAGCTCGCAACGATAACTTCGAACATCTCATCCTGCCGCTCCCGTGCGCTAGGATTCGACGTCTACGCTAAGGGCGTGAGCTATGGCTAGGGAGTCAACCGCCAAGTATATTCCCCCTTGGCCCAACGGTCAAAGGCGGTCTTTTTCCCACCGATGACAATGAAACACCCTGTGTAATCGATAGATTCCTATTCCCTATCGATTTCCTAGTCCTATGGACGCATCGGGGAGAACCCACGAAGGGGTTTCCACCAAAATCCCAGATTTGGGAACTACTCACACATATTAGGTAAAAAGCAATCTAAACGAAAATCGACCGTTAAAAGCATGATCAGGCGATTGAAATGCGATAGTAGTAATGCAAATAACACTATATTAAAGTTTGGTAAAGATCAGACAACTTACAAATATCTAGAAAATTACAGCCGTCAAGAGAGAGAAAAACAGCAAAAATAACAACTCCCCGTTTTCTGGAAACCTAGGGTCTCTATTTATAGAAAACGACATCACCCGATCGGGTGAAGAATCACCCGATCGGGTGACCTGCTGCAAACTTCGGCAGCTATCTTCAAGACTTCACCCGGTCAGACGACACGGTCGGTTGATGGAAGCTGCTCGTCGTTTGGATCTTGAGTTCATCGGGTGACCCGATCGGTTGATAAATCAACCGATCGGTTAGAATTTTTGTCCAAAAGACAGTAACTTCATACGTTTTGGCATGGTCTGCTGACAATCGGGTGAGCTCTCCGGGTCATCTTCTTCGGGGAAACGGCTTCAGGTGAACAGATCGGGTGAAGATCACCCAATCGGTTGAGTTTCAGCTCCAATTTCCAGAAGGAACAGACGGGTTGAACCGGTCGACGACCCGGTCGGTTGACACTTTTGATGCTTCAGCGGCTGACCGGGTCGTGCACGCGTGCACCACCCGATCGGTTGGCTGTGTCCAACCGATCGGGTGGGGGTTGAAAGATGACGATCTTCGTCGTTTGACCCACTGGATCACGCGTGACTCCTCCTATTGCTCCGGGGACTCATGATATCATCGTTTTATGTCCCCGATGCCAGCAAACTCCTGCAAACATACGATAACACGGAAAAGTGAAAGAAAACAAGAAAATACGAGAAAACGAATACGAGACGGCGGAAAATAGTGGAAAACACAAAAGAAGACGTGCGTGAATATATGAAATATAAACGCACGTCAAAATCCCCCAAGCTGAACCCTTCCTCGTCCTCGAGGAAGACGAGTGAGAGTAGGAGCTCGGAGGGAGAAAATAGAGAGAAAGAGAGAAAGAAGAGAACTCTAAATCCTAAATCGCCCGTCAGGGCCAACAAAACCAAAAACGACACACCAAGCAAACAAACTCCAAATCACATCACTAAACCGAGGAGTACGAGTCCAGACAAGTGCCGTGGGCCCACGCCGTGAAGCGCGAGTGAATGTGGTCGTGTGCTAGCAGTCGGTGTCACTATCTACATCGTGCAGTAAGCTCCATATACACAAATCCAAGAAATGACCCAAATATCGATTCGATTTAGAAATAGCGGTGAATATATAGCTCAAGCATGCATGAGAAGAGTAAGAGAATAGAAACGCATCATGTGTCAAGGACTCCACAGCTAGGGACTCGGACATCACCACACTATCGCCTAGATAATAGCTAGAGATTCCCTATTCCAAGTGTTTTCGAAAGCGATGTGGGTTGAGATGATGTGGAGTAGAACACTCGGTGCAAATTCTCGCCTTCCCTTTATTCTCGATAGGTAGGGAAATATTCACACACATTTTTTTGGGTTTTGGATATATGTATTTTTTTTTATTTTTGGCTATACATATATTTTTTTCTTTTTCTTTCTTTTCTCTTTTTTTGGGTTTTTCTTTTCTCCTATTTTTTTATTTTTTGGATTTTTTTGGATTTTGGGGTATATACACGTGTGTACTCTCCCAAGTGGGAGAACGGTACACGACGAGGGGATTTGCACCAAGTAAAAAAAAGAAATCGGATTCTAAACACTTGGGCAAAGGAGATTTTTTTTCGCTAATCAGAGCATAGGCTAAAATGGGTTATCCTAGTCCTAACTGTTGAATCCCGACACATGCGAAATAAAGCATACGATATATATTTTCATGCATACAGAAGCAGAGAAGATAGGAACATACCGCATATTCAAATCGAAGCATGATAATCTAGGGGTCATTCCTGGACAGGTATATAAATCAAAATCACAAAGTAGAAGCACACCAAACAGCTAGGCACGACAAACGACTCACACAAAAGCAAAGTGGACCCATGACGCATGAAATGCGAGAGGACTCGGCTTCCTAAGGTTAGTGAATGTGATTAACCAAGCCGTGCTAGGTGTGTGTGTGATTTTTGTGGCAATTTCATCATATGGGGTCATCTCTAGGAGAGAGAGAACAAAAGATGAGAAGAAAAAGAAAAACACGAGGAAAAACGACTCAAAAACGAAGAAAAAGACGCAAATGACGCACAAAGTGCGACTCCCCCAAGCTGAAGCTTGCATTGCCCTCAATGCAATAAGAGTAAATACGGGAGGGCAATGAAAAGGGGGGGAATGCACACCGACACAAAAAGACATGAAAAACAAGAAAAACACACAAACGAAACTTAAAAGAAGAATAAAAATAAAAATCACACCGCACAACATATAAAACAGAAAAATAAACATAGAAAATCACACGACACGACAAATAAACAAACACACATAGAAAAACGACACACGACAGCACACAGAAAAAATGACTCCCCCAAGCTAGAGATGACGATGCTAGTGATATGATGTGATCGTGAAAATGCAGAGATATGCAAGGGGGAGGTCAGTCAGAACTGCTGGCAGTAGAGTGGTAAGGGGATGGGGAGGAAGGTGGGGAATAGTGGAGGAAAGAATCCTCAGAGGACGAAGAGGGTGTGCCGACAGGAGTAGGTGGGGCAATGTGCTGGACTTCCGGTGGATCTTGGTGGAAATGTACTGGTGGATCATGGTGGATAATGACCGCACCGGGGGAACTGACAGACGGATGCCAATCGGGGGGATCCAAGGGTGGAAATTGTACGAGCGAGGCATACCAAGGATCCGGGTAGAACTCCCAGGGTAGGTGTGTAAGGCGTAAGGGGAAGCGCTCTGGAGATGAGGGCGGGAGGATGGCAAAAGGAGTGTAGGCATGACTATAGAGTTAGGCTGCACGATCCTCCCCAAAAGGAGTAAGCATACCGATAGCGATCAGGTAGTCGCGATCGATACGGCTACGCCCCGGTACAATAGGGAGGTCGGGCGGCATCCTCAATATACAACTAACAATAAGAGTAACCATCCCCCCACATCAGATAGAGCCAGAAGCTGCGCGGCTGACGGATAAGATCTCGTGGATGATCCAATGAGCGGTGTTTATGGGCAAAGGGATATTGCCATGAATCTGGTCATGGGACATGGCATAAAGAAAGAGCAGCTCATCCTTAGACACAGTGGATACATCAACGCGAGCGAAAATGGTGTTGGAAAGGAAGCAATGGGCGAAACGGTAGCAAGGGTGTATGATGTAGGAGGCGAGGGCAACCGCTGGAAAGGAGGTATATCGGGTGAATCGTTGCCAAACACCATCAGCCCGGAAGTTGGAAAAGATGTTAGATCGATCATGAGTGGAGCATTCAACATGGAGATCGGGGTTAGGGAAGTTTAGAATGTTGTTAAGCGTGTCAAAACTCATGGAAAAATCACAATTGAAGGCCCGGAAGGTGAAACCATGATCGGACACCTCAAAAGAACTGAGGAACTCAAGTGTGAGATTCCTGTGTGTATTGGCATGGGTCCGCAGAAGATAATCGCAACCTATGAAGCGAAAAAGTGCACAAACGCCCCTAAAGAGTCCGAGAGATTGTAGGGTGGGGAAGTCGGCGAAAAGAGTAGGGCGCATAGGGCGATGAAGAAGGGCTTGTAAGTGATCGGATTGCTCCTCAGATGAAGGGTTTATGCCGAGGAAAGAAGGGGAAAAGGGACCGTATATGGTATGTCTGCGTGACGATGAGGCTATTTCCTTTCCCTTCCTAGACATGGTGACGGCGCGGGGAAGAATGCTTGAGCGGGATATGGTGTCAATGAAGATGATGAAGCAGATAAAGTGTGCAAACAAAAATTCAAGACATTGCATAAAATGAAAGAAATGTGAAGAGTGGAAAGAGGTTACCCATCAACGTTGTAGGATCAAGCACCCGAACGACCCCACGCAATATAAGGAAGCGATTTGGGAAGCCGCCGCTCGTTGATCCGACAAGAATTAAAATTTTCGAAAATTTGGGTGTTAGGGTTAGGGTTTGGATGTTTGATGAGTGAATGTTGGTGATGGGAAGGGTGGTGATGGTAGGGGAGTATGGGAATGAGTAAGGAGGAGGGTTTACAAGTATTGGGATGGATGGAGGAGATCGATTCGGCAGTTGGAGGGAGAGAGATCGTGCGAATGGAAGTTTGGGGGTCGGGTGGACGAAATCGTGCGACAGGGATATTTATAGGGGCGAAAACGAACCGATCGGGTGAGGATTCACCCGATCGGGTGGATAAGTTTCGAAAATCTTCTGTCGGCCAACAGCTACAGGTGAACCGATCGGGTGAGTCTTCACCCGATCGGTTGACCACTTCCCATTTCTTCCCGTAAGTTTGTGACTTTTCACCCGGTTTATCACCTGGTCACGCAATGCTTCACCCGACCGGTTAGCATGTAGAGCAGATACGACCATCGTCTGGATTAAGTTTCTCAAATGGCTTAAGTTTCTCGACGGATGCTCCCGCGGCTGGATTTATTTGATAAAATAGAAAAAATCAAGCTGAAAATAAGCCTAAAAACAAAGGTGAGAGTTAAAAACATGGGTTGCCTCCCATGAAGTGCTTTTGTTTAACGTCGTTTGCTCAACGCCTCATATGGCAGTCAATTAGGATCCGGAGGGTTTGAGGAAGAGTCGTCGGTCGTTGAGAATCCAACCGGAGAGAATGCTGGTTCTCCTACCGCATAGTGTTTAAGGTGTTGCCCTTTGACTTTGAATGTCTCATCTCTTCCCATTATCTCGATAGCCCCATGCGGAAAGACCTTGGTGACACGGAAAGGTCCCGACCACCTTGACTTGAGCTTTTCAGGAAAATGCTTCAGCCTCGAGTTGAATAGGAGTACTAAGTCTCCTTCCTGGAATTCCCTCTTCAGGATGCGCTTATCGTGCCACCGCTTAAGCTTCTCCTTGTAGATCTGGGCGTTTTCATAAGCATTGAGCCGGATCTCGTCGAGCTCGTTAAGTTGAAGCTGTCGGTGGCCTCCGACCTCCTTGGCGTCAAAGTTTAGGTTCTTGATTGCCCAAAACGCTTTGTGTTCCAACTCCACGGGTAGATGGCATGCCTTCCTGTAGACAAGCCTGTAGGGTGTCGTGTCGATCGGAGTTTTAAATGCTGTCCTGTAAGCCCAGAGCGCGTAAGGAAGTTTTGATGACCAATCCTTCCTAGAGTTGGCTACCGTCTTCTCCAGTATGCTCTTGATCTCCCGGTTAGAAACTTCCACTTGGCCGCTAGTCTGCGGGTGGTAGGCGCGACCTACTCGGTGTTGCACCCCGTACTTCTTCAAGAGAGCTTCGAATTTCTTCTCTATGAAGTGGCTCCCTCCGTCACTGATCAAAATTCGAGGCACACCGAACCGCAGGAAGATGTTATTTTTAAAGAACTTGGCTACCACTCGGGAATCATTAGTATGACTTGCCATCGCTTCAACCCACTTCGATACGTAGTCCACGGCTACCAAGATATACTGGTTCCCAGAGGAGGAGGGGAACCGTCCCATGAAGTCGACTCCCCACACATCGAAGATCTCTACCTCTAAGATGTAGTGCTGAGGCATCTCGTTCCTCTTGGACATGTTCCCCGTCCTTTGGCATTTGTCGCATGTTTGGACATAAGCGTGGGTGTCTTTAAATAGGGTTGGCCAGTAGAATCCGCTCTGGAGGATTTTTGCAGTCGTCTTATAGGCGCTCGCATGCCCTCCACATTGCTGATCATGGCAATGAGAAATTATGGAGGTCGACTCAGTTTTAGGAATGCACTGTCGTATCACCCCATCGTTGCAGGTCTTGTACAAATGTGGGTCATCCCAATAACATTTACAGACCTCATGGAAGAATTTCTTCTTCTGCTGATAGCTCACGTTGTGGGGGACGATGGCACAAGTCAGAAGTTTGCGATGTCGGCGTACCAAGGAGTCCAAGCGGAAGAGACGGAGAAGAGCTGCTCTTCTGGGAGCGAATCGTCGACCGGAGTAGCATTTAGATCGAGGGTAGGTGTCACGCCCCGCTTTCCAAAACGACGGAAGCGAAACGTGACAAGGCCCGCTTAGGCCAGAGCTGTGAAGCTCGGACCCAATAAGCGTCTGTGTGGTACTCCAAGACGAAGGAACATGTCCCTGCAGGTTAGTACGGAACAACAAAAGTACTAAAAGAGATGCATTCATTTTATTCAATAGATATCCAGAAAAGTATGGGGAGTCTAAACAAAAACCAACACGGCTACAAAACCACTGAAAGTAAACTAATGGTGCAAGCACCCAACCTAGACAGAAAGTAAGCGGTGCTACGCACCCAACTAAACTGCAGTGAAACCTCTGTATCAGCAACGTGAAGATCTCTAGCTCTGGTCCTCCTTGGGCACGTACTCTGGGTCTGCGTCCTCTGGCTCAACGTACTCTGGCAGGTCCGCCTCGTCTACGTACTCTGCCTCCACACCTGATGTACAGCACCCAAAAGAAAGGAACTGTACGTCAGGTAAAGTCTACAAAAAGGGTCAGACTCTACTGCAAGTGTACCGAACTATTAAACAATAGTTTACTGGTTGATTAGCATGCTGGGGTTATAACAGAGTGACGAAAGAAAGTAAACGCAGCAGGAAGGTAAAGCATAGCAAGCAGTAGTCGTAGCGTGTGCTACCGACTACGGGACTAACCTAAAGGGGTCGTGACAAGATGTGACAAGACCAGCAAGACAGGACAGGACAAGACAAGACAAGACACGTGTGACTCAAAGGGTTCACGCGTTACGGTTTGAGGGGGATCAGACCCTCTCCCCGTGCGCACGCTCAACCCTACCCCAAATCCAAGTGCTCAAGACAAGACAGTATAGGGCCACTCACTCTGCTAGGTAAGTGCCTCTATCCCCACGTTCAGTAGCGTATCTCTCACTCTGCTAGGTGAGCGATGGACGCCTCGTAGGTGAAACCGTACTACTGTATAGGACCACTCACTCTGCTAGGTTAGAGTCTCTATCCTCTCGGTCTGCTGGGACACTCACTCTGCTAGGTGGGTGCCGAGCTTCTCGTAGGTGTTCCGTAACAAAGATCACCCACTCTACTATGTGAGCGTCTTGTTGCCCACAGGCTACACAAGACACAACGTGCAAGATGTTCATGACATGGCAAGGGCAAAGCTGTTCTAGGGTGTCCACACACACGCACACGCAGATGAAACCTATAGTAGCACTTGTTGTTAGTTCTAAGGGGTCCACACACACGCACACACAAGGTAACCCTACGGTGTCAAAAATTGTTGTTGTTACGCTTAGACTTCGTCGTCAAGTCTAGGTCGTCAGGGCGTCCCGGACGCTATCATTTCACGTCTGGTTCTCTTTGTTCACAGTTTAATAGTCCTAACAGTTTAAGGCCAAGGCATGGCCAAAAGTGCAAGTAAGTACACTTGCCTGCGGTGGCGAGTGTGTCGTCCGTCCGGGGCGTATCGTCCTGGCGTCGCATCCGCGGTAGTCCGTCTGAAACAGTGCCACGGCGACGGTGTCAGGTCGTGATTTTCAATAGATCCTATTTAGGTTCGTTTCTAGGTTATCGGGGCTACCCTAATCATCCAAGTCATGTTTTTGGTGTTTTAACAGCCTAAATCGACCACTACCCTTTATGCACAGAAAATTGTCCGATGGTCGATTTCTACAGTGAGCAGCGTTTTACTGGTGCGGAAAAGTAAATTTAGTTCGAGTTGTTCGATTTTAGTTAGGGCTCAGTTTTGCTACGGTGTGGGGTGCTACGAGTTCGGGGGACCAACCTGGCTCAGCGGTCACGTGCAAGCTTTGACGTCGTATCTGAAAACGATAGCGTATCGTGTCGCCTTCGCTCTGATTCCCTTACTACGAGTAGCGTGGATTTATCTGCGCCAGCGAAGTCGTAATATTTAACCAAGGTCTAAAACTCAATAAAATTTATTACGTCCACCTTGTATATATGTGCCCACTGTTTCAAATCTTTATACGTATAATTCTACACAGAACTGGCCTATGCTAAATATATTATTATTAACATATAGCCAACACGTGTTACTACTGTTAATATCCTACTACCTTACACATTAGGCCCTATTGCTAATATCTTGGCACAATATAATCACCAAATATAACCCATCAAAACAGTGCTACCATCCTGATATAGCAATCCAATAAGACTCTAAATTTTGATTAACAACATCAACTAACATCTGTAAAACTAACTAATGTCTCTAACCTTAGCTAACATGATATAACAGCAAACCCCAAATAGTCCAATATCTAACCTAACAATTTAAAGAACAAGCTAACCTTTTTTTTAGCTTCTTCCCTTGTGTATGCAGGTGGGTAGAGGATGGACGCCGGAGGGGTCGCGCTGGCCGACGACAGGGGAAGTCGACCAGATCAGAGGCCGTGGGGCGATGCTTGATCGACGAGCGGCGGCCGGAAAACACGAGTAGCAGCCGTTCGGGCTGCTGCTGCTACTGTTGCGGCGAAAACCGCCGCCGGTCGGGGCTGTCGATGGCCAGGCGAGAGTCGACAGCGGCTAGGGAAGCTCCGGGCAGCGACTGCGCGGGCGGATGGCACCGGGAAGTGCAGTAGTGGCGGTTCCGCTGCTGCTATAGTTCGTTTGCGCGAGGAGGAGCCACCGGCGTTCGGCGGATGGTGTTGTCGGCGGTCGGGGTGCAGCAGTGGTCGGCGGGGGTTGTCTCGACAAGGTGGCCACCGGCGTTCAGATGGTGTTGCCAGCGGTAGGGTGCAGCAGTGGTCGGCGGGGGTTGTCTCGACAAGGTCGCCGTCGGCGTTCGGGTTGAAAGCGTGAGGAGAGGGAGGAAGAGTCACGTGGGAGAGATGGAGGTGTCGGGTTCATTTTCATTTGGGCGGCGGATGTACAAGTTTCAGCCTAGGTTTGCATTCACGTGCATAGGTTAAGGGTCTAGGGTTAATTAAATAATGGATGGGGAGGTAGAATAAGCGGCTAGGATTTCTTGATAGGCCATTTCTTGATAGGCCTAGATTCAAGTACTGTTATAAAGGGGGAGGGATTAGTTGCTGACGTGGGTGGAAAAAGATTGGGCATGGCTAAATTCAAGGGATTTGATTCCGATTTGACAGTAAATTCGAAATTTGAATTTGATCTGGCAAACCAACGGCCGAGATTTATGCGGGCGATATGTCTCAAACCGGGCGTCAGAAAAATAAACCGAAAATACCAGGGCGATCATGGAGACGAGACACACAGATCTACAGAGCCTGATCGTGCGTACACCTACCAAAAATTTACGCAAAATTGGAAACGGCGTTTTGAGACAAATGACTAAAACGCCCCTATCACTCCAAGTCGTTTTGCGAGAAAACGAGCCGTGAAATGACGTTCCCAAAAATTACTATAAAATTCTACACTCCAAAACGATCGCAACGGCATATCACATCGCATATGCCGGAGCCCAGAAATAGCCAAATAAAATACGTGCACGATAAAGCACGTGCACGTAGAAAAAAATCATAAGGTCGGAAAGCGACCGTTAAAGTAGGCATCCTAGACAGGTGATCGGCAACGACATTCTCCGTCCCCTTCTTGTCTTTGATTTCCAGGTCAAATTCCTGGAGGAGGAGGATCCATCTAATGAGCCGTGGCTTAGCCTCTTTCTTGCTCAATAGGTATTTGAGAGCCGCTTGATCAGTGTGCACGATCACCTTCGCGCCAACGAGACATTGCCAGAACTTTTCCATGGCGTAGATGACTGCTAGCAATTCCTTTTCCGTGGTTGTATAATTTCTTTGTGCAACGTCAAGGGTCTTGCTCGTATAATATATAACATGCAGATTTTTATCCTTCCTCTGCCCCAAGACGGCTCCAACGGCATAATCACTAGCGTCGCACATTAGCTCGAAGGGTAGACCCCAATCCGGCGGCTGAATTACGGGCGCGGAAATCAAGGCTTGCTTAAGAAGGTAGAAGGCTTCCATGCACTCCTCGTTGAAGACGAAAGGTGCATCCTTTACGAGGAGTTGGGTCAGCGGCCTGGAAATCTTGGAGAAGTCTTTTATGAAGCGGCGATAAAATCCCGCATGCCCTAAAAAACCACGGACTCCTCGAAGATTGAGCGGTGACGGAAGCTTTTCTATCACCTCAACTTTTGCCTTATCAACCTCAATTCCCCTCGAAGAAATGACGTGTCCCAGCACAACCCCTTCTTGGACCATGAAATGGCATTTCTCCCAGTTCAGGACTAGACCCTTGTCTTGACACCTCTCCAGGACTTTAGTTAAATTGCTGAGGCATGAGTCAAACTCAGTTCCATAGACGGAAAAATCGCCCATGAAAACCTCCATGATATCCTGGGAGTAGTCGGAGAAGATTGCGGACATTAGTCTTTGGAATGTAGCTGGGGCGTTGCAAAGCCCAAACGGCATTCTTCGGTATGCATATGTACCAAATGGGCATGTGAAAGTAGTCTTCTCTTGGTCATCATTATGGATAGGGATTTGAAGGAATCCGAAGTACCCATCCATGAAACAGAAGTAGTTATGCTTCGCCAGCCTCTCGAGCATCTGATCAATGAAAGGGAGAGGGTAGTGATCCTTCCTCGTGGCCTTGTTCAGCTTCCTATAGTCAATGCACATCTGGTACCCTGTGACAGTCCTCGTTGGTATGAGCTCATTTTTCTCGTTGCGAACCACTGTCATTCCTCCTTTCTTGGGTACGACGTGCACCGGGCTAACCCAGCGACTGTCGGAGATAGGGTATATGATACCGGCATGTAGAAGCCTAACAATATCCTTTTGACCACCTCCATCATTATGGGATTGAGTCTCCGCTGCGGCTCAATTGAGGAGGCTTGCTCATCCTCAAGCAGTATCCTATGTGAGCAGAGGCCCAAGCTAACTTCTTTCAAATCTTCAATTGCATACCCGAAAATGCGCTTAAACCTTTTTAAAACACCAAGAAGTTTGGTCATCTGGTCTTCAAGCAGCGATGAGTTCACTATGACCGGCAGGGTCGAGTCCTTCCCCAAATATTCATACTTTAGTCCCGGGGGTAACTCCTTCATCTCAACTTCATGAGGTCCCGACGCATATTTCTCAAGCTGAGCATCCTCTAGCGAAAAGACTTCTTCGTGGATCTCTTGGAAGATAGCATCCGGACCTTCACTCCCGGCCATGGTTTTGCAAGGCAAAACCTCGCAAGACAATGTGGGGCCTAGGGAGGGTGGCCCTGGGTCTTTCTCAAGCTCATAATAATTATCCGGGAAGAAGGCTTCGACGTGGAAACAGGTTTCAATAGTCGATGGCTCCCCACCTCTGCTTCCGGCTTCCTCATTTCTCCAAGATCCGGGATGCTCTATAGAAGTCTACAGGGAATAGATCGATTCCTGTTCAAAGTGCTCGATAGACTCTATCTGGTAGTTTTTCTGACAAAACTCTTCATAGGTGAACAATTCTCCCCCATTGAATTCGGAACCAGGCACGTCGATATACGCCGCTTCATCTGGAGGAAGGAGAGTTGTCGTGACTGGGTCCAGATACGTATCATGATACCTCCTTTGATTTTCCACAGCAGTAGACAAAAGGGATAGAATGTTCGAGGCATTTAGCGATTCTGTCAAACTCTGTGCCAAACAGCATATGTGGTGCGAATGATCCCAGATATCGCCCGAAACGACACACAGCATCCTCACCGTGGAGTAGAAGTCCTATAAGAAAGGAGAGACAGAGAACTGCACAGATAGCAAACACATCAAAAGCACGGGTTGCATAAATGGGAGGCAAGGAGTGGCGATGGCAGCACAGCGACTCAGTTTATCAATTCTATACAACTAATATTCATAATATGTACACGTAGAATCAAAACGTGTAGAATGCGAAAATTATCACGAGATAGAGATGTGAGAGCTAGACTCAAAGGTTCAATAATCCTAAAATAACAAGCACGTTGCCTCCCCGGCAACGGCGCCATAAAGCTTGACGTCCCCGGCGTTTGTGTGCACGCACGTGTGCAATATATGATTGGGGGCGAGAGATTTAAATATTTATAACCGCAAGTGCACGGTGTTGTAGTGTGGCTTGTGGGTCGAACTCAGGGAGGCATGGTTGTGCTTGTGTCAGAAAGGACCGGATTCACCACATGGGTGAGCTAGCCCGAATCGGTAGAAGGGTTGTCACAGAAAATAGAATGCGAGGGATAAACAGTATAAA
Source organism: Scilla litardierei (assembly GCA_030789695.1). Lineage (NCBI taxonomy): Eukaryota > Viridiplantae > Streptophyta > Magnoliopsida > Asparagales > Asparagaceae > Scilla > Scilla litardierei. Next base: position 229,346,094 of record CM061141.1, on the reverse strand, counting down.
AGGAAACCCGGGACTTCGGTTTCCACCCTATCATGCGATTCTCGCCAATATGCCCTACGGGTAGGATAACGATCGGAATTAGGGTCTAATGGTGAGACGTTGCCTCTAAAAGTGATACCGACGTTCCATGGGCCCGATATTCCGGTCGATGCCCAGGATGATACGCCGGACTTCCTGGGTTCGATAAATGGGCATTCCCATGTCCATTAACACTGACCGACTCCGGGAGCACTAAGCTCGCAACAATAACTCCGAACATCTCATCCTGCCGCTCCCGTGCGCTAGGATTCGACGTCTACGCTAAGTGCGTGTGCTATGGTTAGGGAGTCAACCGCCAAGTTTATTCCCCCTTGGCCCAACGGTCAAAGGCGGTCTTTTTCCTGCCGATGACAATAAAACACCCGGCGTAACCGATAGATTCCTATTTCCTATCGATTTCCTAGTCCTATGGACGCATCGGGGAGAACCCACGAAGGGGTTTCCACCAAAATCCCAGATTTGGGAACTACTCACATATATTATGTAAAAAGCAATCTAAGCGAAAATCGACCGTTAAACCATGATCAGGCGATTGAAATGCGATAGTAGTAATGCAAATAACACTATATTAATGTTTGGTAAAGATCAGACAACTTACAAATATCTAGAAAATTACAGCCGTCAAGAGAGAGAAAAAACAGCAAAAATAACAACTCCCCGTTTTCTGGAAACCTAGGGTCTCTATTTATAGAAAACGACATCACCTGATCGGGTGAAGAATCACCCGATCGGGTGACCTGCTGCGAACTTCGGCAGCTATCTTCAAGACTTCACCCGGTCAGACGACACGGTCGGTTGATGGAAGCTGCTCGTCGTTTGGATCTTGAGTTCATCGGGTGACCCGATCGGTTGATAAATCAACCGATCGGTTGGAATTGTTGTCCAAAAGACAGTAACTTCGGACGTTTTGGCACGGTCTGTTGACAATCGGGTGAGCTCTCCGGGTCATCTTCTTCGGGAAAACGGCTTCAGGTGAACCGATCGGGTGAAGATCACCCGATCGGTTGAGTTTCAGCTCCAATTTCCAGAGAGAACAGATGGGTTGAACCGGTCGGCGACCCGGTCGGTTGAAACTTTTGATGCTTCAGTAGCTGACCGGGTTGTGCACGCGTGCACCACCCGATCGGTTGGCTGTGTCCAACCGATCGGGTGGGGGTTGAAAGATGACGATCTTCGTCGTTTGACCCCCTGGATCATGCGTGACTCCTCCCTTTGCTCCGAGGACTCATGATATCGTCGTTTTATGTCCCCTACACCGGCAAACGCCTGCAAACATACGAAAACATGAAAAAGTGAAAGAAAATAATAAAATACGAGAAAACGAATACGAGACGGCAGAAAATAGTGGAAAAACACAAAAGAAGACGTGCGTGAATATATGAAATATAAACGCACGTCAATACGCCAAGTGGCCGCTCAACCCTAACCCCACCCTAGATTTGTGCTGGAACACGAGCCAGCCTAGTCGACTCACACGACATCACGAAGTCACGATTTCGCCTTCGAGGTGCACGATTTCACGATGTCACTCATTTGTTAAATATTCCACGACATGCACCAATTTAACAATATCATCATATCTTTTTATACAACATTTTCAAAGATTGGAAGAGTGTTGAACAACATTAACAATAATTTAACAAAAGTGTTGAACATATGGATTTAACGAACATGTTACGAAAACTGATTTTCTTCGTCATTATTTAAAATTAAAGAATATCAAATTATTTGTCGTTGGGTCACATTTTCAGTCCAGGACATCATGGTATTAATTTCATGCGTCATTTCACGTGTAGATTTCGAGTTATACAGCTTTACATGCAAGTGACTAAATGAGCATCTAACTTCAAAAATTCACTATAAATTGTACACTTGCCTGATTTCGGCGTTCTTGGTGTCGTCGGGTTTGTCTCAATGGGTACTATGCTATGGTGAGATTGGTTTGCTGGTTTGATAAAACACATAAGCAAATCAGATCCTTTTCAGTTTTAACGAAGGTTAAAATGATTCCTACGACGTCTAATAATCTGTTTTATTAGGTTTCCTACATTACGGTGTGGGTTATAGTATATTAAGGGGTAGATCTACTAACCGGTAACACAGAGAAGGGTCGAGAAGCAGTGATGAACAGCGGCGACGCGTACGACCTCAAAGCAGCGACGTTGAGCCTCGGGGATCTGCGTGACGGGGTGGCGCGGACCTGGGGGACTGCCGGCAATGTGCTGCAGGCGGGAAGGCATTGTCAATGCTTGGAGAAGTGCTAAAGGCAGTTGCACATGAGTATGGGCTGTTTCTTTCACAGGTGAAGGAGGAGATGGGTTGTGCACGGTTGCCAGCTTCGGGACGAAGCTGGGCGAGGGTGACTGCAGCGGTGAGGAGGGATCAGAGCGTGAGGATGAGGGCTCCAGTCGTTTTCGAAGGGGAGATGGCGGTGGCTTCTTGCGTGGATGGGGAGCAGAGGCCGTGGGCAGTTCTGGGCGGAGGGGAGTTGTGGCGCGCGGCTGCCGGCGGTCTAGGGGGTGGCAGGCCGGCGTCGGACAGGTCGAGGGGAGGCGTCGGGTTACTGGTGTTGTGTGGGTGCTGGAGTGGGGTTCGCGTGAGGGAGATGAAGATGGGCGGCGCTGGGCGAAGAGTTGAACAGCCTGGGGTTTTGGGCTGTCGGTGACAAGGTAACGTAGAGGTCGGGGTGAGGAGCTGGGTCACGGGCTGGGCGAGGGGGCGGCTGTGAGGAGAGGGAAGCCCTAAGGTGCTAGGGTTTTGGGTTGGTAGAGGGCTAGGTTTGGTTCCTATAAATAGCTTTAGGGTTTTTCTTTTAGTGTGTGTGGGGGTTTAAAATGGGCAGCATGTGAACCCTAGTTTCTCTTTAGGTTAGCTTTAGGTTTAGTTTTTATTTTTTTGTGCATGGTCTTTAAAAGTCTGGGCTGGTTCATTTGGGTTAGTTATATTAGGAAAGATCTCATTTTAAGTTATAATAGGAAGGAGTTTGAAATAAGTTAATCAGATTTGATTTGTTATAATGGGGAGGAAATTAGGGCTAATAAAATTAATTTAATTATAGGTTTAAATAGGTTTAAATAGGTTTAATTAGGAAAGTATTCGAAATATTTGAATTTTAAAAGTTTGAATTTGAAATTTTGAATTCGAAAAAATAAATTTTAAATGGTATTAAAGAAATTGTTTTAACGTTAACAATAAAAATAATGATAAAGTTAATAATAATAATAGCTAATAAGTCTAAGGTTAGCAGCTGATACGGGTACGGGGTCTGATACGTCTTAACTACGGATACGAAAAATATATACAACACGAGAGAAATACGAATAAAACGTATCACTAAAACTGGTCGTTACAGAGCTGACCGAGTAGCTACCATACTCGGTCGAGCAGATGCGCTAAAGACGAGACTTCCAACACTTAGCTGCTGAGCGAAGGCAAAGAAGCTACTCGATCGAGTAGACCCGCTACTTGACCGAGCTGAACACATAGCAGAGCGACAAATTTTGAAGCATTTCTAACCTCCTGTAGCTCGACCGAGTAGCTTCCCTACGCGATCGAGCTGAACTGAAGGCAGAGCAAATTTTCAAGGCCAAGTGTAGACCTATGCAGCTCGACCGAGTAGGACATCTACTCGGTCCGAGCACCCAAGCACCCAAGCACCCAAGCCAAAGTTCAAACAAAGCCGACGGCGACGATGCCCTAGCCTGGACCGAGCAGCATTACAGCTGGACCGAGCTGAGCGACGCAGCTCGACTGAGCTCAGCGACACAGCCAAATTTTCCTGGGCTCTGTTGGGCTTTTGTGGAAATTTTTGGTTGGACACATCCCACTTGTATATAAACCTATTTTAATTCCAAGGTTTAGGTAGCTTACTTAATTATTCTAGTTTTAGTTTTAAAGAGAGTTTTGATCCGTCGTTAATGCTTTGAAGACAAAGATTGGATTTTTATTATTGCGTTTGCTTTGGAATCTTTGGATCTTAATTCTCTGAGTTTATTTCTTCGTCTTCATTGGTTTGGTAATGATCTCTCATCTCTTTTCTTATCGTTTTGATGTCTATTGTTGTGATGTTGACTACTATTGCTATTGTTATTACTTTTATGATATTTCCATGAATCGCGAGTAGTCTTTTCTAGGGCTAATGGATAAGCCCTAGGATCTTAGGATTTAGATGTAAAGTTACTATTTTCATGTTGTTTTGGTATAAAAGGGATGTGATTTGGTTGATCCAGTCAAGTTTGTAAGAGATTGTAATTAGGGTTTGTGATCCATGATGGTTGCACACATCCTAGATATATTATCATATGGACTTAATTAGGCTCATTAGTGAATTCAATTGGAGTTCGTGATCCACGATAGTGGCACACACTTTGAAGGTTTCCACCGACGTCCTATATTACTAATTGGTAATCTACGATAGTGGCATCAATAAGAGCCATCAAATCACAGATCGAAGCTCTAACCCACGATGGTGGCGTGAGTATAGATTAAGAATAGTTGTCATTCGTAATGCATGGATCACGTGCAAGGTCATCCATGATGGTGGGGCTAAGTAAGAGATACGTTAGATGAGTGGTACAACGATAGTTGGACATGACTTCCACATTTTAGATTCGACAATCTCTCCCTATAAAACCAATTCAACATAAAAATTATAATCTAGCAATGACATCCGACGATCCTAGTGGTGACTCTTATTGCCCTAGCTTTCATTATATTGTTAATCTTGTTGGATCTGGATCCTAGCCTAGAGGGGGGGATGAATAGGCTAATAAAAAATTCTTGCGCAACCCAAGAGAAATCACACGTAGTTAAAAACACATGCAGGGTAAATAAAATGCAAGAACAGAATACACAGCAGATTTACCCTGGTTCGGTCGCAGCAACGAACTACTCCAGCCCCCAAGCAAATACTAGCATTAATATGTTCCTTCTGTACACCTACAATGGGATCCTAACTCCAACTCCCCACCTAGACTGTACCACACTTAACAAAGTACAGAACCATATCAACCTAGTAAATGTGTATCTTGACTACGACAACACGTCAAGACCCTCTTATGTAGCCTCAACCAGACAAGTCCCAAAAGACACAAAAACGGTAAAGTTTCCCCTACGAAGATCTAGCTAACAACTACACAAAATAATAAACATCAGAGTTTAGAAAGCTCAGTTTGTGTAGTGTCGTCGTCTTCGTCAATCAGCATCGGCCAGATGTCGTCTGGCTAGTAGTAGATGTCTCTATCTCTGAAGTAACTCAATTTGCGGTCTCCTCTTGATCAGCTAGCAATGTACACGTAAGCAGCTCCCCTCGTTGTTGATGCCTCTATATTTCGGCCCCCCTTTGATGATGCTTGAGTGATGGTAGAAGTTGCGGCTAGGCTTGATTGCGGCTACACATGAATATTGCGGCTTGCACTTCTCATCTTTGATTTAATTGCAGATATTCCCTTGCTTCACAGTTTTGTGTGGCTAGGCCTTCAAGAGAGCTCTTCAATCTTAATCCCCTTCTATTTAACAAACAGTTCGGCAGGGGCAGGGGGCTTGCGCACATGGAACTTCCAACCTCCCCTCAATTCTTTTTAGATCCAATTAGCAATGTCCTGTAGGGACCCAAGCAAAAATTGCATGCGTGACCTGCAAAAGAGTAACACACACAAAGTTATTCAAGTAAAAAACAAAGTTTATAAAAGCATGCACCTGTCTATTCACTCTCTCTATTTATTTCTTGTGATTCACATGCATGGCCGAATTTTTTGGAGGAGTTTATTTAGAGCCCCAACCAAGGGAGCCTTGTGTCAGGTTACAGGTGGATTCTTTGATGATCTGCATAAAAAACAAAGAACCAAATCAAATAGAAAGGGAAAATATTTTGATAGCTTTCCAACCCTCTTCCTTTCTTGCTCTTTCTTCGTGTAACTCTCTCTCTCCCTTGGTGCTTGGGAATATGATGTTGGCCGGCCTTAGGCTTTTTATTGGCTGCAGCTACTTGAGAAGATAATGCGTGTGTGATATATTAGCCTTGGGATATTTTTTCTTTTTGGCCGACTGCTCTAGGGTTTTGGCCGCATACTCTTTCTTCAATGAGATGATAGTATATATATAGGTTAGGCTAGGGTTTAGGAGAGAATCCCTAAGAGATAGGAGTATGAACCTATTAGAGATTTGGGAGGATTTGATATAATCTCAATCAAAGATTACATATGATTTGGACTCATCTCTTCTCCATTGACCAAGTCCACTTTTGCTCTCCATTGACCAAGTCCAATAGTGCTATATGAATAACACCCCCCCTCTCTAATAATGCTATATGAATAACAATTCCTCCATCTCATCGACTTTGTCACCTCTTCAATAATTACTGCTTTGCCATTCCTGAAACGCACTTAGCACACACGTTAAATAGCAACACATGTTTGTCACCATCAAACTAAAGATCCTAGATCGTTACGTCCAACAATCTCCCCCTTTTGATGATGACAAACCAATGAAAGATTTGAGCAATTAGATAGGTTTATGTGAAGTGTGATGAAGGGTTGAATGCATATGATTTATAAAAGTGAGAGTATGATTTATAAAAGTGAGATGATCAAGCATTACTAGCATGCACAACAATATAGCAATAGTGATACTAGCATGCACAACAATATAGCAATACTGAGAAGCATGCTCCCCCCTTTTTCCAAGCTCCCCCTTTACATGTATTTTCAAGCTCCCCCTTCAACAAATAATACCATTTGATGCCAAATCTTCCAACACTTTTTCCCCCTTTGTTATCATCAAAAGTGGACCAATGAAGTCAAAACAATATCACATGCAAAAATAGAGCATTATAAATTATATCTAGCACTTGGATGTCATTTTCTATAAAGTAGACGATTCAAATTCATTGAAAATCATAATTTAGACTTCACCACCAATGTGTAAGTGTGACAATATAAACATTGAAGTACAAAGGGAGATTCAATTTAGAACATCAACCAAATCAATCCACATTTTCTATTTAACATGAATATCACTAGGATTGATTTTTCCCCACCTCATTATAAATGAGTTCAAGTTAGCAAACCCCAAAACATAGCCTATAAGGACTCTTAGATGTGGGGTTGGCATTGCTTGACAAGTAAAATACACCAACGCTAAAGTTTACCCATAAAGCATATGTTGGATACTCGTGGGTAGTGTACTTGCCATGAATTGTATCCATTTTACATACGGAGCAATTTTCATGTATATTTTTTCATATTCATTTCTTTTTTTTGTGCTCAATTTTTATTCATGGCAATACACATCATATCCCTTAGATTATTCAGTTATTATTCATCCTACATTCACTTTCCAATATTCATAAAAAGAATCTCCAAATGTACAACAAGTTTAATATTCGTGAAAGTGAGCATGTAGGTGTATAAATCAAATTAATCATTTCATGAAGCATGTCATGGCTACTTAATAGATGATAACATGCGTATGTAGCTATAGCAATAATACAATGATTTCTACAAAGGATATGAATGAACATTCAAAAAATTTCCACTTATAATAAATCATAAAGAGGTATTCATTAAGCACAATTTTTTTATTTTTGGGTTTTCATTCATTTTTTGTTTTTCTTTTATAATGAACTAAAACAAATACTAAAATGCAAACAAACATGCACACAAACAAAAATTAAATCAAGCACACATAATGATCTAGGAAGGTATGCAATGAATGCAAAGAGGGAAAATCTATACCTTCGCGTCGCCATTTGACTAAGGAGCTAAAGAATGAAACTTTTAATTCATTGCTCCTCGCCAAATCTCCACCTCACCTACATGAAAGGTGTTAAGTGTGACCTTGGAATCTAACAAGGTCCACTAGTGTTAGTCATCGAAGCTTTAGGAACCCACACTTGTTTGAACTTTATGTTCGTGTTCCTAAACATACAATAATTGGATGTGTGACAACACTATCACAAGTAAAGCACTTTGCATGCATATTTTTCACAGTAGAAGACACATTGTGGAATTTCTTAAAAGTGGGCTTTTTAGCATTTTTAGAACCAAATCCAAGTCCTCTTCTATTATTTCCATATAATTGATTTTCAAGTATGGTATGTAACTAATGTTTACCTATTGAAAATTTTCTTAATGTCACTTCTAGGCTAGAAAATTTGGATTTTAATAATTTATTCTCATCCACAAGCAAAGTACAATTACTTATAAAAGCTCTCTTGTTTTCCTCTTCCTTCTTTTCAAAATCATCCATTTTTCTTTTCAGCTCGTTATTTAACATGCACAATTTTTTATTAAGCTCTTCAATCATATAATCCTTTTCAGTTTCAAGCTTAAATAAATCTTGCTTGAGCATGCTAATATCATTCAATAAGGAAGGACAAGAAAGACATGTAGCTTTTTTAGGCATGCTAGCTTTTTCTTTTTCTAATGACACAATTTTAGCGTTACAGGCAACACGTTTCTCTTTAAGAATATCTACTTCATCAAAAATGTCACAGTTTTCTTTTTGTAATTTAAAGCTAGCATTCCTAAAGTCATTCAACGTGAGTTCTAGCTCATTAATCTCATTTTGCATTCCTTTACAAACATCTAACAATTCAGCTTTAATGAAGGAATTTACCTTATCGATATTTTCCATTAAACAGACGACAGCGGAGTAGGCTACCACCTCTTCATCCTCATCCTCAGCTTCGTTGTCCATGTCCCAAGTTAGCACCTTGGATTTTCCTTTTTCTTTTGCAACCTGAGCTATCTCTTGTCTGCACTGCTACACGAAGTGCCCCTTTTTCCTGCATTTAAAACATTCAACTCTATTAGCAGAATCTTGTTCAGAAGAATTCTAATCATAATTAAAAGTGATAGAGCGAATGAACCTTTTATGCATTTCTATTCTTCCTTGAGGAGTTCTGATGTACTTTCTGAAATTTCTGACCATCAGCGCTATCTCCTCAACATCTTCATCTTCGCTAGCTTTCAGAGCAAGTGGTTTAGTAGCTTTTTCCTTCTCCTCAGGCTTCTCTCTTTCTTCAATATTTTGCAATTCAAGCTCGTGGGACATTAAATTACATATGAAGTCCTCCACCCTAATCTGTGACAAATCTTTCGCTTCTTGGATGGCGGTGACTTTAGGCCTGAACGAGCTTGGTAGCGCCCTTAAGATTTTCATTACATGATCAAGGCTAGAATATGGCTTACCGAGGGAACTAGACTTGTAGACGATATGGGTGAACCTTGCAAACATCGCTGAAATGGATTCCGATGGTAGCATGCAGAAGCTCTCGTATTCTGTGCTCAGAAGTGCAAGTCTCGACTCTTTCACCTGTGACGTTCCCTCGTGCGTCACCTCGAATGTATGCCATATTTCCTACGCAGTTAGACAATGTGAGATACGATTATATTCAGATTTATCTAAAGAACAAATAAGTGCATTCATGGCTTTAGCGTTAAGAGCATAAAGTCTTCCAATCATTATCGTCACATTTATCATCACGTTTAAGCATTTCAATATTTTCAATTTTAATGACAGGTGGCTTATACCCTTTTTCGACAATATTCCATGCTTTGTAATCAATAGATATCAAGTAGATTTTCATAATCTTCACCATTAAATCTAGGGGGACGAGATATCAATGGCATTCATGGTCAATCCTAGGCTAGATCCTAAAACCTGCTTTGATACCACTTGTTGGATCTGGATCCTATCCTAGAGGGGGGTGAATAGGCTAATAACAAAATGCTCGTGCAACCCACGAGAAATCACACACAGTAAAAAACACATGCAGGCTAAATAAAATGCAAGCACAGAATACACAGCAGATTTACCCTGGTTCGGTCGCAGTAACGACCTACTCCAGCCCCGAAGAAAATACTAGCATTAATATATTCCTTCTGTACACCTACAATGGGGTCCTAGCTCCAACTCCCCAACTAGACTGTACCACACTCAACAAAGTGCAGAACCCTATCAACCTAGTAAATACATATCTTGACTACGATAACACGTCAAGACCCTCTTGTCTAGCCTCAACCAGACAAGTCCCAAAAGACACAAAAACGGTAAAGTTTTCCCTATGAAGATCTAGCTAACAACTTCACAAAATAATAAATATCAGAGTTTAGAAAGCTCAGTTTGTGTAGCGGCGTCGTCTTCGTCAATCAGCATCGGCCAGATGTCGTCTGGCAAGTAGTAGATGTCTCTATCTCTGAAGCAACTCAAGTTACGGTCTCCTCTTGATCAGCTAGCAATGTACACGTGAGCAACTCCACTCTTTGTTGATGCCTCTATATTTCGGCCCCCCTTTGCTGATGCTTGAGTGATGGTAGAAGTTACGGCTAGGCTTGATTATGGCTACACATGAATATTGCGGCTTGCACTTCTCTTCTTTGATTTAATTGCAGAGATTCCCTTGCTTCACAGTTTTGTACAGCTAGGCCTTCAAGAGAGCTCTTCAATCTTAATCTCCTTCTATTTCACAAACAATTCGGCAAGGGCAAGGGGCTTGCGCACATGCAACTTCCAACCTCCCCTCAATTCTTTTTAGATCCAATTAGCAATGTCCTATAGGGACCCAAGCAAAAATTGCATGCGTGACCAGCAAAAGAGCAACACACACAAAGTTATTCAAGTAAAAACAAAGTTTATAAAAGCATGCACATGTCTATTCACTCTCTCTATTTATTTCTTGTGATTCACATGCATGGCCGAATTTTTTGGAGGAGTTTATTTACAGCCCGAACCAAGGGAGCCTTGTGTCAGGTTGCAGGTGGATTCTTTGATGATCTTCACAAAAAACAAATAACCAAATCAAATAGAAAGGGAAAATATTTTGATAGCTTTCCAAACCTCTTCCTTTCTTGCTCTTTCTTCGTGTAACTCTCTCTCTCCCCCCCCCCCTTGTGTGCGGCAGGTTGATGGCAGATGTATGTTGCGGCTGAGCATGTTTCCCTTGGTCAACAAAAAACAGCTAGCACATGGGGCTTCACAAATTTTCGGCTGCACATGGGGTAGTCAGTACTTGAAGGAGACATAGCACATGGATGTTGTGGCTTGGTGCTTGGGAATATGATGTTGGCCGGCCTTAGGCTTTTTGTTGGCTGCAGCTACCTGAAAAGATAATGCGTGCGTGAGATATTAGCCTTGGGATATTTTTGCTTTTTGGCTGGCTGCTCTAGGGCTTTGGCCGCATACTATTTCTTCAATGAGATGATAGTATATAGAAAGGTTAGGCTAGGGTTTAGGAGAGAATCCATAAGAGATAAGAGTATGAACCTATTAGAGATTTGGGAGGATGTGATATAATCTCAATCAAAGATTGCATATGATTTGGACTCATCTCTTCTCCATTGACCAAGTCCACTTTTGCTCTCCATTGACCAAGTCCAATAGTGCTATATGAACAACACTCCCTCTATCTCTAATAATGCTATATGAATAGCAATTCCTCCATCTCATTAACTGTCACCTCTTCAATAATTACTGCTTTGCCATTCCTGAAACGCACTTAGCACACACGTTAAATAACAACACACGTTTGTCATCATCAAACTAAAGATCCTATATCGTTGCATCCAACAAATCTGAGATAAGGAATACACGTGACAACCTTCAGAACACGCCTATAACTGACACTGTTTCATGACTTTGAATAGACCCAAGCCTATAAACCAATCGCCTCCATGTGGGATCGATATTTTCTATATTACAAAGTTTTGACAGAGTGCACTTGCGGTATATTTCCGAAGTTAAAATCCAGAGCGATCAGACGTCGACAGGACAGTGGCGTCAGAGGTGGTGGTCGGCGATCTGGGTGACCGTACGGCGGTAGCAGCAATGACTGCTCATGCATGGTGTCTTCTTTGCGATAGGAGCTGATGGAGGGTGCAGCAATGTGGGTTCAGGGTGAGATCAGAAAGAGGCAGGGGTTGCAGCTGGGAATGCAGTGATTGTGAGCAGAGGGAATGTGAGAGGCAGTGGTCGTGGGTCTTCGGTGGACGTGGTGGTAGACTCATGATGAGGCGTGAGGCGGCAAGACAGCTGGGGTCGTTGGTGAGTTGAGGGGCTGGTCGTGAGTCTTGGGTTGCGGTTTTGGGTTTTGGGTGCGTCGATAAACTGAGGAGGAGGTCGGGGTTGTCGCGGGTTGCAGGTTGCCACAGTGCGGTTTGAGGGATGGTTTCCGCTGAGTTTGAGGAGGCTACGGCTTTGGCTGAGTAGGTGGCAGCCGTGGTCTTCGGTAGGAGGAGTAAGGTGTGGTGGTGTTGGCAGGGTTCTGGGCAGTCGTCGGGGTCGAGGTGGCGGCTGAGGGTGCAGGAATAAAGGGTGCAGGTGTACTCAACCCAGTATTGTTGATAATTTTACGCTTTTCTAGGATCCTAATAAACTCGCCTCCTCTTGATAGCAAGAGGTGAGTATTAATTCTAGATTTTTTTTCTTTAGTTTTATATCTTTCCTTTCCCTTTGAATACAACCCTTCACTCATTTGGTGTGCCCCAAAAATCATTGAACCCCTAGAACCCAAAGCTTAATCGTGATTGATTTTAAAACCTTAATTTTATAAACTTTGATCTTTAGATCTTGATGGGTTTTTAAAAGTCACATTGAAGGGTTTTTGCTGGCCTTTTGTGTGCTGTTGGTCATGCCACACGACCATGTGAAGTAATCCTCACGGCCGTGTAGGAGAAAGAGAAGCAAGGGAACAAGGAGAAATGGAGAAGGCAGAAGGGGAACAAAGGGCCAAGAGCTAGAAATCACGTGTGGAAGGATGTGAACCTCCTCAATTCAATGCCAAATTTACCCGGCTGTTTGGATCTAAGCAAACGGCCGCGTAAAACTCTGGAAATTATGGAGAAGAAAAGGGGGGTCTACAGGGATGACACGGCCGTTTCGTACCAACGAAATGGCCGCTTCGAATTCTCCCTCCATTGCGATTTAAACCAACCACATGGCCGTTTCAATTTATCGAAACGACCGTGTCACAACACTATCCCCACTTCGCCTTAACCACTTCCTTCCCTATTTGGATCGACATGACCGTGTCAACGCTCGTGTCGTCCAAATATAAAGGCGGATCCCCCAAACGGTCGAATCAAGCTCTCATTTTTCCAAGCCGAATAGAATTCTCTTCCTTCCACCTCAACAAAAACACCCTACAGCGATCTTTCGCCCTTCAACTCGCCACCACCCCTAACCACGATCCCCTCTTCCCACGACCACCATAACATCCGTCACTCACTCTCCCTCTACCACCATCAACGCCTCACTTCCATTGTCAACAAGCCTCTCTCTCCTCACAAACCCTAGCGACAGTTTGCGAGCTCACTTGGTAAAATTCGACAGTAATACTACAAATCTCTCAAATTCTTGGATGGGAGAAGATCATTGATCTCAAATTGCCCAACTTCACAACGTCGATTGCTGCAGCTCTTGGGTAATCTCTCCCCTTTGCTCTCTAATTTTCAGATTTGGCTTTGTGTTTGGCTGCACACATAGGACACTTAGTGTTTGGTTGCTGTCGCACTTGGTCATGGTCATCATGCTCCATCATTTGTGTGATCACCACTGCACCACACACACTCACTCACTCACTCACTCACTCACTCACATTATCCTCATCACCATCACTCACAATCACCCCTCACATACTCTCATTGCCCATCACATACCCTCACCTTCTGTGCATACACTCTCCATTACACATACTCACTCACCCCTTCACACACTCACCCATCACACACAATCACCTTCTCACACTCTCCATTACACATACTCACTGACCCAACACACACAATCAACTGCACACACTCTCCATTACACATACTCACTTACCCATCACACACACTCAACATCTTCACACACACACACACACATACCCTCAATACCTACCACCACACACTCACACTTAACTTCATCACACCATGCCATCTCACACAAAACACCCCCAGCCACCACCCCATGATTCCCAATTGGGAAGGTCTACACACCAACACACATCAGATAGACCTTCCTCATCTACACAACCACCATCACCACCCCCCCTGTGACCCCACCACAAATAGGTACCATGGGGATCAAATTTGCCTCAGAGGCCCAGCGGGATCATTTTGCCACCATCTCTCTGCAGGCCATACTTACCACGAAGTTTGCGAGCGTCCCCGCTCTCGAAACTTTAGGGGCCGCCGAGGCTGTTAGACACCTAATTTCCAATCTAGGGTGGAATGATTTCCTCACTTTTAGAGCCACTACCTATCAGAGACTCACTCTTGAGTTTCTCAGCTCATTGAAGACTGTGTGTTCGAGTATAGAGTTTAGGGTCATGTACACTGATTATACCCTCTCCTTTGATGCCATGGACACTATCTTCCATTGGCCTGTTGCCTCAGTGGACGACTCCATTACCCCCAATAGCGCCTACCATACTTCCTTCATTGCCTCCAAGTTTTGGGACTTGATTACTGGGTTGGGAGCCTTCCCTCGCACCGCGACTAAGGCGTCCTCCATCATTCATCCATATTTACGCCTAGCCCATCGCATTCTAACGAATACCTTATTCTGTAGGAAAGAGACTGTGACAGTCTCGTGACCTGAGCTCCTATTTTTGTGGGCCATGACACAACCTATGGTTATATAACCCACTGGCGTCACTACCCCACATAGGCTTTTCCATGCGGGCTCACGGTTGGTGCATAGACTCATGCGGATTGCCACATCCACTTCTGGAAAAATCTGTTGTGGAGGTCTCATTACCATCATAGCCTTCCAGCCTCCTGTCTCCCTTGAGCTGGACGACTGCATAGCCCCTGTCACTGGCTCTACCTCTTTAGATCTCCCAGTTCTAGCACACATGCAAAGGATTAAGATAAAATTGAGAGATCAATTTGTATGGCTTTATGGGCCAGAATGTGCTCCCTACACCATCTCGCCAAACCCTTTATGCACACACGTCACTAGGATTACGCAGTGGACATTTCCACCCGATTATGTCTTTCATATCCCTGCACAGCCCCAGCCCCAGCCCCAGCCCCAGCCTGAGCCACATCCACAGCCTTAGCCATTACCCACATAGCCATCCACCTCCACCCCCATACACCACCATCCCCATGATCCCCATGGAGTCAATTTCCACACAGATTCCACTTATTACTGACGGCTTTGGAACATCTGGGCCTCCTCCTCCTCTCGACACTCATGCACGCTTACTTGCACTAGAGGGGATGGCTCGGGAATTCCATACCTTCATGGATGCCACGTGAGAGACACATGCCAAGATCCTATCTTACCTCTCTGAGATCCACAAAGCCCTCACCCACCCCCACCCCCACCTGAGGATGGCACTTCTCGTTCTCCTCTACCTTACACTACCCTCATTGAGCCCATACCCTAGCACCATGCTAACTTAGGGGAGACCTTCACCTTTTCACTTCCCCCTACACTTTCTTTATCCTCACACTTTATTGAGTATATTGCATTGAGGACACTGCATATTTTAGCTTGGGGGAGAAGCGTTTCACTTTCTACTTTTTATTTCTAGTTTTCCTTACCCGTCTCCACCTCTTGTCTATATCCATGTGCTCATTAGAGAATGAGTTCACTGAACGACCAACTTAGAGTTATTAAATGGTTAATCATTAAATAAACTGTCAATAATAACTCTAGAGTGATGATAGGCAAGCTGGTCCTTAAGACCTGAAGTCATTTGTACAAACCTGTTTGTGAATAGTGTCACTTAGACCTATGACCTAGCTTCGAGGCTAGGCCTACTGAAAGGTCTTAGGTTGGGTGACACCTGAAGCATACGAGATAAGTAGATGACTTAAATGGGATTCGTATCTTTTGTTAAAGGGAAGTTAGTATCACAGGCTCAGTACGGTCTTTGTGATAATCCTCGGCCGAGGTGCATTGTAGGAAGTACAACGTGTATATAACAAAGACCGATGTATACTGACCGCTGCTGGCTAGTGGGGTTGACGGTTTACCATACCCTAGGCTATGCAGCGACACAGTCATGACGAAGCTAAAACTGTGGTATTCATCGCTGACACAGTCAGAGTGATCCCGACGACACTTTAGTCAATGGGTCAATCACGAAAGTATGATTCTGAAATAGGGACAACACATGCTACTCATGGTTACTGTCGTCTAGGGACTTTGAGTCCCAACCTGTAGTAGGGCCATGCTGTAGGGTCTCACATCGAGTAGTATTCACGTCTTAGTAATTGGAAGAACATTAAGAGGAATGCAATTATGCAATGGAATAATTAAGCTCACAAATAAGTTATGAGATTAAAGCTAAATGAGTTTAGCATTTGGGATTGAAGAGGACTTCCTGAGGAATCCAAAGGAAGAAACCACGTAGGTATCGGAGCTCAAACGAACCCAGAAACACGAAAACAGCAGAAAGGGGCCAAAGTGGGTCAGACCCACTTTGGAAGGCAGGTCCACCCGCAAGGGGAAGTGGGGCCTGCCCGCTAAGGCAGGCGGGCGCGCCTGCTTCCGCAGCGGGGCCAGCCTGCTTGGCGGGCTGGCGCGCCCGCTGTGTCCTAGCGGGGCCGGCCCGCTGAGCGGGCTGGGAGCCCGCTATGGCTCAGCGGGAAGCCTGCCCGCTGGGCAGGCGGGCGCACCCGCAAGCCCAAGCGAGTGCGCCCGCAAGCCCAGCGAGCACGCCCGCAAGTTGGGGGCCCCCTTTTTTGCTTTGTTTTCTAGGGTTTTTGAAACCCTTGATGACGGCAACGAGCCACGACTTTTTACTCAACTTTGAGCAATTATTTTAGGGGTCAAACAAAGTCGGAATTCATCGCCGTTTGTTCATACGTGTTCACAATTTGAACTCTGCAAAATGATAGGTTGTATCGTCTCTAAAGCTCCAAGATGAGGGAGATGTAATTGGTTGAAGTTAGGCCTTTGAGAAAGGCTTACTAACTTAATTAAATCCATATTTCTCTAATTAGTCCCACATTGCTCGTGCGACGAGCATAGGGTACGGCTCCCTATATAAATAGGGGTGAACACCCCTTGGAAATTTTGCACCAAGTATCCGATTCGAGAAGCTCCTAATTTTTTAGCACGCTCGATCGACGACTTAATTATTCCTCCTCTTTCTTCCTATCCTCCAATCGAGTCCTAGCAAGATGGCGTGGAGGGTTGGATCTGATCCAGAAGTCTCTGACGTGGATCTTCTCAAGTGAAATTTTCTTCGACAAGTGGTTGGCTCGGAGGCGGGTGTCGACTCGCTTCGGGTGGATCGGATCGAAGGCGCAAGGCGGCTCAACTTCGAGGAGCGAAAGATGGTGGTGTGGTACATCTTGCCTGCTCCAAGGCAAGATTCTGGGTATGTCATTTAGTAGCTTTCTATCCTAGTTTTAATTATGTCGCTGTAGTATAGATCCCTCTTGGGGTGGTCAGATCCACCCGAGGTCGGCATAGATCTTGGCTAAGGTTCTGGCTTTCCTTAGGGCTTCGCTAAAATGTTTAGGGTTTTATTTTTCCGCTGTGCTTATTATGCTTCTGATGTCCGTCCGACTTAGTACGTGCACAGATTGGAGCCCTAAGGGTCCGCCAAAACCCTTCAGTGGTATCAGAGCTTCTAGGTATGCATGATGATCTTAGACTACGATATTTTGAAAATTATGAATGCATTCTAAATGCATAATAAGATTTTAACTTTATGCGATATCGTTAGAATGAACCCTTTCTTTTAAAATGTTGTTTAAAAATTATTTTTAAAAGCATGAATTTTTTTAAGAAATACTTTAACCCTATGTGATGATGTTAAAATAAGACTTATTATGTTAGATACTTTTAATGATTATTTTTGTGATAAAATCCTCTTAGCAAGCATTCTAAAGTTTTGTAATGATTTTAAATACAAAGGTTTGTAATAAAAAAATTATTTGATGATTTTTATGAAACCAATATTTTATTAGATAAAATGTTTAAGTTTAAAAATCATATCTTTTTATTTAAATGTTAAATTTTAAATATAGCATGTTAATTATTTATTTGATAAATGTTTTAACATGATGTTCTATTTAACTGTTAAATAGTTGAACCCTAACTTTATGCGATAATGATTAGCGTTGTTTATGTTTTATGGCATGATATATAATATGATTATTCATGAACCCTTTTAGGTTAGCCATTAATTCTTTAAAAGTTTATAAGATGAATTTTTTAATAATTGTGACATGCTGTGTTTTAATGAATCTCTGCAACCTTTAAACCTAATTATTGATTAGGGTAGTCCTCTTTAACGACGATTATTATTTTAATTGTTTCAATAATAATTTTTATTAAATGACTACACTTTAAAAGTGTTGAAATTGATTTATTAAAATCCTAATGTTGATTAGGGTAGCACGTTGGACAATGCACCTTATAGTTGATAAGGACTTAATAAAAGTTATTAACAAATCCTAATAAATTTTGAATTTTAAGGATTCCACTAGTTGATAGGATTAATTAGTGTTAATAAAAGCCTTTAGTTTACGGGACGCATATATAAATGATAAGTGTCATTCAATGGATCATGATACCGGTCAATGTGCTTGGCTAAGTTTGTTGGGTCACCCTAGCTAGTCTGGGGGTTAGTGATCCTGGCTTAGTCATTCCCTGGCCATGTCTGCTGGACTGCAATGATACAAATCATGATTATATGATACCCTGAACTATACCTAAGTCTAATATGTTAACAATCTTTTTCAAGATAAAACGTAGCCCTCCTTGTTTTAGGGGTTGGCAACTATATGACCCTTGTTCCAGTTGTTGAGCTACACTCATGTTGTGACATGGCAACCTTGTAGAAACCAACTTCTTAAATACATATGATGTAATCTTGATTTAACCCAAACCGTCATGTCGTGAATACACCGATCGCCGACGTAGGTTAATCTAATGATGTAGTCTAGTATTGACCCAAACCATCGTGTCATGAATACACCGAGCGCCGGCGTAAGTTAAGCTAGACTCGAAAACAAGGGTCCGACTAGGCTGAACATTATGATTTGGATAAGCGACACTCATGATCATAAATGGCTAGGGGTAAAATTTATAGGGAGTCATATGTGATATGATTCATGAAGAGTTCATGTGCCGACTACAGAGTCTAACAACTTGTTGAGCTATACTCAAGGTTGACAGACTCAGGGTAGTCGGATCCCTCTCCCACAAATATTTTATTATAATAAATTGTTTATTATTGTGGCTTTAATTCTTAAAATTAGTGGGAGAATATAGTTTTAATAAAAACCGCTTAAACTACACAAAGAACATATGCTAATTCGATCTATATTAAAATGCAGTATGGATTCGGGACTCAAGTTCATTATTGAGAAGAACGTGATAGATGGAACCAACTACCAAGATTGGTTGAGAAATATTAAATTGGTCCTCTCGTTAACCGGGATTAGCTACGTACTGACCGATGACACTTCGGAGAAGCCTGCCACGGATGCCACCAACGAGGATAAGGAGGCTTATTGGCAGCACCAGATGGATACAGAGAAGGCCATGTACCTTACTGTGGCTTTTATGACCAACGACATGCAAAGGAAGCACGAACATATGGATGTTCGTAGCATGCTTCTGAATGCTGAGGAGTTGTATGGCAAGCGTTCAAGAGCTGCCAGGTTTGAAGCCACCTGCAACCTATGGGGAACTAAGATGGAGACGGGCCATATGCAAGATCATGTTATAAAGATGATCGTGTACATAGAAGATGCTGCCCAGTTAGGTTTTGTCCTCGAAAACGAAATGAGCATGGACATTATCCTGAAGTCTTTAACCCCCGACTTCAAACAATTCATTACTAGTTTCATCATGAACAGTACTGAAACGGATATTCCTGGTCTCCTGAACATGCTTAGGCAGTTCGAAGAGATCGAGAAGAAGCCGACTGTGTTGGTTGTTGGCTCTGCTTCTTCTGACCAACCAAAAGGCAAAAGTAAGAAGAGGCAGGTCCCACAACCAACCAATGTGAAGAAGGGGAAGAAGAAGAAAGGGGCTCCGTTGAAATTCGATTGCTTCCACTGCCATAAGCCATGCCATTGGAAGAGAAACTGCAAGGTTTACCTTGCAGAGAAGAAGGCGCATGTTGATGCATTTACCTCAGGTACAAATTTTTAATTAAGAGCATAAAATTTCCATTAAGCTTTAATATACTGTATGAGATGCCAATATATTTGCTAAGATATCTGTATAATGTCTACAGGTGCTTAATGCGAAGCAAGGGATGGAAGAAGTTCAGTTCACTGTCGGCATCAGAATAATCGATGCTGCTGGGGCCGTATGTGGACTTCAGGAGATAACAACAAGAAGAAGTCGATACTTTTTATTATTTGAATAAATGTATCGATTATTTTGTTTCAATACAATGATTGAGTGATTGTCACTCAATGTTTATTTGATGTTGAACAAATTAGATTCATTATGAATGGATTGGTTGTTTGTTGATATCCTTGGTATATATATATGCTCTGTTTAAAATGTGATTTGTTGAGAATGGCTGATCGATGTAGATATGGCTATCAAAGTTGGTGTGCAAAATTTCTTGAGCTGTCGTGAAAACTTCTATTTTAATGTGATTATTTGGAAGTTGTCGGTACATATATATATTAAGATATATTAGCTAATCATAGTAACATGTAGGTTCGTAGTGCATATAATAGATATGATCTAACTTATATGCACAATAAGAACGGTTCTTATTGGACTACATTTAATACTTCAAGTTAGAAGATTGAATGCAGTTAAGGAAAGAACAGTGTAGGAAATTTTGATTGAGTTAGTTAGCATCAAGATTCCTATAAACGGATCTTGATATTACTTATTCATCAAATCAACCTGACACTGGTAGATTCATATTTAATTAGTCAGCACTTAATAAGCTGGTTATACTTAATAAATATTTTAAATGAGATTTAGATATTTAGGTCGAAGTATTTAACCAGATGGTTCTCAAAGTCAGTGGGAGCTGGCATGTAGACTTAGTTCCGGTCCGGACAAAGTTATAAGTCCCAGTTATTAAACTCTATATACGACATCAAATCAAAAGTTTTTGATTATGTCAAAGATATAGAAATTTTGGTGTTATTTATGTACTTGACATAATTGACACAGAAATAACTGAAACATGCTATGACTGACTAGTAGATATGATAAACACTACATTAAGTTGTATGAGCTAATTGTAACGACCGGGTTTTATCAATACATTTATCTGCTTTTCTCTCGTGTATTATCTTTCTGTATCCGTAGTTAGGCGTATCTGTCCCCATACACGTATCAACTTCTAATATTTTGCAATATTAATTTGTATTATCATTATTTTAAAAACACTTAGTTAAATCCTTTATTATAATTACTTTTTAAACATCTCTTCTTATAATTAATTTAAACTTTCAAATTCAAAATTCAAGTTTCAAATCTTTTAATCATTTAAAATTCAAATGGAAACCTTCCTAATAAAACACATTTAACCTAATTGATTAGCCCTAAATTTCCTTGATTACACCTATTAAATCCTATTAATCATTTTTCAAATCCTTTCCTAATATAAACCCTAGCTTTTTCTGCCTAGGCCGAACCCTACACCCAACAACACACACACACACACACACACACACACACACACACACACACACACACACACACACAGCACACATGAATGAGAGGCTAAATCAAAAAAAAAACAAAACAAAACAAAACTTTAAATCTCTAAAGCCTTCACTTGCTGCCACTACAACCCCACTCAACCTATATTTTAAACCCTAAAAGCTATATATATTTCTAACCCTAAGGCTAACCTAAAACTAGAATCTCTCTATCAGTTTTTTTACCTCGCTTCCTCACGTGCTGGCAACCCCACACCACAAGGCTCCTTATTATAAAATAACCCTAGGGTCATTTCTTTCACCCTACAAGCTAGCAGCCGCCTCCGGCCCTTATCTCTTCTTCTCCACGCCATCACACAGCCGTAACCCACCCTCGCAAACTCCTAGACTGCCGTCCTCCTCCCTCGCCCACGCACGCAAAGCCCAGGCATCTTCTTCTTCTCCCCTCTTCCACGCATTCAGCCTCAACCGATGCCTCCTCTCTCCGACCAGCTCCGCCCAACTCCTCCCCACAACAGCCCACGCCTAGGCCCAATTGCCCCTCCACGCGCCCAAAACCGTCGGCATCCCTCCCCCTCTTTTGTAAACAACCCGTCGACCTTCCCTCTCCATGCAGACCCAACATGCAACACCCCGATGGTCTCCACCTACGAAAGGAACAGCCGCGAACCCCTCCTCTCCTCTCCGATCTGCACACATGCGCCAGCCACCTCGCTACAAACTGTGGCCATCGTCATCTTCCCAAAGGCATCGTCAACTGCCTGCAGAGCCTCCGACAGCCGCTGCCACCTTCCCGCACGTCGACGGCAGATTCTCGAGGCTCAACATTGCTGTTTTGGAGTCGTGCGCATCGCTGCTACCCATTGCTACGTCTCGATCCTTCTCTGCACTACCAGTTAGTAGCTCTACCCCTCAACAAACTATAACCCACATCGTAATATAGAAAACCTAATAAAACGGATCGGTTAGATGTCGTAGGAGCTATTTGTGATGTAGTTATGATCAAAAACAGCTTAATCTGAATTTGTGTTTTATCAAACCAACGAACCGTCATCACCGTAGCATAGTACCCATTGAGACGTTTCCGACGACACCAAGAACACTGAAATCAGGCAAGTATAACATTAGATATGAATTTTTAAATTCTGATGATTTTTACGTCACCTTTAATTTATGCTGCATAACTTGTAATTTATACGTGAAATGGCGCATGAAAATGATACCATGACATTCTGGACTAAAAATGTGACCCAACAACATATCACTCGATGTACTTTAATTTTAAACAACAACGAAGAAAATTGGTTTCTGTAGCATGTTCAACAAAAACTCATGTTCTTTAAATTCTTATTTCAGCACTTTTGTTAAACTATTGTTAAATGTTACATTCATTTAAATTTTGCTCTTGTAGACTTAAAACTGTTTTATTAAGTACACAAGATTTCCATGAGACACTCTGATAATGAACCCCATAATGAAATGCTAAACTCGTACTCGTGGGCGTGCGTGTGGACATCGTTTGGAAAATGAATACCTTTGCTACATCGTGAAACTGAACAGACATGAAATGAATAACTTGAATAAACATGATGGCCGGTTTGGCAACTCATAGAAATACATCCCGTTGGCTCGTGAACATGCATGCTGTTGGCTACTAGTTGGCTATTCTCGTCGGTCCCGTGTGACTAGTCTGGCTCGTGTTCCAGTAGGGTCACATATGACTAGTCTGGCTCGTGTTCCAGTATATAACGGATTAGCATCCTGGCACGTGGTCCAGGAAGTACACTTGGGGTGGGGTTGAGTTCCCGGGCACTAGCCGGTAGTAAATGGGTCGCCTTCGAGGGCACTTGAAGGTGGATTCACTTACTAGCCGTCTAACGACGGGGGCCTTAGTCACGGACTTGCACACACTCTTAAACAATTGAAAAAGAAAGTCAATTTACAGAACTGTTGTTACATTATTTAACTGCCACGTTTCATTTTCATAATAGAAATACATGCTAGTGTGAATTCTTATAACTGCTTAGAACTGCATGTTAGAAATGTCTTGCTTTCGTTTCATTATAATTGTCTTGTTATCGTTTGTATATCTTGCCATGTGTTTCTAACCTCTTCTTGCAGACCCCTTGCTGACATACATTCATGTTTTTGGATGTATGTCAGATTTTGAGCTTGAGTACCCGGAAGATCCTCTCGAGACGCCTGACTTAGAGAGCCAGAGTTTGCTGTAGACGCCGAGTCTCTCCTTGCGGAGGACTAGGGACCTCCACCGTCGTCGTCTTTCTTTAGTTTACTTCAGTTGTTGTTGTTAGTGTACGTTTCTTTTGTTGCTACTTTAGCCCTGATGTGGCTTTGTTGTTTAATTTCGTGCACGAACATTATATCTCTGGATGTGGTGTTTATCTTTTTGAATGTATTCTTATTGTTCTGAAAAGCACGCAAAGACCTACCCTGTGTTTTTATCACAGACGTTCATTGAAATCGAGCTTCACAGCTCCAGTTCAAGCGGAGCGCGTAACGTTCTCGCTTCCGGTGTCTTTTGGGAAGCGGGGCGTTACATGTTTTAGTGGCGGCCCATGTAGGTCCTTCAACTGCGAAATTCAGAACAATGAGAACACTTTTCATTAGCCAAAACATCCAGAATTAGTTCGTATGCAAAGTTACTCGAATACCTTGTCTCAGCACGATAGGAAACCCAATACCAGGATAATCGGAAGAGTTAGTTAGACGCTCGTGCTCGTTAGTTAGACACCCTTGCCACGACTTAGTATTATCATCTTTGGTGTCACCCTAGCGATTGGTCATCCAGCTCTGACCATATTAGATTTTCGAGTTTAGTTAGTCGTTCGCTTAGATTTATCGAATCTGGGGCCCAACCGAACATAGCGATCGTTGCATCCATGCAAGTCGAACCTGAGACGCCCGCAACGAGTAGACTTCGAATCGTAAGATATTCCAGATCTATAGATAAGATCTTGATCTCGATCCCCGACGAACCCTTACCTTGGCTTCCTTATCACAGTCTAGTTCGTGGAAGAACCTTAGTGCTAACCCTTAGTCGACTCAATGATTATTTTCCCCCTGATTTTACTATTTCCTAATCAATACACTTCCATGTTAATGATCGTAGAAAGCCATCGTAGCATTTTCACGGAGTTACTTCTTAGTCGTCCTTACGTTCGATCGTCAAACCTATTCCTTGTCCTCGATTCACATAAACTCTTCAGGTCCGCCATCTTTAACCTTGAACCTCCCCATTGCAGATCCAGGATCTTATAAGAAGTATTTTCTATATTTCTTTTATTGAATTCTTTGCTTAAGTTTAAAATTCTTTCGAAAAACTTTTACTTAGATTTTCTACACTTCGGTCGACTTAAACCCAACCTTGATTGTGAAACTCTTCTGACGCGATCTTTAATTACTATCTTATGGCGACTTTTTAACATACATCTTCCGCACTTCTATTTCACACAACCTCGTATAGCTACTCTATTTTCCTTATGTAAAGAACTTTTAAAAATTTATTTCTATTTCGCTAGTTCAAAATATCATCTCCTTTTCTTACTGACATATTTCAAAACAGTCATTCATACATACTTTTAAAATACTTTCCTAGGTTAAAAAGAACTTCAATATCTTGTGTGTCAGTTTTATAATCATTGTCTTCATATTTTTTTATTTAAAAAAAATTTTCAAACCTATTTCCATTTACAAAAACAAGCACTACAACACTATACCCATATTACTCTTCACCTATTATTTGACTAATCATATTTTACGTTTTTAACTTCTACCATAAGCTCGCTATTTTACGTAAGTTATAACGATGTTATTAATTTTACACATATCCTTACCTTCTTAATTATTTAATTATTCATTTTACGTCACCCAACCAGACTAACCTCTTACCCACGCCACCTCCGGAACCGTCCATCACAACATTAATTAGTTGAGTCTTTCAGCTCTGAATCCTACACTATTGTGCTTATCATTGCTTAGTGAGACCACTAGCATTGATTGTTGTGTTGTTGTGGTGCATGTAAATAGATAGTGAGTATGGACCCGTGTGTGCGAATCTCTATACACCACCCATGCATGAGTGTGCTTACCCTTGGCATATTAGTATAGTGTGAGTGTCTATTGTGTCGTATGTGCATGTATGGTAATATGTGATATATATGTATATAATCGAGTATAGAGTAGTAAGTGTTATATTTATACTTAGGCGAGTGATTAGCTATATCACTATAGGAATATCGGAGCGTATTGGATTTAGTATTGGCTAGTTACTAGGAGTATATATACATTAGTTGTACTTGTTAATGGTTGTAATTGTATGCTAGTACAGTGTTATGCAAGTTAGGCGTATGATAATGGGTGTACGTATAGTTGTGTGTGCAAATTTATTATGTGATCTATATGTTAGCATGTCTGGCGTGTGCCCGTGTGTATATATATATGTGGTTAGTTATAGGTATATATATATATATATATATATATATATATATATATATATATATATATATATTGTATGAATAAGTGTGTTTTATGTATAGTAGGATTATAATATTACCCCTACAGGATGATGTATGAGCATGTGTATACCAGGAAGTATGCCTAGTCGTATGTTTGTGACTACGTATATATGGATGTATGTAATAGTATACTAGCCCTATGTATGTAAATTACCATGGTTGCGTGTACTGGTGTGTGTATATATATGTCCTATATAGATACAAGATAGGCGTGTAGAAGTTAGTATGTATATGTATGTAAAATGAACGTATGTACATGAATTTGGAAGTGTGTGAAATATGAGTAAGTATTTGCATATGGATGCATATTGTTTCGTTATAATGTATGTATGACTGGGATAGAATGACCTTAGTGTCTAAGTCTGCTCACCCCTATGTTGGCATATTTAAGGAAGTCTGAGGACGGACTTGATCATAAGGTGGGTAGATTACGACGACCTTAGTGCTATGAGTAAGGCGTATATAAATCTGTGTTTGGTGTAAGGTATTACGTGCATGTATATACGTGTAGTGATATGTATTATAATGTGTATATGGTAATATGAGGTGTGTAAAAGTGATTGTACGATTGAAGTGTTAATTGACTAAGAATAATTGTATTTTTGTGTTAGTGGTATGTTTAAGTGACATGTGGTACTATATCATTATAGATTGTGAGTGTATAAGATATACGGTAATACATTGAGTATTAGTAATGATGTGAGTGTGCAAAGTGATAGCACCCTTACAACTAGTAAATTGATGTGGTGGTGTAGTAAAGTGTTACTATTCACCCGAGTATAATATTGGTTGGATTATATTTGTAGGATGATATTATGTTAAACATGTTATGATAATACGTAATTAGTAATGTGTGTATGTGTATTGTTACTACTATTAGCATGTGCATTGATTAATATTATCATCGGTAATACTATTGGTATTGATATTAGTATTAGAAATACTATTTGGATATGGCATGATGGTTAATTACAGTGTGTATACATTAGGAGATGAGATGCGAGCGTTGCCCTTATGTTTTCCCGTGTCTTAGACGATAAGATTCTGAGGGCGGAATCGTTTTTAAGGTTGGTAGGATGTAACGACCAGTTTTTATCAATATATTTATCTTCTTTTCTCTCGTGTATTATCTTTCCGTATCCGTAGTTAGGCGTATCTGTCACCGTACACGTATCAACTTCTAATATTTTTTCCATATTAATTAGTATTATCATTATTTTAAAAACACTTAGTTAAATCCTTTATTATAATTACTTTTTAAACATCTCTTCTTATAATTAATTTAAACTTTCAAATTCAAAATTCAAGTTTCAAATCTTTTAATCATTTAAAATTCAAATGGAAACCTTCCTAATAAACGCCATTTAACCTAATTAATTAGCACTAAATTTCCTTTATTACACCTATTAAATCCTATTAATCATTTTTCAAATCCTTTCCTAATATAAACCCTAGCTTTTTCTACCTAGGCCGGACCCTACACCCAACAGCACTCACGCACACACACATCACACATGAATGAGAGGCTAAATCAAAAAAAACATAACAAAACTTTAAATCTCTAAAGCCTTCACGTTCTTTAAATTCGATGTATCACTCGATGTACTTTAATTTTAAACAACAACGAAGAAAATTGGTTTCTGTAGCATGTTCAACAAAAACTCATGTTCTTTAAATTCTTATTTCAGCACTTTTGTTAAACTATTGTTAAATGTTACATTCATTTAAATTTTGCTCTTGTAGACTTAAAACTGTTTTATTAAGTACACAAGATTTCCATGAGACACTCTGATAATGAACCCCATAATGAAATGCTAAACTCGTACTCGTGGGCGTGCGTGTGGACATCGTTTGGAAAATGAATACCTTTGCTACATCGTGAAACTGAACAGACATGAAATGAATAACTTGAATAAACATGATGGCCGGTTTGGCAACTCATAGAAATACATCTCGTTGGCTTGTGAACATGCATGCTGTTGGCTACTAGTTGGCTATTCTCGTCGGTCCCGTGTGACTAGTCTGGCTCGTGTTCCAGTAGGGTCAAAGGTGACTAGTCTGGCTCGTGTTCCAGTATATGACGGATTAGCATCCTGGCTCGTGGTCCAGGAAGTACACTTGGGGTGGGGTGGGGTTCCTGGGCACTAGCCGGTAGTAAACCGGTCGCCTTTGGGGGAACTTGAAGGTGGATTCACTTACTAGCCGTCTAACGATGGTGGACTTAGTCACGGACTTGCACACACTCTTAAACAATTGGAAAAGAAAGTCAATTTACAGAACTACTGTTACATTATTTAAATGCCACGTTTCATTTTCATAATAGAAATACATGCTAGTGTGAATTCTTATAACTGCTTAGAACTGCATGTTAGAAATGTCTTGCTTTCGTTTCATTATAATTGTCTTGTTAAACTTGCTGCAGTTATCTCTTTTAATTATCTAATGTCTTTTAAAAATTCATATCGTTTGTATATCTTGCCTTGGGTTTCTAACCTCTTCTTGCAGACCCCTTGCTGACATACATTCATGTTTTTGGATGTATGTCAGATTCTGAGCTTGAGTACCCGGAAGATCCTCTTGTTACGCCTGGCTTAGAGAGCCAGAGTTCACTATAGACGCCGAGTCTCTCCTTGCAGAGGACTAGGGACCTCCACCGTCGTTGCCTTTCTTTAGTTTACTTCAGTTGTTGTTGTTAGTGTACGTTTCTTTTGTTGCTACTTTAGCCCTGCTGTGGCTTTGTTGTTTAATTTCGTGTACGAACATTATATCTCTGGATGCGGCGTTTTCTTTTTGAATGTATTCTTATTGTTCTGAAAAGCACGCAAGGACCTGTCCTGTGTTTTTATCACAGACGCTCATTGAACTTGAGCTTCACCGCTCCAGTTCAAGCGGACCGCGTAATGTTATCGCTTCCGGTGTATTTTGGGAAGCAGGGCGTTACTTAATCGTTAGCTATACAAGAAGGAAAATCGTTGAATGAGATCCAAAGACATTTCGAACGATCAACCTGGTGTGATCAAGTGATGTATAAATAAGACTCCATTAAAATGCATAATAGATACGCGTTAGCAGATCCACTTTTAGGTTTGACATGTGACCTCCAGTGTGACTGATATGCTATAGCGGTATGAGATACTGAGATAAATAGCCTAAGTGCAAGTGGGGGATGTAGGAAGATGTTTGCCCTTGAGGCATTTATCCTGAGTTAAACATCTTGTTCTAATAATGATACGTTACAAATGACCGATATAGAACTTAAGTCTTAAATGGTTCATGGTCATAGATGTGTCGAGAATATGATATCGGCACATCGGATAGACCATTGTGTCTTGGTCTTACCTTAAGGATAATGATGATCGCATAGTCATTCGGCCTGGCGAAGTCGGAGACAAGGCACATGTGCTCATTGGAGAATGAGTTCACTAAACGACCAACTTAGAGTTAGTAAATGGTTAGTCTTTAACTAAACTGTCAATAATAACTCTAGAGTGATGATAGGCAAGATGGTCCTTAAGACCTGAAGTCATTTGTATAAACCTGTTCGTGAATAGTGTCACTTAGACCTATGACCTAGCTTCGAGGCTAGGCCGGCTGAAAGGTCTTAGGTTGGGTGACACCTGAAGCATACGCGGTAAGTAGATGACTTAGATGAGATTCGTCTCTTCCGTTAAAAGGAAGTTAGTGTCACAGGCTCAGTACGGTCTTTGTGATAATCCTCGGTCGAGGTGCATTGTAGGAAGTACAACGTGCATATAACAAAGACCGCTGTATACTGACCGATGCTGGCTAGTGGGGTTGATGGTTTACCATATCCTAGGCCATGTAGCGACACAGTCATGACGAAGGGACTAAAACTACGGTGTTCATCGCTGACACAGTCAGAGTGATCCCGACGACACTTTAGTCAATGGGTCTATCACGTAAGTTTGATTCTGAAACAGGGACGACACCTGCTGCTCATGGTTACTGTCGTCTAGGGACTTCGAGTCCCAACCTG
Source organism: Scilla litardierei (assembly GCA_030789695.1). Taxonomy (NCBI): domain Eukaryota; kingdom Viridiplantae; phylum Streptophyta; class Magnoliopsida; order Asparagales; family Asparagaceae; genus Scilla; species Scilla litardierei. The sequence goes on along the minus strand of CM061141.1, from coordinate 229,315,927 downwards.
TAGTAGGGCCAGGCTGTAGGGTCTCACACCGAGTAGTATTCACATCTTAGTAATTGGAGGAACATTAAGAGGAATGCATTTGATGCAATGGAATAATTAAGCTCACAAATGAGTTGTGAGAATAAAGGTAAAGGAGTTTAGCATTTGGGATTGAATAGGACTTCCTGAGAAATCCACAGGCAGAAACCGCGTTGGAATCGGAGCTTAAACGAGCCCAGAAACACGAAAACAGCAGAAAGGGGCCAAAGTGGGTCACCCACTTTGGAAGGAAGGTCCACCCGCAAGGGGAAGCAGGTCCCGCCTTAGCGGGCGGGTGCGCCCGCTTTCAGAGCGGGGCCAGCCCGCTTGGCGAGCCCGATGTGGCCCAGCGGGACCGACCCGCTGAGCGGGTCGGGCACCCGCTGAGGCTCAGCGGGGAGCCCGCCCACTGGGCGGGCGTGCGCACCGGCAAGCCCAAGCGGGCGCGCCCGCAAGTTGGGCCCCCCTTTTTTTCTTTGTTTTCTAGGGTTTTTGAAACCCTTGACGACGGCTACGAGTCACGATTTTTTGCTTAACTTTGAGCAATTGTTTGAGGGGTCAAACAAAGTTGAAATTCGTCTCCGTTTATTCCTACGCGTTCACCATTTGAAGCTCTTCGAAATGATAAGTTGTATCGTCTCTAAAGCTCAAAGGTGAGGGATAATTAATTGGTTGAAGTTAGGCCTTTGAGAAAGGCTTACTAACTTGATTAAATCCCTAGTTCTCTAATTAGTCCCACATTGCTCGTGCGACGATCATGGGGTACGTCTTCCTATATAAATAGGGGTGTACACCCCTTGGAAATTTTGCACCAAGTCTCCGATTCGAGAAACTCCTAATTTTTAGCATGCTCTATCGAGGACTTAATTATTCCTCCTCTTTCTTCCTAACCTCCAATCGAGTCCTAGCAAGACGACGAGGAGGTTTGGATCTGATCCAGAAGTATCTGACGTATATCTTCTCAAGTGAAATTTTCTTCGACAAGTGGTTGGCTCGGAGGCGGGTGTCGACTCGCTTCGGGTGGATCGGATCGAAAGCGCAAGGCGGCTCTACTTCGAGGAGCGAAAGAAGGTGATGCAGTACATCTTGCCTGCTCCAAGGCAAGATTCCGGGTATGTCATTTAGTAGCTTTCTAGCCTAGTTTTAATTTTGTCGAAGTAGTATAGATCCCTTTTGGGGTGGTCAGATCCACCCCAAGTCGGCATAGATCTTGGCTAAGGTTCTGGCTGTTCTTAGGGCCTCGCTAAACTGTTTAGAATTTTTATTTTTCCGCTGTGCTTATTATGCTTCTGATGTCCGTCCGACTTAGGACGGGCACAGATTTGAGCCTTACGGGTCCTCCAAAACCCTTCACTTGGTGCCCGACTGAAGCCCATTATAGAAACTCTGAATAAGGTCCCACTCTGGGACTCCATGGTGCGGTCATTGATGTTGCAGATCCTTAAATCTTTCCCATGTATCATACAACGACTCCTGATGAAGTTGCTTGAAATTAGTAATCGCCCCTCGGATCCTCACAGTTTTGGACGGTGTATAGAACTTGTTCATAAAGGCAATAGCAAACTGCTCCCAAGTCGTGAAGGTATTTGAAGGGTGCGCTCGCAACCAATAAGAGGCCTTGTCCCTCAGAGTGAACAGAAATAATCTGAGCTTTATGGCGTCATCGCTCACGTCCTTGGCATGGAAGGTGTCGCACTTTACCAGGAAGAGGTCTATATGATGGGTTGGGTTCTCATGTGTGTGCCTATGAAAGGGGTCTTGCTGCATCAGGTTGATCAATCCGGTCTTTAGCTCAAAGCTTCCCGCCGCCAACTGCGGCCTCAAGATGGAAGACGTACTGAAAAAATTCGGCTTTATGTGGTCCCAGATGGACCCAGTAGGGGAGGAGTAACGTTACCCTCTGCCATTGGATCTATGAATATCTGACTCCTCTTTTCTGCTCTGAGTCTTCTTGCGGTCTTTTCGATCTCAGGGTCAAATAATAATTCTTTGTCAAGACCCCTGAGGCGAGTGTTCATGCACAACAAAAACTCAGAGAAATATCGTAATAGCAAAGGAATAGAAGAAATAAAATATGGAAATATAAGAGATGGTAAGAGTTGCTAACAATTATCTTCAATAAAGAAACAACCCAAGTAATAACTGTTACCTCCCCGGTAACGGCGCCAAAAACTTGATGCGCCCGAAACTAACACCTAAAACCCACCTAGCAATGGCACGAATGCCAAGGCTAGATGTATCCTAAATGTAACTCCCGGAGAGTACCGCAAGCAAACGATGTCAAGTTATAATATAAAGATATCAATCCCACAGGGAGGTAGATGATATTATTGTCTTGGGTAATCTCTAAATATATAGAATAATGCTAGCAGTCCGTTTCAGAAGATTGTTTGTTGCAGAGTTATCTTTCAAGCAAGATTTTAATCAATAATAAAAGACTAGGGCGTTAGGACTCACCACTAGGATCGTCGGATGTTGATGCTAGGTTAGAACTTATACATTGCATTGGCTTTATTAAGGGTTGTCGCATCTAAGATGTAGAACAATGACCAGCTAACATTAGCACCATTTGTCTAACGTATCGCACGCTTACTCCCACTCTCATGGGTGGCCTCACATACGATCCATGCATTAGGATCGAAAACTATTCATGCCACTCTCGTAGATAGAATGATCTCCATTCATGCCACTTACATGGATAGAAATTCGATGTGTATTTTGGTTGCTCTCATTGACGCAAAGGCGATAGGCATCAATTAGTAATATAGGATGTCGGTGGATCCAACCAAGGAGCGCACCGGGCATGGTCGCAAACCCTAATTGAATCCACTAACCTCCTAATTAAGTTTATAGGATACTCCTTAAGCACGCGTGTGCCACCGACTGTGGACACGATCCCAGTTCGAGATATCCTACAAACTTGGCTGGATCAACCAAAACACGCCCCTTTTATACCAAGGCAACCTAAAAATCCTAATTTTACTTCTAAATCCTAAGATCCTAGGGCTAATCCAATAGCCCTAGATAGAACTACTCATCGATCATAGCAAGAGACATGAAAGATTCAATAAAGGCAAGAGAATTCATCATAGCAATAGAAAACTTCAAGTAAAGCATAAAAAGATTAGATAATCGTTACCAACGCGTTGTAGGAAGATATCCAATCGCAGATAATTAAGAAGAACAAGATTCCACGCAATAAAGATCAATAAAAATCTCAACTTTAGTCTTGACAAAATAGCGATGGCTAGAACTTCTCTCTAGATCTAAAATTAAAATTAAACTGAGGGAAATAAGCTAGCTCTCTAAAAAGGGTAAAAATTGTGCTTATATACAAGGGGTATGGACCCCAAAAAATCTCAGAAAATCTGGACACTTGGGCCCACAAACTTGTCTGGCCGTGTCGCCCTACTCGGTCGAGTAGGGCGCCGCTCGGTCGAGCTGCATGCGACGGCTGCTTTGCTGCTTCTTTGGCTCTGCCTGATACAGGCTACTCAGTCGAGTAGCCCCTCCACTCGGTCGAGTTGCTTTAGGTCTGAACTCCCTCCAGAATGTTGCTATGTTTGGTTGCGACTCGGGTCGAGTAGATGATCAGCTCGGTCGAGTGTTGATGCTGCTTGGTCGAGTGGGGCATGTCTGTTTTCGCTGCAACGTCTGTGTGTCAGCTCGGTCGAGTGCTGATGCACTCGACCGAGTAACATGGGAAACTGAACACAAGTAGGCCTAGAGTTCTCATCTCTCGCTCTCTTCTCCTCCTCTCCTCCAATCTTCTTCCTTGCCTCGGTGAGCTCTCATGGAACCTTGCCAATGACGTCCCGGATGTGTAGAATGTGTCCATGTCCCTAAATAGCTCCAATTCGCTCCAAAACTCCTGAAAATCCACAAAGCTATACGAAACTCGAATATGGCGTTAGAATCAAGATAATATATGAAAATGTGGACTTTGGAGGCGAATATGATATGAGATGATGCAAAAATTATATGTAAAATATGGACACATCAGGGCGTCAGAGCAATATATTCCCGATGAGTACGGTGTCGAAGCCACATGGAGGCATTGCCTATACTACCTATCGATTCCAAGGTTGATTAGGCTTCGAATTTATTGTGGAGATGAATTACGAAAAAGGTCGTAATGGTGACGGCGGTGAAATTCGAGGGTGTCACGATCAGCAATGCACAATCGAAAACTCTACATAAAAAGGAAACAAATAAAACAGAGAAAACAATTGGGAGAAAGATCACTAGGCCGCCAAGAATCCCCGCTAGAACTTTCGGGGTTGGATATCAGGTTAAGGATCCTCTCGTTTAACGATGAATGCGGGTAGGAGTGTCACATCCAGCAATGGGAACGAGTACTTGACTTTCGTCATCCTACTCGTCTAACGTATCCTTGTGCTCAGCTGTTTTCGCTCTGCACTTCATACATGGATATGTGCATTACGCTAGACACTGGTTCCCATATCACAGATCCGTATCCACTCTCATGATCTGCGAATTGGGATACTACACTATGGTGGGTTCTAGCAGTCAGGCTACTCTCGTAGCCACCAACTAGCAGATCAGGGATTAGTAATCATCCCTAGTGCACGAGTCACTTTTATGATCACGAGCCCAAGAAGATGACCGCTAATCCCTAATCAAATTCGTGGGGATTTTCCCTAGAATATGGAGCTACTTTCGCAATCCTCCAAGTCTAGGGCTAATTCCACAAAACCCTTGTTCAAACTACCATAGAGCAACCCTAGATTCATTCAACTAAGATTAATCTAACATCCAATACCCTACGGTTCATCCTTAACCCTAGCAATAGATCTACTCAATCATAAAGAAATATAGGAAAACAATAGAGATCAACATCACAAGAAAATAAGAAAAGTAATAAAAAGGATTCAATAAGAAAATACTTAACTTCACATAGATTTGATACAAAATCACCAAGGAGGGGGGCGATGGCGTGGCCTAGCCTCCAAAAATTGTCTCCAAGAACAGAAAAACGACCCCCTAAATGATGGCTGTCTAATCTGTCATGACCCGTTCTCCAGGATACCTGATAAGTACGAATCCGTATTAGGTATTCCTGAAACTATGGGTGAGAAGAAGAAAAACGAGAAGAGAGAAGAGAAATACTGCTCGGATCAGAAAGATTCCGTAGGCCACTGCACACGTGCTCGGAAGTACTGATGATGCTCCACCTCAACACAAAAACAACAACATTGAAACACACTGTATAAAGAACAAATAATTCCTTTTATTACATCATTACAAGGAGTACATCATACATCATCTGCACAAGGGTTACAAAAAAGAAAGAAATCCACAACCCAAAAAGTACAAAAAAGAGGTCCACACCCAGTACAACGCACCCACTAATCTACCCGAGGGACGTCCAACTGGACAAAGTCGCCTGCAGGCTCTACCTCTGAACTGGAAACGGTCTCTGGCATCGAAACCTGCACAGGCTGCTTCGGTCCTACACCTGGAAACCATAAGGGGGCACATCAACACGTGAACCAGTAGGAACTCCTAACATCGCTAGTAGGATTCGGTTTTAGAACTGGTCCTTCTAACTAATCATTTATCTACAGGGGTCACAACATCCAAAGAACTAATATAGAATTAAAAATTAGCATGACATACAAGTGCTGTAAGTAAAAAGAAACAAGGGAACATAAAGTTCAGATTAAATTTGTTAAAATTAGATGTTTAGTGATGATTTGGAAACTCGAGTAAACCGTTGGATGCTAAGGAGCTGAACTTCACTCAGGGTGGGTGAAAAGTGGTACCTCAACCAGAGACACGGGCACTGGAGGGGCCTCTCATAACTCCCTACCGGAAGGGGGCAAGGTACAGGAGTGAGACAATCTCGGTTTTTATCCGACAAATGGAGAAAACCAACAATTACCGCATGGTGCATCACGAGTACACTACTGACCTCTCTAACTCTAGTCAATTCCCCCTCACGGAAGTGACAAGCAAGTGAGACATCAATCATATGTCCGCTCCTTAACTCCTAAAATTTACCAGTGTTTCCCCCAAACCCGTATCTGGAGTCTCACCTATTTTAGAATGGATCGAGTGATCCAGACATTAAACACTCTGCCTCACTCTAATTTATGAATCAATTTCTTGTTACTTTCATTTTGGCGGTCTCCATTACCGCATTCACTCATTTGTTTCATAATGATGCTGATGTATGGATTAACCACGAACATCGCATCAACAATTCATTATAGCCTCACATGTGTCCAAATAACAAATATGACATATGATTGCCATTAAAGCTTGAGACATGAACATGGTACCCAAAAATGCTTACAAGGAATATAGCATTAACATGAACATTGCATAATTAACATGGCATAATAGACATGTCTAACATGAAGATATTACTACCCCTAAGACATTAGCATGAACATTACATTGAGTATAACACATGGCCATTTGCATGGAACTAACATGACTTTTGATATTAGCATGAACTAACATTAATATTAACATGATCTTACACGAAACATAGAAGTAGTTTAACATAGAAACATTTTAATGTTAGCAAATTAATATGCTACCATGTTAAGCGACCATGCTAAGGACCTATTAACATTAGCACATTGACAAGGTAATGGTAGCACATGGAACATGTTGACTTGCATATTAGTATATAGACATAATTATGGCTTAAATGTGATTACTAACAAGAACCAACATAGCCAAGGAATTTAACATAGAAACATAGGAATATATTAAGCTAACATGCTAACATCGAATAGAATATGTGAGTTTGCTAACATAATCATGGCATCGTAAATCAAAAAGCTATAACATCTATTGAAGGGCTGGACATAGCATTTAGTATTCAAACAGTGCTATTTTCATGAAATTGCACTTAGAATCTGAAGAATGATTCAACTACAAAGTGGTAGATATGACAGTTTTACATGCTCCCACCAAATTTTAAAAAATAATATGAAGTGTGTGATTTATGGTGCTCAATTTAGTAAAAGATAGAAATTTTGCAGAAAAACAGATCAACTGCCTTAAATAAATCAATGTATTACGCATATCTACAATCAAATTTAGGTAAGTTGAATAACATGAGAGTTGTAGATTAGGACGTTCTGATTTTCATAATATCCTAAATCATCTAATTTCATTAAGTATTGTGGTTGCTATCACTATTTTAGTACAGGGTGTCAAAACCAGCTAAAATCTGCTATGGTGCAAACAAAACCATTTTTCTCCTAATATTTGAACGAACATATGTCAAATTATATATGAACATGGGGTAGAATTTCATGAGCTACACTAATTTAATTTTTTTCAGATTTTTATTGTTCTACAATAAGAAATATACACAGATAAACATAGGGTATTTCAGCAGAAAATCTGAAACAGAATCATGTTGCATCACAACCCAATTCCTACTAAACGCAAATCCTAAAACTATTCCTAACTAGGATGTTAGGAAATCCTACATCAACAAGTCTTTTTAATAGTCTTTGGCCCTTCGTAGTCCTTGTAGGTCTTTAAGCTCTATCTCCTTCAACTCCTTCTCCTTCAATTCCTCTTCAAAGATTGTCGGTGAAATGAGGATCTATGTGGTTTATGGTTGTAAGGAGAATCTCCTCTTTGTTTTGTTTTTGGAGGTGAAAGGAGAGGAGGTTAAGGTGGTGGAATGATGGTGGGAGAGTTGGAGCTAAGGGAGGAGAAAGGAGGAGGGTGTGGCCCAAAGGAGAGGGAGGGAGAGAGAAAATGAAAGCATGAAAAAATTTCTCTTTCCTATTTATTTTCTAAAATTTTCCCCCTTTTTAAATCTCATTCCATGGATGAATCATCCCATAATCTCCTCTCCTCATGCCACCTAGCTTGGAGTTAGGTGGGATTCATCCCCCTAATGACTCCTAGTAAAGAGTTAGAGGAAAATTACTCTCTAAATGACACCCTAGCAAGGAGATGGTGGCATGGCAAATTAGGAATTTAAGTTCTAAATATATGAGAATATATGAATTAATACACCATACCATCCTTATACATATTATTTCATCCAAATACTTTATTTGTATAATTCAAATGATGTTCTAAAATTATTTTAAAAATCATTTACTTATTAGAAAATTATGGAAAATTTATGAAAATACCAAAAAATCTCATACGTCCAAATACATAAAAAAATACGTACATTATACTCGTATATACGGAAACGGGATATTACATTCTACCCACCTTAAAAACAAAGTCCGACCTTAGACTTTCTAAAACTAAGAGTCTAATCGGAGGTTGCTAGGTCTAAGGGTCTCTCCACCCACGAAATACTAACACCACTACATATGTACTACACACATACATTAATATCACATACATGCACCGCACTTATATATATACTAGGATATAGACCTAACAAACACACATACGATACACATATACTGCTCAACTACAATATATCTCACTGATACATATAACAAAAAGAATTTCATAACAAGGCAATACACATCAATTAAGAGACAATATTAATACCTATTCCCTACTATATACGTATACGTCTATTTTAATCCAAGATCTAAACAATATAATTATCACCCAATATACATACAACAATACATTACTTACAGTAATGTATGATCATATATCAATACATATGTCGAATATTAAGACATTTCCATGGATACCAAATATTAGGTCATATATGTATAGCATATAAACATACCAACCAATACACACTCACTATATATGCAAAGTTACATACTTATATTCTCCCATCCAATATTTACCTATGCAGTTCTTTATTTATCCATTTATATACCTATGCAAGTATGCATACTTATAAACAACCAACCATTCATATATCTCTTGTAAAATATATTCAATGGAGTATGAATATATATATATTTATACACACACACACATACATATATATACATATATATATATATCGAGGAATATGGGCCTGAGCTGACAGCGTAGGAAATTTTTCCTGCGCTGTTAGCGATTTGGTCCCACTAATAATATTAGGTTTTAAAATTTTTTTTACAGTAGTTAGATATACTTGTTAGCTAGCTCCCCACAAATTTTTAGGTCAATCCAACGCCGTTTGAGCCTCCGTTCATCGATTTCAAAAATGTTGCGCAAAACTGTCCAGAATTCTAAACAGTTTTGCGCAACGTTTTTGAAATCGATGAACAGAGGCTCAAACGGTGTTGGATTGACCTGAAAATTTGTGGGGGGGCTAGCTAACAAGTATATCTAACTATTGCAAAAAAATTTTAAAAATTATTTTTACCCCCCAATCGCTGACAGCGCAGGAAAAATTTCCTGAGTTGGCTGCTCACCTCCATATTCCTCATACACACACACACACACACACATACATATGTATGTATATGTATGTGTGTGTGTATATATATATACATATATATACACACACATACATATACATACATATGTATGTGTGTGTGTGTGTGTGTGTGTGTATACTAGTCATTACCAGTGCCCATAGGGCACAGTTTACTTAAGGGCTGAGTCTTTTCCCCCCACAAATTTCGAGTTCCCCAAATTTCCAGTTTTCCAACAAAATTTCAAGTTTCCCCCCCAAATTTAATTTTTTTTCCAATCCTTTGAAGATTTTGAATTTTATCCTACTAGGATAAAGCTTTGTTCTACGTGACAAGTTTGTCCTAGGTGGCAATGACAATTTTGGAGGGACTTAAATTTTGGGGAGAAACTTAAATTTCGGGGGAAACTTGAAATTTTGTGGGAAAACTTGATATTTGGGTGAACTTGAAATTTGTGGGGGGAAAAAACTCAGCCATTAAATAAACCGTGCCATATAATATCCCATTTCTCTTGATAACATCCCTCTTTTATATAATAGATATCCCTCAAAATCTCATCTCTTATCCAATTTCTCTTGTCCAATTTCTCTTGATAACATCCCTCTTTTATATAATAGATAATAAATATCCAAATTCGCTTATCCAATTTCTCATGTCTAAATTCTCTTATCCAATTTCTCTTGATAACATCCCTCTTTTATATAATAGATGTATATACTCTTGTCCAATTTCTCTTATCCAATTTCTCTTGATAACATCCATATTTCATAAAATAGATATCCAAATTCTCTTATCCAATTTCTCTTGATAATATCCCTCTTTTATGTAATAGATATCCAAATTCTCTTATCCAATTTCTCATGTTCAAATTCTCTTATCCAATTTTTCTTGATAACATCTCTCTTTTATATAATAGATATCCCTCAAAATCTCATCTCTTATCCAATTTCTCTTTATAACATCCCTCTTTTATATAATAGATAATAGATATCCAAATTCTCTTATCCAATTTCTCTTGATAACATCCCTCTTTTATATAATAGATGTATATACTCTTGTCCAAATTCTCTTATCCAAATTCTCTTGTCCAATTTCTCTTATCCAATTTCTCTTGTCCAATTTCTCTTATCCAATTTCTCTTGATAACATCCCTATTTTATAGAATAGATATGTATGTATACTAGTATATACCAGTGCCTGTAGGGCACGGTTCATTTAAGATATTCCCCCTCACATTGTTAGTTTCCCCAAAATTTAAAGCACAATGATTATTATTTAGTTCCCTCAAAAAAATTAGTTACCTCAAAATTCGCTTCTTCCAGAAAATTTATTTCCCCCAAAAACATTAGTGCCTCCAAAATTTAGTTTTCTCCCGATTTAACTTGTGCCCTAAGGCACTGTTTCATTTAAATATTACACTACAAAAAAACTGATTAACTTAGAAATTTTGACAATTGATAACTACATTCATAAGCAGCATAAAACTATGGCCTGATAAATTTGATTTAATACATGTTTAGAATGGTACAATGCTCTAATTGCAACGAAATAAAATGCAGTATGCCTTTATGTTCGTTGGTGATTAATGACCAATGTGAATGTCCGCCCACATATTAGCTGAGGTAGTTCTTATATGTTTATCTTTGTGCAGTCTCATATTGTGGAACCTGATCCTTACAATATTCATTTTACATATATTTCCTATTCTGGTCTGTGCATCTCTTTGTATCACAGACATCGTTAATGCTACTTCGTCTGAGCAAATGTTAAACTTTGACACCAGGATAGAATATGGATTGCATCAATAGCCATTTATAGATTCTGTATGGATGTTTTCGTTTAAGGTTGACTCATACTAAAGCGTAAGAAGGATTCAGAAGGACTTAGGGATCGTACAACTGTTAAGACTTAGACAATAGCTTCTCTTTATGGTGGAAATTTTGAGGGTGTGGATATATCTGATCATGCCTTGAGTTCTCGCAGGAGAAGTCAAACGCCAGAAGTTTATGAAATATCTATATAGAACAAATGTTTTCCTGTGTATCGGAAACAAAAGTTCTTTGATTATGGTAACATATTGCTGAAATGTCATGTTCATAGACTTCTACCCAAATATTTTCCTTCTATGGATGAACTCAACAAATAAAGAACCAACAAATAACTTCATGCACCATAGCTTATAGAGTTTCAAACATGGGAGAAAACTATCTTCAACATCCGAGCGAGATTAACACACATGAAAATTAACATATTGTGCTAATAATTATAACATATTGTGCTAAAATAATGCCAAACATATCAAACTGTCTAAGACATGCTGCCAAACAGCTTTCAAACTGCTTTCTCAGCATGGTTTGCTAGTGCTTTCATAATCAATTTCCATCTGATATAATTAACATTACCAAACAGCTTTCACATCCAGATACATATAATACATAAACAGAACAAAAGATTAAGTTAACCATAACAAACGATTAACAAATTCTCTCCAATTTTCATATATCAAATGGTACACATTGGTTACGGCAGCACTTGTATAACTGTCAGTTCATTACAAATTCTCTACAAATTCTGTCAGTTCTCTAAAAATTCTAGTTGCAACTGGATGTTCTTTACAAATGATAGCCAATTTGTTGGGCTGTGATGTTGTGAGCCATGCCGAGCATATCCAAGAGAAGAAGGTTAGGATCAGGAAGAGGTAAACTGGGAACACATAGTAGATACATCACCCAGCAAAGAAAATCATGAACATTTTCATCATTCTCAGCCCTTTAGAGTTCACATCTTTCTCATGATGAGCTCTGCATTGTAGAAATCAAATATTAATCGAAAAATGCATTCAATCGCTTTGTCTAAAAATAGTAACATTAGCAACAACATTCTCTAAGTTTAAAAAATTAAAGAATACTTGAGCAAGGTTAGAAGGCCACCTACTACCTAAATCCAGAACCCCTACAAAAAAAACATTGTCTGAATACTTAGGATCGTAATCAACATCTCAATCCATCCAAAATCAATAGATTCCAATTCAATCAAAATAGATATAGACTCGAACATAAATTTATGTCCATGCATTCCTTAACAACAAGGATCAAATAATTAAGTTTAACAGTAAGCACCTAAATACTCCAAGAAAAAGAAAAGAACAAAATGCAGAAAACATAAAGGTCACCATGAAATGCTCCATCATCAAACCCACCAAGAATGAAGTTGCTCTTCTATCTATCTTGCAGCAAATCCTTTGAAACCATTGCTATTGATGTAAACATGAGAAGCCTGTGTCGACACAAAAATCTCATGCATATCATTGCAAAAAGCCACTAAAAGAGGAACATAAAAAATAAGCTTCAGAATTTGTTATGACTCAATTGTGAATTCTAATGCTTGAACAAATTCCTATCTGATAGAATTTGTTATGAATCAATTATTTAGAACTTGCAGAAATTTGAAGTTGTTTAGAGCTGGAGTTGTTATAAATTATTCTGATATTAGAATTTGTTATGAACTTATTCTAATATTTGACAGGATATTTGACAAATTGAGTGTGTGTGTCTATAAGATATTAAAATTTCTAATTCAGGAATTGAGTCTATATTAGAAATTGGAAAGTGAGTCACTTGGCACAGTCAATTCAGTCCAATTGAGTCACTTGGCACAGTCCAATTAGAAATGAGCTCAAATCCTGAAATCAAATTGCTAAAATTTCTAATTCAAGACTGAATTTTGGAATTGAGTGTGTGTGGCCAAGTGACTCAATTTCTAATTCAGGACTCAATTTCTAAAATTTCTAATGCACATCAAAAATTCCATTGAAGATGATATTTTACTGAGAATGCAAATCAAATTCCATTGAAGAGGATATTTAACTGAGAATGCAAATCAAAAATTGAGTCAAAAATTCCATCGATAATCACAATGCAAATCTTATTTTGACAAACGAAGATTTCGAAGTTTGTGAGCATCTAGCATTCCTGCAAATGTTGGGGACACCTTATATAATTAACATGAGGGCTTAAGAAAATTATTTTTCAGTTTGCACTTAAATTTGTAACTCTTCAGCCAAACAGATGAAATTTTTATTGCCATGCCTACAATTATGGAAAACAAAAATCAGATACTCAAAATAATCAAATTTCTTACACTCTTTTACAATTTTTTGACTGTGCATGAGATACATACATATGCTAAACATACCAACTAAAATGGAAATGAGTAGTGTGGATCAAGACAAGTTGCACTTTCTCTCTATTGTTAGGGTCAACAGCCTTTGTCTCCAATGTCGGAGTATGTCCATTAAAAGGACCAAAAAAAACAACACCAAAAAACAACCTTACAACACACAGCGGCCCTGAAACAATTTGTAAATATTTTAACCAACAATTAGATAGATGCATGATACAATCCAAAAATGTGAACATGATAAAATTGAATTAAGCTTTTTTCAAAAAAAGCTTAATGTCCTAATTTAAATTATATCTATAATCGATGAGTATCAAAATAACCAAAATCGACCTCCAAATTTCTTAAATTTAAGATCATCGACATAAATTAGCTAAACAAATTTATAAGAAAAAATTTTAAAAAGAAAAATGCAGGAAACTCACATGAACCCTCGAATGAATGATTTCCACTTCTCGTCTCTGCAAGCAGTGATACTCATCACATGAATGATCTTAGACCCAAATCGCCCAACTCGGTTCTCTCCATTCACAACATTCTCTTTGGTTGGCATAGAAGGAACAACCTTTTGGCCTTTAAGCCCAAACCCAAGTGAAATCGCATGTTATAGAAATTGAAAAAGCTTTGTCTCCATGTAAAAAATTGCAACAAACAAAGAAAAGAAGAAGCCCCAAAACAAACCACAATTGACAAAAATAAGAGCAAATTGTTCACTGCATCCTACTCTATGACAAAAATGGGACATATGGATACCTTTGCTTCACCGCAACATGCTTTTTCATCTAATAAACCATAGGCAAAACTGTAGAAGTCTCTCACTGTATAAGAAATTGTGATGAATATGTGTGCATTGACTTATTATTATAAACATGCAAATCATCATAAAACCATGATAACTATCCATCATCACAAATCACATGATGCAACATCCATCAAAATAATTGATCTAAAACATCATATATATTGAACAACAATCCCAAAAAATAGGAAAATGAGCGTTCTGTGGAATTCATCTGGAATCCGAATTTTATAACATCAAATGTTAAAATGTATAATGCTCATGAAGAGAAATTAATATTCCTAAATATACGAAGGCAATAAAAATCTGGACCTCCTTGTTCACAGACAAAGAATTGGATCGCAGCAGCCTTAATTCCTCCCTTGACCACATGGGAGAAAAAAGAGCGAGCGAAGAGAGAAAACCGTACAGTCTGCCATGTATTATTGAGATGGACAAAGAAAACTGACACAAAAAAGTAACACTTTGGATGGACAAAGAAAAGATAATAATTGAATGGCTAAATAATGAGCACCTTTCATATACAACAAAAACCAATTGGTTTCCCATCAAATAACCGAGTTAGACAGAAGAAGAAAAAACGATTTGGACACATACACTTCAAACATCAAAATAGCAAGCACATATGCAGTTCTTTTCCTTATCGATCATCAGTCATCACCACAAGTTTACTTCATCACCATCCAAGCATAGCCCCATCTCAACCCAAATAGATCGGTATGCCACTATATCATCATGATACAATTAAGTCAATAAGATATTAACCTCTCATCTCCAATAATTATGAATGGTCAAGAAGAGAGGAAGAAATTAACATTTACATACGCATGGAAGCCCTTCAAAAGATTGTAAATGAGTAATAAAATGAACAAATTTGGTATAATGTTCACAAAATTTGATTCTCACTTGCAAAAAGAAGCCACGTTTCCTTCTAAGCTCCTCATAGCTTCCGTTTACTCAATTCGATCTTTTGCCGTGGATATGTATAAGCCTCGTAGTTAATTTGCTGACCGAGGGAGCTCAGCTTTGTGAGGGTTGTTATCAAATCGACCTGCAATCAGAAAGGGCTGATCACCTAAGAATTGTTAAATATGTTTTTCTATTTGCTAAATGTTTTCTGTGATGAATAACAAAGCATGAATATTTCCAAAATTCTTTGCGAGGGAAAAGTAGGGAGCTATCTCGTCGATCTTTCAGGTAAGAGCATTTGATGATCATCCCATATTCTAAAGATCTAGCATGGTTCAAATAAAAATTATAACCTCATAATCAGTTAGGAAGACTGTCTCTCTGCTTCGTTCAAATAAAAATTCTAACCTCATAAAAATTCTAACCCATGGACGAACATCTGGATCTGATGCTAATTTGCTGTCTATTGCCAGTTGATCGGGACCAAGAAATGCAGACATCACAGCGAGCTGCAAATGACGAACCTCTTCAAAATAAATAGACGTCGATGATCTCTTTAAAGAAAAATTATGCCCAGGCCCCCGTCGAGCCTGGGCAACTCAATGAATTGAGCATGGCTATAACCACCAAAAATGTTACCTGCAGATCAAAGCTTTTCCATCCAAATCTCAATAAAATGCAACAAATTCTATACATGAACTCGAGGCACTTGAAGAAACTGTAGGAGAAGGAGGCCCATGGTGACGGATCGAAAATGCAACAAATTCTATACCTGCAAGCATGTGAAAGGAATTGAGCTTGGCTGCAACCATCAAAAATGTTTTCTACAGATTGAAGCTTCTCCATCCAAATCTCAATAAAATGCAACAAATTCTAAGTCAATTCGCCTAACTATTTTTGGATATATGCGCTCTGTAATTACACTGAAGTCTTGAAAAGTTATGTCCTTGAATTGCCTGGAGTTATTTTACTCCCAACTTTCAAGTTCCCAATGTTCAGTAATTTACATTTGATATAAAGACTATATACGAATATCCATCTATTTGTAGTAGTTATATCTATTAATTTGCGAGAACTAAAAGAAATTAAAGGTAATGCTACTTTCTATGCTATCTTGTAATGTCATCTAATTGATGATTTTTAAACAATAAATTCAGATTCCCCTATTCTTCGAAAACAAAAAATTGAACTTCACCAAGTCAACATTCACTTTTTAAAGGAGGCTCAAATCCTGTTTTGAACTATATATTGAATTTTTTTCTTATTATCGTCTAAAATCATTTTTTGCTTTTCCTATTATGCTGTTAAGTGAAGAAGCAGCTATCAGGGAGCTGCGAGGAAACAATGGTTGGTGGTTTAGCAGAAGGTCCTCATTTACATATTGTTCATTTGTTAGATTCAAGAACATCACTTAATCTAATCAAGGTATACATCAATATATGTTCCTTCAATAAAGGTTCTCATTTCTAACTATTATTATGGTATCCATGCATCCCTTTCTCAAAAAAATTGAAATAACCGATGAAACCTGATGATAATTTCCCCATTTTTCTGCTAGCTTCCATCAGGTGCAACACAAATTACACAAAAACCCAATCGAATCCATCAAAAACGCAACAAATTCAACAAAATGCAACAAATTCTATACATGAATTTTTTTAATAAAACAAAATGTTACCTGCAAGCATGTGAAAGGAATTGAGCTTGGCTGCAACCATCAAAATTGAAATAACCGATGAAACCCGACGATAATTTCCTCATTTTTCTGATAGCTTCCATCAGGTGCAACACAAATTACACAAAAAACCTGATCGAATCCATCAAAAACGCAACAAATTCAACAAAATGCAACAAATTCTATACATGAATTTTTTTAATAAAACAAAATGTTACCTGCAAGCATGTGAAAGGAATTGAGCTTGGCTGCAACCATCAAAAATGTTACCTGCAGATCCAAATCTCAATAAAATGCAACAAATTCTATACATGAATTTTTTAAAAAACTACAGAATGTGAAAGCTTGTGAAAAGAATTGAGCTTCGTTACCGATGGACTCCATCTTATTTAATTGGATCTCGGACAAAGATCCCATGGTGACAGATCGAACGAAGCTGATGTGGATGCCGAGGCTGCGGTGATTACCGAAGAACTCGAGGCACTTGAAGACATTGTAGGAGAAGGAGGCCTATGGTGACGGATCAAAAATGAATAAAGATATAATCAATTTAGACAGAATAATATATAGTTGATTACTACAAATGCATAAAGTTATAATCAATTTACACAAACATAAATTATTCTCCATAAAGCTTAAAGCAAACCGATTTATTCTTAGAAAAGATAACATAATGATTTTTTTCTTTCCATTCGGGACATTAAATTTATTTATAGCACTTGTTTAGTGAGTTAGTGGGGGTGGTTAGCATTGGTGACTAAAGACTACCATCTAATCAAGCTCTTGATTTCATTTCCCGGGAATAGGTTCGGATGAGGGAGAATAGCTTTAGGATTTGTTAATTATTTGGGTCATTTCATTTACATAAGAAACACATAACTATCGTTTCTCTCCTTAAGTTTATATTGTCTATTTGTCGATGAGAACTGTGCATGTCGATGAGAACCACGGGCACGTCCTTGTTACACTCCTTACTGGAACAATAAAGGCAAAAAAGGAAACACAGTCAACCCGTTTGATGAAATGCCAATGCAAACAAACCACCAAAATATTAGATTATTAGAATGAAGGAAGAGAAAATACCATCTCGTGAAAGCGCTGCCATCCTTGGTGCACTTCAGCGAGTTCGCCACGGCCTCCATCCTCTTCCTTGGCCCTGGTGAGTTCGCCTTCGATGAAACTCCCCTTTTGATCATCTAAAAAAGACTCGTCATCAAATTTTATCAAAAATGTATACATTACAAAAATTGTAGGGAAAGGAGTCTGACAATAGCTCATCGCCTGAAAAGTAAAACGAAATGTCAGGCGTTAATGACATCGCATAAAATCTGGAATTTAAACGTTAGCTCATGTTTCATAAGCATAAGCAGCAGCATGAATTTCAGTCCGGTAAAATGGTAATGCAAACACTTTAAAATCAATAAACTAAAACCTAATAGGATGAAAATAAATAGTACTTTCACCCTTCTAGTTATATCATTTACTCCATAGATATCCACTTCTCTGGTTTTTTGTCCAATATGCTTTTATCTATTAGTTTCTTGATGATGACAACATTCTTTTTATTCGATTATTGTTTGTCATGGCCAAAGTATGTTTTGAAAGGTATCGATGTCAACAAAGAAAGGTCAGAATATGGGGGAATACACTTATGACTGTAAATGATACTCGAGACCCCGAAAACATAATTTGACCGTATCCAAATACTTGGGTTTGGATCTAAAAAATCGAAAATCCTTATCGGGTTATATTTGGGTAGGACTCTTTCCAAACCAAAAAACAAACTTATGAAATTTATTAAGCTAATATGATAAATTTTACTATAACCTGATGAATTTATTTAAAAAACAAAGCTTTATAACATTGATGACAAAATAAAGTTCAAATTTTGTTAATTTTCATATAGTAAAATGAACTATACGTAAAAATAGTTTTAATTAGTACTTACACATGTTTAGTACAAAACCAAATCTGATCCAACCCCAATAAGAAGAGACTCCAACCTATGATGTAACACCACTGACACTCCAATACGTAAATACATCTTCGACGACATCCCTTAAATATATGATATTCATCTTTCCTAAAGGTTAAAATATTTTGGAATGCACCCATGACATCTACACATCTTGGAAAACTAATCAGTAGTAATCTATAACAAACTTTAAAGCATGGATATACTAAGTAGTTGCAAGTGTGTTAGAACTTGGAACGTCATAGGCTTGAACCTTTATGATAGGTGCACATTCAATTCTACTTCTTACCTCCTAAAATAAGTAAAATTGGGGCCAGTTATTATATATTTAATAATACTGATAACTAACAACAAATGAGATGAAAATCGATTATCAAAAGGAGTTGCTCATAAAAGAGATCGATTCAAATAAAATGACGTGCATGACAATAACCTAGAACCTGGAGGGGATCCATATTTGATGAAAATTTAAAGTTATATCCACATGTAAAACTAATATGCTGAGCTTGGGCACAAAAAGAAATATCAGTTAAAAATTAAACATCTACTGAAAGTAGAATTCGAAGAAGATACTCTGATAGTGAAATTAGCTAGATATATATATTCTGTAAACACAAAATTAGCTAGATATATATATATATTCTGCAAACACAAAATTAGCTAGATAGATAGATTCTGCAACAACAAAACCAGTTCTAAAGGTCAGAACAGGGAACCATCAAATTTGATAAAAAAATTCAGTCTTTCTACAAAAGTCAGGCTTTCTACAAAATTTGATCTTGAATTCCCACGTTTGCTGGCACTAAAGCCTGGATTTTTCTACAAAAACCGTCAGATTCGATCCCAAGATAGTAATTCAACAAAATAAGAGGAAATAATAATTAGGGCAAAACCTTTCTATGTTGGTTTCTTGCAGAATAGAACATGGAACGGGGGCAGAGATCTCACCGTCAACATTACAATCCACCTCGCTCTAAAATCTTCATAACCCCAGAAATCTTTGGCAAGCAAGGCTTAGGATCTTGGGAAAGCAATGAGTTTAGATCAGTAAGAGCTCAGATCAGATCAGGCGAGTTTAATTTCATGACTCTAGAAATAGTTACCTCAACCGTTGAAGCCATCGAGGAAGGTGGTGGTGGCGAGAAGCAAGGCGAAGGGGCTGCTCTCCCCAGCTGCTGTAGCCTTGCAAAATCTTCCCCTTACTCTCAATCTCGTGATGATGCTTGTTGTTTTTTGGGTAGAAGCAGCGGATGTCGGACCATCGAAGGATGAAGGCGCTGGGTTTTTTTTGGGGGAAGAAGCGGATGAGTGAAATCATCTGCATGGGATTTTTTTGGAGTGCGTATTGATGGCTGAGTTCTTCCTCCTAAATTAATGATTCCACCCAAATTTCAAATTTCAAGTTTTCCCACCAGCCATATAGGATAAAAGTAACCCAAATTCTCTTCTCCCAATTTCTCTTATTCATTTTCTCTTGTCTTAACCAATTTCTCTTGCCTTATCCAAATTATATTATCCAATTTCTCTTAATAACATCCATGTTTTATAATATAGATATGTATGTATTTATATGTATGTATATGTATGTACTAGTCATAACCCGTGCCCTAAGGGCACGGTGCATTTAAAATTTATCCCGTCAAAATCTTGAACCCCCTAATTTTAAACAAAATGCAATAATTAAAATACAATAATTATTAGGTCCCCCTAAAAATCTTTATAATCACAAAATTTAGTTCTTCTTAGGTCCCCCTAAAAATCTTTATAATAACAAAATTTAGTTCTTTTTTAGATAATTTCATTTTCTCAAATATTTAAAGATTTTAGTTCCCCTCAAAATTTAGTTTCCCAAGAAAATTTTGTTCCCCTCATTGTTTATTTAGTTCCACACAAAATGTTTTAACGCCCCAATATTTAGTCCCCCCCCCAAATATTTTAGACAACTTTAGATCCTCTTCCCCCCATTGTTTAGACAAATTTCTATGATGAAGATAATGGTTAATTGTGCAACCTAACTCTACCTATGGACTTGAAGAGTGTGTATTTAAAAAAATTCCCATGATTATCTGAGTTTGGTTATCAATAAAAATAGATAATGCATCAAAAAATTAATTTCACATGATTTCTCGAGTTTGGATATCAATTTCGAATGAAGTATGGTTTTTATTAATTTCCTATATTAATTTCGAATGACTGCAACTATCAACACTCCTAAAACTATCTTAAACTTTAGTTTATACAATAATTAGAAAATTTTTGATACTTCAACCTTTTTGTAGATAATTTTCTTGTGAGGTTGTGGTGCAAAATTACTCAGTACGCAATTTCGTATTTCTTTGTGATAACATCAATACCCAATTTCTAATGATGTAAGGATATACAGTAGCAACACTTAATTTAAGATTTGCACCACAACCTCATTAATTTTATCTTAAATTAAATTGTTTATCAATTCATGACGCGGTTTAACAAATTCAAATGGTGTATGGTTATCAATTTCATGTGGCATCAAACGACAGTCAATTTAAGATTTGTTTATCAATTTAATTTTGAATTTCATATGGCTTCTAACAACACTCAATTTGTTTATCAATGTAGAGTAGAACCATAATTTCACAAACATAGAGTAGAATCATAATTTGTTTATCAATTTCCATAAGCATATAATAGAACTATAATTCTATAAATATGACCATTCCAAAACCTGTGCAATTTTGAGCATATCATGTATACTATGTCACTGTACATATTGCCAGAACATAGTATACGTTGCAACACTATTAAAATTTTGAGCACGTCATGTTGCTAAAACATGGATTTTGATACATGTAATTTGATAAATGGATTTTGACATACATAGAACATATAACATCCCATTTTGATATATGGATGTTGACATACATATAACATATAGCATACATGGATTTCAATCTCATGAATGTTTGAACTATAGTCTACAAAGTTTTGACATACATATAATAGC
This sequence comes from Scilla litardierei, assembly GCA_030789695.1. Lineage (NCBI taxonomy): Eukaryota > Viridiplantae > Streptophyta > Magnoliopsida > Asparagales > Asparagaceae > Scilla > Scilla litardierei. The sequence continues at coordinate 229,294,060 of CM061141.1, read as the reverse complement.
CAATTTTGATAAGAAATGTGTGCGCCAAAATTTGATACATTGACAGAACTTGATGCATTTGATACATTCCCAAAAATATGATACATTATTCCCATATAACTATGATGCATTCCCAAAACTTGATGCTTGTCAATCTCTAGAGGAATGGTTGAACTGTGGGCTTCAAAATTTGATACATTACTCACACGAGATATAATACATTGCTCCAGCTATGATACATTACTTAATCAACCTGGTTAATCTCTGGATGAAAGCTTGGCAATCCAGCTATGATATATTGCTCTCCTAACAAATTCTATCATTTCCTGAACATGGTGCATTCAAAAGAGGATCATCAGAAAATTGGATGTTTGAAAGATCTCATTGACTCCAGTTGTATACCAACTAATTGTTCTTGCACAAATAGTTAACCCTCTTTCATTAAATACATGCATTGACTCTCTAATGAACATGGATTCATCAACAATGCTTTTGAATTCATAACCGCTGCCCAGATCCAAGGGCTTGAACCTGACTGCAGCAAACTATCGTTGCCCACCAGATCAACTTCGGAGATACTCTCACGATAGTTCACCTGAAAAGATATATAATTTGTATTCATTCACTACAATAATGAGTTCAAAGATATGAGCTAGAATTAGAAATTAGAAATGAAAAAAAAGATAAAAATGCAAGGTTCCAACCATATGAAACTCAGCCTCATAGAATCACAAATTCGAATGAAATGGCTCAAAAGAAAAAAATGTGGCGAACGTCCAACTATATGTAACTCAGCCTCACAGTCACAAATTTGGATTTGATACATTATGCAGCCCTCAGGTTCCCAAAGATACAACTATATATAACTCTGTTAATAAATTATGGTTCATGGTTGCCTAAGACAACACACCACAATACATTAATTCTATTGCAATCCTTCAATATTATACACATCATTAGTCATATTATCTTCCAATTTGCAATGTTTTAATAGGAATTTATGCAACCATTATGAGATTGAATGGGAGTGCAAGTTATTAATTCACAGGACCAAACAAAACGTTTGATTGAATGGGAATCAAGTTATTAACCAGCACAACCAAACAAAATACCAACAAAAAATACCCAAAACATAAAAAATCAATTAAATGAGACAACTTCTTACCTGCGGAATGTTGTGCAAGTAAATAACACTGAGGATCTCCTTGTAAGGCTCATGGTTGAGATCACAAGTTCGACAACCACAAAAATACTCCCTCTTTAACCCATAACCCAGCTATGTAGGACCAAAGAAATTTGAAACAAACCCGAAAAAATTGCCTTGGTGTGCCTACGACATATATATTCGAAGCTGATGTACAACCCTGTTTCATAAGGAATTGTCTCATACAAAAGGACATAGACAATTTAAAAAAATCAATCCAATCATACAGAGTGCGTGTTGAAGGACAGTTAAGCTAACAGCCATAGATATGGAATTCAAACCTTGATCAGTGAGAATAAAGAAGAATTGCGGATGGATTCATCTTTTCACCCAAAAATTTCAGCTTTCATCTTTTCCAATTGCGATCTGATCGAATCTCTTGCGATTTTAAGATTAGAATTCTCACATGCATCAAGCGGTGGTAGAAGTTCTGCATGATATCGTATATCTCCATTGCTACGAAGAACTGCAACGCTAACACTGGAAGCGGTGGCTGCGGCAGCGGGATCCCCCTGTCGCCTCCGGTAATCTATACTATATATAAAGATAAGGATATTAATATAAGGATGCAACATAGGTGAAGTAATTTTCATATCGGATAGGGATTTGCCTTTCCTTTTGAAAGAAGATGAGCAAAACAATCTACATCGCCTGCTGGAAGAGCACAAATTTTGTAACTCTTAGTCTTGAGTGGATGTCCTTTACTTTTCTTCTACTTTTCTTCCTTCTACAAATTTTGTAACTCTACTGTTCTTCTACCTCACTCCTAGCCATCACCCAAGCAAAAGCACCCCGTACTGAGCGAGGAAGGACCTTAATTATGATCTCGGACCTTCAAGTTTAGGGTACACCACCAAAGGCCGTAAGTCCATGGTGGAAAGAAATATACAGAGGGATTATGATCACTCGTCCAAAATCTTGCAAGGTGGAAAGAAATAAATCATAATTAACCCCGGAATTCATTTATATTTGCAAGGTGGAAAGAAAGAAATAAATAATCTTGCAAGGTGGCAAGAGTCCATGGTGACCGATCGGAAGAAGCTGATGTAGACGCCAAGGCCACGCTGCTTGTCGGAGAACTCGAGGCACATGAAGACGTCGTAGGAGACGGAGGCCCACTAAGGGTTCTTCTGTGAGCAGTGACATGATGTGACTGTAGGTCCCGGAGTCGGCGGGTCATCGCCGCCGCCGCCATCTTCCAATCAAAAACCGAAAACATGAAACTTTCAAAAAGCAAAGTACTCCACTTACTAAGCCGAGGAAAAAATGAACGGAGATGGGAAGAGCAAAGTTTAATCCCACAAATATATTTTTTTGTAGACGTACGCAAGACACATGAGATGGGATCCAATTCTGGCACGGAGATGGGAAGAAGCCGCGTTACAACCGAAAGATATTTTATTTCTGCTGCTCTTTTGGGGAAGAGCAAGAGCCGTTTTGGGAAGCTCTCCCCCAAAAAGGCATCTTTCTCTTTCCCAAAAATCTGTTGATATCCCTCTTTATCTTCCCCAAAAAAGTCTTTTGATATCCCTTTCTCTTATCCGAAAATGATTTAAAAGGCTTTAAAAGTCTGTTGTTATCAAATGGGACCCACAAATATAAGAAGTATGTGTTAAAATACAAACCATTCATCCCAAAGTTTAATCACAGCCATCGATTCATCAAGATTAAATCCAGACCGTCTTTCTATCAACCAGTTTGTCCTAGTCAGCTTGTCCTAGTCAGCCCTAGGATTCAAAAATCGCTGTCAAATGTATAATAGATGTATGTATGTATGTATATGTATGTATATACATACATACATACATATATACATATAAATATATTACAGACCTTGTATTTACTATAGTACAAGAAATACCCCAATACAATATATATACACACACATGTATACACAAGACGTTTCCATGTACATATAAATCTTAAAAAATTCACAAGTTACACATACATCCCTATCTTCATATCATACTCATATCTTCACACAATGTATAAATACATATAAATACACACCAATATTGCATAACTTGGCATACCTACTTATGTATATCTATACACACCATTTAGTAAGCCAATATATTTCACACACTACTTATGATCCATATCTAAATGTAGCTATACATGTATAGACATATCTTACTATTTCAATTCACACAATCATATTTATAGTATTTATAGACATATAATTACTCTATGTATACCATCATACACTTTTATACATCCAAATATACATCCACCTAGACGTATAAGCAAACATCCAAATACCAACACGTATATCATGAATTTATTCATACCCCAATTTTTATACACACCGATAGTATGCCTTATACATAGATTTACACATTATATACTATCTACTCCTCAATCCGTATAAACAACATTTCTATACATACACCTCAAAGTTCGTCCATATACGAACACTTACACTATGAGGTATAAGGATACACACAAGTAGTCATACAATAATGTAGCTTACATTTAGATATAGCTATAGATACATGCATATAGGAGTACATGCCAATATACCTACAATACTTATATATCTATGCAAACACATAACCACCCACACATTACGTAAATATACAACGATTACACATGCTTACCCTCAGGAAGTTCTGTACCTTGGGTCTCCTAATACCAAGGCTTTTTACGAAGGCTGATCACCTACCCACCTTAGGACACAACTACCCCTATGGAGCATTATCCGCACTATCCTTACGCATACCACAGTGCGGAGACCTGCATGGGCCACCACCTGTCACGACACGTTCTCCAGGATACCCGATAAGTACGAATCCGTATCAGGTATTCCCGAAACTACGGGTGTGAAGAAGAATGACGAGAAGATAGAAGAGAAATACTGCTCGGAACAGGAAGATTCTACAGGCCACTGCACACGTGATGGTAAGTACTGATGATGCTCTAACTCAACACAAAAACAACAACAGCGAAACACACTGTATAAAGAAAAAATTATTCATTTTATTACATCATTACAAAAAGTACATCATACATCATCTGTACAAAGGGGGTACAATAAAAAGAAGAGAAATCCACAACCCAAAAGGTACAAAAAAGAGGTCCACATCCAGTACAACGCACCCACTAATCTACCCGAGGGAAGTCCAACTGGACAAAGTCGCCTGTAGGCTCTACCACTGAACTGGAAACGGTCTCTGGCGTCGGAACCTACACAGGCTGTTTCGGTCCTACTCCTGAAAACCACAAGGGGGGCACGTCAACTCGTGACCCAGTAGGAACTCCTAATAGCGCTAGTAGGATCCAGTTTTAGAACGGGTCCTTCTAGCTAATCATCTATCTACAGGTGTCACAACAACCAAAGAACTAATACAGAATTAAAAATAAGCATGACATACAAGTGCTGGAAGTAAAAAGAAACAAGGGAACATAAAGTTCAGATTAAAATAGTTAAATTTAGATGTTTAGTGATGATTTGGAAACTCGAATAAACCGTAGGACGCTAAGGAGCCGAACTTCACTCAGTGTTGTTGAGTATTGGTGTTTCATACCAATCTTATTTTGATGATGATCACAACATTATGTTGTTGCTAATGAATCTCATGTTTTAGTCTCTCAGTTTATTTCAAGGATATCTTTCTTGGAGACTAATCACTTGGTGTAAGGATGAACATCATGTGAAGAAGGGCCAAAGTTTGGACTCAAGGAGTGCCAACACTTGGAGATGATGGAGAGCATTCAAGGCATCAAGGTTGAAGACTTAGACTCTTAAGAAAGCATTGTAATCCATGTAATTTACTTTATTGCTTTCTCTCTCTTTTGAGTCTAGGGTTGATGGAATGCCTTGCTAGATGGTTTGCTCATACATGCACATGCATTTTAACCATCTTAGTGAACCTTAGGATTATCATAGAATCCAACCCAATAGGTTCACTCTGTCCAAAGACTCAATTGGAGTCTCTGGCTTTCCGTCAATCGCCTGATGAGGGAAACACAACCGACTGGGTGATTTCCAGTCGCCTGTAGATCCTTCTACAGTCGCCTGATATGCACAGCTCACATCAACATTTCAATTGACTCAAACTTGAGCTTTACGCACAGTCGCCTGTCGATCAGTTTTCAGTCGCCTATATATTTACAGTCGCCTGGGATTTGGCCAACAGTCGCCTGTCTAGCGTAAGTGCAATCTCTGCATCTCTCTGTCTTCTCTCCATACTTTACAGTAGTCGACTGATGAAGAATGTACAATTGCCTGACTATTTGACAATCGACTGTGGTATTAACATGTAACGACCACTTTTTCGTCGTACGTTGTTCGTGCACGTGCTTTTGTCCGTGCACGTGTTTGTTTTAGACTTTGTTCGTTTGTGAACACTTTCGTGTGAAATGCCGTTGTGAACGTCTCTGAGAGTATTAAATAGTGGCACTAATTTGGAACGACGTTTCCCGAGTCGTTTCCCACAATTTAAACTTACTCGATGAGACGTGACGATTCTCACTCTTGACGGGAGACGTTTCTATTTTTAGTTTCATCGTCCGACGTCGAATCTGAGATCCGTCTTCTTAGTTAGCTCACATTCGTCATCACGATCACCCCGATATTTATTTTATAATTTTTGGAGTTCATTTGACCACTTTTATAATTTTTACAAGATTTATATTATTTTTAATAATTTATTTTTAAATTAATTTCGGCCAAATAAAATTTATTTGAGTTTAAAACGTTTTAAAGAATTTTTGAGCCAATTTCCAGCTCATTTGGACCAGGTCAAATCCTAGATTGGGTTGGAGAAGTTTAAATTCAAATTTCAAATCTTTTTGAACTTCTAATCCTATTAGATTTAGCCCTAGACCAAGTCAACCCACCTATACTATATAAGCAACCCCTAGCAAGTCCTATTTTCCAAAGAAATTAGCCCTAGCCCCTTCCAAACTCATTTTGGACGTTGCGGCGATTCGTCGCAACGTTGCGACGTTCAGCCCCGCGCACGACCGAGAGAACGGGCCCGTTTTCCTCGCACCGACCGCTGCCAACGCCCGCTCTCCCGCTCCGCTCGCTTGCACGGCCGTCGCCCCGCTGCAGCTGTGTCCGACCGAGGAAATCTCTCGGTCAGACCGATGGCCGCCCCCGCTCACAGCCGCTCCCCGCATCGCTGCATCGCCCGCAGCTGTCGCCCGCATCTGACCGAGGCGCCCGCCCGCCATCGCCGAAGCCCGCGACGTTGCAACGCTTGCAACGTTGCAACGCTTGTCGCCCCGCTCCGCACCCCGCACGACCGAAGCTCCCCATCGACCAGACCGAAGAGAAACCCCGCACCAAGCATCGCCCGCAGCTGCTGCACACCCCAACGTCGCAGCCCCCGCATTCACAGCGCACGACCGAGGGTTTCCCCCGCATTGGAGGGGTACGACCGACGGCCACTTGTCGCAACCCCGCATCCGTCGCACCGCTTGCCACCGAGGGCCCCCCAAGTTCTCCAGAGTTATTGTGGGTCCCCCAAAGGTCCCTAGGACTACTGTGGGCCCCACCTAGGTGCTTTCTCTCCGACGATTCGCCGTGCACGACGTTGCGACCCGTCGTAGCCCGTCGTCGCACGTGCGAGCTTTGGAATCTGGAATCGTCGCCCGGGTTGATGCTCTGAACTTTCCAGCGAGGAAACTATATTGGAATCAGGACTTGGAGCGCGTTCTATTATTCCAACCCCCGGTGTCGCTACCCGACGCCGGTGTAGCTTTCGCGTCGTGTTGAGGTAACGCTTTGCACCCCTAGGACCCCCAACCAAATTGCATGCTAATCAAGACTAAAATCAGTATTTTTAAAGTATTTTAAATGTTTTAAATTCACTAATCAAGATTAATAATATGGACTTTAGGCCGGTGGACTTGTGCACGTAGGATAATTGTGATTTTTGGACTCATTGGACGGTGTGCTCAGACGTCGAATTTGCAGGCAAGTGAAACTTGCCAACTCTTGTGTAGGGCCATGTTTTAGGCCACTTTCTTGTTCCTAGCGTAAAAGAGACTAGTCAGTGAAATGATAGCTGGCTAGACGCCTACTTGATCTAGTTTGACAACGAAACTAGATCCGTCACCTAATTGATCTAGCTTGACAACGAAGCTAGATCCAACCCTTTAAACTTGTTGTTCATGCATACTAAACTGTCACGTTTACTTTCCTTAAACTGTACATACTTTTAACTGCCATGCATTGCATCTTACATGTCATCCAACTTGATTGTTGCATCGTAGCACACGCTACAAAATACTTGTACAAATCCGTGTTTCCGTGTCCCTGGCTAGGTGCACCCCTAGGCCATACTTGTTTACACACTTCCTGGCTCGTGGTCCAGAAGCGAGCATTCCGTGTTCGGGGGTAAGGCCCTGGCTCGACACACGTGGGGGGGGGGTAGGGATAAACGTTCACTTGAGCTTAGGAGTGGCCCGATCAGCCCTCTAGCCAAAAGGCGGAATCTCTGTGCACGAGGTGCTTACTTTCCTTGTCTTGTACTTGTCTTGTGAATGACATGCCATGCTCGTACTTTACTTTACTTTACCTTACCTGTTGCACTCATACTTTAAACTGCCATGTCATCGCATTCATGCTAGAACTGCTAGGTTGTTCACTTTACTTTCAGTTTCCTTGCACAAGTCTCTTGTAGACTTGCTGACATGTGCCCCTTGCTCTTTTGGGTGTCACATGTTAGACCTGAGCCAGAGACCGTTGCTGTGTACGTGATGAGTTGCTGACGCTGAGTCTGAGTCCATGATTGCCCAGGAGGATTTTGATGGACACCGGTGACCATGCTTTGAGTTTTGTTGAGCTTTATGTTGTTTTAGGCCTTTTGTTAGTTATTGGTGCGTAGCACCGTTGTTTTGTACTTTGTACTTTTGTTGGCCATGTTTGGGCCTTTAGACTTTTTCTTTTAGCCTGGTGGCTTTTCTGCGATGTTGGAAACTTATTTTATGGATATTCTGAGATATTTCTTTTGTCTCATTTCATTATTATTATCTTGTTTCGCTCGCGTTGCAAGGACCTGCAGTTTTAAATTTGATTGACGCTTATCGGACTTGCAGCTTTGTAGCTTCAAGTCTGAGCGGACCTTCTCACGCTTCGCCTCCATATTTTTGGGAAGCGGGGCGTGACAGGTTTTGTTGGTGGCCCATGCAGGTCCAGTCTTGCAATTGCAAATTAACGGAACAACGATAATAACAGAATGTCCATTAAATAAATTGCAACATCCGAGTCAGAAGCCCTGAGTCTAGTCGTTTTTAGGACACTAGGTGATAAGAAGACTTAGTTAGACGTCTGTGCTTGATAGTTAGAGGCCCCTGATTGTAGTTAGACTCCCTTCTAGCAATTGATTTAATCGTCGTAGGAGTTACCTTAGTGGTCCTTGCCTAACTCTGACCATATTAGACTTCTAGATTTTCCTTTAGTCGTTCGCTTGGGTTCATCGATTTCGGACCAAGCTGAACGCATTTCATTACCGTCTAGCTCCTTAGAAAGTCTTAGCGCTTAGTTCTTAATCTTTAGTTGGTCGACCGTAGGAGTTTTCCCGTAGATTCCCCTGATTCATAACCTAGGCGTATGTATGTTTTGATCATCCGACTATTTTCCTTGCCTCGATTCACGAGATCGCCTCATGACGATCGTCGTCAATTTTCGAACCTCTCCATTACAAGTCTTGAATTTTCTGAAAGTATTTTTCGATCTTCTCTTTCACTAAGTTTAAATTTGTCCAAATTTTTAATATATATATCTTATATTTCCTACTCCTTCGTTGATTTAAAATTTTAAAAAGCTTGTCAGAATTTTTGAATACTAGTTTATAGTATTTTTCCAGCCTATGTTTTTCGTACTTAGTTAAATGCGTCGTCCCTTCATATATTTTATTCTGAACCGTACTTTCGCTTTGCCCAATTTGATTTATAATTTCCTTCGTATTTGTGTCATACGAATGCTACGTCGTGTTTACTTTAAATATACTTTCAAGACACATGGAATTTCAGTTTTCAGCAAGTTGGCTTTGCTCGTCATTTTCGCTACTTCAGATTTTTGCAAAATTACTATTTTCATAGCCTCTTCCTACTTTGGACCATCCCTGATTTGATTTTAAAGATTTGCTATTCGATCTTGATAATTCTTATGCTAAGTTATTATTATTTTCTTTCCGCTCACCATACACGCTTTTAGAAAAATTTCCAAACCAAATTGAATTTCAATTATTTTTATATCCGTGCCAGACTTGTTGTGCTAGTATATTAAGAACCTTGTGTAAATCAGTTCCTCGTTTTTGGCAAATCCTGATTCCTCTAAAAGAAGTTTCAATATTGATTTTTCCATAGCCTAAAAGTTTTGAAAGCATTTAACCTGAGTTTAAATTTTTCCGTTACTTGATTTCATTCTTCGACTTTCCAAAACTTTTTGACAAAACTATATTGAATTACTGACGTATAAATTTTCTAAACCACGTCCTTAATATTCTTGTAAATGATTTTACTTCATGTTATGATGACTTTTAAAACCAATAGACCATTTTCTCTCTTATTATGAATGTTCGACTCAAATTTATTTTGAACAACTCGTTTTATCGATCTCCAAATATTTCTTGTCAGACTGGGATTTCAATTTTTTTGAAGAACAGTAGTTTTCAGATTTCCCGTATTTTAACTTGTGCTACCTACCACATTTTCTTTTTCTCCTCCTATATAAGCATCACTACATCTCCCTTTTCCCTCAACCTAAACACCACCATCGAGTCAATGTTTTCCCTAACCAAGCCGTCTCCTTGTATTCGTCCTATCTGAACTCGTGCTTATCGATCCTTCCCTCGTCACGCTCCCGATCTCTCTTTATTGCTTAGGCCTTAGGGTCCGTCAATGTCTGTGTCAACCCTTAGTTGTTAGTAGACCCTTGGACCCTTGTGAGGTGTCGTTGTGCACGTACCTAAGTTGTGTACGTGGGCTTGAATGAGTGTACCCCCATAGTATATTGATGCTTGCCTATTGTGTGATATATATATGTACTTGGAGTTATTCGTGATATTATGAAGTTGTTTGTGTGCTAGAATGTATAGACTTGTGAGTGGTTAGATATACTATACTAGGGATGCTTGTGTATATTTGAATTAGCGTTGGAATATCTAAGTTGTGTATGTAGTAAGAGATACTTATAATGGTTGAAATAAAATGATTGGTAAAGATATGTGTGTGCTAGGTGTGATAATAATAAGTGTACGTATAATTAAGTAAGTAGGCCTATTGAGTGACCCGTATATTATTACGTATGAGTATGTGCTCGTAAATCGATATATTTAGTGTTTAGACGTAAGTAGTTACGTTTCGTTGCATGAGTATATAGGTGATATACATATGGTAGTAGGATTATAGTTTTGATTGGTATTGCTTGCTTTTACGGGATGTTGCATGAGTGCATACCGTGAGGTATACACGACTATTGCACATCTTAATTATGTATGTGTGGATGAGTTAGTATACTAATTATAGGTAGTAGGCTATGGTGTGAATATATATATATATAAGTTACATGTGTGTGTGACTATACGATGAATACGTATGCGTGTACTAGGGAGTGTATTATAATTATACGTATGTTGATGTCTATATTATTATTATTATGGTGTATAAATTGATTGAACTATGTATGTATTACCGGACTAAATATTAAGTGAATGACTTATGGTATGTATATGGTTGTATTGGTAGACGTATAAATATTGGAGTGGTATTGGTATATGTATGAATGCCGTGTTACGTATATAGAATATTCTGATGTGTGTACTGAGTCTCACTCAAGCTGGAGTGGGTATACTCTAAGTATATTGAATGTATGTTTGTAGTTTGAATATAGCAATGTTTGATGTATGTATAGTGATAGGAGTGTTTGTGCCTGGTTGTGCTACGCACATGATTGTGGGTCGCTACGCCAGTATATAGTTATAGGTGTTGGTCTTGTGGTATAGTTATTTACTAAGGACTTGTTATGTGAACGTATGTGTACTAGCTAAAACTAAGTGTGTATGTGTGCTAGTAATATAATGGTATGATTGGTATGCGTAAATGAAATGTTAGCGTGTATGGGAGTGCACCATGCACGGGTAAGTATGTGCTTAGATATAGGTATGGATGACTATGGTATATGTGGCGTGTCGAAAATATAGTTATAGGACCGTACGTGATGTGAATATATGGTGAACTAATTGCATGTAATTGAATGACTATATATTGTGAAATTATAGTAGTGGTGAATGTATATTAGATATAGTGAACCTGATTAATAATGGTATGGTGTGACTATATGGTTGAGATGTTTGGTATTGGATGAATATTAAAGGGTAGTATACCCTTGATGTTTGTGCATATGTAGCTACATATAAGTATAGCAAGGATTGTATTGGCTAAGTGTGAGACTATCCTTATATGAGTATCTGAAATATTGTTTTGTGATTAGGTAGGTAGTGGTTATATAAGGGATGTATGTTTATATACCTGATTGAAATACATGTATGAAATTGAGGGGCTATAATAGGTATAAGTGTATACGTACGTGAATGTATATATATATACGTGTTGGTTGTATTAATGTTGACTACTTAGTGCATATATAAGCACTTGTAATGACTATACTTGGTTTGAAATATAATGTGACTTGATTTGGGGTAGTTATTAGAGCGACTAGATATATTAGAAAGTCCGAGGACGGACTTTATTCTAAGGTGGGGAGGATGTAACGACCACTTTTTCGTCGTACGTTGTTCGTGCACGTGCTTTTGTCCGTGCACGTGTTTGTTTTAGACTTTGTTCGTTTGTGAACACTTTCGTGTGAAATGCCGTTGTGAACGTCTCTGAGAGTATTAAATAGTGGCACTAATTTGGAACGACGTTTCCCGAGTCGTTTCCCACAATTTAAACTTACTCGATGAGACGTGACGATTCTCACTCTTGACGGGAGACGTTTCTATTTTTAGTTTCATCGTCCGACGTCGAATCTGAGATCCGTCTTCTTAGTTAGCTCACATTCGTCATCACGATCACCCCGATATTTATTTTATAATTTTTGGAGTTCATTTGACCACTTTTATAATTTTTACAAGCTTTATATTATTTTTAATAATTTATTTTTAAATTAATTTCGGCCAAATAAAATTTATTTGAGTTTAAAACGTTTTAAAGAATTTTTGAGCCAATTTCCAGCTCATTTGGACCAGGTCAAATCCTAGATTGGGTTGGAGAAGTTTAAATTCAAATTTCAAATCTTTTTGAACTTCTAATCCTATTAGATTTAGCCCTAGACCAAGTCAACCCACCTATACTATATAAGCAACCCCTAGCAAGTCCTATTTTCCAAAGAAATTAGCCCTAGCCCCTTCCAAACTCATTTTGGACGTTGCGGCGATTCGTCGCAACGTTGCGACGTTCAGCCCCGCGCACGACCGAGAGAACGGGCCCGTTTTCCTCGCACCGACCGCTGCCAACGCCCGCTCTCCCGCTCCGCTCGCTTGCACGGCCGTCGCCCCGCTGCAGCTGTGTCCGACCGAGGAAATCTCTCGGTCAGACCGATGGCCGCCCCCGCTCACAGCCGCTCCCCGCATCGCTGCATCGCCCGCAGCTGTCGCCCGCATCTGACCGAGGCGCCCGCCCGCCATCGCCGAAGCCCGCGACGTTGCAACGCTTGCAACGTTGCAACGCTTGTCGCCCCGCTCCGCACCCCGCACGACCGAAGCTCCCCATCGACCAGACCGAAGAGAAACCCCGCACCAAGCATCGCCCGCAGCTGCTGCACACCCCAACGTCGCAGCCCCCGCATTCACAGCGCACGACCGAGGGTTTCCCCCGCATTGGAGGGGTACGACCGACGGCCACTTGTCGCAACCCCGCATCCGTCGCACCGCTTGCCACCGAGGGCCCCCCAAGTTCTCCAGAGTTATTGTGGGTCCCCCAAAGGTCCCTAGGACTACTGTGGGCCCCACCTAGGTGCTTTCTCTCCGACGATTCGCCGTGCACGACGTTGCGACCCGTCGTAGCCCGTCGTCGCACGTGCGAGCTTTGGAATCTGGAATCGTCGCCCGGGTTGATGCTCTGAACTTTCCAGCGAGGAAACTATATTGGAATCAGGACTTGGAGCGCGTTCTATTATTCCAACCCCCGGTGTCGCTACCCGACGCCGGTGTAGCTTTCGCGTCGTGTTGAGGTAACGCTTTGCACCCCTAGGACCCCCAACCAAATTGCATGCTAATCAAGACTAAAATCAGTATTTTTAAAGTATTTTAAATGTTTTAAATTCACTAATCAAGATTAATAATATGGACTTTAGGCCGGTGGACTTGTGCACGTAGGATAATTGTGATTTTTGGACTCATTGGACGGTGTGCTCAGACGTCGAATTTGCAGGCAAGTGAAACTTGCCAACTCTTGTGTAGGGCCATGTTTTAGGCCACTTTCTTGTTCCTAGCGTAAAAGAGACTAGTCAGTGAAATGATAGCTGGCTAGACGCCTACTTGATCTAGTTTGACAACGAAACTAGATCCGTCACCTAATTGATCTAGCTTGACAACGAAGCTAGATCCAACCCTTTAAACTTGTTGTTCATGCATACTAAACTGTCACGTTTACTTTCCTTAAACTGTACATACTTTTAACTGCCATGCATTGCATCTTACATGTCATCCAACTTGATTGTTGCATCGTAGCACACGCTACAAAATACTTGTACAAATCCGTGTTTCCGTGTCCCTGGCTAGGTGCACCCCTAGGCCATACTTGTTTACACACTTCCTGGCTCGTGGTCCAGAAGCGAGCATTCCGTGTTCGGGGGTAAGGCCCTGGCTCGACACACGTGGGGGGGTAGGGATAAACGTTCACTTGAGCTTAGGAGTGGCCCGATCAGCCCTCTAGCCAAAAGGCGGAATCTCTGTGCACGAGGTGCTTACTTTCCTTGTCTTGTACTTGTCTTGTGAATGCCATGCCATGCTCGTACTTTACTTTACTTTACCTTACCTGTTGCACTCATACTTTAAACTGCCATGTCATCGCATTCATGCTAGAACTGCTAGGTTGTTCACTTTACTTTCAGTTTCCTTGCACAAGTCTCTTGTAGACTTGCTGACATGTGCCCCTTGCTCTTTTGGGTGTCACATGTTAGACCTGAGCCAGAGACCGTTGCTGTGTACGTGATGAGTTGCTGACGCTGAGTCTGAGTCCATGATTGCCCAGGAGGATTTTGGTGGACACCGGTGACCATGCTTTGAGTTTTGTTGAGCTTTATGTTGTTTTAGGCCTTTTGTTAGTTATTGGTGCGTAGCACCGTTGTTTTGTACTTTGTACTTTTGTTGGCCATGTTTGGGCCTTTAGACTTTTTCTTTTAGCCTGGTGGCTTTTCTGCGATGTTGGAAACTTATTTTATGGATATTCTGAGATATTTCTTTTGTCTCATTTCATTATTATTATCTTGTTTCGCTCGCGTTGCAAGGACCTGCAGTTTTAAATTTGATCGACGCTTATCGGACTTGCAGCTTTGTAGCTTCAAGTCTGAGCGGACCTTCTCACGCTTCGCCTCCATATTTTTGGGAAGCGGGGCGTGACATAACATCAGTCGCATGTGCGAAGAATTGGAGAAAGAGTGTAGCTCTCTGTTTCGATCCATCCCCTGTAGCAGTTGTCTGCTGAAGGATTAACGGACGCCTGTCCTGTTTGTCAGTCGACTGTATTGACTTCGTCAGTCGATTGTCCTGGCTCAGATTATAGCCGTTGGATATTTTCTAGCCGTTGATCAGTCGACTGTCTTTTGATCATCAGTCGACTGTTCATGTCATTTTCACCCAGTTTCTAGCCGTTGCAGATTTGATTATTTGGCTGTTTCATTGGGTTTTTGGGCTTGATATAGGATTCCTATATATATATGAGTGTGCTGCCATCACTTGAGAACTCTTGACAACATTTGATAAACTCTTGACTCTATAGAAAATCTCAAGAGATCAATAAGCCACTCTCAAGCTCCCTCATTTCCCTCTATTGAGCATTCATCTTCCTTCATGCATTGAAGTCCAGCTCAAGGGAAATCATCCAAGTGCTTTCAAGCATATTCCAACACTTGGAGATCCTCTTCCATGCCTTGCATTCATTCATGAGTAAGCATCTCAAGGCATAGGTAAGAGTATTTACTTTACATGGTGTAATTTGTTTTCCTATTTCTCTTTGTGGGATTAGGATACTCTCTTTGTGGGAGGTTGTCTCTTTGTGGGACTAGGGAATTCTCTTTGTGGGAATTAACTCTCTGTGTGGGAGTTCTAGTGTCCTAGTGTAGGGCTAACCCTAATTCTCTGAGTGGGAGTTAGTGATTCTTTGTGTGGGAGTCTTGATCCTTGTGTAGGATTGGTTGGGTCCTTATGTAGGGCATAAATCCTCTTTGTGGGGTATCTCCTTGTGAGATTTGTATGCACTTCTCTGTGTGGGATTATAGTGAATATTGGTGTGGCTGGATGTACCCAAGTTTGGGGAACCAGGTTAAAACTTTGTGTTTGCATTTTGATTGATTGTGCCATTTAATTCCTCTTGCATTTATAATTCCGCATTTGCAAGTTAAATTTTATTTGGACAATTTTATTGCCATTACACTATTCACCCCCCCTCTAGTGTGTGTTGTTAGTATTGCAAGGGTTAGACGATCCCTACAAGTGTGGGTAAAAAGTGGTACCTCAACCAGCGACACGTGCACTGGAGGGGCCTCTCGTAATTCCCTACCCAAACTGGGCAAGGTACGAGAGTGAGACAATCTCGGTTTTTATTGGGCAAATGGAGAAAAACAACAATTACCGCAAGGTGCATCACGAGTACACCAACGGCCTCTCTAACTCTAGTCAACTCCCCCTCACGGGAGTGACAAGTAAGTGAGTAATCAATCATATGTCCGCTCCTTAACTCCTAAAATTTACACGTATTTCCCCCAAACCCGTATCTGGAGTCTCACCCATTTTAGAATTGATCGAGTGCTCCAGACTTTAAACACTCTGCCTCACTCTTAGTTTATGAATCAATTTCTCGTTACTTTCATTTTGGCGGCTCCATTAGCATTCACAATTTCTCATTTCTTTCATAATGATGCTGATGTCGGGATTAACCACGAACATCGCATCAACAATTCATTATAGCCTCACATGTGTCCAAATAACACATATAACATATGATTGCCATTAAAGCTTGAGATATGAACATGGTATCCAAAAATGTTTACAAGGAATATAGCATTAACATGAACATTGCATAATTAACATGGCATAATAGACATGTCTAACATGAAGATATTTCCACCCCTAAGACATTAGCATGGACATTACATGGAGTATAACACATGGACATTAGCATGGAACTAACATGACTATTGATATTAACATGAACTAACGTTAATATTAACATGGACTAACATGAAACATATAAGTAGTTTAACATAAAAACATATTAATGTTAGCAAATTAATATGCTACCATGTTAAGCTAACATGCTAAGGACCTATTAACATTAGCATATGTACAAGGTAATGGTAGCACATGGAACATTTTGGGTTGCATATATATATATATGCAAAAAATGTACCTAAGAACGTGCGCAGGTAGAATTACCTGCGCACGCCCCCTCTGTTCGGTGTTTGTAAGTATTTTTTTTTGAAATTTTTTTTTGCAGTAGCTATATATACTTGTTATGAAGCTCCCCACAAAATTTCAGGTCAATCCGACACCGTTTGAGCCTCCGTTCATCGATTTCAAAAACGTTGCGCAAAACTGTCCAAATTCTGGACAGTTTTGCGCAACGTTTTTGAAATCGATGAACGGAGGCTCAAACGGTGTCGGATTGACCTGAAATTTTGTGGGGAGCTTCATAACAAGTATAACTAGCTACTGCAAAAAAAAATTTCAAAAAAAAATATTTAGAAACCCCGAACAGAGGGGGCGTGCGCAGGTAATTCTACCTGCGCACGTTCTCAGGCACATTTGCCCCTATATATATATATATATATATATATATATATATAATTTGGACAGTTTTGCGCAACGTTTTTGAAATCGATGAACGGAGGCTCAAACGGTGTCGGATTGACCTGAAATTTTGTGGGGAGCTTCATAACAAGTATATCTAGCTACTGCAAAAAAAATTTCAAAAAAAAATACTTACAAACACCGAACAGAGGGGGCGTGCGCAGGTAATTCTACCTGCGCACGTTCTTAGGTACATTTTTTGCTATATATATATATATATATATATTACATTTGACAGTGTTTTTTGAATTCCAGGGCTGACTAGGACAAGATAAAGAGTGGCTGAGATTTGATCTTGGTAAATCAGTGGTTGAGATTGTATTTTGTAAAAATTTTAGTGGAAAAACTTAAATTTAGGTGGAAAAAGTGTTTTGGGAACCAAAACATTGAAGTATTTTGGGAAAGGAGGAAGTGCCTTGGGAACCTAAACTTTGAAATTAGAAGTGCATTGGGAAAGATTGTGGAGATTAAATTTGGAGGGGAAATTGCCTTGGGAACATAAATTTTGAAATTAGAAGGGCATTGGGAAAGATTGTGGAGATTAAATTTGGAGGGAAAATTGCCTTGAGAACGTAAATTTTGAAATTAAAAGTGCATTGAGAAATATTATGGAGAAGCATGAGATTTGTTGTTCCGCGCAAAATAAGTTAGCAGAACAACAAATTAACGTAAAAATACCATGAGGTTTATTCGGTGCCCGCGCCGAAGGCGCCCGCTAAATTTTTTTACGATAATTTATTCTGCGCCAAAAGCGCGGGTACCAAATTTGTTGTTTGACGTCGAATTTGTTGTTACGTGTTGAATGCACCTGCACCGAATTTGTTGTTCCACGCCGAAGACTCCTGCGTCGAAGGTGCCCGTGCCGCTAAATATGTATATGCTAATTTATTGTTCTGTTAAATTTTGGATGTGAAATTTTTTTTCGGAGAACAAAGATTTCGCGGGGGAAATCTAAAATGAACCGTGCCCGAGGGCACGGTTTATGACTAGTATATATATATGAGGTGGGATCAAATGACCCCCAAAAATAACCCCCAAAAATGACCCCCTATTAAGAACATGAACCAACATAGCCGAGGAATTTAACATAGAAACATAGGAATATATTAAGCTAACATGCTAACATCGAATAGAATATGTGAGTTTGCTAACATAATCTTGGCATCATAAATCAAAAGCCTATGATATCTATTGAAGTGCTGGAAATTGCATTCAGTCTTCAAACAATGCTATTTTCATGAAATTGCAATTAGAATCTGAAGAAAGTGTCAACTACAAAGTTGTAGATATAGCAGTTTTACATACACCCACCAAATTTGAAAAAGGAATATGAAGTGTGTGATTTATGGTGCTCAATTTAGTAACAGATAGAAATTCTGCAGAAAAACAGATCAACTGCCTCAACTAAATCAATGCATCACTCATATCTACAATCAAATCTGGGGAAGTTGAATAACATGAGAGTTGTATATTAGGAAGTTCTGATTTCCG
Source organism: Scilla litardierei (assembly GCA_030789695.1). Taxonomy (NCBI): domain Eukaryota; kingdom Viridiplantae; phylum Streptophyta; class Magnoliopsida; order Asparagales; family Asparagaceae; genus Scilla; species Scilla litardierei. The sequence continues at coordinate 229,275,361 of CM061141.1, read as the reverse complement.
TAATGTCCAAAATCATCTAATTTCATTAAGTATTGTGGTCGTTATCACTATTTTAGTATAGGGTGTCAAAATTGGCAGAAATCTGCTATGCTGCAAACAAAAGCCTTTTTCTCCTAATATTTGAACTGAACATATGTCAAATTATGGATGAACATGGGGTAGAATTTCATTAGTTATACTAATATAATTTTTTCAGAATTTTTATTATTATACAATGAGCAATATACACAGATGAACAAAGGGTATTTCAGCAGAAAATCTGAAACAGAATCATGTTGCATCACAAGCCAATTCCTACTAAACACAAATCCTAAAACTAATCCTAACTAGGATGTTAGGAAATCCTACCTCAACAAGTCTTTCTAATAGTCTTTGGCCATTCGTAGTCCTTGTAGGTCTTTAAGCTCTATCTCCTTCAACTCCTTCTCCTTCAATTCCTCTTCAAAGATTGTCGGTGAAATGAAGATCTTTGTGGTTTATGGTTGTAAGGAGAATCTCCGCTTTGTTTAGTTTTTGGAGGCGGAAGGAGAGGAGGTTGAGGTGGTGGAATGATGGTGGGAGAGTTGGTGCTAAGCGAGGAGAAAGGAGGAGGGTGTGGCCCAAAGGAGAGGGAGGTAGAGAGAGAATGAAAGCATAAAAAAATTCTCTTTCCTTTTTCTTTTCTAAAATTTTTCCACTTTTAAAATCTCATTCCATGGATGAATCATCCTTTAATATCCTCTCCTCATGCCACCTAGCTTGGAGTTAGGTGGGATTCATCCCCCTAATGACACCTAGTAAAGAGTTAGGGGAAAATTACACTCTAAATGACACCTTAGCAAGGAGGAGGTGGATGGCATGACAAATTAGGAATTTAAGTTCTAAATAAATGAGAATACATGAATTAATACACCTTACCATCCTAATACATATTATTTCATCCAAATACTTCATTTGTATAATTCAAATGATGTTCTAGAATTATTTTAAAAATAATTTACTTATTAGAAAATTATGGAAAATTTATGAAAATACCCAAAAATCTCATACGTCCAAATACATAAAAAATACGTACATTATACTCGTATATATAGAAACGGGATATTACATTCTACCCACCTTAAAAACAAAGTCTGTCCTCGGACTTTCTAAAACTAAGAGTCTAATCGGAGGTTGCTTAGGTCTAAGGGTCTCCCTACCCACGAAATACTAACATCACTACATCTGTACAACACACATACATTAATATCACATACATGCACCACACTTATATATATACTAGGATATAGACCTAACAAACACACATACGATACACATATTCTGCTCAACTACAATATATCTCATTGATACATATAACATAAAGAATTTCATATCAAGGCAATACACATCAATTAAGAGACAATATTAATACTTATTCCCTACTATATACGTATACGTCTATCTTAATCCAAGATCTAAACAACATAATTAGCACCCAATATACATACAACTATACATTACTTACAATAATGTATGATCATATTTCAATACATATGTCGAATATTAAGACATTTCCATACATACCAAATATTAGGTCATATATGTATAGTTTATAAACATACCAACCAATACACACTCACTATATATGCAAAGATTCATACATATATACTCCCATCCAATATTTACCTACGTGGTTCTATATTTATCCATTTATATACATATGCAAGTATACATACATATAAACAACCAACCATTCATATTCTCTCGTAGAATATATTCAATGCAGTGTGTGTGTGTGTGTGTGTGTGTGTGTGTGTGTGTGTGTGTGTGTGTGTGTGTGTGTATTGAAAAGTTAGCATGGTATTTATTGATCCAATGTACAATGTATAATGTACAACAATAGCACATCTAGGCATGCGTTATTTACAGGGAGGGGATAGGGCACAAGCGCCGTCACCCTCCACTATAAACCCCACATCCTAAATGTAGCTATTCAAAGATAAATAAATGAAATTCAACCCATGTCCCGAAACTCCCAGTTGGCAAAATCCATGATTTCCTCTGCAGTAGATGGTTCCTGGTCATGCAAAATAACCCTAATATCAGCGGCAATCTCCTCAAAGACAATGGTCTTGTTTCTCTTCTCATCATCAAAGATGCGTCGGTTCCTTTCTCTCCAGATATGATATACAGAAGCAACAAGAACGGTTTTAGCCAGCTTATCCATAGCGCTCTTCCCAGCAAACTTGGTAAGATAGTAGCTCCCAATGTCACGCAATCAGGGATTAACAGTAGTAGAAACTCCAATCTTCAGCAATGATCTACTCAAAATGTAATTAGAAAAGCTGCATTCAAAGAAAAAGTGAACTGTGTTTTCCTCTTTGTTGTCGTCGCATAAGACACAATTGGTTGGTGTATGGAGTCCCCATTTTCTAATCATATCCATAGTGAGCAATTTCCCCTGAAATCCTCGAAGTAGAGTGAGGGACATTTTTGGCGAATGATTATTATAACAGATAAGTTTATGAAACGGGAAAAAATTGCCTCGACGACGAATACCATCCCACGCCTGCTTGAAGCTAAACTTCTCACCTGGAATCCATACCCAGTCAATCAGCACCACTTTAAGTGTAATTGATGTAGCAGCGGCCGGAATTGGTCAATAGCTGGATCCGAAGACCAAGCACCCTCAACCCAATAATCACGAACACTTCTTTTCTCAGTGCCTGGGGGAACCTCGCACAGGTTGCATAATGGTCCACATGCAAGCCAAGGGTCCCGCCATAAAAGTGTCCCCCGACCATCTTTGACTTGCCTGCAGATGAGGTTTTGGGACAGAGTCCGGCATTTGAGAAGTCTTTTCCAAGTGCCCGAATGCATGACATGTGCTTTAGCTGCAAAGAATCCAGTATCAGTCCCATATCGCCTCCCCATATGCTTGGCCCAGATACTATCAGAGGTGAGGAACCTCCATGTGAGTTTCAATCCCACCGCTTCATTTAAATCTTCCAATAGTCCGATCCCAACTCCGCCTTCCTTCTTTGGCTTGCAAATGTCGTCCCAAGCCCAAGCTCTGGAAGCACCCAAAATGAAGCGCCTACACATAGATGAGATGGTCCTCAAGATACTGAAAGGGATACGGAATGCATGCATCCAAAATGCAACAATCCCATATATGACCGTCCTAACCAGTTCTATTCGCCATGCCACTGACAGCAAAGAAGAACTCCAGCACAACATCCTCTTCTTGCATTTATCTACCAACATGCCAAAGTTAGTATATTTGGGGTATTTAGATGATAGCGGTAATCCAAGGTAGGTGGACATTGTAGTTGCAATTTTGATCCCCAGAATATCTGCCAACATGGTTTATTCTTGGCCCCCTTGCTGAATAGACCTACACTTTTATCCCAGTTAACCTGGAGCCCCGTAAAATTATAAAAGTCCTTCAGCATATTCTGAATGCCCAAGAAAGAATGCATGTTTGCCCGACAAAATACCAGCAGATCGTCGGTAAACAAAAGATGAGATATGGATCCAGTGCATCGCATTGGTTGGATGTTACCCATATTAATTGATTTAGAAATCAAGATAGAAAAAGCCTCCATAGTGATAACAAATAAATAGGGAGAGAGCGGGTCACCTTGGCGAATTCCTCTATTTCCTTTGAAGTAACCGTGGGGGGACCTATTAATCATAACAGAGAAAGTTGACGTAGAGATACACTCCTTGATCCAACCAATAAATGTTTCCAGAAATCCCAATTGCCGCAAGAAGTAGAATATGAAATCCCGATTGACACTGTCAAAAGCTTTTCTTAAATCTAATTTCAGGCAGGCTCGTCCTCCCATGGGGTTGCTAAAGTCTCTTATCTGCTCGTGGGCGAGGAGAGTGCAATCTGTCAATAGTCTCCCTTTTAAGAAAGCAGATTGGTTAGGGGAAATTAGCTCATGAATCACCATCTTAATCCTGTTGCAAATAATTTTGCTGATGATTTTGTATAGTACATTGCAACAGGCTATAGGCCTATAATCACCAAAGGAAGATGCATTATCATTTTTCGGGACCAGGGTAAGATACGTATGATTAATAATTCATAGGAGGGAACCAGATCTGAAAAATGATTTAACGGCAGAAGTTACCTCTTCACCAATTTGGCCCCAATTGTGTTGAAAGAAGAAACCATTATACCCATCTGGACCGGGGGATTTATCAGCTCCAATCTGGAAAACAGCCGATTTAACTTCTTCATCAGAAACTCTCCTGCTCAGCCAAACGAAAGCTTCATCGGTAAGAATGCGCTTCGGGACAAGTTTCGGGAAGGAGGACATGTAGTGATTCTGATTATTTAAATCTTCATAGTAAGAGGATGCTTGCTTAATCAGGTCTTCATAGACTAAGTTTCGGTTTCCATCCTTATCAACCAGGTGGCTAAGATTGTTGCGGCAGTACCTAGACTTCATAGCAGTGTAGAAGAACTTAGTATTCTTATCCCCCAGGTTAAGCTGGTCATGCCTGCTTTTTTTGACGAAACATGTCCTCCTCGAGCTTCATAGCATTAGTCAATTCCTAGAGGAGGTGCCTTTCTTTGTGCTGAAGAGAAGTGGACGAATGGAGTAAGGGGTCCTTGCGGATATCCTCTAGATCTCTCTTAAATTTCTTCACCATATTAGAAGCATTATATTCTCCTGCCCATGCCCGAAGGGCAGGCTTCAACTTTTTTAATTTCTGTGACAATTTGAACATAGCCATACCCTTTTCATGCCCACTCCAACATGAATCTACAACCTCCCTATAACCAGGACAATGAATCCAATAGTTAAAAAACTTGAAAGGCTTAGGGCTAGAAATAACCTGGTTATGGAGATTGACCACCATAGGCGAGTTGTCACTGGTTAGAGGATCCAGATATTCTGTGTAGGTCTCAGTAAGCAAGTGTATCCAGGGAGTATTACAGAAAACCCGATCAAGTTGGGCAGCTATCCGCCCCTTGCCAATCCGATTATTACACCAACTCAATTTATTTCCCGTGCATTTCAGCTCCCGCAGCGAACATCTGGAGATGCACTCACTGAAATCCTGGACTGTGGCCTCCTCAAGTTTTCTACCTCCAACCTTGTCCTTAGTGTAGAGGACACTATTGAAATCGCCACCGATCAGCCACGCTGAACTCCCAATCAAATCCTTGTCCTCCTCTATGTTCTTCCCCAGTGCTTTCCTCTCTATCATTGTGTTCCGAGCATACACACCAGTGATAATACACGCAAATCCTCCCATATTTGTGCATGGAACAGATATATGCTGAGCAGAGTAGGATAACAGTGATGTCTTCCAAATAGCGGGGTTGAACCCCATAATAATACGCCCACCAGGAGCATGAGCAGAATTATCAAGAGATAGCCAACCTTTGGGGATCCCTGATTTATTGTTATTGGATGGAGACTTGAGCTTAGTCTCCAGCAGAATAATAGATGACGGATTAATATGACTAATCCTATTCTGCAGGTCTTTCCGCCTAACCTGGTTATTAAGACCCCTGGTATTCCAAAAGAAAATAGTAATTAAACAATATTGAGAGGTTGGCTACCTGTTCCGTAGCCATTCATTGTTGCATGTGATCTAGTGCTTCTCCTGCCAGAACCAGGTGCAATAGGGACTAGCTTCTTCTTCCCTACTTTGATGTCAGCTTTGCACCGTAGTTGGTCCTCCACCTTTGCCTCCCATTGAGGATTGTCAATGGTGATGCCCTCGGGCAGTCTGTCGATATCCTCATCATGTCGCCCCTCCAACAGTGAATGAAGTGCCTTAGGATGCCCAGCCGTAGAAAGATCCTCCTCCCTTGGCACAGCCCCCTCATCTGTGCATTCAGGCTGGGCTGGTTCACGCCTGCTTGGACCATCATGCGGAAGGCCGCAACCTGATTCCTTGTGAGGCGTTGTAACTCCAGTTGCTCCTCCCCCCGTCTGGGCTTTAGGACCTCTATGAACTTCCCTAGGAGCCGCATTGCTCCCATCACAAGGTATCATGGTTGGCAAGTCATGCACAGGTTGTGGCAGGTTGTTTACATTCATAGGTTGTGGCACGTCATTCACAAATTTTGTAATACCTGGGCTTTTCTCCTTCATAGTGATACCTCCATCTATCCGATCAATACCTCCATCCTCTGTGGTAGGGGGTGTATCAGATGGTGTCAAACTTGATGCCTGGGCTGCATCCTGGTGCTTCGCTGTATTGTCTACTTGGATTGAAGGGAGCTTGGGATTAGTGGGGCACTGCGCATCAGTGTGTCCAAAACAGACGCAACGACTGCAACGGGGGGGGGGGGGGGGGGGTTCTCCTTCAAACTTAGTGTCGATAGTAATTATTGTACCATCATACATCTCCACCTTAAAAGAGGAGACAAGTGGTGTTGAGGCATCTATTTCTATCAAGCAACGAGCATCGGAGATTCTCTCCAAATAAGCGGTAGCTCTGTCCAGGCAAATAGGTGTACCTAGCACAGAAGCTAAAATATTTAGACCCTCTATATTCCACATGTAGAGTGGGACACCATGTAGCTGAACCCAAACCGGGATAGTAGAAAGAATATCTCGGTCATGCCTCATGTATAGACTCCACCTCTTGAGCACAGCTAGTCGCCCGTCAAATAACCAAGGCCCACCAGTTAATGTCCGGTTGCATTCCTCATGTGACTCAAATCTGAAGTAAAAAAATCCGTTCTCCTTACTGTAGATTTGAATTCTCTTCTTAGGCTTCCACTATCTTTCTACCAAAGCAACCATTTGACCATAGTAGGGGGTGTCCCCCAAAACATATCCGACAATAGTATTCTTCTAATTCTCCGCACCCCGTTGAACAAGATCGCTTAGGAATTTGGCACAGAACGAACCATCATCCCGAATCTTTGGTGGAACGTGGGTCATTCCCAACGCCGTGCCATATGAGCGGTGATTAGCACAAACATCTAACCAAGAGACTTTATTGCCCGAAGTATCCACTGTAAAATTAGCAGAAGGTCTCACAGGCAATAAACCAAACAGGTCACGGTCATAGCCATTACCCTCGGGCTTCCTTGGGAATTTGTTAGGTTTTTGTCTGCGATTTGCTACTCTTGTGGTAGGCTGCCCCTTCTTCCTGTAGGGAGGTCTGCCCTTTGGAGCCATCCCCTTAGCCCCGCCAATTGGAGCCACCCCCATAGGGCCACCACCAGGGGCCGCATCCTTAGGAGCTATGTCTTTCCTTCGAACCAATTGCCAGCCATCCCCCAGATCCTCGACTATCCCCTGAGTACCCACAGGCCCACGGTGAACGCCAGCCCCATGGCCTCTAACAGTAAGATCTCCAGAGCCCAAAGAACCGCCGTATGAAGGACCTCTGATACTTCCCCTAGAATCATTGATCTCTCCCTTGAGAAGATCGCTGTCCTCGATGCTTACCTCATTTTACTAGGAAATATTTATATGAATTTCCGTCAGAAGCTAGCAATATGAAGGTAGCAGATTACTGGACTTCCTTGGGTTGGTCTAATGATTCGGCCATCACTCAAATTCAGCCAATGTTACAGAACATTACCCTTACCTCGGGCCCAGATGTGTGGGAATGGAGTTCGGGCTCGGAGTTCCATTTAAAGGATGCTTGGGAAGGTACTAGACTGCGGGGTACACTCTTTCCTTACTTTAAAATAGTCTGGCATAAAAACATGGTTCCTAAAATGTCCTTAACTTTATTGCATGCTTTTCGTGGGAAATTACTTACCAAGTATAATCTCAATAAGTGGGGTATTCAATCTGATACTCAATGTGTTTTATGTGAAGAGGAGACTGTCGAAACTGTAAATCACCATTATTTTGAATGCTGTTATACAAAGTACATCATTATCAGGAGTCTTCTTAAGTTGGGTGTATCACACCCCATTGAGCCTCTTCTTCCAGAAGTAAGGGTTTACTTCCTATCTCATTTTACTAGGAAAGACACCATTAGCATGCTAGCCAATAAAACTCTCTCAGCAATTGTTTGGCACATCTTGAAGGAAAGAAACAGAAGAATTTTTGAAGGAGCAAAAAAGTCCAAAACCCAACTTTTTGAAGATATAGCGGCTGACGTAAGGAGTATTATCAGATATCAGGACCCCACTACTCCAGATGCTAGGCAGGCCGTGGCGAACTGGGAGTTTAGAGATGCAGGTTGACAGTGCAGGTTGTGGTTGATTTTGTACATGGTGGATGAGTATTATATTTGTGGATGTATGTTTTGGTTTGGGCTGGGTTGTTTGCTCTGTTTTTTGGGAATATTTTCACACCTATTGTACTTTCTAGGTTGAGGATGTGGGGGTTGGTTGTCTGTAGAGAGTGACGGCGCTTGTGCCCTATCCTCTCTCATTCATCCACACCCATTCTATTCTATTCTATCTATTGTATTCTTTGTACACTATTATTATATTAATAAAGATTGCCACTAACTTTCCATATATATATATATATATATATATAGTTGATATATATATAACTCTCTCTCTCTCTCTCAATTCTAGAGAGAGAAGCTCCGGCGATTTTGTGCGGGATTTAGGGCGGCGTTCGAAGCCGGCCGCCTTCGCGACTGGCCTAGCGTCGGATCGTCGATCTTTCGGCGGATTGGCGGAGCTGCTCGAGTGAGAAGTTGTTTTCGTGTTCGAAGCAGGATTCGAGTAGAAGCGTCTTCGATTTGAGTTCGAGATCTAGATCTGAGATCTGAGTTCTTCGCACTCCTATCTCTTTTTCGAATCAAGATCTCTCCGCTGAGGTCTTGATTCGTGGTAAGACTCTTGACCTATTTCGTTTTCTTGATTTATGGTACGAGTTCGTTTGTTTGAGCGTGTTCTTCTGTGGATCTTGCGATCCTGGTTGGCGAGGCAGAGTTCCTGCTTCGGAGGCAACTCCTTGCTCTCTGGAGTGGTGGATCCCTGGTTTGGAGTGGATCTCCTCTCAGTGGCTGATTGAGCATCTTCACCTCCTTTTCTGATCGGATTGGACTCTCCGGGAGGGATCAAGATATATTCTGTATATATCTTGATCCGGCGGTGAGTGCTCGTGATCTGTTACTACTGGTGCTTGATCCTGCTTGGTGCCTGATCCATTTCTGTTTCTGATACATTTCTTGTGTTGAATTGCTAATGGCTACTAATGTTGATCTTCCGGCGGGTGGATCGGGAGATGTGTCTACTGCTAGTTTGAATGGATGGAAGACGGTGGCTAGCAAGAATCCCATAGATAACAATACTCGTGTACAGGATAAAGGGAAGAGGAAGGTTCAGTTTGATGGGAGAGGAGGTACTATTAATAGGCAAGTTAATAGGCCTGATGCTCGTAAGGTGTTCGAGCGAAGGGCTGCTCGCCCGACGGTTCCGATTAAGATCAACGTCAATGCTGATAAAAGATCCTGGCTGGAGGTATGCACTAATAGGAGGAAGTTTTCTAATGCTTTTGAAAGGTCTTTTGTCCTGCCATTGCTTGATGAAGAAGGAGTGGCCACGGCGGTGTTGACAGAGGAGATGCTGGCCGAAGGAGCTGAGATCTGAGAACACACTCTCATTGGATACGTACTGGGGGATACGCCATACTACGGGCAAATGAAGGCGTGGGCTGCTAGGATGTGGAGAATTCGCAAGGAGGTCAGTATATACTCCAGAGATAACGGCTATTTCTTCTTCAAGTTTGAGACCAAGGAGGATAGAGACGCGGTGCTATTCGGTGGGCCGTGGCTGTTCGACGGAAGGTTGGTGGTGCTGCAGCAATGGAGTGCCAATGAAGGATACGAACATGACCTGCTTACTGCTGTTCCAATCTGGATTCAAATTCCTAACCTCCCGATCAACCTCTGGACGCTGCGAATCTTGAATGCTATCGCCAGCGTGATAGGCGCTCCCATCTGCTTGGATCGTGCCACGGCGAGGATGGAACGCTTGTCCTATGCCCGATGCCTGGTCGAGGTGAAAGCGGATACGCCATTGCCGCGGTCTGTTGCTATCCAACTTGGAGACAGATCGACAATCAGCTTGGAAGTTAAGTACGAATGCGAGCCGCCTCGTTGCTCCAGTTGCGTTTGTTTTGGACATCTCTCGTCTCAATGCCCTTCGGTTGCTAGGGGTGCCAGCTTGGTGAAGGAAAAAGGTACGCTACGAGAGGGCGAGCATCTTGATACTGTTAATATCGCTTTGAATATTTGTAATGTTGAGTCTTCTGATGTTGGGATTGAGGAGGAGACATGGAGTGATTGTATTATGGGAGATGATAACAACAGGGGGCGGCGGCTGCGTCTGCCGTGAACATGGGAGATGCCCAATTAGTAGAGGTTAGGGTGGCTGTGCCCACGGAGATAAGTTGTAACGCTATTCCGAAGGCCTCGGCATGTGAGGAGGAGGTTACGGGTGAAAAGCTTTGTAGTAGGTGGAATGGGGGTGAGAAGGGATGTAATGACGCTAATGTCGCGTTAGAGAGCGAGACTGCTGTCGTTGTAGTCGAAGCAGCTGCGAGTGAGGCTGATGTCCTAGCTGTGTCCAGTATCGGTGTTAAATGTAACATGTTAGGCCAGCAGCATGTGCAAGAAGAGGGAGAAATAATCAGCGGCAAAAGCGGCGGGAAGAAAACCTTGTCTACAGATAGGGATGCTGTGGAATTTACTCTGGAGGATGTAGCGCTAGCTGCGACTAGCGGATCGGGGGCGAAGGCAGGCCCATGTACCATAAAGGCAAATGTACCTCTCAATAATAAAATGGGGGGAAGAGGGTCTGGGCATAGCTTGATGGGGGGGGTTGGGGACGCGGCGCTACCTTACCTAATATACCAAATGACCCAACGAACAAAGCAAGCAACGTCGATCCCTCTCCGCAATCATGGAGGAATATTAATCCCTTCGACGTTTTGAATGAGGATGAGGCGATAGGGGGCTCGCTCCGTGTTCAATCCGATAATGAAGACGAGCCGAACGAACTAACAGTTGATAATGAGGCTTGGTATTTGGAGCAGGAGATGTTGAAAAAACAGGGCAATGGGCAAAAAAAGCAGAGTCAAAATAAGGGGTTGGGGACCCTTAAGGGCATTCGTAAGAGTGCTAGGCCCAATGGGGATGATGAGCATTCCCACCCAAAATCTAATAAATGACCTTACTCATCTGGAATACCCGAGGGCTCAATAACGTTGCTAGGAGGAAAGATTTGAAGAATCGCCTCCGTAAGCACGTTCCCTCGCTTATTGGGTTACTTGAAACTAAAGTTGTGCGGGATAATGCGCATAGAATCCTTAAGTGCTTCCCTCAGAAGTGGCTTTCGTTAGACAACTGTTCATATCACCACAATGGTCGCATTGTCATCGTGTACGATCCCGATACGTGGGAGTGTGTTGTGGAGGATATGTCTGCCCAACATATCACTAAGAGCTGTATAAATACTGCTGGGTTTGTTATGGTGACTACCGTTGTTTATGCATCCAACTCTTCTCTTGATCGAAGAGAACTCTGGGATTCGATCATGGCTAGTGCTAGCAAGTATAACTATGTTCACTGGATCATTGGTGGAGATTTTAACTGTGTTAGATATACGATGGACAAAGTGGGTGGTAGGCCGATCGATGATCGTATGGTGAAGGAGTTTAATGATTGTATTAATGCGAGTGGTCTCTTGTAGTTGAAAACCATTGGCAACCCTCTTAGTTGGAACAACCGTAGCATTGGGCTCCGTCGTATAACGGCTACTCTTGATCGTTCCTTTTGCAATAGTAAATGGATGGATGTTCTTACATCCTCATATTGTGAATACATTGCTGGGGGGTCTAGCGACCATTCCGCTCTTGCTATCCATCTTCATCCTATGGGCAACTCTGATCCCAAACCCTTCAAGTTTTTTAATGCTTGGGTCAATTCTCCTGAGTATACCGATGTTCTTAAAGAGCATTAGAGCACCGCCACGGGAGGGTGTCCTATGATCCGGTTAGTGGCCAAATTTAAGAACTTGAAGTTGGGCCTTAAGCAGTTTGGTACTGCTTTTAGAGATGCGAATGATGTGATAAAAATTCGTTCTGATCTCGCCACTATTCAGAATGATCCGGATCTTGTCACTAGTGTTGAACTTCAAAGGAAGGAACAATCTATATTAAATCAGTTAATTGATGCTATTGATAATGAAGAGTCCGTTCCTAAGCAGAAAAGTAGGCAAGACTGGTTGCATCTGGGGGACCGTAATTCCCGCTTTTTTTACACTGCCATGAGGGCTAGGCAGAATCATAATAATCTTAGGCACCTTATTTCTTCTGATGGTTTGCGTAATGATCATATTGATATGCTAAAGAAAGAAGCCCCTGAATTTTACTCTAGTCTGTATAATCCGAATGATTATTGGAGGGTCTTTCCGTGTCTTACTTCTAAAAGAATCCTTACCAAAGAGGCTGCTGAGTGGGTTGAAAGGCCTGTTCTTGCTGATGAAGTTAAGAATGCTGTTTTTCAAATTGGGGCCGATAAAGCCCCTGGTCCTGATGGTTTCAATGGTTTATTTTATCAAAAATCTTGGGATATTATTGGCAAGGATGTTACCTTGGCTATTCTAAACTTTTTTAAATCGGGAAGGATCCTTCGGTAAATTAATCATACCTTCTTAACTCTCATCCCCAAGAGTGCCAATGCTTCGGGGCTTGGTGATTATAGACCCATTTCTTGTTGCAATGTTCTCTACAAGATTATCAGCAAAATTCTTTGCAATAGGTTGAAACGTGCGGTCATTGAGCTTATTTCACCAAACCAGGCCGCCTTCCTTCAGGACCGTCTCCTTGCGGATTGTGCTCTGCTTGCTCATGAGCATATTAGGGATTTTAATAACCCTATGGGTGCCAGGGCTTGCCTCAAATTGGACTTCCGAAAAGCTTTTGACAGTGTTAATAGAGAATTTGTCTACTTTATGCTGCATCGTATGGGTTTCAAGCACAGATTCATTGGCTGGATTTGTGAATGTATCTCCACACCTTACTTCTCTGTTATGATTAATGGGTCCCCCTATGGCATGGTCTAGTCTAATAGGGGGTTGCGGCAGGGAGACCCCTTGTCACCTTATCTCTTTGTGATAGTTATGGAGGCCTTCTCTTTGCTTATGGCTAAAGCCAATATTATGCGCAGCATTGATCCTATGAAGCGTATGGGAACGGTCACGCATCTCCTCTTTGCTGATGATTTGCTTGTTTTTTGTCGTGCCACCACTAAATCTTTTGAGGGGTTAAAAGACCTTATCACTACTTTCAAGTCCTATATTGGGCTCGAGTTTAACTGGTCCAAGAGTGCGGGTATTTTCAGTAAAGGTACCAGGTCCTCTAGTAGCCTTGCTGAGATCTTGGGCATTCAAAGGGTGCAAACTCTCTTTACATATTTGGGGCTCCCTCTCTCTGCCAAGTACCCCAATGCCTCTACTTATAGCCGCTTGATTGATAGATGTTCAAACCGTTTGCAGGGATGGTCCTCATCCTTACTATCCATCGCTGGTCGTATTGAGCTGGTCAAATCCGTTATCTATGGTATGATTGGGTTTTGGATGCAGGCCTTCCGCATTCCTAAATCTGTGATTAGGACTCTTACCTCCATCTGCAGGAAATTTATTTGGGGGAGGAATCACCTTTGGGCTTGGGATGATTTATGTATGCCCAAGCAGGAAGGGGGTGTGGGGATAAGAAGGCTTACTGATTTGAGTAATGCTTATGGTATAAAATTGACATGGCGTATGCTCACTCATGGAGGGGTCTGGGCTACCTATATGAGGAATCAGTACACGAGTAAAAAAGGGTTGTTTTTGGCTAAGGCTCATCCTATGTAGTCTGGTACCTGGAAATTCATTTTAAATTGTCGGGAGTTCACTAAAAAGCTCATCAAGCGTAATGTCAGGGATGGGGCTTCTACTCTTTTCTGGGTTGATAATTGGCTTCCTGGTGGTCCTCTTTGTGACACCTATGATGTTCTTGAGGGGGAAGAGGGGAAAATGGTCAGAGATTATTGGTCTGATGAGGGATGGGTGGACAATAGCATCCTTATTCCTGTTCGCCGTATTATTTGCACTGTATCTTTGACTTCTGGTGATGATTCTTGGTCCTAGGTTTCTAAGACTCCTACTCTATGTAATACTTGGAATGGATCTCGGATTCTTAGACCGCTATTTCCTTATTTCAAGGTGGTTTGGCTTCAAGGGGATATTCCCAAGATGGCTATCACGTTACAGCGAGCTTTTCACGGGAAACTTCTAACCCGTGATAAGCTCGTACAGTGGGGAGTGCCCACTTCACCCTTTTGTGTTCTATGCTCTGATAATATTCATGAAAACATGGCTCATATATTCTTTGAATGTAGTTATTCTAACTACATACTTTGCAGGGGCTTTCTTAAAATAGGGATTACTTCAGCTTTGCCTAACTCTTTGGTAGGAATTGGTGATTTGATTCTCTCTCATTTCCAAAAAGAGGCCAACCTAGGGAGGTTGGCTAAGACTGTTATGTCTGTGATGACCTGGCACATATGGAGGGAGAGAAACATGAGAATCTTTGAGGGTAGTAGACAGATTCATACCCTTCTTTTTGAGAGCATTGCTAAGGACATCAGAATTGCATTGCGACATATGGAGTGGGACCAGGATGACAATCTCTCTCCCCCCTCAAATTGGGGTTTTTTTTGCTTAGGTTGTTGATAAGCTTGTAATCTTTGTTTTCTTTTTGGCTCTTGGGTAGCGGAAGGTGCCTTGTAGAGGTGGGGGTGACTGGCGCCTGTGCCCTTATCCCGCTCTACTCGCATCCTTCTTCCACCTTAGAGTCCTGTATTCTTTTCATTGATTCAATAAAGATAAAGCATATTCTTCAAAATATATATATATATATATTTGGAAAGTTAACGTTGTTCTCATTGATCAAATATACAAATTACAATAATAGCACATCTAGGCATGTGGTATCAATAGGGAGAGGATAGGGCACAAGCGCCGTCACTCACCACTATCAATCCCCCATCCCAAATATTGCTATTCCCAAAGGTGATATATACAAACAAAATTGGAATCTCCAAACTCATCCCAAGTCCATAAAGCCCCAACTGGAAAATACAGTAGCTTCATCATTCGTAGACGGTTCTAGGTCATATAACATAACTCTGATGTCTACGGCTATCTCCTCAAATAGGGTGGTCTTACCTCTCTTCTCTCCTTCAAAAATGCGACGGTTTCTTTCCTTCCAAATATGCCAAACCGAGGTTGCCAGGACAGATTTGCCCAGAATGTCCAACCGCCCTTTCCCCCCAAATTGGTTTAGCCAGAGCTTCCCAATCTCGCTTAATCTCGGTGAAATCTTGGTTGAGACATGGAGCTTTAGCATGGCTCTGCTAATTATGTAATTAGATAAGCTGCACTCAAAAAATAGATGATCTATGTTCTCCTCTTTTCCATCATCACATAGCACACACTCGGCTGAAGTAGGGATCCCCCGCCTACTCATTATATCACGGGTGAGAAGCTTTCCCTGAAAAGAACGTAGCAAATTAATAGACATTTTAGTGGTGTGTCGGTTATACCAAATTAGTTTGTGGAATGGAAATTTGCTACTACGCTTTCGGATCCCCTCCCAAGCATCTTTGAAACAAAATCTGTCCCCAGGCAGCCAAGTCCATTCATCAGCTCTCGCCTTCAAACGATGATGGGAAAATAGTGGCCGAATGCTGGATAAAGCCGGTTCCATGCTCCAATCCCCATCTACCCAATAGTCAGCAACAGTCTTCAGTTCGGCGCCTGGTGGGATGTCGCATAGTCTGTGCAATGGCCCGCTGTCCGTCCAAGGGTCAATCCAGAACAGAGTTTCCCACCCATCCCTCACCAACCTGTGAATGAGCCTACAAGAATTGCTGCAGTAGTTTAGTAGCCTCTTCCATGTTCCCGAATGCGTGGTATTCACTGTTGCCGCAAAGAAACTATTGCCGGCACCATATCTCGCCCCCATATGCTTTGCCCAAATGCTATCTGAAGTCAGGTATCTCCATGTAAGCTTTAGCCCTGCTGCCGCATTTAGATCCTCCAGTAGCCTGATTCCAATGCCTCCTTCCTCTTTTGGTCTACAAATATCTGCCCAAGCCCATGCTCTAGATGAGCCCAAAATAAAACGCCGGCACATAGAAGAGATAACCTTCAGGATATTGGCTGGGATGTGAAATGCATGCATCCAAAAAGCAACAATCCAGTATATCACAGTTCTCACCAATTCAATACGCCCTGCAATAGAAAGTAATGAAGTACTCCAACCCAACATCCTCTTCTTGCATTTATCAACCAACCTTCCGTAATTAATAGTCCTTGGATATTTAGAAGAAAGAGGTAATCCAAGATAAGTGGAAATTGTTGTAGCAATTTTGATCCCCAACAAATCCGATAATTCATTCTTTTTAGTAGCTCCCTTACTAAACAGACCCATGCTTTTATCCCAGTTTACCTGTAGCCCTGTATAGCCATAGAATTCATCCAGTAAATTCTTGATGCCCATGAAGGATCTGATATTTGCACGACAGAAGACAAGAAGATCATCGACAAAAAGAAGATGGGAGATTGATCCAGTACGCCGCATGGGTTGAATATTCCCCAAATTAATGGCCCTAGAAATCAGGATGGAGAAGGCTTCCATAGTAATGACAAATAGGTAAGGAGAGAGGGGGTCACCTTGACGAATTCCCCTATTTCCAGTGAAGTAACCATGGGGGGATCCATTAATCATTACAGAGAACGATGGGGTAAATATGCATAATTTAATCCAGCTAATAAAGATATCAGGAAATCCCAGCTGTTTCAGGAAGAAAAGAATGAAGTCCCGATTGACACTATCAAAAGCCTTGCGCAAATCCAATTTCAGACATGCACGGGCCCCCATAGGGTTGCTGATGTCCCTAATCTACTCATGGGCAAGGAGGGTACAGACCGTCAAAAGTCTACCTTTAAAAAAAGCGGCTTGGTTGGGTGAAATCAGTTCATGAATGACCACTTTAATCCTGTTGCAAATAATTTTGCTGATGAACTTGTAAAGGACATTGCAACAGGCAATCGGCCTATAATCCCCCAAATTCGACGCTTTGTCATTCTTTGGGACTAAGGTCAAAAAAGTGTGATTCACAGATCAAAGAAGTGAGCTAGATCTAAAAAAAGATTTGATGCAAGAAGATACCTCATCACCAATAAGGGCCCAGTTTTGTTGATAGAAGAATCCATTGTACCCATCTGGACTGGGGGACTTATCAGGTCCTACTTGGAAAACCGCATTTTTGATCTCTTCATCAGTAACCATCCTGCTAAGCCAAGTGGAAGAATCTGCAGTTAATATACGTTTCAGAACCAGATTCTGAAAGCTAGACTGGTAATGGCTTTGGTTGTATAATTCTTCAAAGAATGCAGGAGCTTGCTTCTTCAAATCTTCCTGAACAACATTACGGCCCCCCTTACTGTCAATTAGGTGGTGTAGGTTGTTACGGCAGATCCTACACTTCATAGCAGTGTAGAAAAACTTGGTATTCCTGTCTCCAAGGGTAAGCCAATCCTGCCTGCTTTTTTGACGAAACATGTCCTCTTCCAGCTTCATAGCTTTATTTAGATCCTTCAAGAGATGTTGTTCTTTGTGCTGCAAAGAGATGGAAGAGTGTATACCTGGTTCATTACGGATTTCTTCAAGCTCCCTCCTCACCTTTTTCACCATATTTGCCGCATTAAATTCTTCAGCCCAATCACGAAGCATAGGTTTCAATCTTTTAAGCTTTTGTGTCAGTTTATACATGGGAGTACCCTTGTCTTGGCCAGCCTAACATGGTTCAATTAGATCCCTGTAGCCTGGGCACTGGATCCAGTAGTTAAAGAACTTGAAAGGCTTAGGATAAGAAATAACCTGAGTATGCAGCTTCACCACCATAGGAGAATGATCACTTGTAGACGGATCCAGATAATTTGTAAAAGTCTCTGGAAGCAAATCAATCCAAGAAAAATTACAGAATACTCGATCGAGTTGGGCTGCAATACGCGATTTTCCAAGCCGATTGTTGCACCAGCTAAACTTATTCCCCGTACTTTTCAGCTCCTGAAGATCACATCTGTTAATGCATTCGTTGAAATCCTAAACCATAGATTCCTCCAGCTGCCTTCCCCCAACCTTGTCCTTAGTAAATAGGACACTATTAAAATCCCCTCCCACCAACCAATGGGACTTCCCAATCAGAGCAATATCAGCTTCTAAGCTTGTCCACAAGCTTTTCCTTTCAACCAAAGTATTACGCCCATACACCCCAGTGATGACACAAGCCAAACCACCACTATTAATACAAGTAACCGACATGTGTTGATCAGAGCAAGATAACCTTGTTGCCTTCCAAATAGTGGGATTAAAACACATAATGATTCGCCCTCCAGGCGCAAGATCAGAATTATCAAAAGTATACCAATCCCTAGTGATTATCTTATTAGAATCAGTGGAGGGAGCCTTGAGTTTAGTCTCCAATAGAATTACTGCAGAAGGATTTATTGAGTTAATCCTAGCTTTCATGTCTTTCTGCCGCACCTGATTATTAAGTCCCCTAATATTCCAAAATAATATAGTCATAGATCAAGATTGGGGTGTTGGTGTCACCTGAGTTCTTGCACTTCTCCTGACACTAGTCGGCAAGCTTGGTAACACTTTCTTCTTCCCATCTTTGATTTCAGCTTTGAGTCGTATCTGTTCCTCTACCACAGTCTCACATTCCGGATTCTCAATAGTTAAGCAAGCAGGTGGTAGGTTTGTGTCAACACCAACCCTGACTTCTCCCTGTCCATTCGCCCCTGTTTCAGCAATAGGTACAGCAACCCCATTATTGTTACACAACACCTCGGGCTCCGCCTAAGCATTGACCTCCCTATGATCCTCCTTCCCAGCGATTTTGCCCATCTTCGCAGCATCCTGTAAACAGTCCAGGTCGACCACAGTTCTGTTACACTGCACCACAGACACAGCCTGTACGTTGATCTCCTCATGATCTTCATTTCGGGCTATTTCATCCATCTTCGCAACACCCCCTAAATCCAGGACATTCCCTGCGGAGACAGGTGCTAGGCTAGTTGGCCTGGAGGAGAGAACAGGTTGTGCTCCTGTGTCTTCAACAGGAATGCATCCAACAGAATTACTTGTTCCTTGTTCAATATTGTCCTGAATTGTGGTTTCCTCATTGTCTATGTGATTATTGGGCACACAACAATGAGCCTGTGTGTTATTTGAAGTGGCTTCAGTGCCATGTGCATCTCCAGTTCCAACATATTGGATTGAAGGGAGCTTAGTCAATGCTGGACATTGCACATCTGTGTGTCCAAAGTAAACACACCGACTACAACGTGGGGATCGCCTTCAAATTTGGTGTCAATAGTGACAATAGATCCGTCATCCAATTCAACCTCAAAGGATGGGACTAAAGGAGACGTAGCATCTACCTCAATTAGGCATCGGGCATAGGAGATTCGCTCTAGGAAAGCAGTTGCACGATCCAGGCAAATAGGTTTACCTAGCACAGAGGAAATGATATTTAGCCCCTCAAGATGCCACATATAAAGGGGGACTCCATGTAACTGGACCCAAATTGGGATCGATGATAGAATGTCTCTGTCATGCTTCATATCTAGACTCCATCTCTTGAGAACGACTAGCCTGCCATCAAATAGCCAAGGCCCACCAGTCAAGACTCTATTGCACTCCTCCTCAGATTCAAATCTGAAGTAAAAAAATCCATTCTCCTTACTATATATTTGGATCCTCTTCTTTGTCTTCCATAATCTCTCCGTCCAAGAAACAATTTGACTATAATAGGGTATGTCACCCAATACATAGCCCACAAGCGTATTCTTCCATTTTTCAGCACCTCTTTGCACGAGTTCCCTAGGGAAAGTGGCACAGACAGATCCATCTTCACGAGTCTTTGGTTGGATATGAGTCATTCCCAAAGCAGCTCCATAAGTGCGTCTATTTGCACAAATGTCCACCCAAGAAAGCTTGTTGCCAGCAGTGTTTATATTGATAACAGGTCGTTCAGGCATTCTATCAAACAGTTTCCGTGCATGATCTCCCTGCTGCTGAGTAGGGCCTCTCGTGGCCATCCCCTTAGCCAACGTCCTATGAGGTAACCAACGCCTGTTCACTAGCCTGTTCCCATGCCGATAGGCCTCAGCTGTGTTCGCAGGTCTAGTAGGATGCCTTCGCCTCACCACCTGCCATCCGTCTCCACCATCCTCTAACCTTTGCTCAGTGATTAAATGAGGCCCGATCTGGGTTTCCCAAGGTCAAAAGCAGTTGATCCATGAGCGCCTCCGTCTTTGGTTAAGGTTTCTTTGTCTGAAGCCCGAGCCCTAAAACCATCAATCTCCCCCCCAGAAATTGAATCCTTCACAACATGGGCCAAGTGCCGTAGTTGGCCATCCACCGTAAGACAATTAGCCGCCCGAATGGAGCCTGTGCCGCCTTCACCATTCTCCTTCAGATCGCCTTTGGGGTCTCCAGTATCGCCAGAGCCGCCTTCCATTGACAGAGATTTTTGAATCCTTGTATATATATATATATATATATTACATTTGACAACATTTTTTGAATTTTAAGGCTGACTAGGACAAGATAAAGAGTGACTGAGATTTGATCTTGGTAAATCAATGGTTGAGATTGGATTTTGTGAAAATTTTAGTTGGAAAACTTAAATTTTGGTGGGAAAAGTGTCTTGGGAACCAAAACTTTGAAATTAGAAGTGTCTTGGGAAAGATTGTGGAGATTAAATTTGGGGGGAAAGTGTCTTGGGAACCTAAACTTTGAAATTAGAAGTGCCTTGGGAAAGATTGTGGAGATTAAATTTAGGAGGAAAAGTGCCTTGGGAACCTAAACTTTGAAATTAAAAGTACCTTGGGAAAGATTGTGTAGAAGCATGATCCATTAAATTAAACAAAATAAAAAACTTAGCGTAAAACAATTTCGCGGAACAACAAATTAGCGTAAAAAAACCCCTGAGGTTTGTTGTTTCGCGTCGAAGGCGCCCGCTAAATTTTTTTCCGCTAAGTTGTTGTTTCGCGCCAAAGGCGCGGGCGCCAAATTTGTTGTTCGACGTCGAATTTGTTGTTCCGCGTCGAATTTGTTGTTCCGCGCCGAAGATGCCCGTGCCGCTAAATATTTTTACGCTAATTTATTGGTTTGTTAAATTTTGGCTGTGTAAATAATTTTTCGGGAAACAAAGATTTCGCGGGGGAAATCTTAAATGAGGGCGGTCGCCCGCGCCGAGGGTGCCCGCTAAATTTTTTTACGCTAAATTGTTGTTTCGCGCCAAAGGCGCGGGCGCCAAATTTGTTGTTTGACATCAAATTTGTTGTTCGACGTTGAATTTGTTGTTCTGCGTCGAAGGTGCTCGTGCCGCTAAATATTTTCACGCTAATTTATTGTTTTGTTAAATTTTGTCTGTGTAAATAATTTTTCGGGGAACAAAGATTTCGCGGGGGAAATCTTAAATGAGGGCGGGCGCCCGCACCGAGGGTGCTTGCTAAATTTTTTTACGCTAATTTGTTGTTTCGTGCCGAAGGCGCGGGCACCAAATTTGTTGTTCGACGATGAATTTGTTGTTCCGCGCCGAAGGTGTCCATGCCGCTAAATATTTTTACGCTAATTTATTGTTCTGTTAAATTTTGGCTTCGGCGCCGAAGGCGCCCGCTAAATTTTTTTATGCTAATTTATTTTTCCGCGCCGAATGCGCAGATGTCAAATTTGTTGTTCGACGTCGAATTTATTGTTCCGCGCCGAATTTGCCGGTGCCGCTAAATATTTTTACGGTAATTTATTGTTCTGTTAAATTTTGGATGTGGAAATAATTTTTCGAGGAACAAAGATTTCGCGGGGGAAATCTTAAATGAGGGCGGGCGCCCGCTAAATTTTTATACGCTAATTTGTTTTTTCGCGCCGAAGACACGGGCACCAAATTTGTTGTTTGACACCGAATTTGTTGTTCCGCGTCGAAGGTGCCGTGCCACTAGATATTTTTACGATAATTTATTGTTCTGTTAAATTTTGGCTATGTAAATAATTTTTCGGGGAACAAGATTTCGTGGGGGAAATCTTAAATGAACCGTGCCCGCTGGCATGGGTTATGACTAGTTTGTGTGTGTATATATATAACCTTAGTTATGACCGCTGGCGAAGGGGGATTTCCCGGCGGCTCAGGCGTCAGTGTCGTGGGACTAGGGGACAAGGGGGCGGCACTGGTGTAAGTGCCGCCGGAGATGGGATGCAGACTCAGATTCGGTGGATGTACTTGGAGGATGCTTTCTACAAATGGATTGTGGACTAAATACATGAAGAATAATTACAAAGACTGTGAGAATTTTTTTGCGGCAACAACTAATGTATGCCAGTTAGGCACTTGTAGGTTTATGATGGGATGCATGCAATACTCCAAAAAGTTGATCAAGAGAACGGTGAATGATGGAAACACAACCTTATTCTGGCTTGATAACTGGCTCCCATGTGGGGCGTAATGTGATTCGGTGGATGTACCACAGGGGTCTGGCCTTAAAAAAGTTAAAGACTATCGGACGAGCACATGTTGGAGCAATGATCTGGAAGTAAATGAGGTAAGGCATCTACTACCAAACATTACCCTCTCGGCATGCGCTGACACCTGGAAATGGAATTCTGACTCAGATTTCTCGTTCAAATCAGCATGGAATGGAGCTCGTCAACCATGTGCGCGCTTTCCCTATGCGAAGCTCACTTGGAAACACTCACTCTGCCAAGAGCATTTCAAGGCAAACTTATGACTAGAGACAGGCTTGTCGCCTGGGGGTCCAACAATGAATCCGGATGTGTGCTATGTAGTGAAGGTATTGAGGAAGACACTAATCACTTATTCTTTGGGTGTGAGTATACAAGATACCTTCTAATCAGGAGCCTATATAAGCTGGGAGTCCAATGCCACATTGAGCCCCTTTTGGGAGAAGTAGGAGACTATTTTATGCAGCACTTCACGGGGAAAAATACCATGGGGTTACTAGCAAGACCTGTTCTTGCAGCGATGGTTTGGCATATCTGGAAAGAGAGGAATATGCGAATCTTTGAGGGGGTTGAGAGATCTAAGTCGCTCCTCTTTGAAGACATTGCGGCAGCACCAGGATTATTCTTAGAGATCATGAGCCTGCAGGGACGAAGGCTGCTCAGTCCATAGACAATTGGGGCTTTAGAGACAATGGCTAGATTGCCTTTGCTGTAACTTTTGCTGTAGCATTAGCTGTAACCTTGGCTCTTGTGCACTGTAATTCCTATATCTGTTTGTTTGGGCTAGGGGTGAATACTGTAACGGCCTGTTTCTGTAAATACATAATTCGTATGTATTCTATTAGTATAGTAACTTATTAGAGTATTAGTATATATGGTTTGTGTTAATTATTATTTTCATACCTGGAGGAAGCGACTTAGCGATCGCGTCTATATCTTCTTTAACTTTGGGTGATGTTGTTTGCATGGGCGAGATCGTAATAATCCGATTACCCTAATCAGATTATCCATCAAATCTTATCTTGATCAAATCTTAACCAATATCTTAACCGAATGGGTGATAATATCTAATCCCAATATATCAGATATCCTAACCGAATAAATTTAGTTAACGGATCACCCAAATCATATCTTATATTAATAAATCTTACTAAATCAATATCCAAATCAAACCTTTTATAAACTAGACCCATTACATCCAACCCTTAAATTTAGTTATAATAATCTCATATTATCCTTGATGTGTTGATCTCATTAGTATACTTGCATTAGGTTAGCTTATTTAAATTTATTATTAATGGTTTAAGTTTTCAACAACTCAAATGTTTCCAAAACTCAAAAAGTTTTCAAAAAGTTCAAATGTTTAAAAAAAATGAATTCAAATTCTTTTTGAAAACTTCCTATTTTAATCCTAATAAAGTCTATAGCTGATTTAGTAGAGTCCTAATTATGTATGTCTTTCATTGATAAACTCTGGATGTCTGGTTTCATTATTATGCTTATAGTTAATTCATTAAGAGTGTATTAATGTTTAAGGTCTAAAAATTCAAATGTTTTAATTTCAAATATTTTCAAACTCGAATTCAAATTGTTTCTCTTTTTATATCCTAATCAATTATAGCTAATTTAGAAGTTTCCTCTCATTTAAAACCAAATAATCACTCTCTATTAATTCTAATTTTCAAACTTTCCTTTACTAACTTTCCCTAATTAATAGTATGTTTTCAACCTGCCTAAATAACTAGCTAACTCTCTAATAATTATTAATAAAAACAAAATTAATATTGTTATTCAAAAACTTTCCTAAATAGCTCTTGCTAAATAATTTCCCTAATGATTGTAATTAAAACAAATCAATTCCTATTAAATTCATTTCTGATTTTCTAACCTTCCTAATTTTTCTAAAACCATTAATCTCCCCTATTAATATTTATATTTCAAACATTCCCAAATTATTAATATGTTTTACAAACTTTCCCAAAAAAATGTTGAAAGCACTTACTCTTTTTATTGATTATAATTAAAACAAAGAAACTTCTATAAAATCACTTTCCTTCTTTTCTTTTCTTTCAAATTCTTTCTATTTCTTCCCTAACCCTAAACACCCTAGGGTTACTCACGCACAACAAGCCAGGCTGCACCCCTCATATCCTCTCTCTCTCTCTCTCTCTCTCTCTCTCTCTCTCTCTCTCTCTTATAAACATAAGGTTTAACCCGTATTGTTTCAGAGTGTTTTCTCACTACAAAGCGTTGACCGTGGAGAACCCGGTCAACGTGGTCAAGGGGCCCGCTTTGGGTCCCTTGGGGGGCTTCGAATTGGTGCAGAAGGGGCGAGGGGAAGCCTCGGCCCTGGTTGAGACGCTCGGCCTCGGATAGACGTGCTCGGCCTCGGCTGAAAGGGGGACGAGGGGTAGCCTCAGTCGCCCGGGTAGATGCAAGGCCTTCGGGAGGCGAGGGGGAATCTCGGACCTGACTAAGACGCTCGGCCTCGGTAGGGCGGGCTCGGCCTCGGCAGGTTGACGGTGAGGGGAAGCCTCACTATCCAGTCGATCGAGTGGTCGGAGAGGGGCGAGGGGTAGCCTCGGCCCGTTGGTCAGCTGTCCACCTGCGTAGACGAGAACGCTCGTCAGGGGGCCGGACCTTGGTTCCGGCCAAATCCCCTCCGATGCCTAAGTCAGATAGTGATCTGAGAAAGGAGGCCCGGCGGAGACGGTTCGACTCGTGAGGAGATCGTAACGGCGTCTCTCGGCGCGAGCGGGGGAGGAAGGAGATGAATTGGGGGAACGAGGTCGTTGATGGAGTACCTTAGGTTTTGTTACCTGAGATGCGGTCCCTTTCTTCGTCGTCTTCCTGGCCCTTTTGTAGAGCTCCCAGCGCGGTTGCCCCTGGCCCACGTCCCACGCCCGCCATCGATCATGCCCCATCAGTCCCCCCTCGCCGCCGCCCTTTCCGCCATGCCAGCACCTCCCCATTATCGCTATTAGTGGTCGCGCGTCCGGGGGAGTGGTTTTCGCAGGAGTGGGCGAGTGACCAGCGGGTTATTGGGGCCGGGTCGGATCGACGTTCGAGAAGGTCCCTTATAGGGCCTTTGCAGAATGGGCTTTTGAGGATGCAGATGGGCTCTTGACCTGTGGTCGGGCTCCTGGGCTCGTGTCTTTTGGGTCTTGGTCAAATAGGCATAACAATTGCCCCCATCGGTCGGGTTGATCGGCCTCGGCCGGTTCAACTCGGCCGATGTGACTTCTGCCGATTTTTACAAGCTCTCCAGTCGATGCCGACTCATTTATTAGTCGTCATCATGAGTTGGCCCGTTCGATGTTTTTAAGGCGCGGGTTCCGAAGCGCCGTCGGCCTTCGGATGTTGCCACGTATAGCGGCAAGCTTATCCCTGCCGCTCGCAGAGTCGTCTTAAGTGGAAAAGCCGAGGGATTCGTGAGCCGCCATCCCGTCGCCTTTCTTCTTTGTGCTGATCCCCCTTCTGTCTGAGCTCTGCCCCATGTCGTCTTCCTCTGCTACGGGTTCGGTTCGGCCAGAGCGCGATGCGGCTCCAGGTCTGGCGGGTGGCACTCCTTCGGTGATTAGTCAGCATGGGGATGATCCTTCAGGGGTTCCTTCCGAGGTCTTGGCGTGGCCTTCGTCGATCTGTTCCACCGCCATCGGGAGCATGCGCTCCTCCTACCTGCTTCCGCCCTACTCGGCTCGTGCCCCTGGGGCTGACGAGCGGATCTGCTCTCCTGGTCCCAATGAGGTCGGAATATATGAGAAGTGCTTTCACTTCGGGCTCCGTTTCCCGCTTCATCCTTTTATCGTGGAGTTCCTTCAGGCCCACAATGTGTGCTTGTGTCAATTCTGTCCCAACGCCGTCGGGATCCTCATCGGGTTCGTTGTCGTCTGCATGCTGAAGGGTGTGGTGCCCTCTCTCCGCCTCTTTGCCCAGTTCTACCGCCTGAGCCTCCAC
Organism: Scilla litardierei; assembly: GCA_030789695.1. Lineage (NCBI taxonomy): Eukaryota > Viridiplantae > Streptophyta > Magnoliopsida > Asparagales > Asparagaceae > Scilla > Scilla litardierei. The sequence continues at coordinate 229,248,899 of CM061141.1, read as the reverse complement.
CAATCGGGGGCGTGGATTTACATCAGCGCCCGCCCGAAGATGTCCCTGGTGCTGGGGTTGCCGAGCTCTCTGAAACGCTGGAAGGGGGAATACGTGTTCGTCACATTCCACTCGAGCGTACACTTCCCGGCTCGGTGGGTGGCGGCCGGTGCCGTTGTTCTTAATCTGGGTGAGCCGACGGTCGCTGAGCAGCAGACGGCGAGGGACATGTTGGCAATTCCTCCGAGGGAGCGCTCGATCGACTTCCTCTTTAGTGACCTCAATTTGCGTAAGACGGTGTGGCCCCTAGGTAAGCTGCTCCGAGCGTTCGCCCCTCGAGGTCGCCCAGGTTCTGCTCTGTCTCTCATTTATTCTTTGAGTGCAGGTGGGTTCCCTCTCGGTCCTTCTCCTGCCAGCGCTCTCGTGCAGGCCTTAAACCCGGATCCGCGCAGAAGGGACCATGTGTTGGCGGTCCGGAAGAAGCAGCGGGTTGTGACCGCATCCGGAGGCTCGAAGCGAAAGAAGATGTCGTCTCCCTCTCTCCCCTTGCAGGGATCTCCCAAGAGGCTCCGTGAGGGGGTCGAGGGGGTCGACGTTCAGCCGACTGCTGACCGAGCTCATCCTGCTCCCGTTGAGGTTGCTTGGCCGTGGGCCGGCCCTTCACCTCTTCCGGACGGCTCTCTCCCGGATGCTTACAGTCGGTATCTTGGGGCGTTCCGCTCCGCTCCTGGCGAGTTCCCTTCGTCAGGGGAGGGTCTTCTTTGTCCACGCTTTCCAGTGGGTGAGAAGGAGTCGGTGTTCTCGAGCCGTGGAGCCGCCGCTCGAGTGGCCGAGAACTGTTGTCTCCCTCCCGATCAGGCGGTGTTGGACGGAGTCAGAGGTGATTGCTTGGCTACCTTCGTGATCCAGGCTGGTCAACAGGTAGTGTGTCTCTGCTTGTCCCCCCGTTCTCCAGCTGTTTTTGCCATCTTACCTTCGTTGCTTTGGCACAGTTGTCCTCGGTGGGCCTCTCGATGAGGCGCCAATTCGCGGCTCTTCCCAAAGCCAAATCCGTGGCTGGGCTAGGCCCTGAGGTCCCTGGCGAGGAGGAGGAGGAAGCTGGTCAGTTGGAAGAAGCGCGGGTCCAATCCCTGAACTCCCGCATAACTGAGCTGTCCTCTGCCTTGGAGGCGGCGGATCGTGAGAGAGCCATGGCTCTGGCCGTGAAGTCCGAGGCCGAGACGCGGTTCGCCTCTCTTTTAAAAGACGTCGACACGTCTGGAGGGGTCAAGCAGGTCCCCGGCCCGGCTGCTGCCTCTGAAGCCTCGGAGCTCTCCGATCGTCTGGATGCGGTGGAGGAGCAGGCGAGGGCCCTTGCTGCCCAACTAGGAGAGAAATCCCGGGAGATCGAGAAGGAGAGGGCGGAGCACCAACGCCAGGTAGAGACCCTAGAGGCTCGGCTGCGTGGGCTCGAGGAGGTGGATCCTGCCTGGATCGCTCAGGATGCCGTGGCGGAGTATGCCACCTCCTTTGTGGAGACCGCCTTATCGGAGGCGTACGAGAAGGGCTTCGCCCGGTGCCAGTCCGAGATCCAAGAGAAGTTCCCGCTCTCGGGGATCAACTTCGAGAAACTTCGGATGTATTCTGACGCCAAACGGAGTAGGGGGGGAGACCCTAGTGAGCCTCCAGCCTGTGGCTCCCCTGGCGCCCCCGGAGAAAAATGAGGGAGGGGAATGCCCCTCGACCTCTTCGTGTATCCTTCTGTATACCTTTTTGCTTTATCTGGAAGGGAATGAATTTAAAACAAATTTATTTCATAGGAAACGATACATCTATTGAAAGTACTTGCGTAAATATTCCGCATTCCAAGTGTGAGTGAGAACTCTCCCTTCCATGTCGGCTAGTCGGTAGGCTGCGGGTCCAAGGACCTCGACGACTTTGTAGGGTCCCTCCCATCTAGCCGCGAGCTTCCCTTTGCGAGTGGTATCGGTGGTGAAGCCCGCTTTTCGGAGGACCAGGTCCCCGAGGTGGAAGCTTCTCCCCCGCACCCGAGCGTTGTAGTATCGGGCCACCTTCTGCTTTTGGCGGACGATGGTGGCCAGTGACTGCTCCCGTCGCTCGTCGAGGAGCTCCAGGCTGAGCCCTAGGCCCTGTGAGTTCCGGTCTTCGTCAAAGTATTTGAGGCGAAGAGATTCTTCACCCAATTCGACCGGTACCACCGCCTCGGCCCCGTAGGTGAGCATGAAGGGGGTCTCGCCAGTAGCCTCCTTGTGGGTCATCCGGTATGACCAGAGTATCCCGGGGAGCTCTTCCGGCCAGTTCCCTTCGGCGTCCTTCACTTTCTTCCGGAGGGGCTCTATGATACACTTGTTGGCCGCTTCTGCCATCCTGTTGGTTTGGGGGTGTGCTACCGAGGCAAAGAGGAGCTTGATTCCCCATTCCTCGCAAAAATCTTTAAACCCTGCTGAATCGAACTGCTTCCCGTTGTCTGTGACGATGGCCCGTGGTACTCCGAATCGGGAGATGATGGAATTCCACACGAAGCTTTTCGCTTTCTTCCACGTGATGGTTGCCAACGGCTCGGCCTCGATCCACTTGGTGAAGTAGTCCACTGCCACGATCAGGTGCTTCCGCTGCCCTCGTCCTGGCTTGAACGGTCCGAGGATGTCGAGCCCCCATTTCGCAAAGGGGAGGGGGCTCACGATGGGGATGAGCTCTGACGGAGGAGTCGAGATGTGGTGGGCGTACCTCTGGCATTCTTGGCATTTCTGCACGTAGCTTGTAGCATCTTTGGCCAAGGTCGGCCAGTAGTACCCCTGCCTTAAGATCTTCTGCACGACTATCTTGCCCCCGTGGTGATTCCCGCAGATCCCGTCGTGAACCTCCCGTAGGACGTAGTCAGCTTCTTGCGGTCCGATGCACTTCAGGTATGGGAGGACGTCCGTCTTGGTCCAGCGTCTCCGGTAGAGCGTCCCCTCATGGATCACGTATCGGAGTGCTTTTCTCTCCAGGGTTCGGCGCTCATCCCCATCAGCCGGCACCTCTCCGTGGGTGAGGTATCGGATGATCGGGTCCATCCATGTTGGCTCTTGGTCGATCGCCATCACCTCGTGCTCCATCGTGCTGGGGGACGGCAGGTTCTCTACGTAGATGGTGCGGCCCAGCTGCTTTGGCGAGGACGAGGCCAGTTTTGACAAGGCATCGGCCCGCGCATTCTCTGACCATGGGAGGTGTAAGACCTCCACGTCCTTGAATTTGGACATCGCCGCTCTGGCAACTGGGAGATATCTCTGCATCGCCTCCTCCCGTGCCTCGTAACTCCCTAAGAGTTGGTTGACAATGAGCTTCGAGTCGCTGAGGAGGCAGACGGACTCGGCCCCGAGCTCCAGGGCCAGCCTCAGGCCGTTGATCACAGCTTCGTATTCTGCCACGTTGTTCGTGGCCGGGAACTCAAACCGCAACGCGTATTCTGCGATGTTCCCCTCCGGAGATCGGATCGCAATCCCGGCCCCTCCTCCTGACTGCGTGGCCGACCCGTCCACATGAACTATCCACGCTCCTGGATCCTCTAGCTGAGAGTGGTCAGCCGAAAGAAAGGACAAGGGTTGAGCAGTTACCGTCCCTGGGCCTTCTCCCTCTGGGGGGCCATTTCCTTCCGTCGTGCATTCGGCGATGAAGTCGGCTAGGGCCTGTCCCTTGATGGCCGTGCGCGGTTTGAATCGGAGGTCGAACTCGCTCAGTTCCACTCCCCAGTTTAGCATCCTTCCCATTCGATCGAATCTCTTGAGGTTCTGTTCCAGCTGTGAGTCGGTCAGGATCAGTATGGTGTGGGCCTGGAAATAGGGTCGGAGCCTTCGCGCTGAGAGGACGAGGGCGTACGCCAGTTTCTCCATGGGCGAGTATCGCACCTCCGCCCCCTTCAAGATCCGGCTCGTGTAATATACCGGCCATTGCACCCCGCCGTCCTCCCGGATCAGCACCGAACTCACAGCTTCCTCCGCGCACGCCAGGTAGAGGCTCAGCGACTCCCCTTCCCGGGGTTTGGACAGGAGAGGGGGGCTGCGGAGATACTCTTTGAGGTCCCCGAACGCCCGGGAGCAGTCTTCGTCCCAGAGTATCGTCTTCCTATTGTTCGGAGGTTCCGTGATTGCTTTCCTCAGGACCTTGAAGAAGGGAAGCGATCTTTCCGCTGATTTGGAAAGGAATCGCCCCAGGGCTGCGATGCGCCCGTTCAGCCTCTGTAGCTCCTTGATCGTCGTCGGCTCGCGCATGTTAACCAGCGCCTCGATCTTGTCGGGATTAGCTTCAATACCACGATTAGTTATCATAAATCCCAAGAATTTGCCAGATCTTACCCCGAACGTGCATTTCGCGGGGTTGAGCCGAATGTGGTGTCGCCGCAACCGCTCGAAGGTCTCCCGCAAGTCGGCGATGTGGTCTTCCGGTCGCCTTGATTTGACAAGCATGTCGTCGACGTAGACTTCTAGGTTCCTCCCGATCTGGGAGCTGAACACCTTGTTGACCATTCTCTGGTAGGTGGCCCCCGCGTTCTTCAAGCCAAAGGGCATCTTCTTGTAGCAGTAGGTTCCCCGGTCCGTCGTGAAGGCAGTCATCTCTTCGTCCCGGGGGTCCATCTGGACTTGATTGTACCCGGAGTAAGCGTCCATGAAGCTTAGCATCTCGTTTCCCGAGGCGTTGTCCACCAGGTGGTCGATGCGCGGCAGGGGGTAGCTATCCTTGGGGCAGGCCTTGTTGAGGTCACTGAAGTCCACGCACATTCGCCACTTCCCGTTGGGTTTTTTGACCATCACCACGTTCGACAGCCACTCCGGGTACCAGACTTCTCGTATGAAGCCGGCATCGAGGAGACGCTCCACTTCCTCGGAGGCTGCCTTCATCTTCTCGCCGCCCAGGTTACGCTTCTTCTGCCTAATCGGTTTGAAGTTGGGGTCGGCGTTGATCTGGTGGACGATCACCTGGGGGTCCACGCCGGGCATGTCTTTAGGCGACCAGGCGAAGATGTCCAGGTTCGCCTCCAGGCATTCGATCAGCTGATCCCTTAGGTCCGGGCTCAGCCCTCTCCCGATCGAGACGAACCGGCCCTCGATGTCCGTGACCGGGATTTGCTCCTGCTCCTCCGCAGGGGTGGGCCTAGGCCCACTCCTTAAGTCGAGCGCGGCCATCCGGTCAGCTAGACGATCCTCGGGACCTTCCTCCGCCAGTTGATAGCAGGTATTCGGTCTCCCCGCGTCGCCTTCGACTTGCCCCATCCCCCCCGGCGTTCGGAACTTAATGGTCCGATGGAGGGTCGAGACCACCGCGCCGACGGCGTTGAGTAGGGGTCGGCCGATGATCCCATTGTATTCCGACCCGATCCCCAATACGATGAATTCCACCGCTAGGGTCACAGAGTCTGGTGTGTTTCCGAGCGTTACCGGGAGATGGATAGTGCCGATGATGGGGGTGGAGTGACCCGTGAATCTGACCACGGGACCCGACCGAGGTCGCAAGTCTTCTTTCTGCCGGCCCATCTTCTCCAGGGTTGACATAAATAGGACGTCACAGGAGCTGCCGGTGTCGACAAGCAGCCGTCGCACTAAGGTAGTGTCTATGACCACTGATACCACCAAAGCCACGTCCGAGCTGCGTGCCGTTACGGGCGCACTCGGTCTCCCGACCGGTGGGGAAGGGGAGGGCATCCCGGCCCTTTCCTCACAACTCTCCTCGCGTCGGTCCTGTGCCCATTCTTGGCAACGATGGCGGGCCCTGTCGCCCCGCGTCGGGGCCTCGCCCTTCTTTCGCCGAGAGGAGGGAGGCCGCGTCATCGCAGATGTGGTTTGTTTCTTCGTGGGACAGTTTTCGTTCCCACAGACGGCGCCAGATGTTTCAGAGTGTTTTCTCACTACAAAGCGTTGACCGTGGAGAACCCGGTCAACGTGGTCAAGGGGCCCGCTTTGGGTCCCTTGGGGGGCTTCGAATTGGTGCAGAAGGGGCGAGGGGAAGCCTCGGCCCTGGTTGAGACGCTCGGCCTCGGATAGACGTGCTCGGCCTCGGCTGAAAGGGGGACGAGGGGTAGCCTCAGTCGCCCGGGTAGATGCACGGCCGACGGGAGGCGAGGGGGAATCTCGGACCTGACTAAGACGCTCGGCCTCGGTAGGGCGGGCTCGGCCTCGGCAGGTTGACGGTGAGGGGAAGCCTCACTATCCAGTCGATCGAGTGGTCGGAGAGGGGCGAGGGGTAGCCTCGGCCCGTTGGTCAGCTGTCCACCTGCGTAGACGAGAACGCTCGTCAGGGGGCCGGACCTTGGTTCCGGCCAAATCCCCTCCGATGCCTAAGTCAGATAGTGATCTGAGAAAGGAGGCCCGGCGGAGACGGTTCGACTCGTGAGGAGATCGTAACGGCGTCTCTCGGCGCGAGCGGGGGAGGAAGGAGATGAATTGGGGGAATGAGGTCGTTGATGGAGTACCTTAGGTTTTGTTACCTGAGATGCGGTCCCTTTCTTCGTCGTCTTCCTGGCCCTTTTGTAGAGCTCCCAGCGCGGTTGCCCCTGGCCCACGTCCCACGCCCGCCATCGATCATGCCCCATCAGTCCCCCCTCGCCGCCGCCCTTTCCGCCATGCCAGCACCTCCCCATTATCGCTATTAGTGGTCGCGCGTCCGGGGGAGTGGTTTTCGCAGGAGTGGGCGAGTGACCAGCGGGTTATTAGGGCCGGGTCGGATCGACGTTCGAGAAGGTCCCTTATAGGGCCTTTGCAGAATGGGCTTTTGAGGATGCAGATGGGCTCTTGACCTGTGGTCGGGCTCCTGGGCTCGTGTCTTTTGGGTCTCGGTCAAATAGGCGTAACAATTGCCCCCATCGGTCGGGTTGATCGGCCTCGGCCGGTTCAACTCGGCCGATGTGACTTCTGCCGATTTTGACAAGCTCTCCAGTCGATGCCGACTCATTTATTAGTCGTCATCATGAGTTGGCCCGTTCGATGTTTTTAAGGCGCGGGTTCCGAAGCGCCGTCGGCCTTCGGATGTTGCCACGTGTAGCGGCAAGCTTATCCCTGCCGCTCACGGAGTCGTCTTAAGTGGAAAAGCCGAGGGATTCGTGAGCCGCCATCCTGTCGCCTTTCTTCTTTGTGCTGATCCCCCTTCTGTCTGAGCTCTGCCCCATGTCGTCTTCCTCTGCTACGGGTTCGGTTCGGTCAGAGCGCGATGCGGCTCCAGGTCTGGCGGGTGGCACTCCTTCGGTGATTAGTCAGCATGGGGATGATCCTTCAGGGGTTCCTTCCGAGGTCTTGGCGTGGCCTTCGTCGATCTGTGCCACCGCCATCGGGAGCATGCGCTCCTCCTACCTGCTTCCGCCCTACTCGGCTCGTGCCCCTGGGGCTGACGAGCGGATCTGCTCTCCTGGTCCCAATGAGGTCGGAATATATGAGAAGTGCTTTCACTTCGGGCTCCGTTTCCCGCTTCATCCTTTTATCGTGGAGTTCCTTCAGGCCCACAATGTGTGCTTGTGTCAATTCTGTCCCAACGCCGTCGGGATCCTCGTCGGGTTCGTTGTCGTCTGCATGCTGAAGGGTGTGGTGCCCTCTCTCCGCCTCTTTGCCCAGTTCTACCGCCTGAGCCTCCACCAATCGGGGGCGTGGATTTACATCAGCGCCCGCCCGAAGATGTCCCTGGTGCTGGGGTTGCCGAGCTCTCTGAAACGCTGGAAGGGGGAATACGTGTTCGTCACATTCCCCTCGAGCGTACACTTCCCGGCTCGGTGGGTGGCGGCCGGTGCCGTTGTTCTTAATCTGGGTGAGCCGACGGTCGCTGAGCAGCAGACGGCGAGGGACATGTTGGCAATTCCTCCGAGGGAGCGCTCGATCGACTTCCTCTTTAGTGACCTCAATTTGCGTAAGACGGTGTGGCCCCTAGGTAAGCTGCTCCGAGCGTTCGCCCCTCGAGGTCGCCCAGGTTCTGCTCTGTCTCTCATTTATTCTTTGAGTGCAGGTGGGTTCCCTCTCGGTCCTTCTCCTGCCAGCGCTCTCGTGCAGGCCTCAAACCCGGATCCGCGCAGAAGGGACCATGTGTTGGCGGTCCGGAAGAAGCAGCGGGTTGTGACCGCATCCGGAGGCTCGAAGCGAAAGAAGATGTCGTCTCCCTCTCTCCCCTTGCAGGGATCTCCCAAGAGGCTCCGTGAGGGGGTCGAGGGGGTCGACGTTCAGCCGACTGCTGACCGAGCTCATCCTGCTCCCGTTGAGGTTGCTTGGCCGTGGGCCGGCCCTTCACCTCTTCCGGACGGCTCTCTCCCTGATGCTTACAGTCGGTATCTTGGGGCGTTCCGCTCCGCTCCTGGCGAGTTCCCTTCGTCAGGGGAGGGTCTTCTTTGTCCACGCTTTCCAGTGGGTGAGAAGGAGTCGGTGTTCTCGAGCCGTGGAGCCGCCGCTCGAGTGGCCGAGAACTGTTGTCTCCCTCCCGATCAGGCGGTGTTGGACGGAGTCAGAGGTGATTGCTTGGTTACCTTCGTGATCCAGGCTGGTCAACAGGTAGTGTGTCTCTGCTTGTCCCCCCGTTCTCCAGCTGTTTTTGCCATCTTACCTTCGTTGCTTTGGCACAGTTGTCCTCGGTGGGCCTCTCGATGAGGCGCCAATTCGCGGCTCTTCCCAAAGCCAAATCCGTGGCTGGGCTATGCCCTGAGGTCCCTGGCGAGGAGGAGGAGGAAGCTGGTCAGTTGGAGGAAGCGCGGGTCCAATCCCTGAACTCCCGCATAACTGAGCTGTCCTCTGCCTTGGAGGCGGCGGATCGTGAGAGAGCCATGGCTCTGGCCGCGAAGTCCGAGGCCGAGACGCGGCTCGCCTCTCTTTTAAAAGACGTCGACGCATCTGGAGGGGTCAAGCAGGTCCCCGGCCCGGCTGCTGCCTCTGAAGCCTCGGAGCTCTCCTATCGTCTGGATGCGGCGGAGGAGCAGGCGAGGGCCCTTGCTGCCCAACTAGGAGAGAAATCCCGGGAGATCGAGAAGGAGAGGGCGGAGCACCAACGCCAGGTAGAGACCCTAGAGGCTCGGCTGCGTGGGCTCGAGGAGGTGGATCCTGCCTGGATCGCTCAGGATGCCGTGGCAGAGTATGCCACCTCCTTTGTGGAGACCGCCTTATCGGAGGCGTACGAGAAGGGCTTCGCCCGGTGCCAGTCCGAGATCCAAGAGAAGTTCCCGCTCTCGGGGATCAACTTCGAGAAACTTCGGATGTATTCTGACGCCGAACGGAGTAGGGGGGGAGACCCTAGTGAGCCTCCAGCCTGTGGCTCCCCTGCGCCCCCGGAGAAAAATGAGGGAGGGGAATGCCCCTCGACCTCTTCGTGTATCCTTCTGTATACCTTTTTGCTTTATCTGGAAGGGAATGAATTTAAAACAAATTTATTTCATAGGAAACGATACATCTATTGAAAGTACTTGCGTAAATATTCCGCATTCCAAGTGTGAGTGAGAACTCTCCCTTCCATGTCGGCTAGTCGGTAGGCTGCGGGTCCGAGGACCTCGACGACTTTGTAGGGTCCCTCCCATCTAGCCGCGAGCTTCCCTTTGCGAGCGGTATCGGTGGTGAAGCCCGCTTTTTGGAGGACCAGGTCCCCGAGGTGGAAGCTTCTCCCCCGCACCCGAGCGTTGTAGTATCGGGCCACCTTCTGCTTTTGGCGGACGATGGTGGCCAGTGACTGCTCCCGTCGCTCGTCGAGGAGCTCCAGGCTGAGCCCTAGGCCCTGCGAGTTCCGGTCTTCGTCAAAGTATTTGAGGCGAAGAGATTCTTCACCCAATTCGACCGGTACCACCGCCTCGGCCCCGTAGGTGAGCATGAAGGGGGTCTCGCCAGTAGCCTCCTTGTCGGTCATCCGGTATGACCAGAGTATCCCGGGGAGCTCTTCCGGCCAGTTCCCTTCGGCGTCCTTCACTTTCTTCCGGAGGGGCTCTATGATACACTTGTTGGCCGCTTCTGCCATCCTGTTGGTTTGGGGGTGTGCTACCGAGGCAAAGAGGAGCTTGATTCCCCATTCCTCGCAAAAATCTTTAAACCCTGCTGAATCGAACTGCTTCCTGTTGTCTGTGACGATGGCCCGTGGTACTCCGAATCGGGAGATGATGGAATTCCACACGAAGCTTTTCGCTTTCTTCCACGTGATGGTTGCCAACGGCTCGGCCTCGATCCACTTGGTGAAGTAGTCCACTGCCACGATCAGGTGCTTCCGCTGCCCTCGTCCTGGCTTGAACGGTCCGAGGATGTCGAGCCCCCATTTCGCAAAGGGGAGGGGGCTCACGATGGGGATGAGCTCTGACGGAGGAGTCGAGATGTGGTGGGCGTACCTCTGGCATTCTTGGCATTTCTGCACGTAGCTTGTAGCATCTTTGGCCAAGGTCGGCCAGTAGTACCCCTGCCTTAAGATCTTCTGCGCGACTATCTTGCCCCCATGGTGATTCCCGCAGATCCCGTCGTGAACCTCCCGTAGGACGTAGTCAGCTTCTTGCGGTCCGATGCACTTCAGGTATGGGAGGACGTCCGTCTTGGTCCAGCGTCTCCGGTAGAGCGTCCCCTCATGGATCACGTATCGGAGTGCTTTTCTCTCCAGGGTTCGGCGCTCATCCCCATCAGCCGGCACCTCTCCGTGGGTGAGGCATCGGATGATCGGGTCCATCCAGGTGGGCTCTTGGTCGATCGCCATCACCTCGTGCTCCATCGTGCTGGGGGACGGCAGGTTCTCTACGTAGATGGTGCGGCCCAGCTCCTTTGGCGAGGACGAGGCCAGTTTTGACAACACATCGGCCCGCGCATTCTCTGACCATGGGAGGTGTAAGACCTCCACGTCCTTGAATTTGTACATCGCCGCTCTGGCAACTGGGAGATATCTCTGCATCGCCTCCTCCCGTGCCTCGTAACTCCCTAAGAGTTGGTTGACAATGAGCTTCGAGTCACTGAGGAGGCAGACGGACTCGGCCCCGAGCTCCAGGGCCAGCCTCAGGCCGTTGATCACAGCTTCGTATTCCGCCACGTTGTTCGTGGCCGGGAACTCAAACCGCAACGCGTATTCCGCGATGTTCCCCTCCGGAGATCGGATCGCAATCCCGGCCCCTCCTCCTGACTGCGTGGCCGACCCGTCCACATGAACTATCCACGCTCCTGGATCCTCTAGCTGAGAGTGGTCAGCCGAAAGAAAGGACAAGGGTTGAGCAGTTACCGTCCCTGGGCCTTCTCCCTCTGGGGGGCCATTTCCTTCCGTCGTGCATTCGGCGATGAAGTCAGCTAGGGCCTGTCCCTTGATGGCCGTGCGCGGTTTGAATCGGAGGTCGAACTCGCTCAGTTCAACTCCCCAGTTTAGCATCCTTCCCATTCGATCGAATCTCTTGAGGTTCTGTTCCAGTTGTGAGTCGGTCAGGATCAGTATGGTGTGGGCCTGGAAATAGGGTCGGAGCCTTCGCGCTGAGAGGACGAGGGCGTACGCCAGTTTCTCCATGGGCGAGTATCGCACCTCTGCCCCCTTCAAGATCCGGCTCGTGTAATATACCGGCCATTGCACCCCGCCGTCCTCCCGGATCAGCAGCGAACTCACAGCTTCCTCCGCGCACGCCAGGTAGAGGCTCAGCGACTCCCCTTCCCGGGGTTTGGACAGGAGAGGGGGGCTGCGGAGATACTCTTTGAGGTCCTCGAACGCCCGGGAGCAGTCTTCGTCCCAGAGTATCGTCTTCCTATTGTTCGGAGGTTCCGCGATTGCTTTCCTCAGGACCTTGAAGAAGGGAAGCGATCTTTCCGCTGATTTGGAAAGGAATCGCCCCAGGGCTGCGATGCGCCCGTTCAGCCTCTGTAGCTCCTTGATCGTCGTCGGCTCGCGCATGTTAACCAGCGCCTCGATCTTGTCGGGATTAGCTTCAATACCACGATTAGTTATCATAAATCCCAAGAATTTGCCAGATCTTACCCCGAACGTGCATTTCGCGGGGTTGAGCCGAATGTGGTGTCGCCGCAACCGCTCGAAGGTCTCCCGCAAGTCGGCGATGTGGTCTTCCGGTCGCCTTGATTTGACAAGCATGTCGTCGACGTAGACTTCTAGGTTCCTCTCGATCTGGGAGCTGAACACCTTGTTGACCATTCTCTGGTAGGTGGCCCCCGCGTTCTTCAATCCAAAGGGCATCTTCTTGTAGCAGTAGGTTCCCCGGTCCGTCATGAAGGCAGTCATCTCTTCGTCCCGGGGGTCCATCTGGACTTGATTGTACCCGGAGTAAGCGTCCATGAAGCTTAGCATCTCGTTTCCCGAGGCGTTGTCCACCAGGTGGTCGATGCGCGGCAGGGGGTAGCTATCCTTGGGGCAGGCCTTGTTGAGGTCACTGAAGTCCACGCACATTCGCCACTTCCCGTTGGGTTTTTTGACCATCACCACATTCGACAGCCACTCCGGGTACCAGACTTCTCGTATGAAGCCGGCATCGAGGAGACGCTCCACTTCCTCGGAGGCTGCCTTCATCTTCTCGCCGCCCATGTTACGCTTCTTCTGCCTAATCGGTTTGAAGTTGGGGTCGGTGTTGATCTGGTGGACGATCACCTGGGGGTCCACGCCGGGCATGTCTTCAGGCGACCAGGCGAAGATGTCCAGGTTCGCCTCCAGGCATTCGATCAGCTGATCCCTTAGGTCCGGGCTCAGCCCTCTCCCGATCGAGACGAACCGGCCCTCGATGTCCGTGACCGGGATTTGCTCCTGCTCCTCCGCAGGGGTGGGCCTAGGCCCACTCCTTAAGTCGAGCGCGGCCATCCGGTCAGCTAGATGATCCTCGGGACCTTCCTCCGCCAGTTGATAGCAGGTATTCGGTCTCCCCGCGTCGCCTTCGACTTGCCCCATCCCCCCCGGCGTTCGGAACTTAATGGTCCGATGGAGGGTCGAGACCACCGCGCCGACGGCGTTGAGTAGGGGTCGGCCGATGATCCCATTGTATTCCGACCCGATCCCCAATACGATGAATTCCACCGCTAGGGTCACAGAGTCTGGTGTGTTTCCGAGCGTTACCGGGAGATGGATAGTGCCGATGATGGGGGTGGAGTGACCCGTGAATCTGACCACGGGACCCGACCGAGGTCGCAAGTCTTCTTTCTGCCGGCCCATCTTCTCCAGGGTTGACATAAATAGGACGTCACAGGAGCTGCCGGTGTCGACAAGCAGCCGTCGCACTAAGGTAGTGTCTATGACCACTGATACCACCAAAGCCACGTCCGAGCTGCGTGCCGTTACGGGCGCACTCGGTCTCCCGACCGGTGGGGAAGGGGAGGGCATCCCGGCCCTTTCCTCACAACTCTCCTCGCGTCGGTCCCGTGCCCATTCTTGGCAACGATGGCGGGCCCTGTCGCCCCGCGTCGGGGCCTCGCCCTTCTTTCGCCGAGAGGAGGGAGGCCGCGTCATCGCAGATGTGGTTTGTTTCTTCGTGGGACAGTTTTCGTTCCCACAGACGGCGCCAGATGTTTCAGAGTGTTTTCTCACTACAAAGCGTTGACCGTGGAGAACCCGGTCAACGTGGTCAAGGGGCCCGCTTTGGGTCCCTTGGGGGGCTTCGAATTGGTGCAGAAGGGGCGAGGGGAAGCCTCGGCCCTGGTTGAGACGCTCGGCCTCGGATAGACGTGCTCGGCCTCGGCTGAAAGGGGGACGAGGGGTAGCCTCAGTCGCCCGGGTAGATGCACGGCCGACGGGAGGCGAGGGGGAATCTCGGACCTGACTAAGACGCTCGGCCTCGGTAGGGCGGGCTCGGCCTCGGCAGGTTGACGGTGAGGGGAAGCCTCACTATCCAGTCGATCGAGTGGTCGGAGAGGGGCGAGGGGTAGCCTCGGCCCGTTGGTCAGCTGTCCACCTGCGTAGACGAGAACGCTCGTCAGGGGGCCGGACCTTGGTTCCGGCCAAATCCCCTCCGATGCCTAAGTCAGATAGTGATCTGAGAAAGGAGGCCCGGCGGAGACGGTTCGACTCGTGAGGAGATCGTAACGGCGTCTCTCGGCGCGAGCGGGGGAGGAAGGAGATGAATTGGGGGAACGAGGTCGTTGATGGAGTACCTTAGGTTTTGTTACCTGAGATGCAGTCCCTTTCTTCGTCGTCTTCCTGGCCCTTTTGTAGAGCTCCCAGCGCGGTTGCCCCTGGCCCACGTCCCACGCCCGCCATCGATCGTGCCACATCAGTCCCCCCTCGCCGCCGCCCTTTCCGCCATGCCAGCACCTCCCCATTATCGCTATTAGTGGTCGCGCGTCCGGGGGAGTGGTTTTCGCAGGAGTGGGCGAGTGACCAGCGGGTTATTGGGGTCGGGTCGGATCGACGTTCGAGAAGGTCCCTTATAGGGCCTTTGCAGAATGGGCTTTTGAGGATGCAGATGGGCTCTTGACCTGTGGTCGGGCTCCTGGGCTCGTGTCTTTTGGGTCTCGGTCAAATAGGCGTAACACGTATAAACCCTGGCTCCCTACTCCACTTCATCATTTTAAAACCCTGAGAATCAAACTCCAGCCTTGGCCACTTCGTACACAACCTCATGCCACACATTTCTTTCTCACCTCTCTCCAAAACTAAACCATATTCCCTACAACATCTCGCCTGCAACTCCTTCCCATCGCCCTCCCACCTCCGTTCGAAACCCGACGCCGACAACCCCCGGCTCTCAGCCCGCCAGCAACTTCCCAACCTCGCCGTACAACGCCTCGACTACACATCACTCTCGCAGCTGCCATTCACCGACCCCCTCTCATCTCCATTTTTCGACGGCGACCCTGCCCGTCCAACCTCTGACGACCCGAAACCCCGTGCCTGCCCTCAACACGCCGACGAGCCCTAGCCACACTTCCTCCGTTCGAAGCCCAGGAACCCAGCCGCCTCCGTTCAACCTCCACCGCCTTTCCCTTGCTCAGCCCTCTCCGATCATCACATCCCCCTACAAGCCGCGCCAGGCCACCTTCGATCAGCTCTTCACCGTCAGATCCTACCTCGTCGCCCCGACCCATGCAGCAGCCCCGCCACCTCGGAGCCTCTGTCCTGCCCTCATCCTCCCCACTCTGCTCGAAACAGGGCACCCACATCATCCTCTCTCCATCAGCCACGAGCACCCCGAAGCCGCCTCTTACACCACCGGAAGTGGTCAAGCCCCGCCACCCCGGCCAAGCTCTCAGCCTCCTCCATCTCGCCATCAAACACACCACCAAACCAGCTCCACGCGCCACACCTCTCAACAACTCCGACCGTTCCACGTTTCCGACGTCGCCGCGCCGCCCTCTCCACCGCCACCTTCCACCTGCGTCGCCTCCGACGACCCAAGCAGCCCGCAAGCTCTCCGCAGTCGCCGATGAACGTCAGCGCCTTTCCGCTCACGACTCCCCGATGCCGTCGCCTTGTCGCTGTCCAATGCCTAGCTCACCGCTAACACAAGTCACGCAGAACAAGGTAAGTGAATATAAATTATATTGTAAGTAACAGTTACTTTCTATTACAATATGAACAATGTACTAGGGAGAGAGAGCAGTATCATATTTTTATGGCTTGTCACGATAATTTATACCTATGATATTGTATTAGTTAATAATGATTAAGTCAGTAGGGCTTCATTACCACATACAACATATTAGTAACTATACGGTAACTTTATATTCTTATGAGTTCTAGTAGGCTGCTTGTACATATGTGAATAAATTGGTATCTCACCCTCTGTTAGTCAAATTAGTTATGTGTATATGAGTGTCAGTAATTATAATAGTGTGAGTTAGCAGTAAGTTAATGTCATTGGTATAAAACATTCATAACGTGTATGTACACCACCCCAAGATAGAGAACCTAATGAAAAGACTAAATTACTTTTAAATTATGTTGAGATGAACCTGATTCTCAGATATGTCTAATCATAACAGTGAACCCGTCGTTCCACAGCGTAGTGCTTGTCTGGGCCCGAATTCATAGACATCAGGCAAGTGTACATTCTTACCGCTGTTTTTCTCCTGATTGTTTTAAATTGAGATATCCCGATATGCAAGTGAACATTTTTACTGCTGCTTTTGATTGTTTTAAACTGAGATATTTCGATAGGCTAGTGCACATTTGTTACGTGCTTTATAACCGATGTTTTGATTGAGATATTCTGTTTTGCAATTGTACTTTCTACAACCGTTACTTTAATTGTTTAGACCGAAATACTCTAATATGCAAGTGCACTTTTTTTGCTTCAATCGCTTTGACCTGAGATATTCTGAATTGCAAGTGTGCATTTTACAACTTTTTAAACACCGTTGCCTTTAAATGCTAAATCAAGAATTTGCTAGTTTTGCCTTATGTCACGTAGTTACACGTCATGCTTGTACACCTTCGATTGGATGGTTATGGATGGAATGCATTTTGATAGAACTTATTGACAGAACGGAATACCTTGAAATCGTGAAATCGTGCTTATTGATTGGCTACTCCCGTCGGTCATATGTGACTAGTCTGGCTCGTGTTCCAGTAGGGTCACATGATGACTAGTCTGGCTCGTGTTCCAGTATATGGCGGTTTAGCATTTGTGAACTCGTGTGATCGATTAGGCTGGCTCGTGTTCCGGCAAACTTTTGGATGGGGTTAGGGTTGAGCGGCCACTGGGCGTATGAAGGGTACTCTCCTCAAGAGCACCACCTGCACGCGGTGGGTTAGCGTCAATCACGGTAAGCCCCCGTGAGAGGAACGACCTTCTCATCACGACCTAAAGGCGAGAACCCTAGGAGTGACTAGAAATGCGGACGTGAAATTACAATTTTCCAAGTCATTACTTTATTCCAACCTGTTTAGAATTGTCATGCCATTTAATGTACACACTACACTTGCCACTTATTTGATGTACACACTACACTTGTCACATTACTGCTGTACACACACACTTGCCATGTTATTGTCATACCCACACTTACCATGTTTATAGTTGTACACACACACTTGTCATGCTTATTGCTGTACACACACACTTACCATGTTTATCACCGTACACACACACTTGTCATGCTTATTGCTGTACACACACACTTGCCATGTTTAATTGTTGTACACACACTTGCCATGCTTTTATTATTGTAAAATTCTATATTTGTTACCCTTATTGCTACCAAATTGTTTTTGAAAACCTTGCCGAGGGTCAACCTCTTAATATTTTAAATCTTGCCGAGCGACCCTCGCTGACGTATATTTCTTGTTTTGTGAAATATACGTCAGGTATTAGACAGGTTCACAGGGGAGTTTTGCTTAGTGACTGAGCGAGCCAATCAGGAGTGCCTGGCTGCCATGTTCCTTCGCTGAGAAGCGATGTGCCTTCGCATAATTTTTGTACATTGTTTTCTCTTTCGATATTTGTATGGGCTTCAGACCCTTTCACTTTTGCTCCTTTCATTGTTGTAAATCATTTTGAGATTTGAGATTGTAATAAAATATTATCTGTGTTGTTTGAGTCCTATGCAAGAATCTGCAAGTGTTATCACAGACGCGTAATGTGCTTAAACCAAGGAGGAAGAAAAAAAATATACATCCTTCTTTTTTTAAGCACATGCGGACCTTCGTCGCGTCCTCGCTCCCAAGTACAATGGGAAGCGGGGCGTGACAGGTGTTAGTGGTGGCCCATGCATGTCGTGCGTGCAAAATACTCTAAAACAACATAGATAATATTACAATCTCGATCCTCAAGAACACCCTTCTTTGAACTCCATCCCAACCTTGTTCCTTAGAAAATCCTAGTACGTCTTACGATTTCGAAGCTCACCCTTGATCTTGTAGCCGTTTTCAACGTTATATTCTTATGATACCCTAGTAGTAGACCCACAAAGCTCTTCCCTGGTCATGTCTACAATATCATATCATATATCATGACATCCATGTCATCACCTTCCTACTTCATGTTAGCCATTTGAATCCTCCACATCTTTTAACTCATTTGATTCTGTAGGTCATTGCATCTCCCGTTAGATTTATTAAATTCCGAGGACGGAATTTTTATAAGGTGGGTAGGATGTAACTGCATGTTTCTGTAAACTGCATGTTTCTGTAAATACATAATTCGTATGTATTCTATTAGTATAGTAACTTATTAGAGTATTAGTATATATGATTTGTGTTAATTATTATTTTCATACCTGGAGGACGCAACTTAGCGATCGCGTCTATATCTTCTTTAACTTTGGGTGATGTTGTTTGCAGGGGCGAAATCGTAATAATCCGATTACCCTAATCAGATTATCCATCAAATCTTATCTTGATCAAATCTTAACCAATATCTTAACCGAATGGGTGATAATATCTAATCCCAATATATCAGATATCCTAACCAAATAAATTTAGTTAACGGATCACCCAAATCATATCTTATATTAATCAATCTTACTAAATCAATATCCAAATCAAACCTTTTATAAACTAGACCCATTACATCCAACCCTTAAATTCAGTTATAATAATCTCATATTATCCTTGATGTGTTGGTCTCATTAGTATACTTGCATTAGGTTAGCTTATTTAAATTTATTATTAATGGTTTAAGTTTTCAACAACTCAAATGTTTCCAAAACTCAAAAAGTTTTCAAAAAGTTCAAATGTTTAAAAAAAATGAATTCAAATTCTTTTTGAAAACTTCCTATTTTAATCCTAATAAAGTCTATAGCTGATTTAGTAGAGTCCTAATTATGTATGTCTTTCATTGATAAACTCTGGATGTCTGGTTTCATTATTATGCTTATAGTTAATTCATTAAGAGTGTATTAATGTTTAAGGTCTAAAAATTCAAATGTTTTAATTTCAAATATTTTCAAACTCGAATTCAAATTGTTTCTCTTTTTATATCCTAATCAATTATAACTAATTTAGAAGCTTCCTCTCATTTAAAACCAAATAATCACTCTCTATTAATTCTAATTTTCAAACTTTCCTTTACTAACTTTCCCTAATTAATAGTATGTTTTCAACCTGCCTAAATAACTAGCTAACTCTCTAATAATTATTAATAAAAACAAAATTAATATCGTTATTCAAAAACTTTCCTAAATAGCTCTTGCTAAATAATTTCCCTAATGATTGTAATTAAAACAAATCAATTCCTATTAAATTCATTTCTGATTTTCTAACCTTCCTAATTTTTCTAAAACCATTAATCTCCCCTATTAATATTTATATTTCAAACATTCCCAAATTATTAATATGTTTTACAAACTTTCCCAAAAAAAACTCTTACTCTTCCCTAATAATAATTATTTAAAACAAATGTTGAAAGCACTTACTCTTTTTATTGATTATAATTAAAACAAAGAAACTTCTATAAAATCACTTTCCTTCTTTTCTTTTCTTTCAAATTCTTTCTATTTCTTCCCTAACCCTAAACACCCTAGGGTTACTCACGCACAACAAGCCAGGCCGCACCCCTCATATCCTCACTCACTCTCTTATAAACATAAGGTTTAACCTGTACAAACCCAGGCTCCCTACTCCACTTCATCATTTTAAAACCCTGAGAATCAATCTCCATCCCTGGCCTCTTCGTACACAACCTCAGGCCACACATTTCTTTCTCACCTCTCTCCAAAACTAAACCCTATTCCCTACAACATCTCGCCTGCAACTCCTTCTCGTCGCCCTCCCACCTCCGTTCGAAACCCGACGCCAACAACTCCCGGCTCTCAGCCCGCCAGTAACTCCCCAACCTTGCCGTACACCGCCTCGACTACACATCACTCTCGCATGCTGCCATTCACCGACCCCCTCTCATCTCCTTTTTTCGACGGCGACCCAACCCGTCCAACATCCGACGACCCGGAACCCCGTGCCTGCCCTCAACACGCCGGCGAGCCCTAGCCACACTTCCTCCGTTCGAAGCCCAGGAACCCAGCTGCCTCCGTTCGAAGCCCAGGAACCCAGCCGCCTCCGTTCAACCTCCACCGCCTTTCCCTTGCTCAGCCCTCTCCGATCATCACATCCACCTACAAGCCGCGCCAGGCCACCTTCGATCAGCTCTTCACCGTCAGATCCTACCTCGTCACCCCGACCCACGCAGTAGCCCCGCCACCTCAGAGCCTCTGCCCTGCCCTCATCCTCCCCACTCTGCTCGAAACAAGGCACCCACATCCTCCTCTCTCCATCAGCCACGAGCACCCCGAAGCCGCCTCTTGCACCACCGGAAGTGGTCAAGCCCCGCCACCCCGGCCAAGCTCTCAGCCTCCTCCATCTCGCCATCAAACACACCACCAAACCAGCTCCACGTGCCACACCTCTCAACAACTTCGACCGTTCCACGTTTTCGACGTCGCCGCGCCGCCCTCTCCACCGCCACCTTCCACCTGCGTCGCCTCCGGTGACCCAAGCAGCCCGCAAGCTCTCCGCAGTCACCGACGAACGTCAGCGCCTTTCCGCTCACGACTCCCTGATGCCGTCGCCTTGTCGCTGTCCAATGCCTAGCTCACCGCTGACACAAGTCACGCAGAATAGGGTAAGTGAATATAAATTATATTGTAAGTAACAGTTACTTTCTATTACAATATGAACAATGTACTAGGGAGAGAGATCAGTATCATATTTTTATGGCTTGTCACGATAATTTATACCTATGATATTGTATTAGTTAATAATGATTAAGTCAGTAGGGTTTCATAACCACATACAACATATTAGTAACTATACGGTAACTTTATATTCTTATGAGTTCTAGTAGGCTGCTTGTACATATGTGAATAAATTGGTATCTCACCCTCTGTTAGTCAAATTAGTTATGTGTATATGAGTGTTAGTAATTATAATAGTGTGAGTTAGCAGTAAGTTAATGTCATTGGTATAAAACATTCATAACGTGTATGGACACCACCCCAAGATAGAGAACCTAATGAAAAGACTAAATTACTTTTAAATTATGTTGAGATGAACCTGATTCTCAGATATGTCTAATCATAACAGTGAACCCGTCGTTCCACAGCGTAGTGCTCGTCTGGGCCCGAATTCATAGACATCAGGCAAGTGTACATTCTTACCGCTGTTTTTCTCCTGATTGTTTTAAATTGAGATATCCAGATATGCAAGTGAACATTTTTACTGCTGCTTTTGATTGTTTTAAACTGAGATATTTCGATAGGCTAGTGCACATTTGTTACGTGCTTTATAACCGATGTTTTGATTGAGATATTCTGTTTTGCAAGTGTACTTTCTACAACCGTCACTTTAATTGTTTAGACCGAAATACTCTAATATGCAAGTGCACTTTTTTGCTTCAATCGCTTTGACCTGAGATATTCTGAATTGCATGTGTGCATTTTACAACTTTTTAAACATAGTTGCATTTAAATGCTAAATCAAGAATTTGCTAGTTTTGCCTTATGTCACGTAGTTACACGTTATGCTTGTACACCTTTGATTGGATGGTTTTGGATGGAATGCATTTTGATAGAACTTATTGACAAAACAGAATACCTTGAAATCGTGAAATCGTGCTTATTGATTGGCTACTCCCGTCGGTCATATGTGACTAGTCTGGCTCGTGTTCCAATAGGGTCACATGATGACTAGTCTGGCTCGTGTTCCAGTATATGGCGGTTTAGCATTTGTGAACTCGTGTGATCGATTAGGCTGGCTCGTGTTCCGTCAAACTTTTGCGTGGGGTTAGGGTTAAGCGGCCACTATGAAGGGTACTCTCCTCAAGAGCACCACCCGCATGCGGTGGGTTAGCGTCAATCACGGTAAGCCCCCGTGAGAGGAACGACCTTCTCATCACGACCTAAAGGTGAGAACCCTAGGAGTGAATAGAAACGCGGACGTGAAATTAAAATTTGCCAAGTCATTACTTTATTCCAACCTGTTTAGAATTGCCATGCCATTTAATGTACACACTACACTTGCCACTTATTTGATGTACACACTACACTTGTCACATTACTGATGTACACACACACTTGCCATGTTATTGTCGTACCCACACTTACCATGTTTATTGCTGTACACACACACTTGTCATGCTTATTGCTGTACACACACACTTGTCATGCTTATTGCTGTACACACACACTTGTCATGCTTATTGCTGTACACACACACTTGCCATGTTTAATTGTTGTACACACACTTGCCATGCTTTTATTATTGTAAAATTCTATATTTGTTACCCTTATTGCTATCAAATTGTTTTTGAAAACCTTGCTGAGGGTCAACCTCTTAATATTTTAAATATTACCGGGCGACCCTCGCTGACGTATATTTCTTGTTTTGTGAAATATACGTCAGGTATTAGACAGGTTCACAGGGGAGTTTTGCTTAGTGACTGAGCGAGCCGATCAGGAGTGCCTGGCCGCCAAGTTCCTTCGCTGAGAAGCGATGTGCCTTCGCATCATTTTTGTACATTGTTTTCTCTTTCAATATTTGTATGGGCTTCAGACCCTTTCACTTTTGCTCCTTTCATTGTTGTAAATCATTTTGAGATTTGAGATTGTAATAAAATATTATCTGTGTTGTTTGAGTCGCATGCAAGAATTTGCAAGTGTTATCACAGACGCGTAATGTGCTTAAACCAAGGAGGAAGAAAAAAAAATACATCCTTCTTGTTTTAAGCACATGCGGACCTTCGTCACGTCCTCGCTCCCAAGTACAATGGGAAGCGGGGCGTGACAAATACTAATTGGGAGTGACGGCGCTTGTGCCCTCTCCTCTCATTTTCATTCCCCCCTGATCAAAACATACCATGTGTACTTGTACGTATGTTCTCTATTAATATAGATAAATACTAACTTTCATATATATATATATATATATATATATATATATATATATATATATATATATATATATATATATATATATATATATATAATAAAACAGGGATGTTATCATGGGGTTTTGGATAAGAGAAATTGGATAAGAGATATTGGTTATATGTATTGTTGTATGTGGATATGTGTATTGTTGTTTAAGAGATTTTGGTTAAGAGATAATGGATAAGAGATATTGGATAAGAGAATTTGGTTTTGGTTATGTGTAATTGGGTGTGATGTTTATATAAATTGTATATAGTGTATGAGAAATTGAGTTATGAGATATTGGATATAAGAAATCAAATCACGTCACATCAAATTCAAATCAGGTTTTTTAAATTTTGAAAGTTTTGGAGGAAGAGCTTTTTAATTTTGGGGGGAAACTATTTTACGTTTTCTTTGGGGGAAAACAAAATTTATTGGGGGGAAAACCTCAGCCGCATCTAAAACCCAACTCCCCCGTCACGTGACTCAGGCCGCCTTCAATAATTGACTCTGAAGCATGGATCTCTATAGCAGAAGCCGCCGCCCGCCTTCAATAATTTCCGCCGCCTCGCCGCCTTGCCGCCCTACCGCCCCCACCGCCCCGCCGTCTCCTCCCTCTCTCTCTCTCCTCTATTCTGATGTGGCAGCTGAATCATGGAAATTTTTTTGATGCTGGATCTCATGGATCTCTCGCGGGTAAGATCTCCTGAAAATTATTGACTCTGAATCTCTCGAGGGTAAACCTAGATCTCTTGGTAAGATCTCTCGAGGATAAGATCTCTCGAGGATAAGAACTCTCGAGGGTAAGATCTCCTGGAAATTTTTGACGATGGAGCTCATGGATCCCTCCAGTGTTCACTGTGAGCTCCCTCTAGATCGCTCCTTAGATGGGTAAGATCTGATCTTTTGTAAAGTTCTAATATTTGATGGGTAAGCCCTGATCTTTGGTGGGTGATATTTTGTTATCTTCCAGTTGTGCTGTTTCTCTTAAAGATTGGATTTTGACTACTGGTATCTGTTAATGTTGAGCACATCTAATTTTGTTTAAGTTAATTATGAGTACATGGGTGCATGGTGTTTGTTGTTTCTGCTTTTTAAATATTCCTTTTCATTACTCTCAACATCCCCATCATTCACTCTCAAAAAACAGTGTTTTACATGGTGTTTGGTTGTTAATAATTTGTTACTCATGTTGTGGTAATAATTTGCAGGGCATGGTAATAATTTGCAGTGTGTAAAATAGGTGACCACACCCCCACACAATTTAATTTTTTTAATCATGTTGTGTTTGTTAATAATTTGTTGTCATGTTGTTATACCCCAATAATTCGTTGTCATGTTCTCATGTTGTCATACCCCAAATTTGTGTGTTAAATTTGTCCTGAATCATTGTCCTGAATAGGGATGTCCTGACCAGTTGATCAAAAATAAAATTGATTGTGACAAACTGGCAAAGGTTTGCTTTCAACAACATTTTCAATAGTATTTTTCTAATACTGGATACAGTGTTTGATATTGCATATCTACTTTTGTAAACAGATATTTTCTATTTGCTTGCATGTATTCAACATTGTCTGATATTTGCTTGCAGGTGTTCAACATTGTTTGATATCATATTAAAGTTGAACATTGACACGTGAAATCGTCAAGTTTGAAGCTTTCCATCCTTTTTCCTCCGCCATTGACACGTGAAATCGAAGCTTTCCAGCCCTCTCAAATTCGAAGGGGAAATCGATGCCATCTCAAACTTCGAATTTGACGATCACTTGAAATTTGCTTTATTATTGCAGGAAAACAATTTTGGATTGGTGAAATAAATTCTGTCATCCCTTTACAAGCACCATATTCAGAGACTAACTGAAAACAAGTTTTGTGTTACTGTTCTTTGCTTTATTCTTTTGTTTTAATGACAGATTTAATTTGCTTCTATAACACTGGCTTTGCTTTATTATTGCAGGACAACAATTTTGGATTGGTGATACAAGTTTTGTCATCCCTCTACAAGCGCAATTTTGGATTGTAGGACAACAATTTCAGATGGTAATTGTTTTGAAGTACTTTTCCATCATTGATTTAATTTACACTACTGGTTTGGTAATTTGTGATCATTTTCAATTACCAGATTCAAGATGTGGAAATTTTTGCCACAATAAATCAGAAAGATGGAATGGTCAGTTTTCATGAGGATCCTGTCACATTGACTCATCTATCCAGAGGTACGGCCGCCATGAGCCTTTCCTCCAAAGAAAAAAAAACTCCTCTCTTTCTTTCCTGTTTGCACATCTACTTGAATATGTTTGTAGTTTCTTGATTCATATGCATATAGTATTGTTTTCTTCATTCTTAGTTGTTTACCTGAAAGATTTATACTTGCGGTTGGTATATTCATTCGCGCGCACGCATGCATGCTTGAAATTCATTTTATCTGATTCATATGCATAGCGTATTGTTAGACATGCATATATCTGATTCATATGTCTGACATGCATATATTGTTAGACATGAATAACTCTGGGCATCATTCTAGGCATGTTACAGCTCCTTTTGTCCAGGACCTAGAGGAGGTAGCAAAAGGTTTCTGTAAGAAATATCTATTGCTACCCTTGAATCAAGTTATGTGCATGAATGAATACCAAAGGCCCTCATGTCAAGAGATAAGGTGATTTTCCTTTGTTGGTACTGAAATTTTTATAAAATGGGTTACTGTAGTGGTGGAACAATAATATTTATAGCAGAAGGTTTATGAAATTTTTGTTGGTGACTTTCCTTTCTTTTTTAGATGCTTCAATTTGGATGATATGCTAATTTTCTCATGCTTTTATATTGGTGGTTCTCAATTTACTTTCATTGAAAATGTCAACTCATGTGTGATCTCTGAAGTTATGCATGCCTTCAAAATGTCCATCATCTTCTTTAACATGTTTGCTCTGTATAGACATGGAATATAAGGCATGGGTTCATGTTTAGAGCCTCAAAACATCTCTTGATGAACACAATTTGGATATAAAATTAGGGCTATGATATAATTTTTACCAATTATGTATTTGATTCAAACAGTAGCCCATAGAAGGGCATCGAACTCGACTGCTAATCAATCAAGTAAGTTTGACATTAGAGTTTTAGTTCTGTTACAAACACTAGATGTTTTAAATAAAATCAGAACTGAATAAAAGGGCTTGGATTGATAATTTTGTTACATAAAGAGATATTAACCAATAGCTTATGCATATAGTTATTGGTAACATGATAGTAATAAAATCAGAACTGAACAAAAGGGCTTGGATTGTGTTGTGGTGGGAGCTCAGTCTGTCTTGAGACCTGGGAATGTGAGGGACTTACTGCTCCTCTCTTGCATAGACGAGCACCTCCTCCCATCTTGCAGTGTGATGTTCCTCATTGCCAACTCAGAGCTTATCACCTTCTCATGAACTGAATCCCATAGCTGGTCGTGGCTCATCTGCTGAAATCGCAAACGACGATGATAACCACGTTAAATGACAAATCGACACTACGTATCAAGAGAGAAATCAAAGATTATTTCAAACCAAGTTTACAAAAAACTACTGTGATCTTGGTTGACTCATGTTATGCCTTTGCAATAACTGATTGGTATTGAATATTTAAAATGCTTTCATTTTAGTTTTCCAATGTGATATTACAAAGTAACCTATCAAGATCATTGTGTTGATTCTTATAATTTATTTTCTAAACTAATTGTTGTTTTCACAGGTTTTCCCATTCTGTTTTGTTGATGCTGAGAGGGATTATTTGTCTTTAAATAAGCGATATCCCAAGCTATATATATCCTCAGAGTGTTCAAAGGGTTGACCTCTTTTGAGATCTGTTTCACACATTTGTTTGCGTTCTGCCAGATTATTGATTGCCTTAATGCTGCACTTTATAAATTTCAGGTCATTTTACTCTTGCCGAAGCAAACTTTGCATCTTTCACTTCATACTCCTGTCAGGTACTATTGTTCAGGAACTACTTCTATCAGAAAAGTGTTTGATATACATGTAGAAACTAAAGATCTAGATTAATCATTAAGCACGACCATGCAAATAATAATCTAGATATATAAAACATGCGGAATCTTAAATTATTGACCTACTCTGTTTAGCGGAAGCGTACCTGAGTCCATCGCTATAATAATCTGAAAGATCCTGACGATACCGCAACGGACGATCTTCCAGAATAGCACGAATCAACCGTTTGGAGAATCCCTTTAGTTTTCTCCCGGTTTCTCTCCTAGCGACGGGACGTAGAAAAGACGGCTCAACTTTGTTCGTGTATTCCGGGGACCACGACCGCTAATATTTATAGGCTAGCCTCCATAGCCCTAGGGTTTCCAACTCGGCCCATCAACGAGTTGAAGCCCAATAGTCTCTACACATAAAGGCCCCACAACCTGTTTAACTCATTTAGCCCATTTAATTAATTAAAACCAGATCACTAATATATTGGGCTTAATATGACAGCGTAGCACTTATATAATTATTCACCGCATATTAGCCCAACGTTGGATTAAGATCCAACTTGTTGGATAAGTTCCAACAATCTCCCACTTGGGCTATATGCTTAAACTTTATAATTATATTTCATAGTGCATACAACCAAATAAGATCTTAACCTGCTGTCATTTCTTTAATGAGTCAAAACCAATCCGGTCCATCAATTATATTAGCAAGGGATCAAAGAGATCTTCGCCGCAGCAATTGCAGCTCGACCCATCAATGGTCACCGTGCTAATACAAAAGAATGACATGGATTATGAAGTGGATGTGTAGCGTGGAAATTACATGTAATGTGATCTAACATGTCTATTTCCAACTGATCCTCCTTAACCTTAGTGAGATCAGAAACAAACCAAAATCGGAGTGAAGCCGAACTGAAACCAAAAACTTTATTTCTGATCAGAAAATAACTCAAGCTTAAGCTGGAGACTTAATCTTGTCTATCATATGAACACCCAAAAGAACAAACTCCCACAAAACTGAATGTTCTTAATGAAATGACATCCATATGAGTAGCTAGCTCATAAAACCTTTTGGATGACATTTCCTTATTATAACGGATCCGTAATTAAATGGTTTGTTCCGATGTGCTCATTAGACAATTATACACTCCTATTAATCAACAATCTAGGAACTTGATCTCTGAATATCTAAACTTTGTCGAGTTCCTGTTGTTGCTGGAATATAAAACTGCAGACTTTATTGTCACTAAATAAACTGTGTGGTGTTTCAACACCATCCCTAATTTGCAGCATAGTGACAAAATATGCAGATATATTTCATAATTTGGATGTCACATAATATGATATGAAATCTAAAGCCATGTTAGAAGAGACTATATAAAGGGACCATTTAGATCTCTTCTGGTAGATGTCACCTAACATAGATTTTCATACATTCTTTGCATCCAATAAATGATCAGAGTCAGTATACCAAAATGATCTCAAACTCTTTTGACTACTGATCCTTGAACATGTAACCCTTTTGTTCTCCATAAATACCGTAAGACACATTTGGCTGCTGTCAAATGGTCAACTCCTGAACTTAACAATCTGCCCAACACACCTGTAATATATGCAATAACCAAATGCATATAAAACTGAGCATACTTTAGACTCCCTATTGGTGAGATATAGGAAATCTTCTGAAGATTATTCTCAGGGCAATTATTGAGACTAAACTTGTCTCCCACAGAACTTAGCATTCATTACCACATAGATATTATATAAATTACATGCTCCCACAGAACTTAGATAACATCATTAAATATCATCTCAAAACCGAACGAGGTGATCACATAATGAAATTTAATGTATCAGTAACGATATTGAAATGCTCTACTAATGCCATTATAAACATTATAGAGTCTTTCATGAAAAGCCCAATAGAAAGTCTCTTTACACATTAATGCATTCTTTTCCGTATAAAGTCTTTGAGTGATACGCTTTAAATCTTTTCTTAATACCCTTTTGAATTCCCTTTTGATTGTAAAAGACTATTTACAATCAATAGGTTTCAAACCTTATGGCAATAATAAAAAAATTTTAAGTATCATTTAAAGACTTTCTTAATTAATGCAATAATCAATTAAAGAGATGTAGAACTTTTATGACTTGATGTAAGTCGAACTTCCATCATCCTAATGTCAATAGTGAGCTTGTCATCTCTTTAATGGATTTCCTGAATGGCAATTAGTGCTTTGAGGGTGCTAGAGTTTGTCCTTATGAACAATTTCCCGAATGGGAGGAATTGCAACATTATCTTGAATTTATTGTGTCTTGAACAATGTCAGGAATACCATCCTGAGCAATGCCAACCACACCTGTAGGGATATAATCCTCTTCAAGAATAATGTTACTAACTAAATTTCCCCCCTCAAACTCAGCATCCTCAAATAGGTGTGCATTTCCTAATTCGTTAATTAACTTAATAGTGGGATTATGTAAAATCATACAAAATAATATCAACTTTAAAACTATTCAACAAAATTAGAAAATCATTAGCATTATGTCCTATTACTTTATTAGGCTTATAAAACCTTACTTTAGTTGGACATCTCCAAACATGCAAGTGATTCATTTGTTGAAACTTTATTAAGGATATAAGCTGCAATCAAAATATAACTGAATTCTAAACTGTTAATTCTTTCATTACAACACATGTACTTAAATGCAGGAATTCTATTGATGAAGCAACATTTCCAAATAAATGAAGATTATAATGATCTTTTAAAGAACTAGAATAAACTAATTTTGAATTAAGAGACAACCAAATTTTCCATTCAAAATTGAACACTGATTACCGAATTTGTTCAAAATAAAAATGGAAATCCAAATTCCGTTAAAAACGGTACATACAAGTCTCATAAAATTCAAATACAATCTAGCATTTAAAAGAAATAATCTAAATTTAATGTGCCTCTACTTGAACCATCTTACCATTGCCCATATCGATGTATCTTTCACCATCATTTGGCGTTTGGCATCTTAGGCAATCCTGCATAGACACAATGATGTGAATGGTTATACCAAATCTTTCCATCACGTGCCTATAAGTACCAAAGGTTGCATGAAATTAACTTAGAATTTAAACCAAAATTCGCAGCATACCTTTCTAATCTTTTAGTGGTAGAGATCATATGAGCACTTTCTGTCTTCCTTGCTCAATCATGTTCTCTTCCTGAACACAGTGCGAGATGAGCTCATCCAGAGACCAAGTCTCATCCTTCAGATTGTAGCTCATTTTAAACTGGTTGAACTGTGATGGAAGAGATATCAAAACAAAATGCACTAGCTGAGCCTCAGAGAGGTCTAGCTCAAGTGCTTTCAACCTTGAAGCAATATTAGACACCTTCAGTATGTGCTCCCTAATGTTTCCCGTACCCTTATACCTCATTGAATTTAGAATTGTCAAGAGTGTACCAATTTCACCCCTTTCACTCTTGACAAATCCTTTTTTTAATGTTTAGAAAGGAATCCTTTAGTTGTGGTAATTTTATCTGAAATAGTGCCCCTGAGATATTCTGGAATGGCAGAAGAAATTTTCAGGAATAATAGCCGAAAAAGAGAACAAGAAAACAATTTTTACATGTTCATATGGGTATTAAATACAACAACAAATTCAAATGAATGCTATTTTCCCATCTCAAGACATCCCCCACTAGTCCAATATTTATCTTTGGATAATCTATTGACTAGTCACTGACATCTTGTTGTAGCAATCAGACAATGACAATAATAACATGCCAAAAATAAAACTTCCTTTGGGCCGAATTAAATTTGCATGCATTGAACTCACTAATCATCACCTTGTCTATTGCCACAGGTGCGCATGAAATGGTAGAGAACGGTAATCTTCCTTTGGGCCGATTTAGCATTCTTACGCAAATCACGGGCACATTTGATTCCTTTTACATTTATGAAATGAAATAATGCAAATCAACAGAGCCCACTTTGGCGAGATGATGATTGCACGAAGTCATTTCAAAAATATATACCTTTGCAAAATTTGAATTTATGTCGCAATTTAATACATAAACTTATACTTTAAGTGGAGATATTCAAGCCCACTTTTATTCAAAGTCAAATTTAAGGCAACCAAAATTTTCATACAAAAGTATGTATTTAACTTGTTATATTTCGAGATTAGAACTGATCTTCACAAGAAAACCCACTTTGGTGAGTTGATGATCCAATCATTCTATATTCGAAATATATAATAATTGTGCCCAAAAATTGAAATTGAACCTAAACCGAATTTAACAAAAAAAATGATTACAACAAGTGGAAATATATATAAGAACTTTTTATTCCACCCTTCTAATCATTTATATTGAGTTAAATAAAATTTATAACTTCAACACAAATTTTCTTTCTTCAAAATGGGGTATAAAGGTATACTAATGTGTATATGAACATACATATAAAGTTATATATATAAATACACACCCTACCACATTTCATATATAACTTTAAAATGTGTCAAATTTCCTTAAGGCCATTTGCTTGATGGTTAGTGCACAAAAAAGTCTTTAAGGCCTTTTAAACCGATTCTTGAGGAGAAATATATGTTAAAGCTTTTTATTTCCTCCCGAAGAAAACACCTGAATTTTGTGTTTTAATTTAAATCGAAATTTAGGCAATCTGAATTTTCATACCGATGTATGAAGTCAACTTGTTATATACCGACGTATATATATATGGTTTTAAGCCTTAAACTTAGAATTTAAATTTATTTTGCACATTTAACACAAAATTTTATCTTTGAGGAGGAATATATAAAAGTCTTATTCCCTCCTTCAATCCAAATTAAATTCAATTTTTGACAACCAATCATACGATAGTATGTATTTTACCGTTTATGTTACGAAATAATAATAATTTAACAGTAATGCCCACTTTCGTGGGATCCCGTAATAATTAAAATTATTTTGAAACATATAAACTAATTTTGCCCAAAAATTGAATTCAAATTAAACTAAACTTAAATGTAAATATATTGGAAAGCATTTTATTTACTCATTCGATCCGTTTAAAATTCATCCAGGCAACTGATCATACTAAGTATGTATTTTTAATCCGTTTACATTCCGAAATAATAACAATTTTAATAGTGGAATCCACTTTGGTGGAATTTCACAAAAAATTAGAGTTATTTCAAAATGTATATTTAACCGAAATTTTGCCTAAAGAATTAAAAATCGGAATGAACTTAATTTAACACACAAAATTTGGCCTAAAGGAAATATATATACAAAACCATTTATTTCCCATTTCACGAATTTAAATTCAAAACTTTAGGCGATAAATTTTCATGCCAAGCATGTATGTTGCATTTTATATATATCGAAATAAAATTAATTGCCACGATGGAGCCCACTTTGGTGGGTTGTCCTTTTAAATAAAATTATTTCGAGATATATGTATAATTAATGACGCCTAAAATTTAAAATGTGAATTTTTAACACAAAAAATACACTTAATGGAAATATACAAATTGCCCTTTTATTTCCTCCCTAACTTTGTGTTAAAAAAAACATCCCAAGATAGGCCCAAATTTGTGTCCAAATGACCCAAAAATTGGGTCCAAAATTAGCCATGAGGGTGCCCAAAACTTGTTTGCAATAAGCCTTTAAAAAGGCCCAAAACTGATTTGCAATAATTCTTACAAGAGGCCCAAAAGTACCAAATTACCCAAACAGGCCCACTTGGGCAGCCCAGCCTAATCCTCCCCAAAAAAAAAAAAAAATTTTTTTAATTAGGGTTAGGGTTTCCTAATTGGGGGCGGCGGCGGCCGCCGCCGCCTCCATCTCTGCTGTCGGGCGTCGGGCGCCGGCCAGCGGCCGGCGCCGGATCCTTTACCGGGGGCGGCTGCCGTCGCCCCCTATGATGTCGATGGGGGCGGCAGGAGCCGCCCCCTTTTGACGCCGACGGGGGGGGCAACCGCCGCCCCCCTCTGAACCCCGACGGGGGCGGCGACCCGCCCCCTCGGAAACGCGACGGGGGCGGCGACCCGCCCCCTTTATGAAGCCCGACGGGATGGGGGGCGGCGATCCGCCCCCTCTGACATTCCGAACGGGGGCGGCGATCCGCCCCCTCTGAACCCTAACGGGGGCGGTGGGAGCCGCCCCCTTCTGTCCACAGATCTCGCCGGAGGGGGCGGCTGGAAGCTGGCCCCCCTCCGTTCAACCTACAGGGGCGGCTTTGCCGCCCCTTTCTGACCTGCGTCGACGCCGGCATCGCCGGCGCCGATCTTCCGACGGGGGCGGCAGGGCCGCCCCTCTTTTGCTGTGTCGGGCGGCGGCCGGCGGGCCGCCCCCGATCTAGGGTTTATCAAAAAAAAAAATTTTTTTTTTTGTTGGAAAAATTAATCAAAAAACCAAATTTTTATAGATTTGAAACTTGAAACTGATAAAAATCTAATTTATATCAGATCCGAAACTTTAAAACAGATTAAAAATCTGATTTTTATCAGATCTACTATGAGCAGACAAAAAATTTAAGATCCACAACATGTGGGCTCTGATACCACTTGTAGAAACTAAAGATCTAGATTAATCATTAAGCACGACCATGCAAATAATAATCTAGATATATAAAACATGCGGAATCTTAAATTATTGACCTACTCTGTTTAGCGGAAGCGTACCTGAGTCCATCGCTATAATAATCTGAAAGATCCTGACGATACCGCAACGGACGATCTTCCAGAATAGCACGAATCAACCGTTTGGAGAATCCCTTTAGTTTTCTCCCGGTTTCTCTCCTAGCGACGGGACGTAGAAAAGACGGCTCAACTTTGTTCGTGTATTCCGGGGACCATGACCGCTAATATTTATAGGCTAGCCTCCATAGCCCTAGGGTTTCCAACTCGGCCCATCAACGAGTTGAAGCCCAATAGTCTCTACACATAAAGGCCCCACAACCTGTTTAACTCATTTAGCCCATTTAATTAATTAAAACCAGATCACTAATATATTGGGCTTAATATGACAGCGTAGCACTTATATAATTATTCACCGCATATTAGCCCAACGTTGGATTAAGATCCAACTTGTTGGATAAGTTCCAACAATACATATTTGATGTTGTTTCCTGCAGATTTATTGAGATTATTTACTTTTTTGTGGACCAGAAATTTCATTTTCATTTCTGGAAATTTCAAGTTCTGGAAATTTCATTTTAGGACTCAATTTCTGGAATTTTCATTTTTATTTCTGGAAATTTCAGTTTAGGATATTTTCCAGAAATTTCAATTTCATTTCTGTAAAGTTTAGGATATTTTCCTGTAATTTCATTTTCAGTTTAGAATAAAGTTTAGGATATTTTCCAGAAATTACATGTTAAAGTTTAGGAACAAGGTTCACATGAAAAATAATGGTTTTGATAAAAAAATTACATGGTAAAAAGTTTTTGGTTGCATGCTTGAATCATTTGCTTGCATTCTCGAATCATTTGTGCTGACTGAATCATTTGTGCTTGAAGCATATCAAAAAATGTGCATGCAGCTTGAATCATTTGCAGGGGAAATGCTTGAATCATATTCAAGTATGCAAGCAAGGAAACGTGTACTCTTAAAAAAATTTGCAGGGGAAAAATTTTTTTGATATGCTTCCTGCACCAAGTAATTTTTGTGTCATTTTAATTTTTACTGCAAATTTTTATGATATACATTCCATGATATAAAAAATTCATGATATAAAGTTCATGATATAAATTTCTGTATACCTATCATGTTTTCTATAGATTGCATGAGAACTATTTCATTGAAATGTTTTCGTTTGGTCCAAGGACATGTACATATCACTTCACGGAAGAAGCACAGAAAGAGGAAAAGCTCCCTGCACTTGAGGTTAGTTTACTTTATTTCAAAATTTTTTGCTTTTAGTATATTTTTGGTGTGCTTGGAAAAAGTTGATGCTTAATGATGAGATCTAAGAAAGGTTTTCAGTGATGTGAAATCGCATTGACATTTTTACCAGGCAAATGAGTTTTATACTCCACCGATACACCTTCCACCGCTAATCATCCAACTGACCGCTGATCCGCTGATCATCCAACTGACCGTCGATCATCCAACTGACCATCAAGGGGTTTGCTTCTTCGTTGCTGTTGACGCCACTCACGCATCATCCAATGAGAAAAACTTTGCTTAAGGGTTTCATCGATCTCATTTGAGTTCTAACTCTAGCATTTCAGTTGCTCTTATCTGCTTAACGGTGAGCGAAAGCATGCCATGGCCGTGGGGGCCATGGCGTGATTTCGCTCACCGTGAAGCAGATCAGGGAGGCCTAATGACAAGTCCAACTTCTTTGTTGATGGATTCGACTCCCCGCTCTCCAAGCAAAAAAGGTTTATCCTATTTTCTCTCTTTAGATCTCTGCAAGGGTTGTGATTTTTTTCTAATTCAATCCAATTTTAGACGATTCATATCTCATGTATCCAAATCTCTTTATATTGATATTTTCTAGATTCTACGTAATTCTTTATCAATTATTTTGTGTTAGTTCTTTCTTCAGCTTCACCGTTCACCCTCTCTTTTTTAATTGTATAGCATAGTCTTGGCTCCCTATAACATGTAAGATTTGGCATAACATACGACCATGGAATATTGCAACTTATATAATTAGTTGATTACTTATGTTTAACATATATTTACAATTTTTAATACGTACGTGTGGATCTGTATGGCATATTCATCTGATACATATGACCGTTAATGCCTTCATAATTTAATTTTTCTCTTTTTTATTTAAAAATGGCATTTATAAACATTATGTAATCTACATATAGCATGATGCCTGTAATTTACTTCATGGCACCTTCGTCACCCACCATATGTCATGACCCCCCTCTCACACACAAGCACTCACCTAAAAAAGGCAGTCATTAAAAACATTTGCCATTTAAAAACTTGACCGGATTTCCTAATGCCTTCTACTTACAACCTCACATACAACAATTTTGGATTTGGAAGTATAAAAGGCCCATGTCAGAGTTGCAGGAGTGTTGCCAAGGAGAACCAAACATTTGGAGAGCACACGTCACATTTGGGTAATATGTTTATAACCAAATATTAATTTACATTTGGAGTTGCAAGAGTGTTGCCATGTCAAGAATGCTGAATAGATAAATTAATTACATGTCAATTTATATAAGATAGATGAAGAAATACTAAATGTTAACTGTTTTTAGCTAAGCTATATTGATCTAAATCCTTTTTCATTACTTCTTTGGTATATGATAAACTTGCCATATCAAGAGAATGATGTCGGATGCTTCGGTTAATGTTAGTTAATTAGTGAATGGGAAGCAACTTCCTTGGTGGTCTATAAACCACTATTTGCAGCCAACTCTGTTATGCTTGGGTTATGGTATTAGCAGGAGAACTGAAAATCAAATGTGGATTATCTCAAAGAGACAGCATGAAAGGGGATTTGAATGTGAAGAAGGAGCATCTTGAGGCATTTGGTGAGTTGGTAAATGCTAAAATTTATTATTTGGTTTTAAATTTTATTGTTTTGTTTCTATTGGTGAATTCCATTATATTGGAAAGTTCATTATGAATCATTAAATGATTTGTTGGGCCTTCGGCTCATATGGAAATAGCATACATAACTATCATTCTTTTGTGTTTTCCTCATGTTGAGAGGTTTTTCCTGTCAAATATCCTGTCAATATCAGGATATTAAAATTTCTAAATATCCTGATATCAAAATATGCTGATTTGAATTAATGCATATCAAAAATTTTGTCATGTCAAGTATCCTCTCAACGTGATATTTAGAAATTTTGATATGCATGTTAAAATTTCTAATGCATATCAAAATTTCTAATGCATATCAAGATTTTTTGTTTTTCCCTCACGTTGAGAGGTTTTTCCCGTCAAATATCAAATTTTCTAAATATCACATTGAGAGGTCTTTCTGTCAAATTTCTGTCAATATCAGAAAATCTCAGAGTTGACATTTCAAATATATATTTCAACTATATTTCAACTCTCTTTTGTCAAATTGATATTTCAAGAATGAGTTGATATGTCAAAATGGGAAACTGTGAACTCACTGTAAACTATATCAAACTATGAACAAATTGACAGGATATCAAATCACTGTGAACTCTATCAAAATGGGAACCTATATTTTCTGTCAAATATCCTGATATCAAAATATTCTGATTTTTTTGAAATGAGAATTTTAATATCCTGTCAATATCAGAAAATGCCATTTTGAAATGAGGTCAATTTTGAAAGGATTTTTTTATGTATTTGATGTAACAGACTTATATTCCATTGATATGAGCTTGAAAAAATGAAGAACATGAGTGGGCAAGAGTTTAGTGCTCACAGAAGAGGGTAAAAACCCATTCTGCAGGAAAAACTAATTAATAATATCTTATTTATTTTTGTATTCACATTTTGCAAGAAAAACTATGGATTTTCTCAAGGAGGTTCTATTTATTAAGGAGTCACAAGGTAATTATCTTTATATGTGTTTTTTTATTTCAAGACATGATTTAAGAGGATATCTAATTTAGTTTATCAATTTGCTTATCAAATGTAGGCGAAGAGAGTTTACATAACAAATTGCTTCAATATTGAGCTCATGAGTACTTTTTATTGTTCTACAAGAACGGGCATGCCTGTAGCCTGTTCCTATTCAAATGCGACCTTTTCTCTTGGTTGAAGAGAGAAGAAGCACATTTTTTAGAATTTTGGTCATATTGAAGAGCTGGATGTCCCCACAATGATTGACATATGATTGCAAATCCTTATATTCACAACTCATTCCTCTGGTTCTTCTATGCATTCTAACTGGTTGATCGAGAATCTCGACCGGGCCCACGTCCATTGGCCGACCAATATGAGGTGAGCTGGGGAAAGCAAGGACTGACACCTTCAATGTCATTAAGTTTAATTATGTATGTATAATAGTAATGTGTCCTTGCATTAGGATTAGTTGGTCCCTTCAAATCCAAAGGAATGTGCCTTCCCGTGCATTGAAGGGTTGGTTGTGAGCAGTATGAGGAGGGACAATGGGGTGCATGACTTGCAAGAAGCCGAAGGTGAACTACATGAAGGGGTTGTGGTCACCTGAGGAAGGCCAAAGGGTGAGGGATTATGTCCTCAAGCACGACCATGGCTGCTGGAGCTCGGTTCCAGCCAAAGCTGGTGAGTTCCTCTTCCTTTGATCCTGATATTGCCAAACTATCACAATATGAGATTGTGATTATATTTTAAACCATTGACGTTTAGTTTTCCTCTCTTACATACTTCTCTATTTTTTTAATAAAACTTTAATGTGGCAGGTTGCCAAACTATCACAATATGAAATGTCATGTGATGCAATTTGCAATTTCAAGCATCAAATTTTTTTGTGAATTAACTTTGTTGAGCACATTAACATTTTGAATTAACTGTTCATTTGTTTGTATCAATATCCACATTTGGTTAAGTGTATGTTGAGCACATCATATTGTTTTGTTTCAGCTAAAACATTTGGTGTTCTGTAAATTTCCAGGTTTGGCATTCTGTTAATTTAACATGTTTGGTGTTTGTTCTCAAGAGTAGTTATATTCTTATATATCGCGGATTGAAAGGGATTCACTATTGAAAGATCATTTAAATGTAATTTTTTTGAAATTTGTGTTAGATAATTTGAATTGTGTTGCATTTTCATTTGTTTTTTGGTTTTTTTTGGATTTATGCCTTGAAATGTTAGAATTTGGATTGTGATTGCACTTCGTCTGGATAGATTGTAATGACCATACATGCTTTTTGGATTTTGCTTGAATTTTTCTTGGATTTATGCTTGGAAGGTTGTAATTGCACTTTGGAATTTGTTTTGCATTTATGAGTTTTGCTGCTGAAAAACATATTGTCCAATATGAACTGAAAGAAAATTTTTGACATGAATGGATTAAATTTGTAACATCACCATAACTGAAAGAAAATTGTTGATATTCCTTGCAAAATGGAAATTTCTATTTTCCAATGCAATGCTTTTTGGTGAGACTTTTTTTCTAACTAAATGATTGTTCTTGCCTTTTGTCTTAGGTTTCAATTGCAAGGATATGCAACTGCATATATTCTCGGCTTTAGCAGAGGCATCAGGATATCGAGTTTAGGGAGTCGGCTAATGACCAGAGGCAAAGGTTAGTTTTTCTATTTTGCCTTACGTGCTAATTTTATGAACTTTGCCAGCATTACCATATAGAGAGTTGTTTCATTTAATCAATTAAGTGTGTAGATGAATGGATTAATATTTTACTTGGAGTAGAGAGTGTAGAAATGAGTGTTTTCTTATTGGAATTCTCTTCTAAAAAATTACCTTTATTGGAGCATCCTTAAAGCTGTTGGATTTTTCTCCTTCAGTCGCTTCCTAAGTGAGTTCATTAAGGATGCTGAACATACGATCTTAAGAAACTACAGTCATTCGACGACATGAAGTCAGTCAGTACTATGCAAGTAAGCAAAATTATGGATTTTTTGTGATTGAAAACCTCCCTCCATTTGATTTTTAAGCTTTCAATCCAAATATGGCTGTAAGCAAAATTATGGCTGTAAGCAAAATTTTCAATCCAAATGTTTTGTTTACAGTTCCGAGCAAAGTTGGTCAATAATGATTTTGCTTACAGCCATATGGATTTTAAGTTTTCAATCCAAATATTTTGGGATTTTTAAGTTTTCAATCCAAACTACTTGCATTCTGTGATTTTTCACAGCAATTCTTGATGTGAAATTCGGCAACCTCCGATATTTCATAACTGCTCATTTGATTATGCAGTTAATTGTCTTGGTGAAATTATTAGGGTATTCCAAGTTTTCATTTTGGGTCTTGCAAGGGAGAAGACCAAGATCTCAATTTTTGTTTTCATGGTCGCGGATGGTTTTGAAGGATTATGTAGGGTTTAAGGAGCTGTTTATGGAGCTTTGTTGAAGTAATTGATACGTAGGGAAGTCCATATTGTTGAATGTATGAACTAAATATATAATTTTCTACAAATTCACACATTCATATATAATTTGCTACTAACATATCAGTTTTTTATTATTGTTCTGAATGGGTAAGGTTATTGTTTTGGATTTTTTACACTCATATAGGATGTATTTTTGTCAAAATGTCAAAATGTCAAAATGTACCCACTTGCTAGAGATTGCTTCATTGTCAAAATGTTTGTTTTTAAAGTTCTGTTCTTATTCATATGTTGAAAGGATCATCTTATTTTTTTATCTTAGTTCTATTTATGATCTGTTTTGGCAACTATTTGTTGTAATGTCATGGTTAGCATCATGTATTACATCATATATATAATACACTCTTATGGGTATTACTTTCTTATAGTTTAGATAAAGTGAAACCAACTGAAGATATTGTGAAGGCTTTACTTTCTTATGGGCTTTGTATAACTGTTGAGTACAAGTTATGTACAGATTATTCCAAGGAAAATAGTCAAATATGCCCACTATCAGCAGATAATATGAAAGATAGTTGAAATAAGTGTTAATTGCATAGAATTCCCAAGTTTTTATGTCATTACTCTGTTGCACTATAACCGAAGGTTCCCAGGACTCGCATAGAATTAAGATGAGACTGATCAGGAGACTGGTCACTGATGTTACTGCCAAGTTTTGATTTAAAGACATCAAATAAAAACACATTGCTAGATTTGATGTTCTGATGCCCGATATTCTTCTCATGAAGGAAGGTTAACCCCTTTGGTGCATGATATGTGACCCTCATACTATGAGCCCAATCAGGAGAAGGATTACTGCTTGACACTTGGGTTCCGTTGTCATCTGTTGTTTAACTAGAAATTTAGAAATTTGATTATCAATGGCTGAAATCAATGAGCAATGTCCACTTATATACAATACAATAGTGACCAGATATGGAAATGAAGTGGACCTGCTAATTATTAGTGAGCACAAACAACATACATAAACAGCTTTCAGCAAACATATTGCATATTCAAATGATAGAAAACAAATATTAGTCTTATAGTATCCCAGCAACCCTACCTATGTTTTTATGCATCAGTTTTGATACCTTGCAAAGCTTATGACAAAAATCGTTTGTGGTCATTTCTTGAGAATAAACATGCATTAAAGAAGCTCCAGAGTCCCTTTTTTTCATTTTGAAGTGACAGAATTGTAAAATTTTGCAGCTTTGTGTAACTTGAGAATACCTGATCAAGGAAATCATCATTTGATATGGAAGTGAACCCGGTCTCTAATGGTAACTTGAATTTGTTTATTGTTGCTTTGTTCTCATCTTTCAGTAGTGCATAATATATCGTGACTATTTGGACCAAAATTCCCAATTTTCTCATAAGTTCATGTATAGAAATAAGTTTACACACATCAATTTTGAAGTAATTGCTGTTTTGATTCACATGAAGCAGCATTAGCAAAAAGCTCCAAAACTTTTCATAGTTCTGCATATGATCAAAATCAATGTAAATTGTAAACGAACCTCAAGGATTGTAATACAAAAAAGACAGTTTTTTGAGAATATATTGCATAAACCCAGTATGTTGGACCAATTGTACAGTATGTACTTACTTCCTCAATTTTTTTCCTACCATTATCAATTATGAATAACACAAATTGTTGCTCAATTTTCAGGATTTTGAGGAAGAAGATGTGTGTTCATTTGCCAGTGAGAGGAAAGAATATGGAAGCCCAAGTTCTCACAAGAGAGTAAACGACCAATCTTCATCATCTTCTTCTTCATGCTCCAAAAGGCTTCCCTCTACTTTAAGGCTGATCCCAGAGGCCAATGTCAATGCAAAGTCCACATGCAATCTGCTCCTGTTAACATCTCTGAGTGCTCTAAACTCTGCTGGTCCAATGCAAATGTAGTAGATCAATATAATGCAAATGAATACGTAGAAGACGATGATCAAGTCTCTCCACATTAATGGCTGGCTAAATAGCTTGCAAGAAGCCAGATCCCTTCATTCTAAGTGTATGAGGAAGCAGGGAGGACTCTCAAGGGGACAGACTAGCGCAATGCGAGGAATGTTATTCTCACAAGGACATGGTTCTTAGAGTAAACTAGAGGTTATTTATGGGGTTTATGTGATAAAGAAATCAAATCCATTGTAATATTTATGTTAGGTCTTATGAATATGAAGCTGATGCATGGAAGTTTTGTTTTGTTTCTCTAATGTAATCTCTTCATCTTGCCAGTACTGATATTTTGTTTTGTTTAGGTGCATGAGTAGTAGAAGATTATTACTATGTTAGTGTGAGATTGGTATGCATGTAGGAGGAAATTGGGTCATTATGTTGTGAAATAAGTTTGTTTTGTCCTATGCTGTTGATTTTAGTTGTTTTTGTGTATTGTATTCTAATTTCTTCAATTATTCTCTATTTGATTCACTTTCTGGTCACGTCTAAGGGTCCAAAGTTTATGGTAGTGATTTCATCATAGCTATATACATAAGAAGTTGGTTATATTAATTATATATAGTGTGTAGGTTGGTGAACCATTTGAGGTCAGGTTGCACATTACCCCACTGCAACCACCCTTGGACATATGGTGGGCTCACCACCAAGAGACAACCCCTAAAAAATGAGTAAGAGCCAGAGCTGGACATGTGGAACCTCTTCGTTCTCACTCAATTAAATGCACCACCTGTGAGAGTTTGGATATTATGTGTTTTCACACGTGTTGAGCCAGTGTAAGCTGAACTCCATGTTAAGCAGAATAGATTTTTTACGCTAATTTGTTGTTTCGCGCCGAATTTGTTGTTCCGCGTCGAAGGCGTCCGCACTGAATTTGTTGTTTAGCTCCGAAGGCGCTTACACATTGTTCCGCGCCGAAGGCAACCGTGCTGATTTTGTTGTTCTGCACCGAAGGCGCTCGCGCATTGTTCCGTGCCGAAGGCGCCTGTGCCGAATTTGTTGTTCCGCACCGAAGGCGCTCGCGCATTGTTCCGCGCTAAAGGTTCCCGCGTCGAATTTGTTGTTCCCGCTAAAGGCGCCGCATCGAATTTGTTGTTCCACATTGAAGGCGGCTGCGCCGTATTTGTTATTCTGCGCCGAAGGTGCCCACGATGAAGGTGCCCGTGCCGCTAAATATTTTTACACAAATTTGTTCTTCCATGCCAATGGCGCCCACACCAAATTTGTTGTTCCGCATCGAATGTGCTCGGGCATTGTTCTGTGCCAAATTTGTTGTTCCGCGCTGAAGGTGCTCGCGCGTTGTTCCGTGTCGAAGGCGTCTGCATGGTTTTCTGGGACCCTTAGGGCACAAATCCTCTAGTCCCGTCCTAAGTCGGACGGAACATAGACAGCGATGCAGCGGAAAATTTTTATGTTAATCTAATTAACATGCAACCCTAATGAACCAGACCCTATTAGCCAGGATCTCTGCCAACTTGGGGTGGATCTGACCACCCCAAGAGGGATCTAACTACTGCGAATAATTAAATGAAAAAACTTAAACACATACCCGGAATCTCAGCCCTGGGGTAGGCGAGATGTTCCGCACCGTCTTCCGAGCTGCTCCCGTCCCACGCCGAGATGCTCCTTGAACCGCTCCCCGAACTGCTCCTCAAACCGCTCCGCATCCCGAGCCAACCACGCAACGAAGAAAGTTTCACGCGAGTGAAACCTCCGCCTAGATTTCGGATCTGAATCCGAACTCCTTTGCGGCTTTGCTAGAGCCCTCAGGAGCAAGGCAGAAATTTATAGGGAGAGGAGAAATATTAATTTAGCTTAGATCCGAGCGTGCTCCAACATTTACGAGAGCCGCTCAGATCTAGAGCTTGGGACGAGTTTTAAGGAAGGGGGGAGACCCCTATTTATATTGGCGGCGGACTCTCCCCTTTTATCAAAATCCGATGTGGGACTAAATAATGAGTTAATTAAAATCAAGTTAGTTTGCACTTCACAAAGTGCAAACTTCCATGAATTTTAACTCACTCACTGTTGAGCTTCAAGATTGATACAACCTATCAATACGACAAGCGTTCAACGGTGAACGCATAGGAAAAAATCGTTCGTCAATCGGAGTTCGTTTGACCCTTTAATTGAGTGTCCAAAGATCAGCCCAAGGCTAGTTTTTCACAAAAACTGAGCCGTCATTTAAATCTGTACACTTAGGGTTCGAAACCCTAGTGGTGGGGCCCACGGGTGGGCCCCACGCATCCAGCACGCGCAAAAAATCCGCCTGGGCAGAGCCCAGGCCGCGCCTGGGCTCGCCCAGGCGGCCTGGGCGTGCCCAGGCCCGTGCCTGGGCAGAGCCCAGGCGGCCTGGGCTGAGCCCAGGCTTCCGCCTGGGCTTGTGCCTGGCTAGCCCAGGCCGAGCCTGGGCTTAGTCCAGGCAACGTCTGGGCTAGCCCAGGCAGCCTGTTCTGCCTTGCATTTACTGGGCCTGGGCTGGTCTGATCCTTTGGGCTGTTTTGGCTCTAACTTGAGCATTTGGTGTCCGATTTGGACGCCGTTCGAACCTGGGTCTAGACCGGGACATTCCCGTCTTATCCGTGAACTTTTCCTTGCGTTTATTTTATTAAATATTGTATTAAACAATTTAATACACATTTAATCGCTTTTGCATCAAATGCAAAATAGTCCCTATCTAAGCTTAAATTATCATTTGCATCAAATACAAATGATCTGAGGGCATATATCCCTACATCTCCCACTTGCACTCAGGATCATTTATTCCGAATGCTGGAGATTATTGCAAACATCTTTTGCAATATTTTATCCCTTGCATCAAATGCAAATTATTCTCCCTAACTTATTTCTACCTATTACTAGACGAAAGATCGCACTCTGCGTGAGACCCTACAGCCTGACCCTTACAACAAGTTGGGCTCGAAGCCCTATACGGCAGTGAC
The DNA here is from genome assembly GCA_030789695.1 of Scilla litardierei. Classification (NCBI taxonomy): domain Eukaryota; kingdom Viridiplantae; phylum Streptophyta; class Magnoliopsida; order Asparagales; family Asparagaceae; genus Scilla; species Scilla litardierei. Next base: position 229,204,343 of record CM061141.1, on the reverse strand, counting down.
CACGAGCAGTGGCTGCCGTCCCTGCTTCAGGAATCATCATTATGTGGTTAACTCATTGACATGAGTATTGTCGGGACCACCCTGACTGTTTCCGTGATGAATTCCGCAGTTATAGTCTCTTCGTCTAAACTATGTCATGTAGATCAAGTCTAGGGTACGGTCAAACTGTCAACCCCAATAACTTGACTCCGGTTAGTTTCTATCGATCTTTAGTCAAAAAAAATGTTGGACTTCTTCCAACATACTCTGGCCAGTGTTTTTACTAAAGACCGAACTAACCCTACGACACTAACTCCCATTGACCGGGAGAGACGAATCCTCTCTTGGTCATTACTCTCCTCATACGCTTCAAGTGTCATCCAATCAAAGACCTTTCGACGGGGCTTGCCTCGAAGCTAGGTCATTTGATCTAAGTGGCACCGTTCACGCACAGGTTCGTCAAAATGACCTCAAGTCAAAAGACCAACTAGCCTATCATCACTAAGAGTTTATCATTGACAGATTGGTCAATATAACCATATGATAACTCTTGTGGATCGTTCAGTGAACTCATTCTCTAATGAGCACCTGTGTCTCGTCTTTGACTTCGCCAAGTCAAGCGATCATGAGATCATCGCTACCGCTAAACGGTGAAGACTAAGACACAATGGTCTATCCGATGTTTCGATATCCTTGTCTCGAAACATCTACGACCACGAACCCTTTTAGACTTATGCTACAGATGGCCAAACATTTCTCCATGATCGAGATACTCATCTCGATACCTGTTTGACCTCGCATAAAGTCTCAGGACTTTACCTAAGTTAATATCTAATGTTAACTACATTATAACATAACTTTAGATAAATTATTACCAAACAGCTTACTGTTATTTCAAACAAGACGTTTGTGCTATTCACACACAGCGATAGATTGCCTCGAGGGTATCATCTCTCAACATCTCCCACTTGCACTCAGGCCCATTTATCTCGGTATCTAATACCGTTTTTACACATAAGTTTTCCCGACTTCATGTGGTAGAGCCTTCGTGAGTGGATCTGCTAAAACCGTCTACACTATAGACTTAGGGAGTTTCTATGTTCATATTAGACCAACCATTTGAATCTCATTCAAATAATTCACTAGGTCTGTCGGAATCCATAATATTTATTTCCCTGGATCTTATCCAGTTCATCGTACATTACGATAATAATTTAAATTTGTTAATGGTCATTTCAAATGGCTCATATCTATTTCTGATAAAGTATCAAACTCTTTGATTACTTAATAAAAATATATGTTCCATCTTTTGGATGCCTTGCATGTAATTTATACGCTCCCACTGACCTTGAAAACTCTCTGGCTAATTCATATAAGTTGGTCCGTCTAAATCATATTTAGAAAAACGAACTTATAAGTGAATGCTCCAATTTTCATGGTCAACATGAGCGTTTTACATCGGTTTTGGTCTGAGTAGATCTGTACACATCTGTTGGCGAGACGATTTCAACTAATCCGTTTTAAAGAAATTAGGATGAAAACCGTTTTCGATCAACAAGATTGTACATTACTATTCTCTTTCTGCACCAATCTTTCAACTTAAAGATTTACTTGCAGAAAGTGAGGAAACATTTTCCTTGGGTACGTAAACTAAATTCTCAAATTTATTTACGCACACAGACCTATTCTGATTGCATCAAGTTTTAAATCGGAGTTACTACTCCGAATTTCATCCCGGAAGTTGACTAAGTCATCATCAGTTATGATGTCTAACTCGACAATTCGTCTCACAAAATTCGAGTAATTATACAACTTCTTTAATGATCGATTTAATGAATATCTTATTGACAATGTCCTCATAGGACATTATCAAAACCTAGGCATTACGATCTGGGACTTAACCCAGAGAGAGGACTTAACTCAGAGTCACTTACTATGTATCGCACCAAGTCTCACTAAGTGTGATTCATACATTTTAACATACGGATGTGTTAACAGACTTGACCTGAGAGAAAATCACATTTTCTTTTAATTACACAAGATTTTATGTAGCTAAGTATTTGACCATTCGATCTAATCGAATCAGTTTAAATACTTTCTACTTTTCGTTCTTTATTTTATCAGACTTGTGTTTCATCAAGAACACGTGTCTTAATAAAATATACGAATAACTTATTATGGTTAAAATAGACTCGGGTACATCAGTATGTACGAGACTGAGTTCGTCAACTCATTCTTCCACTGTCTTACAAATGGTTTTCAGCCATTATATCTGAGAGGATAAGATTCACAAGTGTCCGTAGACTTCATAATACGAGAGGTCAGACCCCTCTTTATGTGACTTGTGAAGCTTAGTCTCTCGACACGGCCTAGTCTATTTTACCATATAAGTTTGCTACTATCTTGTGTATTTATATATTAACATTTAATATATATATATAGTTATTACAAATTACTTAACACAAAACATTGCTTCTGAAGCAAGGTGACGACATTCGTCAAAAAATGTGTTAGACGTTTTTGTATAACTATTTATTCTGAAATCGTGACATCAAAATATATCACATTTTCATTTCCTCCTACTTATGCCTTTACTAATGATAAATTAAACTAACTTTCTCAATTGACTTTCCGGAGTGCCTTCTTCCTTTTCTAAATCACATTTAGATATTGATTAACCCAACATAAATAGCTATGCAAGCATCTTATGTATCCAAACGCTTGAGCTTTGCAATCTCGAGTTCAGCTCAAGAAGTTGCTTGTCTCAAGATCCAGTTGGGATACATAGTCTTGCACCGCTCATGCACTCGTATTCGACTCAAACGGTTTGATCGAATTTTCGAACTTTGCGGATCGGAATTGTTTGTCCATACAACCTTGAGGGTAGCTCGACAAGTTGTAGGGAGAAACATATTTCGAATATCCTATATGTTCAAGCTGTCTCATATAGAGACGAGTGACATATTGCGTGAATTTATTTGTTGGACCCAGAACTTATGAAATCATATTTCTTAAGTCTGTTCTTTAGAAGGTCATTTTAATGTCAACGAGAGTATAGTTTAATCTTATCAATTAGAATTTAACTTGATATTCAATTAATCAACCTATTTGACCAATTAACTAATTCCATTAAAAAAATTATATTTTGATTCCTTCGGTAAACATAGTCTTGCTCTAGTTTTTGCATATGTTCAATATTAAATATAGGTAGATTGGCTTTCATCTATCTATATCCTCCCACTATTTTTACGATCGTTTTAAAGCTTAATAACGAACGATTTAATCGAATTTAAAAATTAGTCAAAGAGGGATCCAATCATCCCGAACCTCACAACCTTGAGGAGACTCAACAAGTTGATTGGTTCCATGACTGGTAGACTAACTCTTGGTCAATCACATCACATGTGATTCCCTGTCGATTTTTACCCACAGTCACTTATGATCTTGAGGAGACTCAACAAATCATAATGAATGGTCTAGTCAGACCCTTGATTTCGCGTCCAGATTTGACTTAGATCGATACTCGAGGAGACCCGACGCATCGATTTGGGTCAAGTCTAGACTACATCACATGTATGTTGGAGTTTGTTCCTTAAAGAAAAACAAGTCACAGCTTGAGGAGACTCAACAACTATAATTGTCTTCTTTGAGTTACCAAGCTCCAAAATCAAGGAGGGATACGAATTAATCTTTAATAAGATTTATAACGCATTGACTAGATATAGTCCAGGGTGTCATACAATCATGATTCGCGACATTGCGGTCCATCGGAACACAGCCAGGGAATTGACTAAGCCAGGATCACTGCCCCTTGTACTAGCAAGGGTTGACCCAGAACTCTTAGCCAAGCACATTGACTGGATCATGGTCCATTGACTGGATCATGGTCCATTGAATGAAGCTTGTCATTTTTGTATGTGTGCCATAGACTAAACAACTTTTATTAACAACTAATTAATCCTATCAACTAGTTGCATCCTTAAATTCAAAATTTTAGGATTTGTTTAATAACTTTTATTAAGTCCTTATCAACTATAAGGTTCTCGTGCTATCCTAATCGTTATTAGGATTTTAATAAAATTATTAACCAACGCTAAAAGCGAAGTCCTTTAATGAGAATTAATAATAACAATTAGAATTAAGAAATCATTAAAAGGACTACCCTAATCAGGAATTAGGTATTAAAGGGTTGTTAATATTTTATTAAAACATAGCATGTCATTAAAATTCAAGTAAATAAATTTTAATCATTTTTAATGGCTAACCTAAAGGGTTGTCTTGTGTTATCAAATAAGGGACAAGAAGACATATCCATTAAAAATTTACACTAATTTTATCGCATAAAAAGTGTACAACTATTTAAAAATTAAATAGACTAAAGTTTATCGCATAAACAATTTTAGCATGCATACTTAAATTTAACATTTAAATTTAAAAATACGATTTCTAAAACATTTTATTTTATCTCATAAAGTAAAAGCTTGTTTAAAAATCATAACATTTGCATGCTACTTTAAAATATTTATCGCATAAAAATTTTAAACTTTTTAAAATCAATTTTTAAAATATCTTATAATTTTAAAACATCATTTAAAAAAAATCCATGTTTAAAATTTATCACATAAAATTTTAAACAACATTTTAAACTTATCGCATAAAGTTTTAAAGCTTTAAAACAATTTTAAAATTTATCACATAAATTTAAAAATTCCATTTTAAAACTTTCATGTTTAAAATTTATCATATAAAATTTTTAAACAAAAAAAAATTTAAATTTATCACATAAATTTAAAGAAAACATTTTTCTGTAAAAGCATTCAAATAATAAATTCGCAGTCCTAGATCAGCATACAGAGATGGCTCTGATACCAATGCAGGGTTTTCTGGGACCCTTAGGGCACAAAACCTCTAGTCCCGTCCTAAGTCGGACGGAACATAGACAGAGATGCAGCGGAAAAATTTTATGTTAATCTAATTAACATGCAACCCTAATGAACCAGACCCTATTAGCCAGGATCTCTGCCAACTTGGGGTGGATCTGACCACCCCAAGAGGGATCTAACTACTGCGAATAATTAAATGAAAAAACTTAAACACATACCCGGAATCTCAGCCCTGGGGCAGGCGAGATGTTCCGCACCGTCTTCCGAGCTGCTCCCGTCCCACACCGAGACGCTCCTTGAACCGCTCCCCGAACTGCTCCTCGAACCGCTCCGCATCCCGAGGCGATCAATCCCATGTCGCCGAGCCAACCACGCGCCGAAGAAAGTTTCACGCGAGTGAAACCTCCGCCTAGATTACGGATCTGAATCCGAACTCCTTTGCGGCTTTGCTAGAGCCCTCAGGAGCAAGGCAGAAATTTATAGGGAGAGGAGAAATATTAATTTAGCTTAGATCCGAGCGTGCTCCAACATTTACGAGAACCGCTCAGATCTAGAGCTTGGGACGAGTTTTGAGGAAGGGGGGAGACCCCTATTTATATTGGCGGCGGACTCTCCCCTTTTCTCAAAATCCGATGTGGGACTAAATAATGAGTTAATTAAAATCAAGTTAGTTTGCACTTCACAAAGTGCAAACTTCTGTGAATTTTAACTCACTCACCGTTGAGCTTCAAGATTGATACAACCTATCAATACGACAAGCGTTCAACGGTGAACGCATAGGAAAAAACCGTTCGTCAATCGGAGTTCGTTTGACCCTTCAATTGAGTGTCCAAAGATCAGCCCAAGGCTAGTTTTTCACAAAAACTGAGCCGTCATTTAAATCTGTACACTTAGGGTTCGAAACCCTAGTGGTGGGGCCCACGGGTGGGCCCCACGCATCCAGCGCGCGCAAAAAATCCGCCTGGGCAGAGCCCAGGCCGCGCCTGGGCTCGCCCAGGCGCCTGGACTCGCCCAGGCCCGCGCCTGGGCTTAGCCCAGGCGGGCCTGGGCTCTGCCCAGGCGGCCTGGGCTTAGCCCAGGCTTCACGCATCCAGCGCGCGCAAAAAATCCGCCTGGGCAGAGCCCATGCCACGCCTGGGCTCGCCCAGGCGGCCTGGGCGTGCCCAGGCCCGTGCCTGGGCAGAGCCCAGGCGGCCTGGGCTGAGCCCAGGCTTCCGCCTGGGCTTGCCTGGGCTTGTGCCTGGCTAGCCCAGGCCGAGCCTGGGCTTAGTCCAGGCAACGTCTGGGCTAGCCCAGGCAGCCTGTTCTGCCTTGCATTTACTGGGCCTGGGCTGGTCTGATCCTTTGGGCTGTTTTGGCTCTAACTTGAGCATTTGGTGTCAGATTTGGACGCCGTTCAAACCTGGGTCTAGACCGGGACATTCCCGTCTTACCCGTGAAATTTTCCTTGCGTTTATTTTATTAAATATTGTATTAAACAATTTAATACACATTTAATCGCTTTTGCATCAAATGCAAAATAGTCCCTATCTAAGCTTAAATTATCATTTGCATCAAATACAAATGATCTGAGGGCATATATCCCTACAGCGTCCGCACCGAATATGTTGTTCCACACCGAATTGTTCCGCGTTGAAGGCACCCACGATGAAGGTGCACGTGTCACTAAATATTTTTACGCTAATTTGTTGTTCTTTTAAATTTTGGCTGTGGAAATAATTTTTTGGGGAACAAAGATTTCGCGGGGGAAAATCTTAAATGAACCGTGCCCGCGGGCATGGGTAATGACTAGTATATATATATATATGTACCATTGGTAAAGGCACAAGATATATGGTATAAGAGAATTTTAGTGTGAACTATCATCAACTAGGGATAAGAAATAGTTAAAAAATGGTGATCAGAAATTGCGGAGCAAGGGACTTAGGCGATCCCGGGCGGCCAGCATATCCCTTATTCAGGCGGTGGATCTAGTGATTTGGGTGATGGCATGCTTCCAGGCGGTGGCAAGGCAGGTTCTTTTACGGAGCGAGGGACTTCGACGATCGGGGAACCAGGCGGCGGCCAGTCAACAGAAGGTGGAGTATCTCCCTCAGGCGGTTTCTCTGGTGGAGATGGTGTGTCTAAGGGGAAGCCTGGTCTTTTTGCGACGGGGCGGATCAGGGATGTTGGCCAGGAGAGGTTGCAAGCCGGTTCTATGGGAAGGGCTAGGAGTAGATCTGCGGCTCCTAATAGAAGTTGGGTTTTGGTGGATCGCGGGAGGAAGAAGGCATCTTTTGCCCAAAATAAATCTCATTTGGTAGATTTGATGTGTCTTTCTTGGGAGGTAGGGGCGAAATGGAGGTGCTTCTTCTTCCCGTTCTGGTGGTGTGGGATCAGTGCATCGTAATGTAGGTTCTCAGGTGCCCCTACGGTTGATGCGGCACTCAGGAGGCTTCTCTGCTGGTGATGGCTATAAGGTATCTAAGAATATACCGATTAAAACTTCTTCGCCTATTCGTTTAAATCCTGATGCGTGGAAAAGATCTTGGGTTGATATTTGCTCATCGCGGTGCAAATTTGCTGATCCCCTAGTGATGTCTACCATCCCCCCTATGGGTGATGATGGTGCTATTAAGGCATGGGCCCCAACTCGCTTGGTGGCCTCTGGAGCGGCAAATTGGAAAACCACCCTCGTGGGGTATGCGCTTGGGGATGTCCCTTTCTTTGGGCAAATGAAGGCATGGGCTGAGAGGCTTTGGAAGATGAGAGGGGGGTCTAAGAATCTTCTCTAAAGAGAATGGTTTCTTTTACTTTCGTTTCGAAAAAGAAGAGGATTGTGAGTTGATATTGCATGGTGGCCCATGGCTGTTTGATGGTAGGCTCGTTGTGTTGCAAAAATGGAGCCAATCCTTGAAGCATGATCGGGATATCCTTTCGGCCGTACCTGTCTGGATCCAGTTGCACAATCTTCCCGTGCATCTTTGGACGTTGGACATTCTGAATATTGTTGCTAGTGTGGTGGGGACCCCTATGTGCCTAGATCGGGCGACATCCAACTTGGAGAGAATCATATATGCACTGTGCCTTGTAGAAGTAGAAGCCAAGGCCCCTCTGGCAAGATCTATTTTGGTCGAGCTTGAGGAAGGGACTTCTATCTCAGTTGATGTATGGTACGAGGGAGAGCCCCCAAGATGCAATTCATGTACTTGTTTTGGGCATTCTGATGAGCAATGTTCTCTGACAGCCCCGGATGTGGTGGAGCCCTCTTTAATCCAAACGGGGAATTGTGGAGAGCCTAATGGGCGAAGCAATGTTGGTAATAATACTGCGGTTCCAACAATTAAGAAGGCTGGTACGGAGATTGTTAAGGGGCCGGCTCCTATTAATGTGAATGTGTCTACAGGCTGGATGACTGTGGACAAGTTTTCAGGGGGGGCTGTCCTAGACCCTCCTATTTCTGAGGCAAATAACATTGTTCAAGAACTGCAGAGTCCCCCAAGAAAGTGTCTGCAGAGTCCCCCAAGAAAGAGTGCGGATGTTTTAAAGTTATATTCCCCTAATATTAAAAATGTGGCAGGTGATCCCTCCAGCCTTAGTAGGGAAGCCTCGTTGACCGTTGGGGAGTTTCAGCATGACTTCAGTGGTGGGGGCATTGTTAGGGAAGAAGGGGAGTATAGTGTTGGCCGTGGGCTAGCTGGTGACGACCAACTTCTTACCCCTAATGCTCCAGAAATTATTCATTACAAGTCTGTGCCAGGGTCTTCTGTGACTTCGCCTGATTTTTCAGCTCGTCGAGTAGGTGACCGGTTGGATAGCGAGCCCTCCCAGCAGCCCTCCCTTCTGCTAGATGCTGATGACTCTGATGCTCCAGAGGATAGTTCTATCCCTAATCCTTCTTGGGCGACTGAACATGAGGCTCTAAAATCCTTAGTCACCAAGAAGAAAATTAAATCTGATATGGTGAAAAATGCGACCACATTGGCAACCCGCAAGAGTTTGAGGTTGGCTGGAAGTGGTGGGAATCCTAAAATTGTTGCTGATGTCTGTCCTCCTCTGGAATTGTAGAGGGCTCAACAACTCATCGAGGAGGAATGATCTACGGATCGGGGTTAAAATTGTTAAGCCATCTATTGTCTGTTTGTTGGAAACTTAGGTGGAGGCTGTTAATGATGCTAGGATCTCTAAATGTTTTCCTAATAGCTGGAGTAGTGTTGATAATAGGAATTTGCATGCAGGTGGCCGCATTGTTATCTTCTATGATGATTCTATTTGGAGCTGTGCATTGCAATCAAGGTCTGCTCAACATATTTCCTTGGTTGTTTCAAATGCGTCTGGTTTTTGTATGGGCTTTACAATGGTGTATGTCCTTAATACGGCACCCCACAGGCTTGATCTCTGGCGTGAATTGGTTGCTGATTCTCTTACATTGAGTAACATGCTGTGGCTTTTAAGTGGTGATTTCAACTGTGTTAGGTTCTCTAATGAAAAGATTGGTGGGCGCAGCTTGGATTCCAGAGGAGTTGAAGAATTCAATAATTGTATTAGAACCTACCAGTTGAATGATATGAAAAGTGTTGGCAACTGTTATAGCTGGAATAATAGGCGTATTAGAGGTGCGCGTATATCAGATCGGCTAGACAGAGTTCTCTGCAACTTGGCTTTCATTAATATCCTTCCTCATTTGTTCATGGAATATAGCTCACCAGGATCTATCGATCACGCTCCTATGATTGTGTATCTCCTCCCTAAGGTACACTCCTTTCCCAAGCCCTTTAAATTCTATAATTCATGGTGTAGTATGACTGGGTACAAGGAATTCATTGCTGCAAATTGGAAAAATTATAATTTGCATGCCTCCCCTATGAAGAGGATGGTGGATAAGTTGTTTTATCTTAAATCTGAGCTTAAAAAATTTTCGGCTACTGTATTGCAAAAATACGATTCTACTGCTTGCTGTGATGAACTGATAAAAATTAAAGCAGTTGTGAATATACATAGTGATATTAAGGTTCAAAAGTTGGAGCAGGAAGCTACTTTTAGGCTTGCTAAGGCCTTGGATAGGGAGGAAGCTGGTTTTAGATAGAAAAGCAGGCAGAACTGGCTTAAACATGGAGATAGAAACTCCAGATTCTTCTATAGTGCCATGAAGTCCAGGCAGAGTTACAATAACCTCTCTCATCTCATCAGTTCTGATGGTGTCAGAAGTTCTAATCTGGAAATTCTTAGAGAGGAGGCCCCACTTTATTTTAAGAAGCTCTATTCTCAGGATAACTATTGGAATGTTTTCCCTAATCTTATCCCCAAACGTATTCTCACGGCTGATGCAAAGGTTTGGTTGGATAGAGGGGTTACAGCTAAGGAGATTAAGGATGTTGTGTTCCAGATTGGAAAGGACAAAGCCCCAGGCCCTGACGGTTTTAATGCTTTTTTCTTTCAGCATGATTGGGACATTATTGGTGGTGATGTCATGCAGGCTGTTGCTTCTTTTTTCAGATCTGGTTCATTGCTGCGCCAGATAAATCATACTTTTCTCACCTTGGTTCCTAAAAATGCTAAAGCCTCAAGTTTAGGGGATTATAGGCCAATTGCGTGTTGTAATGTGCTGTATAAGATTATCAGTAAGATTCTGAGTAACAGATTGAAGCAGGTCATTAATGGGCTTATCTCCAAATCAGTCTGCTTTCCTTAAGGGTCGCCAGCTTTCTAATTGTACTTTGCTGGCCCATGAACAGATTCGGGATTTTAGTAATCCCATGGGGGCTAGAGCTTGTTTAAAATTGGACCTCCGCAAGGCTTTTGATAGTGTTAACAGAGAAGTACTATTTATGATGCATTAGATGGGTTTCGGAGTCAGGTATATTATTTGGAATGCACAATGTATCTCCACACCCACTTTCTCAGTATTAGTTGATGGGTCTACTGCGGGTTATTTTGCTTCAAACCGTGGCTTGAGGCAAGGTGACCCCTTATCCCCTTACCTTTTTGTTACTGTTATGGAAGCTTTTTCATTACTTATGGCCAGAGCTGAGGCTATCCAGACCATCCACCCAATGAGGAGATTGTGTGCCATATCTCATCTCCTATTTGCTGATGACTTATTGGTTTTTTGTCGTGCAAACCAACATTCTTTTGAAGGTATTGAGATTCTGTTGGAGTCTTTATATAATTTTTCTGGGCTCCAGATCAACTTGGAGAAGAGTCCTGTCATCTTTAGTAAGGGTACTAAGGAGCCTGGGAGGCTTGCAAATGTTCTTGGAATTAAAAGGGTGTCCTCCCTCTCTATCTACCTCGGGTTGCCGCTGTCTGCTCAATATCCCAAACCATCGATGTTTAAACGGCTGGTGGACAAATGTAAAAAGAGGCTCCAGGGTTGGCCTTCTTCTCTACTATCCATTTCTGGCAGGATCAAGCTGGTCCGCACAGTAATTTATGGCATGGTGGCTTTTTGGATGTTTGCCTACCACATTCCATCGTTAGTTCTTTGTTCTATTACTTCTGCCTGTAGGAGATTTATCTGGGGCATTCAGCATTTTTGGGCTTGGAGAGACTTATGTGTTCCCAAAGAGGAAGGGGGTGTGGGGCTTAGGCTTCTTTCATATCTTAATGTGGCATCAGGTGTCCGTCTGACTTGGCGGCTTCTTTCCTCAGAGGGGCGTTAGGCCCATTACATGAGAAGGCATTATATATCAGGCAAGCTGGTTTTTTTGGTGCAAAGGTAAAACCCTTAAATTCTGGAACTTGGAAATTCATGCTTCGTGCTAGATGCATTTCCCACAAGCTCATCAGACGTGTGGTTAAGGATGGCGCTTCTACCTCCTTCTGGTATGACAATTGGTTGGATTCTGGGCCCATTGCGGTACATCATGTTGTCCCTATGGGTGAGGAGAAGAAGATGTTCAGTGATTATTGGACCCCTCTTGGTTGGAAGGATGAACCGGTTATTAGGGATTTGCATCAGAATCTTCAGGGTATTTCTCTTTCTCAGGGTAGTGACTCTTGGGAGTGGCTCCCTGGTCCGAAATGTTCCCTTCAGGAAGCCTGGGAACATTCGAGATTTGTGGGATCTCCTTTTCCCTATCATAAAATTGTCTGGTTCCCAAATCATGTACCCAAGATATCTATTACCCTTCTTCGTGGTTTCCATGGTAAACTTCTCACGAGAGATATCCTGAATAAGTGGGGGGTTACCGCCTGCCAAAGTTGTGTGTTATGTACTGATGATGTCATGGAAAGTGTGGACGACTTATTTTTTGAGTGTAGCTACACCCGCTACATCCTTTGCATGGGCTGTCTTAAGCTTGGCATCAATGCCCCTGCGCCCCCTACTTTAGCTGGGGTGGCCAATCTATTGATTGATCGTTTCAAAATGAAAGAGAGTGTGGGCATATTAGCTAAAATGGCTCTATCATCTATGGTTTGGCACATCTGGAAGCAGAGAAATAGTAGAATCTTTGAAGGGAAATTTACGGAGAAAACTGAGCTGTTCAAGGCCATCTCTTCTGATGTTCGAATAGCCCTATGTGATATAGATCGGGATCATCCTTCTGCAGCTGGCCCCTTTGAAAACTGGTGATGTTTAGAATCTTGATTGTATAGGTGTTCTTGTGGTTGTTTTGTGCTAGTAGTGTTGGTGGCTTTCTTTGTATAGTTTTTTTGCATCTTTGGGGCTGGATAGTTAGATGGTAGTTATTAGGTGGTGACGACGATTGTGCCATATCCCTCCTTTTTTACTCCTATCTTTTTATGCCACCCATCGGTTGTATTTATTTGTATTGCTTTTCATTTGAATAAAGATACTAACTTACTCGTGTGTGTGTGTGTGTGTATAATATACAAAAGAGGGATGTTATCAAGAGAAATTGGATAAGAGATGAGATTTTTGCCCATTGCACCCTCCCCACACACCCAGCCACACTTTTTATTATTCTTCCCCCCAGAATTGCTCAGCGCACACAACCACTCAAAACTCAGAATTGCTCACCGCACACAACCAATCAAAATTCAAAATTGCTCACCGCACACAACCATTTTTTCCAGTCCACGTGCACATGTGCGCTGGTTATTTGCTAGGCTATATTACCTTTGAGGGATTTGGACAAGAGAAATTGGATAAGAGAATTTGGACAAGAGAAATTGGATAAGACGTGATATTTTGAGGAGGTGTGGACTTTTGCCAGAATTGCTCATCGCACACAACCACTCAAAACTCAGAATTTCTCACCTCACACAACCACTCAAAACTCAGAATTGCTTACCGCACACTACCACTCAAAAATCAGAATTGCTCACCGCACACAACCACTCAAAACTCAGAATTGCTCACCGCATGCAACCATTTTTTTCCGGTCCACGTGCACATGTGCACAGTTATTTATGGGGTATTTTGCAAATACAACCCGGTTTTTGCATTTTTTTCCCCTGAACCCTCCCCATACACCCACCCACACTTTTTATTCTCCCCCTTTCCCACCATTATTTTCCAGTCCACGTGCACGTGTGCATGGGTTATGACTAGTATATATATATATGAAAATAATGGGTATCATACGCCATATGAGAGGGTCTCTCATATGCCCTCTCACATAAATGGGGCAAGTACAAGCCCACATGGGTTTGTACTTGTTGTACTTGCCCCCTTTATGTGAGAAGGAATATGAGAGACCCTCTCATATGGCGTAAGATACCCATTAATCCCTATATATATATATATATATATATATATATATATATATATATATATTCAAGACCATGTATTTAATATAGTACAAGAAATACCCCAATACAATACACACACACACACATGTATACACAAGACGTATCCATGTACATATAAATCTTATTCACACGTTACACGTACATCCCTATCTGTATATCATATGCATATCTTCATACAATGTATAAATACATATAAATACACACCAATATTGCATAACTTGGCATACCTATTTATGTATATCTATACACACCATTTAGTATGCCACTATATTTCATACACTACTTATGATCCATATCTAAATGTAGCTATACAAATATATACATATCTTACTATTTCAATTCACACAATCATATTTATAGTATGCATAGACATATAATTACTCTATGTATACCATCATACACTTTTATACATCCACCTAGGCGTATACGCAAACATCCATATACCAACACATATATCATGAATTTATTCATACACCAATATTTAAACATACCGATATTATGCCTTACACATAGATTTACATATCATATACTATCTACTCCTCAATCCGTATAAACAACATTTCTATACATACACCTCATAGTTCATCCATATACGAACACTTACACTATGAGGTATAAGGATACACACAAGTAGTCATAAAAGTATCTATATTGTAGCTTACATCCAGATATAGCTATAGATACATGCCTATAGGAATACATGCCAATATACCTACAATACTTACATATCTATCCAAACACATAACCACCCACACATATATGTAAATATACAAACGACTACACATGCTTACCATCAGGAAGCTCTGTACCTTGGGTCTCCTAATAACAAGGCTTTATCCTAAGGCTGATCACATACCCACCTTAGGACACAAATACCCCTATGGAGCATTACCCGCACTATCATTACACATGCTACGGTGCAGAGACCCGTATGGGCCACCACCTGTCACGACCCGTTCTCCAAGATACCCGATAAGTACGAATCCGAATCAGGTATTCCCAAAACTACGGGTGTGAAGAAGAAAGACGAGAAGAGAGAAGAGGATTACGGCTTGGAACAGAAAGATTCTACTGGCCACTGCGCACGTGATGGATAGTACTGATGATGCTCCAACTCAACACAAAAACAACAGAGAAACACACTGTATAAAGAACAAATTATTCCTTTTATTACATCATTACAAGAAGTACATCATACATCATCTATACAAGGGGGTAAAAAAAGAAGAGAAATCCACAACCCAAAAAGTTCAAAAAAGAGGTCCACACCCAGTACAACGCACCCACTAATCTACTCGAGGGAAGTCCAACTGGACAAAGTCGCCTGCAGGCTCTACCTCTGAACTGGAAACGGTCTCTGGTGTCAGAACCTGCACAGGCTGTTCCGGTCTTACTCCTGAAAACCACAAGGGGCACATCAATGCGTGACCCAGTAGGAACTCCTAACAGCGCTAGTAGGATCCAATTTTAGAACTGGTCCTTCTAGCTAATCATCTATCTACAGGTGTCACAACAAACAACGAACAAATACAGAATTAAAAATAAGCAAGACATACAAGTGCTGGAAGTAAAAAGAAACAAGGGAACAAAAGTTCAGATTAAATTAGTTAAAATTAGATGTTTAGTGATGATTTGGAAACTCGAGTAAACCATAGGACGCTAAGGAGCCGGACTTCACCCAGGGTGGGTGAAAAGTGGTACCTCAACCAGAGACACGGGCACTGGAGGGGCCTCTCGTAATTCCCTACCCGAACGGGGCAAGGTACGTGAGTGAGACAATCTCGGTTTTTATCGGACAAACGGAGAAAACCAACAATTACCCCATGGTGCATCACAAGTACACCACCGGTCTCTCTAACTCTAGTCAACTCCTCCTCACAGGAGTGACAAGCGAGTGAGAAATCTGTCATATGTTCGCTCCTTAACTCCTAAAATTTACCCGTGTTTCCCCCAAACCCGTATCTGTAGTCTTACCCATTTTAGAATGGATCAAGTGCTCCAGACATTAAACACTCTGCCTCACTCTTAGTTTATGAATCAATTTCTCGTTACTTTCATTTTGGCGGTCTCCATTACCGCATTCACAATTTCTCATTTCAGTCATAATGATGTCGATGTCGGGATTAACCACGAACATTGCATCAACAATTCATTATCGCATCACTTGTGTCCAAATAACACATATAACATATGATTGCCATTAAAGCTTGAGACATGAACATGGTACCCAAAAATGCTTAGAAGGAATATAGCGTTAACATGAAAATTGCATAATTAATATGGCATAATAGACATGTCTAACATGAAGATATTATCACCCTTAAGATATTAGCATGAACATTACATGGAGTATAACACATGGCCATTAGCATGGAACTAACATGACTTTTGATATTAACATGGACTAACATTAATATTAACATGGACTAACATGAAACATACAAGTAGTTTAACATAGAAACATATTAATGTTAGCAAATTAATATGCTACCATGTTAAGCTAACATGCTAAGGACCTATTAACATTAGCACATGGACAAGGTAGTGGTAGCACATGGAACATGTTGGCTTGCATATTAGTAAATTGACATAATTATGGCTTAAATGTGATTACTAACATGAACCAACATAGCCAAGGAATTTAACATAGAAACATAGGAATATAATATGCTAACATCGAATAGAATATGTGAGTTTGCTAACATAATCATGGCATCATAAATAAAAAAGCTATAACATCTATTGAACTGATGGAAATAGCATTCAGTCTTCAAACAGTGCTATTTTCTTGAAATTACAGTTAGAATCTGAAGAAAGTGTCAACTACAAAATTGTAGATATGGAGTTTTACATACACCCACCAAATTTGAAAAACGAATATGAAGTGTGGGATTTATAGTACTCAATTTAGTAACAGATAGAAATTCTGTAGAAAAAGAGATTAACTGCCTCAACTAAATCAATGTACTACTCATATCTACAATCAAATCTGGGGAAGTTGAATAACATGAGAGTTGTAGATTAGGAAGTTCTGATTTCCACAATATCCTAAATCATCTAATTTCATTAAGTATTGTGGTCGTTATCACCGTTTTAGTACATGGTGTCAAAAAAGATGAAATATGCTATGTTGAAAACAAAACCCTTTTCCCCCTAATATTTGAACTAAACATATGTCAAATTATATATGAACGTGGGGTAGCATTTCATGAGATACACTAACATAATTTTTTTAGAATTTTTATTATTCTACAATGAGCAATATACACAGATGAACATGGGGTATTTCAGCAGAAAATCTGAAACAGAATCATGTTGCATCATAACCCAATTCCTTCTAAACACAAATCCTAAAACTAATCCTAAATAGGATGTTAGGAATGTCGGATCCTGTCAAAACAACGATGTTAGGATCGAATGAAAAGGAGAGACTTACGCTTGCGTACGCGGCACCGTAATCTCTGAACTTCGCCCTCGGATTCGCCACAACGGTCAGTACTTCGTCACGGAGGATCGAAGCAGCGTTTCACCGCCTAAATCTCTATTTAGAAGAGGATTTTAATGGAAGGGAGAAGAAGAACACAAGTTGCCTTATGCAAACTTATGGCATGGTAAGATTAGTATGAATGCCTTACCCTTGGGTCCTATTTATAGGCTTTAGGGGTAGTTATTGTAGGAAATAACTAAATATAAGCTTATTAGCCTATATTAGCACATTCACTTATCCTCTTCTTCATTCACTTATCAAGTGCCTTTTTGCACTTATAAAGTGACTTTTTCCACTTATCGAGTGGTCCTTTTCACACGAGAAAAGGTTCCCTTCGCGCACGCTTTCGTGCACGCGACATCTGAGGTCCATAGGCCTTCATACATCCCCTCATGGGTGTATATATGTCGTCCATATCCAACATCTCCCACTCACACTTGAGGGGATTGTAAGGAAACATCTTTTCCTTTAGTTCTTTTGTTTATCATACCGAGAAATAGACCGTGTGACCGTCATGCGCATAGAGTCTGCTGTTGTGCACTTGTTAGAGATACACAACACTCCTCGAGGTGCAAAGTTGAGTAGATTAACGCATGCTTTACCCTAGATTATTTCTTCACATTTCTTATACTTTATATTCAACAATTGAATCCCATCTGGATTACAATTGGCTGGCCAGCTTTGAATCTTTAAAGTCAAAATGTGAATATGAAATTAATCTTCCTCTTCTTGCGATCCTTTCGATCTTGACTTGACTTGCTTTTCTAACATGCCCCGCCGGACCGAATTGACCATAGTCCATAAGCAACATGCTAAGATAGCAATCACCCAGTCAAATCTAAAGGAACCAATTAGAGTCCATAAGGGTAATGAGTTAAGACCCATGTGGTCTTTGGGTCTCACATAATAGTAAACACAATTACTATTCTAACCCAATGGTCAAAATGCATACGTAGTATGAATACGTATTACAGCATCACTCCTTTCCCAGGGAGCGTATGTCTTAATGATGTTGTAAGGATGATGATCAGACACCACAATGTCTGACTTTGAGTCCATTTTACTACTCAAATAATCTTCTGGACCCACATCCCACATAAGACAGATAGGATTTTAAAAATCCTCTTAGATCTTTTGTAAGCATCCTTATGACGCAGATCTTTCATACGACCATTTTGTTTAAGTCATGACTCTAAATCATCCGTTTGACGATTTTAACTTTAAACATGTCTCATCTTTATTTTATCCGTCTGATAGAATAAAGGCGGTTGCTCATGTGAGAGAGCCAACCTCAATCTGTCCAACATACTAGAAAATACAGCTGAGATTTAAAAAAATGTACACAAACATTTTCAAGAAACTTATATGCAATGACGAAAAAGAACTTATTCTTTTATTAAATTTGATCTTTCATAGACATGGGAATATACATTGATACAACTCAGCTCTTACGCAATCCTTGAGATGATAAGTGTTTGTAAAACACATCTCTGGGGATCGTCTTCGTAAGAGGATCCGCTATCATCTCATGTGTAGATATGTATCTTATGTCTACCTTCTTGGTTTTATCATAGTCTTTTGCAAATTTGTAGCGGATATCAATGTGTTTGGTCTTAAAATGGAATTTTGGATCTTTTACATATGATATAGATGCTTGACTGTCACTGTGTATTGGTACAGCACCTGAGTCACTTGCATCAATTAGCCTGTCTAAGAACTTCCTAAGCCAAACAGCTTCTTTGAATGCCATGCTAAATGCTACAAACTCGGCTTCCATAGTTGAAAGTGCGATGCAGGATTGCTTCTTGCTACTCCAGGATATTGCACCAGATCCGAGTAGAAAAACATATCCTGAGGTCGATCGTCGCTCATCGAGATCACCCGCCCAATCAGCATCAGTGTAGCCTTCGAGCTTCAATGCATCTCTTTGATAGCATAAAGCATAGTCTGCAGTTCCTTTAAGATACCGCATTATCCTCTTAACCGCTTTCCAGTGTACTTGCCTTGGATTGGATTGGTAATGACTTACCATTCCAACGACAAAACAGATGTCCGGTCTTGTACACATCATAGCGTACATAAGACTACCAACTGCACTGGAATATGGAACTTTTTCCATAATTTCCTTTTCTTTTTGGTTCTTTGGACACGATTTCAGACATAAATTGTCGCATTTGCTTATAGGAGTATCAATGGACTTGCAGTCCTGCATATTAAAACGTTCGAGAACCTTCTTTATATAAGTCTCTTATGAAAGAGAAAGAAGTTTCTTCGAACGATTCCTTGAAATCTTAACTCCAAGGATATATGCGGCTTCTCCCATATCTTTCATCTCAAAAACTGATGAAAGCCAAGCCTTGATATCCATCACAAAGCCCTTGTCATTTCCGGCTATTAAAATGTCATCTACATATAGAGACATGATAACATACTTTCTTTTAATCCTCTTGATATATACACAGTTATCTTCATCAAGCATGGTAAAACCATTTGATAAGACAACTTCTTGAAATCGTATATACCATTGCCTCGAGGATTGTTTAAGACCATATATGGACTTACGAAGTTTACAAACCTTATGTTTGTTTCCTTCTTTTACAAACCCTATTGGTTGTTCCATATAGATCTCCTCGTCCAATTCTCCATTGAGAAAGGCAGTCTTTACATCCATCTGATGTAATTCGAGGTCTAAGCAAGCTACCATAGCCAGAATCAAGCGAATCGAGGTAAAACGAACTACAGGTGAGAAGGTCTCTTCATAGTCTATCCCTTCCTGTTGCGTAAAACCTTTCGCGACAAGGCGAGCTTTATATCTGTCTATAGAGCCATCAGCCTTATGCTTGATCTTGAGAACCCATTTGTTCCCGGTAGCTCTACGTCCTCTGGGTAAGTCAACCAAGTCCCAGACTTGGTTAACTTTCATGGATTCTAATTCCTCCTTCATCGCTTCCATCCATTTGTCTTTTGCAGGGCATGTTTGAAAGTAGCAGGCTCGTCATCTTCTTGTAGTAAAGTCATAAAGGTTTGCGGGAATTCATCCTCAAATATTTAAGTCAGGAGACCTTTGGTTCCACAACTCATAAGGAGTGGAGCTAACTGATTTCGAGGGTACGCGGTTTAAAATGAAAGCGGCCGTCAATAATGCATCACCCCAAAACGTGATTGACAAGTTAGCTTGCGCCATCATTGAACGGACCATTTCCATTAAAGTCCTATTTCTCCTTTCTGCAAAACCATTTTGTTGCGGAGTATAAGGCATAGTTACCTGATGAACTATGCCTTTTTCCATCACAAAGTTCCTTAAAACTTGTTGATTGGTATTCACCGCCTCTATCGGTTCGTAAGACCTTAATCTTGCAATCTAATTGATTTTCCACCAAACTCATATAGTTTTGAAAGCAGGTTAATGCTTCACTTTTGTGGGATATCAAATATATATGACCGAATCGGGTGAAGTCATCAATAAAAGTGATGAAATAGGACTTCCCGCGTCTTGTCTTGACATTCATCGGACCACATATGTCCGAATGGATGAGCTGTAATGGAACCTCGGCCCTTGTGCCGGTTCCAAATGGCTTGCGACAAGATTTCCCTACAAGGCAATGTTCGCAAGTCGACATTTCGACCTTTGAAACATTGGATAGAAGGCCACGTTTGGCAAGTCTATCCATTCGTGTTGGTCCAATGTGACCAAGCCTTGCATGCCAACAAATTACATCTGATTCATAATTTGATGAATTTTCAACAAGGAAATTTTCATTATTAAATGAGGAATCATACATTGTATTTAATACAATAAATCCTTTAAATACATACCCAGAACCAATTAGAGTATTATTACAAGACAAGTCCACTTTACAACTATGAAAGAACCAACTATAACCAAGACCCATCAAAACAACCACAGATATAATATTCCTTCGAATATCTGGAGCGAAGAGAACATCATGAAGTAGGATAGTGCGGCCGTTGTCCAAGACGAGCTTGCAAGTCCCAACGCCTTTCACTTCAACACGTGTGTTGTTTCCTACATAGATCCATTTCGTTCCTTGGGTTATCCGGTGATACTCCACGAAGGACCGTCTGTCCCTTGCTATGTGGTCGGTGGCACCTGAATCAATTATCTAAAATGGATTAGATTCTACAAGAAATATTGAACTAGAAACACATATGTAACTAGCATTACAAGTTACCTTGTCACCTCCATCCGTACAAGAACGGGCATAGTGACCTAACTTGTTGCACTTGAAGCACTTGATCCTCTTCAAGTCTTTCTTCTTGTGCCATTTCTTGTGCCCACCCTTATGTTTGGGTTTCTTGGTAGACTCTGGTTGCTTATTACGTTCATTAGTAAACTTCGAACGATCTTTTTGTTTCTTTCCCCCGTGTGAGGAACTAGCAACCATGTGCACTTCTGCACTTGGCTTGGCGGCCGCAAGCCGCTCTTCCTCTAACTCGAGGTGCTTTGAAACATCGCTGAAGTTCTTGATGCTCTCATTATAAGTGAGATGCATCTTCATTTGGTCCCACCCATTTGGTAGGGAACGTATGACTGCTTGGATTTGTTGCTCATCAGTGAGCACATGACCTGCATCCTTTAACTCTGAGATGAGATTCGCCATATGTCACAGATGCTTCCCCATGGAATGATCTAGATGTTTCTTGTACGAATCGAATCTTATAGTTAAAGAACGAAGTTTGGACACCGAGGTGCCACCAAACTTCTCCTCTAGCTTGGACCATATGTCCATGGCTAGGTCATGTTCTCGGAAGATTCGCATTATGTCGTCTGCCATACTTGACAGCAACGTAATGCGAGCAATCTTGTTCTTCCGAGACCAAGCATCAAAAGCTTCCTTGTCTCTTCTGTGTTGGGCCGTAGTGCCCAACTCAGGTTCAATCATTATGTTCTTAAGAGTTTCGAGCACGTCTTGCTCCTCTAGAAATTGTATCTTCATGGACCATAGTTTGTAATTATCTCCATTGAGTTTTTCACCTTTGTTTAACTCAGCGACGATGTTCTTTGAAGCGGAAGACATTTTAACTTTAAAATGCTGCAAAAGACACAAAACCGAAGGTTCGATCAAAAATCATTGTATAAAATTTCTTATACATAGATATCACTCCCACTTGGAATATCCCACTTGGAATGATATTTTTACATTTGATAAGTTACTTTCGAAAAATATTGAAGATGTTGCTCTAGAATCGGAAAGGTCTCTACGATTCCAATCACCATCTAGAACAACTTTCAATATTTCCCCCTCACTTATCAAACGATAGTACTCTTATAGTACTTGCAGCGGAAAAAAAGCGATTTTGAAAACGTATTTTTCAAAAAAAATGAGGGAATTTCAACCTGGTACCCTTATGGTACAAAAAAATACCCTTGTACATGCAAAATATTCGGCAAGTCCTACACCCCCTTATAGGGTGACATAGCCGAAATATTTCTATAATTCCCCGGCCATTGTCGGGGTCGTTACGTGGTCGTGCCAAGGCCGACTTCTTCAACCTTCTGAAGAGAGAGTTGTTATCGCAACTTGGCCAAGGCCGAACACCCCTTGAGGGGAGTTTTCTGCAAGCCACTGCCGCCAGCTCCCGTATGGATCCAGGCGCTCCCCCCAACAGGGGAATTTTACCGCAGACAATTGCCGTCGGCTCCGTATAGACCGGCCATGCAAGCCCCCCCTCCGATCATGCAAGCCCCCCCTTCCCCCATCAAAATACAGGGCCAACCGGGGCTTGGCCCTGGCCGAGGCCAGGGCCGGCAGTGACCGTGGCCCTGGCAGAGGCCAGGGCCAGCCTCGGCCGTGGCCCTGGCCTCTGCCAGGGCAGGCCAGGCCTTGGCCAGAGGCCAGGGCCGGCCAAGCCCTGGCCGAGGCCAGGGCCCACTGGCCCTGGCCTGGCCTGGCCTCGGCCAGGGCCGCCCAGGCCCTGGCCGAGGCCGGCCATGTCTGAGACTATGGCCAGCCTTGGCCTCTTGGCCATGGCCGGCCTCCCCCTTGCTTGGGGTTGGCCGCACACCCCCACCGGAGGGGGTGGCCTTGTTTGTTATTGGCCGTAGCCAACCCCCTCCGCATGGGGAGGGGGGATGCATAGCCTCCATGGCCCATATGGCCATGGGGATCATGCTCCAAAAATGTCATGTCTCCGTTGAGAATAACCACCGCCATCTTCTCCGATGAGACACCCGTTCGTCGAGAAAGTAGTTATGTTTCAATGGCCGTGTGCCAAAAAAAATAACATACCTTCACGACCGCAAACTTCACGCTCCACATGAAGAGAGTTCACATTCCCTATTGAATGGAGACCCAGCATCCATGAAGAGTGCGAGTTTGGCGAGATGAACGGTCAGTTCTTTCCGTCACGGAGACTTCCTGCCATATCCGTAATGACAGAAGACCCTAACGTGAAAAGAACAACTGCTGTGATTTTCTCCGTCACAATGCGCTCCTACCATATCCATAATGGTAGGAAACTCATTCGTGAAAAAGACAATGCTTCGTTCATCGGTGAGACCGGAGTGAACCCGTATGGCTCCGATACCAATGTCGGATCCTGTCAAAACAACGATGTTAGGATCGAATGAAGAGGAGAGACTTACGCTTGTGTACGCGGCACCGTAATCTCTGAACTTCGCCCTCGGATTCGCCACAACGGTCAGTACTTCGTCACGGAGGATCGAAGCAGCGTTTCACCGCCTAAATCTCTATTTAGAAGAGGATTTTAATGGAAGGGAGAAGAAGAACACAAGTTGCCTTATGCAAACTTATGGCATGGTAAGATTAGTATGAATGCCTTACCCTTGGGTTCATATTTATAGGCTTTAGGGGTAGTTATTGTAGGAAATAACTAAATATAAGCTTATTAGCCTATATTAGCACATTCACTTATCCTCTTCTTCATTCACTTATCAAGTGCCTTTTTGCACTTATAAAGTGACTTTTTCCACTTATCGAGTGGTCCTTTTCACACGAGAAAAGGTTCCCTTCGCGCACGCTTTCGTGCACGCGACATCTGAGGTCCATAGGCCCTCATACATCCCCTCATTGGTGTATATATGTCGTCTATATCCAACAAGGAAATCCTACCTCAACAAGTCCTTCTAATGGTCTTTGGCCCTTCTTAGTCCTTGTAGGTCTTTAAGCTGTATCTCCTTCAACTCCTTCTCCTTCAATTCCTCTTCAAAGATTGTCGATGAAATGTGGATATTTGTGGGTTATGGTTGTAAGGAGAATCTCCTCTTTGTTTTGTTTTTGGATGTGGAAGGAGAGGAGGTTGAGGTGGAGAAATGATTGTGGGAGAGTTGGAGCTAAGGGAGGAGAAAGGAGGAGGGTGTGGCCCAAAGGAGAGGGAGGGAGAGAGAATGAATGCATAAAAATTTTCTCTTTCCTTTTTTCGTTTCTAAAATTTTTCCCCTTTTTAAATCTCATTCCATGGATGAATTATCCCTTAATCTCCTCTCCTCATGCCACCAAGCTTGGAGTTAGGTGTGATTCATCCCCCTAATGTCACCTAGTAAAGAGTTATGTGAAAATTACTCTCTAAATGACACCCTAGCAAGGAGGTGGTGGCATGGCATGGCAAATTAGAAATTTAAGTTCTAAATAAATGAGAATACATGAATTAATATACCATACCATCCTAATACATAGTATTTCATCCAAATACTTCATTTGTATAATTCAAATGATGTTCTAAAATTATTTTAAAAATAATTTACTTATTAGAAAATTATGGAAAATTCATGAAAATACCCAAAAATCTCATACGTACAAATTCATAAAAAATACGTACATTATAGTAGTTTATACGGAAACAGGATATTACACAATCCCTATATATAGCCCCCAAGAAAAACCCTAAAACGCCTAGAAAATCCAAGCAGGTCGTGACTTACGGTGCTGGGACCCGCACCGCTCGGTCGAGCGCGCCCTACCACTCGGCCGAGCGCCTTCTTGGTGCTCCGGTTTCTTAGTCCGCGAGAAGGGGCCGCTCGGTCGCGCGGGTTAGCCGCTCGACCGAGTGCCCACTGGGGCTTCAATTCTTCAACCTGGGTCGAGGATGTCGCTCGGTCGGGCAAGGTAAGTCGCTCGGTCGGGTGATTCAACAGAGATTTTCAAGGCAAATCTGGGGATCGTCTGTAGAAGGCCGCTCAGTCGAGGGAGGTAGGTCGCTCGGTCGAGCGACCTGCTGCTTGGAAGCTCGTCTTGGACCTCCTTTTGCTCTTCTCTTTTTTGGAATCAGCTCGACCGAGCGGGGTAGCCGCTTTGGCCAAGCGACCTGGAATTCAGCCATGGTCCTCTCTGTTCTTTCTTTCTTCTTTTCTTGTTGAGCTCGTCTTCAAGGGTATCCTTGATGCTCCAACATCGTTGTCTATGTCCTTGACTCCAATTTCTTCCGAAATCCTCCAAATTCCCTGAAATACATAAAATGCTCTCAAAGTCAAATAGTTTCAAATAATAACATAAAAGTGTATAAAATAGGGTTTTGGAGGGTGAAACATGACATGAAAATATGCGATAAAACGTGTAATAGATGATCACATCAATTATCTTGCAAGTGCCGGGAGGGATTAGCGTGCCGGTGGACTTTGTGATTATGGATATGTCTGAGGAGGGGAGTTCTCAAATTATCTTGGGACGTCCTTTCATGGCCATAGCTGGAGTTTTAATAGATGTCTGTCAAGGGACATTATCTATGAATGTTGGCAACATCGAGATTGAGTTTCATTTACAAAAGCCGATGAAAGAGCGTTTGCCGCGCGAAGATGTCAACTATTTGGAGCTAGTGGAAGATGAAGCTACAGAGGAGTTCACCATTGAAGAGATCCTTAAGGACCCCATGAGGAAGGACATAGACGATGACGGTGATGTCATTCATGATAAGGCGTTGGCCGCCTATTTGAAAGTGTTAGACGAGGAGCTACCGGATACATCACGTCATCGCCAACAACCTATGGCTATAATCGATAGGACCACTGAAGGTCAACGAATCATCACGGGCCAACTCCCACCACATGGCCTCTTAGGGAAGCATGATGAGCACTTCTCATATGCACCAAACATCTTAGAGCGTCATTGAAAAACTAGATAAGTCGAGCTTACGACTTTAAACAAGTGCTTATCGGGAGGCAACCCGAATTTTTTCTTATTTTTAGTTTTTATTCCTTCATTTTTTTCATTCTTATTCAAAAACCAAATAAAAACGTTTTCAATTCCTTTAAAAAATTTTAAATTATAAAAATACTAGTCATAACCCGTTCCCGCGGGCACGATTCATTTAAGATTTTTCCACTCAAAATTCTTTGTCACTAAAAAGTTATTTCTGCATCCAAAATTTAAAAGAACAACATTTTAGCGCAAAAAAAAATTAGCGCCCTCATTTAAGATTTTCCCCTCAAAATCCGTGTTCCCTAAAAATTATTTCTACAGCCAAAGTTTAAAAGAACAACAATTTAGCGTTACAAAAAGTTAGCACGGGTGACTTCGGTGCAAAAACATTTAACGGACGCTAGTGCCGCGGGCGCCTTCGACGCAAGCACGGTTCATTGAGCAATATTTTGCAACGGGATTGATTGCTAAGGAGATAAAAACATATATGAGTAATCCTTATTTATGCACTTCTCATACTCTTTTATTATAAAATGGAAGGCGATATTAATTGGGGGTAGTTAATAAAAATTGCTGGAGTAATTGATAAAACTACTTTTGTAATTTCACTTGGTATATTTTCTTATAGATCTCAAGCTGCACATTTCTTAGACATGACATAGAATTAAAAATTTCTTGTCTTGAAACATGTTTGATTGCTCAGGGTATTATATTTTTCTTCAACAAACACATCTCCCAATACATCACTGCATCAAGAACATTCATGAACATAAATACGCTATTACTCAAAAAAATTGTCTTTACCAGCATAGCACAGCACTATACATACAACAAATCACAATGCAAATATGCCAAGGAACAAAACTAAGATTCATTTTCTATTTCTCTTGTTCCTACGTTGTAGGCAAATATGAGAAAACATGGGTACTTCTTGATTTAAATTCTAAATTAAGCATGACAAATTGGATGGTCATATGATTTCACTTGCAAATGGCGGGAGGTTTTCCTTTCTTTGTATGTTTTTTTACCTTTTTAGGGAAATGTGTTAATAGCTCTCCTTTCATAATTTAGACGATGTCACTGAAAATTCACGCAATGTAAAGGAGATGATAAAAAATGAGTGAGCAAAACGCCTTGCAATCTATCCAAACAAATATTTACAGCAGAACCCATCTGGTGAAAATATATGCCATCTATTCACTGGGAAAGGCACAATTTAAATTCATATAACATGACAAATAAAAAAAGTAAAAAAATTCTTTTTTTAAAATGGCATGCCAATTCTCATCTTTTCAACACTAATCAGATGAGATACCCAATTGGTCATATATCCAACTGATCATATCATGAAAAGAATGTCATAATACTAATAATACACTCTTAAGATTATGGCTACAAAAAAATTTATCTGTTAATAATTTAACTTTTAGGTCACTAACATACAGACCTACCAAATGACCACAAACCCAATTCAACTCATCCAAATATAATATTAACTGATCGATGAAACGTGCAAAAAATGTTAACAAAACTTCTACGAAAAAGAGACCCAATAAAATTCATAAAAAAGAAATGAGCAATGCTTACTTTGCTCTGTTCCTTCAACTTGGAAAAGGTTTCAGAGATGCCGAGAGATGGAGAGGCAGTGAGATAAGCCATTGGTGAGAGAGAGACTTCGATCGAGTGATGGGTCTAAAAGAAGGGTGGCAAGTGAGAGTGAGGCCGTGTGTTTTTCTCAGATGGCAATCCATACCGTACAAAAAATCATTTCCCCCCTTTTAAAAATTGCCTAATAAAAAAATTCGCAGGCGCCTTCATCCTCATCCGCCCTGCCAACGGTCTGAGAGAGAGAGAGAGAGAGAGAGAGAGAGAGAGAGAGAGAGAGAGACCTCAAAGCTCAGAGCTTTTATCAGAGATCTCCTCGATCGATTAACACAATAGATAAAAAATCAAAACTTTATAGGATCTCCTCACAGATTTACACCAAAAAACACCAAACTACTCACAGATTAACACAAATTTCTAACCGAATGTGACCTACTCGATCTATTTGGAACCACGTCTTTCTCAGAGATCTCTTACTCGCCGTCGACCCAGTCACCATATGCCTCTCATTCACAAGCGGCCCACTATAGGATCCGGATCCGGATCTGAAGAAATGGCCTCCGCTGTTCACCTTCTCCAATGTGACTGAAACGGATCTTGACTTGAGATTTCTGCTACATCCGCGACCTGAAACCAGCGGCAAAGCTCAAAGATCAAATCTTTTTGCTCTATGTATTGGCAGCAACCTTTTGAAATCGTGCAAACTTGGAGAATCAATAGGAAATCTTTGAGCCTTACTTCAAATACATATACACAGATCATTCTAACCATAAAAATTTTACCTTCGATCGTGCTTCTTTTTCTCCGATCTCTTTTTGCACGAAGAAGAAGAACTTTTGCCTCTATTTCTCCTCATCAACAGATTCAAACATCCTGTTATGCTTTTAAAAAGAATGAAGTGAGCTTGCAAGGATGCATCAAAACATCTTGCGATGTGGCTCTGGTACCTGATCTCAATGACGGTGACCAAGGGATCTGGAGCTTGAGGGCTGAGGATTTTGAAAAGAGAATTTGAAAAGCTCATAAATCTAAATTGAAACAATCTAAAAAAAATCAAACCTTGATCATGGCTGTGGTGGGAGCTTTGATCATCAGCCCATAGAAAGGTACCGGTGGTGGGAGCTTTGATCATGCAAAATCTAATTTGACCCAAAGTTGAAGGGTTTCAATTTAAGGGTATTAATCTGTGAAGGGTTTCAAATTATTAATAGAGAAAAGGTTGGAAGATGGTGATTATTTTATATTTGGAATACTTGCTTTGATGAAGTTTAAGTGAGGTGAAGATATTAGCTGAAGGATTAAGCGGGCTGCCTCGAATGCATCGATACCATAACGATTCGATTTAAAGGATTGAAGACTCATTCGCGGTTCCCAAAAAAAGTAACGCAAAGTTTGCAGGGCATGCGCCGTTTGAATGATCCAAAGAGCAGGCTATTAATTTGATCCAAAGTTGAAGGGTTTCAATTTAAGGGTATTAATCTGTGAAGGGTTTCAAAAAGTATTATTTTTTGGGGTTACGGGCTGATGATGCTTTTGTGTTCTCCCAACAAATTTTCTTCCAACCTAAAAATTTTCCCCTAAAACTTGATGTGACATTGCCACATAGGATAAGTTCAAAAACAGCTCTCAATTGTAATATAGATAAATTTTTTTGACGCATATGTTCATGTGCAGGTGATCGATGAAGGGAGCACTAAAAATGATGAAGAAACAAAGGAGGAAGCAAACAGAGAAGATGAAAGGAGCACGCTCTATCATTGAAGGGAAAGAGGAGCTACCCGACTGAGCAGAACTGTCGCTCGGTCGAACAGCAGTCCCTGCAGAAAAAGCAAAAAATGTCACTCTGCCACATATTTCAGCTCGACTGATCAGAACAGCTACTCGGTCGAGTAATGGACCATGCAGAATCTTGGAAAAAGTCACACTGTTTTCACTTCAGCTCGACCGAGCAACGTAGTCTACTCAATCGAGCAATCGACTTATGAGCAGTGGCCACACTTAGTTGCGAATGGACCGACCGAGCAGCCCTAGCTCGGTCGGCCCTTTATAAATCCCAGAACCTCCGCCCCTCACCCCCTCACACTCAAAACTGCAAACCCCTGCCCGAGCTCCCCTTTTCCCCCACCCAACTCGCTCGACCCCAAAACTTCGGCTCGACCCACCACCTCCCGCACCGCCCGAGCCCGACTGATCCCCATCTACTCGGTCTGCCACCCATCTCCCCTTCGTCTCCACCTCACCTCACACCATCTCTCTCTCTCTCTCTCTCTCTCTCTCTCTCTCTCTCTCTCTCTCTCTCTCTCGATTTCCAACCCTAAATCTGAAAATTTTCAAATTTTGAACCCTAATCTCTATCGATTTCATTGATCTGCAACTAATATTCTTCCTATCTTATCATGCAAGTATTCTTGGAGCATATGGAGACTACGTTTAGGCTTGGACCACTTTGGAGCTAGCTTGGGAGAGGATAGTAGCTTTGAGGCATCGCCCATTCGCATTTCTTACGATCGTCTCGCATCATGAGCCTTTGGTACACTCGTTCCTCTACTAAAGTATTATTTTTGTGTACTTTGGATTTATGTTTACATTCGTTCACACATATTACACCATGCCTCATAGGACACGGGTAGGAAGCCCCCGATGAAGAAGAGGAAAACCGATTACTCCGGTGCTTCCTCTTCTCGTTGAACACGTGCTCACCGACCATCTCCCACTCCATCTCTATCTCCCCCACCCTCATGTTCTCCATCTCCCACCCCACTAGCACTAGAGGGACCACAAACTAGTGCCACCATTCCCACATCTACACCTCCACCCTAGCCATCCCAGGGGATCTTAAAGACATATGGTATTTTCTTCAAGGAATACGCTCATCGCGATAGGTTCACAACCATATCTAGACGCCCCATTATCCCCACCAGATTTACGACATCCCAGCTCTGGAGAGTCTAGGATTGTCAGAGGTGGTACGGTGACTATATCAGGCTATAGGTTGGGAGCATTTCATGCAAATGACCACGACCACTTATGTTCGCCTTACCTACGAGGAGATGAGTTCCATTTTGTGGGCCGACCAGGGCATCACGTTCAGGCTTCTGGATCGTGACGTAGAGGTCACTTACCCCATGATTCGAGCCTTCTTTAGTTGGCCCATATCCCAGATCCTACTCAGGCCTATGCACCTAGTACAGATCCATCCTCTTTCAGTTCCGACCGTTTCTGGAGTAGGATAGCTGGCCTCCCACATTTCAGCCCGAGCAGGGCAAAGTCTTTCTCCATCATCCATCCATGTCTTCGTTATACTCAGTGCCACCTCGCTACGACCATATTCTCTAGGCCTGATCTTGGCATTATCTCCTTTCCTGAGTTGCTCCACCTTAGTGGGATGACTAGGCCCGTCAGACGTGATGATGAAGGTATCCTCCGCCTCACCTCTTGTCAGACATAGCCCGTTGGCTGTGCACCGCCTGGTTTCCACTTCCACCTCCTTGAAGTAGATTTGTTGTGACGGTTTCTTCACCTTCTTTGCTCTCATGATAGGACTTGACCTTCCAGACGACCTCCTGGTTGCGACTGGGCCCACCACTCTGACGCTTGACATGCTTGCACGCATGCACATCATTAGGCCCCATAGTGAGCGCCATTGGGTCTATCTTTTGGGTCCTTTACGAGAGCAGCATATAGTCTTACCTCGCCCTGATCTCACATGTATTGAGACTGTCCACCTAGATTGGCTCCTTCCTGGCATCCTACCCATTCCATATATTCACAAGCTTGAGCCTCGAGAGGCTGCAACTGAGGGAGATGATGATTGGGCTCTTAGTTCTGATGAGGAGCCCAGGAAGAGCTGACCCTACCACTTCGGCCCCAGTAGAGAGCACCTCTGTCCCTACTTCTACCAGTGCTCCTACTACCATCCCACCCACCACCATTCCAGCCGAGAGTTCCGGGGTAGCCTCCACATCTGTCTCCGAGTTCACTGCAACATCATCTGAACTTCCTGCCTCTGAGGGAATTTCTTTGTCTAGTGCTCCTGCACCTATCATAGAGCACATCTCTACTGAGCACGTCCCTTCCGAGCCTGCTATTGCTGTTGTCCTTACCTCTTCTGCACATGCATCTGTGGACTCTATCCCTACCATTCCTATCACCTCTAAGTCCATACCTATGGTGTCTACACCTCCTTCAGGCAGCACCTCTGTCCCCACAACTACCATCTTCACTAAGAGCATCGTGGTACCTGTCACCACGTCTGTCGCCATGACGTCTCTACTTACTGATATCAGTATCCCTACATATGCACCTGATCTCACATCTGTTTCTGCTTTACCTCTGCTGAGATCCTCTGTAGGTCACCCTCTCCTGATTTTGTTTTTCAACTCGTGCACCACATACACGAGCACATGTAGAGAGTGGTGAGCCTAGTGGTGCACATCAGCCTGGCTGTTCCTGCAGCACTGATACACGCTTGACAGTGGTTGAGGTTGAGATTGCTGGGCTGAGACGTGATTTCCTCACCTTCACTTGGACATTCACTACCTACCACCAGTCATTGCGACGGGACAGTATGGAGATTCTTGATATCCTCCTAGCACGAGGTGCACCACCTGCCACACTTGCACCAGCTGTTCCTTCTGCACCAGTCATACCACCTATTGTACCACCTCCCGATCTTTCAGCACCACCATCTGATGCTATCTCTAGTCTGCAGCAGCGGGACCCATTACCACCTCCAGAGGGTGGTTCCGCTGCCCGATTCATATGTTTTCTCTTGTTCTCCCCTCTTATTTTTAGTGCACAACAGTTCAAACGGGGCCTAATATTGCATAGCTTGGGGGAGAACCCATTTCATCCATTGCATACACATCATATCATCATTTTCATGTTTGTTCTTGCATTAGACATTAGGACCATGCATTTTCTTTCATTAGATTTTCCTTTTTATTTTATGTGATTCTAGGATTTTTCTTTTATCCCACCCACCCTACTGGCATCATTTTCCATCTTTCACACATGTTCTCAGCAGTGAGGACACTGCTGTGTTTAGCTTGGAGGATGAGCGCTATCGCTTTTTATTTATTTTCCTCTTATTTTGCACTTTTTCGCCTTATTTTTCCATCATTTTCCACCTCATTTTTTCTTTTTAGCATCATATTTTTCTTTCTTTTCGTGTGCATGCATGCCTGTTTATATTTTATTTTCTCTATTTTCTTTCCTTTCTTTTAGTAAGATGAATTCTCTGTGATGATATCTCAAATGCTCTCACCGCAATCACGATGCTTATTTCCCATGCCACGCTACTTAGAGTTATTTCATAATTTTATCCTTTATAAGTACTTGCACCTATAATTCTTTTGATGATCTCTCTGAGTAAATGCATGAAGCTTATTGAAACTGAATATGTAGAGTAATGTTTAGTATGCTTTCATTGGAAATACACGAAGATTCATGCATCATTAACATATCTGAAGCCTTGCTTTCATCTCTTATCCGCATTCTTGTTGCATGCTTGATTTGTTTGAAAAACTTTACTACTTGACTTCACTGCTTATTGAGATGATCAGACATACCCATGCTTACATATGAGTTTAGTTGATGTATTATCATACTGAACTGTTTGTGCACACTTTTGAGTGAACCGAGTGTTATATTAATACCTTCTCCACATATATCGTATATTCTCTACATGTCACTTGATTTTACTCCCCAAATCTATTTCTACCGCATCCATTCCCAAAAATTCCCTACAATTGCAAAATTTGCTCCAGAAAAGTGCAAAAATCCAAAAAGGAGCCAAAAATCAAAAATACAAATCATATCACTCCTACAAAAATCCAAAAAAGAAAAAGAAGATACAAAGGTTTCAAAATGAAAAGAAAAAAATCAAAGTTTCATTACTTGGAGCAATATTTATACTTTTGGGAAAACCAAAACAAAATCCAATATCCCACGAATATTACTGTGGATGTGACGCCTCAATCCAAGCTAGGGGGGATCTTTTGACCATATGAGTGAGCATGACATTAGAGTGGAGTTGTGCACAACGGGAAAGTTTTATAATGCTGAAACTTAGCGAAGTAATTTAAGTTATGGGGATTTCCTATGATTTGATATGAGTATGTGCATGTCTTGACTCCTATTCTATTTTTTGTTGCATGCTTGGTGTGAATTCTACATGCTTCAATTATAGCGTTTGATTAAAAAGTTTGTTGCCAATGTTGTATTTATTTGACACTATGAAACACATGACGAAGATATATGTCGATTGTATGAACTTTAGAGAGACCCCTTATGTTCAATCTTAAATTCTCAAGTACTCTATTTAGTTAAGATATGAAATCTCTTGGTAGCATGTGATCTATTTCCTGAGTAGTTGTGATGTATGGTGAATGGCACGAGATCTGAGAGAATAATCTAGCGACCCCCTCCTCTTTGCATTCTTTTCCATTTTCTTATGTTTACTTCCCGATGAACTTCATATTCGTCTTACTCGAGGACGAGTAAGAGGGAAGCTTGGATGATTTTGATGTGTCCATATTTTCTATACTTTTACTGCATATTTTCATAGAATTTTCATCGTCCAAAGTTCATTTTTCTATACATTATCGCGTTTTTCACGATATATTTGACTCTCGTGTAGATTTGTGGATTTTCAGGAACATTGGAGTGATTCGGAACAAATCTTAGACATGGACAGATCCAAGCTAGCCAGAGCATCATTGTCAAGGTCCACTAGGTGCTTGACGAGGTGGAGAAGAAGATTGGAGGAGAAGGAGAGAGGAGGAGGATATAGAGAGCTTGGAGATGGAGCCCTCACATAGCTTATCAGGTTCTCCACTCAGCTCGACCGAGTAGATGTTCTTCTCGGGCCGAGCAGCCATATCTGAAGAAAAACTCCAATGCCAAGGCAGCTGCACCACTCGGACCGAGTAGCCACACTAATCGGTTAATCAAACTCGACGGTCGCTACGTAATTCATAGGCAAAGTTCCAAGAGCATGTAACACCCCGCTTCCTAAAAGACACCGGAAGCGAGAACGTTACGAGGTCCGCATGAACTGGAGCGGTGAAGCTCGAGTTTAAAGAGCGTCTGTGATAAAAACACAAAGCAGGTCATTGCATGCATTTCAGAACAATAAGAAACATTCATAAATTTAAGCCACATCCAGAATTAAAAATGTCCATACACGAAATCAAACGTCAAGCCACAGCTGGACCAAAGTAACAACAAGGAGAAACATACACAAAGCAAGAACTGAAAGTAAACTAAAGGAAAGCAGCAACGGTGAAGGTCCCTAGTCCTCTATAGGAAGAGACTTGGCGTCTACAGCGAACTCCTGGCTCTCTAAGTCAGGCGTCTCGAATGGATCCTCCTGGTACTCAAGCTCGGGATCTGACATACATCCAAAAACATGAATGTATGTCAGCAAGGGTCTGCACGAAGAGGTTAGAAAACCTAAGGCAAGATATACAAAAATAATATTGAATTTAAGAGGCATTAATAATTTATACGAGATGTCAACAAGTTTAAACATGCCAGTTATAAATGAAGTAAAGTAAGACATTCCTAACATGCAGTTCTAAATAGTTTAAGAAGTATAGTAAAGATTTTCTTTTGATTCATTAGCATGTCAATTTAACTGAGACAACGCTAGTAATTGCAAGTTCCATGTCAATATTTCATATCTCTCATAGGTTTCACACCTTTAGGTCATGATGAGTGGATCGTTCTTTTCACGGGGGTTTTACCGTGATTGACGCTACCCCACCGCTTGCAGGTGGTGCTCTTGAAGAGAGGACCCCCTTCATACGCCTAGTGGCCGCTCAACACTAACCCCCACCCTAGATTGTGCTGGAACACGAGCCAGCCTAGTCGACCCACACGACATCACGAAGTCACGATTTCGCCTTCGAGGCGCACAATTTCACGATGTCACTCATTTATTAAATATTCCAGGACATGCACCAATTTAACAATATCATCATTTCTTTTTATTCAACATTTTCAAAGATTGGAAGAGTGTTGAACAACATTCACACTAATTTAACAAAAGTGTTGAACATATGGATTTAACGAACATGTTACGGAAACTGATTTTCTTCGCCATTGTTTAAAATTAAAGCATATCAAATTATATGTCATTGGGTCACATTTTCAGTCCAGAACATCATGGTATTAATTTCATGCGTCATTTCACGTGTAGATTCGAGTTATACAGCTTTACATGCAAGTGACTAAATGAGCATTTAACTTCAAAAATTCACTATAAATTGTACACTTGCCTGATTTCGGCGTTCTTGGTGTCGTCGGGTTCGTCTCGATGGGTACTACACTATGGTGAGATTGGTTTACTGGTTTGATAAAACACATAATCAGATCAGATCCTTTTCAGTTGTAACGAATGTTAAAATGATTCCTACGACGTCTAATAATCCGTTTTATTTGGTTTTCTACATTACGGTGTGGGTTATATTATATTAAGTGGTAGATCTACTAACCGGTAATGCAGATAAGGGTCAAGACGTAGTGATGAATAGCGGCGATGCATATGACCTCAAAGCAGCGACGTTGAGCCTCGAGGATCTGCGTGACGGGGTGGCGCGGACCTGGGGGACTGCAGGCAGTTTGCTGTAGGCGGGAAGACGCTGTCGACGCTTGGAGAAGCACTGATGACAGTTGCACACTAGTAAGGGATGTTTCTCTTGCAGTTGAAGGAGGAGAGGGTTGTGCGCGGCTGCCGACTTGGGGACGAAGCTGGGCGAGGGTGACAGCGGCGATGAGGAGGGATCAGGGCGTGAGGATGAGGGCTCCGGTCGTTTTCAAAGGGGAGATAGCGGTGGATTCTTGCGTGGATGGGGAGCAGAGCCCGTGGGTAGTTCTAGGCAGAGGGGAGTTGAGGCGCGCGACTTCCGGTGGTCTAGGGGTTGGCAGGCCGGTGTCGGACAAGTCGAGGGGAGAGAGAACAGATGAGGGGAGGTGTCGGGTTACTGGCGTTATGTGGGTGCCGGAGTGGGGTTCGCGTGAGGGAGATGAAGATGGGCGGCACTGGGCAAAGAGTTGAACGGCCTGGGGTTTTTGGGGCTGTCGGCGACATGGTTGCGTGGAGGTCGGGGTAAGGAGCTGGGTCGCGGGCTGGGCGAGGGGGCGACTGTGATGAATGGGAAGCCCTATGGTGCTAGGGTTTCAGGTAGGTAGAGGGCAAGGTTGGGTTCCTATAAATAGCTTTAGGGTTTTTCTTTTAGTGTGTGGGGGGTTTAAAATGGGCAGTACGTGAACCCTAGTTTCTCGTTAGGTTAGCTTTCGGTTTAGTTTTTATTTTTTTGTGCATGGTTTTTCAAAGTCTGGGCTGGTTCATTTGGGTTAGTTATATTAGGAAAGATCTCATTTTAAGTTATAATATGAAGGAGTTTGAAATAAGTTAATCAGATTTGATTTTTTATAATGGGGTGGAAATTAGGGCTAATAAAATCAATTTAATTATAGGTTTAAATAGGTTTAATTAGGAAAGTATACAAAATATTTGAATTTTAAAAATTTTGAATTTGAAATTTTGAATTTGAAAAAATAAAATTGAAATGGTATGAAAGAAATTCTTTTAAAGTTAACAATAAAAATAATGATAAAGTTAATAATAATAATAGCTAATAAGTCTAAGGTTAGCAGCTGATACGGTTAAGGGGTCTGATACGTCTTAACTACGGATACGAAAAAGATATACAACACGAGAGAAATACGAATAAAACGTATAACTAAAACTGGTCGTTACATCCTACCCACCTTAAAGGCAATTCTGCCCTCGGAATTCCTAACAATCACTGATCAAGAAATAGATGTGGGTAACGCTCTCTTATCTCATCTTCTCTCTCCCAGGTGGACTCCCCTGGCAAGTCGTATCACCACATCACTCTGACAAGATTGCCAATCTTGTTCCGGAGTGTCTTATGACGCCTGTCAAGAATCTGCATTGGCTGCTGGTCATACGTCAGATCCGGGCGGAATGTAATCTCAGAGTAGTCCACGACGTGAGATGGGTCGCTGATATACCGACGAAGCTGAGACACATGGAAGACACGTGAACTCCCTCCAAAGATGGTGGCAAGGCTAAGCTGTAAGCTACCTCGCCAACTCTCTCCAGAACATCGAAGGGTCTGATGTATCTCGGGCTGAGCTTACCGCGTTTCCTAAAGCGAATCACTCCTCAATTCGGGGGAGATCTTCAGGGATACATGGTCTCCCGGCTGAAACTCTAGAGGACACCGTTTAGCATCTGCCCAATGCTTATAACGGTCCTGAGCGATCCGAAGCTTGTCCCTGATATCTCGACCGACATCCACTGCTTTAACAATCATCTCCAGTTCCAATAACTCTCTATCTCCAATGTCATCCCAGCTTAGTGGCGATCGACATTTCCTCCTGTAGAGAGCAGCAAATGGCGCCATGCCAATGCTCGCCTGATTGCTGTTATTGTAGGAGAACTCCACCAGGTGTAGATGATCCTCCCACGAGCCCTTGAAATCCAGCATGCAAGCTCTCAGCATATCCTCCAATATCTGAATGGTCTGCTCTGACTGACCATCCGTCTGCGGGTGATACGCAGTGCTGAACTTCTGACTGGTACCCAGATTGGTCTACAGACTCTTCCAGAACTGAGACATGAAGCTCGTATCCCGATCTGATACAATGCTCACAGGGACTCCATGCAAGCGCATGATCTCCTACACAACATATTTCACATCACTATTGGTACTAGAAAGAGAATTACGAAGGGATGAGTTGGATCATTACCCACATATACTTCCTTGCCAGTATCTCCATGGATTGTCCTACTCAGAATGGTATAAAGTGCACAGACTTGGGCAATCGATCAACGATGACCCAGATTGCGTCATTCTGCCTGGTTCTCCGAGGTAAGCCAGTCACGAAGTC
This sequence comes from Scilla litardierei, assembly GCA_030789695.1. Taxonomy (NCBI): domain Eukaryota; kingdom Viridiplantae; phylum Streptophyta; class Magnoliopsida; order Asparagales; family Asparagaceae; genus Scilla; species Scilla litardierei. Next base: position 229,165,650 of record CM061141.1, on the reverse strand, counting down.
CATCGTGATGTGCTACCACTTCCACTCTGGAATCGGCAGGGGTTGTAGTAGTCCAGAAGTGTGGTGATGCTCGGCCTTCACTTGCTGACACACGAGACACTTGGCAACACTCCGTGCCACACTTCTCTTCATCCCGTACCACCAGAAATTCTGACGAAGATCCTTATACATCTTCGTACCTCCAGGATGAATGGAATAAGGCGAACTGTGAGCCTCATTCTTCAACTCCTCTCTGACATCTCCTGCAGGTACACAGATTCTACTTCATATCTCAAAGATCCATCCTCGTGAATCAAAAAAATCTGTCCGGAGTCCTGCTTCGACTTGCTCTCTGATCTTCTTTAACTTAGCATCTCCTGCTTGAGCAGTCTTGATCCGATCCACCATCGTCGACTGAATCTGCATATTCATCAACGACGAGGTGACTCCCGGTAGGACAGCTTCAACAGCCATCTCTCGCAGATCCTGCTGCAATCTCCACTGAGCTGTGAGAATCATCACCTCGGGCAGTCGACTCAAAGTGTCTGGCATGGCATTCACCTTCCCTGGATGATACTGAAGGTCGATGTCGTAGTCTGCCATCAATTCCAACCATCTGTGTTGTCTCATATTTAGTTCCTTCTGAGTGTATATAAATTTCAAACTTTTGTGATCAGTGAAAATTTTCACTTTTTCACTCAGTAAAAAATGTCGCCAGATCTTCAAAGCAAAGACGACAGGAGCTAGCTCCAAATTGTGGGTCGCATAATTCTTCTCATGGACCTTCAACTGTCGCGAAGCATATGCGACCACATGGTTGTGTTGGTGCAGAACACATCCAAGTCCCTTGCCCGATGCGTCGCAGAAAATCTCGAAGCCTCCGCTTCTGTCCAGAATAGCTAGGACCAGTGCAGTAGTCAGTCTCTCCTTCAAAGTAGAACATGCTTACTCACAAGAATATGACCAATTGAACTTAACATACTTCCTCGTCAACCTTGTCATCGGCTCAGCAATCCTTGAGAAATCCTTGATAAATCTGCGGTAGTATCCAGCCAATCCAAGGAAACTCCTGATGTCTGATGCCGATTGAGGTGTAGGCCATTCACTGACTGCTCTGACCTTCTCCGGATCCACTGAGATGCCAGCTCCTGATACTACATGTCCAATAAATGCAACTCTGTCCAGCTAGAATTCGCATTTACTGTACTTGGCATATAGTCTATGATGACAGAGCATCTCTAATACCATCCTCAAGTGCTCTGCATGCTCCTCCTCGCTCTTCAAGTACACCAGGATGTCATCTATGAAGATCACTACGAACTTTTCAAGGAAGTCGTAAAAGATAAGATTCATGAGGTTCATGAACACAGCAGGAGCGTTTGTCACGCCCTGCTTCCCAAAACGACAGAAGCTAGACGTGACTAAGGTCTGCATGGGCCAGAGCTGTGAGGCTCGGACCCACTAAGCGTCTGTGAGGAACACCAAAGATAGAAACAGGTCCTTGCATATATAAAATTCGAAACAATAGAAAGTACAGAAAGAAAAGATGCATTCATTTTATTCCACAAAGATATCCAGAAGTACAAGAGTCTAAAAAGGAAATAATGCCCAGCATGGCTACAACTGCAGAAAGGAAACTAATGGTGCTACGCACCCAACCTAAAACAGAAAGTAAAGAGGTGCTACGCACCCAAACCACGAACAACGGAACTCCAAGGTCAGCAGATGAGGAACCTCTAAGTCTGGTCCTCACTCGGGTCGTACTCCTGATCAGCAACGTACTCCTGATCCAAGTTCTCTGGCACTGGCTCCTGGTCTACTAACTATGTCTCGGTACTAGACGTACAAACACCAAGAGAAAGTGGTTGTACGTCAGGAACAGTCTGCAAGTAAACGTGAGAAGACTCCACTGCAAGGTGTATAACATTTTAAGGTTGACATTTTAAAGGTTGTTTACATGATGTTGATGCAGCAGCATGACAGATATGTATATGTGCAAGAAAGTAAAGACAACGCTGAAAAGTAAACATGACAGGTAATAGCCGTAGCGTGTGCTACTAGCTACAAGACAAGACTAGACAAGACAAGACAAGACAAGACAAGAAGTACCGTGTGTGTCACGAAGGGTTCATGCCTTACGGTTTGAGGGCGGCCAGACCCTCTCCTCATGCAACCGCTCAACCCTACCCTAAACCCGAGTGCTCAAGACAAGACAACACAGAGATCACTCTCGCTTGGAGAGCATCTGAAACGCCTGTAGGCTTTTTGTACCACAGAGATCACTCTCGCTTGGAGAGCATCTGAAACGCCTGTAGGCTTTTTGTAACATTTCATGACATGACGATTGGTAAGGAGTTGTTCATTCTAGGGGGTCCACACGCATGCACACACAGATAGAACCTAGGGTGTCAGTTGTAACACTTGCCTGCGGTGGCGAGTGAGTCGTCGGTCTGGATCGTCTCGTCGAAGCGGCGTGTTGGCAAGGGTCCGTCTGAAACGGGACAACGGCAATGTCAGATCACGTTTTTCATCAATCCTATTAGGGTTTGTTTCTAAATTCAGCGGGACAACCCTAACAGTCAAAAGTCACATCTTTTTGATTCGTTTCAGCCTAATCAACATTCTACCATATGTGCACAGATATTCAAGTCAGTTCGTCGATGTCTTAAGGTTGAACAACGTTTTAAAGGAGCAGAAATGTAAACGTAGTTATCGTTGATGACTTTTAGATTAGGTTTTAGATTCTCTACGATGTGGGTTCTTACGACGTGTTAGGAGGCTAACCTTTTCGACGTTTGATCGTAGATCGAACGTCGGGTCTGAACGGTGATAGATCTGCGTCGACAGCAACGTCTCGGTCGTGGGTAGCGTAGCAAGACATGTACAGACAGCGAGCGGAAGGTATCCCCGGCGTCGGTCTTCGTTGGCGTCGGGGCATGGTGTGCTGGCGGTCGGAGTTGTCGTGCGAGAGGTGGGTCGTCTCCGTTGGGTTACAGGGAGAGAGAGAGATGAGGGAGAGGGCAAGAAATTCGAACTGGGGTTAAAAAGAGTAGGCGGTTGTTCTTGTTTTTGCCTAGGGTTATTAGGTTAGATTAATATATAGAGGAGAGAGAGAGAATGTGGGTGAGAGGCCACGTGGGTGATGGTTGCTTGATTTGGGGAGTGAAGAAATCAAGGGGTACGGTTGTAAGGGGATAAGATTTATTATTTAAATTATATAAGATTTGATTTAAAACAAAACATAACAGATGTTTGAAATTTGAAACTAAGGGTTTAAAATAATATTATAATAATGGGCTATCGCGGGTCGGTCTAACGACGTCAGAAAAATACAAGAAAAATATCAGGATGATCGTGACGACGAGAGGCTTGAGGGTACGGTGGTCCATCACGCGCTAGGTTCACAGAAAACAAACTAAAAATAAAAAGGTCTGGCGTCGAAGTTTAAAGTCACGACGTCTCTCCAATCAAAGCCGATTTGTGGGAGAACGACCCATGAAATGACGTTCACTAAAAATCCCACAAATAACTACTCTTCCATATGGTCACAACGACATATAACATTGTGTATTCCGGATAGAAGAGAGGGCAAAGAAAAATACGCGTACAAAATAGGAAAGTACGCGCGAAAAACGAACGGTCGGAAAGCGACCGTACATTCTACCCACCTTAGAATAAAGTCCATCCTCGGACTTCCTAACTATAAATATACCTAGCCAGTCTAGTAACTACCCCATTCACATCACACTATAATTCAAACCAGGTATAGTTACTATGAGTGCATATATATGCACTAGATAGTCAAACATTAACACTACAAACATGTATATATATATATACACATTCTATACTTATACCTATCATAGACAGTCAAATTCATACACGTACTTCAATCATTCATTTAGTCATGTACATCCTTATATAACTATCACTCACTATCACATAACCAAGTTACACATACTTACAAAAAAATAGTTTCACACTAGCAACACGATCATAATTCTTCACATATAGATAATTAACTATGCACAAAACAACATGGATATACTACTCCCTAATATCTCCTAGTGTACATTCAATACCAACATATCAACGCATGTGGTCACACCAAACAATATTAAATCATGTAAGCTATATCTAATATACATCTATAACTACCATAATATACCAATATATAGTTATTCAAATACACACAGATACTTCATCTTATATACACATCACATATAATCCTATTACTATGTTCAAGACGTGACACACAAACCATAGTCGTAAACACCTATAGCTAAGCACATACTTACCCGTGCATGGTACACGTCCACACACGCTAATATACCATTCATACATACCACTCATACCACTATATACTTAGTGATCACTCCATATTTTACACCTTTTTTCTGCATGTTTTCATGACGTTTTGATCGCCCATATTGTGTTTTTCACGATTATTCGACAATATTGCGATGCTTTTCACTATTTCTTGTCTTTGTCGAATTTCAGGAAATATGGAGCGATTTGGAGAAAAATTAAGATCAAAGGAGTTTCATGCACTTCGGAGTGTCGCCCACGGCTTATTTGAGGACTTATCAGCGATGGAGGATGAGCGGAAGAAGAAGGAATTCCATAGGAGCGACGAGGAGGTGAAAGGAAGAAGGAAAGAGCTCAACAGCACACAACTTGGCCGACCAAGACTGGTCATTCGGCCGAGTGAAGGATCACACTCGTCCGAGTAGAACGGATACGCACAGTAGATTTCAGACATTCACTCGGCCGAGCAAGGAAATCCATTCGACCGAGTGAGAAAGCTCACTCGCCCGAGTGGTACAGAGAAATCAGACAGAAAAGAGCCAAAGTTACTGGAAATACTGAGGAAGCTCACTCGGCCGAACATGATTGCTACTCGACCGAATGAAGAAGACTGCTCGGCCAAGTCACCCCAAGAGACAGATCCCTGAGAACCCCGAAGTTACTGTTTTTTACAAGGTTTGTCACTCGGGCGAGTGACAAGGTTCACTCGGCCGAGTGACCCTCTCTGACTGTTGCTAGGAATGCGAATTCTGGGCTACGCAGGGGCAGTTTTGTCACGATTTTTTGGACGATTTTGGCTTGTATTTAAACCTAGTTTTAGACCTAGTTTTAGGAGAGACTTGAATTATTTTTTAGAGAGTTATTTTAGCTTTTTGACGGCTATTTCTTTGGAGAAAATCTCAGCTGGAGATCATTGGCGACAACATTGGTTTGTTCTTTCTTGTTAAAAAACTCATTTTTATGAGTTGTTTCTTCTTTGCAATGAATTGTGCCATGAATATTATTGTTATTTCTGAGATTTTTATGATGATTAGTGAGTAGTTCCGTCGTTCTAGGGCATGGGGATGAACCCTATGGACCCGATCTTTGAATTGTAATGAATTCATAGATTTGTTGCTAAAATTGATAATGGTTAGGTTGTGATTGATATATTACGAGTAGCTAGGAATTCATACCGATTGGGATTTACAAGAGATTGGATCCTAATTGATAGGAAGGCCTAGATATTCGATTTAGATTAATGATTGAATTTCTCTAGACTTGGTTTGCAATAGATTGGGCTAAAGCTAGGATTTTAATTATAAATCTATACCAATATTCGTTTGTAAGAGATTGGACGAATAAGAACTATCATAACCTAGATCGTAGCTTGAGTTTGCATGAGAGTGGGCTCGAGATGCGATTGGACAATGAAGTCGATTTTTACGCTAGCGGCTTAGGATAGGGTTTGCACGAGAGTGGGCCCTAACCTAGGTTTGCTATAGATCAGCAATAGCGAGAGAGCGTGCGCTTGGTTCTACATTAAGTTGCGACTAGTTCACCTATATTCAAGCTTAGCAACAATGAAATTTATGATTCACAAGGATGAGAGACGGTCTGTAGTGGGGATTTCCTATCCCTAGACGCTTTATTATATTGATATTTCTTACTATTTGAACGATTGTGACAATTACATCAAAACTATTCTTATTCTCTTGATAGCTAGGTAATTAAAGTGAGATACTGTCATTTGTCCTCCCTGTGTTTGATACCCACTCGCCACTACACCGTGCGCTTGCGGTAAGACTGCAAGTCGTTTTCGGGTGTATATCCGGACGCGATCAAGTTTTTGGCGCCGTTGCCGGGGAGGCGACGGTATTTTATTTTCTTTGCTTAGTTATTTCTTTTTGTTTTATTATTTTTATATTTTTATCCCTCTATCGTGCTAACAATTCCATCAAAGCTCTATTTTCCTGTGCATGTACACGAGATCGATGGCAAATCAAGAAGATCTATTATTTGATCCAGAGATCGAGCGTACCGAAAGGAGGCTAAGAGCTGGGAAGAGACTTGTTATAGAGGACGATTGTATGAACCGACGGGAGACACCGGAATAATTAGCGGCACACATGGCTAGAATAATATCTATCAGAGATAGGCTTCAACCTAAGACTACTTCTACTACTTCATCCATTGCGATGCTGGAGTTGGCGGCGGACAAGAATTTCGAGCTCAAGACGGGACTTGTGGTTCTAATGCAACAAGACCCATTTCATGGGAACTCCCACGAGAATCCACACTACCACCTTCAGTCATTCTTGTCCAAGTGCGCCACCTTTCAGATGCCCAGTGTACCGGTCGATGCAATCCGATTGCGCCTCTTCCCATTCACTCTCAGAGACAAAGCATTATATTGGTTGAGGACGCAAGCAGAGGGGATCTTTACTACATGGGATGAGTTAGCGAGTGCCTTTGTTGACAAATTCTACCCACCATCCAAGACCGTCAAGATAAGGAGCGCACTCATGTCCTTCAAGCAAGGACCTCAGGAGACTCTATTCGAGGCATGTGAGAGCTTTAAAGATCTCCAAAACCAATGCCCCCATCATAGCATTGAAGCATGGGAGCTAGTACATAGCTTTTACAATGGACTCCAACCAGGCACCAAGCAAATCATAGATGCAACCACCAATCGAGCCATTCTATCTAAGACACCGGATGAAGCTACGGCACTACGAGAGGAGATGGCCTCTAATAACCAACAATGGGGCGACAAGCGAGGACATTCTACATCCTCTTTGAAGCCAACAAGCATATACGAGGCTAAGGCCGTAGCGGAACTTTCTACGAATTTTGACTCTCTCCACAAGGTCGTGGAGAGATTGGATAAATTGATCACCTAGCCGCATGGAACTCCCGCCACATCTACACCGGGAGGCAATATGAGCGATTGGCAAGACCAATCTCAAGCTATGTTCGTTGGAGGAGAGCATGGGGAAGGAGCCATAGAGCAAGTGCAATATGGCCACGAGAAATCATCCGGGATTTTCATATGCCAATAATGATGGAGCTTTGAACCCGCCACCGCAACAACCTCAAACTCGGTCTCCACCTCCACAACCTCAATATCAACCCAGAGGGCCACCACAACAAAGCTACCCGCCTAGGCAATAAGCGGGACCATATAGGCCGCCGGGTTATAACCAAGGGTGGAGAGCTCCAAACCCACAACAAGCACAACCGAGATCGGATCATGAGGCTCGGGTGGAAGAATTCATGGTGGAGCAAAAGAAGATAAACACTAGATTGATTGCTCAACAAGACTCTCTCAATACCGTCGTGGGTCAACTAGCGGAGCAACTTACGTTGCTCAATAAAAATACTCAACAATTACCGACTCAACCGGAGCCTAATCCACGGAACAATACCGGCCACATCAATGCGGTGGTGGCAGTTACTACTAGGGGCGGGAAGGACACTACTCCCGCCATGGTTCAACCCAAGGAGCCCGTGGGGGAAATTTTTGTTGACAAAGAGCCGGCCATTGAAGAGGAGAGCCCGAAAGAGCCGCAAGAAGGTGGAAAATCTGAAATTAAGAAGCCAAATGAGGAGCGTACCTCTATGCCGCCGGTGCCCGTTCCGCAATGGTTAGCAAGAGCTAAGATTGAGAAGTGTCTCGCCAAATTCCTTGAGTACTTGCAAGGAGTAAGCCTCAACATACCTCTCTTGGATGCCATTGTAGAGATCCCGTCATATGCCAAGTTCTTGAAGGACTTAATTTCAGGGAAGAAAAGAAAGGAGAAGATAATGCTTACCGAGCAAGGAACTTGGTTCACCCAGAGGGAGAAGGAGCCTACGAAATTCAAAGATCCCGGAAGTTTTCGCATCCCATGCACACTTGGAGGAGTCCCACTATAAAAGGCTTTGGTAGACTTGGGAGCAAGTGTGAGCCTAATGCCCCTAAGCATGTTTAAGAAATTGAATACGGGGACCGACTTAAAGCCGACGGATAAGAGAATACAACTATATGATGGTCGGGTTACTAGGCCGGTGGGAATTGCGGAGAACATACCGCTCCAAGTACCGGGGGGGATTTGCTTGCCGTGCGAATTCGTCATTATGGACATCAAGGTGGAGGGCGACACTTCACTTATACTTGGACGCCCCTTCTTAACCACCGCCGGCGTGATAGTCGACGTGAGAGAGTGTACTTTATCTTTGAATGTCGGAAACATCGAGGTAGAGTTCCATATTCCCAAAGCGATGAAGCATATGCCCTACCAAGATGAAGTGGATTATATGGACCTCCTTGATGAGGTGATCGATGAAGCTATTCCACATTCTATCGGAGTCTTACACGATGACGGCCTTGAAGAAGGCCAATCTTCTAGCAATGGAGAAAAGTTGGAAGACCCGCCGGATTATCCCTTGGTTGATGATAAGGACGACGCTGATGTCGCAAGAATAAGGGAGCTATGCAAGCTCTCTACGACCAACAATTTGAAGAAAGCTTCGTCGGATAAGAGATCGGCATCACCGGTGAAGAAAAAGAATGGTACAAGCTCAAGCTTGGGGGACTTATCCACCAACACTACCCATAATGAGGGGAAGCCGAGGAAAGCCTACGAGTATCAACAATTGAATCCAAGTGCGCTTCCCGATAAATTTGACGGGCGCATCTCACATGCGCCAAATATCGAGCACTAAACGAATATCTTAAGGGGTCGAGCTCAAGACCTTAAACGAGCGCTTGTCGGGAGGCAACCCGACGGGTTTACATTATCTTTAGTTGAATTCTTTTTTGTTTTAGATTTTTCTTAGAGTTTAGAGTCTAGAGTTAATAAAAATCGTTACAACGGGCTCTATTTTTCATGACAGGAAATGGAGAACGAGAAATCATTCATATGGAGGATGACCATGGCAAGGGAGAGCACTCCAGGAATGCGCTAAGGCCTTAGTAAGAGGAAGAAACCGACGGGGATGAGAAAAACAGAGAATGGAGCAAAAACAAAGAGTCGGTGCAGAAAACAGCTAGCCACTCGACCGAATGAACTTTTCATTCAGCCGAGTAGAGTACCGATCAGGGAAGATCCTACAGACCCACTCTATGTTACTTTCTGTAGTCTACAGTACTGTTTGCCACTCAGCCGAATGACTATGTCACTCGGCCGAGTGAATCTGATAAACTCCACGCTCTAAAAATCGTTGAGCGGCCTTGCTACTCGGTCGAGTGGCACTTGTCCATTCGGCCGAATGGGAAAAGCTACTCGGCCGAGTCGTAAGTATTGGGAGATTTCGAAATTTTTTCAATGAAGGGCCATTCAGCCGAGTGAACGCGTCACTCGGTCGAGTCGACCATCTTTATATACTCAGCGGGCGTAGCACATTTTTTGAAAACCCAAACTTTCACCCGCTGCGCCCGAGCTCTTCGTCTCCCCATCGCCCGAATCCTCTTCCCTTCACCCGAGCCACCTACCCATCACCGTCGCCGACCACGACCACCGGTCGTCGTCGTCGAACCGCTGCCCACACCGCCGGCGCCGCCTCTCCCGCCGGCGCCGCCGCACCTTCCCCATTTTGCATAAAATCTCAATTTCTCCTCCATTTCTCCAATCCGTATGCCCCTACATCCCCAATTCAAAATTAAGTCTTATATATTTCTATTATCCCCAATCTTCCCCATTTATATTGATTATCATTCGCTGATTTGATTGTTTGCTTTTCAGGCTAGCTTGGGGGAGCTTGGGGGAGCTTCTGGATGCTTGGAGCTTCGCGGAGGAGGCGATTCTTCACACTCTTCACTTTTTGCTCTCGCGGCGTGCTCAGGTATACTCGTTCCATTTTATAGCGCGTCGCATTTTCACTAGGGTGGGCACGACTCACGGGCTACATGCCCCCATGACTTAGGCCACGCGCTCGGGAGCCCACTTCCAAGTGGAAGAAGTCAGGTGATCCTTGCTCCTCTTCCGCTAGGGCGGACTCCCCTCCACCTAGCCCACCACCACCTACACAGCCGCCTCCTGCCGCACCCATTCCACCACCAACACAGCCCGCCCCCGCGTTCGATGCGATGGGGATCACGTTCAGAGATGACGCTTAGCGCGCCAGATTTGAGCGTATCTCCAATCTCTCGATCGTACCCCCTAGGTTCACACACCTTGCTGACCTCGAGCACCTAGGAGTACTAGAGGGGCCACTCCAGTTGTATGACAACGTGGGGTGGTGTGATTTCTTGTCGGTGTCGGTGGACACTTACATCCGCCCGACACTAGATGTCCTTAGCTCTATTGACCGGACCCCTGGAGGATGCTCCTTTCACCCGATGGATCAGGAGTGCGAGGTCACTCTTGACATGCTCTGAGCATTCTTCCAGTAGCCCGCCGTCCCGGACCCTGACCGAGCCAACAGCCCCATGCACATCCCACCCCCGTCATTCGACACCCACGCTTTCTGGACACGGATCACGGGACCACCCTCGCCTTTGACCCTAGTCGGGCCAAGGCCTCTGCCGTCCTCCACATGTGCCTCTGCATTGCACAGCGCCTTATGGTGACCACTTTTCTTGCCAGGTATGAGCCCGGGACGTTGTCGACGCCAGATCTCTACATGCTCTATGCGATGACACGTTCTAGGGTCTTTGATGGAGACGACGTTTTGGTCCCCGCCATAGAGATTGATATCGCCAGTTGGTACATCGACCGCATCATTATTTCTATCGGTGCTTGGACGCCTATCTGTTGCGGCGGTCTGATTACCCTCTTGGCCCTTTTGTGCGGAGTTGACTTCCCAGAAGGCTTGCTGAGACCCCCGGGCCCTACCTCACTTTCCATAGATGTTATGGCCCTGATGAGGATGCTTCGTCCTCATGGTCGGCACCACTGGGTGTGGCTGCACGGTCCCCACAGCGTCGATTACATGATTCTGCCGAGCCCTGCTCGGACACCTATTGGACCCGCGGGCGGGGAGTGGATTCCAGCGATGGATCTCCTCATCCCCGCCGCATACGTGCTTGAGCTGAGGGTGCTCCACAGGAGCCCCTCCTCCCACCCCTTGACCCCGCGATACCCCAGCCTACACCTGCTTCGTCTGCACCTCCCGACACCTCTGTCCACACGTCTGTTAGTGTCGGGAGCACTTTTGCTGAGTCCACCCACACCACCACCACCAATGTGCCCATGTCCATAGATCCCATTTCTGCGGTGAGCCCCGAGCGTCCCCCCACCATAGTTGAGAGCGGTGAGCCCTCTTTTGCCTTTGTGGTGGAGACCCTTTCTTCATTTTTGTCCTCGACCCCTGGGGAGTCTTTTCCTTCACATTTCACGACCTCCCCAGTCGTCGACCTTACTGTCTCTGCTACCGCTGTATTCTCTGAGAGTGTTGTGACGTCTGTCCCCACGTCTGTGTCACTGACCTCTCTGCCCGCCTCGTCGTTTACCACCACTTCTGCTTCTGCTTCTGCTCCATCCTCTTCGACCATTCCTGCGTCTCAACCTCCCACAGAGGCTGAGCGTCACTTAGCGAACACAGCACCACCGCACCACCCCACTGTCGCACCTATACTTTACAGTAGCAGTGCGAGACAGCCCCACGCTTCACCTGCTCGTCCCTCTGCTTCTCCTCCCCCTAACACCCTAGTTTAGCACCTCTGTGCTCTAGAGGGGGCAGTTAGTGGACTTAGAGGATATTTTAGGGCTCTCTCCGCTACTATCGGTGCCATGCAGAGGCAGGTCGCTTTACTGCCTGGTATTCAGGCTTGCCTGAGCCAGATCCTTGCACGACTGCCTCCGCCACCCACACCCACCCAGCGTCCACCCCGACCACCACCTCCGCCATAGGACGGTGCTGGTGCACCCCCACCCACCTAGGCACACACTGGATGCCTTCCATATTTTTGCTGATGATTCGCTGGATATTTCGGATCTGCTGATTTTGCACCCCTCCTCCACACACTTTTTGGTCACTTTTTATTCGCACCTGTCTATATCTTTTTGGGAGTGAGGGAGTATTTTTGGGGACACCTATCTGGTACTATTTTGATCTCTGCATGCACCACCCGCATATCTGCATTCATCACTTGCATTCCCATCACATTTTTTCTTTTTATTTCCTTTTTTATTTTATTTTCATCATGCATGCATCCTTACCCATCCCACCCATTTTTGTCTCTCGGTGTGCCACGCTTTGCACATTGAGGACACTGTGCACTTTAGCTAGGGGGAGTGAGTTATTACGCACTTTCTATTTTTGTCGCCTTTTATTTTCATTTTCCCACTTTTCTTCGTTTTACACTTATTTTCACCCACTTTTTCTTTTTTTTCATGCATCACGTTTTTCTTACTTTTTATGTGTGCTGCATTGTACAGTAGTTTTTATTTTCTTTTTATCCTTATTTCTTTTATCCTTTTTGCTAGAGATGAATTTTCTGTGATGATGATGACGTGGTATTAGCTTATCTCTATATGCATATTATCTTGTCATGCCATAGTTTTTATTTCAGATATCATATGCTATGTCTTGCTATGCATTTGAGATAGTAACCCGCACTTTCATATATGAATTTGGATGAAACTCTTTTATTAGCTGAGTCTGATGATTTTTACTGTATACTCTTCATAGAAAACACACCAAGCTTCACGCATTGATTGCTTATATATGGAGTACTACTTTCTTTTCTTATATCACTTCTTATTGCATGAAATTGTACGCTTCACTTTCAGGTTGATTGAATGTATGCTAGGTTGATATAACTGGATTAGTTTACTTTCTGAGATTAAACTGAGTATATTACATTACTCTGCTGAAAATTGTCGTGCACATTATATAGAGTGAACCAAGTGTTGCATATATTTCTTTCTCCACATATCTTGAGCATTATTTCTATACATAGAATCATTGGTGAATCTCCCTTTAGAGAATCTTATATTGGCATTTTCCCCCGCTATAAAAATCCATGCTCCAACCCCCCAAAATTAAAAAAAATAAAAAAAATACTCTTGTATATCTTTCTATCTTTTGATTTGGGATCACAGTTGTATATATATGATTATGAAAAAAAACAGAAAAAAAGAGAGAAGAAAAAAAAGGAGGAAAGAAGTTCATATATGATCACATCTCATACTCTTTCTCTCTTTCTCCCCTCTTTTATTTTTATATTATTTTTGGAGCTTCAAAAATGGGGAATAAGCTTATTGGTTTATCTTATGCCACCACGCTTATAGATAAGTTTGGGGGAGAGGATCCAATGATGTGTTAGAGAGTGACTACTTGATTGTGCATGACAACCTAAGCTAGATAATTTTTTATACTCAGTGAGATTACTAAAAGTTTTACAAAATCCAGGAATTGAAACTTAGCATGCATTTCATGAAAACCATACCTTTCTATTCTTATTGCTCCATATTGTGTGATATCTCTTATACTCCAAATAGAAAGCATTCAATTGAAAAGTGTGTGGTCTATGATTATGTATACCGCTTTAGATGCTTCAGACGATGTTAATTCTAGAATGATTCCATATTTCATACTATTTTACTATTCTTGGGTTTCTATTTTGAATGCATCCTTATGTTATGATATCGAGATGAAAATCTTTGGCATGTGTTTTATATTCGCCGTATGCTATTGGAGTAAGCAAGTCCACGTCCTGAGAAAATAATCTAGCATCTCCCTCTTTCTTTTCTTATCTATTTTCTTTTTCTTTTTTTCTTTTCCCTTTTCTTTATTTTTTCCGTCGGGTCCGCCTTTTACTCATCTTCCTCGAGGACGATTAAGAGGTAAGCTTGGGGGATTTTGATCACTCGATATTTTACACCTTTTTTCTGCATGTTTTCATGACATTTTGATCGCCCATATTTCGTTTTTCATGATTATTTGACAATATTGCGATGCTTTTCACTATTTCTTGTCTTTGTCGAATTTCAAGAAATATGGACCGATTTGGAGCAAAATTAAGATCAAAGGAGTTTCATGCACTTCGAGTGTCGCCCACGGCTTATTTGAGGACTTATCAGCGATGGAGGATGAGCGGAAGAAGAAGGAATTCCATAGGAGCGACGAGGAGGCGAAAGGAAGAAGGAAAGAGCTCAACAGCACACCACTCGGCCGACCAAGACTGGTCATTCGGCCGAGTGAAGGATCACACTCGCCCGAGTAGAACGGATACGCACTGCAGATTTCAGAAGTTCACTCGGCCGAGCAAGGAAATCCATTCGCCCGAGTGAGAAAGCTCACTCGCCCGAGTGGTACAGAGAAATCAGACATAAAAGAGCCAAAGTTACTGGAAATACTGAGGAAGCTCACTCGGCCGAACATGATTGCTACTCGGCCGAATGAAGAAGACTGCTCGGCCGAGTCACCCCGAGAGACAGATCCCTGAGAACCCCGAAGTTACTGTTTTTTACAGTGTTTGTCACTCGGGCGAGTGACAAGGGTCACTCGGCCGAGTGACCCTCTCCAACTGCTGCTAGGAATGCGAATTCTGGGCTGCGCAGGGGCAGTTTTGTCACGATTTTTTTGGACGATTTTGGCTTGTATTTAAACATAGTTTTAGACCGAGTTTTAGGAGAGACTTGAATTATTTTTTAGAGAGTTCTTTTAGGTTTTTGACGGCTATTTCTTTGGAGAAAATCTCAGCTGGAGATCATTGGTGACAACATTGGTTTGTTCTTTCTTGTTAAAAAACTCATTTTTATGAATTGTTTCTTCTTTGCAATGAATTGTGCCATGATTATTATTGTTATTTCTGAGATTTTTATGATGATTAGTGAGTAGTTCCGTCGTTCTAGGGCATGGGGATGAACCCTATGGACCCGATCTTTGAATTGTGATGAATTCATAGATTTGTTGCTAAAATTGATAATGGTTAGGTTGTGATTGATATATTACGAGTAGCTAGGAATTCATATCGATTGGGATTTGCAAGAGATTGGATCCCAATTGATAGGAAGGCCTAGATATTCGATTTAGATTAATGATTGAATTTATCTAGACTTGGTTTGCAAGAGATTGGGCCAAAGCTAGGATTTTAATTATAAATCTATACCAATATTCGTTTGCAAGAGATTGGACGAATAAGAACTATCATAACCTAGATCGTAGCTCGATTTTGCACGAGAGTGGGCTCGAGATGCGATTGGACAATGATGTCGATCTTCACGCTAGCGGCTTAGGGTAGGGTTTGCACGAGAGTGGGCCCTAACCTAGGTTTGCTATAGACCGGCAATAGCGCGAGAGCGTGAGCTTGGTTCTACATTAAGTTGCGACTAGTTCACCTATATTCAAGCTTAGCAACAATGAAATTTATGATTCACAAGGATGATAGACGGTCCGTAGTGGGGATTTCCAATCCCTAGACGCTTTATTATATTGATATTTCTTGCTATTTGAACGATTGGGACAATTACATCAAAACTATTCTTATTCTCTTGATAGCTAGGTAATTAAAGTACGATACTGTCATTTGTCCTCCCTGTGTTCGATACCTGCTTGCCACTACACTGTGCGCTTGCGGTAAGACTACTAGTCGTTTTTCAGGTGTATATCCGGACGCGATCACTTAGCACATTATACACACCTAGTTTAGCTAACAGATATACATTCGACCTGTAAAACCTTAGTAAATAAATATACTACAGGACAAACACCTATACTTATATAATGGTATAGCCACCCACAATCATATGTGTAGCACAACTAGACACAACTAATCCTATCTCTATACATACATCATCCATTACTATATTCATAGTACTACACGCAAACCACAGACATATGTAACAATATACTTAGAGTTTACCCACTCAAGCTTGAGTGAGACTCAAAACCCATATCAGAATGCTCTATATACATAACATGATATTTATACTTATACCAACACCACTCCATACCATAGTAATATTACAAACATCAGCACACGTATATATTCAAATACACTATTCCATATATATGCATGCATCGTATAGCCACATACCTATAATATATATTCACACCATAGCAATTTACATATAATTATTATACTAATACATATACTTATCCATACATAGTTAAGACGTACAATAATCGTGTATACCTCATGGTATACACGCACACGCACAACATCCCGTACTCATACAGGTCCACACACTCTACCTATATACATGCACCACGACGACATCACAAAAACCAATGGGCCCACTACTAAACTAGAGTTGACACAGGCAACGACAAGCTCTAATGTCTAAACAATAGAAAGGAAACTGAAACCAAAAGCGTAACGAAACAAGATCAGAAAGAACGAGTTCAAATAAGGCGAGGATAAGGAGATAGCTGGTTGGGTGGGACAAAAATATTGCTCTAAATAATTAAATAGATGAAAGAAGGATACATGTAAAATATGGTATCATATATATATATATATACACACACATACTTATAAAATATGTAGAAATAGCGAGCAGATGGAAAAATTTTACAACTCGGAAAAAGAGTTAGACGAAGAAATAAAGAGTAGGGTGAGGTAGTGATTGTTTTACAAATGAAAATAGATTTATACAAAGATTTTTGAAGTACGGGCACGATGAACATAGAACTGATATTAAAAAAAATTGAAGTTCTATTTAGCTTAGAAAAATATTCTAAAAGTACATACGGTAAGTGGTTAAAATAAATTTCGTAGTTTAGAAAAAAGGATGACATATTGAATTATCAAAATGGTAACAAGGTTTTAAAACTGAAATACGAAAGATACCGGTTAGAAAATGGCTACGATGTAGTAACTAAAAATTACGACCAAGAAGGTTTCAAAATCTAAGAAAGAATTTTAACTCAACCGAAAAGCAAGAAATTTAAATATATAATAAGGGGGTTTCAAAGAAGTTAAACCGAGCGAAGAATTTAATAAGAAATTTCGAATAATACTTTTAGAGGAATCAGAATTTGCAATGGGGAGGTTCGAAGAATTAACGATAATCGTCATGAAGCGATCACGTGAATCGAGTGCAAAGAATATGATCTCATGATGAATACGCCTAGGATATGATTCATGACAAGCTACGATGGAATTCTGCGGTCGATAACACAGAAGTGTAATGATTAGGAAGATGCTAGAAATCAGGGGTTCTAATTATCGGGCCGTCTAAAGATCAGGAGGACTCAGCACTAAGACTTCCTAATGAACTAGACTGTAATAGAGATCTCAGGGAAGGGTCCTAAGAGAATCAAGATTACGTTCTGCTGGGCCCGAAGTTGATGTACCCGAGCAAACGACTAAAATGACTCTAGAAATCTAACATGGTTAGTGCCAGTTGAGAGGCTACTAGGGTATCCTAAGAAGAGTATGACTAAATCCTAACCAAGGCGCCTGACTATCAAACCTGGACATCTATCTAAGTCTTACTACCATCCTATTGATAAGGAACCTAATTTAGACTTGTACCGGATATTAAATGAATGCGGTACTCTTATTTTTCCGAACTTTTTGCATGATCTGCATGGGCCACCACTAAAACCTATCACACCCCGCTTCCCAAAACAACAGAAGCGAGACGTGACTAAGGTCCGCATGGGCCGGAGCTATGAGGCTCGGACCTACTAAGCATCTGTGAGGAACACCAAAGATAGAAACAGGTCCTTGCATATATAAAATTCGAAACAACAGAAAGTACAGAAAGAAAAGGTGCATTCATTTTATTCCACAAAGATATCCAGAAGTACAAGAGTCTAAAAAGGAAATAGTGCTCATTATGGCTACAGCTGCAGAAAGGAAACTAATGGTGCTATGCACCCAACCTAAAACAGAAAGTAAAGAGGTGCTACGCACCCAAACCACAAACAACGGAACTCCAAGGTCAGCAGCTGAGGAACCTCTAAGTCTGTTCCTCACTCGGGTCGTACTCCTGATCAGCAACATACTCCTGCTCCAAGTTCTCTGGTACTTTCTCCTAGTCTACTAACTCTGTCTCGGTACCTGACGTACAAACACCAAGAGAAAGTGGTTGTACGTCAGGCGAAGTCTGCAAGTAAACGTGAGAAGACTCCACTGCAAGGTGTATAACATTTTAAGGTTGACATTTTAAAGGTTGTTTACATGATGTTGATGCAGCAACATGACAGATATGTATATGTGCAAGAAAGTAAAGACAACGCTGAAAAGTAAACGTAACAGGCAATAGTCATAGCATGTGCTACTAGCTACAAGACAAGACAAGACAAGAAGTACTGTGTGTCATGAAGGGTTCACGCCTTACGGTTTGAGGGCGGCCAGACCCTCTCCCCGTGCGACCGCTCAACCCTACCCCAAACCCGAGTGCTCAAGACAAGACAACACAGAGATCACTCTCGCTTGGAGAGCATCTGAAACGCCCGTAGGCTTTTTGTAACACAGAGATCACTCTCGCTTGGAGAGCATCTAAAACTCCCGTAGGCTTTTTGTAACACAAAGATCACTCTCGCTTGGAGAGCATCTGAAACGCCCATAGGCTTTTTGTAACATTTCATGACATGACGATTGGTAAGGATTTGTTCATTCTAGGGGGTCCACACACACACCCACACATAGATAGAACCTAGGGTGTCAATTGTTGTTGTTGTTTGTGCTTAGACTTTGTTGTCAGTCTAAGCTGTCAAGGGGGTCCTGGACGCTATCATTTCACGTACGGTTCTCTTTAGTCGTACTTTTTACAGTTCAAGGGGTGATGGCCTAAAAGTGGCCGAAAGTACGCAAGTGGGAACACTTGCCTGCGGTGGCAAGTGAGTCATCGGTCTGGATCGTCTCGTCGAAGCGGTGCGTCGACGAGGGTCCGTCTGAAATGGGACACCGGCGATGTCAGATCGTGTTTTTCATCAATCCTATTAGGGTTTGTTTCTAAATTCAGCGAGACTACCCTAACAGTCAAAAGTCACATCTTTTTGATTCGTTTCAGCCTAATCGACGTTCTACCCTATGTGCACAGATATTCAAGTCCGTTCGTCGATGTCTAAGGTTGAACAACATTTTAAAGGAGCAGAAATGTAAACTTAGTTATCGTTGATGATTTTTAGATTAGGTTTTAGATTTGCTACGATGTGGGTTCTTACTACGCGTTAGGAGGCTAACCTTTTCGGTGTTTGATCGTAGATCGAACGTCGGGTCTGAACGACGATATATCTGCGTCGTCAGCAATATCTCGGCCGCGGGTAGCGCAACGAGACATGTACATACAGTGAGTAGAAGGCGAGAACAGTGAGTGAGGGGTTGGACAGCGAGCGGGGAGTGTCACGACGTCGGGGAAACGTCACGCGGGCTGCTGGTGTGCAAAGGAGTACATCCGAGCGAAGGGATGGTCGTTGCTGGTAGAGCTTCTCGCTGGTGGCCAGCCGGAGCATCGAGGTGGTCGTGCAGAGCGTCGGGACAGCGGTGAAGAGGGTTGGAGTCATCAAGAACAGCGGCACAACACGGTTGTGGGCTAACGGGAGGAGTCACGGTCGTCGGGAGCTTTCGGGGAGCGGTCGGAGCTGTGAAGAAACAGCCGTCGCTACTGTTGCGTACATCACGTCGGTGGTGAGGCAAGGTAGCCCCGGTGTCGGTCTGAGTTGGCATCAGGGTGCGGTGTGCTGGCGGTCGGAGTTGTCGTGCGAGTGGGGGGGTCGTCTCCGTTGGGTTACGGGGAGAGAGAGAGATGAGTGAGAGGGCAAGAAATTCGAACTGGGGGTTAAAAAGAGTATGCGGCTGTTCTCGTTTTTGCCTAGGGTTATTAGGTTAGATTAATAAATAGAGGAGAGAGAGAGAACGTGGGTGAGAGGCCACGTGGGTGATGGTTGCTTGATTTGGGGAGAGAGGAAATCATGGGGTACGGTTGTGAGGGGATAAGATTTATTATTTAAATTATATACGATTTGATCTAAAACAAAACGTATCAGATGTTTGAAATTTTAAACTTAGGGTTTAAAATAATATTATAATAATGGGCTATCGCGGGTCAGTCTAACGACGTCCGAACAATACAAGAAAAATATCGGGACGATCGTGACGACAAGAGGCTCGAGGGTACGGTGGTCGATCATGCGCTAGGTTCACAGAAAATGAAATAAAAATAAAAAGGTCCGGCGTCGAAGTCTAAAGTCACGACGTCTCTCCAATCAAAGCCGATTTGTGGGAGAACGACCCGTGAAATGACGTTCACTAAAAATCCCACAAATAACTACTCTTCCATACTATCACAATGACATATAACATCGCGTATTCCGGATAGAAGAGAGTGCAAAGAAAAATACGCGTACAAAAGAGGAAAGTACGCGCGAAAAACGAATGGTCGGAAAGCGGCCGTTACAGCGTTGGTCACACCGAACGGCATGACAATGAACTCATAATGCTCGTACTTAGTCCGAAAAGCTGTCTTGGGCATATCTTCCTTCTTGACTCTGACTTGATGGTATCTGCTCCGGAGTTCCAACTTCAAAAATACTCTCGATCCACCAAGCTGATCGAAGATATCATCAATATGGGGTAGCAGATACTTGTTCTTCACTGTGATTTGATTCAGCTCCCGATAATCAATGCACATCCATCTCGATCCATCCTTCTTCTTCACTAGCAAGACGGGTGCACCCCAGGGAGATACGCTGGGATGAATGAAACCCTTCTATAGTAGCTCATCCAACTGCTTCCTCAGCTCTTCCAGCTCTGTAGGAGCCATACGGTAGGACGCCTTAGAAATCGATTGAGCTCCTGTCATGAGATCAATGCCAAACTCTAACGCTAGATCGGGCGGCAATCCAGAAATGTCTTCCGGGAAGACGTCTTCGAAATATCTTACTACCGATGGCTTCTCTGGTTCAGCTATCATAGATGCAACAGTCAATCTGTGCGGCTGGGCCCGGAACTTAACAGGTCCAAGCGAACGTCCTCCGCTGACGAACTTAAACACTGGGTGGTCAGGAATTTCGAATACCACTTTCTTCCGGTGACAGTCGATCATGGCATAAAAAGCTCCTAACTAGTCAATGCCGAGAATAGCATCGAAGTTAGGTAGGTCGTGGACAATGAAATCAACATATAGTTCGTGTCCACTAACTACCAACGGGCAGGTCTACATCCCAGTGCAACCTTCACTACACCATTCCCAGTTGTAATATTCCAACACTTATGAAGTGTGTAGGTGGGTATCGAGTGTTCTACTACGAACTTCCGAGATAAGATAAACATGGAAGCTCCAGAATCGAACAGGGTCAAGGCCAGGTGAGATGAAACTAAGATGACACCTAAGTGTAACATGCAACTAGATTAAACAGGGATCTAACTAAGCAAACATAAATGCATAAATAAGGAAAGACTAGTCTAGAGGTTACCTGCAATCACGTCATCCTCAGCCTCGGCCTCAACGGCTGTCATAGTTAATGCCCGGCGCTTCGCTGGGTTGGCCTGCTGAAAGGCTCGCTCCTGTGGTATCAGAGGTGGTCTTCGCTGTCCAGGTGCAGGCACTATCCGCTGAGCATGTCCAGGTGCTCCACCAGGTATAGGTCGAGAACCGCAGGGGCAGTCCTTGTGTCACGCCCCGCTTCCCAAAATGGACGGAAGCGAAACGTGACGAGGCCCGCTTAGGCCAGGGCTAAGAGCCCGGACCCAATAAGCGTCTGTAGATGTACCATTTTAGAAGAATTTCAGGTTCTTGCATTATTATAGTTCGAAACAACAAAAGTACGGAAAGGAAATTTGCATTCATTTACATGGAGAAATAATATCCAACTGGTACAAAGTCTAAAAGAAGCCTAAGCGTGGCAAAGAAAACTGAAAGTAGTAACCTCTGGAAGTGACGACTAAAAGACCTCAAGGTCTGGTCCTCGTCAGGCACGTGCTCTGGGTCGACGTCCTCGGCTCCTCGTACTCCAGCGAGTCTGCTTCGTCCACGATCTCTGGCTGAACACCTGACGTACAGCACCCAAGAAAAAGGAACTGTACGTCAGGTAAAGTCTACAAGAAGGGTTAGACTTTACTGCAAGTGCACCGAACTTTAAACAACGGTTTACTGGTTGATTAGCATGCTGAGGTTCTTTTACACAACAGTTTACTGGTTGATTAACATGCTGTGGTTATAACAGAGTAACACGACAGGAAGTAACGCAGCAGGAAAGTAAAACGGGACAAGTAGTAGTCGTAGCGTGTGCTACCAACTACGGGACTAGCCTACAGGTGTCAGGACAAGACGTGACGTGACCGAAGCAAGGCAGGACAAGACAAGTGAGACACAAAAGGGTTCACGCCTTACGGTTCGAGGGGGATCAGACCCTCTTGCCGTGCGCACGCTCAACCCAACCCCAAACCCCAAGACAAGACAAGACAAGATATCCGTACAAGGGATCACTCGCTCTAGCTTGGCGAGTGCCCTATTGCCCGCAGGCTGAGAATCCGTACAAGGGATCACTCTCTCTAGCTTGGAGAGTGCCCTATTGCCCTCGGGCTGTGTATCCGTACAAGGGATCACTCTCTCAACTTGGAGAGTGCCCTATTGCCCGCAGGCTGTGAGTCTGTACAAGGGATCACTCGGCGAGTGCCCTATTGCCCATCGGGCTGTGCAAGACGGGACGTGACGTGACACGACAGGAAGGGTTATTCTAGGGTGTCCACACACACGCACACACATGTTAGCCCTACAGCATCAAAAGTTGTTGTTGTCAGGCTCAGACTTCGTCGTCAAGTCTGAGCCGTCAGGAGTCGTCCCAGACGCTATCATTTCACGTCCGGTTCTATACATTCACAGTCTAACAGTTCTAGCAACCTAAGAACAAAGCACGGTCAAAAACGCAAGTGGGTACACTTGCCTGAAATGGCGAGTGTGTCGTCCTCTCGAAGCGTCTCGTCCAAGCGTCTCGTCCGCAGAAGTCCGTCTGAAATATCGCCACGGCGACGATGTCAGGTCTCAAATTCATCAAGTCCTATTAGGTTTCGTTTCTAGGTTTTCGGGACTATCCTATTCGTCAAAAGTCACTTTTTGATGTATCAACCTAATCGACGATCTATCCTATGTGCACAGTCAAATTAGTCCGTTCGTCGATTTTCTATGTTCGTACAACGTTTTACAGGAGCTGAAAAGTAAATTTAGTTCAAGTTGACGGTTTTTAGTTTAGGGTTCAGTCAGCTATTGTGGGGGTTTCTACGAGTTTCGGGGAACTAACCTGAACCGGAGTTTGTCGTAGAATGGATGTCGCGTCTGATCGGAGCACTCCATAGCTTCAGATCTGGTCCTCGCACGATTCTCCAAAAGTCCAAACTTGCGACGAAGGCCTACGACGTGTCGCAACGTCGTAGACGGCAAATCCGCGAAGTAGCACATCCAAGTGGGGCCCACAGCAGTGCTAGGGGTCCAAGGGGGCCCACAACACCTCAGGAGCACTTGGGGGCCCACCACAGAAGTTGGTGTGGGAGAAATGATGTTGCGACGAAGTTGGGTCGGTCGGACTTGGTCGGTGCGGGGGTTCCTCTCGGTCAGACCGAGAGGGGCTCTCGGTCGTGCACTGAGCAGCGCAGCGGGGTCGGTTGCAGCGGGGGTGCGAGGAGAATCGTCGGTCTGACCGACAGATCCCATCGGTCGCAGCGGGCGGGCCACGTTGCAACGTTGCAACTTGCAACGAGGCGGAGCGGAGAGCGGGTGCGGGGCGGCCTCTCGGTCGCTGCGGGCGGACCCATCGGTCGGGCGCTAGGGCGATGCGGAGCGGTGCAGCGGAGCGGCCAAGCGGCTGTGCGGAGCGGGCGCTCGGTCTGACCGAGCGGTGCTCTCGGTCGGAGCGGGCGACAGCGGGGGCGATGCAGCGGAGCGCTGCAAGCGGCGATGTGGGGGCTTGCTCCGGTCGTGCGCTGAGATTTGCGGGGGTGGCCGTCGGTTGTGCACGTTGCGATCGTCGCAACGTTGCGACGAAGCTTTAGAAGATGAAACGGCGGCTAGGGTTTTGAGCAATGACGAAAATATTTTTCCTAGGGCAAACTTAAATAGGTTAGAGCTAGGTTTAGGGTTTGGGTTCGGAAAAATATTATTAAATAATTTAAAATAATTAATTTACTTAAAAATTACTCTCCTCTCCCTCACACGAAATTGGGGCGGCCAAAAATTCTGAAAATTTGCCAGAAAATTCTTTAATACGTTATTATAATATAGTAATTTTATTGTAATTAAAACTTTTATAAAAATAGGTTTTAAAATTATTTAAAGCTTTCAAAAAAATATAAAATAGGTCAAATTAAGTCCAAAAATTATAAAATAATTCTGGTGTGTTCTAGATGACTAAAGAAAGATAGTGGAGAAGACGGATCTTCATTTTGATGTCGAGAGACGAAACTAAAATTCGTAACGTCTCACATCAAAACAGAAAGTCGCGACGTCACGTCAATTTAGATAGTACCGCTGAAGAACGACTCGAGATATGCCGTTCTCAAGTTGTTCCTCAAACTAATACTTTCAGAGACGATCACGACGACATATCACACAAAAACGTTCAAAAACAAATAAAGTCTAAAATAAACACGTGCACGATCAAAAGCACGTGCACGAAGAAGGTACGTTAGAAACAGGCCGTTACATTCTACCCACCTTAGAAATGATTCCGCCCTCAGAATCACTCACACTAGTAATAATTACCCATATAACCTTGTACCCGCAACTATCATAACTGCTCATAAAGATTTCTAATCCTGTAACTTCGAACAACATTCCTCAATAATTCCTCGTAATCCATCTTTCACTGGGCAAAGCCACGACTAAACTCACCTCCTAATAATATAGATCCATCATTACCGTTCCAATTTCCAACTCCAAGTTCTCATAAAAATAATAACATCTTCTGATATCGTACCACTCCACTAAGCATCATCATCGCTCATTAATATCTTTTGAATTTCTAAACCTTTTCCCAACATTAATAAATCTCCAAAAAAACGCGATTCTAGTCATCCACCAATCCAAGACAAAACATTTGTCTATCCTATAATACCTTCACCAATCAGCAATCGTCGTGTCTTCATTACATTCTCGTCATATCTCCCCATAAATTCATCCACCAAATATTTTGATCTGTCAGAATTACCCCTCATCCTACTCACTGTAACTAATCCCAACCAATATTAAGTCCGACTGCCTAATCATCTATTTATCTCCACACGTCGTGTTATCCTCAAAGTCTTCTCACGTCAATTCATCAATCAGTCTCAATGCTAATATAAGCTCTTCTCAATCTCATGATCACCCTAACTCATACTATTCTCGGCAGTTACTCCTATCTACTACCCGTCTAAGCCTCAAGTCTGATAAGTCATCATCTCCTCGCATTTAATCTCATTCAAACAGAATTCTCCATTGAGTCCACCACACTTCGGTTTTATAAATAAGTCTGAGACAGTTCATTCTTTTCATCCAAAAAAATATTCTAATCCATCATCCTCGTGTTCCCAAAATCAATTAATCATTGCCAGAATAAAACTCATCTCACTCCCTGAGCCTACCCGCAAACAAAATCCTACAACGATAATAACTAGGCCCAGTTAATATAACAATCATAAACATGAAAATCTTTGTTTAAGGAAGAAAGAAGAGAAGAGAAAGAGAGACTTCAAGGCCAAAGAAATATTTTAAAACATTTGGAAAAACGTGTGGCGTTGCGGTAATGGATGAGGGAGGTTAAGTGATTTGTGATCTTGTGAGCTAGTTTTAAAAAAAACTTTAAAGGTTTGGTTTAAAGAAAACAAAGTTTTGATATGATTCTCATACAACCAAGATAAACCATTCATTAAAATTAAAACTCAGTCTAAGGATCTGCATGCGATGACACCATTCATATAAGTATGAATACCGTCATTCAGACAACTTCCAGCATACCATGGTTAACACTGAGTACACATTCAAGACACAGGGGACAAACATCAGGATCCTAAAGATGACACACTCATACAGGTCTACACACTCTACCTATACTCAGGCACTGCAACGACATCACCTACCAGAGGGCCTACTCCTAAACTGGAGATAGCATGGATAACTACAAGGTCTAATGTCTAGATAAAAGAAGGAAAGAAAACTAAATCAAAAGCGGAACGAAATAAGATCGGAAGGATAGAGGTCAAATAAGGCAAGATAAGGAGGTAGTTGGTTGGGTGTAAAACGATTGTTTTGCAAATGAAAAAAAATAGGTTTACACAAAGGTTTTGAAATGTGGTCACGAGAAACATAGAACAGATATAATAATAATAAAAATAATTGAAGTTCCCCCTAGTTTAGGAAAAATATTTTAAAAAGTATGCACGGTAAGTGATTTAGAAATAGATCTTGTAGTCCAGAAAAATATAAATTGAATTATCAAAATGTTAACACGTTTTTTTAAAAAAAATGAAAATATGAAAGATACCGACTTGAAATAATTTCCAGATAGTAACTTGAAAATTGACGACCAAGGAGATTTCAAAATCTAAGAAGGAACTTTTAATCGAAAAGCAATAAATTTTAAATATATATAATAAAGGGTTTTCAAGGAAGTTAAACCGAGCGAAGAATTTAATAATGGGTTTCGAAAACAAGAAATAAAAGAAATAAAAGTAGGATGAGGTAGCGATTGTTTTGTAAATGAAAAAAATAAATTTAAACAAAGGTTCTTGAAGTATGAGCACGATGAACATATAGATGTTTATATGTAAGAAATTTAAAATCCCCCTTTGTTTTAGAAAAATATTCTAAAGTACGTACGTAAATGGTTAAAATAATTTCGTAGGTAGAAAAATGATATATTGAATTCCCGAAATAATAACAAAGTTTTAAAACTAAAATTCGATGGATACTGATTCGAAAATAAGTACGAGGTCGTAACTTAAAACTTTTACGACCGAAAGGTTTCAAAATTCGTGAAAGAATTTTAAATCAACCGAAAGTAAGAAATTTTAAATAAAAAGTTTTCAAAGAAGTCAAATTGGGCGGAGAATTTAATAATGAATTTCGAAAATACTTTTAAAGGAAGCAGGTTTTGGGAAAGGGAAAAATTCGAAAATAAGTACAAGATAGTAGAAATAAATTGTGTAGTTTATAAAAGTAATATATATATTTTAGAAACAAGGCAAATAAAACTGAATTTGAGGAATAATGATTTAAAACGAGTGCGAGATATTGACTTAAAATTTTTACGTCCCAGAAAGCTCCAAGTCAATTAAAAGTTTTAACTCGATCCAAAACAGCAAATTTTAAATATATAATATAGGGGTTTTCAAAGAAATCAATCTGGAGCGAAAACTTAATAAGGAAAGTCGAAAATAATTTTAGAGAAGGTAGAATTGGTCAGGGAAGGGATTCGAAGGATTGGTGATGATCGTTAGGAAACGATCACGAGAGTCGAGAGAAAGGAAAAATGATCGCATGAAGATTACGCTTAAGATATGAATCGTGAAGAGCCACGATGGGACTCTATGGTCGATAGCACAAAATTTGCAAGGATCAGAGGGATGCTGGAGGACAAGGGTTCTAATCATCGGGTCGTCTAAAGATTTGGATAACTCAGCTCAAAGGCTTCCTATGAGCTAGACTATAATCAGGATCTAAAGAGGGGGTTCCTAAGAGAATCGAGGTTACGTTCTGCTGGGCCCGAAGTCGATGGATCCGAGCGAAAGACAAAGAGAGAAGAACTCTAGAAATTCTAGCACGATCGGAGTCAAATGGGGATGCTAAAATAGTCTAGGACGAGGACGACTAAATCTTAACCAAGGCATCCGACTATCAACCTGGGACGTCTACCTAAGTCTTCCTACTATCTAAGACTTGGAAACTAATTCAGACTTGTACGTGGATATCAATGAATGCGGTACTTTTATTGTTCCGAACTTTTGCAAGACCTGCATGGGCCACCACTAAAACCTGTCACGCCCCGCTTCCCAAAATGGACGGAAGCGAAACGTGACGAGGCCCGCTTAGGCCAGGGCTAAGAGCCCGGACCCAATAAGCGTCTGTAGATGTACCATTTTAGAAGAATTTCAGGTTCTTGCATTATTATAGTTCGAAACAACAAAAGTACGGAAAGGAAATTTGCATTCATTTACATGGAGAAATAATATCCAACTGGTACAAAGTCTAAAAGAAGCCTAAGCGTGGCAAAGAAAACTGAAAGTAGTAACCTCTGGAAGTGACGACTAAAAGACCTCAAGGTCTGGTCCTCGTCAGGCACGTGCTCTGGGTCGACGTCCTCGGCTCCTCGTACTCCAGCGAGTCTGCTTCGTCCACGATCTCTGGCTGAACACCTGACGTACAGCACCCAAGAAAAAGGAACTGTACGTCAGGTAAAGTCTACAAGAAGGGTTAGACTTTACTGCAAGTGCACCGAACTTTAAACAACGGTTTACTGGTTGATTAGCACGCTTAGGCTTCTTTTAGACTTTGTACCAGTTGGATATTATTTCTCCATGTAAATGAATGCAAATTTCCTTTCCGTACTTTTGTTGTTTCGAACTATAATAATGCAAGAACATGAAATTCTTCTAAAATGGTACATCTACAGACGCTTATTGGGTCCGGGCTCTTAGCCCTGGCCTAAGCGGGCCTCGTCACGTTTCGTTTCCGTCCATTTTGGGAAGCGGGGCATGACAGGTTTTAGTGAAACGCAAGTGGGTACACTTGCCTGAAATGGCGAGTGTGTCGTCCTCTCGAAGCGTCTCGTCCAAGCGTCCCGTCCAAGCGTCTCGTCCGCAGAAGTCCGTCTGAAATATCGCCACGGCGACGATGTCAGGTCTCAAATTCATCAAGTCCTATTAGGTTTCGTTTCTATGTTTTCGGGACTATCCTATTCGTCAAAAGTCACTTTTTGATGTATCAACCTAATCGACGATCTATCCTATGTGCACAGTCAAATTAGTCCGTTCGTCGATTTTCTATGTTCGTACAACGTTTTACAGGAGCTGAAAAGTAAATTTAGTTCAAGTTGACGGTTTTTAGTTTAGGGTTCAGTCAGCTATTGTGGGGGTTTCTACGAGTTTCGGGGAACTAACCTGAACCGGAGTTTGTCGTAGAATGGATGTCGCGTCTGATCGGAGCACTCCACAGCTTCAGATCTGGTCCTCGCACGATTCTCCAAAAGTCCAAACTTGCGACGAAGGCCTACGACGTGTCGCAACGTCGTAGACGGCAAATACGTGAAGTAGCACATCCAAGTGGGGCCCACAGCAGTGCTAGGGGTCCAAGGGGGCCCACAACACCTCAGGAGCACTTGGGGGGCCCACCACAGAAGTTGGTGTGGGAGAAATGATGTTGCGACGAAGTTGGGTCGGTCGGACTTGGTCGGTGTGGGGGTTCCTCTCGGTCAGACCGAGAGGGTCTCTCGGTCGTGCACTGAGCAGCGCAGCGGGGTCGGTTGCAACGGGGGTACGAGGAGAATCGTCGGTCTGACCGACAGATCCCATCGGTCGCAGCGGGCGGGCCACGTTGCAACGTTGCAACTTGCAATGAGGCGGAGCGGAGAGCGGGTGCGGGGCGGCCTCTCAGTCGCTGCGGGCGGACCCATCGGTCGGGCGCTAGGGCGATGCGGAGCGGTGCAGCGGAGCGGCCAAGCGGCTGTGCGGAGCGGGCGCTCGGTCTGACCGAGCGGTGCTCTCGGTCGGAGCGGGCGACAGCGGGGGCGATGCAGCGGAGCGCTGCAAGCGGCGATGCGGGGGCTTGCTCCAGTCGTGCGCTGAGATTTGCGGGGGTGGCCGTCGGTTGTGCACGTTGCGATCGTCGCAACGTTGCGACGAAGCTTTAGAAGATGAAACGGCGGCTAGGGTTTTGAGCAATGACGAAAATACTTTTCCTAGGGCAAACTTAAATAGGTTAGAGCTAGGTTTAGGGTTTGGGTTCGGAAAAATATTATTAAAATAATTTAAAATAATTAATTTACTTAAAAATTACTCTCCTCTCCCTCACACGAAATTGGGGCGGCCAAAAATTCTGAAAATTTGCCAGAAAATTCTTTAATACGTTATTATAATATAGTAATTTTATTGTAATTAAAAATTTTATAAAAATAGGTTTTAAAATTATTTAAAGCTTTCAAAAAAATAGAAAATAGGTCAAATTAAGTCCAAAAATTATAAAATAATTCTGGTGTGTTCTAGATGACTAAAGAAAGATAGTGGAGAAGACGGATCTTCATTTTGATGTCGAGAGACGAAACTAAAATTCGTAACGTCTCGCATCAAAACAGAAAGTCGCGACGTCACGTCAATTTAGATAGTACCGCTGAAGAACGACTCGAGATATGCCGTTCCCAAGTTGTTCCTCAAACTAATACTTTCAGAGACGATCACGACGACATATCACACAAAAACGTTCAAAAACAAATAAAGTCTAAAATAAACACGTGCACGATCAAAAGCACGTGCACGAAGAAGGTACGTTAGAAACAGGCCGTTACACCTTGGCAGTATGGGCAGGCGATCCACAGACCAAGAACTGATTCAGCATCCTCTTGCAATCCTTCTTAACATGGCCAAGCTTGCCACAGAAATGGCAAGTCAGCTGAGCTCGGCTGGTAACAGGTGTAGCTGGCCTCTTAAAATGGGTGGTCTGAACTGGACGAACACCGGGCCTAGGTGCACTCCTCTACAGCTCCATCGGGCGCTTGCCCGCCTGACGTGCCTTCTTCTGATTAGCGATCGGCTTGTGCCTCTTCACAGCTACCAGGACTTGCTTATGAGTGGTAAAGGTGCTCCCGGACAACACACTCTGTATGTCTGGATCTAAGACCTGTAGAAAGCGGTGTGCACAGTCCTCCGCGTCTGCTACCAGAGTAGGGGCGAATCGACTCAGCATGGTAAACTCGGACTCATACTCGTCGACTGTCATGGTGCCCTACTCCAGGTTGATGAAGCACTGCTGCATCTCCCTCTTCGCAACCTTCGGGAAGTACCGGGCGTCAAACCTCTGACAGAAAGTCGCCCATGGAATCGGTTTGATCAGCCTAGTCTCTTTAGCATCTCACCAGTGACGGGCATTATCTGTCAGCTGCTTCTTGGAGAGCTCTACCCAATCGTTCGGATTGACTCGGGCAAGACCCAAGTTAACTGCAGTGTTACGAAGCCATTCCTCGGTTGCTAGTGGGTCCTCCCGTTCAGAGAAGCTCTTCGGATGCATCTCTCGAAACTGCTTGGCTCCAGACTCATAGTGTGGTGGTGGTGGTGCAGCTGGTGCAGCCTAACGTCCCTGCTGGACCAGATGGTGCTGAACCTCCAGCATCTCTCTCATAACACCTAGCATCTGGCGGATGTTGTCCTCTCCGCCTCCAGTAGCTCCGGATCCATGTCGGGTGTTACGTCTCCCAGCCAGTCTGAGATAAGAAAAGCCCGAGTTAATCTCATGTATACGATTAATCTAGATGTTTGGCTAATGAAAAGCTTTCTCATTGTTCTAAATTTCGCAGTTGCACGGACTTGCATGGGCCACCACTAAAACCTGTAACGCCACGCTTCCCAAAAGACACCGAAAGCGAGAACGTTACGAGGTCCGCATGAACTGGAGCGGTGAAGCTTGAGTTCAATGAGCGATTGTGATAAAAACACAAAGCAGGTCCTAGCATGCATTTCAGAACAATAAGAAACATTCATAAATTTAAGCCACATCCAAAATTAAAAATGCCCATACACGAAATCAAACGTCAAGCCACAGTTGGGCCAAAGTAACAACAAGGAGAAACATACACAAAGCAAGAACAGAAAGTAAACTAAAGGAAAGCAGCAACCATGAAGGTCCCTAGTCCTTCGTAGGGAGCGACTCGGTGTCTACGGTGAACTCCTGGCTCTCTAAGTTAGGCGTCTCGAATGGATCCTCCTGGTACTCAAGCTCGGGATCTGACATATATCCAAAAACATGACTGTATATCAGCAAGGGTTTGCACGAAGAGGTTAGAAACCCCAAGGCAAGATGTACAAAAATAATATTGAATTTAAGAGGCATTAATAATTTATACGAGATGTCAACAACAAGTTTAAACATGCCAGTTATAAATGAAGTAAAGTAAGACATTCCTAACATGCAGTTCTAAACAGTTTAAGAAGTAAAGTAAAGCTTTTCTTTTGATTCATTAGCATGTCAATTTAACTGAGACAACGCTAGTAATTGCAAGTTCCATGTCAATATTTCATATCTCTCATAGGGTTCACGCCTTTAGGTCGTGATGAGTGGATCGTTCTTCTCACGAGGGTTTTACCGTGATTAACGCTACCCCATTGCATGCGGGTGGTGCTCTTGAAGAGAGGACCCCTTCATACGCCTAGTGGGCGTTCAACCCTAAGCCCACCCCATATTTGTGCTGGAACACGAGCCAGCCTAATCGACTCACACGACATCACGAAGTCACGATTTCACCTTCGAGGCGCACGATTTCACGATGTAATTCGTTTGTTAAATATTCCAGGACATGCACCAATTTAACAATATCATCATTTCTTTTTATACAAAATTTTCAAAGATTGGAAGAGTGTTGAACAACATTCACAATAATTTAACAAAAGTGTTGAACATATGGATTTAACGAACATGTTACGGAAACTGATTTTCTTCGCCATTGTTTAAAATTAAAGCATATCAAATTATATGTCGTTGGGTCACATTTTCAGTCCAGAACATCATGGTATTAATTTCATGCGTCATTTCACATGTGGATTTCGATTTATACAGCTTTACATGCAAGTGACTAAATGAGCATCTAACTTCAAAAATTCACTATAAATTGTACACTTGCCTGATTTCGGCGTTCTTGGTGTCGTCGGGTTCGTCTCGACGGGTAATACGCTATGGTGAGATTGATTTGCTGGTTTGATAAAACACATAATCAGATAAGATCCTTTTCAGTTTTAATGAACGTTAAAATGATTCTTACGACGTTTAATAATCCATTTTATTAGGTTTTCTACATTACGGTGTGGGTTATAGTATATTAAGGGGTATATCTACTAAACGGTAATGCAGAGAAGGGTCGAGACGCAGTGATGAACAACGGCGACGCGTACGACCTCAAAGCAGTGACGTTGAGCCTCGGGGATCTACGTGAAGGGGTGGCACAGACTTGGGGGACTGCCGGTAGTTTGCTGCAGGCGAGAAGGCGTTGTCGACGCTTGGAGAAGAGCTGACGACAGTTGTACGTGAGTAGGGGCTGTTTCTCTCGTAGGTGAAGGAGGAGAGGGTTGTGCACGGCTGCCGACGTGGGGACAAAGCTGGGCGAGGGTGACAGCGGCGGTGAGGAGGGATCAAGGCATGAGGAGTAGGGCTCCAGTCGTTTTCGATGGGAAGATGGCTGTGGCTTCTTGCGTGGATGGGGAACAGAGGCTGTGGGTAGTTCTGGGCGGAGGGGAGTTGTGGCGCACGGCTTCCGGTGATCTAGGGGGTGGCAGGCCAGCGTCGAACAGGTCGAGGGGAGAGGGCATGGAGGAGGGGAGGCATCCGGATGTTGGTGTTGTGTCGGTGTCGGAGTGGGGTTCGGGCGGGGGAGATGAAGATGGGCGGTGCTGGACGATGAGTTGAACGGCCTGGGGTTTTTGGGCTGCCGGTGACAAGGTTGCGTGGAGGTCAGGGTGAGGAGCTAGGTCGCGGGTTGGGCGAGGGGGGCAGCTATGAGGAGAGGGAAGCCTTAGGGTGCTAGGGTTTCGGGTTGGTAGAGGGCTAGGTTGGGTTCCTATAAATAGCTTTAGGGTTTTTCTTTTAGTGTGTGGGGGGTTTAAAATGGGCAGCACGTGAACCCTAGTTTCTCTTTAGGTTAGCTCTTGGTTTAGTTTTTATGTTTTTATGCATGGTTTTTAAAAGTCTGGGCTGGTTCATTTGGGTTAGTTATATTAGGAAAGATCTCATTTTAAGTTATAATAAGAAGGAGTTTGAAATAAGTTAATCAGATTTGATTTGTTATAATGGGGAGGAAATTAGGGCTAATAAAATCAATTTAATTATAGGTTTAAATAGGTTTAATTAGGAAAGTATTCAAATATTTGAATTTTAAAAAGTTTGAATTTGAAATTTTGATTTCGAAAAAATAAAATTGAAATGGTATTAAAGAAATTTTTTTAAAGTTAACAATAAAAACAATGATAAAGTTAATAATAATAATAGCAAATAAGTCTAAGGTTAGCAGCTGATACGGGTACAGGGTCTGATACGTCTTAACTACGGATACGAAAAATATATGCAGCACGAGAGAAATACGAATAAAACGTATCACTAAAACTGGTCGTTATAGAGCCGGCCGAGTAGCTACCATACTCGGTCGAGTAGATGCACTAAAGACGAGACTTCCAACACTTAGCCGCTGAGTGAAGGCAAAGAAGCTGCTCGATTGGGTAGACCCGCTACTCGACCGAGCTGAATGCATAGCAGAGCGACAAATTTTGAAGCATTCCTAACCTCCTGTAGCTCGACCGAGTAGCTTCCCTATGCGATCGAGCTGAACTGAAGGCAGAGCAAATTTTCAAGGCCAAGTGTAGGCCTATGCAGCTCGACCGAGTAGGACATCTACTCGGTCCGAGCAGCCAAGCACCCAAGCCAAAGTTCAAACAAAGCCAACGATGCCCTAGCCCAGACCGAGCAGCACTACAGCTGGACCGAGCTGAGCGATGCAGCTCGACTGAGCTGAGCGACGCAGCCAAATTTTCCTGGGCTCTGTTGGGCTTTTGCGGAAATTTTTGGTGGGACATATCCTACTTGTATATAAACCTATTTTAATTCCAAGGTTTAGGGAGCTTACTTTATTATTCTAGTTTTAGTTTTAGAGAGAGTTTTGAGCCGTCGTTATTGCTTTGAAGACAAATATTGGATTTTTATTATTGCGTTTGCTTTGGAATCTTTGGATCTTAATTCTCCGAGTTTATTTCTTCGTCTTCATGGGTTTGGTAACGATCTCTCATCACTTTCCTTATCGTTTTGATGTCTATTGTTATGATGTTGACTACTATTGCTATTGTTATTACTTTTGATGATATTTCCATGAATCGCGAGTAGTCTTTTATAGGGCTAATGGATAAGCCCTAGGATCTTAGGATTTAGAAGTAAAGTTACTATTTTCATGTTGTTTTGGTATAAAAGGGATGTGATTTGGTTGATCTAGCCAAGTTTGAAAAAGATTCTAATTAGGGTTTGTGATCCATGATGGTGGCACACATCCTAGATATATTATCATATGGACTTAATTATGCTCACTAGTGAATTCAATTGGTGTTCGTGATCCACGATAGTGGCACGCACTTTGAAGGTTTCCACCGACGTCCTATATTACTAATTGGTGATCTACGATAGTAGTATCAATAAGAGCCATCAAATCACATATCGAAGCTCTAACCCACGATGGTGGCGTGAGTAGAGATTGAGAATAGTTGTCATTCGTAATGCACGGATCGCGTGCAAGGTCATCCACGATGGTCGGGCTAAGTACGAGATACGTTAGATGAGTGGTACAACGATAGTTAGACATGAATTCCACATTTTAGATTCGACAATCTCTCCCTATAAAACCAATTCAACATAAAAATTAGGGTTATTTAGTGCCGACCCCCTGGGTTTTTTCAAAAATTAGTCCCACCCCCATATGGTTTCAATAATTAGTAAGACCCCCATGCCATAGGGGGGGGGGGTGATACTAATTTTTGAGAAAACACCGGGGGGTGATACTAATTGTGGCGAAAAACTTGAGGTGCCAGAGGGGGGTCTTACTAATTATTGAAACCATAGGGGGTGGTACTAATTTTGGAGAAAACACAGAGGGTCGGTACTAAACAACCCTAAAAATTATAACCGCATCAACATCCGACGATCCTAGTGGTGATTCTTATTGTCCTAGCTTTCATTATATTGTTAATCTTGTTAGAGCTGGATCCTAGCCTAGAGGGGGGGTGAATAGGCTAATAAAAAAATTCTCGCGTAACCCACGAGAAATCACACATAGTTAAAAACACATGCGGTGTAAATAAAATGCAAGAACAGAATATGCAGCAGATTTACCCTAGTTCAGTCACAGCAACGACCTACTCCAGCCCCCAAGCGAATACTAGCACTAATATGTTCCTTCTGTACACCTACAATGGGGTCCTAGCTCCAACTCCCCACATAGACTGTACCACACTCAACAAACTGCAGAACCCTATCAACCTAGTAAATGCGTATCTTGACTGCGACAACATGTCAAGACCCTCTTGTCTAGCCTCAACCAGACAAGTCCCACAAGACACAAAAACGGTAAAGTTTCCCTGACGAAGATCTAGCTAACAACTTCACAAAATAATAAATATCAGAGTTTAGAAAGCTCAGTTTGTGTAGCGGCGTCGTCTTCGTCAATCAGCACCTGCCAGATGTCGTCTGGCTAGTAGTAGATGTCTCTATCTCTGAAGCAACTCAAGTTGCGGTCTCCTCTTGATCAGCTAGCAATGTACAAGTGAGCAACTCCCCTCTTTGTTGATGCCTCTATATTTCGGCCCCCCTTTGATGATGTTTGAGTGATGGTAGAAGTTGCGGCTAGGCTTGATTGCAGCTACACATGAATATTGCGGCTTGCACTTCTCATCTTTTATTTAATTGGATAGATTCCCTTTCTTCATAGTTTTGTGCGGCTAGGCCTTCAAGAGAGCTCTTCAATCTAATCTCCTTCTATTTCACAAACAGTTCGGCAGGGGCAGGGGGCTTGCGCACATGGAACTTCCAACATCCCCTCAATTCGTTTTAGATCCAATTAGCAATGTCCTGTAGGGACCCAAGCAAAAATTGCATGTGTGACCTACAAAAAAGCAACACACGCAAAGTTATTCAAGTAAAAAAACAAAGTTTATAAAAGCATGCACCTGTTTACTCACTCTCTCTATTTATTTCTTGTGATTCACATGCATGGCCGAATTTTTTGGAGGAGTTTATTTCCAGCCCCAACCAAGAGAGCCTTATGTCAGGTTGCAGGTGGATTCTTTGATGATCTGCACAAAGAACAAAGAAAAATATTTTGATAGCTTTCCAAACCTCTTCCTTTCTTGCTCTTTCTTCGTGTAACTCTCTCTCACTCTCCCTTGTGTGCGGCAGGTTGATGGCAAAAGTATGTTGTGGCTGAGCTTATTTCCCTTGGTCAACAAAAAACAACTAGCACATGGGGCTTCACAAATTTTCAGCTGCACATGGGGTAGTCAGTACTTGAAGGAGACATTAGCACATGGATGTTGCGGCTTGGTGCTTGGGAATATGATGTAGGCCGGCCTTAGGCTTTTTGTTGGCTGCGGCTACTTGAGAAGATAATGTGTGCGTGATATATTAGCCTTGGGATATTTTTGCTTTTTGGCTGACTGCTCTAGGGTTTGACCGCATACTCTTTCTTCAATGAGATGATAGTATATATATAGGTTAGGCTAGGGTTTAGGAGAGAATCCCTAAGAGATAGGAGTATGAACCTATTAGAGATTTGGGAGGATTTGATATAATCTCAATCCATGATTGCATATGATTTGGACTCATCTCTTTTCCATTGACCAAGTCCTCTTTTGCTCACCATTGACCAAGTCCAATAGTGCTATATGAACAACACCCCCTCTCTCTAATAATGCTATATGAATAACAATTCCTCCATCACATTGACTTTCTCACCTCTTCAATAATTACTGCTTTGCCATTCCTGAAATGCACTTAGCACACACG
This sequence comes from Scilla litardierei, assembly GCA_030789695.1. NCBI lineage: Eukaryota > Viridiplantae > Streptophyta > Magnoliopsida > Asparagales > Asparagaceae > Scilla > Scilla litardierei. The sequence goes on along the minus strand of CM061141.1, from coordinate 229,127,797 downwards.
TTAAATAGTAACACATGTTTGTCATCATCAAACTAAAGATCCTAGATCGTTGCGTCCAACAATCTCCCCCTTTTGATGATGACAAACCAATGAAAGATTTGAGCAATTAGATAGGTGTGTGTGAAGTGTGATGAAGGGTTGAATGCATATGATTTATAAAAGTGAGAGTATGATTTATAAAAGTGAGATGATAAAGCATTACTAGCATGCACAACAATATAACAATAGTGATACTAGCATGCACAACAATATAGCAATAGTGATAAGCATGCTCCCCCTTTTTCCAAGCTCCACCTTTACATGTATTTTCAAGCTCCATCTTCAACAAATAAAACCATGAAAATAATACCATTTGATGCCAAATCATTCCAACACTTTTCTCCCCCTTTGTTATCATCAAAAGTGGACCAATGAAGTCAAAACAATATCACATGCAAAAATAGGGCATTATAAATTATATCTAGCACTTGCATGTCATTTTGCATAAAGTAGACAATTCAAATTCATTGAAAATCATAATTTAGACTTCACCACTAATGTGTAAGTGTGACAATATAAACATTGAAGTACAAAGGGAGATTCAATTTAGAACATCAACCAAATCAATCCACCTTTTCCATTTAACATGAATATCACTAGGATAGATTTTTCCCCACCTCATTATAAATGAGTTCAAGTTACCAAACCCCAAAACATAGCATATAAGGACTCTTAGATGTGTGGTTGGCATTGCTTTACAAGTAAAATACACCAACGCTAAAGTTTACCCATAAATCATATGTTGGATACTCGTGGGTAGTGTACGTGCCATGAATTGTATCCATTTTACATACGGAGCAATTTTCATGTATATTTTTTTCATATTCATTTCTTTTTTTTGTGCTCAATTTTTATTCATCGCAATACACATCATATCCCTTGATTATTCAGTTATTATTCATCCTACATTCACTTTCCAATATTCATAAAAAGAATCTCCAAATGTACAACAAGTTTAATGTTCGTGAAAATGAGCATGTAGGTGTATAAATCAAATTAATCATTTCATGAAGCATGTCATGGCTACTTAATAGATGCTAATATGCGCATGTAGCTATAACAATAATATAATGATTTCTACAAAGGATATGAATGAACATTCAAAAAATTTCCACTTATAATAAATCATAAAGCGGTATTCATTAAGCACATTTTTTATTTTTGGGTTTTCATTCATTTTTGGGTTTTTCTTTTATAATGAACTAAAACAAATACTAAAATGCAAACAAACTTGCACACAAACAAAAATTAAATCAAGCACACACAATGATCTATGAAGGTATGCAATGAATGCAAAGAGGGAAAATATATACCTTCGTGTCGCCATTTGACTAAGGAGCTAAAGAATGAAACTTTCAATTCATTGCTCCTCGCCAAATCTCCACCTCACCTACATGAAAGGTGTTAAGTGTGACCTTGGAATCCAACAAGGTCCACTAGTGTTAGTCATCGAAGCTTTAGGAACGCACACGTGTTTGAACTTTATGTTCGTGTTCCTAAACTTACAATAATAGGATGTGTGACCAACACTATCACAAGTAAAGCACTTTGCATGCATATTTTTCACAATAGAAGGCACATTGTGGAATTTCTTAAAAGTGGGCTTTTAGCATTTTTAGAACCAAAACCAAGTCCTCTTCTATTATTGCCATATAATTGATTTTCAAGTATGGTATCCAACTAATGTTTACCAATTGAAAATTTTCTTAATGACAATTCTAGACTAGAAACTTTGGATTTTAATAATTTATTCTCATCCACAAGCAAAGTACATTTACTTATAAAAGCTCTCTTGTTTTCCTCTTCCTTCTTTTCAAAATCATCCATTTTTCTTTTCAGCTCGTTATTTAACTTGCACACTTTTTTATTAAGCTCTTCAATCATATAATCCTTTTCAGTTTCAAGCTTAAATAAATCTTGATTGAGCATGCTAATATCATTCAATAAGGAAGGACAAGAAAGACATGTAGCTTTTTCAGGCATGCTAGCTTTTTCTTTTTCTAATGACACAATTTTAGTGTTACAGGCAACAAGTTTCTCTTTAAGAATATCTACTTCATCAGAAATGTCACAGTTTTCTTTCTGTAATTTAAAGCTAGCATTCCTATATTCATTTAACGTGAGTTCTAGCTCATTAATCTCATTTTGCATTCCTTTACAAACATCTAATAATTCAGCTTTAGTGAAGGAATTTACCTCATCGTTATTTACCATTAAACAGACAACAGCGAAGTGGGCTACCACATCTTCATCCTCATCCTCAGCTTCGCTGTCCATGTCCCAAGTTAGCACCTTGGCTTTTCCTTTTTCTTTTGCAACCTGAGCTGTCTCTTGTCTGCATTGCTTCGCGAAGTGCCCCTTTTCCTGCATTTAAAACATTCAACTCTATTAGCAGAATCTTGTTCAGAAGAATTCTAATCATAATTAAAAGTGTTAGAGCGAATGAACCTTTTATGCATTTCTATTCTTCCTTGAGGAGTTCTGACGTACTTTCTGAAATTTCTGACAATCAGCGCTATCTCCTCAGCATCTTCATCTTCGCTAGCTTTCAGAGCAAGTGGTTTTGTAGCTTTTTCCTTCTCCTCAAGCTTCTCTCTTTCTTCAATATTTTGCAATTCAAGCTCGTGGGACATTAAATTACCTATCAAGTCCTCCACCCTAATTTGTGACAAATCTTTCGCTTCTTGGATGGCGGTGACTTTAGGCCTGAACGAGCTTGGTAGCACCCTTAAGATTTTCCTTACATGTTCAAGGCTAGAATATGGCTTACCGAGGGAACTAGACTTGTAGACGATATGGGTGAACCTCGCAAACATAGCTGAAATGGATTTCGATGGTAGCATGCGGAAGTTCTCGTTTTTGTGCTCAGAAGTGCAAGTCTCGACTCTTTCACATGTGACGTTCCCTCGTGCGTCACCTCGAATGTATGCCATATTTTCTACGCAGTTAGACAATGTGAGATACGATTATATTCAGATTTATCTAAAGAACAAATAAGCGCATTCATGGCTTTAGCGTTAAGAGCATAAAGTCTCTAATCATTATCGTCCCATTTATCATCAGGTTTAAGCATTTCAATATTTTCAATTTTAATGACAGGTGGCTTATAACCTTTTTCGACAATATTCCATGCTTTGTAATCAATAGATATCAAGTAGATTTTCATAATCTTCACCATTAAATCTAGGGGACGAGATATGGACCGACCCTCAGCAAAAGCACTATCAATGGGATTCATGGTCAATCCTAGGCTAGATCCTAAAACCTGCTCTGCTACCACTTGTTGGATCTGGATCCTAGACTAAAGGGGTGGGGGTGGGGGTGGGTGAATAGGCTAATAAAAAAATTCTCGCGCAACCCATGAGAAATCACACACAGTTAAAAACACATGGAGGGTAAAAAAATGCAAGCACAGAATACGCAGCAGATTTACCCTGGTTCGGTCGCAGCAATGACCTACTCCAGCCTCCAAGCAAATACTAGCTTTAATATGTTCCTTCTGTACACCTACAATGGGGTCCTAGCTCCAACTCCCCACCTAGACTGTACCATACTCAACAAAGTGCAGAACCCTATCAACCTAGTAAATACTTATCTTGACGACGACGACACGTCAAGACCCTCTTGTCTAGCCTCAACCAGACAAGTCCCAAAAGACACAAAAACGGTAAATTTTTCCCTACAAAGATCTAGCTAACAACTTCACAAAATAATAAACATCAGAGTTTAGAAAGCTCAGTTTGTGTAGCGGCGTCGTCTTCGTCAATCAGCACCGGCCAGATGTCGTCTGGCAAGTAGTAGATGTCTATATCTCTGAAGCAACTCAAGTTGCGGTCTCCTCTTGATCAGCTAGCAATGTACACGTGAGAAACTCCCCTCTTTGTTGATGCCTCTATATTTTGGCCCCCCCTTTGATGATGCTTGAGTGATGGTAGAAGTTGCGGCTAGGCTTGATTGCGGACACATGAATCTTGCAGCTTGCACTTCTCATATTTGATTTAATTGGAGAGATTCCCTTGCTTCACAGTTTTGTGCGGCTAGGCCTTCAAAGAACTCTTCAATCTTAATCTCCTTCTATTTCCCAAACAATTCGGCAGGGGCAAGGGGCTTGCGCACATGGAACTTCCAACCTTCCCTCAATTCTTTGTAGATCCAATTAGCAATGTCCTATAGGGACCCAAGCAAAAATTGCATGCGTGACCTACAAAAGAGCTACACACACAAAGTTATTCAAGTAAAAAAACAAAGTTTATAAAAGCATGCACCTGTCTATTCACTCTCTCTATTTATTTCTTGTGATTCATATGCATGGCCGAATTTTTTGGAGGATTTTATTTACAGCCCCAACCAAGGGAGCCTTGTGTCAGGTTGCAGGTGGATTCTTTGATGATCTGCACAAAAAACAAAGAACCAAATCAAATAGAAAGGGAAAATATTTTGATAGCTTTCCAACCCTCTTCCTTTCTTGCTCTTTCTTCGTGTAACTCTCTCTCTCCCCCCTTGTGTGCGACAGGTTGATGGCAAATGTATGTTGCGGATGAGCTTGTTTCCCTTGGTCAACAAAAAATAGCTAGCACATGGGTCTTCACAAATTTTCGGCTGCACATGGGGTAGTCGGTACTTGAAGGAGACATTATCACATGGATGTTGCTGCTTCGTGCTTGGGAATATGATGTTGGCCGGCCTTAGGCTTTTTGTTGGCTGCGGCTACTTGAGAAGATAATGTGTGCGTGATATATTAGCCTTGGGATATTTTTGCTTTTTGGCCGGCTGCTCTAGGGTTTTGGCCGCATACACTTTCTTCAATGAGATGATAGTACATTTATAGGTTGGGCTAGGGTTGAGGAGAGAATCCCTAAGTAATAGGAGTATGAACATATTAGAGATTTGGGAGGATTTGATATAATCTCAATCACAGATTGCATATGATTTGGACTCATCTCTTCTCCATTGACCAAGTCCACTTTTTCTCTCCATTGACTAAGTCCACTTTTTCTCTCCATTGACCAAGTCCAATAGTGCTATATGAACAACACTCCCTCTCTCTAATAATGCTATATGAATAGCAATTCCTCCATCTCATTAACTTTGTCACCTATTCAATAATTACTGCTTTGCCATTCCTGAAACGCACTTAGCACACACGTTAAATAGCAACGCATGTTTGTCATCATTAAACTAAAGATCCTAGATCGTTGCGTCCAACAAATATGAGATAAGGAATACATGTGACAACCTTCAGAACACGCCTATAACTAACACTGTTTCATGACTTTGAATAGACCCATGACTTTAAACCAATCGCCTCCATGTGGGATCCGTATCTTTCTATATTACGAAGTTTTTACAAAGTGCACTTGCGGTATATTTCCGGAGTTAAAATCCAGAGCGATCAGACGTCGACAGGGCAGTGGCGTCGGAGGTGGTGGTCGGCGATCCGGGTGACCGTACGGCGGTGGCAACATCGACTGCTCATGCATGGGGTCTTCTTTACGACAGGAGCTGATAGAGGGTGAAGCGATGTGGGTTCGGGGAGAGATCAGAAAGAGGCAAGGGTTGCAGCTGGGAATGCAGTGATTGTGAGCAGAGGGAATGTGAGAGGCAGTGGTCGTGGGTCTTCGGTGGACGCGATGGTAGACTCACGATGAGGCATGAGGCGGCGGGATAGCTAGGGTCGCTGGTGAGTTGAGGGGGTGGTTGTGAGCCTAGGGTTGCAGTTTTGGGTTTTTGGTGTGTCGACAAACTGAGGAGGAGGTCGGGGTTGTCGCGGGTTGCTGGTTGCGACGATGCGGTTTGAGGGATGGTTGCCGCTGAGTTTGAGGAGGCTACGGCTTTGGCTGAGTAGGTGGTGGCCGTGGTCTTCGGTAGGAGGAGTAAGGTGTGGTGGTGTTGGCAGGGTTCTGGGCAGTCGTCGGGGTCGAGGTGGCAGCTGAGGATGCAGGAATAAAGGGTGCAGGTGTACTCAACCCAGTAGTGTTGATAATTTTACGCTTTTCTAGGATCCTAATAAACTCGCCTCCTCTCGATAGCAAGAGGTGCGTATTAATTCTAGATTTTTTCTTTAGTTTTATAGTCTTTCCTTTCCCTTTGAATAAATCCCTTCACTCGTTTGGTGTGCCCCAAAAATCATTGAAACCCTAGAACCCAAAGCTTAATCGTGATTGATTTTAAAACCTTAATTTTATAAATTTTGATCTTTAGATCTTGATGGGTTTTTAAAAGTCACATTGATGGGTTTTCGTTGGCCTTTTGTGTGCTGCTGGTCATGCCACACGACCATGTGAAGTAATCCTCACGGCCGTGTGGGAGAAAGAGAAGCAAGGGAACAATGAGAAATGGAGAAGGCAGAAGGGGAACAAAGGGCCAAGTGCTAGGAATCACCTGTGGAAGGATGGGAACCTCCTCAATTCAATGCAAAATTTACACGGCCGTTTGGATCTAAGCAAATGGCCGCATAAATCTCTGGAAATTATGGAGAAGAAAAGGGGGGTCTGCAGGTATGACACGGCCGTTTCGAACCAACGAAATGGCCGCGTCGAATTCTCCCTCCATTGCGATTTAAACCAACCACATGGCCGTTTCAATTTATCGAAACGACCGGGTCACAACACTATCCCCACTTCACCTTAACCACTTCCTTCCCTATTTGGATTGACATGACCGTGTCAACGGTCGTGTCGTCCAACTATATAAAGGCGGATCCCCCAAACGGTCGAATCAAGCTCTCATTTTTCGAAGCCGATTAGAATTCTCTTCCTTCCACCTCAACAAAAACCCCCAACATCGATCTTTCGCCCTTCAACTCGCCACCAACCCTAACCACGATCCCCTCTTCCCACGACCACCACAACATCCGTCACTCACTCTCCCTCTACCACCATCAACGCCTCACCTCCATCATCGACAAGCCTCTCTCTTCTCACAAACCATAGCGACAGTTTGCGAGCCCACTTGGCAAAATTCGATAGTGATACTACAAATCTCTCAAATTCGCAGATGGGAGAAGATCATTGATCTCAAATTGCCCAACTTCGCAGCGTCGATTGCTGCTGCTCTTGGGTAATCTCTCCCCTTTGCTCTCCAATTTTCAGATTTGGCTTTGTGTTTGGCTGCACACTTAGGACACTTAGTGTTTGGTTGTTGTCGCACTTGGTCATGTTCGTCATGCACCATCATTTGTGTGATCACCACTGCACCACACACACACACTCACTCACTCACTAACTCACTCACATTATCCTCATCACCATCACTCACAATCACCCCACACATACTCTCATTGCCCATCACATACCCTCACCTTCTGCATACACTCTCCATTAAACATACTCACTCACCCCTTCACACACTCACCCATCACATACAATCACCTTCTCGCACTCTCCATTACACATACTCACTGATCCATCACACACAATCAACTTCGCACACTCTCCATTACACATACTCACTCACCCATCACACACCCTCAACATCTTCACACACACACACATACACACATACCCTCAATACCTACCACCACACACACACACTTCACTTCATCACACCATGCCATCTCGTAGAAAACACCCACGGCCACCACCACATGATTCCCAATTGGGAAGGTCTACACGCCAACACATATCAGATAGACCTTCCTCATCTGCACAACCACAACCACCACCCCCTGTGACCCCACCACAGATAGATACCATGGGCATCAAATTTGCCTCAGAGGCCCAGAGGGATCATTTTGCCACCCTCTCTCAGCAGACCATACTTACCACGAAGTTCCCGAGCGTCCCCGCTCTCGAAACTTTAGGGGCCGCTGAGGTTGTTAAACACCTATTTTCCAATCTAGGGTGGGATGATTTCCTCACTTTTTGAGCCCCTACCTATCAGAGACTCACTCTTGAGTTTCTCAGCTCATTGAAGACCGTGTGTTCGAGTATAGAGTTTAGGGTCATGTACACTGATTATACCCTCTCCTTTGATGCCCTGGACACTATCTTCCATTGGCATGTCGCCTCAGTGGACGACTTCATTACCCCCAGTAGCGCCCACCATACTTCCTTCGTTGCCCAAGTTTTGGGACTTGATTACTGGGTTGGGAGCCTTCCCTCGCACCGCGGCTAAGGTGTCCTCCATCATTCATCCATATTTACGCCTAGCCCATCGCATTCTAACGAATACCTTATTTTGCAGGAAAGAGACTGTGACAATCTCGTGACCTGAGCTCCTATTTTTGTGGGCCATGACACAACCTATGGTAATATAACCCACCGACGTCACTGCCCCACGTAGGCTTTCCATGCGGGATCACGGTTGTTGCATAGACTCATGCGGATCACCACATCCACTTCTGGAAAAATCTGTTGTGGCAGTCTCATTACCATCATAGCCTTCCAGCCTCCTCTCTCCCTTAAGCTGGACGACTGCATAGCCCCTGTCACTGGCTCTACCTCTTTAGATCTCTCAGTTCTAGTACACATGCAAATGATTAAGATAAACTTGAGAGATCAGTTTGTATGGCCTTATGGCCAGAATGTGCTCCCTCACCATCTCGCCAAACCCTTTATGCACACACGTCACTGGGACTACGCAGTGGACATTTCCACTTGATTATGTCTTTCATATCCCTGCACAGCCCCAGCCTGAGCCACATCCACAGCCTTAGCCATTACCCACACAGCCATCCACCTCCACCCCCACACACCACCATCCCCATGATCCCCAAGGAGTCAATTGCCACACAGATTCCACTTATTACTGACGGCTCTGGACCATCTGGTCCTCCTCCTCCTCTCGACACTTATGCACGCTTACTTGCACTAGAGGGGATGGCTCGAGAATTCCAGACCTTTATGGATGCCACGTGAGAGACACATGCCAAGATCATATCTTACCTCTCTGAGATCCACAAAGCCCTCACCCACCCCCACCCCCACCCCCACCCCCACCTGAGGATGGCTCTTCTCGTTCTCCTCCACCTTACACTACTCTCACTGAGCCCACACCCTAGCACCATGCTAACTTGGGGGAGACCTTCACCTTTTCACTTCACCCTACACTTTCTTTATCCTCACACTTTATTGAGTGTATTGCATTGAGTACACTGCATATTTCAGCTTGGGGGAGAAGCGTTTCACCTTCTACTTTTTATTTCTAGTTTTCCTTACCCGTCTCCACCTTCATGTCTATATCTATGTGTATATACCACATTTTTCCTTTTCTCTTTGCTTTTATTTTCATGCATCATATTTCATTTCCACTTTCTTTTTATTTTCTTTTTATTTTCTTTTTATTTCATTTTCATGCATCATGTTTCCCTTTACATGCATATTTAAAAAAAATCAATCAATCAAAAATCCAAAAATACTTGCATCGCACCATGCATCATGCATTATCCATGCATCATTTGTATATATACGTTACGAGAATTTCCTGAAATTGAGCTATATATGCGTAGTTTTCAAATAGAATTTCATTTTATATCTTTTACACTCGATTTCCTCAATATCAGTTTAAATATAAGATTAGGACACGCTTTTAGTCTCAGATCCCATTTAATATGCTCGTTATGATCATTCTCATATTCTCTAGGATAGAAGTGCTCAAAACCGACTTAGGTCTCTTAGAGATCCATTTTATGCATGGACCGTAGAATTGATAGTCGAGTATAATGGTTTATAACCCATTGAGACTTGGATAACAACATATTGACGAGTACTGAGGAGTGACATCACTTTGTTTATTAATGCCTTTCAAAAAAATTTATATATGAGAAAAGAATAAAGCATGCACCATTCCCCCAGCGACACCGAGTAACCGGATCCCCACGACGAGCCGTCGCAGCCTCAGGCCGAAAGGTTTAGCTTGGGAGAGTGCATGGTGTAATGCCCTGCTAAGCTACTGCACAAGTACTAGAGGGGGGTGAATAGTACTTTAAAATAATTAAGAGGCTAATTCCTAATTACCTTGCAAACTCTACCAATAAATGCGGAAATGCGGAATAGTAAATAATTGACAACAAATAAACAATCGCAAACAAACGATATTACTGGGTTCGGATCCACCCAAGTCTCCCCGACTTGTTCCCGGTGATCCTACGTCCCAACCACCCGGATCACTTCCGGATACTTGAGTTAGAAACCCTAACTCAAGATTTCCACTATGAAATACTTGTGAAAAACCTTCACAAGTCAAATCATACACAAATGAAACTTGTGACTCCCACAACCCGGGATCACAAACACACTCTCACAACCGAGAGCGAATCACTTACAATATCAAAGTAAATGAAATAGAAAAGCTTACCACAAAATACCTATGCCTTGAGTATACTTACGAATTAGGGCAAAGATGATTTTGAGGAAGAAGAAGGCACCAAACCCTAGCTCCAAGATGTAGACCAGCAATGGAGAGCTATGAGGTTGATGGTGACCTAGGATCAAGCACTTGGCTTGGAAGGCTCACAATCAATGAATCTCTCTTTTGAAATAAGAGTGAGAAGAGATTCAAGATTGGAAATGAATGAGCTTTAAATGAGAGGGAATGATTTCTCTTTGAACTCTAAACTTGTCTTAATATCAGCCTTGAGTGCAATGAATGCAGCTCATCAAGTATATATAGGTTAGAGGAGAGAGAGAGAAAAAAATGTTTCAATTAAAGCTCCAACGGCTCTATTCTGAACCAAACTAGTCGGTCAAAGAACAACCACCGACCGACTAGTTCATCAACTAGTCGGTCGGTCAATCAACATGAACCGACTAACTGGTGAACAGGGAATAGGTCGAAGTTCAGACTTAAGGAACTAGTCGGTCAAAGCACACTTGCCGACCGACTAGTTTCACAACTAGTCGGTCGGTGAGATAACTTAGACCGACTAAGAGATAAAACACAAAGTCTGAGAACAAATGGAATTAGTCGGTCCAAGAACAAAAGTTGACCGACTAGTTCATCAACTAGTCAGTCGCCAAATGTACATGGACCGACTAACGACAAACAGTAACTTGGCATGTACAGTAGAAGCTTAACTAGTCGGTCAAAGAAGCATCACAGACCGACTAGTTCACAAACTAGTCGGTCGGAGAGTCAACGTAGACCGACTAACTGTAAACAGTAAAGAGCTATGATTTGAGAAGGCAAACTAGTCGGTCCAAGAAGGATTGCCGACCGACTAGATCACCATCTAGTCGGTTGGTTCTTCTTCTTGAACCAACTAACATGCACAAGAAGTCGCGAATCGAAGCGCGATGCTTCGGGAAAGATAGTATGGACTTCTTACAAGTTCCTATGTCTAAGATAGGAGCGTTATGAAGATTAAAACGTAAGACCTACTCAAGGATTAACATTCTACGGAACGAAGCTAAAAGACTATAAATAAAACTTGACGAACCGTTTTCGAAAGCTTCGATCTGAATCTTCATGACTTCTAAAATGGTCCAAAAGCTTCAACGAAGCTTTAGGCATGCGATCATACGCTTTGAGAAGTCTTGAGACGTCGCTTAGGATGTTCAAATGAATTTGGCGACGATCTCCATAACTGCGCTCACAAATTGTTAGTTCACAATATATTTATGTTTGTTCATCATCCAAAACCAAATCCGGGGAGTCCAATATCCAACATTCTCCCCCTTTTTGGTGATGACAAACCAACATAAATAATAATCAAAAATAATGATTCAAATGTAATTTACTTACTCCCCCTGCATTGATGACACGTTAATTCCAAAAAGAATAATAATAATACGCATCAAGCAGACGAGTAAAGTATAAAATGAGAATCAAATATTGAAATTTAGGAATTGAAATTCCATTTATATATCTTAACTCCCCCTGAATCTAACACATCAAATTAGATTCTTGAAATAATGCTTTAAATTATCATTTAGCCATGTCATTATTATATCTCTCCCCCTTTGGCATTAGCAAAAAGAGTGGGAGGAGATCAACGACAACAATGGCTTCAAATAATAGCACAAGAGTCGTAGAATACGACCACGGTCCAAATGACACCAAAGAAAAATACGAATGAAATCAAAGCGTGTCAATGAGACCAAAGTCGAAAATCGATAAATAACATCATCAAAACTCAAATTAATTTTACGAATTGAGTTATGGAATATACTCTCCAATATCAACATTCTTGGTTAATTTAGTGCATGGAAAACAATTCTATGTTTTCATAAAATGAATTCTATTTAACCAAGTATTCTCGTCGAGCGACGAAATCAAAACATCAGAGACATAAAAATATTAAATGTGCACAACAGAATGAAATGTCAACATCGATGTATACATATATATAGCATGAGTACATCAAAATGATACATCGCCGTCAACATACAAAATGCGATCTAACGATCGAAGCACAAAAGATACAACATCAAATCAAACAGATATAAGAGTATCACAAAACATACATCACCATCAAAATACACCAAAATATATGAAGATACATCAAAATACATCAAAATGTTCCGGAACCCCACTCTATCCTACCCAAACTCTCTCACACTAGATCTATCATCCAAGGAGCATAGGAGAGTCCTCAAAGAAGCTCAAGAGGCAGTGGAAGGATCTGCAGGAGTGGAGGTGGTCATCGTATTAGCAGTAGTGTCCACAGGAGCGACGGTAGTGGCAATCTCTGGAGCAGCAACAGTAGTGGCCTCGGGAGCACCATTCGGAGCATCCACCGCAGGAGCGGTGGCAACAGGTGTGCTCTCGGGGTCACCAGCAGAAGTGGCAACAGCAGCACCAGAAGTGTCAACAGTAGCACCAGAAGTGGCCTCAGGGGCACGAGTAGAAACACGCACAAGCTCCTCAATTTCCTCCTCATCCATCTCTTCCTCGTCAGAGACTGACGGAGGGATGTCAATACCAAGGTGACGAGCGATACGAGAAAGAATCTCCTCGGTATGAGCATAACGAGACTCCACACGTCTCACTGAACGTGCGAGCTCGTCAAGAGTGGAAGAGGGAGCAGCTAATGCAGAAGCAGACGCTGAAGTAGAGGGGGTCGTCCTCTGAACGTGACGGAGTGCCGCAAGAGACTTCTTGACGGTCGTCGCATTCAGAGGAGGACCAAGTGGACGCTCATCATCAGGAGGAAGTGTGACACGGAAGTGGCGAAAGACTAGAGTCAACAAGCACGGATATGGGATATGTGCAGACTTCGTGGTCTTCCGGATACACTCGAAAGAATCCATCTTATCGAGTATGATCCGGGCCCAGTTAATCTCGCTACCCATGAAGATGGCATAGATCAACTTCAGAAAAGGCTGGGAAGGCAAAGAAGAGGAGCCATACTTAGGAAGTAAGCACGACTTCAAGATCAAGTTTAGGACCCAGGCATTTGGCTTGAATGACTTGGAGGGGACGCCAATCATGGCGGGAGGAATCTTGTGGAAAATCTCAGAAAGTACGACCTGATCGAGTGAAGAGATATCATCAACGGAAATATCTGAAGGAAGAAGGCCAGACGAGGAGATACCCAACACCTCTCCTAAGATTTCTGTCGTAGGGACTATCGGAGTCCCCAAGACAGTCGTCTCAATCGAGTGGGTCTCGCCATACTGACCACGAACCCTATTGGCATAGAAGAGCTTCACGAGGCGAGGGTAAGGGTGTGGGTTCGCCTTCGGGTCATATCGAAGGTAATCGAGAAGACCGGAAGACGAAAGAAGATCTGCGAGGCCAAGGAAGTCACTAAACTGAACGAAATGCTCCAGAAGCAGTGGACAGTGTTCGATTCGGTTGTAAGCCGCAAGACACATAGGGTCGTCACGACACAACGAAATATCGACACCGTCAACCGGCATCGGAGCCTTTCCCTTAGGCTTACGGGTACGGGGTCGAGAGCTAGACTCAGGCTGCCTAGGAGGAGGTGAGGGATCCCTATGGGTCTTAGTCTCAGGTATGTACTCGGTGTCGGAATCCGAACCACCGGGTGGAGTGGGAGCACGAATAGTCACTGGCTTAGGCTTGGGCTGAGATTGGGCACGAGGTTTCGAAGTCGCCATCCTCTTACGCTTAAGAGGAGGGGAAGACGAAGAAGGTTGGGTGGTCTTCGATCAGCGTCTAGGAGGGGTTTGCGAGGGTTGAACAGGATCCGTAGGGGATGGCTCTACGGTCATAGGCGATGGGCTCGTAGGACGGATCGGGATCCTTGTCTTCGCCATTAGCGCGACGAGACAAAGCACAAACACAAGAGATCTAATCGAAGAAACCCTAAACAACTAACCCTAGCCAAAATCAAAAGTCGAAATCAAGTGAAACCCTAACCCTAGAGAGCAGGATATGAACCCTAGAACTAGGAGAGAGAGAGTTAGAACAAACCCTAGGAGGAGGTCAACGTAAAGATGACCGGAGTGGGTCGGATTCGACGGAGAGGGAGGGTGGAAGTCGAAGGGGTCGGGGGTTTTTGGCTGGAGAGAGAAAGTTTCGATCGACTAAAATGAAAATAAATCGAATGGATCTGATTTAAGTCGATCGGAAGCTCAAAAGACAAGACAGTCCCCGTCACAACTAGTCGGTCACAGTTCAAGCACTGACCGACTAGATCACGATCTAGTCGGTCGGTCAATGAGCTTGAACCGACTAGTTGTAAACAGTAACTGAAGCCAAATTTCCTGACAAGATTTACTCGGTCTAAGCTCATTCACTGACCGACTAGAACTGAATCTAGTCGGTCGGCCAATGAACTTGGACCGACTAAGAGAGTCCAAAAATTGAAAATTTTGAAATTTTGATTTCTCTCCAAATTGTACTTGGACGAAACATCGTTAAAACTCTCATTAATCATTATACTACCCCATTAAACATCGAAAATCTGAAATTTGACGTTTACGAACAAATCGAGCGAAAATTCTGAAAATTCAACAAAAATCCAGAAAAATTTCAATTAATCTAGCATGAGCAAATATAAAGAATTGAATAGCATGCAAGATTATTGAAAACATATGAATCCTAAATCTCGGATTCACCCATAATCCCCAATTCTCTACGTAACCGCACAAAGGAGTCTTCCTTTAGGGGTTTCGTGAAAATATCGGCGATTTGCTTCTGGGTTTCAACGTACACTAATATGATGTCCTTTTAGCAACATGATCATCTAAGAAATGGTGTCGGACATCTATGTGTTTCGAACGGGAATGGTGTACCGGGTTCTTGGAGAGACATATTGCACTTTGGTTGTCAACCATGATAGGGCAAGTATCACAGTTTATACCAAAGTCTTTAAGTGTGTGTCTCATCCAAAGAACTTGAGCACACGCAGCACCGGCGGTAATATATTCCGCCTCGGTGGTTGAAAGTGATACGGAATTCTGCTTCTTGGAAAACCAAGAGACAAGAGAATTTCCTATAAAATGGCAAGTGCCACTAGTACTTTTCCTGTCGGATTTGCATCCCGCATAATCTGCGTCACTATATGAGATTAACTCATACGTGCTAGATTTTGGATAAAGTAATCCAAAATCAAGTGTGTAACTTAAATAACGGAAAATACGTTTTACCGCTACTAAGTGAGATTCCTTAGGTTGAGACTGATAACGAGCACATACACATATGGCAAACATAATATCGGGCCTACTTGCGGTAAGATATAGTAAACTACCTATCATACCTCGATATAGACGAATGTCTACATCTTTTCCGCCCGCATCTTTATCAAGATGTGTAGTGGTGCTCATCAGAGTCTTCTTCCCGGAGGCATTCTCCATTCCAAATCGCTTTAGCAACTCCACCGTGTACTTCGTTTGGTGGATGAAGATTGCATCGTTCATTTGGTGAATTTGGAGACCTAAAAAATATTTGAGCTCACCCATGTGGCTCATCTCAAATTGATCCTTCATCACATTAGAAAACTCTTCACAAAGAGCAAAGTTAGTAGCACCGAAAATGATATCATCAACATAAATTTGAACTAAAATTATATCATTATTCGAATACTTAACAAATAATGTGGAATTAACTTCTCCCATTTTAAAACCTAAATCCAAAAGAAAATTCTTTAAACGGTCATACCAAGCTCGAGGAGCTTGTCTCAAACCGTAAAGTGCTTTCTTAAGTTTAAAAACATGATTTGGAAATTTTTCATTTATAAATCCCGGAGGTTGAGAAACATAAACTTCCTCAACAACATCTCAGTTTAAAAACGCACTTTTTACATCCATTTGAAATAATTTAAAATCCTTATGGCATGCAAAAGATAACAATAATCTAATTGATTCTAATCTAGATACCGGATCAAAGGATTCTTCGAAATCGATACCTTCCTCTTGCCGATAGCCTTGAGCTACTAACCGATCTTTGTTCCGGACGACGACTTGGTTTTCGTCGGTCTTGTTCTTGAAGATCCATTTTGTCCCTATGACGGTGTGGTTCTTCGATGGTAAAGGAGCAAGCTCCTAAACCTCATTCCTCTCGAATTGAATGAGTTCCTCTTCCATGGCAATGATCCAAGCGCTATCTTCGCATGCTTCATTAACATTCTTTGGCTCTATCGAGGAGGCAAAGGCACAATGAGTGAAGTGGTTGACTTGAGATCTCGTCTTGACACTATCATGGATATTGCCAATGACTTGCTCATGAGGATGGTTACGAACGGTATGAAGCCGTTTGGGAATTCCTTGATCACTAGGAACATTCTCAAAAACTTCATTAGTCGGGTTAGTATCAATAGAATCAATGGAATAAATAGAGTTAGAATTACCAATTGAATCACATAAGACATCCATAGAGTCATCATCATTAGTAATTCTAGTTGGAACAAATCCTTCATTGAATGAAACATGAAGCGACTCCTCGATCGTTGAGGTTTGTTTGTTGTATATCTGGTATGCTTTGCTACGTGAGGAATACCCAACAAAAATCCCCTCATCGGATCTTGGATCGAATTTGTCCAAACTACCATACGTGTTTTTAATAAAACATTTCGAATCGAAAACACGAAAATGTTTAACTTGAGTCAACCTACCAAACAACAATTCATAACAAGTTTGTTTAGTGCCGGGCCTCAAAAGTATTCTATTAAACACATAGCAAGCGGTGTGTACCGCTTCCGCCCAAAATTGATTGCCAAGTTGGCTATCATCAAGCATAGTGCGAGCACACTCCACTAGCGTCCTATTCTTTCTCTCAACAACACCATTTTGAGGAGGTGCGCGAGGGAATGAAAAGGTGTGTGTAATACCAACTTCATCACAAAATGTCTCAAAAGACTCATTCTCAAATTCTCCTCCATGATCATTACGAATAGTGACAATGGTGGTTCCTAAGAGATTTTGTACTTTCTTAACAAAAATTGTGAAGTTTTCAAAAGCTTCATTTTTATTAGATAATGAAAATACCCAAGTAAACCTAGAGAAATCATCAACGATGACAAGTCCATATCTACCATTACCTAATGAAGCAACTCTAGTTGGCCCAAATAAATCTAGATGTAATAGCTCTAGTGGCCGCTTAGAAGAAATGCTTTTCTTAGGTTTAAAAGACGATTTTGGAAGCTTGCCTCGTTGACACGAGTCACAAAAGCTTTTCTTTTGAAAGACAAGATTAGAGAAGCCTCTAATAGAGTTTAACTTGGAAAGCTTAAATAGTGTTCCAAAGTTCACATGACCAAAACGTCGATGCCATAAGTGTTGTTCACTTGTGTTGGTAATGAGACATTGTTCATGTGATCTTGGAAGATCTAGGATGTATATATCCTTATGGCGTGTGCTGGAAAACAATAATTCATTATTATCTTTTCTTAAAATATGGCACATTCCTTTCGCAAAGCTAACTTTGTAACCTTTGTCACAATGTTGACTTATTGAAATAAGATTGTGGTTTAATCCTTTAACAAGGTAAACATCACATATTAGGGGTTTAGAAGGATTACCCACTTTACCAAAACCTATGATGGTTCCTCTCTCGTTGCCTCCAAAGACGACGCGGTTTCCATTTGCAATGGGCACCACTCCGGAGAGCAATTGAGCGTCACCCGTCATGTGTTTTGAACACCCGATCGAGTATCCAATTCCCCTTGGAGCTAAATTTAAATTTGTTGCTCCATTTCTTTTTCTTTTCCTTGAGTACCTAAATATAGAAAATATCGTATCATGGTACCCAAGGTCATTGGGTCCAAAAGATTAGACCTTTGGAAGCCAAGTCCAATTGGACTTAGACTTCCCCACATAATTACTACTATGCACAACATTCGAAAAATAAGCATTCATGTAAACTTGTTTTTCATCCATGCTTGTGTCCTTTGGGCTCCAAATTGTGAATATTTTGGGAGCCCTCATCCTATTGGGTGTATGCATGCGTTGTTGATTTCTACGTTATGCATGACGTGGATATGCATAAGGAACATGATGGAATGGTGCATGTGGATAATTATTCATACGATGATGTGGGTGTACATATGCATGTGGAGGAACACGTGCGTGAGGGTGTCTCACATGGTGTGCACGTGCCCGTGGATGTGGTGCATAAAAATAATCATATGTGTGAGCCGGTGGAGTAGGACGCGTGTTCCTACGTGGCATGGTATTGGTGTACATGTAGGCATGACCCTTCTTTGGAGGTCCACCCAAAGTGGGTTTCTTTCCGAAAGAGGGTGTGAACGAGGTGGAAGCACCATTGGTAGATGAACTACCAATAGAGTGTTTGCTACCACTCGTTGAGTCACCGGAAGTTGGCCTAACAAAAGTAGTGGCCGCTTTGGATGAAGTTCCCATCGTATACCCCAAACCAATGTGGTGATTGGCCGGAAGTAAGTCACTTAGGATTTTATCCAAATGGTCCTTACCCTTATTGAATTTATTAATTCGGCCTAATGTGCTCTCATATTTCTCCGTGAGAGAACGCATAGAAGCATCCAAAGTGGATACTTGCGATGTGAGCACATAAACACGAGATTTAAGATTTTCATTCTCAATACTCAAAGTCGAGTTTTGAGAAGTCAAATCCGCTATCTTGTGTTCTTCCGGATACTCAATGCTAACATGTTCAAGTTGAGTCTTGAGATTAACAATCTCATTCTTCAACCCTTCAACAACGGTGTCGTTGTTGGTGATGATAGTTTTAGGCGAGGTTTGGATGCTTGCTAAATCATCTTTTACTTTAGTATACCTATTTACTAACTTAGTGTATTTAGACCACAATTGAGAATTAGCATTCCTAAGGTCATCCATTGTTACCTCATCGCCTTCGTTGTCGCTATCATCGGAAGAGGAATCTTTATCTTGCTCCTCTCTAGCCATGAATCACATGTGTGCTTGCTCCACTTGCTCATCATCTGACTCTCCGCTAGAGGAATCATCGGAGTCGGTGAATGTCCCGACAAGCCCCTTTTTGTACCCTTTCTTGTACTTCTTGGACTTGTCGAACTTCGGCGCCTTCCACTTCTCCTTGTGCTTGTTTTGAGGACACTCTGCTTTCATGTGTCTGGGCTTGTTGCATTGAAAACACAAAGGAGAGGAGGCGTTAGAAGAATTAAACTTTGACTTGTTTTTGAAGTTACCTTTCCGGAAGAACCGGTTGAACTTCTTGGCCATGATAGCCATGGACTCCAAGTCCAACTCGTTTTCCGAGTTTTCATCATCGGTCGATGTGGAAGTTGATGGAGCGGCCTTGAAAGCAATAGCCTTCTTCTTTGGCTCGTCTTGCTTTAGGTAGGTCTTCATCTTTTCCTGTAACCTCAACTTGATATCCTTGCGTACCTCGTATGACATTAAGGTACCCATTAGTTGAACAACGGTATAAGTTTTCATGGCATTACCTTCCTCGATGGCGAAGGTCTGTTTCTCCCAACACGAAGGAAGTCCATCGATAATCTTCGAGACTTTCTCCTTTTGGGTGTAGGTCTTACCGAGAGCTTCCAACTCGTTTGTGATGTCGACGAAGCGAGCGTAGTACTCCTTCATCTTCTCACCCTGTAGCATATGAAATAACTCGTAATCTTTATTATCTACAACGAGTTTAGAGTCTCTCACCCTACTTGTCCCTTCATGCAATATGAGGAGGGAATTCCATATTTGATATGCACTCTTACATGTGCATATCTTGTTGAAATCCTCGGGCTCCAAAGTGCATTGCAAGGCGTTCATTGCCTTGGCATTGCTTACCTCTGCGGAGACCACCGCGGGAGTCCACTTCTTGAAATCTTCTTCGGCGGGCTCGACATACTCCTTCATCGTGGCCCTCCATAATGAAGCACTCTGGAGGAAAGTTTCCATCCGGCATTTCCAGTACCCGTAGTTGGTACCGTTGAAGAATGGAGGCCTCGTTGAGGAATGTCCTTCCATTACCGAAGACACTCCTTCACGGTTTTTGAAGGTGCTATGGTCGGAAGGTGGACGAACGGTCTTGTTGTCGTTGGCAGACATAGCTATAGACTTGGCTCTGATACCAAATGTAATGCCCTGCTAAGCTACTGCACAAGTACTAAGGGGGGGTGAATAGTACTTTAAAATAATTAAGAGGCTAATTCCTAATTACCTTGCAAACTCTACCAATAAATGCGGAAATGCAGAATAGTAAATAATTGACAATAAATAAACAATCACAAACAAACGATATTACTGGGTTCGGATCCACCCAAGTCTCCCTGACTTGTTCCAGGTGATCCTACGTCCCAACCACCCGGATCACTTCCGGATACTTGAGTTAGAAACCCTAACTCAAGATTTCCACTATGAAATACTTGTGAAAAACCTTCACAAGTCAAATCATACACAAATGAAACTTGTGACTCCCACAACCCGGGATCACAAACACACTCTCACAACCGAGAGCGAATCACTTACAATATCAAAGTAAATGAAATAGAAAAGCTTACCACAAAATACCTATGCCTTGAGTATACTTACGAATTAGGGCAAAGATGATTTTGAGAAAGAAGAAGGCACCAAATCCTAGCTCCAAGATGTAGACCAGCTATGGAGAGCTATGAGGTTGATGGTGACCTAGGATCAAGCACTTGGCTTGGAAGGCTCACAATCAATGAATCTCTCTTTTGAAATAAGAGTGAGACGAGATTCAAGATTGGAAATGAATGAGCTTTAAATGAGAGGGAATGATTTCTCTTGGAACTCTAAACTTGTCTTAATATCAGCATTGAGTGCAATGAATGCAGCTCATCAAGTATATATAGGTTAGAGGAGAGAGAGATAAAAAAACGTTTCAATTAAAGCTCCAACGGCTCTATTCTGAACCAAACTAGTCGGTCAAAGAACAACCACCGACCGACTAGTTCATCAACTAGTCGGTCGATCAATCAACATGAACCGACTAACTGGTGAACAGGGAATAGGTCGAAGTTCAGACTTAAGGAACTAGTCGGTCAAAGCACACTTGCCGACCGACTAGTTTCACAACTAGTCGGTCGGTGAGATAACTTAGACCGACTAAGAGATAAAACACACAGTCTGAGAACAAATAGAATTAGTCGGTCCAAGAACAAAAGTTGACCGACTAGTTCATCAACTAGTCGGTCGCCAAATGTACATGGACCGACTAACGACAAACAGTAACTTGGCATGTACAGTAGAAGCTCAACTAGTCGGTCAAAGAAGCATCACTGACCGACTAGTTCACAAACTAGTCGGTCGGAGAGTCAACGTAGACCGACTAACTGTAAACAGTAAAGAGCTATGATTTGAGAAGGCAAACTAGTCGGTCCAAGAAGGATTGCCGACCGACTAGATCACCATCTAGTCGGTTGGTTCTTCTTCTTGAACCAACTAACATGCACAAGAAGTCACGAATCGAAGCGCGATGCTTCAGGAAAGATAGTATGGACTTCTTACAAGTTCCTATGTCTAAGATAGGAGCGTTATGAAGATTAAAACATAAGACCTACTCAAGGCTTAACATTCTACGGAACGAAGCTAAAAGACTATAAATAAAACTTGACGAACCGTCTTCGAAAGCTTCGATCCGAATCTTCATGACTTCTAAAATGGTCCAAAAGCTTCAACGAAACTTTAGGCATGCGATCACATGCTTTGAGAAGTCTTGAGACGTCGCTTAGGATGTTCAAATGAATTTGGCGACGATCTCCATAACTGCGCTCACAAATTGTTAGTTCACAATATATTTATGTTTCTTCATCCTCCAAAACCAAATCCGGGGAGTCCAATATCCAACACATAGGAATAAGGATTATAATTTGTTCGAGCTAGTAGGACCGAGCGGTCCTTCTTGGCCTGATGCCCTAAGGTCGTCTGACCTGGGAGTCATCGACCCAATGCTCCTTACACGAACCAATTAGAATCCATATATAAAAAAATAAGAGAGAGAAAAAGAGAAAAGATTTGGAAGCAATAATAAGATTGTTGATTTCACGAATCATGTAAGGTTAAGGTGTTGTGAGAACCACCTCTTCGATGGACAAATAACCCATTATCTCATATTTATCTTTTCCTCGACCATCACATAACCTAGATCCCTTTTTGGCCTAAGGAAGGGTTAGAGAAAACATTCTAGGCCATCAGCTTGACCATAGCTTAGTATATTACTTGACGATTCGAGCTAAAAACCACATCCTATGATTATATTTTTATCGATAGAGAGGAGTTGGAGTTTTAGATTCTTTGAATTTGAATTTTCTATTTGTCCATGTATATATGCTCGATTTTATAAAATTCTCGATACTCGTATCTTCATTTGCATGCTTGACTACATACCCCGTTCTTCACACTTTCTTCGTCTTCCTCGAGGAAGATGACGAATTTAGCTTGGGGGATTTTTATAGGTAGTATTTATATATGGTTTTTTCATTCTTTTTACTCACGTTTCACTCCACTTCACCTCGTTTTTCATGCCGTTTTGCCGCCTTTTTTCCTTTTTACGCGTTTGGTCTCTCCAGTGTATTTCAGGTGAATTTTTGGAATTTTGGAGCTATTGAACGAGAAATAAGGCTTTTGGAGCGAAGATCGACGCATGGAGCTCAATTTCATGAAGATGGCGTATGGAGGAGTTTTTATGGTGCATGGAGAAGAAGAGGGACTTTTGTGGATCTTTAGAGGAGCAGAAGACGGCCGTGTGAGAGAGGATGAAGAGCTGGCTGGTTGAGAAAAAATGAAGAGCAACAAAGCCTTCACACGGCCATGTGATTTCCACCACACGGCCGTGTCATTCTTCTTCCAGCCAAAGAAAAGAGGCCTTCCGTACGGTCGTGAGGTTTCCTCCACACGACCGTGTGGACCACCAAAGTTAGCAGAATGACAGCGGCAACAGCAAAGAATCCAAGAAACGACACGACTATTTGGATTTTCCAAACGTCCATGTCGAATGAGAGTTCCACTAGCAGCAGCTATGCATAACATTTTGTAATCGACGCAGCCGTGTGGATTTCTCCACACTTTGAATCGGGTCTGGAACAAACCCTATAGAATCTAGGGTTAGTATAAAAGGTATGGGGCACCGTCGTTCAATGGAGGGACATGCATTGGGCTCATTTTTGCCCCCTTTTCACTGTTTTACTGTAGTTTAGGAGTATGGTTAATTTTAGATTGGGATTTTGGAGCATTCCCACTTGATATGTAATTGAGATTGACAAACTTTTCTGCGAATCAATTAGATAAGTATTTTCTTTGTTCTTCTCATATTATTTTTGTTATTGTTTGTTTTTAATTGTTGTTTTAGATTGTATTCTTGTTTATTTGATTGTTATTCCTTGTTATTGTCTCTATTCCCATATGTTACCATATCGTAATCTTTGTTAATCCTCGTAAAACCACATTCTGCTCATCCGATTGGCGTAGCTAGCAACGACCCTATATCGAGCTAGTACTCGATCAATCCGCATCCATGCGGACGACCCGTAAAGCACTACGACGACGCCATGTGCTTGTGGTTATAAATTTAAAGCTCTAACAATGATCATCGGTCAGATGAGATATGGATGGGGGAGACCATCGGTTATGATGAGATAAGAATGGGGGTGATCGATGAACATGCGAGTTTTAGTGGGGTTACCATTGACGACTCTGTCAGTTAAAGTTTTATTGGGTTCATCACTGACGGCTCTGTCAGTAAAATATGGAAAAATATACCGAACATCACTGATGGTACTGTCTGTCAAAAGAAACATAATTTTTATTGGGAGTTTCAGTGATGGATCTGTCAGTAAAACAAACATTCATTGAGGGACATTATTCGTCCGCAAAAGCTTCGAAAAAAATCTAAGCTTTAATTGACAACTAATATTCATGTAAGCAAAAGTAACCAATATTTGCCAAAAAATATAGCGCCAACACCGACCATTACTGATAGATAATTTTTTCATCGGTGAAGTTCACTCCATCATTTACTGACGAATACCTATTTGTCAGTAAAAACCTTAAACCGATGAAACAGTCAGTGAATATCGAAACTGCACTGATGGAGAATATTCCGTCAGTGATAGTCTAAAAGGTGTTGGATCTGGATCTAAGCCTAGAGGGGAGGGCGGGTGAATAGGCTTATAAAAATTCTCGAGATATCACAGGCAATTATTCAGCACAATCAATCAGACATAGAGTAAATTAAATCAATCACAGAGTGCAAGAGAGATTTACCCTGGTTCGTGAAGGGTTTTTCTGGGACCCTTAGGGCACAAAAACTCTATTCCCGTCCTAAGTCGGACGAAAGTAGACAGTAAAAGAATTTGCAGCGGAAGAAAAATCTAGTTAATCTAATTAACATGCAGTTAAAACTATTTTAACTTAGCCCTTAGGTACAAAACCCTTAGCCAAGATCTATGCTGACTTGGGACAGATCTGACCATCCCAAGAAGGATCTAACCTACTGCGAATAAATTAAACTAATGCTAATAAACGCATACCCGGAATCTCAACCATGGAGCAGGCGAGATGTTTCGCACCGTGTTCCGAGCTGCTCCCGTCCCACGCCAAGCCGCTCTTTGAACTGCTCCCTGAACCGCTCCGCATCCCGAGGCGAGCAATCCTCGTGTCGCCGAGCCAACCACGCGTCGAAGAAATTTTCACGCGAGTGAAACCTTCGCCTAGATTACGGATCTGAATCCGAACTCCGTTGCAGCTTTGCTAGAGCCCTCAAGAGTAAGGCAGAAATATTAGGGAGATAGAAGAATATTAATTTTAAGCCTAGATCCGAGCGTGCTCCAACATTTACGAGAGCCGCTCAGATCTAGAGCTTGGGACGAGTTTTGAGGAGGAGAGCAGACCCCTATTTATATAGGCGGCTGACTGCTCCCATTTACTCAAAATCCGATGTGGGACTAATTTTAGAGTTAATTAAAATCAAGTTAGTTTGCCCTTCACAAAGTGTAAACTTCCGTGAATTTTAACTCACTCACCATTGAGCTTCATGATTAATACAACCTATCAATTCGAAGGGGTGTTCAACGGTGAACGCAAAGGAAAAAACCGTTCGTCATTCGGAGTTCGTTTGACCCTCCAATTGATCGTCCAAAGTTCAGCACAAGGCTAGTTTTTCGCAAAAACTAAGCCGTCAAATTTCTGCATCAACAAGGGTTCAAACCCCTAGGACTGGGGCCCACAGGTGGGCCCCATGCATGCTGCACGCGGTGGAAAAATGCCTGGGCAATCCCAGGCCGTGCCTGGGCTTGCCCAGGCGCTGGGCAAAGCCCGCCTGGGCTTGCCCAGGTCGCGCCTGGGCTTTGCCCAGGCAACGCCTGGGCTTTACCCAGGTGCCTGGGAATAGCCCAGGCCGCGCCTGGGCTTCTGCCCAGGCGGCCTGGGCTTCTGCCCAGGACGCCTGGGCTTGCCCAGGCCTTGGGCAAAATTTACAGTACAATTTTCTTTTGGCCTTTTTGAGCATATCTTGGGCATCTTGCGTTCGATTTGGACGCCGTTCGAACCTGGGCGTAGACCGGGACATTCCCGTCTTACCCGTGAACTTTTCCGTGCGTTTATTTTATTAAATATTGTTTTAAACAATTTAAAACACATTTAATCTCTTTTGCATTAAATGCAAATTAGTCCCCTATCTAGGCTTAAATATCATTTGCATCAATATGCAATTTTCTCTTTCTTTGCATCAAATGCAAATTATTCTCCCTAACTAATTTCTACCTATTACTAGACGAAGGTCGTACTATGTGTGAGACCCTACAGCCTGACCCTTACAATAGGTTGGGCTCGAAGCCCTATACGGCAGTGACCACGAGCAGTGGTTACCGTCCCTGCTTCAGGAATCATCATTATGTGGTTGACTCATTGACATGAGTCTTGTCGGGACCACTCTGACTGTGTCCGTGATGAATTCTGCAGTTATAGTCTCTTCATCTTAACTATGTCGTGTAGATCAAGTATAGGGTACGGTCAAACTGTCAACCCCAATAACTTGACTCCGATTAGTTTCTATCGATCTTTAGTCAACTTATGTTGGACTTCTTCCAACATACTCTGCGCAGAGATTTTACTAAAGACCGAACTAACTCTACGACACTAACTCCCATTGATCGGGAGAGACGAATCCTCTCTCTGTCATTACTCTTCTCGTACGCTTCAAGTGACACCCAATCAAAGACCTTACAACATGCCTAGCCTCGAAGTTAGGTCTGTGATCTAAGTGGCACCGTTCACACATAGGTTTGTAAAATGACCTCAAGTCAAAAGACCAACTAGCCTATCATCACTAAGAGTTATCATTGACAAATTGGTCAATGTAACCATATGATAACTCTTGTGGATCATTCAGTGAACTCATTCTTTAATGAGCACCTGTGTCTCGTCTCCGACTTCGCCAAGTCGAACGATCATGAGATCATCGCCACCGCTAAACGGTGAAGACTAAGACACAATGGTCTATCCGATGTTTCGATATCCTTGTCTCGAAACATCTACGACCATGAACCCTTTTAGACTTATGCTACAGACGGTCAAACATTTCTCCATGATCGAGATACTCATCTCGATACCTGTTTGACCTTGCATAAAGTCTTAGGACTTTACCTAAGTTAATGTCTAATGTTAACTACATTATAATATAACTTAGATAAATCATTACCAAACAGCTAACTGTTATTTCGAACAAGACGTTTATGCTATTCACACAGAGATAAATAGCCTGGAGGGTATCATTCTCCTACATCTCCCACTTGCACTCAGGCCCATTTATCTTGGTATCTTATACCATTTTTACATATAAGTTTTCCCGACTTCATGTGGTAGAGCCTTTATGAGTGGATCTGCTAAAACCGTCTACACTATAGACTTATGGGGTTTCTATGTTCATGTTAGACCAACCATTTGAATCTCATTCAAATAATTCACTTGGTCTTTCAGAATCCATAATATTTTTATTTACTTGGATCTTATCCAGTTGATCGTACCTTACGATAATAATTTTTAAATTTGTTATTGGTCATTTCAAATGGCTCATATCTATTTCTGATAAAGTATCAAACTCTTTGATCAATTCGTCAAAATATATGTTCCATCCTTTTGATGCCTCGCATGTAATTTATACGCTCCCACTGACCTTGAGAACTATCTGGCTAATATAAGTTGGTCCGTCTAAATCATATTTAGAAAAACGAACTTATAAGTGAATCCTCCAATTTTCATGGTCAACTTAAGCGTTTTACATCGAGTTTGGTCCGAGTAGATCTGTACACATCTGCTGGCGAGACGGTTTCAACATAATCCGTTTTATAGGAATTAGGATGAAAACTGTTCTCGACCAACATGATTGTACTTCACTATTTTCTTTCTGCACCTAATCTTTCAACTTAAAGATTTACTTGTAGAAAGTGAGGAAACATTTTCCTTGGGCACGTAAACTAAATTCCAAAATTTATATACGCACACGAACTTATTCTGATTGCATCAAATTTTAAATCGGAGTTACTACTCCGAAATTTCATCCTAGAAGTTGACTAAGTCATCATCAATTATGATGTCTAACTCGACAATTCGTCTCACGAGATTCGAGTAATAATACAACTTCCTAATGATCGATTTAGTGGATATCTTGTAGATAATGTCCTCATAGAACATTATCAAAACCTAGGCATTACTATCTGGGACTTAACCCAGAGAGAGGACTTAACTCAGAGTCACTTACAATGGATCACACCAAGTCTAACTAAGTGTGATTCATACCTATTAACACACCGATGTGTTAACAGACTTGACTTGAGAGAAAAATCATATTTTCTTTTAATTACGCAAGATTTTATGTAGCTAAGTATTTGACTATTCGATCTAATCGAATCAGTTTAAATACTTTTGCCATTTCGTTCTTTATTTTATCATACTTGTGTTTCATCAAGAACACGTGTCTTAATAAAATATACGAATAACTTATTTTGTTTAATCTAGACTCGGGTACATCAGTATGTACCAGACTGAGTTCGACAAGTCATTCTCCCACTGTCTTACAGATGGGTTTCGGCCATTATATCTAAGAGGATAAGACTCACAAGTGTCCGCAGACTTCATAATACGAGAGGTCAGACCCCTCTATATGTGACTTGTGAAGCTTAGTCTCTCGATACGGCCTAGTCTATTTTGCCATATAAGTTTGCTACTATCTTGTGTATTTATATATTAACATTTAATATATATATATTATCGTTATACATATTACTCATTGCTTCAGAAACAATGTGACGACATTCGTCAAAATGTGTTAACCTTTTGTATAACAATAATTATGAAATCGTGACATCAGAATATGTCACATTTTCATTTCCTCCTCCTTATGCCTTTACTAATGATAAATTAAACTAACTTTCTCAATTGACTTTCCGGAGTGCCTTCTTCCTTTTCTAAATCATATTTAGATATTAAATAACCCAACATAAATAGATATGCAAGCATCTCATGTATCTAAACGCCTGAGAGTTGCAATCTTGATTATAACTCAAGAAGTTGCTTGTCTAAAGATCCGGTTGGGATACATAGTCTTGCACCATTCATGCACTCGTATTCGACTCAAACGGTTTGATCGAATTTTCGAACTTTGCGGATCAAAGTTGTTTGTCTATACAACCTTGAGTCTAGCTCGACAAGTTGTAGGGAGAAACATACTTTGAATATCCTATATGTTCAAGCTGCCTCATTTAGAGACGAGTGGCATGTAGCGTGAATTTATTTGTTGGACCCAGAACTTAATGAAATCATATTTCTTAAGTCTGTTCTTTAGAAGGTCATTTTAATGTCAACGAGAATATAGTTTTAATTCTATCAATTAGAATTTAACTCGATATTCAATTAATCAAACTGATTGACCAGTTAACTTATTAAAATATTATAATTTGATTCCTTCGGTAAACATAGTCTTGCCCTAGTTTAGCATATGTTCAATATTAAATATAGGTAGAATGGCTTTTATCTATCTATATCCTCCCACTATTTTTACGATCGTTTCAAAGCTTAATAACTAACGATTTAATCGAATTAAAATTAATGGGTAAGAGGTCCAATCACCTTGAGCCTAACAACCTTGAGTGTAGCTCAACAAGTTGCTTGACTCTGCGTTCGGAAGATGACTCTTTATCGATCATATCGGATACGACTCTCTTATTCGGTTTTTGCCCCTAGCCATTTGTGATCATGAGTGTGCTCATCCAAATCACAATGTCTAGTCTAGTCGGACCTTTATTTTCGTGCCTAGCCTGACTTGCCCCGCCGCTCGGTGTATTCACAACCCGTCGGTTTGGGTCAGGTCTTAGACTACATCTTATGTATTTAAGGAATTGGTTTCTACAGGGTTGCCATGTCACAGCTTGAGTGTAGCTCAACAACTGTTACACGGGTCTTATAGTTGCCAACCCCTAAAACAAGGAGGGCTACGGCTAATCTTGAAAAAGATCATTAACGTATTTGACTTAGATATAGTCCAGGGTGTCGTACAATCGTGATTCGCGACATTGCGGTCCAGCAGAACTCAGCCAGGGAATTGACTAAGCCAGGATCACTATCCCTTAAAGGGTGATCCAGAACTCTTAGCCAAGCACATTGACTGGATCATGGTCCACTGAATGAAGCTTGTCATTTTTATATGTGTGCCATAGACTAAACAGCTTTTATTAACAACTAATTAATCCTATCAACTAGTTGAATCCTTGAATTCAAAATTTTAGGATTTGTTTAATAACTTTTATTAAGTCCTTATCAACTATAAGGTTCACATGCTATCCTAATCGTTATTAGGATTTTAATAAATTTATTAACCAACGCCAAAAGCGAAGTCCTTTAATGAGAATTAATTATAACAATTTAGAATTAAAAATTCATTAAAAGGACTACACTAATCAGGAATTAGGTCTTGAAGCATTGTTAATGTTTTATTAAAACATACCATGTCATTAAAATTCAATTAATAAATTTTAATCATTTCTTAATGGCTAACCTAAAGGGTTGTCTTGTGTTATCAAATAAGGGACAAGATGAACTAGCCATTAAAAATAAAGCTAGACTAATTTTATCGCATAAAATGAAAGTGTACAACTATTTAACAATTAAATAGACTAAATTTTATCGCATAAACAATTTTAGACTTTTAAAATCAGTTTTAAAAATATCTTATAAATTTAAAACATCATTTTAAAAAATTTCCATGTTCAAAAATTTATCTTATAATTTTTAAACATCTAAAACATTTTAAACTTATCGCATAAATTTAAAAAGCATTAAAATCAATTTTAAAATTATCACATAAATAAAACACCATTTTAAAATTTCATTGTTTAAAATTTTATCATATAAAATATTTAAACATCATAAACCTTTTAAAATCATCTTTAAAAAATATCGCATAAATTTTAAAACATTTTAAAAGGCATCTAAAATATTTTAAAAGTTTCTCATAACTTTAAAACATTTTTAAAAGTATTTTGAAAAACATTTCAAAGTTTAATAATAAGCGCAGGCTAGATCGTTACGCATACCAGGCTCTGATACCACTGTTGGGTATCACTCTGATATCATTGCGACGCTGTTAAGGCCCATCATCCATGGCACCCTAGACCCGTCACAACATACCTCAGAAACTTGTTTTACGGCATGCCTCTCGACAATGCCCAACCCTTTATAAGATCCCCATCTTATCGGGACTTGGTACGGTAAGAGCAATTACTTCGGGTCGGCTCATAACCCGAGAACCCGTACTCAAGCTCAACAAGCTCCGATACCACTGAAGGGTTTTCTAGGACCCTTAGGGCACAAAAACTCTATTCCCGTCCTAAGTCGGACGAAAATAGACAATAAAAGAATTTGCAGCAGAAGAAAAATCTAGTTAATCTAATTAACATGCAGTAAAAACTATTTTAACTTAGCCCTTAGGTACAAAACCCTTAGCCAAGATCTATGTCGACTTGGGATGGATCTAACCATCCCAAGAAGGATCTAACCAACTGCGATTAAATTAAACTAATGCTAATAAACGCATACCCAGAATCTCAACCCTGGAGCAGGCGAGATGTTCCGCACCGTCTTCCGAGCTGCTCCCGTCCCACGCCGAGCCGCTCCTTGAACCGCTCCCCGAACCGCTCCGCATCCCGAGGCAAGCAATCCTCGTGTCGCCGAGCCAACCACGCGCCGAAGAAATTTTCACGCGAGTGAAACCTTCGCCTAGATTTCGGATCTGAATCCGAACTCCGTTGCGGCTTTGCTAGTGCCCTCAAGAGTACGGCAGAAATATTAGGGAGATAGAAGAATATTAATTTTAAGCCTAGATCCGAGCGTGCTCCAATATTTACGAGAGCCGCTCAGATCTAGAGCTTGGGACAAGTTTTGAGGAGGAGAGCAGACCCCTATTTATATAGGCGGCTGACTGCTCCCCTTTACTCAAAATCCGATGTGGGACTAATTTTAGAGTTAATTAAAATCAAGTTATTTTGCCCTTCACAAAGTGCAAACTTCCGTGAATTTTAACTCACTCACCATTGAGCTTCATGATTGATACAACCTATCAATTCGAAGGGGTGTTCAACGGTGAACGCATATGAAAAAACCGTTCGTCAATCGGAGTTTGTTTGACCCTCCAATTGATCGTCCAAAGTTCAGCCCAAGGCTAGTTTTTCGCAAAAACTGAGCCGTCAAATTTCTGCATCAACAAGGGTTCAAAACCCTAGGACTTGGGCCCACAGGTGGGCCCCACGCATGCTGCGCGCGCTGGAAAAATGCCTGGGCAAACCCAGGCCGCGCCTGGGCTTGCCCAGGCACTGGGCAAAGCTCGCATGGGCTTGCCCAGGCATTGGGCAAAATTTCCAGTACAATTTTCTTTTGGCCTTTTTGAGCATATCTTGGGCATCTTGCGTCCGATTTGGACGCCGTTCAAACCTGGGCGTAGACCGGGACATTCCCGTCTTACCCGTGAACTTTTCATTGCGTTTATTTTATTAAATATTATTTTAAACAATTTAAAACACATTTAATCTCTTTTGCATCAAATGGAAATTAGTCCCCTATCTAGGCTTAAATATCATTTGCATCAATATGCAATTTTCTCTTTCTTTGCATCAAATGCAAATTATTCTCCCTAACTAATTTCTACCTATTACTAGACGAATGTCGTACTATATGTGAGACCCTACAGCCTGACCCTTACAATAGGTTGGGCTCGAAGCCCTATACGGCAGTGACCACGAGCAGTGGTTGCCGTCCCTGCTTCAGGAATCATCATTATGTGGTTGACTCATTGACATGAGTCTTGTCGGGACCACTCTGACTGTGTCCATGATGAATTCCGCAGTTATAGTCTCTTCGTCTTAACTATGTCGTGTAGATCAAGTATAGAGTACGGTCAAACTGTCAACCCCAATAACTTGACTCCGGTTAGTTTCTATCGATCTTTAGTCAACTTATGTTGGACTTCTTCCAACATACTCTGCGCAGAGATTTTACTAAAGACCGAACTAACTCTACGACACTAACTCCCATTGACCGGGAGAGACGAATCCTCTCTTGGTCATTACTCTTCTCGTACGCTGCAAGTGACACCCAATCAAAGACCTTACAACAGGCCTAGCCTCGAAGTTAGGTCAGTGATCAAAGTGGCACCGTGCACGCACAGGTTTGTAAAATGACCTCAAGTCAAAAGACCAACTAGCCTATCATCACTTAGAGTTATCATTGACAGATTGGTCAATGTAACCATATGATAACTCTTGTGGATCGTTCAGTAAACTCATTCTCTAATGAGCATCTGTGTCTCGTCTCCGACTTCGCCAAGTCGAACGATCATGAGATCATCGCCACTGCTAAACGGTGAAGACTAAGACACAATGGTCTATCCGATGTTTCGATATCCTTGTCTCGAAACATGTACGACCATGAACCCTTTTAGACTTATGCTACAGACGGTTAAACATTTCTCCATGATCGAGATACTCATCTCGATACCTGTTTGACCTTGCATAAAGTCTCAGGACTTTACCTAAGTTAATGTCTAATGTTAACTACATTATAATATAACTTAGATAAATCATTACCAAACAGCTTACTGTTATTTCGAACAAGACGTTTGTGCTATTCATACAGACATTAATAGCCTGGAGGGCATCATTCTCCTATTGTTCGGTCATCCCAACGACCTACTCCAGCCCCAGAGAAAATACTAGCATTATTAATGTTAAGGGTACAACTATAAAGAGCTACAAGCACCCACTCAACGCTTACCAAGTTCGTACTGCACTCACCAAAGTGCCAAACACTTACTAATCTAGTAAAAGCTCTCTCCTGACTAGCACCGACTAGTCAAGACCCCAAAACCACAAAAAGAATGTTTTAGTAACCTACAAAGATCAACACACCACTACACAAATATAGAATGATAGTGAGTTTAGAAAATCTCAATTCCTGTCGGTGTTTTCGCCTCTATCATTCAGCGCTGGTCAGATCTGGTTTGACAATATGTAGTCTCCAATCTGAAGTCTCACTCAGCCACCTTGGATGTCACTGCTAGCAAAGCTCAAGTAGGAAGCTTGGATGTCTTCGACTAGCAAGATGATGCACTTAGCTAGGGTCGGCAAGGCAATTGTGTAGCTCCTCCTCAGGTCGGCAATGAAGAATTGCGGGAGCAAGGCTGTGGTCGGTAATGGCTTGGCACTAGGCTCTCCTTGTGTCGATAATCAATGTGGTGTGGCTTATGCTCGGTCAGCAAAGGAAAGATGCGGCTACAAGCTACGGTCGTCCCTCATCAAGTTCCTACAAAGAAGCACATGGAAGAGTTAATGCTAATAGAAAGTAAACATTGAAATCAAGTAAGAAAAAGTGAATTGTCTCCCCTGTTGAAACTTGCGGCTTGTGCTCATAGATGATTTGCAGAGGGTAGTTAAAGATTGCGGCTTGTAGTCTTTTGCTCCAAGAAAAACTTGTGGCTTGTAGGCTTTGTATGAGGATGAGCTCTCGACCTTATGGATGAAATTCTTCTTGTGCTTGCTTGGAGATTTGCGACTTGTAATGTTATTTGAAGGTTAAAATTTGCGGCTAGCTCTTGAAAGAATGAAGAAGCTTGTTAACTTGAACTTGTGAAGGCTAGAGAGATTCGAACTAGCCTTTGGGAATCAAACAACTTAGTCTTTGAAGTCAATTGTTGCGGCTTGGAGTTTTGCTTGAGAGATGAGGTGCAAAGAGATAGAATCAAATCACTTTTGAAATTCCCAATTCCTATCTCTTAGGGACTCTTTCCAAAACCCTAATCCTCCCTATATAAGCCAACGTCAAAGAGGAAGCAAGGCGCGGCAATCAATATATATATCAAAGGGGCTACAATTCGTAGGACACGACAATCGACTCTAAAGTAGGGTTACACAAATCTTTAAAAGGGGAGCGCACGACCAAAACTCGAGGGGCAAGTTGAACGCAAAACCATCTCCAAAAGCTCTCCACGACCTTGAGCTCTTCTACCCGTTGCCGTGAAGATCATCGGAGTTCGACGCGCCGTCCACAAAGCCCAACGTCGCTGCTGCCTACGTCGGAGAAGCTATCCTTGCCGTTGTCGATCGCGTCAAAGTCATCCATGAAGGATATCACCACTGCCGTCGAAGAACACGCTGCAAGAAGAACGTCGCCGTCGTCGTTCACTACTGAAGCCCCATCGCCAAAGAAGAGCAATCAGATTCGCCGCTGCCCTGTTTCGAAACAGAGCCCACCGTGGCCGTTGTCGAAGTCATCATCCACGGAGGAGCTCTCCACGTTGGCGTCACTGCTGCAGTAGAGAGATCTCCGTCGAGCTTGCTGAGGAAGGAGGAGAGCCGCTGACGCTGCCCTGGGTTGTTGTGACGAAGCCATCGTCGCCATTGAAGCTGTCGCCGTGGTGTGAAGTCGACATCACCGTCCAAACGAAGAAGTTGCCTCGCTTTCTCGCCGTCGCTAAGAGCCCTCATCGCCGCACCAATCAAGCTGCCGTCGTCGTCGAGAAACTCATAGCCGCCGTCGTCCCCGATCGAAGGTCTGCTGCCGCTGCATGCATTGCGAACGATCAAACGGCAGCTGTGCGAGAAGATCAGAAATCAACGGCCAGGATTTGTTCTTACTTGTGAAAACGAAACGAAATCATTTTCGTTTCTCGAGCTGACGTGGCGATCGGAGAGCCATGGGATCAAGTGCAAAAACTGCTGAAGCGCGAATCTTAAAGCGTGACTTGGCCTGGGATTATTTTGGGTTTTGGCTGTGCGCACCGACCGTGACTTAAAGCTTTTGAACTGAGTTCCTTAGCGCACCGACCGTTTTATTCTTAAGGAGTTACTGAGCGCACAGACTGCAGTTTATTGAGGATTGAACTGAAATTGCTTTACGCACAGACCAGTGCATATCTTGACATCCAGGAGTCAGATTGAGACACCGTTTGCGTCAGATTGGAGCTGACGACGTGCTGATTGCCAGAGATGCCTACACAGACACAAACTGAGCATTTCTAAACTCTAAACTCCTTTATTTGTGTCTTAGTGTAACGTTCTCTGTAGGGGAAACTTTTACCTATTTTTGTGGACTATTTTGGGACTTGTCTAGTTGGGACTAGACAAGTGGGACCCAGCTAGTTTGGGACTAGCTGGTAGAAAGCTTTACTAGGATTGATAGTGAGAGGAAACACTGTGTGTGGGGTACTGAGAGCCTGGCGAGTGTAGAGACGTAGAGGGTGCTCTGAGCGTGCTCTAACTGGTGGTTTTATACCTATTGCGCTATTCAATACTAGTTCTGCTTTGGGGGCTGGAGTAGGTCGTTGGGACGACCGAACCAGGGTAAATTTGCTGAGTACTCTGTGTCTGCCTTTTATTTACCCTGTTGCTGCTATTACTACGTGTGCTTATTCGTGGGTTGCACGAATTATTTTTATAAGCCTATTCACCCCCCCCCCCCTCTAGGCTAGGATCCCGATCCAACAAGTGGTATCAGAGCCAGTTTAGTAGATCTAGCCTAGTTTGACCATGGACCACATTGATAGTGCTTTTGCTGAGGGTCAGTCTATTTCCCGACCACCTAGATTTAATGGAGGAGATTATGCTTACTGGAAAAATCGTATGAAAATCTATCTTATTTCTATTGATTATAAAGCTTGGCAAATTGTTGAAAAAGGATATAAATCACCTGTTATCAAAATTGAAAATACTGAGATGCCTAAACCTGATGATAAGTGGGATGATAATGATTGGAAGCTTTATTCTTTAAATGCTAAAGCTATGAATGCTCTTATTTGTGCATTAGATAAATCTGAATTCAATCGTATCTCACATTGTCTAACTACGCAGGAAATATGGCATACTTTGGAGGTGACGCATGAGGGAACGTCACAGGTGAAGGAGTCTAGACTTGCACTTCTGAGCACGGAATACGAGGGATTTCGCATGCTACCATCAGAGACGATATCAGAAATGTTTGCGAGGTTCACCAACATTGTCTACAAGTCTAGTTCGCTCGGTAAGCCATATTCTAGCCTTGAGCAGGTGAGGAAGATATTAAGAGCTCTGCCATCCAAGAAGCGAAAGATTTGTCACAGATGAGGGTGGAGGACTTAATAGGTAATTTAATGTCCCACGAGCTTGAATTGCAAAATATTAATGAAAGGGAGAAACCTGAGGAAAAAGAAAAAGTTACCAAGCCACTTGCTCTGAAAGCTGACGAAAGTGAAGATGATGATGATGACATAGCGCTAATGGTCAGAAATTTCAGAAAGTTTGTTCAGACCAAGCAAGGAAGAACAGAAATGGCACCCAGGTTTAATCGCTCTAACTTTTTGCAGTCTTCTAAGCAAAATTATGATCAGAATACTACTAATAGAATGACTTGTTTTAAATGCAAGAAAAGAGGACATCGAATGAGGGATTGCCCACATGAGACAGCTCAGGTAGCTAAAGAAAAGGGAAAATCCAAGGTGCTTACTTGGGACATGGATAGCGAAGCTGAGAGCGAGGAGGAGGAACACGAAGCCCATTCATGCATGGCATTGATGGGAATACACGATGAGGTAACTTCTGGTAGTAAAACTGAACTCCTTACTCTTTGTAAAGAAATGCAAGATAAAATAGTAGAGCTTGAATCCACTATAGATGATTATCAAAATGAGAACTTTGAAATGCAACAATCTGAATATGAAATGTCTAAAGAGATTGAAAAACTGAAAATTGATATTGTTGCACGTGACTCTACTATTGATATTCTGAAAAATGAAAAATCCAGTTTTAATGATGAAGCACCTTGTCTCTCTTGCCCTTCCTTGATGAATAATATTAGCATGCTTAAACTTGATTTGATTAAGCTCGAAACTGAAAAAGACTATGTTATTAGAGAGCTTAATGATAAATTCTGCATGTTGGATAATGATTTTAAAAGAAAAATGGTTGAATTTGAAAAGAAGGAAGAGAAAAACAAGAGAGCTTTTATAAGTAAATGTACATTGCTTGTGGAAGAAAATAAATTGTTGAAATCCAAAGTCTCTAATCTTGAATTGGCCATTAAGAAATTCTCTATGGGAAAACAATCGTTGGATAATATTTTAGAGAATCAATTATATGGCAATAATAGAAGAGGACATGGATTTGGTTTGAAAAATGCCGAAAAGCCAAAATTCAAGAAATTCCACAATGCACCATATATTGCAAAGAACTTATATGCAAAGTGCTTTACTTGTGATAGTGTAGGCCACACTTCATATTATTGTAAATTTAGAAACACAAACATCAAGTTTAAACAAGTGTGGGTTCCTAAAACAATATTGGCTAACACTAGTGGACCTTGTTGGATTCCAAGGTCACACTTAACACCTTTCATGTAGGTGTGATGGAGTTTTGGCGAGGAGCGTTAAATTCAATGTTTCATTCTTTTAGCTCCTTCGTCAAAAAGCGACGAGAAGGTATAATTTTCTATCCCTCTTTGCATTTCATTGCATACCTTCATAGATTGTTTTGTGTGCTTGATTTATTTTGGTTTGTGTGCTTGCATGGATGATTTTTAATGTTTTTATTTCTGAAAAAAAAAATCAAAAAAAAAATCAAAAATAAAAAAAAATTGTGCTTATTGATTCTCCGCTTATGAATCTCTTAAGTGGTATTGTATGAATGATCAATTATATCCCTTGTAGAAGTCAATTCATTATTGTTGTAGCTACATGAACATGATGTTATTCTTTTTAGTAGCCATGACATGTCTCATAAGTTTTAAACTTGACTCTACACCTACATTTGCACTTTCACGATATTTGACTTTTTAGTACTTTTGGAGATTCTTTTGAAGAATAATGGAACGTGAATGTAGGAATGATTAATTTCTGAAATTTTCTAAGGGATATGAAGTGTTTAGCCATGAATAAAAATTGAGCACAAAAGAATTGCAAATGAAAAAAATATATGAAAAT
Source organism: Scilla litardierei (assembly GCA_030789695.1). Classification (NCBI taxonomy): domain Eukaryota; kingdom Viridiplantae; phylum Streptophyta; class Magnoliopsida; order Asparagales; family Asparagaceae; genus Scilla; species Scilla litardierei. The sequence goes on along the minus strand of CM061141.1, from coordinate 229,088,998 downwards.
TGCTCTGTATGAAAAATGGATACACTTCATGGCTAATACACAACCCACGAGTATCCAACTTGTGCTACATGGGTAATCATTAGCGTTGGTGTATATGACTCGTCAAGCAATGCCACCCCACATTTAAAAGTCCTTTTAGGCTATGTTTTGGGGTTCGGTAACTTGAACTCATCTTTGATGAGGTGGGAAAAATCAATCCTAGCAATATTCATGAAAATTGGAAAATGTGGATTGATATGGTTGATTTTCTGAAATTGAATCTCCTCTTGTACTTTCTTGTCTATATCATTACACTTACACATAGGTGGAGAAGTCTTGTTATGAAATTCCATGAGCTTGAATTGTCTATTCTTTGGAAACTCATGCAAATTGCACGCTACATCTAATAACGATTTATTTTTGCATGGGATATTTCTGTGACGTCATTAATCCACTTTTGGTGATTACAAAGGGGGAGAAAGAAAAGATTTTGACAGCTTTGAGCTTTGATGTTGATATTATGTATTGAAGGGGGAGCTTGAAATATACTTGAATACTTGTTGAAGGGGGAGCTTGAGAGAAGGGGGAGCATGCTATTGTATTTGTTATTAGTTTATGCATGCCATGTTGTAGTGCTTGAATATTCATCTCATGATTCATATTGCATTACACCCTTCAACACACTTCACACACTCATTTCTATTGATCAAATCTTTTGTGGGTTTGTCATCACCAAAAGGGGGAGATTGTTGGAAGCAATGATCTAGGATCTTGGTTTGATGATGACAAACATGTCGGTATATCTAATATGTGTGCTTAGTGTGTTTCAGGCTTGGCTACACAATATACTTTCGATATTTGGCGGAATTGCTATTCGTATAGCATATTGGGAGAGAGGGAGTGTGTGTGCACAAAGAAGTTTGACTTGGCCAATATGGATTAAAGTTGGACTTGGTCCAACATGAAGAGTTGGAGCCAAATCCTATTTGGTTATTGGAATCTATCCTACGGCTATACAAACTTCTTAGCCAATACCAACTCCTAGTAAAATTCAAATTCACAATTTGTATTTTCAATCTCAATTGCCATGGAGATCAAATTCTAAATTCATATTTCCAATCCCATTCATATCCAATTTGCTCTCCTATCAAATCCCAACTTATTCAAATCAAATCTCCCCTTTGAGGTGCAAAGAGATAGCATCAAATCACTTTTGAAATTCCCAATCCCTATCTCTTAGGGACTCTTTCCAAAACCCTAATCCTCCCTATATAAGCCAACGTCAAAGAGGAAGCAAGGCGCGGCAATCAATATATATATCAAAGGGGCTACAATTCGTAGGTCACGGCAATCGACTCTAAAGTAGGGTTACACAAATCTTTAAAAGGGGAGAGCACGACCAAAACTCGAGGGGCAAGTTGAAGGAAAAACCATCTCCAAAAGCTCTCCACGACCTTGAGCTCTTCTACCCGTTGCCGTGAAGATCATCGGAGTTCGACGAGCCGTCCACAAAGCCCGACGTCGTTGCTATCGGAGAAGCTATCCTTGCCGCTGTCGATCGCGTCAAAGTCATCCACGAAGGAGATCACCGCTGCCGTCGAAGAACACGCTGCAAGAAGAACGTCGCCATCGTCGTTCACTACTGAAGCCCCATCGCCGAAGAAGAGCAATCAGATTCGCCGCTGCCCTGTTTCGAAACAGAGCCCACCGTGGCCGTTGTCGAAGTCATCATCCATGGAGGAGCTCTCCACATTGGCATCACTGCTGCAGTAGAGAGATCGCCGTCGAGCTTGCCGAGGAAGGAGGAGAGCCGCTGACGCTGCCCTGGGTTGTCGTGACGAAGCCATCGTCGCCATTGAAGCTGTCGCCGTGGTGTGAAGTCGACATCACCGTCCAAACGAAGAAGTTGCCTCGCTTTCTCGCCGTCGCTAAGAGCCCTCATCGCCGCACCAATCAAGCTGCCGTCGTCGTCGAGAAACTCATAGCCGCCGTCGTCCCTGATTGAAGGTCTGCTGCCGCTGCATGCATTGAGAACGATCAAACGGCAGCTGTGCGAGAAGATCAGAAATCAATGGATAGGATTTGTTCTTACTTGTGAAAACGAAATGAAATCATTTTCGTTTCTCGAACTGACGTGGCGATCGGAGAGCCGTGGGATCGAGTGCAAAAACTACTGGAGCGCGAATCTTAAAGCGTGACTTGGCCTGGGATTATTTTGGGTTTTGGCTGTGCGCACCGACCGTGACTTAAAGCTTCTGAACTGAGTTCCTTAGCGCACCGACCGTTTTATTCTTAAGGAGTTACTGAGCGCACAGACTGCAGTTTATTGAGGATTGAACTGAAATTACTTTACGCACAGACCAGTGCATATCTTGACATCCAGGAGTCGGATTGAGACACCTTTTGCGTCAGATTGGAGCTGACGACGTGCTGATTGACAGAGACGCCTACACAGACACAAACTGAGCATTTCTAAACTCTAAACTCCTTTATTTGTGTCTTAGTGTAATGTTCTCTGTAGGGGAAACTTTTACCTATTTTTGTGGACTATTTTGGGACTTGTCTAGTTGGGACTAGACAAGTGGGACCCAGCTAGTTTGGGACTAGCTGGTAGAAAGCTTTACTAGGATTGATAGTGATAGGAAACACTGTGTGTGGGGTACTGAGAGCCTGGCGAGTGTAGAGACGTAGACGGTGCTCTGAGCGTGCTCTAACTTGTGGTTTTGTACCTATTGCGCTATTCAATACTAGTTCTGCTTTAGGGGCTGGAGTAGGTCGTTGGGACGACCGAACCAGGGTAAATCTACTGAGTACTCTGTGTCTGCCTTTTATTTACACTGTTGCTGCTATAACTACGTGTGCTTATTCGTGGGTTGCACGAATTATTTTTATAAGCCTATTCACCCCCCTCTAGGCTAGGATCTAGATCCAACAGGAATTGTCGCCCAAAAGACAGTAACTTCAGACGCTTCGGCACGGTCTGCTGGCGGTCGGGGGAGCTGTTCGGGTCATCTCTTCGAGGAAACGGCTACAGATGAACCGATCGGGTGAAGATCACCCGATCGGTTGGATTTCAGCTCCAATTTTCCAGAGAGAACAGTCGGGTTGAACTGGTCTCCGACCAGATCGATTGACACTCTCGTTACTTCAGCGGCTGTCCGGGTCATGCACGCGTGCATCACCCGATCGGTTGGCGTATCCAACCGATCGGGTGGGGGCTGAAAGATGGAGATCTTTGCCATTTGACCCCCTGGATCATGCGTGACTCCTCCCATTGCTCCGGGAACTTATGATATCGTCGTTATATGTCCCCTACGCTGGCAAACTCCTGTAAAAACGTAAAAACACGGAGAAGGGAAAGAAAACAAGAAATTACGAGAAAACGGATAAGAGACGGCGGAGAATAACGGAAAAACACAAAAGGAGACGTGCGTAAATATATGAAATATAAACGCACGTCAAAATCCCCCAAGCTGAACCCTTCCTCGTCCTCGAGGAAGACGAGTGAGAGTAGGAGCTCGGTGGGAGAAAATAGAGAGAAAGAGAGAAAAAAAGAGAACTCTAAATCCTAAATCGCCCGTCAGGGCCAACAAAATCAAAAACGACACACCAATCAAGCAAACGCCAAATCACATCACTAAACCAATGAATACGAGTCCAGATAAGTGCCGTGGGCCCACGCGGTGAGGCGCGAGTGAGTGTGGTCGTGTGCTAGCAGACAGTGTCGCTATCTACATTGTGCTATAAGCTCCATATACACAAATCCAAGAAAAGACCCAAATATCGATTCGATTAGAAATAAGCGGTGAATATATATCTCAAGCATGCATGAGAAGAGCGTGAGAATAGAAACGCTTCATGTGTCAGGGACTCCACAACTAGGGACTCGGACATCACCATACTATCGCCTAGATAATAGCTAGAAATTCCATATTCCAAGTGTTTTCGAAGGCGATGGGGGTTGAGATGATGTGGAGTAGAATACTCGGTGCAAATTCTCGCCTTCCCTTTATTCTCGATAGGTAGGGAAATATTCACACACATTTTTTTGGGGTTTTGGATATATGTATTTTTTTTTGGGGGGTTTTGGCTATACATAAGTATTTTTTTGTTTCTTTTCTCTTTTCTTTTCTTTTTGGGTTTTTCTTTTCTCTCTTTTTTTGGATTTTTGGATTTTGGGATATATACATATGTACTCTCCCAAGTGGGAGAATGGTACACGACGAGGGGATTTGCACCAAGTAAAATAAAAAAAAGAAATCGGATTCTAAACACTTGGGCAAGGGAGATATTTCGCTAATCAGAGCATAGGCTAAAATGGGTTATCCTAGTCCTAACTGTGGAATCCCGACACATGCAAAATGAAGCATACGATATATATATTTTCATGCACACAGAAGCAGATAAGAGAGGCAAATACCACATATTCAAATCGAAGCATGATAATCCAGGGGTCATTCCTGGACAGGCATATGAAACACAATCACAAAGTAGAAGCACACCAAACAGCTGAGCACGACACACGACTCACATAAAAGCAAGTGGACCCACGATGCATGAAATGCAAGAGGACTCGGCTTCCTAGGGTTAGTGAATGCGATTATCGAAGCCATGCTAGGTGTGTGTGTGATTTTTGTGAAAATTCATCATAGGGTTCATCTCTAGGATAAAGAGATAAAAAGAAGAAAAGAAAAAATAAAAACACGATAAAAACGACTCAAAAACGAAGAAAAAGACACAAATGACACACGAAGTGCGACTCCCCCAAGCTGAAACTTGCATTGCCCTCAATGCAATAAGAGTAAATACGGGAGGACAATGAAAATGGGGGGGGGGGAATACGCACCGACACAAAAAGAAATGAAAAACAAGAAAAACACACATACGAAACTGAAAATAAAAAAAAATAAAAATAAAGATCACACCACACGACGTATAAACAGAAAATAAAAGTAGAAAATCACACGACACAACATATATAACAAGCACACAAAGAAAAACATCACATGACAACACACATAAAAAATTGACTTCCCCAAGCTAGACGTGACAATGCTAGTGATATGATGGGATCATGAAAATACAGAGTTATGCTAGGGGGAAAAATCAGTCAGAGCTGCTGGCGGTAGAGTGGTAAGGGGATGGGGAGGAGGGTGGGGAATAGCGGAGAAAATAATCCTCAGAGGACGAAGAGGGTGTGCCGACAGGAGTAGGTGGGGCAATGGGCTGGACCTCCGGTGGATCATGGTGGAAATGTACTGGTGGATCATGGTGGATAATGGCCGCACCGGGTGAACCGATAGTCGGATGCCAATCGGGGGGATCCAAGGGTGGAAATTGTACGAGTTAGGCATACCAAGGATCCGGGTAGAACTCCCATGGTAGATGTGAAGTACGAATAGGGAGGCACGCAGGGGATGAGGGTGGGAGGATGGCAAAAGCAGTGCAGGCAGGACTATAGAGGTAGACTGTGTGATCCTCACCAAAAGGAGTAAGCATGCCGATAGCGAGCAAATAGTCACGATCGATACGACTAGGTCCTGGTACAATAGGGAGGCCGGGCGGCATCCTCAAGACATAACTAACAATAAGAGTAATCACCACCCCACAGCATATAGAGCCACTAGTTGCACGGCTAACGGATAAGATCTCGTGGATGATCCAATGAGCTGTGTCTATGGGTAATGGGATATTGCCATGAATCCTATCATGGGACATGGCGTAAAGAAAGAGGAGCTCATCCCTAGACACCGTGGATACATCTACGCGAGCGAAAATGGTGTTGGCAAGGAAGCAATGGGCGAAGCGATAGCATGGATGTATGATGTAGGAGGCGAGGGCTCCCGTTGGAAAGGTGGTATATCGGGTGAATCGTTGCCAAACACCATCAGCCTGAAAGTGAGAAAAGATGTCAGATTGATCATGAGTTGAGCATTCAACATGGCGATCGGGGTGAGGGAAGTTTAGAATATTGTTAAGCGTGTTGAAGCTCATGGAAAAATCACAATTGAAGGCCCGGAAGGTGAAACCATGATCGGACACCTCGAGAGAACTGAGGAACTCAAGTGTGAGATTCCTGTGTGTATTGGCGTGGGTCCGCAGAAGAAAATCGCAACCTATAAAGCGAAAAATTACGCTGACGCCTCGAAGGAGTCCAAGAGATTCGAGAGTGGGGGAGTCGGCGAAAAGAGTGGGTCGCATCGGGCGATGAAGAAGGGCTTGTAAGCGATCGGATTGCTCTTCAGAAGAAGGGTGTATGCCAAGGAAAGAAGGGGAAAAGGGGCCGTATAGGGGATGTCTGCGTGACGATGAGGCTATCTCCTTTCCTTTCCCAGACATGGTGACAGCATGGGGAAGAATGATGGAGCGGGATATGGTGTCTATGAAGATGATGAAGCAGGTAAAGTGTGCAAACACAAATTCAAGACATTGTATAAAATGAAAGAGATGTGAAGAGTGGAAAGAGGTTACCCATCAATGTTGTAAGATCAAGCAACCGAAAGACCCCACTCAGTACAAGGAAGCGATTTGGGAAGACGTCGCTCACTGATCCGACAAGAATCGAAATTTTCGAAAATTTGGGGGTTAGGGTTAGGGTTTGGACGTTTGATGAGTGAATGTTGTTGATGGGAAGGGTGGCGATGGTGGGGGAGTATGGGAATGAGTGAGGATGAGGATTTAGGGGCAGTGGGGTAGATGAAGGAGATTGATTTGGCAGATGGAGGAAGAGAGACGTGCGTTTGGGGGTTTGGGGGTCGGGTGGTCGAAATCGTGCGAAGGGTAGATATATATAGGGGCGAAAGCGAACCGATCGGGTGAGTTTTCACCCGATCGGTTAGGTAAGTTCGAAAATTTTCCTTCGGCCAATAGCTATAGGTGAACCGATCATGTGATCTTTCACCCGATCGGTTAACCACTTCCTAAATCTTCCCGAGAATACTGTGACTTTTCACCCGGTCAATCACACGATCGCAGCCTTACGCAACCGATCGGATGATGTAATCCCCAAATTTCCCGAAAGTTCACCCCGTTTCACACGGTCATCCACCCGGTCTCAGCTTGCTTCACCCGACCGGTTCGTTGGAGAACAAATACGGCCATTATCTGATATGTCTCACCCGATCGGTTGATTGGTCACCCGATCGGTTGAGGGCTTGTTTCCTGCAGAAATTCGCAAATGGACTAAGTCTCACGACGAAAGTCCCTGTGGCTGATTTTATTAATAAAAATAGGAAATATTAAGCTAAAAATAAGTCTAAAAACAAAGGTGAGAGTTTAGAACATGGGTTGCCTACCACGAAGCGCTTTTGTTTAGCGTCGTTTGCTCGATGCCTCTTTTGGTGGTCAATTAGGATCCGGAGGGTTTGAGGAAGAGTCGTCGGTCGTTGAGAATCCGACCGGAGAGAATGCTGGTTCTCCTACCGCATAGTGTTTAAGGCGCTGCCTGTTGACTTTGAATGGCTCATCTCTTCCCATTATCTCGATAGCCCCATGCGGGAAGACCTTAGTGACGCGGAAAGGTCCCGACCACCTTGACTTGAGCTTTCCAGGAAAAAGCTTCAGCCTCGAGTTGAATAGGAGAACTAAGTCTCCTTCCTTGAATTCCCTCTTCAGGATGTGCTTATCGTGCCACCGCTTCAGCTTCTCCTTGTAGATCCGGGCATTTTCATAAGCATTGAGCCGGATCTCGTCGAGCTCGTTAAGTTGTAACTGCCGGTGGCCTCCAACCTCCTTGGCGTCAAAGTTTAGGTTCTTGATTGCCCAAAATGCCTTGTGTTCCAATTCCACGGGTAGATGGCATGCCTTCCCGTAGACAAGCCGGTAGGGGGTCATGCCAATCGGAGTTTTAAATGCCGTCCTGTAAGCCCAGAGCGTGTCAGGAAGTTTTGACGACCAATCCTTCCTGGAGTTGGCCACCGTCTTCTCCAGTATGCTATTGATCTCCCGGTTTGAAACTTCCACTTAGCCGCTAGTCTGCGGGTGGTAGGCACACCCTACTCGGTGCTGCACCCCGTATTTCTTCAAGAGAGCTTCGAATTTCTTCTCTATAAAGTGGCTCCCTCCGTCACTGATCAAAACTCGAGGCACACCGAACCGCGGGAAGATGTTGTTTTTAAAGAACTTGGCGACCACTCGGGAATCATTTGTAGGACTGGCTATCGCTTCAACCCACTTCGATACGTAGTCCACGGCTACCAAGATATACTGGTTCCCAGAGGAGGAGGGGAACGGTCCCATGAAGTCGACCCCCCACACATCGAAGATCTCTACCTCTAAGATGTAGAGCTGAGGCATCTCGTTCCTCTTGGAGATGTTCCCCATCCTTTGGCATTTGTCGCAGGCTTGGACATAAGCGTGGGTGTCTTTAAAGAGGGTTGGCCAGTAGAATCCGCTCTGGAGGATTTTCGCAGTCGTCTTATAGGCGCTCGTATGCCCTCCACATTGCTGATCATGGCAATGGGAAATTATGAAGGTCGCCTCAGTTTCAGGAATGCACCTTCGTATCACCCCATCATTGCAGGTCTTGTACACATGGGGGTCGTCCTAATAAAATTTACAGACCTCATGGAAGAATTTCTTCTTCTGCTGATAGCTCACGTTATGGGGTACGATGGCACAAGTTAGATAGTTTGTGATGTCGGCGTACCAAGGATTCCAAGCGGAAAAGGCGGAGAAGAGATGCTCGTCAGGGAGCGAATCATCAACCGGAGTAGCATTCAAATCGAAGGTAGGCATTCTGGACAGGTGATCGGCAACGACATTCTCCGCCCCCTTCTTGTCTTTGATTTCCAGGTCGAATTCCTGGAGGAGGAGAATCCATCTAATGAGCCGCGGCTTAGCCTCCTTCTTGCTCAATAGGTATTTAAGAGCCGCGTGATCCGTGTGCACGATCACCTTCGCACCAACGAGATATTGCCGAAACTTGTCCATGGCGTAGATGACTGCTAGCAATTCTTTTTCCGTGGTTGTATAATTTCTTTGGGCAACGTCAAGGGTCTTGCTCGTATAATATATAACATGCAAATTTTTATCCTTCCTCTGTCCCAAGACGGCTCCAACAGCATAATCACTAGCGTCGCACATTAGCTCAAAGGGTAGATTCAAGTCCGACGGTTGAATCACGGGCGCGAAAATCAAGGCTTGCTTCAGAAGGTGGAAGGCTTCCACACACTCCTCGTTGAAGACGAAAGGTGCATCCTTCACGAGGAGTTGGGTCAGCGGCCTGGAAATCCTGGAGAAGTCTTTTATGAAGCGGCGGTAGAATCCCGCGTGCCCTAAAAACCACGGACTCCTCGAAGATTGAGCGGTGGCTGAAGCTTTTCAATCACCTCTACTTTCGCCTTTTCTACCTCAATTCCTCTCGAAGAAATGACGTGTCCCAGCACAACTCCTTCTTGGACCATGAAATGGCATTTCTCCCAGTTCAGGACTAGACCCTTGTCTTGACACCTCTCCAGGACTTTAGTTAGATTGCTGAGGCATGAGTCAAACTCAGTTCCATAGACGGAAAAATAATCCATGAAAACCTCCATGATATCCTGTGAGTAGTCAGAGAAGATTGCAGACATTAGTCTTTGGAATGTAGCAGGGGCGTTACAAAGCCCAAACTGCATTCTTCTATAAGCATATGTACCAAATTGGCAAGTAAAAGTCGTCTTCTCCTGGTCATTGTTATGGATAGGGAATTGAAGGAATCCGGAGTACCCGTCCATGAAACAGAAGTAGTTGTGCTTTGCCAGCCTCTCGAGCATCTGATCAATGAAAGGGAGAGGGTAGTGATCCTTCCTCGTGGCCTTGTTCAGCTTTTTATAGTCAATGCACATCCGGTACCCTGTGACGGTCCTCGTAGGTATGAGCTCGTTTTTCTCATTGCGAACCACCGTCATTCCTCCTTTCTTGGGTACGACGTGCACCGGGCTAACCCAACGACTGTCAGAGATAGGGTATATGATACCGGCATGTAGAAGCCTAACAATCTCCTTTTTGACCCCCTCCATCATTATGGGATTTAGTCTCTGTTGCGGCTCAATTGAGGAGGCTTGCTCATCCTCAAGCAGTATCCTATGTGAGCTGAGGCACAAGCTAACTCCTTTCAAGTCTTCAATTGCATACCCGAAAACGCTCTTAAACCTTTTTTAAACACCAAGAAGTTTGGTCATCTGGTCTTTAGGCAGCGAGGAGTTCACTATGACCGGCAGGGTCGAACCCTTCCCCAAATATTCATATTTTAGTCCCGGGGGCAACTCTTTCATCTCAACTTCATGAGGTCCTAACGCATATTTCTCAAGCTGAGCATCCTCTAATGAAAGGATGTCTTCGTGGATCTCTTGAAAGCTAGCATTCGGAACCTCACTCCCAGCCGTGGTTTCACATGGCAAAGCCTCGCTAGGTGATGAGGGGTCAACGGAGGATGGCTCTGGGTCTTTCTCAAGCTCATAATAATTATCCGGGAAGAAGGCCTCAACGTGGAAACAGGTTTCAATAGTCGATGGTTCCCAATTTCTGCTTCTGGCTTCCTCATTTTCCCAAGATCCGGGATGCTCTATAGAAGTCTGCAAGGAATAGATCGATTCTTGTTTAATGTGCTCGACGGACTCTGCCTGGCAGTTTTCCTAACGAAACTCCTCGTAGGTGAACAATTCTCCCCCACTAAATTCGAAACCAGGCACGTCAATATAGGCCACTTCATCTGGAGGAAGGAGAGTTGTCGTGACTGGGTGCAGCTGCGTATCATGATGCCTCCTTTGATTTTCCACAACAGCTGACAAAAGGGATAGAATGTTCGAGGCATTTAGGGATTCTGTCAAACTCTGTGCCAAGCAGCGGACGTGGTGCGAATGATTCCAGATATCACCCGAAACATCACATAACATCCTTGTCGGGGAGCAGAAAACCTGTGAGAAAAGGGGGAAGAGAGAACTGCACGGATAGAAAACACGTCAAAAGCACCGGTTGCATGAATGGGAGGTTAGGAGTAGCAATGGCGGTATGGTGACTCAGTCGGCCAATTCTATACAAATAATATTTACACTATGTCCAAGTAAAATAAAAAAGTGTAGAATGCGAAAATTATCGCAAGATAGGGATGTGAGCTGGACTCAAGGGTTCATGAGATCCTAAAATAACAAGCACGTTGCCTCCCCGACAACGGTGCCATAAAGCTTGACGTCCCCCACGTTTGTGGCATGTAAGTGTGTGCAATTTGATATTGGGGGCGTGAGATTTAAATATTTGTAACCGCAAGCGCACAGTGTTGTAGTGTGGCTTGGGGGTCGAACTCAAGGAGGCGTGGTTGTGCTTGTGTCAGAAAGGACCAAATTCACCCCATGGGTGAGCTAGCCCGAATCGGTAGATGGGTTGTCACAGAAATGGAATGCAAGGGATAAACAATATAAAGGGAAACCCGGGACTTCGGTTCCACCCTACCGTGCGACTCTCGCCAATACGACCGGCAGATGGGATAACGATCGGAATCGGGGTCTAATGGTGAGACGTTGCCTCTAAGAGTGATACCAGCATCCCATGGGCCCGATATTCCGGTCAGTGCCCAGGATGATACGCCGGACTACCCGGGTTCGGTCAGTGGGCATTCCCATGTCCATTAACACTGACCGACTCCAGGAGCACTAAGCTCACAACGATAACTCCCAACATCTCATCCTGCCGCTCCCATGTGCTAGGATTCGATGTCTACGCTAAGGGTGTGAGCTATGGCTAGGGAGTAAACCGCCAAGTTTATTCCCCCTTGGCCCAACGATCAAAGGCGGTCTTTTTCACGCCGATGACAATAAAACACCCCGCGTAACCGATAGATTCCTAATCCCTATCGATTTCCTAATCCTTTGGACGCATTAGGGAGAACCCACGAAAGGGTTTCCACCAAAATCCCAGATTTGGGAACTACTCACACATATTTGCTAAAAAGCAATCTAAATGAAAATCGACCGTTAAAACATAATCGGGCAATAGAAATGCAGTAGTAGTAATGCAATTAAGATAATATCAAAGTTTGGTTAAGATCAGAACACTTACAAATAACAAAGAAATTACAGTCGTCACAAGAGAGAAAAACAATAAAAAATTACAACTCCCCGTTTCTGGAAACCTAGGGCTACTATATATAGAAAACGACATCACCCGATCGAGTGAAGAATCACCCGATTGGGTGACCTGCTTTGTTAAAGGGCAGTGGTCTTCAGAACTTCACACGGTCAGACGACACAATCGGTTGGAGGAAGCAGGTCGTCGTTTGGATCTTGGTGTCGTTGGGTGAACCGATCGGTTGATAAATCACCCGACCGGTTGGAATTGTCGCCTAAAAGACAGTAACTTCGGATGTTTTGGCACGGTCTGCTGGCAGTCAGGTGAGCTGTTCGGGTCATCTCTTTGAGGAAACGGCTACAGATGAACCGATTGGGTGAAGATCACCAGATCGGTTGGATTTCAGCTCCAATTTTCCAGAGAGAACAGTCGGGTTGAACCAGTCTCCGACCCGGTCAGTTGACACTCTCGTTGCTTCAGTGGCTGTCCGGGTCGTGCACGCGTGCATCACCCGATCGGTTGGCATATCCAACCGATCGGGTGGGGGGCTGAAAGATGGAGATCTTTGTCGTTTGACCCCCTGGATCACGTGTGACTCCTCCCATTGCTTCGGGGACTTATGATATCATCGTTATATGTCCCCTACGCTGGCAAACTCCTGTAAACACGTAAAAACACAGAAAAGTGAAAGAAAACAAGAAAATACGAAAAAACAGATACGAGACGGCGGAGAATAACGGAAAAAAACAAAAGGAGACGTGCGTAAATATATGAAATATAAACGCACGTCAGTTTCGTGTCAAAAATAATTGATTGCAATTTTGCAGAGACAGCTAGATAACCCAGCCCGAAAAATTAATAATTTTTTCCCCAAAATTTTTTATAAAATCACATCTCAACCGTTGATTTGTTAAGATTAAATCTGAACCGTCTTTCTATCAACCCTTTTATCCTAGTCAGCTTGTCCTATTCAGCCCTAGAATTCAAAAAAGGTTGTCAAATATAATATAGATATAGATAGATAGATGGATATATATATATATATATATTCAATTCAGTTCTTTTGAGCTCTATTTTTTATCCAAGGCAAGACACATCATCTCCCGTAGATTTTCAGTTAATTTATCCTCCTACATTCACTTTCCGATATTTCATAAAAGATATCTCAAAATGTACAACAATATTTAATACTTGTGGGAGTGACAATGTAGGTGTAGAAATCAAATTATTCAAATCATTGAACATGTCATGGTTATTTAGAAAATCAAACATGCACATGTAGCTATAATAATAATATATCAATTTCTACATGAATATGAATATGGTTCATTAATACCAATTTAATGATTCAAAGAAAGATACACATTAAGCACCATTTTTTTGGATTTTGTATTTTTCATTTTTTTGTTTTGATTTTATACAGAACTAAAGCCTCCTAACAAGCAAATGTTAGAACACAAACAAAACAAATCAAGCACACAGAAACATATTATGAAGGTATACATTAAGCTCAAGGAAGAAACCATACCTTCGCGATGTCGTTTGGCTAAGGAACTTTTTAATGAAATGCGATGTCCAATCCGTAGTTTCTCGTCCCTCCATCTTACCTATCGGGAAGATGTTATGTGTGACCTTGGAATCTAACAAGATCCACTCATGTTAGTCATCAAACTCTTAGGAACCCAAATTTACTTAAATTTAATATTCTTGTTACTATATTTGCAATAATGAGACGTATGACCAACACTACCATAAGTAAAGCACTTTGCATGATTATTTCTTACTTTGGTTGTCTCATTGTGAACTCTCTTATATTTTGGCTTTTCAACATATTTCAAATCATATCCAAGTCCACGCCTATTATTGCCATATATTTGGTTTCCAAGAATTATATCCAAAGATTGTTTCCCTAAACCAAGTTTCTTTATGGTCAATTCTAGGTTCTTGACTTTAGATTTCAAGTAAATATTTTCATTCACAAGAAAAGTGCATTTACTAATGAAAGCCTTCTTGTTTTCCTCTTCATTCTTTTTCATGTTTTCAGCTTTCTTTTCAAACTCAATCATTTTTCCTTTTAGCTCTTTGGTTTCATTTCATAGCATGCACATCTTTTCATTAAGCTCTTTATTTTCGGTTTCTAGCTTAGTAACTTTTTCCTTATGCATGTTATTTTCTTTTTAAAAATAGGAAAATTAAGGCATTCAGTTTTTGTTGGGAGATGTATGCCCTCGAGGAAATTTATCTCTGTGTAATTGTACAAACATCTTGTTCAAAATTACAGTAAGCTGTATGGTAAGTAATTTATCTAAGTTAAATCATAATGTAGTTATCATTAGAAACTTAGGTAAAGTCCTGAGACTTAATGCAAGGTCAAACATGTATTGAGATGAGGATCTCGATCATGTAGAAGTACTTGATCGTCTGTAGCATAAGTAAAGAAACGTTCGTGGTCGTAGATGTTTCGAGAGAAGGATATCAAAACATCAGATAGACCATTGTGTCTTTGTCTTCACCGTGTAGTGGTGACGATGATCCCATGGTCGTTCGACTTGTCGAAGTTGGAGACGAGACACAGGTGCTCATTGTAGAATGAGTTCACTGAATGACCCAACAAGAGTTATCATATGGTTATGATTGACAAATCTGTCAATTACAACTCTTAGTGATGATAGGAGAGTTGGTCTTTTAACTTGAGGTGATTGTACGAACCTGTACATGAACAATGTGACTTAGATCTCTAACCTAGCTTCGAGGCAAGGCCTGTCAAAAGGTCTTTGGTTGAGTGACATTTGAAACGGGCGAGGAGAGTAATGACCAAGATAGGATTCGTCTCTCCCTGGTCAATGGGAGTTAGTGCCGTAGTGTTAGTTTGGTCTTTAGTGAAAACTCTGGCCATAGTATGTTGGAAGATGTCCAACATTATTTGACAAAAGATCGATGGAGACTAACCGGCTTCGAGCTATTGGGGTTGACAGTTTGACCGTACACTGGCTTGAGGTTAAGCGACATAGTTTAGACGAAGAGCCTAAAACTGCAGCATTCATCATGGACACGGTCATGGTGGTCCCGACAACACTCAAGTCAATGAGTTAACCAAATTAGTATGATACTGAAACGGGGACATCAACTGCTGCTCGTAGTCACTGCCATCTAGGGCTTCGAACCCCACCTGTAGTAGGGTCAGGCTATAGGGTCTCACACAGAGTATAACCTTCGTCTAGTAATAGGTAGAAATTAGGGAGAATAAGCATTCGATGCAAGAGATAGAAAACTGAAAAGAGTTTGCAGTTAGCATCTGCATTCATGTTAAATGATCCTGAGTGCAAGTGGGAGATTTTAATCTTAGATAGGGACTATTTTGCATATGATGCAAACAAAGTTAAATGTGTCGTAAATTGTTTACAACCATATTTAATTTAATAAACGTGTAGAAAAGGTTACCTGTATGACTAGATCATCCCGGTCTAAACGCAGGTTCAAACCGCGTCAAAATTGGAGTCCAAACGAGTCCTATAAATCTATTTAAAAGTTGTTTTTAAATAGAAGGCCCAGAAGGTGTGTTTAAAAAGAGCTTTTAAAATGGAACACACAAAGCCCAAAGGAAAAAATAAAGCCTAGTTTTTTAAAAAGGCCTAATGGGGCGCTGCTTGCAGCACCCCAAATTCTGGTTGTAGGGTCTCACACAGAGTGCGACCTTCGTCTAGTAATAGGTATAAATTAGGGAGAATAAGCATTCGATGCAAGAGATAAAAACTGCAAAGAGTTTGCAGTTAGCCACTGCATTCAGGTCAAATGATCCTGAGTGCAAGTGGGAGATTTTAAGCGTAGATAGAGACTATTTTGCATATGATGCAAACATAGTTAAATGTGTCGTAAATTGTTTACGACCATATTTAACTTAATAAACGTGTAGAAAAGGTTACATGTATGACGGTATCATCTCGGTCTAAACGCAGGTTCAAATTGCATCAAAATTGGAGTCCAAACGAGTCCTATAAATCAATTTTAAAGTTGTTTTTAAATAGAAGGCCCAAAAGGTGTGTTTAAAAAGAGATTTTAAAAGGGAACACACAAAGCCCAAAAGAAAAAAATAAAGCCTAGTTTTTTTTAAAACAAAGGCCCAATGTGGCGCTGCTTGCAGTGCCCCTACGTGGGGGCGTTGCAGCACGCACCCCAACGGGTGCATGCCCCAATGGGGCTGTGCGGTTTCCAACGCGTGGGGTCCACACTGTAGGCCCCTCACAATAGGGGTTCGAACCCTATGATTAATTTTGGGCGGCGGCTCGGTTTTTGTGAAATATAACTTTTGGGATGATTTTTTGACACACGTTTGAGGGGTCAAACGGACTCGGATTGACGTGCCGTTTTTTCCTACGCGTTCACTGTTCAGCGCTCTTCGATTTGATAGGTTGTACCAAATGTGAAGCTCAACGATGAGGGAGTTAAAATTCATGGACGTTTGGCCTTTATAAAAGGCAAACTAACTTGAATTATTTAACTCCAAATATTTAATCCCACATTGGAAGTGGAGTAAAGGGGAGGGGTCAGCCACCTATATAAATAGGGGACTGCCCCCTTCCTCAAAACTCGTCCCAAGCTCTAGATCTGAGCGGCTCCCAAAAGTTTGGAGCATGCTTGGATCTAAGCTTAAATTAAATATTTTCTCCTCTCCCTAAATTTCTGCCTTGCTCCTGAAGGGCTCTAGCAAAGCCCGAAGGGGCTCGGATCGGATCCGAAGTCTTGACGGAGGATCCACTCAAGTGAAACTTTCTTCGGTGCACGGTTGGCTCAACGACAAGGGGGTTGCTTGCCTCTGGATGCGGTGCGGTTCGGGAAGCGGTTTGGCTTGGGACCAGGAGCAGCTCGGGAAGCGGTTCAGTTCGGGACGAGGAGCGGCTCGGGACGTGGTTCGGTACACCTTCCCGGTGCAAGAAAGGTTCCGGGTATGTAGTTTAATAAAGCATAGTATTTATAATATTGTAGTACCTTAGATCTATCTTGGGGTGGTCAGACCCACCTCAAGATAGTAGAGACCATGGCTAGGGTCTTGATATCCTTAGGGTTTCATGTTAAATAGTTTAACATTTTTCCACTGTATGATTTTCTTTTGCCTCTATCATCCGTCCAACGTAGGACGGGCATAGAAATGTACCCTAAGGGTCCCTCAAAACCCATCAGTGGTATCAGAGCCTAGGTCTGCATCTGATCTAAGGACTGCAATTATTATAAATGCATGTATGCTATTAAAATACATAAAAGATCTGTTTTTAGGTTTATGTGATAAATGTTAAAAATGGAACAAACAAGGTATTTAGATGCTTTAAATTTTTATGTGATAAATTTTTTTAGCATACTAATTTTAATTTGATAATTCTTTGTTGGATCCTGTGGATGCAAGCAACACTAGAAGGGGGGTTGAATAGTGTTGTGTAAATATAAACTTTTTCGTTCTAATTGGTTAGCACAATTCAAAACCTTCTAATGTTGCCTAAGAAACCAAGTAGAGTGATCTGCGCTTAGTTCTTAATCAACTTAGGTAATCTTAAAATAAATCAGAGAGAAAACACTTCTGGTAGTCGACTCCCTATGAACAGTTGTCGACTCCCAGAGAGATATTATGCACAGCTCAGCTGAAAGAATACGTAATAAAGATATAAGATTACACAGAAATACAAGAAAGAATATTTACACAGCTAATACAAAAAGGATTGATCTTGCAATATATTATGAACAAGTTACAAAAGATATAATGCACAACAAATCAAGATATACAAATAGAGACAGACAATCACAGAAAATGCAAACACAAACACAAGGGTTTTTATCCTGGTTCCCCACAACCTTGGGTACGTCCAGTCCCTGACCAATCCGGTACGAGATTTCCACTATTTGCCTTGGCAAATACAAGCACCTAACTCCACTCGTTAGGATTTCCCACACACTTAGCCTTGACCAGGATTTCCGATTGCAACACTGTAACATCTAGACTTGTCTAGGGTTTCCAACACCCTTACAACAAAGGACAGATCACAAAATGAACACCAATATCCAACTCACCACAAAAATTAGTGGAGTTTGGATTTACACCCAGATTCTATAGCCAAAGTAATAACAACGTGTATTCGTGGCTAAATAGAATTCAAATATGATCTTCAGATCACACAAAGATACGAGAATAATTCTTTGTGATCTGGATCGTTTGTTTTCAAAAATACCTTTTGATAAATAAAAAATGAAGACTAAGGATTTTGAAAAGTGATTTTGAAATAGCCAAATAAAATTGATCTCAAAAAGAAATAGTAACTTTAAAAATTAGAGATCAGAAATTAACAACAGATTTGGCTAACAAAAATAATGAGAGCGGAATGAGAGATCTTAGAAATTCAGCGCAAAATAGATTTGAGAATTGTTGTAGAATTTTTTGATATTTTTATGAAATGATCTCATATGATCCTCTATTTATTGGGTTAGGATGAGAATTTGAATTTCAAGACGGATTTGACTTTTACCCCGAAAATCAAGGAAGCAATGAATTGGAGATACAATTAAACAATTCAAAACGTTGAAATTCGACAGCTGGTAGTCGACTCCCTAAGAGTGGTAGTCGACTTCCAGAGCGTTTCAGAAGAAGAAAAGTTTCCAGCTGGTAGTCGACTCACACTCTTTGGTAGTCGACTCCCAGAGAAGTTTCTTCTGAAACTCAGCTAGCAAGAGATGTAGTTAACTCCTGGGTGTAATGGAGATTAACTACTAAGGTGAGAAGTAACTAGCAACTGCTCTCAAAAGTTTGAAAATGATTTTTTAAAAATATAAAAATTTTAACTTCGAAATCATTTGTGTGTGTGTGTGTTATAATTACTTTGGCTTTAACATAATCCTAGGAAAGACGCACCTCACACACTATGGACTTAGGACGAGTCTTCCTGAAACTTGATCAGATGATGATGTGAATGCGAGCTTCTCTTGAGCTTCTTTTCCATATGTGCGTGAGCTTCATCATCGAGCTAGCATCGCTGTCCTCATCTTTGCTAAGTGAGCGTAGATTTTGCTTCTTCGGAGTATGTATAAAGCTTTTCATTCATCGCATAATCTGCACACTTAATTGTAGTGCAGTTAGTACACTAACCTCATTTGGTGTGCTCATCATCAAAACCACTTGGGGGTGGAATTCAATTTCCATCACTCTCCCCCTTTTTGATGATGACACCCAAATGAAAAATGAAGTAAGTTGAAGTAAAGGTATGACTTAAAAGAAACTTACTCCCCCTGCGTAGATGCGGTACTCCCCCTGCATCAAAGCCGTTAGCAAAACAATACATTCATTTCATTTTTACATTTCATACCATTTCTCCCCCTTGTAATCAATCAAAAAAATATACTATTCTAACAAATATTTCATTCAAACTATATTCAACAGGTATGAAGTTGGAGAGAAAGTAAATTAATGATCAATTCTGCAAAAAAATATTAGTATATGATATGATTAACAGAGTATTTCAGATAATAATTAAGCATAATGTTTAATCATAAGCATGACTTAAAAACATAAGAGTATCAACCACCATAGCATAAAGTAGTTATTACCGACCAAGAAGTTTTTGAAAAACATTGTTTTGAAATTAAGAATGACCTACATTCTTTTCCTCCTTCAAAGACTTGATCTCCTCAAGGATTGTCTTGAGAGTTTGTTCGGTCATATCATTGCTCCTTACCACCAGATCCTTCAGAGTATCAACCTTCTTGTTAAGAGCATCAAATCCTTCCTTTTGAGAAATCTTCAACTTTGAAATCTTCTTCAGCATCATGTCTTGAAGTTCCACAATGTATGCCGGTGGCTCCTCATCATCTTCTTCTTCTCCTTCGCCATTTTTTCTTCCTCTTCTTCTTCATCAGAATCTGTAACAATATGTTTCTTACCTTTCTTTTTAGCAGAAGATTCTCCTTGCTCAGCAGCAAGAGTTTCTTCAGGGACGTTTTGGTTGAGATCAATATGAAGCCCCATTCTACCGAGCGTGTGTGCATCAAACACAAGAGCCGGTTCCAAAATTTCGGTTTCATTGTCAAGAGGAATATTTTGACCAATAAATAGAATTGTAAGATAATGGCCATGAGCTACGGACGAAGATAACTTATCAGATGATGCAGAGGCAAGAATGGAATCCATGATAACTTTAGACCAATTTACGCGGATATTACCTAGCATTGCATAAATACAGTTGGCATGTTTTTCAGAAAGGATAGAATGGCTACCAGACTTCTGTGTGATATTATAAGATAGGATATTTGCTAAAATTCTTGCTGGGTAGCGCAAGTCACTACAAGGTAGTTTAGTTTGAAAATATCTACCCGGCAAGTACATTCTATGAAGAATATCGCTATCAGTCATTTCAATATTATCAAGCAGTTGTCCAGAGTAAGGAATTCCTAAGGCTTGCCCAAGGGAATTAACAGTCATAGCTATTTTGGAGTCAAGAACTTTGGTAACAAATCTAGATTTGACAAGGTAATAGTCCAAGTTGGTGTAAAACAGATATACAAGCCTAGGATAGCAAATGAAGACATTGTCAGATGAAAATAGGTTTAGAAGGTTCTGAAACTCTAGAATATCAACAAGTTCATAATTCAGAACAAGATCTAATTTTACAAACCTCTCATGGAGGATTTGCCTTTTAGAAATGCTTAGAAATTTGTCATAAGAAACATTTTTGAAGAGATAAGCTTCAATAATTTCTCTTTGAGAGAGAGATGATTCATTTTGGATTTTCCTCTTCTTGGCAATGGTCTTTTTAAAAGGCATTCTAGAAAGAGAAAAAAATTGAATCACAATGCTAGAAGATACAAGAATGAAAATAAAGCAAGTTTATTAGAGAAGGATTTTACCTTTGAAGTTCTTCCTTGAGATGAAAAAGAGTTTTTACCAAGGAAAGGAGATGAGAGGAAAAAATTTCAAGAGGATGGGTAAAAATGAGGTAGTCGGCTCCCTAGGGTTGAGAAATGGGGGTTTTACCTCATGGGGTGAAAGAGGATGATGAAAGGTGGCCTTTAGATCAAGAAATTAAGGGTTGAGATCATTTCTCCTTATTGGGTTTAAGTTGCCTCTTGTCTTTGAACCTATTTAACTCAATGGAACCCAAAACTAGTAAGAAATAAAGATGAAAAATAACCCAGATTTTCCCAAAGCTTGCTGGTAGTCGACTCCCTCATATAGGTAGTCGACTCCCTGCTGGGCTGGGTCGTTTTCTCATCCCGAGGGGTTTTGGTCCAAAAGCTGAGTGCGTTTTTGTTTAAAAAATGTTTTATAGATATGAAACAAGCATTTATAAAAGAATTTTAAAAGAATTTAACAGTCATTCAATTATTTAAACATATTAAACCTATAGTTTTGCGAAGCAATTTTTGTTGAAAAAAATTGACGATGTTCTTGTTTCTCCTCCTCGCTCTTTTTCGAGTACCTGAAAAGATAAGCATTTATGGTACTCTTAGCTTTTGAGTCCAGAGGGTTAGTCTTTAGGAAACCAAACACAATATGGTTTAGTTCCTTCATGGAAAACATATTTATAATTCTTGTTTAAATGAACGTTTTGAACAAAGTTTGTGGCGTACCTTTTTTGTCTCAGCTCGGACAAGTTCTTTGGTATCCAGATGCTCAAATTTTTTTGTTAGAATGATGCATCTTAGTATGCTTAACACGTTTCTTGATATGATTTGAAACATATCCAAGTCCCGTTTTGCTAGATGAAGCTTTTGATTTTCAATTAAACTATCTGCTTTCCCTTTCCTTTGTTGAAATTTTCAACATTTCTCATTGTAGCGTCGTATTTGTCTTTGACAGATACGAGAAGATTATTCAAATTTTCAACCTTTTCATTCATGGAAAGAATGTCTTTTTGCAAAGACTCATTCTTTTCTTTTAATGCAATGTTTTCTTTATTAATCTCTTCCTTTTCTTTAGTCTCGTTCTTAACTAATCTAACTGTTTTTCTATGTTCTTTAATGAGCTTTTCATGCATTTTGCGTAGCTCCTTATATGCTCCCCTATAATCCATATCTTCATCATCACTTGATGATGAATCACTATCATTAGATGAATCATGCATGGTGCTTACTGTAGATGATGTGAAAGCCATAAAACACACATGTGTTGTTTCTCTTCTTCAGTCTTTGTCGTCTTCTGAGGATTCATCAGATGAAGAAACGTCGCTTTGGTCAAAGGCTGCGTAAGCTTCCTTCTTTGGTCGTTGAAACCTGTTTCTTCCATTGTTTATTCTCTCGTGGCTTTCTCGGTTCTTTTCACGTTCTTTGGAATCATGGTTGTTCCTTTCCAAGGGACAGTCTCTTTTGACATGCCCTGGTTTATTACAACCAAAACAGATAATACCGTTAGTGGGTCTAAAAGAGCATTTACCATACTTACTTGTGATGAACTATTTAAAGTTCTTTGAGATGAAAGCAATATGATCCTCTTTGTCCGTGTAGTCGGAATCTTCTTCTTGTGCTTTGAAAGCAAGATTCTTCTTCTTTGGTTTTTCTTCGATCTTCTTGTCTTCTTCAAGTTCAATCTCATATGCCATGAGACTTCCCATTAGCTCTTCGATGATAAGATCTTTCACGTTGTGTGCTTCTCGAATAGCTGTTGTCTTCCTTTCCATTCGGGTCGGAGAGATCTCAGTATCTTCATCACTTGCTCGTATTCAGAAAGTTTCTTTCCTACTCCTGCAAGCTCATTTGTAATATTAGTAAAACGAGTATTCACATTAGTGATACTCTCTCCTTCTTCCATTTTGAAAGTTTCAAACTTAGAGTGTACAACATTTATGTGGGATTCGTTTACCTTTTCAGTTCCCTCATGACTTACCTGAAGGGTGTGCCATATTTGATGAGCCGTCTCGCATTGGGAAACTCGATTGAATTCATTACCTGTTACGACGCAGAATAGTGCATTCATTGCCTTTGCTTTGAGATTTTCTCTCTTCTTGTCGTCGGCTGACCATTTTCCGAACTCAACTTCGGTAGGTGCGATGCATGGAACTTTAGTGACGGTCCATGCTTCGATGTCTAGTGATTCCAAGTGAGTCTTCATCCGGATCTTCCAGCTAGCGTAGTTTGTTCCGTTGAATAGAGGTGGTCACATGGTGTTGAGTCCTTCAGAGTGAAACGATGTTGATGCCATCACCTTTATAGCCTCGCTCTGATACCAAGTGTTGGATCTTGTGGATGTCAGAAACACTAGAAGGGGGGTTGAATAGTGTTGTGTAAATATAAACTTTTTCGTTCAAAACCTTCTAATGTTGCCAAAGAAACCAAGTAGAGTGATCTACGCTTGGTTCTTAATTAACTTAGGTAATCTTAAAATAAATCAGAGAGAAAACACTTCTGGTAGTCGACTCCCTATGAACAGTAGTCGACTACCAGAGAGATATTATGCACAGATCAGCTAAAAAAATACATAATAAGGATATAAGATTACACAGAAATACAAGAAAGAATATTTACACAGCTAATACAAAAAGGATTGATCTTGCAATATATTATGAACTAGTTACAAAAGATATAATGCACAACAAATCAAGATATACAAATAGAGACAGACAATCACAGAAAATGCAAACACAAACGCAAGGGTTTTTATCCTGGTTCCCCACAACCTTGGGTACGTCCAGTCCCCGACCAATCCGGTACGAGATTTCCACTATTTGCCTTGGCA
This sequence comes from Scilla litardierei, assembly GCA_030789695.1. Taxonomy (NCBI): domain Eukaryota; kingdom Viridiplantae; phylum Streptophyta; class Magnoliopsida; order Asparagales; family Asparagaceae; genus Scilla; species Scilla litardierei. The sequence continues at coordinate 229,065,273 of CM061141.1, read as the reverse complement.
AATACAAGCACCTAACTCCACTCGTTAGGATTTCCCACACACCTAGCCTTGACCAGTATTTCCGATTGCAACACTGCAACACCAAGACTTGTCTAGGATTTCCAACACCCTTACAACAAAGGACAGATCACAAAATGAAAACCAATATCCAACTCACCACAAAAATTAGGGGAGTTTGGATTTACACCCAGATTCTATAGCCAAAGTAATAACAACGTGTATTCGTGGCTAAATAGAATTCAAATATGATCTTCAGATCACACAAAGATACGAGAATAATTCTTTGTGATCTGGATCGTTTGTTTTCAAAAATTCCTTTTGATAAATAAAAAATGAAGACCAAGATTTTGAAAAGCGATTTTGAAATAGCTAAATAAAATTGATCTCAAAAAGAAATAGTAACTTTAAAAATTAGAGATCAGAAATTAACAACAGATTTGGCTAACAAAAATAATGAGAGCGGAATGAGAGATCTTAGAATTTCAACGCAAAATAGATTTGAGAATTGTTGTAGAATTTTTTGATATTGTTATGAAATGATCTCATATGATCCTCTATTTATAGGGTTAGGAAGAGAATTTGAATTTCAATACGGATTTGACTTTTGCCCCGAAAATCAAGGAAGCAATGAATTGGAGCGACAATTAAACAAGTCAAAATGTTGAAATTCGACAGCTGGTAGTCGACTCCCTAGGAGTGGTAGTCGGCTCCCAGAGCGTTTCAGAAGAAGAAAATTTTCCTGCTGGTAGTCGACTCCCACTCTTTGGTAGTCGACTCCCAGAGAAGTTTCTTCTAAAACTCAGCTAGCAAGAGATGTAGTTAACTCCTGGGTGTAATGGAGATTAACTACTAAGGTGAGAAGTAACTAGCAACTGTTCTCAAGAGTTTGAAAATGATTTTAAAAAAATTTAAAACATTTAGCTTCGAAATCATGTGTGTGTGTTATTATTACTTTGGCTTTAACATAATCCTAAGAAAGATGCACCTCACACACTAAAGACTTAGGAAGATTCTTCCCGAAGCTTGATCAGATGATGATGTGAATGTGAGCTTCTCTTGAGATTCTTTTCCATATGAGCCTGAGCTTCATCATTGAGCTAGCAACGATGTCCTTGTCTTTGCTAAGTGACCGTAGATTGTGCTTCTTCGGTGTATGAATAAAGCTTTTCATTCATCGCATAATCTGCATACTTAATTGTAGTGTAGTTAGTACACTAATCTCATTTAGTGTGCTCATCATCAAAACCAGTTGGGGGTGGAATTCAATTTCCATCATTCTTAACCTGTGTTCATGCAATAAAATTAGATGATAACTTTTGAACATAAAAGCTCCAAAATTTATTAGATAAATTTTCGTGTGTTTTGAATTATCCTTAAAATTTTAATTTGATAATTTTAAAAAACATAAAGTTCATGTATTAAAATTATGCGATAATTTTGAACATGAAACAATCAATTTTATTAGAAAAAATTATATGTTTTAAAAATTATGCTTTAAATTTATGTGATAAATTTGCATGTTACGTTTGTTAGAAACATAAAATTAATTATGTGATAATTATGAACTTATTCATGTGATGTTATTAAGTTGTAATTTTAATGGCTATGTTTTATTCTTGCTTATTTGATAACACAAGAAAAGCCTTGTTAGGTTAGCCATTAAAAGCCGTCTAATAATTATAAGATAATTTTAGATTGCTTCTGCTATGATTTAAAATTGTTTTAAATGCCTGATACACGATTAGGATAGCACCATAAAAATCATTCCTTATAATTGATAATGACTTAATAAAAGTTATTAACAAATCCTAATTAATTTTGAATTTTAGGATTCACTAGTCGATATGATTAAATAGTTCTAATAAAAGCCTTTTAGTCTATGGCACACATACAAAAATGATAAGTTTCATTCAATAGACCATGATCCGGTCAATGTGCTTGCCTAAATTTTGTTGGATCACCCTAGCTAGACTGGGGATAAGTGATCCTGGCTTAGTCAATTCCCTAGCCGTATTCCGCTGGACCGTAATGACGTGAATCATGGTTATATGACACCCTGGATTATATCTAAGTCAATTACGTTAAAAATATTTTTCAAGATTATTCGTAGCCCTCCTTGTTTTAGAGGTTGGCAACTATAAGTTCTTTTGATATAGTTGTTGAGCACAATCAAGCTATGTCATAGACACTTTATGAAAACCAACTTCTCAATACATGAGATGTAGTCTAGACTTGACCCAAACCGTCGTGTCATGAATACATCGAGCAACGGCGTAAGTTAAGCTAGACACGAAAACAAGTGTCCGACTAGACTAGTCATTGTGATTTGGATGAGCACACTCATGATCATAAGTGGCTAGGGGTAAAAACCAATAAGAGAGTCATATATGATATGACTGATGAAGAGTCATCTACCAATCGTAGAGTCAAGCAATTTGTTGAGCACACTCTAGGTTGTGAGACTCTGGGTGGTTGGATCTCTTACAAATTAATTTAATTTAATTAAATCGTTCATTATTATGGCTTAAAATGATCGTAAAAATAGTGGGAGGATATAGTTAGATAAAAGCCATTCTATCTATATTTAATATTGAACATATGCTAAACTACGTTAGTTATATGTTTGCCGATGGAATCAAAAACATACTATTCTAAGAGAATAAGTTAACTGGTCAAAATAGTTGATTAATGGAATTTCAACTCAAATTCTAATTGATAGACTAAACTATATTCTCATTGACATTAAATGACCTTCTTAAAGCACATGCTTAAGGACAATGATGTCCTTAAGCTCTAGATCCAACAAATAAATGCACGCTACATGTCACTCGCCTCTATAATTGGCAGCTCAAACATATTGATGTTCAAAAGCATGTTTCTCCATACAATTTGTTGAGTCAACTCAAGGTTGTATGGAAAACGGTTTCGATTCGCATGGTTCGAAAATTCGATCAAATTGTTTGAATCAAACATGAGTGCGTGAGTGGTAGAAGACCGTGTATCCAAATCAGATCATGAGTCAAACAACTTGTTGAGTCAACTCAAGGTTGTGAAGCTCAAGTGTTTGGATACTTTAGGTGCTTGCACAACAAATTATTTTGTTGGGTCGTATAATATCTAAATGAGATTTAGAAAAGGAAGAAGGTACTAAGGAAAGTCAATTGAGAAAAATAGTTTTATTTATCATTAGTAAAGGCATAAGTAGGAGGAACTGAAAATGTGACATATTTGATGTTACGATTTCATGATAACCGTTATACAAAATATATAGATTATCTATGCGTTGGAAAAAGGAACAATTGTTGTTTCTTGGACCATGTAGGACGTCAAACGTATTTTTTGACGAATGTCGTCACCTTGCTTCTGAAGCAATGTTTTTTATGAGTAATTTGTATACCGATAATGTATTAAATGTTAATACATGAATACACATGATAATAAAAAACTTATATGATAAAATAGACTAGGCCGTACCAAAGAGACTAAGCTTCATAAGTCACATAAAGAGGGGTCTGACCTCTCGTATTATGAAGTCTGTTGACACTTGTGAATCTTGTCTCAAAGGTATGATAGCCCAACACCTTCTGTGAGACAGTGGGAGAATGAGTTGAAGAACTCACAGTCTTATACATACGGATGTAGTCAGACATAAGTCTTAAGTAGCCTAGATGAGTTATTTTATTACGAAATGTGTTCTTGCTAAACACAAGTCTGATAAAATACATAACAAAATGACAGAAGTGTTTGAACTGATTCGATTAGATCGAAGAATCAAATACTTAGCTGAATAAATGTTGCGTAATTAAAAGAAATGTGATTTTCTCTCAAGTCAAGTCTCTTAACACATCGGTGTGTTAGAGAGCATGAATCGCACTTTGTTAGACATGGTGCGATACATGGCATGTGACTCTGAGTTACAATCCTCACTCTGGGTTAAGTCCCACATAGTAATTCCAAGGTTTTGTTAAGGTTCTATGCGGACCTTATCAATAAGATATTCATTAAATCAATCGTTAGGAAGTTAAAGGCTTACTCGAGTCTCGTAAGACAAAGAGTCGAGTTAGACATCATAGTAGATGATGGCCTAGACAACTTCCAGGATGTAATTCGGAGTAGGGACTCTGATTAATAACTTGATGCAATCTGAAAAGGTCTGTGCACGTAAATAAAGTATGGACTTTACTTTATGTGCTCAAAGAAAAATGCTTCTTATTATCTGCAAAGAAATCTTCAAGTTAGAAGATAGGTGCAGAAAGAAAGTAGTGAAGTACAACTTGTGTTGGCTGAGAACGGTTTTCATTCTAACTCCTATAAACGGATTATGATGAAACTGTCTCGCCAACATATTTGTACAGATATACTCGGACCGAACTCGATGTAAATGCCAATGATGACCATGAAAACTGGAGCATTCATTTATAGTTCATTTTCTAATATTTATTAGAAGAACGAACTTATATGAATTGGACAGAGAGTTTTCAAGGTCAGTGGGAGCGAATAAAATACATGCGAGGCATCAAGAGGCTGGCCATTTGTTTTGACAAAGTAGTCAAAGAGGTTGACACTTTATCAGAAATGAATATGAACCGTCTAAAATGACCAGTAACTTATTAATGTCGTAAGGTATAATGAGCTGGATGAGATCCAGGAAAACTAAATATTATGGATTCCGAGGGACCAATAGAATTATTTGGATGAGATTCAAATGTGTGGTCTAAGATAAATATAGAAAACCCTTTAAGTCTATAAAGTAGACGTTTTAGCAGATCCACTCACGACGGATCTGCCACGTGAAGTCTGGAAAGACTTATGTGTAAATGCGGTATAAGATACCAGGATAAATGAGCCTGAGTGCAAGTGGAAGATGTTAGGAGATGTATGTCCTCGAGGCAATTTATCTCTGTTTAATTGTACAAACATCTTGTTCAAAATTACAGTAAGCTGTATGGTAAGTAATTTATCTAAGTCAAATCATAATGTAGTTATCATTAGAAACTTAGGTAAAGTCATGTGACTTAATGCAAGGTCAAACATGTATCGAGATGAGGATCTCGATCATGTAGAAGTGCTTGACCGTCTGTAGCATAAGTCTAGAAACGTTCGTGGTCATAGATGTTTTGAGAAAAGGATATCGAAACATCGGATAGACCAATGTGTCTTTGTTTTCATCGTGTAGCGGTGACGATGATCATAGTCATTCGACTTGGCGAAGTTGCAGACGAAACACAGGTGCTCATTGAAGAATGAGTTCACTGAACGACCCAACAAGAGTTATCATATGGTTATGATTGACTAATCTGTCAATGATAACTCTTAGTGATGAGAGGTGAGTTGGTCTTTTAACTTGAGGTCATTATACGAACCTGTACGTGAACAGTGTCACTTAGATCTCAGACCTAGCTTTGAGGCAAGGCCTATTGAAAGGTCTTTGGTTGGATGACATTTGAAACGTGTGAGGAGAGTAATGACCAAGATAGGATTCGTCTCACCCTGGTCAATGGGAGTTAGTGTCGTAGTGTTAGTTCGGTCTTTAGTGAAAACTTTGGCCAGAGTATGTTGGAAGATGTCCAACATTATTTGACTAAAGATCTATGGAGACTATCCGGCTTCGAGCTATTGGGGTTGACAGTTTGACCGTACCCTAGGCTTGAGGTTAAACGACATAGTTTAAACGAAGAGACTAAAACTGCGGTATTCATCACGGACACAGTTAGGGTGGTCCCGACAACACTCATGTCAATGAGTTAACCACATAAGTATGATACTGAAACAGGGACGACAACTACTGCTCGTGGTCACTGCCGTCTGGGGCTTCAAGCCCCACCTGTAGTAGGGTCAGGCTATATGGTCTCACACAGAGTGCGACCTTCGTCTAGTAATAGGTAGAAATTAAGGAGAATAAGCATTCGATGCAAGAGATAGAAAACTGCAAAGAGTTTGCAATTAGCCACTGCATTCAGGTTAAATGATCTTGAGTGCAAGTGGGAGATTTTAAGCATAGATAGAGACTATTTTGCATATGATGCCAACAGAGTTAAATGTTTCGTAAATTATTTACAACCATATTTAATTTAGTAAATTTGTAGAAAAGGTTACATGTATGACGGTATCATTCCGGTCTACACGCAGGTTCAAACCGCGTCAAAATTGGAGTCCAAACGAGTCCTATAAATCAATTTAAAACATGTTTTTAAATAGAAGGCCCAAAAGGTGTGTTTAAAAAGAGTTTTTAAAAGGGAACACACAAAGCCCAAAAGAAAAATTAAAGACCAGTTTTTTTAATAAAAAAAGGCCCAAGCATCGCCCCAAATTTGGGGCTCTGCCACGTGGAGGCGCTGCAGCGCCCAAAATTAGGGCACTGCAGCACATGCACCCCAAAGGGGCTGGGCGGTTTCCGACGCGTGGGGTCCACATTGTGGGCCCCACACAATAGGGTATCGAACCCAAGGATTAATTTTGGGCGGCGGCTCAGTTTTTGCGAAAAACAACTTTTGGGCTGATTTTTGGACACATGTTTGAGGGGTCAAATGGACTCGGATTGACGTGCCGTTTTTTCCTACGCGTTCAATGTTCAACACTCTTCGATTTGATAAGTTGTATCAAATATGAAGATCAACAGTGAGGGAGTTAAAATTCATGGAAGTTTGGCCTTTATGAAAGGCAAACTAACTTGAATTATTTAACTCCAAATATTTAGTCTCACATCGGAAGTGAAGTAAAGGGGAGAGGTCAGTCGCCTATATAAATAGGGGCATGCCCCCTTCCTCAAAACTCATCCCAAGCTCTACATCTGAGCGGCTCCCAAAAGTTTGGAGCATGGTTGGATCTAAGCTTAAATTAAATATTTTCTCCTCTCCCTAAATTTCTGCCTTGCTCTTGAAGGGCTCTAGCAAAGCCCAAAGGGGCTCAGATCAGATCCAAAGTCTTGACGGAGGATCCACTCAAGTGAAACTTTTTTCGGTGTGTGGTTGGCTCAGCGACAAGGGGGTTTCTCGCCTCGGGACGCGGTGCAGTTCGGGAAGAGGTTCGGCTCGGGACCAGGAGCGGCTCAGGAAGCGGTCCCGCTCGGGACGGGGAGCGGCTTGGTACATGGTTCAGTACACCTTGCCAGTGCAAGCAAGGTTCCGGGTATGTAGTTTAATTAAGCATAGTATTTATAATATTGCAGTAGCTTAGATCTATTTTGGGGTGGTCAGACCCACCTCAAGATAGTAGAGATCCTGGCTAAGGTCTTAATATCTTTAGGGTTACATGTTAAATAGTTTAACATTTTTCTGCTGCATGATTTTCTTTTGCCTCTATCGTCCGTCCGACGTAGGACGGGCATAGAAATGTGCCCTAAGGGTCCCTCAAAACCCATCAGCTTTTTCATGCATGCTAGATTTTTCTTTTTTCAACAGATTAATGGTAGAATTACATGCAACAACTTTTTTCTTTTAGTTTATCAACTTCTATTGACATGTTGCAATTATCTTGTTGCAGTTCAAAGTTTGAATTTCTAAGTTTCTCTATAGTGGATTCTAGGCTTTCAATTTCATATTGCATTTCTTTACAAATATTCAAAAGTTCTCTTTTAGTGCAAGATTTTACCTCATCAAGCTCTCTCATTAAGCAGAGGGATGAATCAACAGTCTCTTCCTCGCTATCCTCAGCCCACGTTACTGCCAAAGATTTTCCTTTCTTCTCTGCAATGTTATTCTTTACTTGATGGCAATTCTTCATTTAGTGTCCCTGCTTCCTACATTTAAAACATTGGATTTCATCAGTAGCATTCTGCTCAGAAAAAATTCTATCGGTATTAAATTTATTAGAACGACTAAACCTTTGTGCCATTTCAGCTCTTACCTGCTTGGTCTTGATGTATCTTCTGAAGCCTCTTACCATCAGTGCCTGATCCTCATCAAGTTCATTATGCTCATCTTCCTCAGCTTGAAGAGCTAGTGGTTTGGGAGCCTTAGCCTCTGGTTTCTTTCTTGCTTCAATGCTCTCTATTTCAAGCTCGTGGGACATTAGGTTCCATATCAGTTCCTCCACGCTCAGCTTTGCGAGATCCTTAGCTTCCTGGATAGCTGTGACTTTAAGACGGAACGAGCTTGGCAGCGCCCTCAAGATTTTTCTTTCTTGCTCCAGACTTGAGTATGGTTTTTCCAAGAGTGTTGAAATTATAGACGATGTCTGTGAACCTTGCTAACATCTCTGTAATGGACTCTGTAGGACGCATTCAGAAGCTTTCATATTCTGTGCTCAGCAAGGCAAGTCTGGACTCCTTCACCTGTAACATTCCCCCATGTTTCACCTCCAGCTTAAGTATGGTTTTCCAAGAGCGTTGGAATTATAGACGATGTCTGTGAACCTTGCAAACATCTCTTTGATGGACTCAGCAGGACGCATTCACAAGCTTTCATATTCTTTGCTCAGCAAGGCAAGTCTGGACTCCTTCACCTGCGACGTTCCCCCATGTGTCACCTCCAGCGTGTGCCAAATTTCCTATGCAGTTTGACATTGAGAGATACAATTAAACTCAGCTTTATACAAAGAGCAAATAAGTGCATTCATAGCTCAACCATTCAAAAAAAATGTTATCTATCAGCATTATCCCATTTTTCTTCAGGTTTTAGAATTTCAGTGTCTTTAATTTTAATAGTGGGTGGTTTATAGCCTATTTCAACAATTTACCACACAATATAGTCAACCGACACTAAATAAATTCTCATTCTAGTTTTCCAGTAAGAAAAATCAGTGCCATTAAATTTAGGGGGTCTGACTATAGACTGACCTTCAGTAAAAGCAGAATCTGATATATTCATGGTTTCTACCTTAGATCCTCTAACCTCCTCTGATACCACTTGTTGGATCTGGATCTAAGCCTAGGGAGGGTGAATAGGCTTATAAAAATTCTCGAGATATCATAGGCAATTATTCAGCACAGTCAATCAGAGATAGAGTAAATAAAATCAATCACAGAGTGCACGAGAGATTTACCTTGGTTCGATCATCCCAATGACTTACTCCAGCCCCAGAGCAATTACTAGCATTAATAATGTCAAGGGTAAAACTATAAAGAGATACGAGCACCCACTCTATGCTCACCAAGTTCGTACCGCGCTCACCAAGTTCGTACCGCACTCACCAAAGTGCCAAACACTTACTAATCTAGTAAAAGCTCTCTCCTGACTAGCATAGACTAGTTAAGACCCCAAAACCCCCAAAAAGAATGTTTTAGTAACCTACAAAGATTAACACACCACTACACAAATATAGAATGAAAGTGAGTTAAGAAAAGCTCAATTCGTGTCGGTGTTGTCACCTCTGTCATTCAGCGCTGGTCAGATCTGGTCTGACAATATGTAATCTCCAATCTGAAGTCTCTCTCAGCCACCTTGGATGTCACTGCTAGCAAAGCTCAACTAGGAAGCTTGGATGTCTTCGGCTAGCAAGATGATGCTCTTAGCTAGGGTCGGCAAGGCAATTGTGTAGCTCCTCCTCAGGTCGGCAATGGAGAATTACGGGAGCAAGGCTGTGGTTGACAATGGCTTAGCACTAGGCTCCCCTTGTGTCGGCAATCAATGTTGCATGGCTTGTGCTCGGTCAGCAAAGGAAAGATGCATCTACAAGCTTCGGTCGTCCATCATCAAGTTCCTACAAAGAAGCACATGGAAGAGTCAATGCTAATAGAAAGTAAACATTAAAATCAAGTAAGCAAAAGTGAATTGTCTCCCCTGTTGAAACTTGCGGCTTGTGCTCCTAGATGATTTGTAGAGGGTAGTCAAAGATTGCGGCTTGTAGTCTTTTGCTCCAAGAAAAAACTTGCGGCTTGTAGGCTTTGTATGTTGATGAGCTCTAGACCTTAGGGATGAAACTCTTCTTATGCTTGCTTGGAGATTTGCAGCTTGTAATGTTGTTTGAAGGTCAAACTTTGTGGCTAGATCTTGAAAGAATGAAGAAGCTTGGTAACTTGAAATTGTGAAGGCTAGAGGGATTCGAACTAGCCTTGGGGAATCAAGCAACCTAGTCTTTGAAGTCAATTGTTGCGGCTTGGAGTTTTGCTTGAGAGATGAGGTCACAAGTTGCGGCCTTGTTCTTTTCTATTGGCATGGGAAGTCAAGGATTGCGGCTTGTATGGAAGGAGGTGCTTGCGGCTTGTAGAATGAGAATGTAGCTGGGGATTCTTTTGGCCTTGGTAGCATGCGGCAATGAAGCTTGGCTAGGGTTTTAGCCGGCCTCCCTTTGATCTCCTTTGTGCTTGTGGCCTCCCCTGTTTCTTTGTTTTTGTCGCAACATATCTCTCTCCTTTGATGGGGGTTTATATAGGAGTTTGTGGAGATCAATTAGGCTTTAGGGGAATCATGTAATAATATGAGATTGGATGGAATTCAAACTTGAAAAGGATTTGAAATAATCATACAGAAGATCTCTTTGAATCACAATAGGATTTGGATTTTGAATTTGATTGCAATAGGATATGAATTTGAAGGGCAATGGGATTTGATTTGATCACCATTGGTTTTCATCCTTATCTCTCCATCTTTGACTGAGTCATCTTTTCATATGAATTAGAAATTTCACCATCACTTTGACTAAGTCCCCCTTTGAGTATTTACGAGCTTGCCACTCCTGAAAACACTTAACACATACATCAAAATGTTCACACACGTTTGTTATCATCAAACACAAATTCATCGATCATTGTGTCCAACTACTCGTTGTATCCAACAAAAGGTTCTAAGATTTCACTGACGGTTCACTGCAACCATAAAAAAATTGGCTTTCGCTGACGTTATTGCTGACGGTAGTTTGTACTGTTAGTAAGTGTTTAACTTTCACTAACGGCGTACAAATGCCGTCAGTAAACGTCTGGATTTATTGACGGTATATTGGGTCGTCAGTAAAGAACCATCAGTCATCGCCTCATTTCTCTGACGACTCTGTTGGTAAATGTCAGGTTTTACTGATGCATTTTTCAGCTGTCGTTGACAGTACATTACCGCTGACGGATTTTCCTTGCCGTTAGTGACTGTACATCATTGCTGACGGATTTCCTTTTCTATGAGTAAAACCGAGTAAAATCGGACCTTTACTGACGGTGGATAAGGCCCTCAGTAAATGTTTTGTCAACAAAGGCCTATTTTCTTGTAGTGTGGGTCAGAATAGGTTGCCGCTACATTGGCTTAATCGACCCATCAAGCGAAGCCAAATCCATTATAATAGAGAAAAATTTCATTACCAATATGAAGAAATAATGGTGACAATGGATAACTATGCCTTATTCCATGATTACTTGAAACGAATCCTGATGGAAAACCATTAATGAGTACCAAACAATTGGGCTAGATATGCACTCTCTGATCCAATCTATCCAATGAGAAAGGAACCTCATTTGATGCATCATGAAATAGATGAACTCTCTATTGACAAAGTTAAAAGCTTTTTTGAGATCCACCTTGAGACATAATCTGCTACCAAGTGGCTTATTGAGATCTCTGGTAAGTTCATTAGCCAATAAAGAGCAATCACTGATGATATAATCCTTTAGAAAAGCAGATTGATGTTGAGATATTAGCTCATCTATGTCTTTCTAAATTCTGTTACAGAGGACTTTAGATATGATCTTGTAGAGCACAATGCAACAAGAAATATGCATGTAGCCTGTTAGAGAAAATCCGATTGTTTCTTAGTGACCAACTAAAGGAATGTATTATTAAGTTCCTTCAAAATTTTCCTTGATGTAAAGAAATATTTCATAGCATTTATCACATCACAACCTACCATCTCTACATTAGACTGATAGAAGAATGCATTGTAATCTTCTGGTCCTAGAGCCTTATTAGCTCCCAACTGAAAAAACCATAATCATATTTCCTCAACAGAAACATGTCGAATAAGCCAAGCAGCAGCTCGATCAGTTAACTGTCTCATAACTCCTGCTAATGTGGCGTAACCAACCCTCAGCCTCTAAATAAATCGGATCAACATGATCCCATGTATGCACACACAAATGCAAGAAACCATAGCCTCCTTCATCCAACTTGGAATTGAATTAAGCTTCGGAGGTGAATCCGAGGCCATACACTTTGATCTGTTCTTCTCTTTGTTTTAGGTGGGAGGTGAGCATCTTGGCCCAGTCAAACCCTGCCGAGGCTTTCTATTGGTGTGGGATCCTCGCATCCAACGACGCGACAGTTTTCTGCATCAATAGTTTCTAATAAGGGAATATGATAAACAAGCACCGGTGCACTCTTGAAAAAAAAAATTATATAATAGTGTTCCCTATTTTTTGACTTTATCAGGATATTTTCATAATACAATATTAGTTGTTATATTGAAATTCTATTGAAATATTGTTTATTTAATTAGAATAATATTAGACTATTATTAAATTAAAATCTCAATTGATTTGGCATATACATCATTTGTTTCATCTTAGTTAAAACTCATCAAATTAAAATCTTAAAACATGTAAAAAAACTTTTAAAGCAAACAAATAAAGAAAGAAGCCATACATGTATAGAATAGTAGTTCACATCAAATTATAATTCCGGTATGGTTAAAAAGAAAACATTTTAATACAAAATAAGATAAAATTCATATCAAATATTTAATGTTTCATTCTTGTTAGAAAAGACATTAAAATTTATAATTTTTAACTTTAGTATTAGCATAACCACGTTAATTTAGAGTTCCAATGAAATTCTAAAGGATTAAATAAACCATTTGATGATTGAATTTCATTTGCAAATCATACACGCTTAAAGCTACAATATATTTTAATTATATAGTTTAAGACCGTTGCAGGGTAAAATCCACTAACACTGAATTTGTTTTGAAATGAGAATCACGGGTACAATGAGTACATGTTTAGGGGGTTAGACGAGGCTAATCACGATTGGAAGGCGCTTTGCAGATGGAAAGCCCAAGGTCGCCCTTCAATCGGTGTGAGTCGCCTATCTAATGGAGTTGAACGCCAGAGGTTGCCTCAACCGTCGGCAGCAGAGGCAAACTACCTGCAAGAAGAACAACTCGTCAGAAAGGCGGGGTTGGGATCCAGCCCGTAGCCTCTCCGATGCTTAAGTCAGTGGGTGACTGTATGGAGAGCATCGAACACCCAAGGCGATCTTTGAGGCAGATCGGCACTTGTGTGGTGAGCTGGTGTGGAAGATGCGAATATGTGGAAGATATTCGACCTTGTGTGTAAATAGATGTCTTAGGAATTCTTACAGATTCGCCAGCCCCTTTCTCGTTGGAGGAGAAGGGGTATTTATAGGCTGCTGGAGTCGGTTGCTTTAGCTGAGCTGGCAGTGTCAGGGGTCCGGCTAAGAATGTCATAGCCGAACGTGTCAGGCGCACTTTTGTCAGGTCGTCAGAGCCGTAATGTCAAGTGTGCTTTTGTCAGGCTGTCGGGCAGCGAAACGGCTAGGCACTCTTTCGGCAGGCGGTCTGGCGGCGAAGCGGCCAGGTGCGTTTTTGTCAGAGTTGTCTGTTGTGAAACTGCTAGTGGCGTGTCGTCTTCCTCTGTGGGCGGACTTCACCTGGATGGGGAGGTCGGTGAGCTGCATCTGGGGCGAGTCGGGGTAGGTCGTCGGTACGCAGAATGGGTCCTCTCCAGTTTGATTGACGAGTCTGTAGCTATACTAGCGCGGCTACTCAGTGCCTCAGCGAGCTTCTCTTTGCCTTGGCGAACTGGGCCTTGTTGTGGAGATTTGGTGGGCTAAGACTTGGGCTTTAGAGATGCGGGTCCAGATCAGGTTGGCCGATCTTGAGGTCATAACAGTTTCCCCCGTCATTCGAGTTCGAAATGGGAAGTCCAGATCGGCTCGGATGATGCACTACGCTCTATTGGATGACAGCTGTAACATTAAATGCGAGTCGACCACTGAATCTCTGAAGTCATCATGACGATTCGGTAGCGGGGAGATATCGAAGCGCCCCTGCCATTCGGCACACGACACGTGTCGCGTACGGTCCTGGCGAGAAGCTGAGACGACACCTCCGCTTCAGATCTTGCCACGTGACCCACTCTCGACAGTAGAGATCGCCTGACGCTTGTTATAAAATAAGGAGGGGGAACGGTCGAAAGCTCCTACTTTTGAATTTGAAATTTCCCTTCGGTCTTCGTGTTCAAGCATTCGCAGCCAATCTTGCTTCATCGGAGCTTCTGTGATATCTCCCTTAGGTATCCCCTTCTTCTTCTTATCAGATGACTTATCCTGGACCCTCTTCTTCTAACAGACATGCTGAGAAGAACTTCGACGAATTCATTGATGTTGGCTCCGAGGGGACGAAGGAACAGGCGGTGTCGGTGATGTCTTGGCCAGAGGAGTGGGAAGCAGCCTCCGATATCCCCTCGACGTCGATGGCCCCTAAGAAAGCCGAAAAGACGGGCCCAAGGCCAACCGTCGGCGGGGCTACGACAACGGTTCCGATAGAGATCCTGCCCATAGCTCCCCATACAAATCACATCAGTCGCGCCGAGATTCGTTCCAAGTATATCCAGCCGCCCTATAACGTTCGCCTCCATACCCTTGATGAACGGGTCTATTCGCCTAGGGACAACGAAGTCGGGGTCTATGTTCTGACCTTCGATCTCGGGCTTCGATTTCTGCTCCACCCCTTCTTCCTGCTCATGCTGAACTTCCTCGAGCTTCCGATCTTCCAATTGATGCCGAACTCGATTAGCACCATGGTGGGGTTCCTTGTTACCTACTTCGGTAGTGGCATAGATCCGACCCTGCCGCTGTTTCAGCATTTCTTCAAAGCGAAGCGGCAAGGAGCGTATTACTATGTCAGTGCGACGAGGGACTGACAGCTTGTCGTCGACATGCCGGGTAAAGTAAGTGAGTGGAAAGAGAAGTTCGTCTTCATCTCGACGCCGGTGGACTTGTCTCTGCAGACGAACTGGGGAAGGTTGAATTCTGCCATGAACAAGGAGGTGACTCTAGTGGGCAGGATCTGGAGAATTCCAAAATCCTATCAGAGATCCCTCGCGAACTCTGGATACATGCGAAGCTGGTCAAGGAGCACCAGCTTACCCTCCATATCTGGCTGGAAGGTACTACGATCTAAGTGATCTTCTTCATCTTTGCCCACCCTGATCTCTTTTCTTTTTGCAGGTGCGGGCATGAGTTTGTCGAGGGACAAACTGATGAGGATGACCATGGAGGGGGCGTCAGCCGAGGGATCGGTGCCCAAGGGGCAGGCGGCCCCGGTCAAAGGCAAGGCGATGATGTCGAAGAGCATGCCAAAGAAAGTCGGGCAGAAGCGGGGCCTGGAAGAGGCGCCTGTTGCACGGACTGAGGAGGAGGAACAGAGCAAGATGCCGAAGAAGAAGGCGCCCGCCGTAGCTGTTCCTCCCCCCCGTGCGAGCGAGGTGGCGTCGGGCAGCTCGGCCAAGCCCGTGGCAGTCGAAGAGTCGGTGGCCGATCTGACGATCGCCACGCCCCAGGGCCCGCTGGCTCAAGCCAAAGCTACAGGGGTCGAGCATTGGCCCTTTGGATGTCCCTCTGGGAAGCAGGGGAATCTGGACTCGAGGACGCCGGGGCATCCAAGTTGTGAGGCAGCGCTCGCCTGCTTCAAAGCGAAGAAAGCCGAGGTCCTGGCGATCCCGAAGATCGAGATCTACCGATCGGGCTACCCGGTCGGTGCCGAGGAGTCGTTGTTCGAATACGTCGGGGTCACGGCCCGTCTGGCAGAGAACGGTTTACTACCTAGGGACCGGGAGTCTCTGTGTAACGTTGGTCGCGAGTGCCTCTGCGGCACGGTGATATGGCACAACATGCAGGTTTGATGCTTTCCTCCACTCATGTTGCCGATCTGCATTCTTTCAAGCGGGCTCATGTGTTCTTTTCCTATTATAGGCTGTGGCGACGATGACCTACTTGCAGCACCACACAAACGTGGGTGTGCTCCAGGTGACCCTCAACTGGAAGAGGGCGGAGCTACAGGTGGACACAAGTGAGCGGCAGAAGAAGGGCACTGAGCTTGAGGAGGTCGCAGAGCTGCTAAGGAAGAGGTCGACGGAGGTGGGGAAACTCTGAAAGTTGCACGCGGCCCAGAAGGATGAGATGGAGAAGAAATATAAGATAACGGATAGTCTTGGGCGGCGGCTGGAGGAGGCGGAGGCCCAAATGGTCACTCTGGAAAATGCACATGCCGCGGAGGTGGAGGCGAAGGGGCGTGAGATTGCCGTGCTTGCACGTCAGGTGGCGGTTCTGAAGGAGGTTGATCTCGAGGCCGCGAAGATATATGCCATCCTCAAGTACCAGAAGGATGAGCTTCTTCCCATCATGAAGGAGATCCGGGTCAAGAGCATGGCGGAGGCCCGAGAGGTGAGATTGCAGGTGGGCCTTCAGGCGGGCCTCGAGAAGGCGGGGAAGAGGCAGAAGAGGATGCATCCCGGGCTGTAGATCGACTTCTCTGCGTTGATGGTGGCCTCGGATGGCAAGGAGGAAGGAGAAGCCGGGGAGGCAGGTCCAGCAGGCGGCGATGTCGACGTCCAGGGGGAGGTCGCAGCGACATAGCCAGCGGAGACCGAGGCCGCATCCCATGTGGATGTGCCATAATGCGGTTGGGGAAGGGTAGCATGAAGCCGGTCTCGGGGCCAGACATAGGACCTAGTGTGGGAATCTTAATATAAATGTAAACTTTAACTTTTAATGAAATATACCTTATGTGGTTCGCCTTGTTTGTGCTTGTGTTGTTGTTTGCCACTATTTTTGCCTTTGTGTGTATGCTCCCAACTTTCTGCTTGGAAGTGGCTACTGCCCCGGAGAAGTGGAATGTTGTGGAGTTTGAGTGTGATTGAGTTGGCGAAGCTCTTTGTGGAGATAGATCACCTCCAGGGTCTTTTGAGGGTGTTGCACGTGGTCGACCCCTCATTTACAACTTTCGTTTGAATGGCGAACTGCCCCAGAGGTCTTCAAGGTCGCGGGTATGGAGTGACCCCGTATTTATAGCTCCGATGTGGGTGGTGAACTGTCCCGGAGGTCTTCAAGATCACGGGTATCGAGTGACCCCGCATTTATAATTTTGGTTTGATGGCGAACTGACCCGGTGGTCTTCTTGAGGGTGAATTTCAGGCAGAACCCTTCTTCAAGCCCCTGCCCAGTTTGGTTAGTGAAGCCCGACACGCTATGGGTAGCTGCACCGTGAACTGCCTCGGTGGTCTTCCTGAGGGCAAATTTCAGGCAGAACCCTTCTTCAAGCCCCTGGCCGGTTTGGTTAGCGAAGCCCGGCACGCTATGGGTAGCTGCACCACGACCTGCCCCGGTGGTCTTCCTGAGGGCGAATTTCGGGCAGAACCCTTCTTCAAGCCCCTGGCCGGTTTGGTTCGCGAAGCCCGAGATACTATGGGTAGCTGCATCGCGACCTACCCGGGTGGTCTTCCTGAGGGCGAATTTCGGGCAGAACCCTTCTTCAAGCCCCTGGCCGGTTCAGTTAGCAAAGCTCGGCATGCTATGGGTAGCTACACCGCGACCTGCCCCGGTGGTCTTCCTGAGGGCGAATTTTAGGCAGAACCCTTCTTCAGGCACCTGACCAGTTTGGTTAGCGAAGCCCGATATGCTATGGATAGCTACACCACGACCAGCCTCGGTGGTCTTCAAGATTACAGGATCGAGTGACCCCGCATTTATAACTTCTGTTTGGGTGGCGAACTACCCCGGAGGTCTTCAAGAATGCGGGATCGAGGGACCCTGCATTTATAACTCCGGTTTGGGTGGCGAACTGCTCGGTGGTGTTCAAGATTGCGGGATCGAGTGACCCCACATTTATAGCTCAGGTTTGGGTGGCGAACTACCCGGAGGTCTTCAAGATTGCGGGATCGAGGGACCCCGCATTTACAACTCCGGTTTGGGTGGCAAAATGCCCCAGAGGTCTTCAAGTTTGCGGGATCAAGTGACCCCGCATTTATTACTCCAGTTTGAACGGCGGGCTGTAAATTTAGTTTGCATAATACATATATAAAAACAAAAACACAAGAGTTTACTTTCTTGGAGGGAATCTGAAACTTTTATTCAAACACCACGTTGGTACTAATACATAAAATTACAAATTTTATTCATAATACTTGAGTAGGTGTTGGGCGTTCCATGGATGAGCTAGCTCTTCGCCCTCCATGTTCCAAAATCGAAGTAGCGGGTCTTATGACGTCTGCAATTTTATAGGGCCCCTCCCATTTGACGGAAAGCTTTCCGTGATGGCCGACCTCGGGTTTGAAGGTGGCGTCCTTGAGGACGAGGTCGCCGACTCTGAAGCTTCGCTTCTTCACCCTTGAATTGTAATACATCGCCATCCTTTGGCTATGCTTGATAAGACATGTTAGCGCACGATCTCTTACCTCATCGCGTAGTTCGGCATTGAGCCCGAAAAATTAATTATTTTTTCCCCAAATTTTTTTATAAAACCACATCTCAACCGTTGATTTGTTAAGATTAAATCTGAACCGTCTTTCTATCAACCCTTTTGTCCTAGTCAGCTTGTCCTAGTCAGCCCTAGAATTCAAAAAAGGTTGTCAAATGTAATATAGATATAGATAGATAGATGGATATATATATATATATATACACACACATGGACACTTGGTCCTGGATTTCCAAGGCTCCTTCTCTCCACAACGCCTGGGAGGGCGCTAGGGTTATTAGACCCCTCTTTCCTCATTGCAAGGTGGTGTGGTTTCAAGGGCACATCCCCAAGATGGCTATCACTTTACTGCGGGCTTTTCACGGGAAACTCCTCACCCGTGACAAGCTCGTGAAATGGGGATTGCCTACTTCACCCTTCTGTGTTTTATGCTCTGATAATATTCATGAAGATAGAGACCGTATTTTCTTTGAATGCAGCTATACTAAATATATTCTTTGCAGGAGCTTCCTCAAGCTTGGGATCACCTCTCCCCTGCCAGCATCCCTGGTTGGAATTAGTGACTTAATCATGGGCCAGTTTCGCAGTCAAGATAACGTGGGTAAGCTTGCCAGAATGGTTCTGGCTGCGATGGTTTGGCATATATGGAGGGAAAGAAATATGAGAATCTTTGAAGGTTCTAGACAGCTTCAGACTCTCCTGTTCGACAACATTGCTGATGATGTCAGAATCGCCTTGCGACATGTTGAGTGGGATCCTGAGGATGATGGTGCCCCCCCCCCCCACGGAACTGGGGGTTCATAGACTAGATAGGCTATACTTGTATTTTTTTGTTTTCTTTTGACCTACGGATAGCGGAAGGTGTTTTGTTTTTGTTGGGATGATGGCGCCTGTGCCTCTACTCACATTACAAACATCCTTCTTCCACCCGTGAGAGTCCTGTATTTTTTCATGAGCTTAATAAAGAATGCAAAGCATATTCTCCAAATATATATATATATATATATATATATATATATATATTTTTTTTTGAAGAATATGCTTTGCATCTTTATTAATCTCAAGGAAGAATTACAAGGAACTCACGGGTGGAAGAAGGATGTCCGTATGATGGATAGAGGCACAGGCGCCTACACCCAACCATACAAAACACCATCCGCTACCCGTAGCCCCAAAATAGAAAACAAAATTACAAATAACATCAATCTAGCCTAAAAGACCCCAGTTAGAGGGGATAGGATCCTCATCCTCATGCTCCCAAGTTATATGTCTCAAGGCGATTTTAATATCCTCAGCAATAGCATCAAATAGCAAAGTCTGCATTAGACAAGATCCTTCAAATATTCTTCTGTTGCGCTCTCTCCAGATGTGCCATATTAAAGCAGATAGAACCATCCTGGCCAGCTTGCCCACACTATTCATACCATTAAACTGCGCAAGAATCAAATCTCCAATCCCTGATAATGAGGATGGCAAGTCAGTGGTGATCCCCAACTTAAGGAAGCTCCTGCAAAGGAGGTAATTAGTATAACTACATTCAAAAAATATATGATTCAAATCTTCATGAATGTTGTCCGAGCATAAAACACAATAAGGAGAAATAGGGACTCCCCATTGGACGAGCTTGTCACGAGTGAGGAGTTTCCCGTGAAAAGCTCGCAAAAGCGTGATGGCCATCTTGGGGATATGTCCCTGAAACCAGACAACTTTATAGTAAGGGAAGAGGGACTTGATGGCCCTCGATCCATCCCAAGCATTGGAAAGTGAAGGAGATTTAGTAGCCCAGGACCAAGAGTCGGTGCCAGAGGACAAGGTCACCCCCACAATGATGTGACGCACAGCAGTAAGAGAGTGGCAAGACATCCAGCCCTCATTAGACCAATAGTCACTAACCATCTTGTTTTCTTCCCCAGCAGGGACATCATAAGCATCGCTAAGAGGCCCACAGGGAAGCCAATTATCATGCCAGAAAAGAGTAGAAGATCCATCTCTGACTTTACGCTTAATGAGTTTTTTGGTGAACTCACGACAATGAAGAATGAATTTCCAGGTGCCAGATTGCATGGGATGAGCCTTGGCACAAGATAAACTCGTGCCATTCATATACTGATTCCTCATATGAGAAGCCCAAATACCTTTGTGAGTAAGCATGCGCCAAGTCATTTTAATCCCATAAGCAGTGTTAAGTTCAGTGAAGTCTCTGATCCCCACACCCCCCTCTTGCTTGGGAGCACACAAATCATTCCAAGCCCATAAGTGGTTTTTCCCCCATATAAATTTCCTACATAAGGAGGTAAGAGTGCATATCACAGATTTGGGCATCCGAAAAGCCTGCATCCAAAAACTGACCATGCCATAGATAACAGTTTTAACCAACTCAATGCGCCCAGCTATGGAGAGTAAGGTTGAGGACCACCCTTGGAGCCTTCCCTTGCATTTATCAATCAAACGGCTGTACATGGCAGCATTAGGATATTTAGGAGATAAGGGGAGACCCAGATATGTGAATAAAGACTGCACACGCCTAACCCCCAAAATATCCGCAAGGCTATCAGGACCTTTAACCCCTTTGCTAAAAATGACAGCGCTTTTATCCCAATTAACCTCGAGCCCAGTCATGGCTTTAAACTCAGTGAGGAGGACTTTGAGCCCCTCAAGAGATCTAGAGTTGGCCCGACAAAAAACAAGCAAATCATCAGCAAAGAGTAAGTGAGAGACCGCCCCAACTCTATGCATAGGTAAGATACTGCGAGAAGCATTGGCTCTAGCCATGAGTAATGAAAAAGCCTCCATCACAATAACAAAAAGGTAGGGAGAGAGAGGGTCGCCTTGCCTCAGCCCTCTATTAGATTGGAACATACCATAAGGGGATCCGTTGATCATAACAGAAAAGGAAGGAGTGGAAATACACTCACAAATCCAGCTAATAAATTTGTGTTTGAACCCCATCTGGTGAAGCATATAGTATATGAATTCCCTGTTCACGCTATCAAAGGCTTTCCGAAGATCAAGTTTAAGGCAGGCCCTAGCCCCCATAGGGTTATTAAACCCCCGAATATGCTCATGAGCCAGTAACGCACAATCCGCAAGTAACCGGTCTTGGAGGAAGGCCGCTTGGTTTGGAGAGATGAGCTCGATAACAGCTCTACTCAAACGGTTACAAAGAATCTTGCTTATGATCTTATAAAGGACATTGCAGCAGGATATAGGCCTGTAATCCCCAAGTTCAGAGGCATTAGCATTCTTAGGAATAAGGGTGAGGAAGGTGTGGTTAATCTGCCGAAAGAGTTTCCCCGAATTGAAAAAATTGAGGATAGCAATAGTGACATCATTGCCAATAATATCCCAATACTGCTGATAAAAGAACCCGTTGAAACCATCAGGGCCCGGGGCTTTGTCAGCCCCAATTTGAAAGACAGCTATTTTAACTTCCTCAGCAAGGACCGGCCTCTCAACCCAATCAGAGGCGTAATTAGTGAGAACTCTTTTAGGTATAAGACAAGGAAAAACCCTCCAGTAATCAATCTGATTATATAAGGCAGAATAGAACTTAGGAGCTTCAATCTTAAGCAACTCAATAGTGTCATTCTGAGAGCCATCCACAGCAATAAGGTGCCCAAGATTATTGAGATTCTGTCTAGCCTTCATAGCAGTATAAAAGAACCTGGAATTGCAATCACCAAGATGGAGCCAATCTTGCCTACTTTTTTGTTTAAGGATGGATTCCTCTATATCGATGGCCTCCGCGAGTTGCTTAATGAGGCCAATCTCTCTCGATTGCAACTCAGGGCAAGAGTGAAGCAGGGGATTGTTTTGAACACTACCAAGCTCAACTCGGATTTTGGCAATATCATTCAAATCTCTAAAAGAGGTTCCAAATTTCTTAAGACCTATTTTCAGATGCTTAAGCTTAGCAACAAGTCTAATCATCGGGCAACCCCTAACCCGGAGATGCCAATGTTCTTTCAACATATCAAGGAAGTCCGGGCTACGGTGCCAAGCATTAAAAAATTTAAACGGCTTGGGATCCGTCCCCCCCACCCGATGGGTATGAATGATAAGCATGGAATGATCGCTAGATCCCCCCGCACTATATTCACAATAAGAAGCAAAGAGAACATTAATCCAAGAGTTATTGCAAAAGGATCTATCAAGCATAGCCGAGATGCGTCTCTGCCCAATACTGCGGTTATTCCAACTCAGAGTGTTGCCAGTGGTTTTGAGCTCCAAAAGACCGCAAGTATTGATACAATCGTTGAATTCATCAATGATGTGACCCCCTATCATCCTGCCCCCAACCTTATCCATGGAATATCTAACACAATTAAAGTCCCCTCCCATAATCCAAGGAGTACTTTTAAAATTGGAAGAAGCAACCATAATATCCTTCCAAAGATTCCTACGCTTTTGATAAGAGTTGGAAGCGTAAACCACAGTCATTACCATAACAAAGCCCGCGGTGTTAATGCAATTCACAGAGATAAGCTGCTCCGACATTCCAACAAACGTGCAATTCCAGGCAGCGGGGTTGTACATAATCACAATGCGACCACTAGGATGCGCAGACCGGTTATCAACCGACACCCAATCTTTAGGGAAGACTTTAAGGATTCTATGAGCATTAGCGGCGGTAACTTTGGTTTCAAGAAGACCAACAATAGATGGAGCAAACTTCCGGACCCGGAATTTGAGCTCATTACGCCTAGCGACGTTGTTAAGCCCCCGAGTATTCCATATAAGAAGGGTCATTGATCTAGAGTAGGGGGATGCTTAACATCCCGATTAATTCTAGTGCTTTTACGGGTGCCCTTAGAACCCCCGTTAGGCCTCTTACGCTCATTACTTTTCTGTTTCAGCTCAACTTGCTCATCATGCCAAGCTTCATTGATGATAGTCATGCTATCAGGCTCCTCATCGGATTCGAAGGCATCCTTAGAATTATTAAGGAGGGAGGCGCTATTCCGGGTCAGATTCGGCTTACTTAGGATATTGAAGGGATTATTGCTTGGCTGGGGCTTGCAAATCCTAGGGGACACCTTAGTCGAAGCGGTGGGCGAGCACGGTTTGGCGACCGTACACCCCAAAGTCACAGAGACCCCCGACCCTTCCCCCCCTATATTATTAGAGGAATCCTCTTTAGTGTTACACATGTCATCCATCACCCTCTCGCAGCTAGACGCAGCTAGCTCCTGTTTCTTGTTACAACAAAGATTCTCAATATCAGGGCCCAAGATGCCCTCAACCAATCCTATCATATCTTCAGCGCCTATGTCCCGATCACGTGGATGTCGCTGCTTCTCCTCTCCGTCACTAGCATAGATGACTCCTTGATTATTGCCTCTGTCCTTGCTCATAGTCGGAATAGGCGAGGAACGCTGCTCCTTGCTATTACAGCCTGTACTACTAGTCGCAGCTAGTTTATTTACATCTCTAGCACCCCCTCTTTCTATACTATTATACAAGCTAGTCATATCCCCCCGTCCTTCATTCGTACATGCCCCTCTACCCTTATTACAGATTCCTACTTCTTTAGTTACAGTCTCAGCAACATCATTGCCGCCCTTGTCTCCGCTGCTTCCCCCCATTCCCTTATTACATTCCCCCACTACAGTATTAATATACACCTCAGTACAATCCCCAGCACCCTTACTACAATCTCCAAGTCCCTCCAGATCAACAGAAGTCTGGGTAACAATAACGCCTATAGCGCTCACATCATCCACAGGCTTTACGGGAACATGAACAGAATTCCCCTTCTCAAGTTTTGAATAGGGACACTGCTCCGAGCAATGCCCAAAACAGATGCAGGTAGTACAGCGGGGGGGCTCGCATTCGTACCTGACATCAACGTCGATCACCGCAGTATCCCCTAGTTGCACGGAGATTGATCTTGGGAGAGGGTCTTCCGCTTTGATCTCGATCAAGCACCTGGCATAAGAGAGCCGCTCCAGCTTTGCCGTCGCACGGTCCAAGCAAATAGGGACTCCAACGACGCTCGCAATAACATTGAGGATCCGGATCGTCCACAGATTTGTAGGGAGATTTGGGAACTGTACCCAAGTGGGAACCGCCGTAAGGAGATCTCTTTCAAACCCCGCTTCCGCGCTCCACCTTTGCAACACCACGAGCCTCCCGTCAAACAGCCAAGGGCCGCCGTGTAATACCACATCTCTGTCTTCCTTAGTCTCAAATCGGAAGAAGAAGAAGCCGTTATCACGAGAAAAAATTTTTACCTCACCCTTAGTCCTCCATGTACGCATCGCCCAAGCTTTAATTTGCCCATAGTAGGGGATGTCACCCACCACATACCCTACGACAGTATTCTCCCAACGTTCAACACCTTCAGCCAACATTTCCTCAGTCAGCACCGCCACAGCAATTCCGTCTTCGTCGATGTCCGGATGGACGAATGTCATGCTCAGAGAGTTAGTCACATTCCTTGAACTAGTACAGACTTCAGACCATGATCGCTTCTCAGCATTAGCACTGATCTTCAGTGGGATCTTCGGCCTCATCGCTCTTCTTTCAAACACTTTACGTGCGTCAAATCTCTTCCCCAATTTAATCTCCGGGTTCGAAGCACCATCGCGCTTGGGGCCATGTGGGAACGGTCTGTTGGTCTTCCTTCCTACCACCTTCCATCCACCATCAACAGCTTCATTCTCCGATGAGATCGGAACGCCACCCGACATCAGAGCAAGCAGCCGTCAGGAAGGGAAAGATACACAAGCAAGAACACCAAGACTACAGATCGGGGAGCTTAATCAACCAGATCTTAGATCCAGAGTGACTCACCCTTGGGATCAAGATCTACGACAGATCTTGATCCAGAAATCGCAGAGATCAACAGTGCACACACCAGGAAAACACGGCTGCCTTCAAATCTCAGATCTCAGGTGCAAGTCTCCCCTCGGATCTCAGAAAAAGAAAAGAGAGGATTAAGATGCAGAAATCTCTAAAGAAGACACCGAAAAAACGGCGATCGAGCTTACCGCCGGATCGGGATCTTACTCCAAGATCCCGATCCGTCAAGAGGACACCGAGTAGATCAGATCAACACCGTCAGGCAAGATCCGACAGATCGACGCTGCTAGCCTCTCGAACCTCAGATCTAAACTCAGATCTTCAAACGAGGAGGAGGAGTTCGCTCGCACGCCAAAGATCGATGAAGGTCAGGAACAAGAGGATCGCCGCTCGAACGCCGAAGACAACCGCCGAGCCAGCCGCAGAGGCGGCCGGCGAGCGACGCCGCTCGCGAAGAAAGCCTCAGAGCTTCTCACTCTAGAAACGGAGAGAGAGAAACTCGCTAAGATATATATATATATATATATATATATATATATATATATATATATATTCAATTCAGTTCTTTTGAGCTCTATTTTTTTATCCAAGGCAAGACACATCATCCCCCGTAGATTTTCAGTTAATTTTTCCTCCTACATTCACTTTTCGATATTTCATAAAAGATGACTCAAAATGTACAACAATATTTAATACTTGTAGGAGTGGCAATGTAGGTGTAGAAATCAAATTATTCAAATCATTGAACATGTCATGGTTATTTAGAAAATCAAACATGCACATGTAGCTATAACAATAATACATCAATTTCTACATGAATATGAATATAGTTCATTAATACCAATTTAATGATTCAAAGAAAGATACACATTAAGCACCATTTTTATGGCTTTTATATTTTTCATTTTTTTGTTTTGATTTTATACAGAACTAAAGCCTCCTAACAAGCAAATGCTAGAACACAAACAAAACAAATCAAGCACACAGAAACATATTATGAAGGTATACATTAAGCTCAAGGAAGAAACCATACCTTTGCGTTGTCGTTTGGCTAAGGAATTTTTTAATGAAATGCGATGTCCAATCCATAGTTTCTTGCCCCTCTA
The DNA here is from genome assembly GCA_030789695.1 of Scilla litardierei. Taxonomy (NCBI): domain Eukaryota; kingdom Viridiplantae; phylum Streptophyta; class Magnoliopsida; order Asparagales; family Asparagaceae; genus Scilla; species Scilla litardierei. Next base: position 229,039,009 of record CM061141.1, on the reverse strand, counting down.
TCTTACCTACAGGGAAGATGTTATGTGTGACCTTGGAATCTAACAAGGTCCACTCATGTTAGTCATCAAACTCTTAGGAACCCAAATTTACTTAAATTTAATATTCTTGTTACTATATTTGCAATAATGAGACGTATGACCAACACTACCACAAGTAAAGCACTTTGCATGATTATTTCTTACTTTGGTTGTCTCATTGTGAACTCTCTTATATTTTGGATTTTCAACATATTCCAAATCATATCCAAGTCCACGCCTATTATTGCCATATATTTGGTTTCCAAGAATTATATCCAAAGATTGTTTTCCTATACCAAATTTCTTTATGGTCAATTCTAGTTTCATGACTTTAGATTTCAAGTAAAGATTTTCGTTCACAAGCAAAGTGCATTTACTATTGAAAGCCTTCTTATTTTCCTCTTCATTCTTTTTCATGTTTTCAGCTTTCTTTTCAAACTCAATCATTTTTCCTTTTAGCTCTTTGGTTTAATTTCATAGCATGCACATCTTTTCATTAAGCTCTTTATTTTCGGTTTCTAGCTTAGTAACTTTTTCTTTATGCATGTTATTTTCTTTTTAAAAATAGGACAATTAAGGCATTCTGCTTTTGTTGGGAGATGTATGCCCTCGAGGCAATTTATCTCTGTGTAATTGTACAAACATCTTGTTCAAAATTACAGTAAGCTGTATGGTAAGTAATTTATCTAAGTAAAAGCATAATGTAGTTATCATTAGAAACTTAAGTAAGTCCTGAGACTTAATGCAATGTCAAACATGTATCGTGATGAGGATCTCGATCATGTAGAAGTACTTGATCGTCTGTAGCATAAGTATAGAAACGTTCGTGGTCGTAGATGTTTTGAGAAAAGGATATCGAAACATCATATAGACCATTGTGACTTTATCTTCACCATATAGTGGTGACGATGATCTCATGGTCGTTCGACTTGTCGAAGTCAGAGACGAGACACAGGTGCTCATTGGAGAATGAGTTCACTGAACGACCCAACAAGAGTTATCATATGATTATGATTGACTAATCTGTCAATGATAACTCTTAGTGATGATAGGCGAGTTGGTCTTTTAACTTGAAGTCATTGTACGAACCTTCACGTGAACAATGTGACTTAGATCTCTGACCTAGCTTCGAGGCAAGGCCTGTCGAAAGGTCTTTGGTTGAGTGACATTTGAAACGGGCGAGGAGAGTAATGACTAAGATAGGATTCGTCTCTCCCTTGTCAATGGGAGTTAGTGTCGTAGTGTTAGTTCGGTCTTTATGAAAACTCTGGCCTGAGTATGTTGGAAGATGTCCAACATTATTTGACAAAAGATCGATGGAGACTAACCAGCTTCGAGCTATTGGGGTTGACAGTTTGACCGTACCCTAGGCTTGAGGTTAAACGACATAGTTTAGATGAAGAGACTAAAACTGTAGTATTCATCACGGACACAGTGAGGGTGGTCCTGACAACACTCATGTCAATGAATTAACCAAATAAGTATGATACTGAAACGGGGACGTCAACTGCTGCTCGTGGTCACTGCCATCTAGGGCTTCGAACCCCACCTGTAGTAGGGTCAGGCTATAGGGTCTCACACAGAGTGCGACCTTCGTCTAGTAATAGGTAGAAATTAGGGAGAATAAGCATTCGATGCAAGAGATAGAAAACTGAAAAGAGTTTGCAGTTAGCCTCTGCATTCATGTTAAATGATCCTGAGTGCAAGTGGGAGATTTTAAGCTTAGATAGGGACTATTTTGCATATGATGCAAACAAAGTTAAATGTGTCGTAAATTGTTTACAACCATATTTAATTTAATAAACGTGTAGAAAAGGTTACCTGTATGACTAGATCATCCCGGTCTAAACGCAGGTTCAAACCGCGTCAAAATTGGAGTCCAAACGAGTCCTATAAATCTATTTAAAAGTTGTTTTTAAATAGAAGGCCCAGAAGGTGTGTTTAAAAAGATTTTTTAAAAGGGAACACACAAAGCCCAAAAGAAAAAGTAAAGCCTAGTTTTTTAAAAAAGTCCTAAAGGGGCGCTGCTTGCAGCGCCCCAAATTCTGGTTGTAGGTTCTCACACAGAGTGCGACCTTCGTCTAGTAATATGTATAAATTAGGGAGAATAAGCATTCGATGCAAGAGATAGAAAACTGCAAAAAGTTTGCAGTTAACCTCTGCATTCAGGTCAAATGATCCTGAGTGCAAGTGAGAGATTTTACGCGTAGATAGAGACTATTTTGCATATGATGCAAACAAAGTTAAATGTGTCGTAAATTATTTACGACCATATTTAATTTAATAAAGTGTAGAAAAGGTTACTTGTAAGACGGGATCATCTCGGTCTAAACGCAGGTTCAAATTGCATCAAAATTGGAGTCCAAACGAGTCCTATAAATCAATTTAAAAGTTGTTTTTAAATAGAAGGCCCAAAAGGTGTGTTTAAAAAGAGTTTTTAAAAGGGAACACACAAAGCCCAAAAGAAAAAATAATAGTTTTTTTTTAAAAGGCCCAATGGGGCGCTGCTTGCAGCGCACAAATTTGGGGAGCTGCCAGCGCGCCTCGTGGGAGCGCTGCAACACGCACCCCAACGGGCGCATGCCCCAACGGGGCTGGGCGGTTTCCAACACGTGGGGTCCACACTGTGGGCCCCTCACAATAAGGGTTCGAACCCTAGGATTAATTTTGGGCGGCGGCTCAGTTTTTGCGAAAAATAACTTTTGGGCTGATTTTTGGACACACGTTTGAGGGGTCAAACGGACTCGGATTGACGTGCCATTTTTTCCTACGCGTTCACTGTTCGGCGCTATTCGATTTGATAGGTTGTACCAAATGTGAAGCTCAACGATGAGGGAGTTTAAATTCATGGACGTTTGGCCTTTATGAAAGGCAAACTAACTTGAATTATTTAACTCCAAATATTTAATCCCACATTGGAAGTGGAGTAAAGGGGAGGGGTCAGCCGCCTATATAAATAGGGGCATGCCCCCTTCCTCAAAACTCGTCCCAAGCTCTAGATCTGAGCGGCTCCCAAAAGTTTGGAGCATGCTCGGATCTAAGCTTAAATTATATATTTTTTCCTCTCCCTAAATTTCTGCCTTCTCCTGAAGGGCTCTAGTGTCACGCCCCGCTTCCCAAAAATACGGAGGCGAAGCGTGACTAAGGCCCGCTTAGGCCGGAGCTGAGAAGCTCGGACCCAATAAGCGTCTGTAGGGGTACCATTTTAAAAGTTCCAGGTTCTTGCATTAATAAAGTTCGAAACAACAGAAAGTACAGAAAGGAAGTTGCATTCATTAAATTAGAGATATAATATCCAACGAGTACAAAGTCTAAAAAGAAGCATAAGCATGGCGACAAAAGATTTAAAAGCAAACCTAAAAGCAGTAACCTCTGAAAGTGACGACTAAAAAGACCTCTAGGTCTGGTCCTCGTCGGGCACGTACTCTGGGTCGACGTCCTCGGCTCCTCGTACTCCAGTGAGTCTGCCTCGTCCACGAACTCCGGCTGAGCACCTGACGTACAGCACCAAAAGAAGGAACTGTACGTCAGGTAAGGTCTACAAAAAGGGTTAGACCAAACTGCAAGTGTATCAACTTTTAAACAACGATTTACTGGTTGATTAGCATGCTGGGGTTATAACTGAGTAACAAAAGAAGTAACTTAGCAGGAAAGTAAAGCGTAACAAGTAGTAGTGGTAGCGTGTGCTACCAACTACGGGACTAACCTACAGGTGTCAAGATGAGTCGGGACGTGACGGGACAAGACGAGACAAAACAAGTGAGACACAAAAGGGTTCACGCCTTACGGTTCGAGGGGGATCAGACCCTCTTGCCATGCGCACGCTCAACCCAACCCTAAACCCCAAGGAAGACAAGACAAGACAAACAGTACAAGGGATCAATCGCTCTAGCTTGGCGAGTGCCCTATTGCCCGCAGGCTGTGTATCAGTACAAGGGATCACTCTCTCTAGCTTGGAGAGTGCCCTATTGCCTGCAGGCTGTGAATCAGTACAAGGGATCACTCGAAGAGTGCCCTATTGCCCGCAGGCTGTGCAAGAAGGGACGAGACGTGACAAGACGGGAAGGGTTATTCTTGGGTGTCCACACACACGCACACACATGATAGCCCTACGATATCAAAGGTTGTTGTTGTCAGGCTCAGACTTCGTCGTCAAGTCTGAGCCGTCAAGGGTCGTCCCGGACGCTATCATTTCACATCCGGTTCTATTTGTTCACAGTTATCAGTTCTAACCAACTAAGGCCTAAGCACGGCCAAAAGTGCAAGTTGGATACACTTGCTTGCGATGGCGAGCGTGTCGTCCTCTTGAAGCGTCTCGTCCAAGCGTCTCGTCCGCGGAAGTCCGTCTGAAACAGTGCCCTGGCGACGGTGTCAGGTCTCAATTTCATCAAATCCTATTAGGGTTCGTTTCTAGATTATCAGGACTATCCTATTCGTCAAAATCACAATTTTGATGTTTTGCCCTGTTCGACGATTCTATCCTATGTGCACAGTTCAAAAGTCCAGTCGTCGAATCTACTGTTTCACAACGTTTTAAGGGTGCAGAAAAATATATTTAGTTACAGTTGTCTGATTTTAGTTAGGTTTTCAGTTTCGCTACGGTGTGGGTTATGCTACGAGTTAGGGGGACCAACCTGGTGTGAGGAACACGCATTTAATCTGGTGTCGGGTCTGAAATACGGTGGCGGTGCTCGTGTCCATGACTGCGGGTAGCACAGTGAAGGTCGTCTCGGGACTGCCTCAGGATCGGAACGGCTGCGGGTAGCGCAGCTGAGATGTCACGGCAACGGGACGTCTTCGTGTGGCGTCTCGGCTACGGGTAGCGTAGCGAAACTCATCCAGGTAGCGGACGAAGTGCGCGAGCAGCGAGTACGGCCTGGTAGCAGTCCGTAAGATGTGTAGGCGGCGTCAAGGAGTTGCGGATCAGTGAGTAAGGAGGAACAAAGACCACCGGAGGCCAAAACAGTGAGTAACGGCGATACGACGTCGTTAGAACGTCGGATGTATCGCTGGCCGACTCGGGGAGGCTGTCAAAGAGAAGATCCAGCTCGGGGAGGTCAGGCCGTGACTCGGGGAGGCTGTCAAAGCTGCGCCACGGTGGCACGTCACCAGAAAATTAGCGGCAGCAGTTGCTGCCGCTTGCAGCTGCGGAAATAGGCCGCAGGACAACCTGGGAAGCGAGGGGGAGGCGGCGCGAGGGCGGCACAGTGGTGGCGCGGCTGCAGATCGCTGCAGCGGCGGCGACCGTGGAGAGAGGGGCGGCTCCTCGCAGTGGCAGGCAAGCGGTCTGCGGAGTCGGGGCTGAGGATCGCAGGCACGGCGCCAGAGCGCAGCACAGCGGCACGGCGGCGGCGTCACGGTGGTTGCGGGAGCCTCAGGAGGTGGCTGTGCTCGGGTGCGCTGAAGGCGCTGCACGGCAGCGGAGCGGGGATGCGAGAGGGAGCGTACGGCGGCGGGATCGCGACGGGGTCGGGATCACGGCGGCGATCGGGCTCGGGGGTCGCGGCGGAAGGCGATCGCGGTGGTTTTGGGCGATTGGGCTCAGAGATCGGCACCGAGCGGCCGTCGGGGCCGCGGGGTTTGGTCGGTCGTGAGGGGGCGCCGGTGAGAGATGCGGTGGCGGCGGAATCGAACGGCGGCGGCGGTGGGGCTTGGCCGTGGACTCGAGGGGGGGCCGGCGTCGGAGCAATTTCCGACGGGGGATTGAGGCCGTGAGGGTTAGACGCGAGGGAGGAAAGGATCGGGGGAATTTCTTTGGTGACGGCGGCTGAGAGCCCTAGGCTGTGGGAAAAATATGTAGGGTTAGGGTTACGATTTGAGTTATTATTAATAGTAATAAAAATTGCTATATAACATCTTGGGTTTAGCCAAAAGTGTAGAGCTCAAAGAGATAGTGGGTGTAATTTTTGGGGTAAGTCTCGGGGAGGTTAGAGAAATAGTTTTGGAAAAATTTTAAAACGATTTTAAAAGAGATTTAGCCAGATTTGGCTAGGCGCCTTTCTTTGGGGCTGTCTCCCCTTCTCTGCTAAACCTTCCCTATACACTTCAACTCTTTCTTTACCTTATTCTTGTACAGCGGCAGAAGCACAATTTCGAAATTTGAAACTGATTGGGGAAAATCGACGGTCGAGGTTATTCCGGACGATATCTCTTAATCCGGGCGTCAGAAAAAAATTATCCGAAAATACCGGGGCGATCGTGGAGACGAGACGCACAGATCTACGGAGCCTGATCGTGCGTAACGCCTACCAAGAATTTACGTAAAATTGGAAACGGTGTTTTGAGTCAAATGACTAAAACGCCCCTATCGTTCAAAGTCGTTTTGCGAGAAAACGAGCCGTGAAACGACGTTCCCGAAAATTACAATAAAGTCCAACACCCCGAAAAGATCGTAATGGCATAACACATCGCATATGCCGGAGCTCAGAAATAACCAAATAAAATACGTGCACGATAAAGCACGTGCACGCAGAAAATACGAACGGTCGGAAAGCGGCCGTTACATTCTACCCACCTTAGAAATGATTCCGTCCTCGGAATCACTTACGCTAATAATAATATTACCCATATAACCTTATACCCGCAACTATCATATCTACTCATAAAGATTTCTAATCATGTAACTTCGAACAACGTTCCTCAATAATCCATCATAATCCATCTTTTCACTGGGCAATGCCACGACTAAACTCACCTCTTAATTCTTAACTATAGACCCATCACTACTGTTCAAATTCCCGACTCCAAGTTCTCATAAAAGAATAATAATCGTCTTCTCATACCATACCACCACTAAACATCACCGCTCAATAATATCTTAAAATTTCTCGATCTCTTCCCAATATTAATTAATCGCTAAAATGATGTTCAAGTCAATCATCAATCCAAAACAAAAACTTTGTCTAACTCATAACACTTTTCACAAATCGACAATCGTCGTGTCCCCAATGCATTCTTCGTCTTATCTTCCCATAAATTTATCCGCCAACTAATGGAACTATCAAAATCACGTCTCAACCTACCTACTATAACTAATTCCAAGAACTATTAAGTCCGACTACCTAACCATCCATTTATCTCAACGCGTCGTATCATTCTCAAAGCCTTCTCACGTCAACTCGACAACCAAGTCGTGATGCTTACAATGTTCTACCAATTCTCACGATCATCCTAACTCATACCACACACTGTAGCCATCCCAATCTACCATTCGTCTAAGCCTCAAGTCTGATAGTTCTCATCTTCACGCATATAATCTCATTCAACCAGAGTTCTCCATTGTAACGACCGGTATTCACCATTATTGTTACCTGTTTTTATCTAGTGTATTATCTTCCCGTACCCGTATCCATTTCGGTCCCTCACACTTATTATTATTATTATTATTATTATTATTATTATTCCTTCTAGTAAATTATTTTAAAAGTCCCTTCTTAAAATTTGTTTACAAATTTTTGATTCAAAATTCAAAATTTGAATTTAAAACTTTTTTTAAACATTTGAAAATTTTTCCTTATTAGACCTATTTAAACCCATTGATTTGCTCTTAATCCCCTTGATTAAATCCATTAAATATCATTATTAGTATTTCAAAAAACCTTCCTAATATATCCTATTCCTAATAAACCCTAGCCCACGTTTTGTATTCTATCCCCGTGGCCAATCTGCACACACGTACACAGTCTTAGACAAAAAAAAAGATGAAGAAAAAAAAACATATAAACCTAAGACTCTCATACGTGTCCACGTGCGTGCTGCCACCCTAAGACAAGCTAACATATTTATAAAACCTAAGGCTAAACATATGGCAGCTTTAAGGCCTCACATGCTGTCAAATAACCCCACACAAGCTATTATAATAGGAACCCTAACTATTAAAATAATAACCTAAGGCAAAACCCCCACAGTTATCATATAAGGAAACTTAGGCCCCTTATTCACGTGAGTACACAGAGCCCCTACATATTATAAGTCCCTATACTATTATATATTATGAAACCCTATATCTTATTAGACCTAGGGAAGCTATGAAACCTACCCATGTGACAACCCCCACCCTCTAACCCTATTTTCTTCATATAGAAACCATACTGCCCTTTATGTCCAAGCCCTATATATATTTGTAGGAACCCTAGAGACCTAGGGCTACCCTCTTTATGCGCAGCCGCCGCCTCTATCTCATCATCTCCACGCCAACAAACCGCTGCCTTCTTCCGTTTTCTCTCCGAGAGCTCGCCTCACAGCCATCACCCCGGAGCTCCGGCACCCCGCCCAAGCCGCGACCAGTCCCCTCCTCCTATTTCCGCACGACGCAAGCCCCTACCTGACTTCGACTTCTCCACGCATCATCCGCAACCCTTGCAGCCTTCCACTCCCCTACGCCGGCCCCCAAACAACCCACAACCGCAACACCACCAAGACCCGAGCCTCTCCGGCCATCTACATCACCCCGCAGCCATCCTCCGCCCAGTTTCTCCACTGCCAGACCTCCTCCCCTCCACGCACAACGCCAAAGTCCATCGCACTCTCCCTCTCTTCTCCGGTCTGCAGACCCGTGACTCACCCCCATGGCCTCTCCTCCGCAGACCAGTCCCTGGGCCTCGCCGCAGACCTTTCCCCAGCGACTGCAAGCATGTCCGCGCCCTCAACCATCACCGGCACCGCCGCACAACCTCTCCCAACGCCCTGCCATCCCGTCGCCTTCCAGCCTCGGCGCCATCCTCAGTCGGAGCTGCCGGCGTTCTCTTAGCTCCTCTGCCTACAAGCACAATGAGGAAGAGGACCCGTATGAATCCCCTAAGAGGTTAGTTTCAGTTGCTACATGTTATAGTTATTAGGGTTTGGTGTATTAGGGTTAGTGACTAGTTGGGTAAGTGAACTGTGTCCTATATATACCATGTTAAGTTATTTTAAGCTAGTTGTTAATTCTTGTGTAGGGGTTTGTTCTAGTTATCTCCCAAGCTAGTTGGTTATTAGATATTGTTGTTTATAAAAACTGTTTTTTTTATTGTTTCATACCATGTTAGAAGATTTATTAGTTATTATCTTGGGGTTGTTTCAATTGCTATATTATAGTTAGAGTGTTCATTTAAAACAGTGCTTTTCTCCTTAATACTATGTTAGTAGTTAAAGTTAGCTGTTATATGTATACTTTATAATGTTATAATTATAATGTGGAAGGTGTATATGTTATCTGACACCGCAGCATAACAAGTCTGTGTAATTTGTTTTACGTTGATGGCCGTATGGGACAACATCAGTATATAAAAACAAGTATTTTAAAAATAAAAATATAGGATCAGTAGGGTTTTAGCCAAAGCTAGAATCTACAGTACTCATATATATATGGACAGTGCCCTTGATTGAACAAATGAGTCAGTTGATTTATAAGTTATTTTACTTTGACCTAATATTGGAATTGCATAACACAGATAACGTCCGCGCCTTTCGTACGGATCCATCGACACCAATAACGTCAAAAACAGGCAAGTATATGATTTGTTATGAATTTTAGAAGTTTCGGCACGTTTACGCCGTCTTCATGTTTTGCTGTGTAACTCAAAATTTAGATGCGTAATGACGTACAAAACTGACACCATTACGACTAGGACGAAAATTGGGATCCAACGGTATGTCATACGATATATCCCCAATTTAAACAACTAGAGAAAGAAATTGTTCCTGTAGCAAGTTGAACGAAAATGACAAAATCGTCATTATTGAAATTACGGAACCGGTCGTTCGACCCGCTTCCGCTTTGCAGAACTGTCACCATAAAACACTAATATTGATAACAATAGAATTCAATGAGTCTTGACATGATTAACTATATGGACGTCGTGAAATCGTGCGCCTCGAAGGCGAAATCGTGATATCGTGATGTCGTGTGAGTCGACTAGGCCGGCTCGTGTTCCGGCAAAACTTTTGGGTGGGGTTAGGGTTGAGCAGCCACTGGGCGTATGAAAGGTACTCTCCTCAAGAACACCACCCGACGCGGTGGGTTAGTGTCAATCACGGTAAGCCCCCGTGAGAGGAACGACCTTCTCATCACGACCTAAAGGCGAGAACCCTAGATTAGATGTGAATTCTTGACATGGTCATTGTAACGCTAACTTGGTCATCGTGAATATTGAAATGCTAACAAACTCTTAGAATCTAATTTTAAACTTGCCCTCGACTAGAACTGCATGCTAGGAGTGTTCGTTTCTGTTTCTATTAATTGTTAAATGTAAAAATTGCTGCAGTCATTTCTTTATAATATTAAATGTTTCCTAAATTCATATCTGTCATATACTTGTCTTGGTTTGCTAATCTTTCCTTGCAGACCCCTTGCTGACATACATTCATGTTTGTGGATGTATGTCAGATTCTGAGCTTGAGTACCCAGAGGATCCGTTCGTGACGCCTGACTTAGAGAGCCAGAGCTCTCCGTAGACGCCGAGCCGTTTCCTGCGAGAGACCAGAGGACCCCTTTCACTTCTAGATTTTTCTTAGTTTACTTTCAGTCGTTGTAGTAGTTGTGTACGTTTCATTTCTTGTTGCCACTTTAGCCTGCTGTGGCTTGTTGTTAAATTTCGTGTACGAACTCTATAATTCTGGATGTGGCTTTTAACTTTTGGAATGTTCTGATTGTTCTGATACGCAATGCAAGGACCCTTTTCTGTGTTTTTATCACAGACGCTTATTGAACTCGAGCTTCACCGCTCCAGTTCAAGCGGACCGCGTAACGCTCTCGCTTCCGGTGTCTTTTGGGAAGCGGGGCGTTACAGGTTTTAGTGGTGGCCCATGCAGGTCTTGCAACTGCGAACTTCAGAACAATGGGAACACTTTTCATTAGCCAAAACATCCAGAATAGTTTGTACACAAAATTACTCGAATGCCTCGTCTCAGCACGATAGGAAACCCAATACTAGGATAATAGGAAGAGTTAGTTAAACACTCGTGCTCATTAGTTAGACGCCCTTGCCACGACTTAGTATTATCATCTTAGGAGTCACCCTATCGATTGATCATCCAGCTCTAACTTTATTAGACTTTAGAGTTTCGTTAGTCGTTCACTTAGATTTATCGAATCTAGGGCCCAACCTAATGTAGCGATCGTCGCTGTGCAAGTCAAACCTGGGACACCTGCAATGAGTAGACTTCGAAGCGTAGGATATTCCAGATCTATAGATAAGATTCCGACCTTGACCCTCTATGAACCACCACCTCCACTTCCCTATCACAGTCTAGTTCTTCTTTGACGAACCTTAGTGCTAAACCTTAGTCGATCTATGATCATTTTTCCCCCGATTTTACTTTTCCAATCCCTACACTCCCGTGTTAATGATCGTAGGAAGCCATCGTAGCGTATCCACGGAGTACTTCTTAATCGTAATTACGTTTCAATCATCGAACCTAATCCTTGTCCTCGATTCACATAAACTCTTCAGATCCGCCATCCTTAATCTTGAACTTCCCCATTGCAGACCACGAGACTTTCAAAATGTTTTCAATATTCCATTATTTGAATTCTTCGCTTAGTCTAAAATTTTTCGAAAATTTCACTTGGATTTTCTACACTTCGGTCGACTTAGACCCACAATCTTGATTATGAGACTTTTCCGACACGATCTTTAGTTACTATCTTATAGGAACTCTTTAACATACATCTTCCGCGTTTCTACTTCACATAACCTCGCATAACTACTCTATTTTCCTCATGAAATGAATGTCTTTTAAAACCCTAATTCTTTTTCGCTAGTTCACAATAACATCTCCTTTTCTTACTAATATAATTCAAAACAGTTTTCTTACGTAATTTTTTTAAAATGCCTTCCTAAGTTAGAACTTCAAATATCTTGTGTGTCAATCTTATAATCATTGTCTGCAGTTTTTTTTAAAAAAAAGAGAAAAGAAGAAATATTTTCCCAAACCTATTTCCATTTGCAAAACAAACACTATATCACTATGACCATATCACTCTTCACTTACTATTTGACAAATCATGTTTTACGTGCTAACTTATGCCGTATGCATCACTATTTCTAATATTCCTTTACGCTTATCCTTATCTTCTTGATTACTTACTCATTCATGAATATTTTTGTCACCCAACCAAACTAACCTCTTATCCACGCCACCTCCGGCACCGTCCATCACAACTTTAATTCGTTGCCCCATTCAACTTTGAATCCTACACTTGCGTAGTTGTCACTTTAGCACTTATCATTGCCTAGTAAAATCCTTAGCTTTGATTGTGGTGTTATTGTGGTGCATGTAAATGATAATCGGTGTAAGTATGGTTATGCGTACAGATTCATTATGTGATCTATATGTTAGTATGTATGGCGTGTGCTCGTGTGTATATATGTATGTGATTAGTTATAGGTGTATATATGTATATTGTGTGAATGAGTGTGTTTTACGTATAGTATGATTATAATATCGTATTGCCCTATGGGATGACGTATGAGTATGTATATACCAGGAAGTATGCCTAGTCGTATGTTTGTGACTACGTATATATGAATGAAATTGTATGCTAGCCCTATATAAATTACCATGATTGTGCATACTGGTGTGTGTGCATGTACGTCCTATATAGATATGAGATAGGAGTGTGGTAGTGTAAGTATGTATATATATGAAAGTATGTGAATGTATTTGAAAGTGTGTGATGTATGAGTAAGTACATGCATGTGGATGTATATTATTTATGTATGACTGGGATAGAATGACCTTAGTGCCTACGTCCGCTCACCCCCTACGTCGGTCTATCTAAGGAAGTCTGAGGATGGACTTGATACTAAGGTGGGTAGATTACGATGACCCTAGTGCTATGAGTAAGGTATGTATAAATCTGTGAATGGTGTAAGATATTACGTGCATATATATCCGTGAAGTGATTTGCATTATAATGTGAATATGGTAGTATGTGGTATGAAAAGTGTTTGTACGATAGAAGTGTTAAATTAACTAAGAATGGTTGTATTTATATGTTAGTGGTATGTCTGGATGACTTGTGGTATTATATCTTTATAGATCGTGAGTGTATAAGATATATGGTAATATATTGTGTATTAGTATGATGTAAGTGTGTAAGGTGTTAGCACACTTACAGCTAGTAAATTGATGTGGTGGTGCTGTAAAGTGTTACTATTTATCCGAGTATAATGTTGGTTGGATTATATTTGTAGTATGATATTAAACATGTTATGTAAATACGTAACTGGTGATGTGTGTATGTACTTTGTTACTAATATTAGCATGAACGTTGATTAGTCTTATCTGTGGTAATATTATGGGTGTTGATGTTGGTATTAGAAATACTTTTTAGCTATGGCATAATAGTTATTTATGGTGTGTATGCGTTAGAAGAGGAGATACGAGCGTTACCCTAACGTTTTCCCCGTGTCTTAGCCGATGAGATTCCGAGGACGGAATCGTCTTTAAGGTGGGTAGGATGTAACGACCGGTATTCACCATTATTGTTACCTGTTTTTATCTAGTGTATTATCTTCCCGTACCCGTATCCATTTCGGTCCCTCACACTTATTATTATTATTATTATTATTATTATTATTATTCCTTCTAGTAAATTATTTTAAAAGTCCCTTCTTAAAATTTGTTTACAAATTTTTGATTCAAAATGCAAAATTTGAATTTAAAAATTTTTTTAAACATTTGAAAATTTTTCCTTATTAGACCTATTTAAACCCATTGATTTGCTCTTAATCCCCTTGATTAAATCCATTAAATATCATTATTAGTATTTCAAAAAACCTTCCTAATATATCCTATTCCTAATAAACCCTAGCCCACGTTTTGTATTCTATCCCCGTGGCCAATCTGCACACACGTACACAGTCTTAGACAAAAAAAAAGATGAAGAAAAAAAACATATAAACCTAAGACTCTCATACGTGTCCACGTGCGTGCTGCCACCCTAAGACAAGCTAACATATTTATAAAACCTAAGGCTAAACATATGGCAGCTTTAAGGCCTCACATGCTGTCAAATAACCCCACACAAGCTATTATAATAGGAACCCTAACTATTAAAATAATAACCTAAGGCAAAACCCCCACAGTTATCATATAAGGAAACTTAGGCCCCTTATTCACGTGAGTACACAGAGCCCCTACATATTATAAGTCACTATACTATTATATATTATGAAACCCTATATCTTATTAGACCTAGGGAAGCTATGAAACCTACCCATGTGACAACCCCCACCCTCTAACCCTATTTTCTTCATATAGAAACCATACTGCCCTTTATGTCCAAGCCCTATATATATTTGTAGGAACCCTAGAGACCTAGGGCTACCCTCTTTATGCGCAGCCGCCGCCTCTATCTCATCATCTCCACACCAACAAACCGCTGCCTTCTTCCGTTTTCTCTCCGAGAGCTCGCCTCACAGCCATCACCCCGGAGCTCCGGCACCCCGCCCAAGCCGCGACCAGTCCCCTCCTCCTATTTCCGCACGACGCAAGCCCCTACCTGACTTCGACTTCTCCACGCATCATCCGCAACCCTTGCAGCCTTCCACTCCCCTACGCCGGCCCCCAAACAACCCACAGCCGCAACACCACCAAGACCCGAGCCTCTCCGGCCATCTACATCACCCCGCAGCCATCCTCCACCCAGTTTCTCCACTGCCGGACCTCCTCCCCTCCACGCACAACGCCAAAGTCCATCACACTCTCCCTCTCTTCTCCGGTCTGCAGACCCGTGACTCACCCCCATGGCCTCTCCTCCGCAGACCAGTCCCTGGGCCTCGCCGCAGACCTTTCCCCAGCGACTGCAAGCACGTCCGCGCCCTCAACCATCACCGGCGCCGCCGCACAACCTCTCCCAACGCCCTGCCATCCCGTCGCCTTCCAGCCTCGGCGCCATCCTCATTCGGAGCTGCCGGCGTTCTCTTAGCTCCTCTGCCTACAAGCACAATGAGTAAGAGGACCCGTATGAATCCCCTAAGAGGTTAGTTTCAGTTGCTACATGTTATAGTTATTAGGGTTTGGTGTATTAGGGTTAGTGACTAGTTGGGTAAGTGAACTGTGTCCTATATATACCATGTTAAGTTATTTTAAGCTAGTTGTTAATTCTTGTGTAGGGGTTTGTTCTAGTTATCTCCCATGCTAGTTGGTTATTAGATATTGTTGTTTATAAAAACTGTTTTTTTTTATTGTTTCATACCATGTTAGAAGATTTATTAGTTATTATCTTGGGGCTGTTTCAATTGCTATATTATAGTTAGAGTGTTCATTTAAAACAGTGCTTTTCTCCTTAATACTATGTTAGTAGTTAAAGTTAGCTGTTATATGTATACTTTATAATGTTATAATTATAATGTGGAAGGTGTATATGTTATCTGACACCGCAGCATAACAAGTCTGTGTAATTTGTTTTACGTTGATGGCCGTATGGGACAACATCAGTATATAAAAACAAGTATTTTAAAAATAAAAATATAGGATCAGTAGGGTTTTAGCCAAAGCTAGAATCTACAGTACTCATATATATATGGATAGTGCCCTTGATTGAACAAATGAGTCAGTTGATTTATAAGTTATTTTACTTTGACCTAATATTGGAATTGCATAACACAGATAACGTCCGCGCCTTTCGTACGGACCCATCGACACCAATAACGTCAAAAACAGGCAAGTATATGATTTGTTATGAATTTTAGAAGTTTCGGCACGTTTACTCCGCCTTCATGTTTTGATGTGTAACTCAAAATTTAGATGTGTAATGACGTACAATACTGACACCATAACGACTAGGACGAAAATTGGGATCCAACGGTATGTCATACGATATATCCCCAATTTAAACAACTAGAGAAAGAAATTGTTCCTGTAGCAAGTTGAACGAAAATGACAAAATCGTCATTATTGAACTTACGGAACCGGTCGTTCGACCCGCTTCCGCTTTGCAGAACTGTCACCATAAAACACTAATATTGATAACAATAGAATTCAATGAGTCTTGACATGATTAACTTTATGGACGTCGTGAAATCGTGCGCCTCGAAGGCGAAATCGTGATATCGTGATGTCGTGTGAGTCGACTAGGCCGGCTCGTGTTCCGGCAAAACTTTTGGGTGGGGTTAGGGTTGAGCGGCCACTGGGCGTATGAAAGGTACTCTCCTCAAGAACACCACCCGACGCGGTGGGTTAGTGTCAATCACGGTAAGCCCCCGTGAGAGGAACGACCTTCTCATCACGACCTAAAGGCGAGAACCCTAGATTAGATGTGAATTCTTGACATGGTCATTGTAACGCTAACTTGGTCATCGTGAATATTGAAATGCTAACAAACTCTTAGAATCTAATTTTAAACTTGCCCTCGACTAGAACTGCATGCTAGGAGTGTTCGTTTCTGTTTCTATTAATTGTTAAATGTAAAAATTGCTGCAGTCATTTCTTTATAATATTAAATGTTTCCTAAATTCATATCTGTCATATACTTGTCTTGGTTTGCTAATCTTTCCTTGCAGACCCCTTGCTGACATACATTCATGTTTGTGGATGTATGTCAGATTCTGAGCTTGAGTACCCAGAGGATCCGTTCGTGACGCCTGACTTAGAGAGCCAGAGCTCACCGTAGACGCCGAGCCGTTTCCTGCGAGAGACCAGAGGACCCCTTTCACTTCTAGATTTTTCTTAGTTTACTTTCAGTCGTTGTAGTAGTTGTGTACGTTTCATTTCTTGTTGCCACTTTAGCCTGCTGTGGCTTGTTGTTAAATTTCGTGTACGAACTCTATAATTCTGGATGTGGCTTTTAACTTTTGGAATGTTCTGATTGTTCTGATACGCAATGCAAGGACCCTTTTCTGTGTTTTTATCACAGACGCTTATTGAACTCGAGCTTCACCGCTCCAGTTCAAGCGGACCGCGTAACGCTCTCGCTTCCGGTGTCTTTTGGGAAGCGGGGCGTTACATCCATTGAGTCCGCCACACTTCGGTTTTATAAATAAGTCTTGGACAGCCCATTCTTTTCATCCGAAAGAAATCTATTCCAATATCATATTGTTCCAAAATCAGTTAATCCTTGCTATAACAAATCTCATCTCTCCCTAAGCTTACCCGCAACCAAAATCCTACAACAATAATAGCTAGTCCCAAAACTATAACAGCCATAACATAACACTTCTAAATGGAGAGAGAGAGAGAGAAGAGAAAGGGAAACTTAAAACCAGTGACACATTTCTAAAACATTTGGAAAAACGTGTGGAGTCGTGGTAATGGATGAGGAAGGGCAATTGATTTGTGATCCTGTGAGCTAATTTCAAAAACAAAGTTTTGATACAATCACATGCAGTCAAAGATAAGCTATCCTATAATCGCGAAAAACTACGTCTAAGGAAATTGCCTGCTATGACCCTATTCATATACGTATGAATACCGTCATTCAAACAACTTCAATCATATCATGGTTAACACTGAGCACACATTCAAGACACAAGGGCAATCATCAGGATCCTAACGATGACACACTCATACAGGTCTACACACTCTACCTATGCTCATGCACTATGACGACATCACCTACCAAAGGGCCTATTCCTGAACTGAAGACAGCATGGACAACTACAAGGACTAATGTCTAGATAATAGAAGGAAAGAAAACTAGATCAAAAGCGAAACGAAATAAGATCGGAAAGAACGAGTTCAAATAAGACGGGGTAAGGAGATAGTTGGTTGGATGAGACAAAATATTTCTCAGAATAACTAGGTAGATGAAGGAGATTTACGTGTAAAATATGATATCGTATACTTTATACTTATAAAAAATATGTAGAGAAAAGAGAGCAGATGGTAAAATTATTACAATGTGGAGAAGGAGATAAGGTAGGGTGAGGTAGCGGTTGCTTTGCAAATGAAAGTAAGTTAAACAAAGATTCTTGAAGTATGAGCACGATGAACATAGGGATGTTTATACATATACAAGAAGACATTTAAATTTCTCTTTGGTTTAGAAAATATTTTAAAAGTACGTACGGTAAGTGGTTAGAAATAATTTTTGTAGTTTAGAAAAGTAATATATATATATTGGATTATAGAATTTGATAATAAGGTTTAAAACTGAAATACGAAAGATACCGATTTGAAAATAGGCACGAGATAGTAAAATAATTTTACGACCAAGGAGGTTTTAAAAATAGTGAAAGAATTTTAACTCAACCGAAAAAACAAGAAATTTTTAAAATATATAATATAGGGGTTTTTAAAGAATTTAAGCTGAGCGAAAAACTTAATACGGAATTTCGAAAATACTTTTTTAGGGGGAGCAGAATAGGCCAAGAAAGGGATTCGAAGGATCAACGATAATCGTCCGAAAACGATCACGTGAATCGGAAGAAAGGAAAATGATCGCGTGTTGGTTACACATAGGATAAGATGCAAGGGGGCTACGATGGGACCCTACGATCGATAACACAGAAGTGTAATGATCAGAGAGACGCTAGAAGTCGGGGGTCCTAATTATCGGGTCGTCTAAAGGTTAGGATAACTCAGCTCTAAGACTTCCTAATGAGCTAGACTATATTCAGGATCTAAAGAGAAGGTTCCTAAGAGAATCAAGGCTACGTTCTACTAGGCCCGACGTCGATGGACCCGAGCGAACGACTAAAAGAAGGGCTCTGGAAATCTAACACGGTCAGGGTCAAGTGGGCTACTAAGGTATTCTAGGATGATGATGACTAATTCCTAACCAAAGCGTCAGACTATCAAACATGAATGTCTATCTAAGTCTTCCTACCATCTAAGACTGGAAAAAAAAACTAATTTAGACTTGTACATGGATATTAAATGAATGCGGTACTCTTATTGTTCTGAACTTTTGCATGACCTGCATGGGCCACCACTAAAACCTGTCACGCCCCGCTTCCCAAAAATACGGAGGCGAAGCATGACTAAAGCCCGCTTAGGCCGGAGCTGAGAAGCTCGGACCCAATAAGCGTCTGTAGGGGTACCATTTTAAAAGTTCCAGGTTCTTGCATTAATAAAGTTCGAAACAACAGAAAGTACAGAAAGGAAGTTGCATTCATTAAATTAGAGATATAATATCCAACGAATACAAAGTCTAAAAAGAAGCCTAAGCATGGCGACAAAAGATTTAAAAGCAAACTTAAAAGCAGTAACCTCTGAAATTGACGACTAAAAAGACCTCTAGGTCTGGTCCTCGTCGGGCACGTACTCTGGGTCGACGTCCTCGGATCCTCGTACTCCAGTGAGTCTGCCTCGTCCACGAACTCCGGCTGAGCACCTGACGTATAACACCAAAAGAAGGAACTGTACGTCAGGTAAGGTCTACAAAAAGGGTTAGACCAAACTGCAAGTGTATCAACTTTTAAACAACGATTTACTAGTTGATTAGCATGCTGGGGTTATAACTGAGTAACAAAAGAAGTAACGTAGCAGGAAAGTAAAGCGTAACAAGTAGTAGTCGTAATGTGTGCTACCAACTACGAGACTAACCTACAGGTGTCAAGACGAGTCATGACGTGACGGGACAAGACGAGACAAGACAAGTGAGACATGAAAGGGTTCACGCCTTACGGTTCGAGGGGGATCAGACCCTCTTGCCGTGCGCATGCTCAACCCAACCCCAAACCCCAAGGAAGACAAGACAAGACAAACAGTACAAGGGATCACTCGTTCTAGCTTGGCGAGTGCCCTATTGCCCGCATGCTATGTATCGGTACAAGGGATCACTCTCTCTAGCTTGGAGAGTGCCCTATTGCCCGCAGGCTGTGAATCAGTACAAGGGATCACTCGAAGAGTGCCCTATTGCCCGCAGGCTGTGCAAGAAGGGACGGGACGTGACAAGACGGGAAGGGTTATTCTAGGGTGTCCACACACACGCACACACATGATAGCCCTACGATATCAAAGGTTGTTGTTGTCAGGCTCAGACTTCGTCGTCAAGTCTGAGCCGTCAAGGGTCGCCCGGACGCTATCATTTCATAGCCGGTTCTATTTGTTCACAGTTATCAGTTCTACCCAACTAAGGCCTAAGCACGGCCAAAAGTGCAAGTGGGATACACTTGCCTGCGATGGCGAGCGTGTCGTCCTCTTGAAGCGTCTCGTCCAAGCGTCTCGTCCGCGGAAGTCCGTCTGAAACAGTGCCGTGGCGACGGTGTCAGGTCTCAATTTCATCAAATCCTATTAGGGTTCGTTTCTAGATTATCGGGACTATCCTATTCGTCAAAATCACAATTTTGATGTTTTGCCCTGTTCGACGATTCTATCCTATGTGTATAGTTCAAAAGTCCAGTCGTCGAATCTACTGTTTCACAACGTTTTAAGGGTGCAGAAAAATATATTTAGTTACAGTTGTCCAATTTTAGTTAGGTTTTCAGTTTTGCTACGGTGTGGTTTGTGCTACGAGTTAGGGGGACCAACCTGGTGTGTGGAACACGCATTTAATCTGGCGTCGGGTCTGAAAAACAGTGGCGGTGCTCGTGTCCATGACTGCGGGTAGCGCAGTGAAGGTCGTCTCGGGACCGTCGCAGGATCGAAACGGCTGCGGGTAGCGCAGCTGAGATGTCACGGCTACGGGACATCTTCGTGTGGTGTCTCGTCTACGGGTAGCGTAGCGAAACTCGTCCGGGCAGCGGACGAAGTGCGTGAGCAGCGAGTACGGCCTGGTAGCAGTCCGTAGGATGTGTAGGCGGTGTCAAGGAGTTGCGGATCAGCGAGCAAGGAGGAACAAAGACCCCCGGAGGCCAAAACAGTGAGTAAAGGCGATACGACGTCTTTAGAACGTCGTATGTATCGCTGGCCGACTCGGGGAGGCTGTCAAAGAGAAGATCCAGCTCGGGGAGGTCAGGCCGTGACTCGGGGTGGCTGTCAAAGCTGTGCCGTGGTGGCGCGTCACCAGAAAATCAGCGACAGCAGTTGCTGCCGCTTGCAGTTGCAGAAATAGGCCGCTGGACAACCGGGTAAGCGAGGGGGAGGCGGCGCGAGGGCGGCACAACAGTGGCGTGGCTGCAGATCGCTGCAGCGACGGCGACCGTGGAGAGAGGGGTGGCTCCTCGTGGCGGTAGGCAAGTGGTCTGCGGAGTCGGTGCTGAGGATCGCAGGCGCGGCGGCAGAGCGCAGCACAGCGGCGCGGCGGTGGCGTCACGGCGGTTGCGGGAGCCTCAGGAGGTGGCTGTGCTCGGGTGCGCTGAAGGCGCTGCACGGTGGCGGAGCAGGGATGCGAGAGGGAGCGTGCGACGGTGGGATCACGGCGGGGGTCGGGATCACGGCGACGATCGGGCTCAGGGGTCGCGGCGGAAGGCGATCGCGGGGGTTTTGGGCGATCGGGCTCGGAGATCGGCGCTGAGCGGCCGTCGGGGCCACGGGGTTTAGTCGGTCACGAGGGGGCGCCGTTGAGAGATGCGGTGGCGGTGGAATCGAACGGTGGCGGCGGTGGGGCTTGGCCGTGGACTCGAGGGGGGGGCCGGCATCGGAGCAATTTCCGACGGGGGATTGAGGCCGTGAGGGTTAGACGCGAGGGAGGAAAGGATCGGGGGAATTTCTTTGGTGACGGCAGCTGAGAGCCCTAGGCTGTGGGAAAAATATTTAGGGTTAGGGTTAAGATTTGAGTTATTATTAATAGTAATAAAAATTGCTATATAACATCTAGGGTTTAGCCAAAAGTGTAGAGCTCAAAGAGATAGTGGGTGTAATTTTTGGGGTAAGTCTAGGGGAGGTTAGAGAAATAGTTTAAGAAAAATTTTAAAACGATTTTAAAAGATATTTAGCCAGATTTGGCTAACAATTTCGAAATTTGAAACTGATTGGGGAAAATCGACGGTCGAGGTTATTCCGGGCGATATCTCTTAATCCGGGCGTCAGAAAAATAATCCGAAAATACCGGGGCAATCGTGGAGACGAGATGCACAGATCTACAGAGCCTGATCGTGCATAACGCCTACCAAGAATTTACGTAAAATTGGAAACGGTGTTTTGAGTCAAATGACTAAAATGCCCCTATCGTTCAAAGTCGTTTTGCGAGAAAACGAGCCGTGAAATGACGTTCCCAAAAATTACAATAAAGTCCAACACCCCGAAAAGATCGCAACGGCATAACACATCGCATATGCCGGAGCTCAGAAATAACCAAATAAAATACGTGCATGATAAAGCACGTGCACGCAGAAAATACGAACGGTCGGAAAGCGGCCGTTACATCTAGCAAAGCCCAAAGGGGCTCGGATCGGATCCGAAGTCTTGACGGAGGATCCGCTCAAGTGAAACTTTCTTCGGTGCATGGTTGGCTCAGCGACAAGGGGTTGCTCGCCTCGGGACGCGGTGCGGTTCGAGAAGCGGTTCGGCTCGGGACCAAGAGCGGCTCGGGAAGCGGTCCAGTTCCGGACGGTGAGCGGCTCGGGACGCGGTTCGGTACACCTTGCCGGTGCAAGAAAGGTTCCGGGTATGTAGTTTACTTAAGCATAGTATTTATAATATTGCAGTAGCTTAGATCTATCTTGGTGTGGTCAGACCCACCTCAAGATAGTAGAGATCTTGGCTAGGGTCTTGATATCATTAGGGTTGCATGTTAAATAGTTTAACATTTTTTCGCGGTATGATTTTCTTTTGCCTCTATCATCCGTCTGACGTAGGACGAGCATATAAATGTGCCCTAAGGGTCTCTCAAAACCCATCAGTAGTATCAGAGCCTAGGTCTGCATCTGATCTAAGGACTGCAATTATTATAAATGCATGTATGCTTTTAAAATACATAAAAGATCTGTTTTTAGGTTTATGTGATAAATGTTAAAAATGGAACAAACAAGTTTTTTAGATGCTTTAAATTTTTATGTGATAAATATTTTTTAGCATACTAATTTTAATTTGATAATTCTTTGTTGGATCCTGTGGATAGCAAACAACGCTAGAATGGGGGTTAAATAGTGTTGTGTAAACATAAACTTTTTCGTTCTAATTGGTTAGCACAATTCAAAACCTTCTAATGTTGCCTAAGAAACCAAGTAGAGTGATCTACGCTTGGTTCTTAATCAACTTAGGTAATCTTAAAATAAATCTGAGAGAAAACACTTCTGGTAGTCGACTCCTTATGAACAGTAGTCGACTCCCAGAGAGAGATTATGCACAGCTCAGCTGAAAGAATACGTAATAAAGATATAAGATTACATAGAAATACACGAAAGAATATTTACACAGCGGATACAAAAAGGATTGATCTTGCAATATATTATGAACGAGTTACAAGAGATATAATGCACAACAAATCAAGATATACAAATAGAGACAGACAATTACAGAAAATGCAAATGCAAACACTATGGTTTTTATCCTGGTTCCCCACAACCTTGGATACGTCCAGTCCCCGACCAATCCGGTACGAGATTTCCACTATTTTCATTGGCATATACAAGCGCCTAACTCCACTCGTTAGGATTTCCCACACACCTAGCCTTGACCAGGATTTCCGAGTGCAACACTGCAACACCTAGACTTGTCTAGGATTTGACGTGCGTTTATATTTCATATATTTGCGCACGTTTTCTTCCGTGTTTCTCCATATTTTCCGCCGTCTTTTATTCGTTTTCTCGTGTTTTCTTGTATTTTCTTATTTTCTTTCATTTTTCCATGTTTTTTGTATATTTACAGGAATTTACAGCATTTGGGACATAAAACGACGATATTCTGAGTCCCCGGAGCAACGGGAGGAGTCATGCGTGATCCAGGGGGTCAAACGACGAAGATTGCCACTTTTCAGCCCCCACCCGATCGGTTGGACACAGCCAACCGATCGGGTGATGCATGCGTATCCGACCCGGACTGAAGCTGGAGCGAAGCACAAGGTCAACCGATCGGTTCGCCGACCGGTTCATCCCAACAGAGTTCTCGGGAAAATGGAGCTGAATTCCAACCGATCGGGTGACCTTCACCTGATCGGTTCATCTGTAGCCGATTCCTCCGAAGGACGACCCGATCACGCCACCCGCTCTCCTCTGTGCCCGGTTGATGCTCCCGAAGGCGACGGCCGAAGCAACAAGCCGCTCACCCGATCGGTTGACATTTCAACCGATCGGGTGGTCTTTTCGTCCCCTTTCGCGCACCACTGCTCATTCATTGAAGATCTGCTATCATTCCAGAAGGATTTTGGGTGATCTCTTATTTTTCTAGCGTCGGCATCGTCGTTAGCTTTTCAACGATAGGTCGCATGCCCAAATCCGATTTTTCTAGATTTTTCTGGAATTTTCTGAGCGCAGCTATGTGCTGAAACTGGCTGCAGTCTGGAATTTCATTTCACCCGATCGGTTGACTTGTCAACCGACCGGGTGAGATCTGTTTCTGCGAATTTGAGCTCTCTGTTTATTCCACCCGATCGGGTGAGTTTCCACCCGATCGGGTGAGCCTTTTTTGACAGTTCTGAACCCGACCCAAGAGGGTTTTTTGAGGGGTTTATAAATAGAGGATGGGGGCACGACTTGAGGGGGCTCTCTTTCAGTTTTTCTAGGGCTTTTTGCCCCTTTCTCTTGTGAGTTTAGATTAGGTTAGATTAGGTTTTATCTTCTAATAAATCTTGTAATGGATTGAAGACTCAATTGCAAGCTAAGTGTTTTCTTCTCTCATTTTCTATTGTTTTGTGTTATTTTCTTTGTTGCTTGATGGAGAATGTTTGTTTGTCATTATTATTGCTTTCTATCATGTTCTTCACCATCGAGTAGTGTTTGATGAACCCTAATACGCGTTAGGGTAGGATTGATGCTTGGAAATTTACATTTGGCTTGGTTGCATGGCATGTGTTCGATGAAATGTGTCAATGGGGATTTCTAGCAATCTGGGTCCAATTCGTACGGCAACACGCTAGACGTGTTGGGGGTTGGGGTCCGGTGCTTGTCCAGTCAAGATCCGCTTCGATGTATTGCTAGAAATCACATTTGACCTATTTGGCCATTAGGGTTACGCGGGGGTGTTTCATTGTCATTGGCGGAAGAAAGACCGCCTCTGACCGTCGGACCAAGGGGGAATAAACTTGGCGGTTGACTCCCTAGCCATAGCTCACGCCCCCTAGTGTAGACATGGAGTCCTCGCGCGTGGTAATGGCTTGGACAAAATGTTGGGAGATATCATTGTGGCCTTAATGCTCCCGGTTGCGGAAGGTGTTAATGGACATGGGAATGCCCACCGTCCGGAACCGGGTAGGCCTAGCGTGCTTGGCACCGACCGGAATATCGGGCCATGGACGCTAGGTACCACCTTTTGGGGCAATGTCTCACCCTCAGTCAAGTCAAATGCCAAGTGTCATGAGTGCTCTAGCCCGTGTTGGCGGGGATTCATTTCGTGTCTTTTTCATTTCTTCTCTTTATTTCTACACTTCCACCCACATCATCCGCGTAGCTAGCACACAACCTAGGCGAGGCTAGTAGCCATTCAAGCCATCCACTTCCCTGAGTTCGATAAACCCGCACCCTACACTAACCGTGCACTTGCGGTAAAACGACACCGCGCCCATACCGTAAACGGGGCGCCGGTCAAGTTTTTGGCGCCGTTGCCGGGGAGGCGTTCGGTTTGATATTAGCTTAGCTTGGGTTCGTTAGACTACGCATAAAAACACAAAAAAATTTCTTTTTCTTTTTTTTATTTTTTTTAAAAAATATTCAATAACCAAGAAATTTTTCCCCCACCATTATATTATCTTTTTGTTATTCTCTTGTACTATTGACTCTCCTCTCTAGTTTTCTTATTTTTGTTGTCCAGGTATCTTTGATATTACCATGTGGAGATCAAATTTCGATGCTCAGATGGGAGGATACGATCCTTATCCAGTTGTGATTTGTGAGACTTGTGGGATGGCGGGGCACGTGTATTATGATGATAGTGAGGATGGGGAGATTTCTCTAGGATCTGTGGGAGAGACTTTTCATCTTTATCTGGATACCCCATATGAGTCCTATGAGAGCACCGAGGAGACCACAGAGCTTATGCATACCGGCGAGGAGGATGTGCGTGAGGACAACGACACCACGACCCCATACGAGTGGTCCGCTCCACATCCACCTCTACAGCCATCTCTGTCACAGCTTCCTCCTTGGTCGGTGGTCAACCATGAGGATGTCATTCAGGACATCGGGCAGATGGAGGAGCATGAGCATATCGTCGAGGAGGATGTGCATGAGGGCTTGGATACGATCGTCCACTTCATGGAGCCCGAGCCACATCTACCTCTACCGTCACGCTCCACTTCTTCTGCGGCTGAGCATCTACTTGAGCATATTTTCCCCTATTCAGGGAGATTTTCATACTCACTCTCACTCCACATTTGAGTCTCGCTTTTCACGTCCTATTTCTTTAGACTCATATATATTTGACACACCATATCTCTCACAGGACACATGATCGACTTTCCTTGAGGTATGCTGCGGTGTGTCACCACCTGGAGAGCAACTTCACATGGAGAGCGGGGATTTGATCGTCGCTAGCACAGAGGATAGCATACCATTTCCAGGGAGTGTTCGCCACATTTCATATATTTTACCATCATTTACCGGCGACTATCTCTGGGATACATTTATTTTGGGAAATAATTTCTTGCCATGGACTAATGCACCTCGTCCTTTGCAGGTCACAGGTGGACACCTACGAGGGATGCTTGGAGGTGCATTGTTTGGGTCCATTGGCACAAATGGCACAGCGCTTCTGGCGGAGCCACAGAAGGAGCAGTTAGAGCAGCTACCTGCCCCGCTCCAGATCTTGGATCCACCTATGCTCAGGTGTATCCTAATCCAGTAGTGTAAAAATTTACCGCTTTCTAGTTTAGGTTTGAATAATCTCGTCTCCTTTCATTAGCAAGGGAAGCGTATCTAGGGTTTGCTTTTACATCTTAATAACCTTTCATGTCGTGCCCTTCTATCATTTCACCCTCATCCTCTTCCGAGGAGAATGAGCACACCGTCTCTCCTGCATTTTGATTTCTTTCTTTTCTTTTCCGATCTTCCCCTTGCATATTTCTGCATCACATTGATCATATCGTTTCGCTGGCATTGTCATGTTCAGCTTGGGGGAAATCGATTTGTGTGCATGTTTTCGTGTGTCGTTGTTGTGTGCCTGTGTCTAGGTGTTCTTTTGTCGTGTTTTATACCTTTTATTTGAGTGTTTCTTTTTCTTTATTTTTTAGTTTCGCTCATGTGTTTTTCGTGTTTTTCATTTTTTGTGTCGGTGCGTAACTCCCCCCCATTTTCATTGCCCTCCCGTATTCACTACTATTGCATTGAGGAAAATGCAAGTTTCAGCTTGGGGGAGTCGCACTTCGTGCGTCATTTGTCTCTTTTTCTTCGTTATTTGAGTCGTTTTTCTCCGTGTTTTTCTTTTTCTTTTTCTTTTCTTCTTTTTATCTCTTTCTCCTAGAGATGAACCCTATGATGAATTGCCACGAAAATCACACGCGCACCTTGCACAGCTTCGATAATCACATTCACTAACCCTAGGATATCGATTCCTCTTGCATTTCATGCATCGCGGGTCCACTTAGCTTTTTGTGAGTCGTGCGTCATGCCTAGCTGTTTGGTGTGCTTCTACCTTGTGATTATGTTTTATATACCTATCCTTGGTTGACCCCTAGATTATCATGCTTCGATTTGAATATGCGGTATTTGCTTCTACTATCTGCTTCTATATGCATGCTATATTTATATCATATATTTCAATTCGCATGTGTCGGGATTCCACAAACAAGGACTAGGATAACCCATTTAGCCTATGCTCTGATTAGCGAGAAATATCTCCTTTGTCCAAGTGTTTAGAATCCGATTTCATTTTTATTTTACTTGGTGCAAATCCCCTCGTCGTGTACCGTTCTCCCACTTGGGAGAGTACACATGTAAACATCCCAATTCCCAAAAATCCAAAAAAAGGAGAAAAGAAAAGAAAAACACAAAAAGATGAGAAATGAAAAGAAAAAAAAAATACAAATACCCAAAACCCAAAAAAATTCCAGTGTGAATATTTTCCTACTTGCCGTGAATAAGGGGAAGGCGAGAATTTGCACCGAGGGTTCTTCTCCACATCATCTCAACCCCCATCGGTTTCGAAAACACTTAGCTTAGGAACTTTTTAGCTATTATCTTGGCTATAGTGTGGTGATTTCCTTAACCCTAGTTGTGGAGTCCCTGACGCATGATATGTTTCGATTCTCTCTCTATTCTCATGCATGCTTGAACCATATATTCACCGCTTAATTCAATTCGAATCAATATTTGGGTCATATCTTGGATTTGTGTATATCGAGCTTTATTGCACAATGTAGATAGTGATACCGTTTGCTAGCACACGACCATGCTCACTCGCGCTTCACTGCGTGGGCCCACGGCACTTGTTTGGACTCACATTCCTTGGTTTAGTGTTGTGTTTTGTCGTATGCTTGCTTCGTGTGGCGTGTTTGATTTTGTTGGCCCTTACGGGCGATTTAGGATTTAGAGTTCTCTTTTTCTCTCTTTCTCTCTATTTTCTCTCTCCGAGTTCCTACTCTCACTCGTCTTCCTCGAGGACGAGGAAGAGTTCAGCTTGGGGGATTTTGACGTGCGTTTATATTTCATATATTTGCGCACGTTTTCTTCCGTGTTTCTCCGTATTTTCCGCCGTCTTTTATTCGTTTTCTCGTGTTTTCTTGTATTTTCTTATTTTCTTTCACTTTTCCATGTTTTTTGTGTATTTGCAGGAATTTACAGCATTTGGGACATAAAACGACGATATTCTGAGTCCCTGGAGCAACGGGAGGAGTCACGCGTGATCCAGGGGGTCAAACGACGAAGATTGCCACTTTTCAGCCCCCACCCGATCGGTTGGACACAGCCAACCGATTGGGTGATGCATGCGTATCCTACCCGGACTGAAGCTGGAGCGAAGCGCAAGGTCAACCGATCGGTTCGCCGACCGGTTCATCCCAACAGAGTTCTCGGGAAAATGGAGCTGAATTCCAACCGATCGGGTGACCTTCACCCGATCGGTTCATCTGTAGCCGATTCCTCCGAAGGACGACCTGATCACGCCACCCGCTCTCCTCTGTGCCCGGTTGATGCTCCCGAAGGCGACGGCCGAAGCAACAAGCCGCTCACCCGATCGGTTGACATTTCAACCGATCGGGTGGCCTTTTCGTCTTCTTTCACGCACCGCTGCTCATTCATTGAAGATCTGATATCATTCCAGAAGGATTTTGGGTGATCTTTTATTTTTCTAGCGTCGGCATCGTCGTTAGCTTTCCAACGATAGGTCGCATGCCCAAATCCGATTTTTCTAGATTTTTCTGGAATTTTCTGAGCGCAGCTATGTGCTGAAACTGGCTGCAGTCTGGAATTTCATTTCACCCGATCGGTTGACTTGTCCACCGACCGGGTGAGATCTGTTTCTGCGAATTTGAGCTCTCTGTTTATTCCACCCAATCGGGTGAGTTTCCACCCGATAGGGTGGGCCTTTTTTGACAGTTCTGAACCCGACCCAAGAGGGTTTTTTGAGGGGTTTATAAATAGAGGATGGGGGCACGACTTGAGGGGGCTCTCTTTCAGTTTTTCTAGGGCTTTTTGCCCCTTTCTCTTGTGAGTTTAGATTAGGTTAGATTAGGTTTTATCTTCTAATAAATCTTGTAATGGATTGAAGACTCAATTGCAAGCTAAGTGTTTTCTTCTCTCATTTTCTATTGTTTTGTGTTATTTTCTTTGTTGCTTGATGGAGAATGTTTGTTTGTCATTATTATTGCTTTCTATCATGTTCTTCACTATCGAGTAGTGTTTGATGAACCCTAATACGCGTTAGGGTAGGATTGATGCTTGGAAATTTACATTTGGCTTGGTTGCATGGCATGTGTTCGATGAAATGTGTCAATGGGGATTTCTAGCAATCTGGGTCCAATTCGTACGGCAACACGCTAGACGTGTTGGGGGTTGGGGTCCGGTGCTTGTCCAGTCAAGATCCGCTTCGATGTATTGCTAGAAATCACATTTGACCTATTTGGCCATTAGGGTTACGCGGGGGTGTTTCATTGTCATTGGCGGGAGAAAGACTGCCTCTGACCGTCGGGCCAAGGGGGAATAAACTTGGCGGTTGACTCCCTAGACATATCTCACGCCCCTAGTGTAGACATGGAGTCCTCGCGCGTGGGAACGTCTTGGACGAAATCTTGGGAGATATCATTGTGGCCTTAATGCTCCCGGTTGCGGAAGGTGTTAATGGACATGGGAATGCCCACCGTCCGGAACCGGGTAGGCCTAGCGTGCTTGGCACCGACCGGAATATCGGGCCATGGACGCTAGGTACCACCTTTTGGGGCAATGTCTCACCCTCAGTCAAGTCAAATGCCAAGTGTCATGAGTGCTCTAGCCCGTGTTGGCGGGGATTCATTTCGTGTCTTTTTCATTTCTTCTCTTTATTTCTACACTTCCACCCACATCATCCACGTAGCTAGCACACAACCTAGGTGAGGCTAGTAGCCATTCAAGCCATCCACCTCCCTGAGTTCGATAAACCCGCACCCTACACTAACCGTGCACTAGCGGTAAAACGACACCGCGCCCATACCGTAAACGGGGCGCCGGTCAGGATTTCCAGCACCCTTACAACAAAGGACAGATCACAAAATGAAAACCAATATCCAACTCACCACAAAAATCAGTGGAGTTTGGATTTACACCCAGATTCTATAGCCAAAGTAATAACAACGTGTATTCGTGGCTAAATAGAATTCAAATATGATCTTCAGATCATACAAAGATACAAGAATAATTCTTTGTGATCTGGATCGTTTGTTTTCAAAAATTCCTTTTGATAAATAAAAAATGAAGACCAAGGATTTTGAAAAGCGATTTTGAAATATCCAAATAAAATTGATCTCAAAAATAAATAGTTACTTTAAAAATTAGAGATCAGAAATTAACAACAGATTTGGCTAACAAAAATAATGAGAGCCGAATGAGAGATCTTAGAATTTCAGCGCAAAATAGATTTGAGAATTGTTGTAGAATTTTTTGATATTGTTATGAAATGATCTCATATGATCCCCTATTTATAGGGTTAGGAAGAGAATTTGAATTTCAATACGGATTTGACTTTTGACCCGAAAATCAAGGAAGCAATGAATTGGAGAGACAATTAAACAAGTCAAAACGTTGAAATTCGACAGCTGGTAGTCGACTCCCTAGGAGTGGTAGTCGACTCCCAGAGCGTTTCAGAAGAAGAAAAGTTTCCAGCTGGTAGTCGACTCCCACTCTTTGGCAGTCGACTCCCAGAGAAGTTTCTTCTGAAACTCAGCTAGCAAGAGATGTAGTTAACTCCTAGGTGTAATGGAGATTAACTACTAAGGTGAGAAGTAACTAGCAACTGCTCTCAAGAGTTTGAAAATGATTTTAAAAACATTTAAAACATTTAACTTCGAAATCATTTGTGTGTGTGTGTCTTATAATTACTTTGGCTTTAACATAATCCTACGAAAGACGCACCTCACACACTATAGACTTAGGACGAGTCTTCCCGAAGCTTGATCAGATGATGATGTGAATGCGAGCTTCTCTTGAGCTTCTTTTCCATATGAGCGTGAGCTTCATCATCGAGCTAGCAACGTTGTCCTCGTCTTTGCTTAGTGAGCGTAGATTGTGCTTCTTTGGAGTATGTATAAAGATTTTCATTCATCGTATAATCTGCACACTTAATTGTAGTGTAGTTAGTACACTAACCTCATTTGGTGTGCTCATCATCAAAACCACTTGGGGTGGAATTCAATTTCCATCATTCTTAACATGTGTTCATGCAATAAAATTATATGATAACTTTTGAACATGAAACCTGTAAAATTTTATTCGATAAATTTTCGTGTGTTTTGAATTATCCTTAAAATTTTAATTTGATAATTTTAAAAAACATAAAGTTCATGTATTAAAATTATGCGATAATTTTGAACATGAAACAATTAATTTTATTAGATAAAATTTCTATGTTTTAAAAATTATGCTTTAAATTTATGTGATAAATTTGCATGTTATGTTTGTTAGAAACATAAAATTAATTATGTGATAATTATGAACTTATTCATGTGATGTTATTAAGTCGTAATTTTAATGGCTATGTTTTATTCTTGCTTATTTGATAACACAAGAAAAGCCTTGTTACGTTAGCCATTAAAAGCCGTCTAATAATTATAAGATAATTTTAGATTGCTTCTTCTATGATTTAAATTTTTTTTAAATGCCTGATACACGATTAGGATAGCACCATAAAAATCATTCCTTATAGTTGATAAGGACTTAATAAAAGTTATTAACAAATCCTAATTAATTTTGAATTTTATGATTCACTAGTCGATAGGATTAAATAGTTCTAATAAAAGCCTTTTAGTCTATGGCACACATACAAAAATGATAAGTTTCATTCAATGGACCAGGATCCAGTCAATGTGCTTGGATAATTTTGTTGGATCACCCTAGCTAGACTGGGGATAAGTGATCATGGCTTAGTCAATTCCCTGGTCGTGTTCCGCTAGACCGCAATGACGCGAATCATGATTATATGACACCCTGGATTATATCTAAGTCAATTACGTTAAAAATCTTTTTCAAGATTATTCGTAGCCCTCCTTGTTGTAGAGGTTGGCAACTATAAGTTCTTTTGATATAGTTGTTGAGCACACTCAAGCTATGTCATAGACACTTTATGAAAACCAACTTCTCAATATATGATATGTATTCTAGACTTGACCCAAACCGTCGTGTCATGAATACACTGAGCAACGGCGTAAGTTAAGCTAGACACGAAAACAAGGGTCCGACTAGACTAGTCATTGTGATTTGGATGAGCACACTCATGATCATAAGTGGCTAGGGGTAAAAACCAATAAGAGAGTCATATATGATATGATTGATGAAGAGTCATCTACCAATCGCAGAGTCAAGCAATTTGTTCAGCACACTCAAGGTTGTGAGACTCTGGGTGCTTGGATCTCTTACACATTAATTTAATTTAATTAAATCGTTCATTATTATGGATTAAAATGATCGCAAAAATAGTGGGAGGATATAGTTAGATAAAATCCATTCTATCTATATTTAATATTGAACATATGCTAAACTAGGGTAGTTATATGTTTACCGATGGAATCTAAAACATAGTATTCTAAGAGAATAAGTTAACTGGTCAAAATAGTTGATTAATGGAATTTCAACTCAAATTCTAATTGATAGACTAAACTATATTCTCATTGACATTAAATGACCTTCTTAAAGCACATGCTTAAGGACAATGATTTCATTAAGCTCTAGATTCAACAAAGAAATGCACGCTACATGTCACTCGCCTCTATAATTGGCAGCTCGAACATATTGATGTTCAAAAGCATGTTTCTCCATACAATTTGTTAAGTCAACTCAAGGTTGTATGGAAAATGGTTTCGATCCGCAAGGTTCGAAAATTCGATCAAATTGTTTGATCAAACATGAGAGCATGAGTGGTAGAAGACCATGTATCCAAATTAGATCATGAGTCAAACAACTTGTTGAGTCAACTCAAGGTTGTGAAGCTCAAGTGTTTGGATACGTTAGGTGCTTGCACAGCAAATTATTTTGTTGGGTCGTTTAATATCTAAATGAGATTTAGAAAAGGAAGAAGGCACTAAGGAAAGTCAATTGCGAAAGATAGTTTTATTTATCATTAGTAAAGGCATAAGTAGGAGGAACTGAAAATGTGACATATTTGATGTTACGATTTCATGATAACCGTTATACAAAATATATAGATTATCTACGCGTTGGAAAAAGGAACAATTGTTGTTTCTTGGACCATGTAGGACGCCAAACACATTTTTTGACGAATGTCGTCACCTTGCTTATGAAGCAATGTTTTATGTGAGTAATTTGTATAACGATAATGTATTAAATGTTAATACATGAATACACACGAT
The DNA here is from genome assembly GCA_030789695.1 of Scilla litardierei. Lineage (NCBI taxonomy): Eukaryota > Viridiplantae > Streptophyta > Magnoliopsida > Asparagales > Asparagaceae > Scilla > Scilla litardierei. The sequence goes on along the minus strand of CM061141.1, from coordinate 229,005,099 downwards.
AATAACAAAACTTATATGGTAAAATAGACTAGGCCGTACCAAAGAGACTAAGCTTCACAAGTCACATAAAGAGGGGTCTGACCTCTCGTATTATGAAGTCTGTTGACACTTGTGAATCTTGTCTCAAAGGTATGATAGCCCAACACCTTCTGTGAGACAGTGGGAGAATGAGTTGAAGAACTCACAGTCTTATACATACGGATGTAGTCAGACCTAAGTCTTAAGTAGCCTAGATGAGTTATTTTATTACGACATGTGTTCTTGCTAAACACAAGTCTGATAAAATAAATAACAAAATGACAGAAGTGTTTGAACTGATTCGATCAGATCGAAGAATCAAATACTTAGCTGAATAAATCTTGCGTAATTAAAAGAAATGTGATTTTCTCTCAGGTCAAGTCTCTTAACACATCGGTGTGTTAGAGAGCATGAATCGCACTTTGTTAGACATGGTGCGATACATGGCATGTGACTCTGAGTTACAATCCTCACTCTGGGTTAAGTCCCACATAGTAATTCCTAGGTTTTGTTAAGGTTCTATGAGGACCTTATCAATAAGATATTCATTAAATCAATCGTTAGGAAGTTAAAGGCTTACTCGAGTCTCGTAAGACAAAGAGTCGAGTTAGACATCATAGTAGATGATGGCCTAGACAACTTCCAGGATGTAATTAGGAGTAGGGACTCTGATTAATAACTTGATGCAATCTGAAAAGGTCTGTGCACGTAAATAAAGTATGGACTTTAGTTTATGTGCTCAAAGAAAAATGTTTCTTATTATCTGCAAAGAAATCTTCAAGTTAGAAGATAGGTGCAGAAAGAATGTAGTGAAGTACAACTTGTGTTGGCTGAGAACGGTTTTCATTCTAACTCATATAAACTGATTATGATGAAATTCGCCAACATATTTGTACAGATCTACTCGGACCGAACTCGATGTAAATGCCAATGATGACCATGAAAACTGAGCATTCATTTATAGTTCGTTTTCTAAATATGATTTAGAAGAACGAACTTATATGAATTGGACAGAGAGTTTTCAAGGTCAGTTGGAGCAAATAAAATACATGCGAGGCATCAAGAGGCTGGACATTTGTTTTGACAAAGTAGTCAAAGAGGTTGACACTTTATCAGCAATGAATATGAACCATCTAAAATGACCAGTAACTTATTATTGTCGTAAGGTACGATGAGCTAGATGAGATCCAGAAAAAATAAATATTATGGATTCCAAGGGACCAATAGAATTATTTGGATGAGATTCAAATGTGTGGTCAAAGATAAACGTAGAAAAACCTTTAAGCTATACAGTAGACGTTTTTGCAGATCCACTCACGGAGGATCTACCACGTGAAGTCTGGAAAGACTTATGTGTAAATGCGGTATGAGATACCAGGATAAATAAGCCTGAGTGCAAGTGGGAGATGTTGGGAGATGTATGTCCTCGAGGTAATTTATCTATGCGTAATTGTACAAACATCTTGTTCAAAATTACAGTAAGATTTATGGTAAGTAATTTATCTAAGTCAAATCATAATGTAGTTATCATTAGAAACTTGGTTAAAGTCATGTGACTTAATGCAAGGTCAAACATGTATCGAGATGAGGATCTCGATCATGTAGAAGTGCTTGACCGTCTGTAGAAAAAGTTTAGAAATGTTCGTGGTTGTAGATGTTTCGAGAAAAGGATATCGAAACATCGGATAGACCATTGTGTCTTTGTCTTCACCGTGTAGCGGTGACGATGATCTCATGGTCATTCGACTTGGCGAAGTCACAAACAAAACATAGGTGCTCATTGGAGAATGAGTTCACTGAACGACCCAACAAGAGTTATCATATGGTTATGATTGACCAATCTGTCAATGCTAACTCTGAGTGATGAGAGGCGAGTTGGTCTTTTAACTTGACGTCATTGTACGAACCTGTACGTGAACAATGTCACTTAGATCTCTAACCTAGATTTGAGGCAAGGCCTATTGAAAGGTCTTTGGTTGGGTGACATTTGAAACGTGTGAGGAGAGTAATGACCACGATATGATTTGTCTCTCCCTGGTCAATGGGAGTTAGTGTCGTAGTGTTAGTCCGGTCTTTAGTGAAAACTCTGGCCAGAGTATGTTGGAAGATGTCCAACATTATTTGACTAAAGATCTATGGAGACTAACCAGATTCGAGCTATTGGGGTTGACAGTTTGACAGTACCCTAGGCTTGAGGTTAAACGACATAGTTTAAACGAAGAGACTAAAACTGCGGTATTCATCACGGACACAGTCAGGATTGTCCTGACAACACTAATGTCAATGAGTTAACAACATAAGTATGATACTGAAACAGGGACGACAACTGCTGCTCGTGGTCACTGCCGTCTGGGGCTTCGAGCCCTACCTGTAGTAGGGTCAGGCTGTAGGGTCTCACACAGAGTGCGACCTTCATTTAGTAATAGGTAGAAATTAGGGAAAATAATCATTTGATGCAAGAGATAGAAAACTGCAAAGAGTTTACAGTTAGCCTCTGCATTCAGGTTAAATGATCCTGAGTGCAAGTGCGAGATTTTAAGCTTAGATATGGACTATTTTGCATATGATGCAAACAGAGTTAAATGTGTTGTAAATTGTTTACGACCATATTTAATTTAATAAATTTGTAGAAAAGGTTATATGTATGACGGGATCATCCCGGTCTAAACGCAGGTTCAAACCGCGTCAAAATTGGAGTCCAAACGAGTCCTATAAATCAATTTAAAAGTTGTTTTTAAATAGAAGGCCCAAAAGGTGTGTTTAAAAAGAGTTTTTAAAAGGGAACACACACAAAGCCCAAAAGAAAAATTAAAGCACAGGTTTTTTTAATAAAAAAAGGCTAAATGGGGCGCTGCTTGCAGCGCCCCAAATTTGGGGCGCTGCCACGTGCAGGCGCTGCAGCGCCCCAAATTGGGGCACTGCAGCATATGCGCCCCAAAGGGACTGGGCGATTTCCAATGCGTGGGGTCCACACTGTGGGCCCCACACAATAGCGTTTCGAACCCAAGGATTAATTTTGGGCAGCGGCTCAGTTTTTGCAAAAAACAACTTTTGGTCTGATTTTTGGACACATGTTTGAGGGGTCAAACGGACTCGATTGACATGCCGTTTTTTCTTACGCGTTCAATGTTCAGCACTCTTCGATTTGATAGGTTGTATCAAATGTGAAGCTCAACGGTAAGGGAGTTAAAATTCATGGAAGTTTGGCCTTTATGAAAGGCAAACTAACTTGAATTATTTAACTCCAAATATTTAGTCCCACATCGGAAGTGGAGTAAAGGGGAGAGGTCAGCCGCCTATATAAATAGGGGCCTGCCCCTTTCCTCAAAACTCGTCCCAAGCTCTAGATCTAAGCGGCTCCCAAAAGTTTAGAGCATGCTCGGATCTAAGCTTAAATTAAATATTTTCTCCTCTCCCTAAATTTCTACCTTGTTCCTGAAGGGCTCTAACAAAGCCCGAAGGGGCTCGGATCGGATCCGAAGTTTTGACGGAGGATCCACTCAAGTGAAACTTTTTTCGGCGCGTGGTTGGCTCAGCGACAAGGGGGTTTCTCGCCTCGGGACGCGGTGCGGTTCGGGAAGCAGTTTGGGTCGGGACCAGGAGCGGCTCAGGAAGCGGTCTAGCTCGGGACGGGGAGCGGCTCGGGACACGGTTCGGTACACCTTGCCAGTGTAAGCAAGGTTCCGGGTATGTAGTTTAATTAAGCATAGCATTTATAATATTGCAGTAGCTTAGATCTATCATGGGATGGTCAGACCCACCTCAAGATAGTAGAGATCCTGACAAGGGTCTTAATATCTTTAGGGTTACATGTTAAATAGTTTAACATTTTTCCGCTGCATGATTTTCTTTTGCCTCTATCGTCCGTCCAACGTAGGACGGGCATAGAAATGTGCCCTAAGGGTCCCTCAAAACCCATCAGCTTTTTCATGCATGCTAGATTTTTCTTTTTTCAACAGATTAATGGTAGAATTACATGCAACAACTTTTTTCTTTCAGTTTTTCAACTTCTATTGACATGTTGCAATTATCTTGTTGCAGTTCAAAGTTTGAATTTCTAAGTTTCTCTACAGTGGATTCTAGGCTTTCAATTTCATCTTGCATTTCTTTACAAATATTCAAAAGTTCTCTTTTAGTGCAAGATTTTACCTCATCAAGCTCTCTCATTAAGCAGAGGGATGAATCAACAGTCTCTTCATCGATTTCCTCATCCCACGTTACTGCCAAAAATTTTCCTTTCTTCTCTGCAATGTTATTCTTTCCTTGATGGCAATTCTTCATTTAGTGTCCCTGCTTCCTACATTTAAAACATTGGATTTCATCAGTAGCATTCTGCTCAGAAAAATTTCTAACAGGATTAAATTTATTAGAATGATTAAACCTTTGTGCCATTTCAGCTCTTACCTGCTTGGTCTTGATGTATCTTCTGAAGCCTCTTACCATCAGTGCCTGCTCCTCATCAAGTTCATTATCCTCATCTTCCTTAGCTTGAAAAGCTAGTCGTTTGGGAGCCTTAGCCTCTGGTTTCTCTCTTGCTTCAATGCTCTCTATTTCAAGCTCGTGGGACATTAGGTTCCCTATCAGTTCCTCCACGCTCAGCTTTGCGAGATCCTTAGCTTCCTGGATAGCTGTGACTTTAAGACGGAACGAGCTTGGCAGCACCCTCAAGATTTTTCTTACTTGCTCCAGACTTGAGTATGGTTTTCCTAGAGCGTTGGAATTATAGACGATGTCTGTGAACCTTGCAAACATCTCTTTGATGGACTCCGTAGGACGCATTCAAAAGCTTTCATATTCTGTGCTCAGCAAGGCAAGTCTGAACTCCTTCACCTACGACGTTCCCCCAAGTGTCACCTCCAGCGTGTGCCAAATTTCTGTGCAGTTTGACATTGAGAGATACAATTAAACTCAGCTTTATACAAAGAGCAAATAAGTGCATTCATAGCTCAACCATTCAAAGAAAAATGTTTTCTATCAGCATTATCCCATTTTTCTTCAGGTTTTAGAATTTCAGTGTCTTCAATTTTAATAGTGGGTGGATTATAGCCTATTTCAACAATTTACCACACAATATAGTCAACCGACACTAAATAAATTCTCATTCTAGTTTTCCAGTAAGAAAAATCAGTGCCATTAAATTTAGGGGGTCTGACTGTAGACTGACCTTCAGCAAAAGCAGAATCAGATATATTCATGGTTTCTACACTAGATCCTCTAACCTGCTCTGCTACCACTTGTTGGATCTGGATCTAAGCCTAGGGAGGGTGAATAGGCTTATAAAAATTCTCGAGATATCATAGGCAATTATTCAGCACAATCAATCAGACATAGAGTAAATAAAATCAATCACAGAGTGCACGAGAGATTTACATTGGTTCGATCGTCCTAATGACCTACTCCAGCCCCAGAGCAATTACAAGCATTAAAATGTCAAGGGTAAAACTATAAAGAGATACGAGCACGCACTCTATGCTCAGCAAGTTCGTACTGCGCTCACCAAGTTCGTACCACTCTCACCAAAGTGTCAAACACTTACTAATCTAGTAAAATCTCTCTCCTGACTAGCACCGACTACTCAAGACCCCAAAAACCCCAAAAAGAATGTTTTAGTAACCTACAAAGATCAACACACCACTACACAAATATAGAATGAAAGTGAGTTAAGAAAAGCTCAATTTGTGTCGGTGTTGTCACCTCTGTCATTCAGCGCTGGTCAGATCTGGTCTGACAATATGTAATCTCCAATCTGAAGTCTCTCTCAGCCACCTTGGATGTCACTGCTAGCAAAGCTCAACTAGGAAGCTTGGATGTCTTCGGCTAGCAAGATGATGCTCTTAGCTTAGGTCGGCAAGGCAATTGTGTAGCTCCTCCTTAGGTCGGCAATGGAGAATTGCGGGAGCAAGGCTGCGGTCGACAATGGCTTGGCACTAGGCTCCCCTTGTGTCGGTAATCAATGTTGCATGGCTTGTGCTCGGTCAGTAAAGGAAAGATGCATCTTTAAGCTACGGTCGTCCATCATCAAGTTCCTACAAAGAAGCACATGGAAGAGTCAATGCTAATAGAAAGTAAACATTAAAATCAAGTAAGCAAAAGTGAATTGTCTCCCTTGTTGAAACTTTTGGCTTGTGCTCCTAGATGATTTGTATAGGGTAGTCAAAGATTGTGGATTGAGTCTTTTGCTCCAAGAAAAAACTTGCGGCTTGTAGGCTTTGTATGTGGATGAGCTCTAGACCTTAGGGATGAAACTCTTCTTGTGCTTGCTTGGAGATTTGTAGCTTGTAATGTTGTTTGAAGGTCAAACTTTGCGGCTAGCTCTTGAAAGAATGAAGAAGCCTGGTAACTTGAAATTGTGAAGGCTAGAGGGATTCGAACTAGCCTTGGGGAATCAAGCAACCTAGTCTTTGAAGTCAATTGTTGCGGCTTGGAGTTTTGCTTGAGAGATGAGGTCACAAGTTGCGGCCTTGTTCTTTTCTATTGGCATGGGAAATCAAGGATTGTGGCTTGTATGGAAGGAGGTGTTTGGGGCTTGTAGAATGAGAATGTAGCTAGGGATTCTTTTGGCCTTAGTAGCATGCGGCAATGAAGCTTGGCTAGCATTTTAGCCGGCCTCCCTTTAATCTCCTTTGTGGTTTTGGCCACCCCTATTTCTTTGTTTTTGCCGCAACATATCTCTCTCCTTTGATGGGGGTTTATATAGGAGTTTGTGGAGATCAATTAGGCTTTAGGGGAATCACGTAATAATATGAGATTGGATGGAATTCAAACTTGAAAAGGATTTGAAATAATCAAATGGATGATCTCTTTGAATCACAATAGGATTTGGAGTTTGAATTTGATTGCAATATGATCTGAATTTGAATGGCAATGGGATTTGATTTGATCACCATTGGTTTTCATCCTTATCTCTCCATCTTTGACCAAGTCATCTTTTCATATGAATTAGAAATTTCAACATCACTTTGACTAAGTCCCCCTTTGAGTATTTACGAGCTTGCCACACCTGAAAACACTTAGCACACACATCAAAACGTTCACACACGTTTGTTATCATCAAACACGAAGTCATCAATCGTTGTGTCCAACTACACGTTGTATCCAACAAAAGGTTCTAAGATTTCACTGACGGTTCACTGCAACCATCAGGAAAAATTGGGTTTCGCTGACGTTATTGCTGACGGTAGTTTGTACTGGTAGTAAGTGTTTAACTTTCACTAACTGTGTACACATGCCGTCAGTAAACGTCTGGATTTATTGACGGTATATTGGGCCGTCAGTAAAGAACCATCAATCATCGCCTCATTTCTCTGACGGCTCTGGTGGTAAATGTCGGCTTTTACTGATGACTTTTTCAGCTGTCGTTGACTGTACATTACCGCTGACGGATTTTCCTTGCCGTTAGTGACTGTACATCATTACTGACGGTTTCCTTTGCCTTGAGTAAAACCGAGTAAAATCGGACCTTTACTGACGATGGATAAGGCCGTCAGTAAATGGTTTGTCAACAAAGGCCTATTTTCTTGTAGTGTGGCTCAGAATAGGTTGCCGCTTCATTGGCTTAATTGACCAATCAAGCGCAACCAAATCCATCATAATAGAGAAAAATTTCATTACGAATATGAAGAAATAATGGTGACAATGGATCACTATGCCTTATCCCATGATTACTTGAAAAGAATCCTGATGGCAAACCATTAATGTGTACCAAAAAATTGGGCTAGATATGCACTCTCTGATCCAATCTATCTAATGAGAAAGGAACCTCATTTGATGCATCATGAAATAGATGAACTCTCTATTGACAAAGTTAAAAGCTTTTTTGAGATCCACCTTGAGACATAATCTGCTACCAAGTGGCTTATTGAAATCTCTGGTAAGTTCATGAGCCAATAAAGAGCAATCAATGATGATATGATCCTTTAGAAAAGCAGATTGATGTGGAGATATTAGCTCATCTATGTCTTTCTAAATTCTGTTACAGAGGACTTTAGATATGATCTTGCAGAGCACAATGCAACAAGAAATATGCATGTAGCCTGTTAGAGAAAATCCGATTGTTTCTTAGGGACCAACTAAAGAAATGTATTATTAAGTTCCTTCAAAATTTTCCTTGATGTAAAGAAATATTTCATAGCATTTATCACATCACAACCTACCATATCTACATTAGACTGATAGAAGAATGCATTGTAATCTTCTGGTCCTATAGCCTTATTAGCTCCCAACTGAAAAAAACCATAATCATATTTCCTCAACAGAAACATGTCGAATAAGCCAAGCAGCAGCTCGATCAGTTAACTGTCTCATAACTCCTACTGATGTGGCGTAACCAACCCTCAGCCTCTATATAAATCGGATCAACATGATCCCATGTATGCGCGCACAAATGCAAAAAATGGTAGCCTCCTTCAACCAACTTGGAATTGAATTAAGCTTCGGAGGTGAATCAGAGGCCATCCACTTTGATCCGTTCTTCTCTTTGTTTCAGGTGGGAGGTGAGCATCTTGGCCCAGTCAAACCCTGCCGAGGCTTTCTATTGGTGTGGGATCCTCGCATCCAACGACGCGACAGTTTTCTGCATCAACAGATTCTAATAAGGGAAAATGATAAACAAACGCCGGTGCACTCTTGAAAATTAAATTTATATAATAGTGTTCCCTATTTTTTTTGACTTTATCAGGATATTTTCAAAATACAATATTAGCTGTTATATTGAAATTCTATTGAAATATTGTTTATTTAATTAAAATAATATTAGGCTATTATTAAATTAAAATCTCAATTGATTTGGCATATACATCATTTGTTTCATCTTAGTTAAAACTCATCAAATTAAAATCTTAAAACATGTAAATAACCTTTTAAAACAAACAAATAAAGAAAGAAGCCATACTTGTATAGAATAGTAGTTCACATCAAATTATAATTCCGGTATGGTTAAAAAGAAAACATTTTAATACAAAATAAGATAAAATTCATATCAAATATTTAATGTTTCAATCTTGTTAGAAAAGACATTAAAATTTATAATTTTTAACTTTAGTATTAGCATAACCACGTTAATTTAGAGTTCTAATGAAATTATAAAGGATTAAATAAACCATTTTATGATTGAATTTCACTTGCAAATCACACACGCTTAAAGCTACTGTATATTTTAATCATATAGTTTAAGACCGTTGCGGGGTAAAACCTGTAATGCCCTACAAACTACTACATAAGTACTAGAGGGGGGTGAATAGTACTTTAAAAATAACAAGGAGTATAATTCCTAATTATCGTGCAAACAACTACCAAATCAATTCGCGGAAGCTTAAATTGAAGACAACAACAAAATTAACAATGCTAACAAAAGATATTACTGGGTTCGGATCCACCCAAGTCTCCCCGACTTGTTCCCGGTGATCCTACGTCCCAACCACCCGGATCCCCTCTGGATACTTGAGTTACAAACCCTAACTCAAGATTTCCACTATGAAATACTTGTGAAAAACCTCCACAAGTCAAATCATACACAAAGTAATTTGTGACTCCCACAACCCGGGATCACAACCACACTCTCACAACCGAGAGTGAAACTTACAATATGAAATTGAAATGAAATAAGAAACTTCTTGCCGACAAAATACCTATGCCTTGAGTAATGCTTACGAATTAGGGCAAAGATGATTTTGAGGAAGAAGAGATGGCACCAAACCCTAGCTCCAAGATGTAGATCAGCGATGGAGAGCTATGGGGATGTTGGTGACCTAGAATCAAGCACTTGGCTTGGAAGGCTTCACACTCAATGAATCTCCCTTTGGAAGTAAGAGTGATGAGAGATTATTGAATGGAATGAAAGAGCTTTGAATGAGCTTGGAATGATTTCTCTTGATCTCTAAACTTGCAATAATATCAGCCTTGACTGCAATGAATGCAGCCCAACAAGTATTTATAGGATAGATGAGAGAGAGAGAGAGAAACGTTTCAATTAAAGCTCCAACGGCTCTTTTCTAAACCCAATTAGTCGGTCAAAGAACAACCACCGACCGACTAGTTCATCAACTAGTTGGTCGGTCAATTAATGTATACCGACTAATGAGTGAACAGAGAAAAGATCAAAGCATAGACATAAGGAACTAGTCGGTCCAAGAAGAGTAGCTGACCGACTAGTTTCACAACTAGTCGGTCGGTTACTCAACTGAGACCGACTAACAGATAAAACAGAAGTCTGAGCATAAATAGACTTAGTCGGTCCAAGAACAAATATTGACCGACTAATTCACCAACTAGTCGGTCGCCAAATGAGCATAGACCGACTAACGATAAACAGTAAGTTAGGTGAAAAATTGGCATGTACAGTAAAGCTAAACTAGTCGGTCCAAGAAGGAAAGTTGACCGACTAGTTCATCAACTAGTCAGTCGATCAATGAACACAGACCGACTAATGATAAACAGTAGCTCAGGCTCAAATGTGCATGTACAGGGAAAGCTCAACTAGTCGGTCACAGAAGCATCACTGACCGACTAGTTCACAAACTAGTCGGTCGGTGAGTCAACTTAGACCGACTAACTGTAAACAGTAAAGAGCTTAGAATTAACTGACAGAAACTAGTCGGTCCAAGAAGCTTTACCGACCGACTAGATCACCATCTAGTCGGTCAGTTCTTCTTCTTGAACCAACTAACATGCACAAGAAGTCGCGAATCGAAGCGCGAAGCTTCGGGAAGGATTGTATGGACTTCTACTAAGATCCTAGAGCTAAGATATGAGCGTTATGAAGATTTAAATCGTAAGACCTACTCAAGGCTTAACATTCTACAAAAGAAGCTTAAAGACAATAAATAAAACTTGACGATACCGTCTTCAATAGCTTCAATCGAATCTTCATGACTTCTAAAATGGTCCATAAGCTTCAACGAAGCTTTAGGCATACGATCACGTGCTTTGAGAAGTCTTGAGACGTCGTAATTGATATTCATATGAATTTGGCGACGATCTCCATAACTACGCTCACAAAGTGTTAGTTCACGATATATTTATGTTTGTTCATCATCCAAAACCAAATCCGGGGAGTCCAATATCCAACATTCTCCCCCTTTTTGGTGATGACAAACCAACATAAATAATAATCAAAAATAATAATTCAAATGAAATTTACTTACTCCCCCTGCATTGATGACACGTTAATTCCAATTTAAACAATAATAATACGCATCAAGCAGACGAGTGAAGTATATAAAATGAAAATTGATTATTGAAATATCGAATACCAAATGTAGGTTATTGAAATATCGGATTTGAAAATCCATTTGTATATCTTAACTCCCCCTGAATCTAACATATCAAATTAGATTCTTGGAATAATGATTTAAATTATCATTTAGCACATCGTTATTATTATATCTCTCCCCCTTTGGCATTAGCAAAAAAGAGCGGGAGGAGATCAACGACAACAACAATGGCTTCAAATAAAAGCACGGGAGTCGTAGAATACGATGACGGTTCAAGTGACACCAAAGAAAAATACGAATAAAATCAAGGCGTGTCAATGAAACCATAGTCGAAAATCGTAAAACGAAATCATCAAAACTCAAATCAATTTTACGGATTGAGTTATGGAATATACTCTCCAATGTTAACATTCTTGGTTAATTAGTGCATGGAAAACAATTCTATGTTTCCATAGAAGAAATTTCTATTAAACCAAGGTAATATCGTCGAGCGACGAAATCAAACATCAGAGATATAAAAGAAATTATAAATTGTGCACAACAGAATGAAATGTCAACGTCGATGTATATATATTCAAAGATATGAACCATAGTACATCAAAAATAACCATAACTGACATACAAAATATCGATCCACCGATCGGAGCACAAAATACATCATCATATCAAACAGATATCGGAGTGACACAAAAACGTACAACATCATCAAAATACATCAAAATACATCATCAAAAAAGATCCAAACCCCCACTCTATCCTAACCAAACTCTCTCACACTAGATGTATCATCCAAGGAGCATCGGAGAGTCCTCAAAGTAGCTCAAGAGGAACCGGCAGGATCTGCAGCAGCAGCAGGCTCTGCAGGAGAAGTGGTGGAAACTGGATCAGCAGGAACGTCTGGAAGGTCAACGGGAGCGACGGCAGAAGTGGCAATCTCTGGAGCAGCAACAGTAGTGGCCTCGGGAGCACCAGTCGGAGTATCCACTGCAGGAGCAGTGGCAACAGGTGTGCTCTCGGGGGCACCAGCAGACGAAGCAGCAACAGCATCACCAGAAGTGCCCTCGGGGGCACGAGTAGAAGCACGACAGAGCTCCTCAATGTCCTCCTCATCCAACTCATCCTCATCAGAAAAAGACGGAGGGACCTCAATATCAAGACCTCGAGCGATACGGCAGAGAATCTCCTCAGAACGAGCCTGACGAGACTCCAAACGACGGATCGAACGAACGACGTCGGCAAGAGTGGTAGAGGAAGGAGCTGAGGCAGAGGCAGAGGCAGACGCTGAAGGTGTCGTCCTCTGAACGTGACGTAGCGCCGCAAGAGACTTCTTGACGGCCGTCGCGTTCAGGGGAGGACCAAGTGGACGATCATCGTCACGAGGAAGTGTGACACGGAAGTGACGAAAAACAAGGGTCAACAAGCACGGGAAGGGGATGTGAGCCAATTTCGTGGTCTTGCGAATACACTCGAAAGAATCAATCTTATCGAGTATAATGCGAGCCCAGTTAATCGAGCTCCCCATGAAAATAGCATAAATCAGCTTCAGAAAAGGCTGGGACGGTAGAGATGAGGAGCCGTACTTGGGAAGCAAGTACGACTTCAGAATCAAATTGAGGACCCAGGCGTTTGGCTTGAAGGATTTGGAGGGTACGCCAATCATGGCGGGAGGAATCTGATGAAAAATCTCAGAAAGGATGGTCTGATCTAAGGAAGAAATATCATCAACAGAAATGTCAGAGGGGAGGAGACCAGACGAGGAGATACCCAAAATCTCTCCTAAGATTTCTGCTGTGAGGACTATATGAGTCCCCAAAACAGTCGTCTCAACAGAGTGGGTCGCATCGTACTGACCCCGGATCCTATTGGCATAGAATAGTTTTACTAAACGAGGGTAGGGGTGAGGATTCGCCTTCGGGTCATATCGAAGGTAATCGAGAAGACCCGAGGACGAAAGAAGATCGGCGAGGCCGAGGAAGTCACTAAACTGGACAAAATGCTCCAGAAGCAGTGGGCAATGCTCGATACGATTGTAAGCCGCGAGACACATAGGGTCGTCGCGACACAACGAGATATCGACACCGCCTACCGGCATCGGAGCCTTTCCCTTAGGCTTACGGGTAGACGAACGAGGTCGGGAGCTAGACTCAGGATGGGTAGGAGGAGTGGGTTTCCTATGAGTCTCAGGCTCGGGTCTATACTCGGTATCAGAATCGGAATCGGTAGGAGTATGGAAAGAAGAGGGAGATGCAAGTTGCTTGGGCTTGGGCTTAGGCTTGGGTTGTGCTCTAGGCTTGGCGGTCGTCGTCCTCTTCTTCTTGAGAGGAGGCGAAGACGACGAGGGATGGGTGGTCTTAGCACGGCGTTTCGGAGGGGTTCTCGAAGGTTGAACGGGATCCGTAGGGGTAGGTTCTACGGTCATCGGTGAGGGGCTAGATGGAGTGATCGGGATACGTGTACGAGCCATAATCGAGGCATGACACGACGCAAGAAAGATCAAATCTAAGAAACCCTAGATGGCCGGAACCCTAGCAAACCCTAGGCCGAAATCAATAGAAACCCTAGCCGAGATTCTAACCCTAAGATCTAGAAAAAAGAGCCCTAGAGCTAGGAGAGGGAGAGATGAGGGGTTACCCTAGGTTGGAGGTCGACGGCCGGCGACGGAGAGGATGGCCGGAAATGGGCCGGAGATCGACGGAAGACGAAAAGACACGAGGGAGGATCGGGGGTTTTCGAGCTGGAGAAGGGATGGAGACCGACTAAAATGAAAACGAATCGGTTAAAATGAACTTAAGTCGGTCGAGAGCTTAAAAGATCAAACAGTCCCTGGCACAACTAGTCGGTCACAGTTCAAGCACTGACTGACTAGATCACGATCTAGTCGGTCGGTCAATGAGCTTGAACCGACTAGTTTCAAACAGTGGCTGAACCCAATTTAACTGACAAGAATTAGTCAGTCTAAGCTCATCCACTGACCGACTAGATCTTAATCTAGTCGGTCGGCCAATGAACTTGGACCGACTAAGAGAGTTCAACAATTGAAAATCAATGAAATTTGATTTCTCTCCTAATCACACTTGGATGAAACATCAAAATACTCTCATTAATCATTATACTACCCCATTAAACATCGAAAATCTGAAATTTGACGATTACGCACAAATCGAGCGAAAATTCCGAAAATTCAACAAAAATCCAGAAAATTTCAATACTTCAAGCATGCGCAAATATAACGAATAGTATAGCATGCAAGAATATTGAAGAAAAGAAAGAATCCTATATCTCGGATTCACCCATAATCCCCAATTCTCGACGCAACCGCACAAAGGAGTCCTCCTTTAGGGGTTTCGTGAAAATATCGGCGATTTGCTTCTGGGTTTCAACGTACACTAAAATGATGTCCTTTTTAGCAACATGATCATCTAAAAAGTGGTGTCGGACATCTATGTGTTTCGAACGAGAATGATGTATCGGGTTCTTGGGAAGACATATTGCACTTTGGTTGTCAACCATGATAGGGCAAGTATCACAGTTTATACCAAAGTCTTTAAGTGTGTGTCTCATCCAAAGAACTTGAGCACACGCGGCACCGGTGGCAATGTATTCCGCCTCGGTGGTTGAAAGTGATACGGAATTTTGCTTCTTGGAAAACCAAGAGACAAGGGAATTTCCTATAAAATGGCAAGTGCCACTAGTACTTTTCCTGTCGGATTTGCATCCCGCATAATCGGCATCACTATATGAGATTAACTCATACGTGCTAGATTTCGGATAAAGTAATCCAAAATCTAAAGTGTAACTTAGATAGCGAAAAATACGTTTTACCGCTACTAAGTGAGACTCATTAGGTTGAGACTGATAACGAGCACATACGCATACGGCAAACATAATATCGGGCCTACTTGCGGTAAGATAAAGTAAACTACCTATCATACCTCGATATAGACAAATGTCTACATCCTTACCGCCCGTATCCTTATCAAGATGTGTAGTCGTGCTCATTGGAGTCTTCTTTCCGGAGGCATTCTCCATTCCAAATCGCTTTAGCAACTCCACCGTATACTTCGTTTGGTGGATGAAGATTGCATCGTCCATTTGGAGAATTTGGAGACCTAAGAAATATTTGAGCTCACCCATGTGGCTCATCTCAAATTGATCCTTCATCACATTAGAAAACTCTTCGCAAAGAGCAAAGTTAGTAGCACCGAAAATGATATCATCAACATATATTTGAACTAAAATTATATCATTATTCGAATACTTAACAAATAATGTGGAATCAACTTCTCCCATTTTAAAATTCAAATCCAAAAGAAAATTCTTTAGGCGATCATACCAAGCTCGAGGAGCTTGTCTCAAGCCGTAAAGCGCTTTCTTTAGTTTAAAAACATGATTTGGAAATTTTTCATTAATAAAACCCGGAGGTTGAGAAACGTAAACTTCCTCAACAACATCTCCATTTAAAAATGCACTTTTAACATCCATTTGAAATAATTTAAAATCCTTATGGCATGCAAAAGACAATAATAATCTAATTGATTCTAATCTAGCTACCGGAGCGAAGGATTCTTTGAAATCAATACCTTCCTCTTGACGGTAGCCTTGAGCAATTAACCGAGCTTTGTTCCGGACGACGACTTGGTTTTCGTCGGTTTTGTTCTTGAAGATCCACTTTGTCCCTATGACGGTGTGGTTCTTCGATGGCAATGGAACAAGCTCCCAAACTTCATTCCTCTCGAATTGAATGAGTTCCTCCTCCATGGCTAAGATCCAAGCGCTATCTTCGCATGCTTCATTAACATTCTTTGGCTCTATCGAGGAGGCAAAGGCACAATGAACGAAGTAGTTCACTTGTGATCTCGTCTTGACACTATCATGGATATTGCCAATGACTTGCTCATGAGGATGGTCACGAACGGTATGAAGCCGTTTGGGAATACCTTGGTCACTAGGAACATTCTCAACAACTTCATTAGATGGGTTAGTCTCAATAGAATCAATAGAATCATTAGAGTTAGAATTACCAATTGAATCACATAAGACATCCATAGAGTCATCATCATTAGTAATTCTAGTTGGAACAAATCCTTCATTAAATGACACATGAAGCGACTCCTCGATCGTTGAGGTTCGTTTGTTGAATATCCGGTAGGCTTTGCTACGCGAAGAATATCCAACAAAAATCCCCTCATCGGATCTTGGATCAAATTTGTCCAAACTACCATATGTGTTCTTAATAAAACATTTCGAACCAAAAACACGAAAATGTTTAACTTGAGGCAACCTACCAAACAATAATTCATAACAAGTTTGTTTAGTGCCGGGCCTCAAAAGTAATCTATTAAACACATAGCAAGCAGTGTGTACCGCTTCCACCCAAAATTGATCGCCAAGTTGGCTATCATCAAGCATAGTGCGAGCACACTCCACTAGCGTCCTATTCTTTCTCTCAACTACACCATTTTGAGGAGGTGCACGAGGGAAAGAGAATGTGTGTGTAATACCAACTTCATCACAAAATGTCTCAAAAGACTCATTCTCAAATTCACCTCCATGATCACTACAAATAGTGACAATGGTGGTTCCTAAGAGATTTTGTACTTTCTTAACAAAAATTGTGAAGTTTTCAAAAGCTTCATTTTTATTACACAATGAAAATACCCAAGTAAACCTAGAAAAGTCATCAACGATGACATGTCCATATCTAGCATTACCTAATGAAGCAACTCTAGTTGGCCCAAATAAATCTAGATGTAATAGCTCTAGAGGCCGCTTAGAAGAAATGCTTTTCTTAGGTTTAAACGAAGATTTTGGAAGCTTGCCTCGTTGACACGAGTCACAAAAGCTTTTCTTTTGAAAGACAAGCTTAGGGAAGCCTCTAATAGAATTTAACTTGGAAAGCTTAAAAAGTGTTCCAAAGTTCACATGACCAAAACGTCGATGCCATAAGTGTTGTTCACTTGTGTTGGCAATAAGACATTGTTCATGTGATCTTGGAAGATCTAGGATATATATATCCTTATGGCGTGTGCCGGAAAACAATAATTCATTATTATCTTTTCTTAAAATATGGCACATTCCTTTCGCAAAGTTAACTTTGTAACCTTTGTCACAAAGTTGACTTATTGAAATAAGATTGTGGTTTAATCCTTTAACAAGGTAAACATCACATATAATGGATTTAGAAGGATTACCCACTTTACCAACACCTATGATGGTTCCGCTCTCGTTGCCTCCAAATACGACGCGGTTTCCATTTGCAATGGGAACCACTCCGGAGAGCAATTGAGCATCACCCGTCATGTGTTTTGAACACCCGCTATCGAGTATCCAATTCCCCTTGGAGCTAAATTTAAATTTGTTGCTCCTTTTCTTTTTCTTTTCCTTGAGTACCTAAAGATAGAAAATTTCATATCATGGTACCCAAGGTCATTGGGTCCAAAAGATTAGACCTTTGGAAGCCAAGTCCAATTGGACTTAGACTTCCCCACATAGTTTCTACTATGCACAACATCCGAAAAATAAGCATTCATATAAACTTGTTTTTCATCCATGCTTGTGTCCTTTGGGCTCCAAATAGTGAAAATCTTGGGAGCCCTCATCCTATTGGGTGCATGCATGCGACGTTGATTTCTACGTGATGCATGTTGTGGATAGGCATAAGGAACATGATGGAATGGTGCATGTGGATAATTATTCATATGATGTTGTGGGTGAACATATGCATGTGAGGGAACACGTGCGTGAGGGTGTCTCACATGGTGTGCACGTGCCCGTGAATGTGTTGCATAAAAATCATCATATGTGTGAGCCGGTGGAGTAGGACGAGTGTTCCTACGTGGCATAGTATTGGTGTACATATAAGCATGCCCCTTCTTTGGAGGTCCACCCAAAGTGGGTTTCTTTCCGAAAGAGGGTGTGGACGAGGTGGAAGCACCATTGGTAGAAGTACTACCAATAGAGTGTTTGCTACCACTCGTTGAGTCACCGGAAGTTAGCCTAACAAAAGTAGTGGCCGATTTGGATGAACATCCCATCGTATACCCCAAGCCAATGTGGTGATTGGCCGGAAGTAAGTCACTTAGGATTTTATCCAAATGGTCCTTACCCTTATTGAATTTATTAATTCGGCCTAATGTGTTCTCATATTTCTCGGTGAGAGAACGCATAGAAGTATCCAAGTTGGATACTTGCGATGTGAGCACATAAACACGAGATTTAAGACTCTCATTCTCAATACTCAAAGTCGAGTTTTGAGAAGTCAAATCCGCTATCTTGTGATCCTCCGGATCTTCAATGCTAACATGTTCAAGTTGAGTCTTGAGATTAACAATCTCATTCCTCAACCCTTCAACAACGGTGTCGTTGTTGGTGATGATAGTTTTAGGCGAGGTTTGAATGCTAGCTAGGTCATCTTTTACTTTAGTATACCTATTTACTAATTTAGTATACTTAGACCATAATTGAGAATTAGCATTCCTAAGGTAATCCATAGTTACCTCATCGCCTTCGTCGTCGCTATCATCGGAAGAGGAAGATCCTTGATCATTCTCCTCTCTTGCCATAAAGCACATGTGTGCTTGCTCCACTTGCTCATCGTCCGACTCTCAGCTTGAGGAATCCTCGGAGTCGGTGAATGTTGCTCCGACAAGTCCCTTTTTGTTCCCTTTCTTGTACTTCTTGGACTTATCGAATTTCGGCGCCTTCCACTTCTCCTTTTGCTTATTTAGAGGACACTCCGCTTTCATGTGTCCTGGCTTATTGCACTTGAAACACAAAGGAGAGGAGGAGGCGTTAGAAGAACCAAATTTAGCTTTGTTCTTATAGTTACCTTTTCGGAAGAAACGGTTGAACTTCTTGGCCATGAGTGCCATGGACTCCAAGTCCAACTCATTTTCTGAGTCTTCATCATCGGTTGATGTGGATGTGGATGGAGCGTCCTTGAAAGCAATAGCCTTCTTCTTTGGCTCGTCTTGCTTTAGGTAGGACTTCATCTTTTCCTGCAATTTTAACTTGCTATCCTTGCGTACCTCGTATGACCTTAAAGTACCCATTAGTTGAACTACTGTGTACTTATTCATATCATTACCTTCCTCGATGGCGAAGGTACGCTTTTCCCAAGAAGAAGGAAGTCCTTCGATAAGCTTCGAACACTTCTCCTTTTGGGTGTAGGTTTTGCCAAGAGCCTCCAACTCGTTTATGATGTCGACAAAGCGAGCATAATACTCCTTCATCTTCTCACCCTGTTGCATATGAAACATTTCGTAATCTTTGTAACAACAACGAGTTTAGAGTCTCTTACCCTACTCGTCCCTTCATGTAGTATGAGGAGGGAGTTCCAAATTTGATATGCACTCTTACATGTGCATATCTTATTGAAGTCCTCGGGCTCCAATGCGCATTGCAAGGCGTTCATTGCCTTGGCATTGCTTACCTCCGCGGCGACCTCCGCGGTTGTCCATTTCTCAAAATCTTCTTCGATGGGCTCGACGTATTCCTTCATCGTGGTCCTCCATAGAGATGCACTCCGGAGGAAGGTTTCCATCATGCATTTCCAGTACCCGTAGTTGGTACCGTTGAAGAATGGAGGCCTCGTTGAGGAATGTCCTTCCATCACCGAAGATGCTCCTGCACGGTTCCTGAAGGTGCCATAGTCGGAAGGTGGACGCACGGTCTTGTTGTCGTTGGCAGACATAGCTAAGTATCTGGCTCTGATACCAAATGTAATGCCCTACAAGCTACTGCACAAGTACTAGAGGGGGGGTGAATAGTACTTTAAAAATAACAAGGAGTATAATTCCTAATTATCGTGCAAACAACTACCAAATCAATTTGCGGAAGCTTAAATTGAAGACAACAACAAAATTAACAATGCTAACAAAAGATATTACTGGGTTCGGATCCACCCAAGTCTCCCCGACTTGTTCTTGGTGATCCTACGTCCCAACCACCCGGATCCCCTCCGGATACTTGAGTTAGAAACCCTAACTCAAGATTTCCACTATGAAATACTTGTGAAAAACCTCCACAAGTCAAATCATACACAAAGTAATTTGTGACTCCCACAACCCGGGATCACAACCACACTCTCACAACCGAGAGTGAAACTTACAATATGAAATTGAAATGAAATAAGAAACTTCTTACCGACAAAATACCTATGCCTTGAGTAATGCTTACGAATTAGGGCAAAGATGATTTTGAGGAAGAAGAGATGGCACCAAACCCTAGCTCCAAGATGTAGATCAGCAATGGAGAGCTATGGGGATGTTGGTGACCTAGAATCAAGCACTTGGCTTGAAAGGCTTCACACTCAATGAATCTCTCTTTGGAAGTAAGAGTGATGAGAGATTATTGAATGGAATGAAAGAGCTTTGAATGAGCTTGGAATGATTTCTCTTGATCTCTAAACTTGCAATAATATCAGCCTTGACTGCAATGAATGCAGCCCAACAAGTATTTATAGGATAGAGGAGAGAGAGAGAGAGAGAAAAACGTTTCAATTAAAGCTCCAACGGCTCTTTTCTGAACCCAATTAGTCGGTCAAAGAACAACCACCGACCGACTAGTTCATCAACTAGTCGGTCGGTCAATTAACGTATACCGACTAATGAGTGAACAGAGAAAAGATCAAAGCACAGACATAAGGAACTAGTCGGTCCAAGAAGAGTAGCTGACCGACTAGTTTCACAACTAGTCGGTCGGTTACTCAACTGAGACCGACTAACAGATAAAACAGAAGTCTGAGCATAAATAGACTTAGTCGGTCCAAGAACAAATGTTGACCGACTAATTCACCAACTAGTCGGTCGCCAAATGAGCATAGACCGACTAACGATAAACAGTAAGTTAGGTGAAAAATTGGCATGTACAGTAAAGCTAAACTAGTCGGTCCAAGAAGGAAAGTTGACCGACTAGTTCATCAACTAGTCGGTCGATCAATGAACACAGACCGACTAATGATAAACAGTAGCTCAGGCTCAAATGTGCATGTACAGGGAAAGCTCAACTAGTCAGTCACAAAAGCATCACTGACCGACTAGTTCACAAACTAGTCGGTCGGTGAGTCAACTTAGACCGACTAACTGTAAACAGTAAAGAGCTTAGAATTAACTGACAGAAACTAGTCGGTCCAAGAAGCTTTGCCGACCGACTAGATCACCATCTAGTCGGTCAGTTCTTCTTCTTGAACCAACTAATATGCATAAGAAGTCGCGAATCGAAGCGTGAAGCTTCGGGAAGGATTGTATGGACTTCTACTAAGATCCTAGAGCTAAGATATGAGCGTTATGAAGTTTTAAACCGTAAGACCTACTCAAGGCTTAACATTCTACGAAAGAAGCTTAAAGACAATAAATAAAACTTGACGATACCGTCTTCAATAGCTTCAATCGAATCTTCATGACTTCTAAAATGGTCCATAAGCTTCAACGAAGCTTTAGGCATACGATCACGTGCTTTGAGAAGTCTTGAGACGTCGTAATTGATATTCGTATGAATTTGGCGACGATCTCCATCACTGCGCTCATAAAGTGTTAGTTCACGATATATTTATGTTTGTTCATCATCCAAAACCAAATCCGGGGAGTCCAATATCCAACAAAACCCACTAACACTGAATTTGTTTTGAAATGCGAATCATGGGTACAATAATTACAAGTTTAGGAGGTTAGACGAGGCTAATCACGATTGGAAGGTGCTTTACAGATGGAAAGCCCAAGGTCGCCCTTCAATCGGTGTGAGTCGCCTATCTAATGGAGTTGAACGCCCGAGGTTGCCTCAACCGCCGGAAGCAGAGGCAAACTACCTGTAAGAAGAACAACTCGTCAGAAAGGCGGGGCTGGGTGCCTGCCCGTAGCCTCTCCGATGCTTAAGTCAGTGGGTGACTGTAGGGAGAGCATCGAACACCCAAGGCGATCTTTGAGGCAGATCGGCACTTGTGTGGTGAGCTGGTGTGGAAGGTGTGAATATGTGGAAGATATTCGACCTTGTGTGTAAATAGATGTCTTAGGAATTCTTACAGATTAGCCAGCCCCGTTCTCGTTGGAGGAGAAGGGGTATTTATAGGCTGCTGGAGTCGGTTGCTTTAGCTGAGCTGGCAATGTCAGGGGTCCGGCTAAGGATGTCAGAGCCGAACGTGTCAGGCGCGCTTTTGTCACGCCGTCAGAGCCGTAATGTCAAGTGTCCTTTTCTCAGGCTGTCAGGCGGTGAAACGACTAGGCACTCTTTCGGCAGGCGGTCTGGCGACGAAGTGGCCTGGTGCGCTTTTGTCAGAGTTGTCTGTTATGAAACTGCTAGTGGCGTGTCGTCTTCCTCTGTGGGCAGACTTCACCTGGATGGGAAGGTCGGTGAGCTGCATCTGGGACGAGTCGGGGTAGGTCGTCGGTACGTAGGATGGTTCCTCTCTAGTTTGATTGACGAGTATGCAGCTCTACTAGCGCGGGCTACTCTGTGCCTCTGCGAGCTTCTCTTTGCCTTGACGAACTGGTCCTTGTTATGGAGATCTGGTGGGCTAAGACTTGGGCTTTAGAGATGCGGGTCCTGATCAGGTTGGCCGATCTTGAGGTCGTAACAATTTCCCCGTCATTCGAGTTCGAAATGGGAAGTCAGGATCTGCTCGGATGATGCACTACGCTCTATTGGATGACCGCTGTAACATTAATTGCGAGTCGACTGCTGAATTCCTGAAGTCATCATAACGATTCGGTAGCAGGGAGATATCGAATTGCCCTTGCCATTCGACGCATGACACGTGTCGTGTACGGTCCTGGCAAGAAGCGGAGGCAACACCTCCGCTTCAGATCTTGTCACGTGACCCATTCTCGACAGTAGAGATCGCCTGACGCTTGTTATAAAATAAGGAGGGGGGAATGGTCTAAAGCTCCTACTTTTGAATTTGAAATTTCCCTTCGGTCTTCGTCTTCGAGCATTCACAGCCAATCATGCTTCCTCAGAGCTTCTATGATATCTCCCTTAGGTATCCCCTTCTTCTTCTTATCAGATGAATTCTCCTGGACCCTCTTCTTCTAACAGACATGCTGATAAGAACTTCTACGAATTCATTGATGTTGGCTCTGAGGGGACAAAGGAATAGGTGGTGTCAGTGATGTCTTGGCCAGAGGAGTGGAAAGCAGCCTCCGCTGTCCCCTCGACGTCGACGGCCCCTAAGAAAGCCGAAAAGACGGGCCCAAGGCAACCGTCGGCGGTGCTATGGCAACGGTTCCGGCGGAGATCCTCCCCATATCTCCCCATACAAATCACATCAGTCGCGCCGAGATTCGTTCCAAGTATATCTAGCCGCCCTATGATGTTCACCTCTACACCCTCGATGAACGGGTTTGTTCGCCTAGGGACAACAAAGTCGGGGTCTATGTTCTGACCTTCGAGCTCGGGCTTCGATTTCCGCTCCAACCCTTCTGTTGGATCTGGATCCTAGCCTAGAGGGTGGGTGAATAGGCTTTTAAAAATAATTCGTGCAACCCACGAATAAGCACACGCAGTTATAGCAGCAACAGGGTAAATATAAACAGTCACAGAGTACGCACAGATATACCCTGGTTCGGTCGTCCCAACGACCTACTCCAGCCCCCAAAGCAGAACTAGTATTGAATAGCGCAATAGGTACAAAACCACAAGTTAGAGCACGCTCAGAGCACCCTCTACGTCTCTACACTCGCCAGGCTCTCAGTACCCCACACACAGTGTTTTCTCTCACTATCAATCCTAGTAAAACTTTCTACCAGCTAGTCCCAAACTAGCTGGGTCCCACTTGTCTAGTCCCAACTAGACAAGTCCCAAAATAATCCCCAAAGATGGTAAAGTTTCCCCTACGAAGATCTACAAACTACGACACAAAATAATGAACAGTAGAGTTTAGAAAGCTCAGTTTGTATAGCGGCGTAGTCTTCGTCAATCTGCACAGGCCAGAAGTCGTCTGGCTAGTAGTAGTAGTCTCCTCGGCAATGTCAACTCTCCTCCTCAAAGTTGCACATGGTGTTGCTCCTCAAGATAATGCGGCCCAAACAAATTCATGCGGCTTCTTCCTGAGATCTCCTATTTTTATTGGCCTTTCAATTCTAGTGCGGCTCTGTCTCCTCCTAAACACTTTTCGGCCTGCAATTAGAAACACCTCAAAAGATTTTAATAGTAGATATTAAAAAGTGCTGCTCTTGGGGTCATTGATCCTTGCGGCTGCCAAACGAATATTTCGGCTGCTTAAAAAACACAGAGCTTTGTGCTTGCCGAGAGAATCAAAAAAATAAAGGGTTCTGTGCAAAACACTAAAAAAAGAGATTAATTTATTCAAAAGCAACTCATGCATTTAATCCTTTAGCTTTTGCTTTCTCCCATGTTCATGTGGGTTGTTTTTTTTTTGGTTTCTTCAATCTAATTGGATACACTTGAATGATTACCTTTATTAAGCTCTAGCTTTTGTATTTATGTGTCCCTGCAAAAGATCAGCAAAGCAAAAAAGAGTTATGATATAAAAAGATATGAAATTAAACATACCATTTTCTTTCTTCTTCAATTAAGCATGGCATGGGCTCGATAATGACGGCGGCTTGGTTGCCTCTTGTGCGGCTTTGAGACAATGAATCCCAAAAACAAATTCTTGCTTGCTTGTCCTTTGATGTCCAAGATTCGGCTGTCTCCTCTGCATTAATATTGATTTTTCTTCTGCTAAAAGATCTTGCGCATGGCTCTTCTTAAAAATTTGTTACAGGAAAAAAAACTCAAAAGATACGGCTGCCACATGAACCCTTGTTTGCAAAAATTTGCCTGCCCTCAAAAATTACGGCTCTTGATGCTCTTGGAGAATGATTGGCCTGGTTGCTTTTAAGGATGCGGCCCTGCACATCAACACAAAAAAATATTAATCTTTAGCTTAAAAATCAAAGCACTTACCTCTCTTTTGCGGCTGAGTTGATTGCATTGGGAAAAAGAGGCTGGCTTGGAGATTCTCAGAGGGGACTTTATTTGGATGTGGGAATTTTTGGCCGCGCGATAATGTTTTGCTGACCTCTCTTCATTGCCGCATATGTTGGGTTTATATAGGGAAGACTAGGGTTTTAAATATTAGGCAAGAGATATGATATTTGAATATGATATGAATTGGGAGAACAAATTTTGGCTCAATCTCAAATTGATTTAATTCAATCCCATAGATTCCATCTCCCTCCATATTGACCAAATCAAATCGCTTTGTGTATAGGGCTTTGACCAAGTCCATTAGCTATGTAGTTAGCAATTCCTCCAACACGTTGACTTAGTCATCTATTCAAGAATTACCGTTTTGCCAATCCTAAAACACACTTAGCGCACACGTTAAATAGTTCGCACACGTTTGTCATCATCAAACTAGAGGTCCTAGATCGTTGTGTCCAACAATCTCCCCCTTTTGGTGATGACAAACCCATAAAAGATTTTATCAATAGGAATGAGTGTGTGAAGTGTGTTGAAGGGTGTAATGCAATATGGATCATGAGATGAATATTCAAGCACTACAACATGGCATGCACAAACTTATAACAAATACAATAGCATGCTCCCCCTTCTCTCAAGCTCCCCCTTCAACAAGTATTCAAGAATATTTCAGGCTCCCCCTTCAACAAATAATATCAACATCAAATCTCTCAAAATCTTTTCTTTCTCCCCCTTTGTAATCACCAAAAGTGGATTAATGAGGTCACAAAAATATCACATGCAAAAATAAATCATTATTAGAAGTAGCGTGCAATTTACATGAGTAGTCTAAATAATAGGCAGTTCAAGTTCATATAATTTCATACCCGGACTTCTCCACCTTTGTGAAAGTGTAGTGATATAGACAATTAAGTACAAGAGGAGATTCAATTTCAGAAATTCAACCAAATCAATCCACATTTTCCAATTTTCATGAATATCACTAGGATTGATTTTTCCCACCTCATCAAAGATGAGTTCAAGATACCGAATCCCAAAACATGGCCTAAAAGGACTTTTAAATTTGAAATGGCATTGCTTGACGAGTTATATACACCAACGCTAATGATTACCCATGTAGCACAAGTTGGATACTCGTGGGTTGTGTTTTAGCCATGAAGTGTATCCATTTTTCATACGGAGCAAATATCGTTTTTTTTATATTATTCTTTTGTGCTCAATTTTAATTCATGGCTAAACACATCATATCCCTTAGAAATTTCAGAAATTAATCATTCCTGCATTCACTTTCCATTACTCTTCAAAAGAATCTCCACAAGCACTAAAAAGTCAAATATCGTGAAAGTGCAAATGTAGGTGTAGAAGTCAAGTTTGGAACTTATGAGACATGTCATGCATACTAAAAAGAATAACATCATGTTCATGTAGCTACAACAATAATGAATTGACTTTTACAAGGGATAGAATTGATCATTCATACAATATCACTTAAGAGATTCAAAAGAGGATTCAATAAGCACAATTTTTTTTTATTTTCGATTTTTCAAATTTTTTTTTCAGAAATAAAAACATTAAAAAAATCATCCATGCAAGCACACAAAACAAAATAAATCAAGCACACAAAAACAAACTATGAAGGTATGCAATGAAATGCAAAGAGGGATAAAATTATACCTTCTCGTCGCCTTTTGACGAAGGAGCTATAAGAATGAGACATTGAATATATCGCTCCTCGTCAAAACTCCATCATTCCTACATGAAAGGTGTTAAGTGTGACCTTGGAATCCAACAAGGTCCACTAGTGTTAGCCAATATTGTTTTAGGAACCCACACTTGTTTAAACTTGATATTAGTGTTCCTAAATTTGCAATAATATGAAGTGTGGCCTACACTATCACAAGTAAAGCACTTTGCATATTTGTTCTTTGCAATAGAGGGTACATTGTGGAATTTCTTGAATTTTTGCTTTTCAACGTTTTTCAGACCAAAACCAAGTCCTCTTCTATTATTGCCATATAATTGATTCTCTAAAATAGTGTCCAACGATTGTTTTCCTATAGAGAATTTCTTAATGGCCAATTCAAGATGAGAGACTTTGATTTTTAATTGTTTATTCTCTTCCACAAGCATCGTGCATTTACTTATAAAAACCCTCTTGTTTTCCTCTTCCTTCTTCTCGAATTCAATCATTTTTCTTTTAAAGTCATTATCTAGCATGCAAAATTTATCCTTAAGCTCTCTTATTTCATATTCTTTTTCAGCTTCGAGATTCATTAAATCTTGTTTAAGCATGCTATTTTGATTTAATAAAGAGGAACACGAAATACAAGGAGCATTTTCATCAAAGCTTTCTTTTTCCTTCTTCATGATTTCAATAGTAGACTTACATGCATTAAGTTCAATTTTAAGTTTTTCATTCTCTTTAAACACCTTATCATCTCTAACTTGCATGTCATAGTTTTGATTTTGGAGACATTCAATAGTGAACTCATGATCTACTATTTGATTTTGCATTTCTTCACAAATTTTAAGAAGTTCAGCTTTGCTACCTGACGGTGTCTCATCTTGGATGCCCATCAAAGCCATGCAAGAATGGGCTTCATGTTCCTCCTCGCTTTCAGCTTCGCTATCCATATCACATGTTAATACCTTCGCTTTTCCTTTTCCTTTAGCGAGCTGAGCAGTTTCATTTGGGCAATCCTTCATCAGATGTCCTCTTCCCTTGCATTTAAAACATTGCATTCTATCAGTAGATTTCTGATCATTAAATTGCTTGGAAGAATTATTAAAGTTAGAACGATTAAACCTGGGTGCCATTTCGTTTCTCCCATGCTTGGTATTGATGAACTTTCTGAAGTTTCTCACCATTAGCGCTATGTCTTCTTCATCATCCTCTTCTTCGCTAGCTTGCAAAGCAAGGGGCTTTATGGCTTTCTCTTTCTCCTCAGGTTTCTCTCTTGCTTCAACATTTTGTAGTTCCAACTCATGAGACATCAAATTACCAATAAGGTCCTCCACCTTCAATTGAGACAATACCTTTGCTTCCTGGATGGCGGTGACCTTTGGTCTGAAAGAGCTTGGCAGTGCTCTTAATATCTTTCTCACCTGTTCAAGGCTAGAATATGGCTTACCGAGCGAGCTAGACTTGTAGACGATGTTGGTGAATCTCGCAAACATTTCTGATATGGTCTCTGATGGTAGCATGCGAAATCCCTCGTACTCTGTGCTCAGAAGTGCAAGTCTAGACTCCTTCACCTGTGATGTTCCCTCGTGCGTCACCTCCAAAGTATGCCATATTTCCTGCGCAGTTAGACAATGTGAGATTCTATTATATTCAGATTTATCAAGTGCACAAATGAGAGCATTCATAGCTTTAGCATTTAAAGAATAAGATTTCCATCATTATCATCCCATTTGTCATTTGGTTTTTCAATCTCAGCATTTTCTACTTTAATTACAGGCAGTTTATATCCTTTTTCAATTATTTGCCAAGCCTTGTAATCACGAGAAATAAGGTAGATTTTCATACGATTTTTCCAATAAGCATAATCACCTCCGTTAAACCTAGGGGACGGGAAACAGACTGACCCTCAGCAAAAGCACTATCCATATGGTTATTCATGGTCAATCCTAGGCTAGATCCCAAAACCTGCTCTGATACCACTTGTTGGATCTGGATCCTAGCCTAGAGGGGGGTGAATAGGCTTTTAAAAATAATTCGTGCAACCCACGAATAAGCACACGCAGTTATAGCAGCAACAGGGTAAATATAAACAGTCACAGAGTACGCACAGATATACCCTGGTTCGGTCGTCCCAACGACCTACTCCAGCCCCCAAAGCAGAACTAGTATTGAATAGCGTAATAGGTACAAAACCACAAGTTAGAGCACGCTCAGAGCACCCTCTGTTGGAAGCAACGATCTAGGATCTTGGTTTGATGATGACAAACGTGTCGGTATATCTAATGTGTGTGCTTAGTGTGTTTCAGGCTTGGCGAAACAATGTATTCAAGGTATTTGGCGAAATTGCTATTCGTATAGCACATTGGAAAAGATGGAGCGTGTGTGCACAAAGAAGTTTGACTTGGTCAATGGAGAGCAAAGTGGACTTAGTCAAGTCATGAGAAGAGATGTGGATCAAGTCAAATTGACTTAGGAGATTGGATTGATTCAATCGATTTAATTTTCGATCAAATCAATTAGATGGATTCATGCCTACCCATTTCCTATTCAAACACCAAATAAAATCTAATCAAATCCTATATCTTTTCCTATTCCAATCTTATCCAATTTGAATTGCTATCAAATCCCAATTTGATCAAATCAAATCTCCTATTTGTGGTGCAAAGCGATAGAACCAAATCTCTAAACTCCTATTCAAAATAGGATTCCCCATAACCGCATCACCCTAGTATCTCCCTATAAAAACCCATCTTCTAGGGTTGAAGAAACGCACGGCAAACAAAGAAGCATACGGCCAAAGAAAAAAAAAATTAAACCCCTAATCTCTGCGTGGCCTCAAGCTCTTCCATTATCAATATCTTTCCCTGGCAGCAAGCAATTTGCCATGCGCAAATGTTTTTGAAGCCGCAGCTCTTGGTTGTCACAGGTTGCATGTGCCCATAATACATTCATTAATTCGTCTCCAAGTGCTGCAAGTTATCAAGAGGTCAAAGCCTTGGTCACGTGAAAGATCTGCAAAAGGATACTTGTGCTAACAATCAAACACAAGGAGAAGTAAAGGTAAGAGCTTTGTCCTTTGTAAATAAAAGCTAAAGATATTTCTTTCTGTTCGCAGGGTACCCAAACGAAGACAGGCCGGATATCAATTTGCTTTTTGAGGCCATCATCACGTGGGCAGTCGATAAAGACAAGGAGGCCGGATCAATTGTTTAAAAAATATCTAGAAGGGGCAGCCGCATGAACTTACTTAAATAAAGGGGAAGTCCAAGTAATTCTGTGTCTATTCAATAAGCACTTGTTTAATAACTGAGCATCAATTGTTTTCATGCTTTGAAGAGACACCCAATTTGATTCTCCATTCCTGTTGTTCTGTGCATGCAAGCACATCACGTTGCAAAAAGGGGGGACATCTGATACAATTTTTTTTGATGCTTGGGTTACAGATTGCTGCAACATCCTGATATATTCATAAAGAATTAATTCTTGAAGAGAGTTGATTCCGGTTTTTTTTTAAAAATGAGGCTTTGCAAATTAGTGCAGCAAAAATAATTCATGAAGAGAGTTAATTGAAGAGCTCATTGTTTAGGGATTGGATCAAGCCGTATAGTTTGACTCTCCTTGCTACAAACTGTTCATTAACGCAAGTTCACTTTGTTTCTGATCTTTGTTTTACAGTGCATGCCGCAACATCCTGATCAAGTATCTTTGCATTTACATGAGCATGCCGTAATATGTATTGGACATCAATCTCCCAATTGACAACTCCTTGCGTCATTGCTGCCGACCAACACAGAGGCATAATAAATTAATTGGGAGTGCTTACATACTGAAGTTCCAAGAGGGGATCCGCACTTAACTTCTTAAGGGCATCTTCAAAGAGCTAGGGCAAGTTGCAATTTTTGGTGTAGGCCGCAAGTTTCAAGCTTTGGAGGAAGGCGCAAGTTTCATCGAGAGAACAGCCGAACTATTGGGGGGGACATCAGAGACTACAACTTGTCAGATTGATCTGACCCGTGCTGATTGACGAGGACATCGCCGCTACACAAACTGAGATTCCTAAACTCTATTTATTATTATTTTGTGTAGTTGTGTTAGATCCTCGTAGGGGAAACTTTACCATTTTTCTGTGACTATTTTGGGACATGTCTAGTTGGGGCTAGACAAGTGGGACCCAGCTAGTTTGGGACTAGCTGGTAGAAAGCTTTGCTAGGATTGATAGTGAGAGGAAACAATGTGTGTGGGGTACTGAGAGTCTGGCGAGTGTAGAGGCGTAGAGAGTGCTCTGAGCGTGCTCTATCTTGTGACTTTGTACCTATTGCACTATTCAAACTAGTATTAGCTTTGGGGGCTGGAGTAGGTCGTTGGGACGACCGAACCAGGGTAAATCTGCTGTGTACTCTGTGTCTGCTCTGGTTGTGCTTTTAACTGCGTGTGTTTTCTCGTGGGTTGCACGAGAGTTTTTTATTAGCCTATTCACCCCCCCTCTAGGCTAGGATCCAGATCCATCAAGTGGTATCAGAGCAGGTTCTGGGATCTAGCCTAGGATTGACCATGAATAACCATATGGATAGTGCTTTTGCTGAGGGTCAGTCTGTTTCCCGTCCCCCTAGGTTTAACGGATGTGATTATGCTTATTGGAAAAATCGTATGAAAATCTACCTTATTTCTGTTGATTACAAGGCTTGGCAAATAATTAAAAAAGGATATAAACTGCCTGTAATTAAAGTAGAAAATGCTGAGATTGAAAAACCAAATGACAAATGGGATGATAATGATTGGAAATCGTATTCTTTAAATGCTAAAGCTATGAATGCTCTCATTTGTGCACTTGATAAATCTGAATATAATAGAATCTCACATTGTCTAACTGCGCAGGAAATATGGCATACTTTGGAGGTGACGCACGAGGGAACGTCACAGGTGAAGGAGTCTAGACTTGCACTTCTGAGCACGGAATACGAGGGATTTCGCATGCTACCATCAGAGACTATATCAGAAATGTTTGCGAGGTTCACCAACATTGTCTACAAGTCTAGTTCGCTCGGTAAGCCATATTCTAGCCTTGAGCAGGTGAGAAAGATATTAAGAGCACTGCCAAGCTCTTTCAGGCCTAAAGTCACTGCCATCCAAGAAGCGAAAGATCTGTCACAGATGAAGGTGGAGGACTTGATAGGTAATCTAATGTCCCACGAGCTTGAATTGCAAAATATTAATGAAAGGGAGAAACCTGAGGAAAAAGAAAAAGCTACCAAGCCACTTGCTCTGAAAGCTGACGAAAGTGAAGAAGATGATGATGACATAGCGCTAATGGTCAGAAATTTCAGAAAGTTTGTGCAGACCAAGCAAGGAAGAGCAGAAATGGCACCCAGGTTTAATCGCTCAAACTTTTTTCAGTCTCCTAAGCAAAATTATGATCAGAATAGTACTAATAGAATGACTTGTTTTAAATGCAAGAAAAGAGGACATCGAATGAGGGATTGCTCACATGAGACAGCTCAGGTAGCTAAAGAAAAGGGAAAATCCAAGGTGCTTACTTGGGACATGGATAGCGAAGCTGAGAGCGAGGAGGAGGAACACGAAGCCCATTCATGCATGGCATTGATGGGAATACATAATGAGGTAACTTCTGGTAGCAAAACTGAACTCCTTACTCTTTGTAAAGAAATGCAAGATAAAATAGTAGAGCTTGAATCCACTATAGATGATTATCAAAATGAAAACTTTGAAATGCAACAATCTGAATATGAAATGTCTAAAGAGATTGAAAAACTCAAAATTGATATTGTTGCTCGTGACTCTACTATTGATACTTTGAAAAAGGAAAAATCCAGTTTTAATGATGAAGCACCTTGTCTCTCTTGCCCTTCCTTGATGAATAATATTAGCATGCTTAAACTTGATTTGATTAAGCTCGAAACTGAAAAAGACTATGTTATTAGAGAGCTTAATGATAAATTCTGCATGTTGGATAATGATTTTAAAAGAAAAATGGTTGTATTTGAAAAGAAGGAAGAGGAAAGCAAGAGAGCTTTTATAAGTAAATGCACATTGCTTGTGGAAGAAAATAGATTGTTAAAATCTAAAGTCTCTAATCTTGAATTAGCCATTAAGAAATTCTCTATGGGAAAACAATCGTTGGATATTATTTTAGAGAATCAATTATATGGCAATAATAGAAGAGGACTTGGATTTGGTTCGAAAAACGTTGAAAAGTCAAAATTCAAGAAATTCCACAATGCACCTTCTATTGCAAAGAACTTACATGCAAAGTGCTTTACTTGTGATAGTGTAGGCCATACGTCATACTATTGTAAATTTAGGAACACTAAAATCAAGTTTAAACAAGTGTGGGTTCCTAAAACAATATTGGCTAACACTAGTGGACCTTGTTGGATTCCAAGGTCACACTTAACCCCTTTCATGTAGGTGTGATGGAGTTTTGGCAAGGAGCAATAAACTCAATGTCTCATTCTTTTAGCTCCTTTGTCAAAAGGCGACGAGAAGGTATAATTTTCTATCACTCTTTGCATTCCATTGCATACCTTCATAGATTGTTGTGTGTGCTTGATTTATTTTTCTTTGTGTGCTTGCATGGATGATTTTTAATGTTTTTATTTCTGAAAAAAAAATTGAAAAATCAAAAATCAAAAAATGTGTGCTTATTGTAGCCTCTTTTGAATCTCTTGAGTGATATTGTATGAATGATCAATTCTATCCCTTGTAGAAGTCAATTCATTATTGTTGTATCTACATGAACATGATGTTATTCTTTTTAGTAGCCATGACATGTCTCATAAGTTTCAAACTTGACTTCTACACCTACATTTGCACTTTCACGATATTTGACTTTTTAGTGCTTTTGGAGAGTCTTTTGAAGAATAATGGAAAGTGAATGTAGGAATGGTTAATTTCTGAAATTTCTAAGGGATATGATGTGTTTAGCCATGAATTAAAATTGAGCACAAAAGAATGAAAAAAAAACGATATTTGCTCCGTATGAAAAATGGATACACTTCTTGGCTAAAACACAACCCACGAGTATCCAACTTGTGCTACATGGGTAATCATTAGCGTTGGTGTATCTAACTCGTCAAGCAATGCCACCCCACATTTAAAAGTCCTTTTAGGCCATGTTTTGGGGTTCGGTAACTTGAACTCATCTTTGATGAGGTGGGAAAAATCAATCCTAGTGATATTCATGAAAAAATTAGAAAATGCGGATTGATTTGGTTGATTGTTCTAAAATTGAATCTCCCTTAGTACTCTATTGTCTATATCATTTCACTTACACAAAGGTGGAGAAGTCTTGGTATGAAATTCTATGAACTTGACTTGTCAATTATTTGGAATGCTCATGCAAATTACACGCTACATCTAATAATGATTTATTTTTGCTTGAGATATTTTTGTGACTTCATTAATCCACTTTTGGTGATTACAAAGGGGGAGAAAGAAAGAAAAGATTTTGCTCTTTGAGCTTGATATTATTTGTTGAAGGGGGAGCTTGAAATATACTTGAATATCCGTTGGGGGGAGCTTGAGAGAAGGGGGAGCATGCTATTATTTTTGTTATTAGTTTGTTAAACATTCATCGCATGATTCATATTGCATTACACCCTTCAACACACTTCACACACTCATTCTTATTGATCAAATCTTTTGTGGGTTTGTCATCACCAAAAGGGGGAGATTGTTGGAAGCAACGATCTAGGATCTTGGTTTGATGATGAAAAACGTGTCGGTATATCTAATGTGTGTGCTTAGTGTGTTTCAGGCTTGGCGAAACAATGTATTCAAGGTATTTGGCGAAATTGCTATTCGTATAGCACATTGGAAAAGATGGAGCGTGTGTGCACAAAGAAGTTTGACTTGGTCAATGGAGAGCAAAGTGGACTTAGTCAAGTCATGAGAAGAGATGTGGATCAAGTCAAATTGACTTAGGAGATTGGATTGATTCAATCGATTTAATTTTCGATCAAATCAATTAGATGGATTCGTGCCTACCCATTTCCTATTCAAACACCAAATAAAATCTAATCAAATCCTATATCTTTTCCTATTCCAATCTTATCCAATTTGAATTGCTATCAAATCCCAATTTGATCAAATCAAATCTCCTATTTGTGGTGCAAAGCGATAGAACCAAATCTCTAAACTCCTATTCAAAATAGGATTCCCCACAACCGCATCACCCTAGTATCTCCCTATAAAAACCCATCTTCTAGGGTTGAAGAAACGCACGGCAAACAAAGAAGCATACGGCCAAAGAAAAAAAAATTAAACCCCTAATCTCTGCATGGCCTCAAGCTCTTCCATTATCAATATCTTTCCCTGGCAGCAAGCAATTTGCCATGCGCAAATGTTTTTGAAGCCGCAGCTCTTGGTTGTCACAGGTTGCATGTGCCCATAATACATTCATTAATTCGTCTCCAAGTGCTGCAAGTTATCAAGAGGTCAAAGCCTTGGTCACGTGAAAGATCTGCAAAAGGATACTTGTGCTAACAATCAAACACAAGGAGAAGTAAAGGTAAGAGCTTTGTCCTTTGTAAATAAAAGCTAAAGATATTTCTTTCTGTTCGCAGGGTACCCAAACGAAGACAGGCCGGATATCAATTTGCTTTTTGAGGTTATCATCACGTGGGCAGTCGATAAAGACAAGGAGGCCGGATCAATTGTTTAAAAAATATCTTGAAGGGGCAGCCGCATGAACCTACTTAAATAAAGGGGAAGTCCAAGTAATTCTGTGTCTATTCAATAAGCACTTGTTTAATAACTGAGCATCAATTGTTTTCATGCTTTGAAGAGACACCCAATTTGATTCTCCATTCCTGTTGTTCTGTGCATGCAAGCACATCACGTTGCAAAAAGGGGGGACATCTGATACAATTTTTTTTGATGCTTGGGTTACAGATTGCTGCAACATCCTGATATATTCATAAAGAATTAATTCTTGAAGAGAGTTGATTCCGGTTTTTTTTTTAAAAATGAGGCTTTGCAAATTAGTGCAGCAAAAATAATTCATGAAGAGAGTTAATTGAAGAGCTCATTGTTTAGGGATTGGATCAAGCCGTATAGTTTGACTCTCCTTGCTACAAACTGTTCATTAACGCAAGTTCACTTTGTTTCTGATCTTTGTTTTACAGTGCATGCCGCAACATCCTGATCAAGTATCTTTGCATTTACATGAGCATGCCGTAATATGTATTGGACATCAATCTCCCAATTGACAACTCCTTGCGTCATTGCTGCCGACCAACACAGAGGCACAATAAATTAATTGGGAGTGCTTACATACTGAAGTTCCAAGAGGGGATCCGCACTTAACTTCTTAAGGGCATCTTCAAAGAGCTAGGGCAAGTTGCAATTTTTGGTGTAGGCCGCAAGTTTCAAGCTTTGGAGGAAGGCGCAAGTTTCATCGAGAGAACAGCCGAACTATTGGGGGGGACATCAGAGACTACAACTTGTCAGATTGATCTGACCCGTGCTGATTGACGAGGACATCGCCGCTACACAAACTGAGATTCCTAAACTCTATTTATTATTATTTTGTGTA
Organism: Scilla litardierei; assembly: GCA_030789695.1. Lineage (NCBI taxonomy): Eukaryota > Viridiplantae > Streptophyta > Magnoliopsida > Asparagales > Asparagaceae > Scilla > Scilla litardierei. The sequence continues at coordinate 228,968,714 of CM061141.1, read as the reverse complement.
GTTGTGTTAGATCCTCGTAGGGGAAACTTTACCATTTTTCTGTGACTATTTTGGGACATGTCTAGTTGGGGCTAGACAAGTGGGACCCAGCTAGTTTGGGACTAGCTGGTAGAAAGCTTTGCTAGGATTGATAGTGAGAGGAAACACTGTGTGTGGGGTACTGAGAGTCTGGCGAGTGTAGAGGCGTAGAGAGTGCTCTGAGCGTGCTCTATCTTGTGACTTTGTACCTATTGCACTATTCAATCTAGTATTAGCTTTGGGGGCTGGAGTAGGTCGTTGGGACGACCGAACCAGGGTAAATCTGCTGTGTACTCTGTGTCTGCTCTGGTTGTGCTTTTAACTGCGTGTGTTTTCTCGTGGGTTGCACGAGAGTTTTTTATTAGCCTATTCACCCCCCCTCTAGGCTAGGATCCAGATCCATCACCCTCTACGTCTCTACACTCGCCAGGCTCTCAGTACCCCCACACACAGTGTTTTCTCTCACTATCAATCCTAGTAAAACTTTCTACCAGCTAGTCCCAAACTAGCTGGGTCCCACTTGTCTAGTCCCAACTAGACAAGTCCCAAAATAATCCCCAAAGATGGTAAAGTTTCCCCTACGAAGATCTACAAACTACTACACAAAATAATGAACAGTAGAGTTTAGAAAGCTTAGTTTGTACAGCGGCGTAGTCTTCGTCAATCTGCACAGGCCAGAAGTCGTCTGGCTAGTAGTAGTAGTCTCCTCGGCAATGTCAACTCTCCTCCTCAAAGTTGCACATGGTGTTGCTCCTCAAGATAATGCGGCCCAAACAAATTCATGCGGCTTCTTCCTGAGATCTCCTATTTTTATTGGCCTTTCAATTCTAGTGCGGCTCTGTCTCCTCCTAAACACTTTTCGGCCTGCAATTAGAAACCTCAAAAGATTTTAATATTAGATATTAAAAAGTGCTGCTCTTGGGGTCATTGATCCTTGCGGCTGCCAAACGAATATTTCGGCTGCTTAAAAAAACACAGAGCTTTGTGCTTGCCGAGAGAATCAAAAAAATAAAGGGTTCTGTGCAAAACACTAAAAAAGAGATTAATTTATTCAAAAGCAACTCATGCATTTAATCCTTTAGCTTTTGCTTTCTCCCATGTTCATGTGGGCTGTTGTTTTTTTTTGGTTTCTTCAATCTAATTGGATACACTTGAATGATTACCTTTATTAAGCTCTAGCTTTTGTATTTATGTGTCCCTGCAAAAGATCAGCAAAGCAAAAAAGAGTTATGATATAAAAAGATATGAAATTAAAAACATACCATTTTCTTTCTTCTTCAATTAAGCATGGCATGGGCTCGATAATGACGGCGGTTTGGTTGCCTCTTGTGCGGCTTTGAGACAATGAATCCCAAAAACAAATTCTTGCTTGCTTGTCCTTTGATGTCCAAGATTCGGCTGTCTCCTCTGCATTAATATTGATTTTTCTTCTGCTAAAAGATCTTGCGCATGGCTCTTCTTAAAAATTTGTTACAGGAAAAAAAACTCAAAAGATACGGCTGCCACATGAACCCTTGTTTACAAAAATTCGCCTGCCCTCAAAAATTACGGCTCTTGATGCTCTTGGAGAATGATTGGCCTGGTTGCTTTTAAGGATGCGGCCCTGCACATCAACACAAAAAAATATTAATCTTTAGCTTAAAAATCAAAGCACTTACCTCTCTTTTACGGCTGAGTTGATTGCATTGGGAAAAAGAGGCTAGCTTGGAGATTCTCAGAGGGGACTTTATTTGGATGAGGGAATTTTTGGCCGCACGATAATTTTTTGCTGACCTCTCTTCATTGCCGCATATGTTGGGTTTAAATAGGGAAGACTAGGGTTTTTAATATTAGGCAAGAGATATGATATTTGAATATGATATGAATTGGGAGAACAAATTTTGGCTCAATCTCAAATTGATTTAATTCAATCCCATAGATTCAATCTCCCTCCATATTGACCAAATCAAATCGCTTTGTGTATAGGGCTTTGACTAAGTCCATTAGCTATGTAGTTAGCAATTCCTCCAACACGTTGACTTAGTCATCTATTCAATAATTACCATTTTGCCAATCCTGAAACACACTTAGCGCACACGTTAAATAGTTCGCACACGTTTGTCATCATCAAACTAGAGGTCCTAGATCGTTGCGTCCAACACCTTCTTCCTGCTCATGCTGAACTTCCTCGAGCTTCCGATCTTCCAATTGATGCCGAACTCGATTAGCACCATGGTGGGGTTCATTGTTATTTGCTTCGGTAGTGGCATAGATCCGACCCTGCCGCTGTTCCGGCATTTCTTCGAAGCGAAGCGGCAAGGAGCGTATTACTATGTCAGTGTGAGGAGGGACCGACAGCTTGTTGTCGAGATGCCGGTTAAAGTAAGTGAGTGGAAAGAGAAGTTCGTCTTCATCTCGACGTCGGTGGACTTGTCTTTATAGACGAACTGGGGAAGGTTGAATTCTGCCAGGAATAAGGAGGCGACTCTAGTGGGCAGGATCTGGAGAATTCCAAAATCCTGTCGGAGATCCCCCGCGAACTCTGGATACATATGAAGCTGGTCAAGGAGCACCAGCTCGCCCTCCATATCTGGCTGGAAGGTACTGCGATTTAAGCGATCTTCTTCGTCTTTTCCCACCTTGATCTCTTTTCTTTTTGCAGGTGCGGGCATGAGTTTGTCGAGGAACAAACTGATGAGGATGACCATGGAGGGGGCGTCAGCCGAGGTATCGGTGCCCAAGGGGCAGGCGGCCCCGGTCAAAGGCAAGGCAGCGATGTCGAAGAGCATGCCGAAGAAAGTCGGGCAGAAGCGGGGCCTGGAAGAGGTGCCTGTTGCACGGACTGAGGAGGAGGAACAGAGCAAGAGGCCGAAGAAGAAGGCGCCCGTCGTAGCTGTTCCCTCCCCCCGTGCAAGCAAGGTGGCGTCGGGCAGATCGGCCAATCCCGTGGCAGTCGAAGAGTCGGTGGCCGATCTGACGATCGCCACGCCCCAGGGCCCGCCGGCCCAAGCCAAAGCTACAGGGGTCGAGCATTGGCCCTTTGGATGTCCCTCTGGGAAGCAGGGGAATCTGGACTCGAGGACGCCGGGGCATCCAAGTTGTAAGGCAGTGCTCGCCTGCTTCAAAGTGAAGAAATCCGAGGTCCTGGCGATCCCGAAGATCGAGATCTATCGACCGGGCTACCCGGTCGGTGCCGAGGAGTCATTGTTCGAATACGCCAGGGTCACGGCCTGTCTGGTAGAGAACAGTTTGCTGCCTAGGGACCGGGAGTCTCTGTATAACGTTGGTCGCGAGTGCCTTTATGGCACGGTGATATGGCACAACATGTAGGTTTGATGCTTTCCTCCACTCATGTTGCCGATCTGCATTCTTTCAAGCTGGCTCATGTGTTCTTTTCCTCTTATAGGCTGTGGCGACGATGACCTACTTGCAGCGCCACACAAACGTGGGTGTGCTCTAGGCGACCCTCAACTGAAAGAGGGCGGAGCTACAGGTGGCCACAAGTGAGCTGCAGAAGAAGGGCACTGAGCTTGAGGAGGTCGCAGAGCTGCTAAGGAAGAGGTCGACGGAGGTGGAGAAACTCCGGAAGTTGCACGCGGCCCAGAAGGAGGAGATGGAGAATAAATATAAGATAACAGATAGTCTTGGGTGGCGGCTGGAGGAGGCGGAGGCCCAGAGGGTCACTCTGGAAAATGCCCATGCCGCAGAGGTGGAGACGAAGGGGCGTGAGATTGCCGAGCTTGCACGTCAGGTGGCGGTTTTGAAGGAGGTCGATCTCGAGGCCGCGAAGATAGATGCCATCCTCAAGTACCAGAAGGATGAGCTTCTTCCCATCATGAAGGATATCCCGGTCAAGAGCATGGAAGAGGCCCGATAGGTGAGCTTGCAGGTGGGCCTGCAGGGAAGAGGCAGAAGAGGATGCATCCCGGGCTGTAGATCGACTTCTCTGCGTTGATGGTGGCCTCGGATGGCAAGGAGGAAGGAGAAGCCGGGGAGGCAGGTCTGACAGGCGGCGATGTCGATGACCAGGGGGAGGTCGCAACGACGGAGCCAGCAGAGACCGAGGCTGCATCCTATGTGGATGCGCCATAATGCGGTTGGGGAAGGGTAGCATGAGGCCGGTCTCGGGGCCAGACGTAGGACCTAGTGTATGAATCTTAACATAAATGCAAACTTTAACTTTTAATGAAATATACCTTATGCGGTTCGCCTTGTTTGTGCTTGTGTTGTTGTTTGCCACTATTTTTGCCTTTGTGTGTATGCCCCCAACTTTCTGCTTGGAAGTGGCTACTGCTCCGGAGAGGTGGAATGTTGTGGAGTTTGAGTGTGATTAAGTTGGCGAAGCTCTTTGTGGATATAGATCGCCTCCAGGGTCTTTTGAGGGCGTTGCACGTGGTCTACCCCTCATTTACAACTTTGGTTTGAATGGCGAACTGCCCCAGAGGTCTTCAAGGTCGCGGGTATGGAGTGACCCCATATTCATAGCTCCGGTTTGGGTGGCGAACTGTCCCGAAGGTATTCAAGATCACGGGTATCGAGTGACCCCGCATTTTTAATTTCGGGTTGATGGCGAACTACCCCGGTGGTCTTCCTGAGTGTGAATTTCGGGCAGAACCCTTCTTCAAGCCCCTGGCCAGTTTGGTTAGTGAAGCCCGACACGCTATGTGTAGCTGCACCGTGACCTGCCTCGGTGGTCTTCTCGAGGGCAAATATCGGGCAGAACCCTTCTTCAAGCCCCTGGCCGGTTTGGTTAGCAAAGCCCGGCACGCTATGGGTAGCTGCACCGCAACCTGCCTCGATGGTCTTTCTGAGGGAGAATATCAGGCAGAACCCTTCTTCAAGCCCCTAGCCGGTTTGGTTAGTGAAGCCCGGCATGCTATGGGTAGCTGCACCGCGACCTACCTTGCTGGTCTTCCTGAGGGTGAATTTCGGGCATAACCCTTCTTCAAGCCCGGCACGCTATGGGTAGCTGCACCGCGACCTGCCCCGGTGGTCTTCCTGAGGGAGAATTTCGGGCAGAACCCTTCTTCAAGCCCCTGGCCGGTTTAGTTAGAAAAGCTCGGCATGCTATGGGTAGCTACACCGCGACCTGCCCCGGTGGTCTTCTTGGGGGCGAATTTCGGGCAGAACCCTTCTTCAAGCATATGGCCGGTTTGGTTAGCGAAGCCCGACATGCTATGGATAGCTACACCGCGACCAGCCCCGGTGGTCTTCAAGATTGCAGGATCGAGTGACCCTGCATTTATAACTTCGATTTGGGTGGCGAACTGCCCCGGAGGTCTTCAAGAATGCGGGATCGAGGGACCCTGCATTTATAACTCTGGTTTAGGTGGCGAACTGCCCGGAGGTTTTCAAGATTGCGGGATCGAGTGACCCCGCATTTATAACTCAGGTTTGGGTGGGGAACTGCCTGGAGGTCTTCAAGATTGCGGGATCGAGGGACCCCGCATTTACAACTCCGGTTTGGGTGGTGAACTGCCCCGGAGGTCTTCAAGATTGCGGGATCGAGTGACCCCGCATTTATAACTCCGGTTTGAACGGTGGGCTGTAAATTTAGTTTGCATAATACATATATAAAAACAAAAACACAAGAGTTTACTTGTAGCAAATTAGCCCACTCCGGATGATTAAGGCGGCCTTCCTGGAGGCGCTTTCTATCTTGGAGGGAATCTGAAACTTTTATTCAAACACCACATTGGTACTAATACATAAAATTACAAATTTTATTGATAATACTTGAGTAGGTGTTGGGCGTTCCATGGATGAGCTAGCTCTTCGCCCTCCATGTTCGCCAAAATGAAAGTAGCGGGTCCTATGACGTCTGCAATTTTGTAGGGGCCCTCCCATTTGACGGAAAGCTTTTCGCGATGGCCGACCTCGGGTTTGAAGGTGGCGTCCCTGAGGACGAGGTCGTCGACTCTGAAGCTCAGTTTCTTCACCCTGGAATTGTAATACCTCGCCATCCTTTGGCTATGCTTGATAAGACATATTAGCGCACGATATCTTACCTCATCGAGTAGTTCGGCATTGAGGTCGAGGACATCTTCATTCGTATGTTCGTCAAAGTATTGGAGGCGGAGAGAACGTTCGCCAACCTCCATCGGGACGACGGCTTCCACTCCATAAGCTAGCATGAAGGGGCTCTCGCCAGTTGAAGCTTTGTAGGTGGTGCAGTAAGACCAAAGGATGCCGGGTAGCTCGTCTGGCCAAGTTCCAGGAGCGTTGCCAACCTTCTTCTGCATGGGATCGAGGATGCACTTGTTAGCTGCTTCAGCCATGCCATTGCATTGCAGGTGGGCTACGGAGGCGAAGTGGAGGTTGATGCCCCAGTCTGAGCAAAATTTCCTGAAGTCTGTGGAGTCGAACTGCATCCCATTGTCCATCACTATGGAGCGGGGTACCCCGAAGCGGCATATGACTGACTTCCAGATGAAGTTCTTCATGTCTGTTAAGGTGATGCGTGCTAGAGGCTCCGCTTCTATCCACTTGGTGAATTAATCGACGGCGAAAACAAGGTACTTCCTTCCCCCAGTTGCCATTGGGAGGAACGGTCCAAGGATGCCGAGGCCCCACTTGGCAAATGGGACCGTGCTGAGGATTGGAATCAGGTCAGCAGGAGGAGCCTTTGTGTGCTCGAAGAATCTTTGGCACTCCTCGCACCGTTTGACGAAGCTGATCGCATCCTTCAGCATAGTCAGCCAATAGTAGCCCTGCCTGACTGCCTTATGTGCCAAGGTACGAACACCACGATGATTCATGCAGAATCCTTCATGTACCTCTCGGATGACCTCCCCAGATTTTCTCGACCCAAGGCACTTTAAATAGGGCAGTACGTCGTTCTTCGCACGACGCTTTCGATAGAGTTCGTCGCCGAAGATCACGAACGATAGAGAACCTGTCTCTCGGTCTTCCATGCCTCCAGCCTATCCTTCGGTAGGGCTCCGGTCTTCAGATAGGAGATGATCGGGTCCATCCACGATCGTTCTCGGTCGACGCACATCAACTCGCCCTCCTCAATGCTTGGCATTAATAAGTTCTCTATGTAGATGGCCTTCCCGATTTCTGCCGGACAAGACGAGGCCAGCTGTGAAAGGGCATCGGCGTGAAGGTTGTTCGACCTTGGCAGATGTTGAACCAATGCTCTCCTAAATTTGAGAAGTTCGGCTCGGGCGCATTTCAGGTATCGCTTCATCAGCTTCTCCATTGCCTCGAAGCTTCCTTCAATTTGCTGGACGACCAACCTAGAATCGCTGATCAGCAGCACATTCGTCGCTCCAAGCGCCCGGTAGAGTTTTAGGCCGTTGAGGGCGGCCTCATACTCGTCTATGTTGTTGGTCGTCGAGAAATAAAAGCGGATGGCATACTCCAATAGGCTCCTCTCTGGAGTCTCAATCACGATGCCGGCTCCGCTCCCTGATGCTGTGGCCGATCCATCGACGTGGACAAGCCACTGCTCGCCATAGGACTGAGTGGAAGTAGAGGGAGGATTTTCGACTGCGAGCTGATGGGGTGCTGCGCTCAGGTGATTAATAGGCGAGGCCTTGCCATCCTCTCCAACAGTGCACTCCGCCACGAAGTCCGCGAGTGCTTGCCCCTTGATCGCTGCCCTTGGTTGGTAGATAATTTCGAACTCACTGAGCTCGACACTCCACTTCAGCATTCAGCCTGACCTCTCCAGCCTCCTTAAGTTCCTTTCCAGTGACATATTGGTGTAGATGACAATGGTATGCGCCTGGAAATAGGGTCGGAGCTTCTGTGCGGTCAGGACTGGTAGTAGGACATCTTCTCAATGGGGTCGTAGCGGGTCTCTGCATCTCGGAGCACCTGACCGGCATAATAGACTGGCCTCTGGATGCCACCGTCCTCTTTCTCAAGGACTGAGCTCACAGCTTCCTCTGTTGTGGCGAGGTAGAGGCCGAACTGCTCTCCTTCTTCGGAATTTGCAAGCAGCGGTGGGCTTTGCAGATAGGCCTTCAGCTCGTTGAAGGCTCTTGTGCAGGAGTTGTCCCACTTCACCACCTTTCTCTCGTCCTTCCTCCAAGCGAGGGCCTTCTGAAGAATCTTGAAGAATAGGAGTGATCTCTCCACAGACTTCGACAGGAATCTTCCAAGTGCAGTGATCCGTCTGTTCAGCCTCTGCAGGTCCCAGATCATCCTTGGCTTAGTCATGTTGGCGAGGGCGGCGATCTTGTCGGGGTTGGCCTTAATTTCTCGCTTGGTGATCATGAAACCAAGGAACTTCCCCGACTCGACGCCGAATATGAATTTGGCTGGGTTGAGCCGCAAGTTGTAACGTCGCACCTTCTGGAAAGTCTCCTCCAGGTCGGTGAGATGATCCCTGGCCCTCGTCGATTACACCAACATGTCGTCGATGTAGACTTCTAGGTTCATGCCGACCTAGGGATGTAAGATTTTGTCCACCACCAGTTGGTAGGTTGCCCCGGTGTTTTTGAGTCCGAACGGTATTTTGGTGTAGCAAAATGTCCCTCGGTTTGTGATGAACGCCGTCTTCTCCACATCGTGGGTCTCCTCTGTATCTGGTTATAGCCTGAAAATGCATCCATAAAATTTAGGAGTTTATACCCTGATGCATTGTCCACCAGATGGTCGATCCTTGGAAGCAGGAAGCTGTCCTTCGGGCAGACTTTGTTGAGGTTACTGAAATCCATGCACATCCATCATTTGCCGTTGGGCTTCTTCACCATCACTACATTGGCGAGCTAGTCAGGATAGCTCACCTTTCTGATGAATTTGGCTTTGATGAGCCGCTCCACCTCTTCTCCCACCGCCCGCGCTTTCTCTACCCCCACAATCTGCTTCTTTTGTCGGACCGGACGGGCCTCATGGTCGACATGCAGCTTATGGGAGATCACTGCCTTATCGACTCCCGGCAAGTCAGAAGGCAACCATGCGAAAATATCTGCATACGCCCTAAGGAGGTTGATCAGCCCCGCCCTCAGTTTTGCAGTCAGCTTCGTGTCAATCGACACCATCCTGTCCGCCTCCTCCGTCAGCGGCACCTCCTCTATACCCTCCACAGGGGTTGGTCGCTGATGCTCTGAGTCCTCCCGACCTTCAAGGAGTTCGGCCGACCAGGCTTGCTCGATCTGCTCATGCTGCGTGGAGCTGATGTAGCAAGTCTACGAGAGCCTTCGGCTTCCTCGCACTCGTCCGACCCCATACGGGGTCTGGAATTTCACCATTTGGTGCAGCAGTGAAGGGAGAGCTTCGATGGCGATCATGTAGGTCCACCCTATGATGCCATTGTATACCGAGGGGACGTTCACGACGACGAATTGTGTCATTCATGTAACACCCTCGGCCTCTCCCCCAGGGTGATGGGTAGGTCGATCGTTTCGACCATGTCACCGAATGGCCAGTGAAGCCGACAATCGGACCCACGCATGGTTTCAAGTCGGCCTCGCCCAACCCCCTCTTCTGAATTGTTGACATATACAGTATGTCGCAAGAGCTGCCGGTGTCCACCAGAAGTCTGCTCACCAGCGCCAGCCCGACGAGTGCCTTGAAGACGATGGCATCGTCATGTGACAGCATGATCCCCTCTAGGTCAGAGAAGGAGATGGGGGGCGGTGCTGCCCTTCTTCGCTTTGACTCGTCACCAGCGCTCGCCACCATGACCTGCCTCCCCTCATTCTTCCTCAGTGACGACGAGGTTTCGCCTAAAGTTGGCCCGCTGCATATCACATCGATATGCATGATCGGACCAGTGATAGGATGGGCGGCTAGTTCGGCGTTGTGGGCCTGGGCTTGTCGGGCAGGTTCTGCTGGAGTTCTCCCTTCTCGCCCCTGGCATTCTTGGTCGACAAACCTCTAAAGGTGGCCACCATGGATCAGCCGCTCTATGTCTCTCTTTAGAGCGAAGCAATTATCGGTGTCGTGGCCGTGGTTGCGGTGGTACCGACAATACTTCTGCGCATTGCGCATGGTCGGCCTTCCCTTCATTTCCCGGGGCAGGTCTTTGAGAAACCCACCCGACTTAGCCGCCGCCATCGCTTTTGGCCAGCGGGGCATGAGCCTTGTATAGTGCACCTCCCCCGGTGCTATTTCGGGTCCGTTCCTTGGAACGGGGTTCCTAGGAGCGTGGAACCCCCTCAGAGGTCTAGGGTGATCTTGCCCTCGGGGGTCTCCCTGGTCGCACCCTCGGAATCAATCTTGATCTCGCCCTCGGGGGCGGTCATCCTGCCTTGGCCTAGGGGCGGCCGGGGCTCAGCTCTGAAACATTCGGTCGGTGGTACAGCCTTCTTCGCCCCCAGTGAGTCCTTGCTGAGCATGAACTTGTCCGCTCTGGAGAAGAGAGCATCGAGGTCCGCTTGCGGGTCATGGAGGATGGATTTGTGCAGACTGCGGTTGGTGAGCCCTTTCTTGAAGGCTGCCATGGCAAGCTCGTCTCCGCAACTCGTCACGCTAAGACACTCCTCATTGAAGCACCACTGGAACGTTCTGAGGGTCTCGCCTTCCTCTTGGACTATTGTAAACAGATAGTCAGGAGCTTTCTTCCTTCTTCGTCCTGCTCAGAATTGCATACAGAACTTGTGGGACAGATTGCCAAAGGAGTCAACCGATCTGTCCGGTAAGTCGTTGTACCATTCCGAAGCAAACTTCTGCAGCGTCATCGGAAAGGCGCGACATAGGAGCTCATCATCCACCCCTTGGATCTCCATCACCCCCCTAAAGCGCTGCACGAGTTCGAGTGGATCGCCCGAGCCGTCATATAATACAAGCTGGGGGAGCTTGAACCCAAGCGGTATCGGGGTTGAGATCACCCTTCGCGTCAGCGGGTTGGCTTCTTCAGGATGTTGGGGGGTGCTGGCGATCTATGTGCGACGTCTTGGCCGCCTCGGACCCCGGGTGAGCCACCTCGGTGCTTCAGGGAATCCCTTCTATGTGCCATGGGGATTAGGCTGCGCTCGCGGCTCTGCCCCTGCCGATCATAGCGCCTTGGAGAGATGCGCTCAGCCTGAGGTGGGTTTCGGTCTTGATGGGGGTGCTCTTCGCGCCTAGGGCTTGGCGACCTCCTGCGAGAGCGACCCTCTGCCTCCTGGTTCTAGGGGATGTGCTCCCACACTATCTCGATCGATAGGTAGGGGCTCCCAAGCTCCTCTATTGGATCTTTTCCCTTGCGACGGCAATGTACCGTCGATGTCGGATAGCTGCTTCTTCATGGAGCCGCCTTTGTATCGCGACCTCCTCCTCGTCAAACTGTCTCTGCCTAGCCGTCACCTCGTCATCATCGAGGCGCCTCTGTAGAGCGGCTAACTCCTTTTCGTCGAAGCGCCTCCTTCGAGTGGCTGCTTCCTCTTCGAACTTAGGGAGGAGTTTCAGCCTCACGTTGAATGGTCGGGATGTGCATGATGTTTGAGGTCGCCACGCCGATTTTGCCACCGCTACGTCCTTCATCACTTTGTCAAAGATCGCAAAGCTTTGATAAACGCCATGAGCTAAAGCCTCGATGGTAGCGTCTGGCTTCACAGGAGGTGCATCTCTTGGGTGGGGTGGGGGGCTTCTCGGAGAGGGAACCTCCTCGAGCATGGGGTGTTTACCGCTACGATGACTACATTTACTTTGTGTGGGGTCTGCCATGGATGTAACCCTTGATTCCCACAGACTGTGCCAAATGTTGCGGGGTAAAATCCGCTAACACTGAATTTTTTTTGAAATGAGAATAATGGTTACAATGATTACAAGTTTAGGGGGTTAGACGAGGCTAATCACGATTGGAAGGCGCTTTTCAGATATAAAGCCCAAGGTCGCCCTTCAATCGGTGTGAGTCGCCCGTCTAATGGAGTTGAACGCCCGAGGTTGCCTCAACCACCAGTAGCAGAGGCGAACTACCTGCAAGGAGAACAACTCGTCAGAAAGGCGTGGCTGGGAGCCATCCCGTAGCCTCTCTGATACTTAAGTCAGTGGGTGACTGTAGGGAGAGTATCGAACACCCAAGGCGATCTTTGAGGCAGATTGGCACTTGTGTGGAGAGCTGGGGTGGAAGGCGCGAATATGTGGAAGATATTCGACCTTGTGTGTAAATAGATGTTTTTTGGAATTCTTATGGATTAGACAGCCCCTTTCTCTTTGGAGGAGAAGGGGTATTTATAGGCTGCTGGCGTCGGTTGCTTTAGCTGAACTAGCAGTGTTAGGGGTCCGGATAAGGATGTCAGAGCCGAACGTGTCAGGCGCGCTTTTGTCAGGCCGTAAGAGCCGTAATGTCAGGTGTGCTTTTGTCTGGCTGTCTGGCGGCGAAACGGCTAGGCGAGCTTTCGGTAGGCGGTCAGGCGGCGAAGCGGCCATGTGCGCTTTTGTCAGAGTTGTCTGTAGTGAAAATGCTAGTGTCGTGTCGTCTTCCTCCGTGGGCGGACTTCGCCTGGATGGGGAGGTCGGCGAGCCGCATATGGGGTGAGTCGGGGTAGGTTGCCGGTACGCAGGAGGGTTCCTCTCCAGTTTGATTGACGAGTCCGCAGGTCTACTAGCGCGGGTTACTCCGTGCCTCGACGAGCTTCTCTTTTCCTTGGCGAATTGGGCCTTGTTGCGGAGATCTGGCGGGCTAAGACATGGGCTTTGGAGATGCGGGTTCAGATCAGGTTGGCCGATCCTGAGGTCGTAACAAATACATATGGCAGAATTATTGGGTAATAGCGGCAGCGATTGAGGTGGCGTGATCGATTGAGGTGGGGGGGGGGATGTGGGTAGATCGCGGCAGCGACAGTATCGGTGTTGTCGGAGAAGAATAGGAAGAGGAGGGAGGAAAGGTAAATGAGGAAAAAAATCCAATGGCAAACTACGTGAACATTGAATGGCAAACTAGTTAATAAATGGTCTGTGTGTCAAGAAAATTAGGTCTGTGTATAGCACCTCCAGAATTATTTCGTTACAATTCCAAGGGTAGCGCTGTATATTAGCGGAAATCCTAGTGTTGTGTATTTTTTGGTGGTAAAGGAAATCCGTTTGTTATATCAGAGAGGGAGAAGAGAGTGAGGGTTTAGAGAGCACGGTTCGCGGGGGGAGGGAGAGAGAGAGGGATAGGAGAGAGGTTTTAGCGTAAGCACCGCCGGTTTTTCTTTTTGGGAGAGCCTCACATCTTAATTTGTGCTGAAGTCAAGCTGTAGGATCTTGCTTTTTGCCTAGTCAACTCCCTGCCTGTTTTCTACATTCTTAGATCCTCCCCCTCCATAACGTCTCCTTCCTCCCCCCAAACATGCACCCCACGTCTATAAAAAGAAAAGAAGAGAAAATGAACGATGTGGTCTACCCCTTCAAAAACATCGCCACATTTACAGCATCAACATCCCCAGGAATAGTAAAACAATTCACAAGTCATCCCTCAACATCCCTGGCACCCCCGTCCTGTTACCTCTTAGGGCCCTTTTGCGCAACAAAAGGGTCTCTCCTCCTCTTCTTGATCCTTTCTTTTTATCTGTATTTTTTAGTGTTGAACAACGGAACGAATTCCTCTCTCTCTCTCTCTCTCTCCGTCTATGACCATTAATTGCATCATCTGATCTCTTCCCCCTCGCCTTGGTGGGTCACCCTTGTTCTTCTTCTCGTCGTCAAAGCCAGTCGGACGTGGGCAGGGTCCACCTCCCTCGTTTCAACAACAACACGAAGAAGAGAGATGATCCGCCCCCGCCCCCGCCCCCGCCACCACTACAGTTTCTGCGTGTCAAATTCACGTCGGTGGGCCGTGTGATGGTCCATCTGCTGAAGAGGAGACACAGCCTTCAGGAGAAGTCGGTGTTTCTGCACCACAGGACAAAGACGGAGGGAGGAGGAGGAGGAATGTTGGAGGGCAGGCACGCCCACAGCCTGGTCCTTGAAAGATCAAGTGGGAATGGGGAAGATGCCGACCCCCTCATGTTCAGGAGCCAAGGGTCCACGACCAGCTCCTCCCTTGATGGCCAGCACATCGGGTGGTCCCTCGATCGCTCCTCCACCAACAAGATTCCCAAGTCCCGCCTCACCAAGGACGTTGGCGGCGCCTCCCTTCGTGGAGGGCGGCCTTCAGGTAATCATATATATATATATATATGTGTGTGTGTGTATATTACTGCATGCATTACCGTTCCATGTCCAAGTATATATGTGTTTATGGTATGATGTATGTATGCTCTGCTCGTGTATTGTCGACAACCTTCAATTACAATGAACATCTGTTGGGTGGCAACCGGTAGGGTTGACATGATTTGTAATCATACGTGTAGTTTCATGCACCGTCTGTTTTCATCATGGAGATCATATGTTCGTTTATAATTGGGATGCATATTGGTTATTGAAATGCGACCTGTTTGTTCTTCTACTAGAGGAAGCAAACGAGGATTGCATATGCATGATTGTTAAGATGCGCGTTAGCCTCATGTATATGGAGGGGAGGAATATGAGCAAAAAAGATTGGGCAATGTTGCATTATCAGAATACATTAATGTGTGGATATCTGTCGTTAATAAGCCAATTGATTTGGTTTTGTGGATAATTCGGTGGATTGAAATTAATGGCAGAAATGGAGATGATAAAGGAGAGGTTTGCAAAGCTACTACTGGGTGAAGACATGTCGGGTGGTGGTAAAGGAGTTTCATCGGCGTTAGCTCTCTCCAATGCCATCACGAATCTTGCTGGTATGATCACTCCCATCTCTTCTCCATTATTCTCTCTTTCTTGTGATCCACACTTTTCTCTTTCTTTTCACTTTTCTCGCCGAGACTGACACAGTTGCATCTCTTACATTATGACCGGCACGTGCACGTCTCCCAGCTTCTGCGTTCAGCGAACAAGGGAAATTAGAACCAATGTCGGCTGAGAGAAAGGGAAGATGGAGGAGAGAGATCGACTGGCTTTTGTCAGTCACTGATCATATTGTAGAATTTGTTGCTTCACAACAAGTAGGCAAGGACGGAACCACCATGGAGGTTACTAATTGCCCGTTATTTCCTTGCTTTCTCATGCGTAAATTAACACTGAGCTGTAATCCGAACAACAACTTGATCATTTACAGATTATGGTAACGCAGCAGCGGAAAGATCTCCTCATGAACATTCCAGCCTTGCGCAAGCTTGACGCCATGCTTCTTGTGAGCAAACTCCCTACTCCCACTTCTGACATGCCTAGCGTTATATATATATATATATATATATATATGTATATGTATATATATATATATATATATATATATATATATGTATATATATATATATATGTATATATATATATATATGTATATATATATATATATGTATATATATATATATATGTATATATATATATATATGTATATATATATATATATGTATATATATATATATATGTATATATATATACATATATATACATATATATACATATATATACATATATATACATATATATACATATATATACATATATATACATATATATACATATATATACATATATACATATATATACATATATACATATATATACATATATACATATATATATATATATATACATATATATATATATATATATAGACACACACACACACACACACACACACACACACACACACACACACACACGCTAATTGTTATATATATATTCTTTTTACAAATTACGGCCTTGTCCGCGGTGTGATAGGGATACCTTGACAACTTCAAAGATCAGAACGAGTTTTGGTATGTAAAGAAGGATCAGGATGATGATTCGGACAAAGGGAATCCCGAGAGGAATGACAAATGGTGGCTCCCCGTGGTGAAAGTGCCACCCACTGGCCTCTCCGATGTCTCTCGGAAATGGATCCAGTTTCAGAAGGAGTCGGTGAACCAAGTGCTCAAGGCGGCCATGGCCATTAATGCCCAGGTTCTGGTGGAGATGGAGATACCCGAATCATACATCGAAGCCCTACCCAAGGTGGTAACCGTGTGCGTTCATGCTCAATTAGAGCATATAGTTTCTCGCATTTTTCCGTGCATCTTTCCGATATTCTCATGATCTGTACATGCATGATTATATCAGCCTCACATCATCACCGCATGCTAATTGCCAAGAGTTTAATACCGGCCTAATTTATGCCATCCAACTGACAGAATGGGAGGGCAAGCCTCGGGGATGCAATCTACCGTAGCATAACGCTGGATGTCTTCGACCCTGAACAATTCCTGGGGTCCATGGACTTGTCGACCGAGCACAAGGTAGTGGATCTCAAGAACCGGATAGAGGCATCCATAGTGATTTGGAAGAGAAAGATGCACAACAAGGATAGCAAATCTTCTTGGGGTTCAGCTGTAAGCCTGGAAAAAAGGGAGCAGTTCGAGGAGAGAGCAGAAACCATTTTGCACCTCATCAAGCACCGGTTCCCTGGAATTTCTCAGTCCACCCTCGATATTAGCAAGATCCAATACAACCGAGTAAGCGAACATTTTAATATCAGTCAGCCTACTTAACATCCATTCACGTCTCACCCGTCCTTTCTCCACTGATGACGGCACCCATTTCTCTACAGGATGTGGGGCAGGCTGTTCTTGAGAGTTACTCGAGGATTCTGGAAACCTTAGCTCACACTGTCATGTCAAGAATTGAAGATGTCCTCTACGCGGATGCCCAGGCCTTGGACCCTACCAAGGATCGGAGACAGATGCATGTAGACACAGAACCCCTCAAGAAACTGGATCCCCAAGAAGAGTTGGAGAAGCTGAACAACATGGATCCTCCCAATTCCATGACCCTGTCGGATTTCATGGGCTGGCATTTGGATCAAGATGCGGATTCGGAAAAGAAGGAAACATGTAGCTTGGAGGACACTAAAGTTGTTACTAACAAGAAATTCTCTTATATGGAGAAGCTCGAGAACTTGGGAGGCCTGAGAAGCCCGACCGCTCGCCATTGATGTGCTCTTTGGAGGAAAGGGAGGTAGAGAATGAATGAATCCAAATATAGACAGAGGGTAAGAGAGAAAGTAGTCTTCAAATGTACATAGAGTTCAGAAGGCACAAAGGAGCTCTTGATTCTTCTAAATTTTTAAAAATCTCTTCATTTTGTAGACCTACACGTATCATACAACAAAGTGCGTTGGAGTCTCAAATCTGGGATGTGGCCCTAGCTTTTACTCCTCTGATGCTAAAGTTAGAACATGTGAGCGATAAAATATATCAAACACACGTGAGAGTACGAGAGTAAAAATGAGCTCACTTACTCTTAAATAGGAAGCTACTAGTCATAATCGGTGACCATAGGTCACGTTGCATTCAAAATATCAACTCATTCCACTTCTCTCTCCCTCAAAAGAGAATCTATAGCCTCATTTAAAATATTTCCCCCCAACAAAATTTTTTTACCACATTCAAAGTATAATTTAGTTTTCCAAAAGGAATTTAGTTCTCCAAAAAATTTTGTTACTTCAGAATGTAGTTCACTCCAGATTTAGTTTCCACCAAAATTTAAATTTTCAATACCCTTCAAAATTTTAAATTAAAATTTAGTGTCCTCAAAGAATTTTCTTCCCCGCATAAAGTTTAGTTCACCCATAAATTTAGCATCCTTCATATTTAGTTCCTCCCAAAATTTAAATTTTAGTTCCACCAAAATTTAGTTCCCTCCATATTTAGATTTCCCAAAATTTTATGATTTTCCCCTGATATCTTCACAAACTCTCATCCTATCCATTGATTTCTTAAGATTTAATCCCAACCATTTTTCTAGCCACCATTTTGTCTCAGTCAGGAACCATAATTCAACAACTTTTATCAATTATATAATATCACAATATTCTCTTGAGTGTTGTGAAGTGCTTTCTGGGGGAGACCTCAGTCCTTTATTTATATGGGAATATGAAAGAGTTAATACAGTGGTAGGAAACAGTGTTCTTGTAGGATACAAACTCTTAATCTCTTACTGGATAGGATAAGCATTTCATGGGTTTTTACATAGGCCTACATAACACATTCATAACACTTCCCCTTATCCAGCCATAAGTGTGAACTCTGCTCATAAATACTTCGAGATTCTAAGCATCATATGACTTTCACAAGGGATAGATACTTCGTGATCCAGAGTTAATGGGAATTGCCTTGTTAAAACCTTTGATTATAGAAAACCTTGTGAGAAAACCCATATCTAAGGAAAAAGAGTACAATTCTCCTTTAACCCCCCGATCTGTACAAGCTCTTAGACTTTCAGATCTCTTAGGCATTTTTCATCATTCTATTTATACCATTCTGAAAAATATGCACAAATTACCGATATCACTATTATTAGGCAGCTGCTGGATCCAAAAAAGCACTGTAGAGATGTGCTTTGTCTAGTAGCCTTTCATGTTGTCTCCTGAAGGTTGGGGTAAGCATGTGGCATGGTCTTCAGACTATGTGGTCACCTCCAAATCACTAGTCTTTGACCTAGTCATCATTAGGATGTGATGTACTAGTGGGTGCAACCATACACGCCTCGGCTTGCTTCTTGGATGGTGAGGGGCTCAGAATGATAGGATGATGATGCCTTCATATTTTTCTTTACAGATCTATAGTAGATGCCCGTCCCACCATATGTACCCAGTTTGGTGACCTGTAACCTGCATCTGCATAAGCTTGGACGATAATTATTTCTCATAATATAAGCCCAAATTTATCGACCCTTGGAGGTAGCGCATAAGCTACTTGACTGCGGTCTAGTGGCACTTTGTAGGTGCAACGCTATGTCTGGCTAGTAAATTTACTGCAAATGCTATATCGGGATGCGAGCAGTTAGGCAGATAGAGAAGTGCTCTAATTGCACTTAAATAATGGACTTTCAGGACTAAGAATATCATCACCCTCTTCCAGCTGACGGAAGGGGTCATTTTGTACATCCAGTGAACACATTACCATCTATGTACTCAATGGATGACAATGGTCCTTGTGTAAATTCTTCAACACATTCTGGGTATATGAAGTTTAATGTAACATGATTTTATCTTTTATATAATAAATCTGTGAGCCATGACATATCTTTATTTTGCTTAGGTCTTTCATATCATATTTGATAGTTAGGCTAGAACAGATATTTCGGTTTTCTCTTTAGGAGATCCGATGAGATTTAAGTTATTTACTGTTATGATCTCAAATCATGTCCATTGCTCTTTATAAATATGCAAAGACAACCTTTAGTAGGAATCCTTCCTTTGTCAAGGGATTCACTTGGTTGTACCATATTTTATTATCTCCTCAATAGAATAGACGTCTCGAAGTCTATTCTAGCATTTAAGGAAATGAGAAATTTATCTTTATCCAGATATCCATATGGGTATGCTGTCACAATATCCAATAGCAGCATATCCAAAATTTCCTTTACCAAATCGTAAGGTATTCGTAACTTATAACTAGCACATCTGATGCATCCTTTATATAAAGAGTCCAGCTCATCTCACTTGTTTATTCCCTAGTTGTAGCAAAAAAACCTTGAGCTAGGATGTCTCTTATAGCATACAATTTTATACTCATTTATTTATACAATACTCATTATGACCACAAGTTTGACACCTTTGGTGTCTGGACTTTAGGTCTAGACACTCCACGTTTCATTAGCGAGTCCAGCTCTACCTTTATTGCTTCATTCCACATTGGCCAATCTCTACGTTTGTATTTTAGCAACGGAATGTGGATCGGTATTATATAATTATCATCGCTTTTGCGATGTAAGTGGTAATATGATATGTGAATTTATTGTCGACAATTATATTCTTTCTATCCAACACCTCCATAGTTCGTACAACATGTTTAATGATATTTAAGTTTCTCTTGTGTTACGACCATTTTGACCGGGCCCAGAGGAGCCAAGTCAACCAGCCTACTACGGCCTTGGGCTCTGGCCCAAGGATCTCACAGGCGGGTCACGCTTCTCCACCCAAGACGAAGGTCCAAAAGACTGCCCACTTCCATAGGGGAGGAAATCGTGGCCCAAACCGAGGAAGCATTCGCCAAATACGGCAACCACCCAGTGCCATCACTCCAGCCATCATGGCTCGCCAAATATGGCAACCGCCCAATGCCATCACTCCAGCCATCATGGCCCACCAAATATGGCAGCCACGTTCATGGCCATAACTCGCCAATCATGGCCATGTTCATGGCATTCATTCCCTCATCAAATGGGCGCAATTAATGGGGGTCAACATTTCCCCAATTGCACATCCCCATGAATGACGACCATGATGTCACATCATGGCACATTATTAGGAAGATTCGCCTATATGAGGAGAGGAGAGGCGTCATCCATCGGGGCTGATCTCCAGGATCTAGAGAGGAGGTATTGCATACAAACTCCCACCTTCGTCCACCTAACATATTTCTCCTCTATAGCTCGGCCCGAGGATTGGTGCTTGGTCTCTCCGCGAACCAAGTCCGATCCCACCGAGCATCTATCAGACCAGATCTGACTTTGGCATCGGAGCAGAATTGGTCGGAACCAAGGTCAGACCCCCCTAACGAACTCTCTCGTCTGTTCAGGTCCAGGAGATCCAGCGACACTGAGGCTACCCCTCATCGTCTTCCCAGCCGGAGCTGAGCGCCCTCGTCCCCGAGTCCGCTCATCTCCACCACCACCAGGAGGTCGTCGCTCTACCGAGGCTGTCTGTCAGCAAGCCGATGCGAGGATCTGCATGTCCCTCTCCGAGCGACTCCGCCTTCAACCGACCCCGGAGGTTGTTGTCCCGCCGAGGCTACCCCTCGACGCACCAAAGAACATATCTGCGCCTTCCTGCTTAAGCGAACGTGCCATCGATCGACCCCAAGGGTCAACTCCGTCTCACATGACAGTTACGACATCCGGGCCTCCAGACTATCAACATGCGGTGAAAATTCCCTGTAAACATTTGGCGCCGTCTGTGGGAACGCGTCAACGCACATGTCATCAACCACATCGACAACGATTCGTTCCGTTATTCAAAGACCTGAACATCCAACTTTTGAAAAGGGAAAGACTTCGGGCTCCGGAGGATGAATCCGTATCACCCCCTGGATCTGTCTATCCAAGCTGCCCTTCACAAGTCAAAGAGGTAAACCAACTGCATCCGGCAAGTCTCATCTTCCTTGGAGAAGACCGAATGGCGACGGGAGCTTCCCACAGGCTCGAGCGGTGACGAGATCACCCCCGAGTCCAATCCAAGCCCCTGAGGGTCGGATCCTCTCCGACGAAGCCCGCTTGGGTCAATCACACCTCCGATCAACTTAACTCTGCCTTCGTCATCGCTCACAACGTCGCCTCCCATGGCTGAAGATGTCATCTCTTTCTTGATGGGGATCACTAGACAATCTCGTCGAGCTACAGGCGATGATCAACAGTCGAAGCTTCAGATCTGACCATGGTCGATCCTTCAAGCAGGTATCCGATCATCGACACCCGACCCTCCGAGCCAAGGTCTGATCCAGAGGAGCCACACCTCATCTGATTGTTAATGACCATTCGAAGCTCCCAGAGGACGATATAAGCACATCATCCCATGCTAAAGATCCAAGCCTGTCGTCCCCTGTTAAAGCTCGACCAGGGAGGCCAAACGTCGTTAAACCTCGATCTGGGCCATTGACTCGCCCTCATCATCCTGGAGGAGGAATCCGCAACCAATCCTTGGAATCGACAAAGCTCCAACCCATGCCTTCGATCGGATTCCGTCGTCAAGCCTTGCCAAGATCGAATGGTGACAGATCCTCCCCCAAGCTCTGTCTGAGCTCCTGAAACTCATTCAATCTTCGCCAGATCTCCCCGAGATCAACCCAAACTTAGAGGAGCCGATCCGAGCTCCAGTCCAAGCTCAAAGCCCGTCGACGATGCCCACCGTGCTGTCGGTCACCATGGCCATTGGCTCCCACAGGCTATCAGAGCTCTGCAGCGACAAGATCCCTCACCCTTAACAAGCTCAGCGTCGACAAGAGCCTCATCAAGTTCTTCACGAAGGACGTCGACATCAATACGGTGGTCCTCTACGCTGCAAGGGCCTCCAGGGTCGAGAACCAGGATGCCATCGATGCCTCCATCGTCAACCTGCTCGTCGATCCAAAGGAGGCGAAAGCTGGAATCAAGAAGGAGCACTTCTTGCCGTTCAATCCGGTCGAGAAGCACACCGCCATCACCTACATCGACAGTAGCTACAAGTGGCACCGGGTGAGCAAGGGCATGCCAGAGCAGATCATCGACCTCTGTGACCTGAAGGGCGATGCCAAGGACAGGGTCCACGAGATCATCGACAGGTTCGCCGACCGCGGCCTCAGGTCATGGCAGTTCTTGGTCTTGCTCCCGCTCTTTGATCCCCCCAGGTACGACAGTGCCGAGACCATCTGCCGTGCACTTAGCCTCGGCGTCAACGTCAAGATGATCACCGGCGATCAGCTCGACATCGAAAAAGAGACCGACAAGAGGCTTGGTATGGGCACCGACATGTACCCGTCCACTACTCTTCTCTGAGACAAGAACAATGAGGTGGACATCGACGAGCTCATCGAGATGGCCAATGGCTTCGCCAGAGTCTTCCCAGAGCACAAGTACGAGATTGTGAAGAGGCTGCAGGACATGAAGCACATCTGCGGTATGACCGGCGACGGCGTAAACGATGCCCCGGCGCTGAAGAAGGCCGACATCGGCATCACGGTGGCCGATGCCACCGATTCCGCACGCAGCACATCCGACATCGTCCTCACCGAGCCGGGGCTCAGTGTGATCTTGAGCACGGTGCTGAGCAGCCGCGCCATCTTCCAGCGGATGTAGAACTACACGATCTATGACGTGTTCATCACCATCCACATCGTCTTCAGGTTCATGCTCCTGGCACTCATCTGGAAGTTCGACAACTCGCCATCCTCCTTCGACCGATCTCGGAGGAAACTTGACCAAGTTTATTGAGCTTTGAGCCGCCCTATGAGCTTGCCAAGCTCCCCTGCCTCCTCCAAGTGACCATCGCCCTAACTCCGTTCGGGCATCTGAGCATCCCTTCCGACGGGCCGCCGAGCTACCGCTTGACGAACTGCCCCTACCAGGCTGCCGAGCTGCTCCCACATCTGCCCGAGCTGGCCGAAGTAGTTGCAGAGCATCTCCATGTCAACATCCCTGCGAGGATAGAAGAGCATGTCGAGCTTACAGGGCCACCCCTGTCGGGCTACCGACCAAGCCGAGCATGTCCGGCAGATCCAACCAAGTGCGAGGAGCGGATGATCCATCACACGCTGGACGTAACACCGACCGAGCCAGGCTTAAGAGCTTCCACGGCATAAAGGTCAACAATCCCCCTCCCTGCTAATTGATCAGGTTTCATTTGTCAACTGCAACTGATCTCCTAAATAACTTCCTTCGCTTCTTTGCAAGTACAACTTCCAACGAGCTCTTGCCCGGCGACAAACCCGTCCTGCTCCAGTTAACGGAGTTAAGCCACCGGGCTCGATGGGAACAACGTGAAATCGATCGAGCCCGACGCCAAATAGATCCCTCTGACGATCATGCCGATCGACCTGACAAGACTGATGCTGCAAGTGGAGGAGCTCATGTACCAGCATAATGGTGACACCGTCCCCGAATTCGAGGGTGAATGTTGGAAGCAACGATCTAGGCTCTTGGTTTGATGATGACAAACGTGTCGGTGTATTTGACGTGTGTGCTTAGTGTGTTTCAGGCTTGGCGAAACAGTATACTTTCACTATTTGACAGAATTGCTATTCGTATAGCATATTGGGAGAAAGGGAGTGTGTGTGCACAAACCAGTTTGACTTGGTCATCAGGATTGATAAGATCAAATCTTTATAAATCCTCTCCATATCCCTATTCAAATCCATGTTCTTATTCCTAGCCATATTCAAAATCAAATATTCTATCTATAGTGCAAAAAGATTGAATCAACTCTTTTTTTTTTGAAATTCCAATCCCTATACTATAGGGATCATCTTTTGCACAAAACCCTAGCCTCATCCAATATATATATATGGGCATCACCCCTAGGGGAAAAAGGGGGCTACAAAAAAATAGTGTGGCTTACGAAAATCAAAAGGAGGCCGTAGGCTAATATTTTTATCCAGTAACCAAACCCTATTATCCATATTCTACAAGCCAACAAATTTTTCCGGAGGCCAAAGCCAATATTTTTATAATCTCGTTTCCAAAGCTTCACGTCATCATCCAAGCACCCTAAAGACTTCATCATCCTCCCCAAATTGGAAAGGCCGCAACAGTCTCCACAAAGGTCAAAGTTCATCATCAAGGAGGAACTCAAGCATCACGAAGATCACTGACATCCTCATCCTCAAAGCAAAGCAACACGCCCCAAGGAGGAATCACATCTCCAAGCCATCGAGACGAGCTGCTGCAAGCCCGAGTCGGAGAAGAACGTGAAGGAGGAGTCGACGTTCAAAGCCCATCCGCTGTTCATCGTCACGAAGTTGCTGAGTCGGAGCTGCTGAGAGTCCACCGCCAGAAACGAACGCTCGGAGAACGCTGTTGCTGTCAAACGAAGAAGAAGTAGCTGTCGTCGCCGTCAGGTTGCCACCGGAGAGTTGCTTGTCGCTGTTGAAATTGTCATCGCCGCCACCGGTCGCTAAAGCATCCTCAGTCGTCGACAAAGAGTAGACGAAGCCGCCTATGCACATACAGTCGACGTCGTCAATCAGGAACTCATCGAGAGTTGCCGTTGCGAAGGAAAAGTGAACAGGCCGCTGACAACGAGAAGGCCGACGTTGAAGACGAAGCTGCCGTAGATGAAGCAGTCACGATTGTCGGAGAAGATCACGCCGGCGAAAACTTCCCTCGCCGTTGAGAGCTGTTGAGTTTTTAAACCATCGCTGCAAATCGAAGCCGAGCACCGGAGATCACAGAACAGCCCGCCGTCGACACTGCATGCCCTAGCGTGTGAAGCGAGAAGAAGCGCCGTTGCTCAAATCGTCGTTGCTGCAATCGAAAGCCGCTCGTCGCCGTCGAAGAAGACGACGACGACGCCTGTCGCTGCGCTGCATGCAAGTGCTGCTGACGTGGACAAAGCTATGCCACGAGATTCAAAATCAACGGCGAGGATTTCTTTTCGAGCGAAATCAAAAACGTAGAAGCCTCGCTTCATTTGGTGGCTGACGTGGCGAGAAATATTAAGGGGATTGCTCTGTGCACCGACCGAGTTTAAAACGAAGAGAACTGCACTTGCTTTGCACACCGACCGCAAGTTACTGAACGCACAGACGGCTGAAGAATAGGATTTGAACTGAATCTTCTTTGCACACAGACCAGTGTGTATTTTGCAATCCAGGAGTCAGATTGAGACACTGTTTGCGTCAGATTGGAGCTGACGACGTGCTGATTGACAGAGACGCCTACACGGACACAAACTGAGCATTTCTAAACCCTTAAACTCTTTTATTTGTGTCTTAGTGTAACCTTCTCTGTAGGGGAAACTTTTACCATCTTTGGGCACTATTTTGGGACTTGTCTAGTTGGGACTAGACAAGTGGGACCCAGCTAGTTTGGGACTAGCTGGTAGAAAGCTTTACTAGGATTGATAGTGAGAGGAAACACTGTGTGTGGGGTACTGAGAGCCTGGCGAGTGTAGGGACGTAGAGGGTGCTCTAACTTGTGGCTTTGTACCTATTGCGCTATTCAATACTAGTTCTGCTTTGGGGGCTGGAGTAGGTCGTTGGGACGACCGAAACAGGGTAAATCTGCTGTATACTCTGTGTCTGCATTTTATTTACTCTTGTTGTGCTATAATTGCATGTGCTTATTCGTGGGTTGCACGAATTATTTTTATTAGCCTATTCACCCCCCCTCTAGGCTAGGATCCAGATCCAACAAGTGGTATCAGAGCGGATTTTAGGATCTAGCCTAGGATTGACCATGGACCACATTGATAGTGCTTTTGTTGAGGGTCAGTCTATTTCCCGACCACCTAGATTTAATGGAGTAGATTATGTTTATTGGAAAAATCGAATGAAAATCTACCTTATTTGTGTTGATTATAAAGCTTTGCAAATAATTGAAAAAGGATATAAACTGCCTGTAATTAAAGTAGAAAATGTTGAGATTGAAAAACCAACTGACAAATGGGATGATAATGATTAGAAATCTTATTCTCTAAATGCTAAATCTATGAATGCTCTCATTTGTGCACTTGATAAATCTGAATATAATAGAATCTCACATTGTTTAACTGCGCAGGTGACGTGCGTTTATATTTCATATATTTACGCACATTTTCTTCTGTGTTTTTCCGTATTTTACCGCCGTCTTTTATTCGTTTTCTCGTGTTTTCTTGTGTTTTCTTGTTTTCTTTCTCTTTTCCGTATTTTCCGTGTTTTGCAAGAGTTTGTTGGCATTTGGGGCGTAAAACGATGATATCATGTGTCCCCGAAGCAATGGGAGGAGTCACGCGTGATCCAGGGGGGTCAAACGACGAAGATTGCATCTTTCAGCCCCTCACCCGGTCGGTTGGTCATCTCCAACCGATCGGGTGATGCACACGTGCACCACCCGGACGCAGATTGGAGCTCACGAGAAGTCACCCAGTCGGTTCAGCGACCGGGTCAGAAGCTCAAAGTCTCTGGAAATTCAAAGCTGATTTCCAACCGATCGGGTGACCTTCACCCGATCGGTTCACCTGTAGCCGAATTTCAACAGCCAAGACTCGAAGTTCCAACCGGTCTCCTCACCCGGTCCGCACCAAGATCCAACCGGTCGGCACCAAGATCCAACCGACCGGACCAAGTATCAACCGATCGGTTCATACTGACCGGGTGAAACCCCCGCATTGCGCTGTGATTTTGTGAAGCGGCTCACCCGACCGGTTGACTTGTCAACCGATCGGGTGATGTCGTTTTCTATAAATAGAACCCTAGGTTTCCCAGATTCGGGAGTTGGTTATTTTTTACTGTTTTCTTCATTTTGTGACGGCTGTAATTTCCCAGTTTTTGTAAGTTTTCGGATCTTTGTAAAACTTTAGTATTATCTTAATTGCTTTACTACCTTTACATTCCATTGTCTGATTATGATTTTGACGGTTCATTTTCATTTAGATCGCTTTTTAATGAATATTTGTGAGTAGTTCCCTAATCCGGGGTTTTGGCGGAAACCCCTTCGGGTGCTCTTCCCGATGCGTCCATAGGGTTAGGAAATCGATAGGGATTCGGAATCTAACGGTTACGCGGGGTGTTTTATTGTCATCGGCGGGAAAAAGACCGCCTTTGACCGTCGGGCCAAGGGGGAATAAACTTGGCGGTTGACTCCCTAGCCATAGCTCACGCCTTTAGCGTAGACGCTGAATCCTAGCGCGCGGGAGCGGCAGGACGAGACGTTGGGAGTTATCGTTGCGAGCTTAGTGCTCCCGGAGTCGATCAGTGTTAATGGACACGGGAGTGCCCACTGATCGAACCCGGAAAGTCCGGCGTATCATCCTGGGCACCGACCGGAATATCGGGCCCATGGGATGCCGGTACCACTTTAGAGGCAACGTCTCACCATTAGACCCTAATTCTGATCGCCATCATACCCGTAGGCCGTATCGGCGAGAGTCGCTCGTTGGGGAGGAAACCAAAGTCCCGGGTTTTATTTTCATATTGTTTATACCTCATTTTCCTTTACCGTGACAACCCATCATTCGATCTGGGCTAGCTCGCCCACGGGGTGATTTTGGTACTCTTTGACACAAGCACATCCTCGACTCCCTGTGTTCGACCCCCAAGCCACACTACAACACCGTGCGCTTGCGGTTACAAATATTTAGATTTCCGCGCCCCCGTTCGCGCCGAGCCGGGGCGCCGGTCAAGTTTATGGCGCCGTTACTGGGGAGGCAACGTGCTTGTTCTTTTAGGATCTCATGAACCCTAGTGTCTAGCTCTTATCCCTACCTTGCGATAATTTTCGCATTCTTCCTTTTTCCTTTTTATTTTCTCATTCTTATTTCTATTTTTATTTTTATTTCTAACCTTATCTGTTTCTTTCCCACTTGTCGCTTCACGGGTGTTTGTTGTTTTTCATGCGCAGGAGTTCAAGAAGTCTCGACGACTTGATCCCCGTCGATCCAGAGATAAACGCCATCCTTAGGCGTTTGGCCGCCGAGAAGCGAAGAAGAGAGGATCCTGAAGCCATGGGGGAGAACACCCCGTCTCACAAATCCCTGCTGGAATACTTGATGCCATCTGTCCAGTCCACCTCCGCCATCCGTCCTCCAGTTATTACGGCTCAAAGCTTCGAGCTTAAGCCATCTTTGGTGACATGGATCCAGCAGGATCAGTTTTCGGGTGCACCCATGGAGAGCCCGATCGAGCATCTAGACTCCTTCTTGGAGAAATGTGACACCTTCCGGATTAACGGTGTCACAACTGAGGCGATCCGACTAAAGCTGTTCCCCTTCTCCTTGAGAGATAAAGCCAAGCTATGGCTTAGGGGGAAGGACCCGAACACATTCAACACCTGGGAGAAGCTCTCAAATGCTTTCCTGACAAAGTTCTTTCCCTCGGGGAAGACCATGAAGCTGAGGAGCGAGATCTCCTCCTTCTCCCAGGCCAGCCACGAGTCCTTGCATGAGGCTTGGACAAGATACAAGGAGCTACAGAGAAGATGTCCCCACCATGAGCTTCCCAAATGGCAGATCATAAATCTGTTTTATAATGGGTTGAGGGACGATTTAAAATCTTCCATGGACGCCGCGGCTGGGAGTCCTTCATGTCGAGAAGCGAAGAAGATGCCGGGCAAATTTTGGAAAATATGGCATCCAACAATGAACGATGGTGTGACGAGAGAGCCACACCAAGGTCTGGGGGCATCCATAGAGTGGAAGACGTCGACAAATTGTCAAGCAAGTTTGACTTGCTGTCAACCCAGATCTCTGCATTGATGGTAGGCGCCGGTGGCGCCGGTTCACAACAGATTGCTGCAGTAGAATCCGAAGTTTTTGGAGAGTTCGACGGTGGTGACATCTCACCACCGTTGGATCAGGCGAGCGCATTGTTCTACAATCCTACGGGGAATGCGCCATTTCCACCACGAACCAACTCAAATCTGGCCTACTCTCCCAACAACCGGAATCATCCGAACCTCAGTTACCGGGCACCTTACCAACAACTGGCTCAGCAACAACAGCAGATATATCAGCCGGCTAGGCCCCAGCAGCAGTTTCAGCAGCAACAATTTCATCAGCAACAACCACCACAGCAGTATCAACAATGTGCTCCTAGGAATCAGCAGCCCACCCAGCAGCAATACGGCCAGCAGAGGGCCATTTCTCCGGTTGAGTCCCTCTTGACTCAATACATAGCCAACCAGGAGAAGATCAATCTGAAGCTGGAGATGGGACAAAGAGTCCTCACTGATCAGGTAACCCAGCTGGGGTTGCAAGTGGCGAACCTTCAGAGACCGCAGAATCTCCTACCGCCACAGCCTGAGGTGAACCCAAGGGGGGTAAATCGGACCTTGGCACTCACACACGAACATGAAAACGTGTCCGCCATCATTTTGAGAAGCGGGACACAAATTCCTACTAGAGCGCCACCCAGCCAACCGGAAGCACCACTGGCCGTTGAGCGGCCAATTGAGAAAGATAATGACGACGGTGCCCCGTCGCAAAAAATTGTGGCTCCGGAGAGACCCCCCGAAGAAGAGAAGAAGAAAGAAGAAGGGAATTTGAGGGTATTCAAGCCCGTTGTGCCCTTTCCGCAACGTTTGGCCCAAGCAAAAATCGACGAGAAGTATGGCAAATTTTTTACCATGGTCAAAGATTTGAGCCTCCAAATCCCCTTCCTAGAAGCCATAGAGACGATCCCCTCATATGCAAAATTCTTGAAAGACTTGGTGACACGGGGATCTAGAAAAGAAAAGGTCGTGTTAACGGCGGAGTGCAGTGCACTCATTCAGCGCGCAAATCCGCCCAAGCTCAAGGACCCCGGAAGTTTCTCCATCCCTTGCTCTATTGGGGAAGTGCAAATCCAGAGGGCGATCGTCGATCTTGGTGCGAGCGTCAGCTTAATGCCCCTATCATTGTACAAGAAAATAGGGATGGGAGACTTAGAGCCCACCGGCATGACATTACAACTTGCTGACCGTTCGGTCAAGTATCCGGTGGGAGTAGTGGACGACCTCCCCGTGGATGTGAAAGGAGTGCATGTACCGGTTGATTTTGTGGTGATGGACATGTCGGAAGACAAGCATACCCCAATTATTCTTGGACGACCCTTTATGGCAACCGCCGGAGTGCTAATAGACGTAAAGAACGGGAAGCTTTCCCTCAATGTGGGCCAAGAAAGAGTCAAATTTGACTTAGGCTTGTCGATGAAGCATCCAAATCCCCCAGATGATCCTATTATCAATATGCTGGAGAATGAAGAAGATAGAGCTGTTGAAACAAGTGCCTGGGAAGTGCTCTTGAGAAATCCCCCCGATAGCTTGGGGGACCTTGGAGAGCAAGTTGGCTCCCCAAAGAATGAAGTTGCTAGTGAGGCGGTCGCGCGACATGTGATCCCTCCCGGATTCCCTAAGTCTCCTCCCACGAGGAGAAAGGGGAAAGAACCAATGGACCTCACCGGTGATGAGGTCCGGATCCTGAAAAAGATGGCGGTAGATGCCAATTTGAGGGAGAAGCCCCCGGATCCTGTAGACAAAGGGAGGGTAGTCGAGCAAATCTTTTTATAGCCGCCGACTACACCCATAGCCACAACCTCTGGAGCTGAAGAGATGCCGGATTTTGGGCATCACCCGTATCGCCCACCATGAACATCATCAACGGGCGTCGAGCTAACGACGTTAAACAAAAGCGCTTCATGGGAGGCAACCCATGTTTTAAACTTTTGCTTCGCTTTTTAGGACTTTTTCTTAACTTTATTTTATCTATTTTTCTAAAATAAATCCAGCCGGAAGAACTCCCGTCGTGAAACTTAGGCGATTTTTGGGTTTTGCAGAAAACAAGGCCTCAACCGATCGGGTGAGTTCTCACCCGATCGGTTGGGATGTATCAGCTTACGGCCGTATCTGTCACCAAATGAACCGACCGGGTGGAGGAAGAAGAGACCGGGCGAACAGACCGGGTGACCTGGGGAAACTCTCGGGAAAATTTCAGTATTCATCAACCGACCTGGTGGCAAAATGCGAGACCGGTTAAGGGACCGGGTGAAAAACTCCGAGTTCTCAGGAAAATGTGTGGAGCAGCGAACCGATCGGTTGAGTTCTCAACCGATCGGGTCGCCTGTAGCATTTCTTCAGCATCAAATTTTTGACCTAATGTCAACCGATCGGGTGAAAACTCACCCGACCGGTTCGACTTAAAACCTATAAATACCCCCGACCCACCCGCTCACAAACCGTCACCCGATCTCGCCGTTTCTCCGTCGTTTCGTCTTCCTCCAGCCACCCGACTGCCAAAAACCCCTCTCCCACGACCTCAAATCCTCTATTAGTCTCTCTCTCCACCTCCCCCTCGCATATCTCCATCTCTTCCTCTCTCTCCCTCTCCTATTTCTCATTTCTTTAGCCCTAATCCCAGTACCAACCCCCACTTTCGAATTTTTGCTGAAAAAGGAGTGCCGCGGCTCCACACTTCTCCCATTGCACGACATTGGGTCATCTACAAGCGGGGAACTCTAATTGCTACGTGGTAACTTCGCTCCACTTCTCGAATTTCAATTTTTACCCTAATATTTCTTTTGCTTGGTTTTTGTGTGTGTGCACTTTGATAGTACTTTGCACCCATTTGCACCACTCACGCACACACATGGCCCGGGAGAGAGATAAAGGAAAGAGTATCATGCGGGAGGAGGAACCGTCTCGTAAGAGACGTAAACAAACACGTCCTCCTTCCCGCACACGCGAACTGACACTAGCCCCTCCCCCTCCAGTTATTCCCCCTGTGGACCCCATGTTTGGCCCGCATGGGTACCTATTCCGGAACCAAGAGCAGAAAGACTTCTACCGCAGACTAGATGCTAGAGGGCATTTATCAACCAAGTTTGCCCACACCCAATCACTCGTCGACCTCGGTGTCTTCACCGAGGTCGAGACTCTTTTTGCTAATCTAGGTTGGTTGGCCTTCATTAATGCCTCTGCGGTATCCTACCCGTCGCTCACCCTAGAATTCCTTTCCTCCCTCGTTTGTGAGTCGGGGTCGACCGTCACTTTTCGGGTGCGTAACCAAACCATTCGCACAAACCTGGACACCATCTGCGATATATTTGGTTTCCCTATCCTAGGGAATGACGCTATCCGGCACTACGGATATCCCCGGAATTTGACGTCGATAACTTTTGGTTCTGCCTCACCCTACTTGGTCGCTATCCTCGAGGGAAGGCCAAGGCCTCCTCCATTATCCATCCCATATTTCGTCTGGCCTATAGGATCATATCCTCTGCATTTTTCCCGTGGGATGAGTCTGGTACCGTGACTATCCCCGATCTTTTCATTCTTTGGGCCATGACTTTCGCTTTTATTCGTGATGACGATGGAATTAGCTTTAGGGCCCCGACTGTCCCTGTTCATGCTGGCGATTGGCTTGTTTACAAGCTTCTCGAGATTAGCAGGGCCGGGAAGGGCAAGATCTGTTGTGGGGGCATTATCACTATTATTGCTTCATATCCCCCGTTTAATATCCATATCCCCCATGGTCTTCCCATCGCCGCACGACCCTCACGTCTAGATCTTGACGTCCTGCGGCACATTCATATGATTAAGCCCCGCCCCGACGGTCGCTTCGAATTCAATTACGGCCATCCCCCTCGCCCCTACACCATTCTCCCCAACCCTGCTCGCATGACTATTGCTCTTAGGGGAGATTGGACTTTTGCGCCCGACCCTGAGTTCTTTGAGGGGCTGCACCTTCCTTTCCTTCCCGTGGACGCACGTAGACCACCTTCCCCTGCCGCCCACTTAGGCGTGCAGGATATTCCTGCGTCCCGGGGAGATATTGAAGCTCCTGGCCCGAGTCACCCTGTTTCTCATCCTGGCCCCATCACCTCTGAGCACCTTTTTGCGGCCATCTCTGGCCTCATGACCAGTGCCGGCACGACCACTGCCGTCGGCACTACTTCCGCTTCACTTGCTGGGACCACTTCTGCCTCACATCAGTCTACCTCCTTTGGTCGCCGTCAGGTCTCTGCCCGTCTTGCTCTAGAGAGGGAGGTCGCTGCCCTCCGTAATCTCGCCATGTCCTCAGCCCCCTCGGACCCATCACCGTCCTCTTTTCTCGTTCACCCACGCTTCCTCGCGCTTGAGAGGAACGTGGCCGCCATTCTTCGCCTCCTCACTCACCTCCACGGACCACCACCACCCACACCACCGCCTTCACCACCTCGACGATCTTCTCCTCCACCCTCCCACACATCCCCACCCCCATCACCTCCACCTAGGCGATCATCCTCCCCTCCCACATCTACTCACATCACGTACCCACTTTTTCTCTCACGACCACTTCTCTCGCCCCTCCACCACCTCCTCCCTCCTCCACCATCACCGGTTATGTGCGCCGCAAGAAATTGCCGGTGCGCTCTAAATCTCTTCCACCGCCACCCACTACCGTCACCATCACGTCTTCTCCCCCCACTTCTACCCCTTCTACCACAGCCTTGATCGTCGCACTTCCACTACCACCCACCACCACCGACACTCCACCCATCATTCACACCACCACTGCACCTATTCCTCCACCTCTTTCTCCACTTCTCCGCACACCCCCAGTCTCCCCCACCCACCCATCCCCTCACTCTTCCGAGGAGGGCGAGGATTCGCCTTCTCCTGATTCTTGATTTCTCTTTTTGTTGTGTGTTGTCGTGTTTTATTTTCTTTGTGTGTGTGTGTGCTTGTTTTCCTTTTTGTCGTGTCGTGTCATGTCGTATAATTTGTTCATTTTTCCTTCTTTCTTTTTTTCTATTTTTGTGTCGTGTGGTTTAATTTCGTGATTTCGTTTTTTCTTTATTTTCAGTTTCGTATCTGTGTTTTTTTCATTTCTTTTTTTGTCGGTGCATATCCCCCCCATTTTCATTTGCCCTCCCGTACTCACTCTTATTGCATTGAGGGCAATGCAAGCTTCAGCTTGTGGGAGTCGCACTTTGTGCGTCGTTTGAGTCTTTCTCTTTCGTTTTTAGGTCGTTTTCATCGTGTTTTTATTTTTTCTTTTCTTCTTTTTATCTCTTTCTCCTAGAGATGAACCCTACGATGAATTGCCACAAAATCACACACACCTAGCATGGCATCGATAATCACACTCACTAACCCTAGGATATCGAGTCCCCTGCATTTTCACGCATCGTGGGTCCACTTAGCTTTTTTGTGAGTCGTGTGTCGTGCCTAGCCGTGTGGTGTGCTTCTACTTTGTGATTCACTTTATATACATGTCCAGGAATGACCCCTAGATTATCATGTTTCGATATGAATATGCGGTACTTATTTCTACTGTCTGCTTCTTCTGCATGCTATATATATATATTGTACGCTTCATTTCGCATGTGTCGGGATTCCACAATTAAGGACTAGGATAACCCCATCTAGCCCATGCTCTAATTAGCGAGAATAGTTTCCTTTGCCCAAGTGTTTAGATTCTGACTTCTTTTTTGTTTTACTTGGTGCAAATCCCCTCGACGTGTACCGTTCTCCCACTTGGGAGAGTACACATGTGTATAGCCAAAAACCCCCAAAAATCCAAAAAAATAGGAGAAAAGAAAAGAAAAAACCCAAAAAGAAGAGAAATGAAAAGAAAAGAAAAAAAATGGTATACCCAAAAAAATACAAATGCCCAAAAACCAAAAATTCCCGTGTGAATATTTTCCTACTTGCCGTGAATAAAGGGAAGGCGAGAATTTGCACCGAGTGTTCTTCTTCACATCATCTTAACCCCCATCGGTTTCGAAAACACTTGGCTTGGGAACTTTTTAGCTATTATCTAGGCTATAGTGGTGTGATTTCCTTAACCCTAGTCGTGGAGCCCCCGACGCATGATATGTTTCGATTCCCTCTATTCTCATGCATGCTTGAACTATAAATTCACCGCTTTATTCAATTCGAATCGATATTTGGGTCGTTTCCTGGATTTGTGTATATCGAGCTTTATTGCACATCGTAGATAGTGACACCGACTGCTGGCGCACTACCACACTCACTCGCGCTTCATCGCGTGGGCCCACGGCACTTGTTTGGACTCGTATTCCTAGGTTTATTGATGTGATTTGGCGTTTACTTGCTTGGTGTGTAGATTTTGATTTTGTTGGCCCTGACGGGCGATCTAGGATATAGAGTTTTCTTTTTCTCTCTTTCTCTCTATTTTTCCTCCCCGAGCTCCTACTCTCACTCATCTTCCTCGAGGATGAGGAAGAGTTCAGCTTGGGGGATTTTGACGTGCGTTTATATTTCATATATTTACGCACGTTTTCTTCCGTGTTTTTCCGTATTTTAACGCCGTCTTTTATTCGTTTTCTTGTGTTTTCTTGTGTTTTCTTGTTTTCTTTCTCTTTTCCGTATTTCCCGTGTTTTGCAGGAGTTTGCTGGCATTTGGGACGTAAAACGATGATATCATGTGTCCCCGGAGCAACGGGAGGAGTCACGCGTGATCCAGGGGGTCAAACGACGAAGATTGCATCTTTCAGCCCCTCACCCGGTTGGTTGGTCATCTCCAACCGATCGGGTGATGCACGCGTGCACCACCCGAACGCAGCTTGGAGCTCACGAGAAGTCACCCGGTCGGTTCAGCGACCGGGTCAAAAGCTCAAAGTCTCTGGAAATTCGAAGCTGATTTCCAACCGATCGGGTGACCTTCACCCGATCGGTTCACCTGTAGCCGAATTTCAACAGCCAAGACTCGAAGTTCCAACCGGTCTCCTCACCCGGTCCGCACCAAGATCCAACCGGTCGGCACCAAGATCCAACCGACCGCACCAAGTATCAACCGACCGGTTCATACTGACCGGGTGAAACCCCCGCATTGCGCTGTGATTTTGTGAAGCGGCTCACCTGACCGGTTGACTTGTCAACCGATCGGGTGATGTCGTTTTCTATAAATAGAACCCTAGGTTTCCCAGATTCGGGAGTTGGTTATTTTTTACTGTTTTCTTCATTTTGTGACGGCTGTAATTTCCCAGTTTTTGTAAGTTTTCGGATCTTTGTAAAACGTTAGTATTATCTTAATTGCTTTACTACCTTTGCATTCCTATTGTCTGATTATGATTTTGACGGTTCATTTTCATTTAGATCGCTTTTTAATGAATACTTGTGAGTAGTTCCCTAATCCGGGGTTTTGGCGGAAACCCCTTCGGGTGCTCTTCCTGATGCGTCCATAGGGTTAGGAAATCGATAGGGATTAGGAATCTAACGGTTACGCGGGGTGTTTTATTGTCATCGGCGG
The DNA here is from genome assembly GCA_030789695.1 of Scilla litardierei. Taxonomy (NCBI): domain Eukaryota; kingdom Viridiplantae; phylum Streptophyta; class Magnoliopsida; order Asparagales; family Asparagaceae; genus Scilla; species Scilla litardierei. Next base: position 228,932,455 of record CM061141.1, on the reverse strand, counting down.
GAAAAAGACCGCCTTTGACCGTCGGGCCAAGGGGGAATAAACTTGGCGGTTGACTCCCTAGCCATAGCTCACGCCTTTAGCGTAGACGCCGAATCCTAGCGCGCGGGAGCGGCAGGACGAGACGTTGGGAGTTATCGTTGCGAGCTTAGTGCTCCCGGAGTCGATCAGTGTTAATGGACACGGGAGTGCCCACTGATCGAACCCGGAAAGTCCGGCGTATCATCCTGGGCACCGACCGGAATATCGGGCCCATGGGATGCCGGTACCACTTTAGAGGCAACGCCTCCCTGTGTTCGACCCCCAAGCCACACTACAACACCGTGCGCTTGCGGTTACAAATATTTAGATTTCCGCGCCCCCGTTCGCGCCGAGCCGGGGCGCCGGTCAGCAGGAAATATGGCATACTTTGGAGGTGACGCACGAGGGAACGTCACAGGTAAAGGAGTCTAGACTATCTCTTTTGAGTGCAGAGTTCGAGGGATTTCGCATGCTACCATCAGAGAGCATATCAGAGATGTATGCGAGGTTCACCGACATAGTCTACAAGTCTAGCTCGCTTGGAAAGCCATATGATAGCCTCGATCAAGTGAGGAAGATCCTAAGAGCATTGCCAAGCTCTTTCAGACCAAAGGTCACCGCCATCCAGGAAGAAAAGGTATTGTCTCAATTGAAGGTGGAGGACCTTATTGGTAATTTGATGTCACATGAGTTGGAACTGCAAAATGTTGAAGCAAGAGAGAAACCTGAGGAGAAAGAGAAAGCCATAAAGCCCCTAGCTCTGAAATCTGACGAAAGTGAAGATGATGACGACGACATAGCGCTAATGGTGAGAAACTTCAGAAAGTTCATCAAGACCAAGCATGGGAGAAACGAAATGGCACCGAGGTTTAATCGTTCTAACTTTAATAATTCTTCCAAGCAATTTAATGATCAGAAATCTACTGATAGAATGTAATGTTTTAAATGCAAGGGAAGAGGACATCTGATGAAGGATTGCCCAAATGAAACTGCTCAGCTCGCTAAAGGAAAAGGAAAAGCGAAGGTATTAACTTGGGATATGGATAGCGAAGCTGAGAGTGAGGAGGAGGAACACGAAGCCCACTCATGCATGGCATTGATGGGAATACACGATGAGGTAATTTCTGGTAGTAAAACTGAACTCCTTACTCTTTGTAAAGAAATGCAAGATAAAATAGTAGAGCTTGAATCCACTATAGATGACTACCAAAATGAGAACATTGAAATGCAACAATCTGAATATGATATGTCTAAAGAGATTGAAAATCTGAAAAATGAAATTGTTGCTCGTGACTCTACTATTGACATTTTGAAAAAGGAAAAGTCCAGTTTTCATAATGAAGCACCTTGCCTCTCTTGTCCTTCCTTGATGAATAATATTAGCATGCTTAAACTTGATTTGATTAAGCTCGAAACTGAAAAAGACTATGTGATTAGAGAGCTTAATGATAAATTCTGCACGTTGGATAATGATTTTAAAAGGAAAATGATTGAATTTGAAAAGAAGGAAGAGGAAAACAAGAGAACTTTTATAAGTAAATGCACGTTGCTTGTGGAAGAAAATAAATTGTTAAAATCTAAAGTCTCTAATCTTGAATTAGCCATTAAGAAATTCTCTATGGGAAAACAATCGTTGGATACCATTTTAGAGAATCAATTATTTGGTAATAATAGAAGAGGACTTGGATTCGGTTTGAAAAATGTTGAAAAGTCAAAATTCAAGAAATTCCACAATGCACCCTCTATTGCAAAGAACTTGTATGCAAAGTGCTTTACTTGTGATAGTGTAGGCCACACTTCATATTATTGTAAATTTAGGAACACAAATATCAAGTTTAAAGAAGTGTGGGTTTCTAAAACTATATTGGCTAACACTAGTGGACCTTGTTGGATTCCAAGGTCACACTTAACACCTTACATGTAGGTGTGATGGAGATTTGGCGAGGAGCAAAATTGTCAATGTCTCATTCTTATAGCTCCTTCGTCAAATAGCGACGAGAAGGTATAATTTTTATCCCTCTTTGCATTTCATTGCATACATTCATGGATTGTTTTGTGTGCTTGATTTATTTTTGTTTGTGTGCTTGCTTGCATGATTTTTAATGTTTTATTTCTGAAAAAAAACAAAAAAAATTGAAAAACCCAAAAATAAAAAAAAAATGAGCTTAAAAGAATACCCTTTATGTTTTATCCTAAGTGGTATTGTATGAATGATCAAATCTATCCCTTGTAGAAGTTAATTCATTATTGTTGTAGCTACATGAACATGTTGTTCTCTTTTTAGTAGCCATGCCATGTCTCATAAATTTCAAATTTGACTTCTACCCTTACGTTTGCACTTTCACGATATTTGACTTCATAGTACTTTTGGAGATTCTTTCGAAGAATAATGGAAAGTGAATGTAGGAATGAATAATTTCTGAATTTTCTAAGGGATATGAAGTGTTTAGCCATGAATTAAAATTGAGCACAAAAGTATTGCAAATGAAAAACTATATGAAAATTGCTCCGTATGAAAAATGGATACACTTCATGGCTAATACACAACCCACGAGTATCCAACTTGTGCTAAATGGGTTATCATTAGCGTTGGTGTATATAACTCGTCAAGCAATGCCACCCCGCATTTAAAAGTCCTTTTAGGCCATGTTTCGGGGTTCGGTAACTTGAACTCATCTTTGATGAGGTGGGAAAAATCAATCCTAGTGATATTCATGAAAATTGGAAAATGTGGGTTGATTTGGTTGATTTTCTGAAATTGAATCTCCTCTTGTACTTTATTGTCTATATCACTACACTTACACAAAGGTGGGAAGTCTTGTTATGAAATCTTATGAGCTTGGATTGTCGAACATGCTTGAAAACACATGCAAATTGCACGCTACATTTAATAATGGTTTATTTTTGCATGAGATATTTTGTGACTCCATTAATCCACTTTTGGTGATTATAAAGGGGAGAAAGAAAGATTTGTGAATTGTGGATTTGTGTGGTATTGGTATTGCTTGTTGAAGGGGGAGCGTGAAATACTTGAATAAATGTTGAAGGGGGAGCATGCTTTTATATTTACTATTTGTTGTGCATGCTTTGTAATGTTTGAATGACTCATCCATACATCATATTGCATTACACCCTTCAACACACTTCACACACCCATCTTATTGCTCAAATCTTTTATGGGTTTGTCATCACCAAAAGGGGGAGATTGTTGGAAGCAACGATCTAGGCTCTTGGTTTGATGATGACAAACGTGTCGGTGTATCTGACGTGTGTGCTTAGTGTGTTTCAGGCTTGGCGAAACAGTATACTTTCACTATTTGGCAGAGTTGATATTCGTATAGCATATTGGGAGAAAGGGAGTGTGTGTGCACAAACCAGTTTGACTTGGTCATCAGGATTGATAAGATCAAATCTTTATAAATCCTCTCCATATCCCTATTCAAATCCATTTTCTTATTCCTAGCCATATTCAAAATCAAATATCCTATCTATAGTGCAAAAAGATTGAATCAACTCTTTTTTTTAGAAATTCCAATCCCTATACTATATGGATCATCTTTTGCACAAAACCCTAGCCTCATCCAATATATATATAGGGGCATCACCCCTAGGGAAAAAAGGGGGCTACAAAAAAATATTGTGGCTTACGAAAATCAAAAGGAGGCCGTAGGATAATATTTTTATCCAGTAACCAAACCCTATTATCCATATTCAACAAGCCAACAAATTTTTCCGGAGGCCAAAGCCAATATTTTTATCATCTCATTTCCAAAGCTTCACGTCATCATCCAAGCACCCTAAAGACTTCATCATCCTCCCCAAATTGGAAAGGCCGCAACAGTCTCCACAAAGGCCAAAGTTCATCATCAATGAGGAACTCAAGCATCACGAAGATCACTGACATCCTCATCCTCAAAGCAAAGCAACACGCCCCAAGGAGGAATCACATCTCCAAGCCATCGAGACGAGCTGCTGCATGCCCGAGTCGGAGAAGAACGTGAAGGAGGAGTCGACGTTCGAAGCCCATCCGCTGTTCGTCGTTACGAAGTTGCTGAGTCGGAGCTGCTGAGAGTCCACCGCCAGAAATGAACGCTCGGAGAACGCTGTTGCTGTCAAACGAAGAAGAAGTAGCTGTCGTCGCCGTCAGGTTGCCACCGGAGAGTTGCCTGTCGCTGTCGAAATTGTCACCGCCGCCACCGGTCGCTGAAGCATCCTCAGTCGTCGACGAAGAGTAGACGAAGCCGCATGTGCACATACAGTCGACGTCGTCGATCAAGAACTCATCAAGAGTTGCCGTTGCGAAGGAAAAGTGAACATGCCGCTGACAACGAGAAGGCCGCCGTTGAAGACGAAGCTGCCGTAGATGAAGCAGTCACGATTGTCGGAGAAGATCACGCCGGTGAAAACTTTCCTCGTCGTTGAGAGCTGTTGAGTTTTTAAACCATCGCCGCAAATCGAAGCCGAGCACCGGAGATCACAGAACAGCCCGCCGTCGACACTGCATGCCCTAGCGTGCGAAGCGAGAAGAAGCGTCACTGCTCAAATCGCCGTAGCTGCAATCGAAAGCCGCTCGTCGCCGTCGAAGAAGAAGAAGACGACTCCTGTTGCTGCGCTGCATGCAAGCGCTGCTGACGTGGACAAAGCTGTGCCGCGAGATTCAAAATCAACGGCGAGGATTTCTTTTCGAGCGAAATCAAAAACGCAGAAGCCTCGCTTCATTTGGTGGCTGACGTGGTGAGAAATATTAAGGGGATTGCTTTGCGCACTGACCGAGTTTAAAACGAAGAGAACTGCACTTGCTTTGCACACCGACCGCAAGTTACTGAACGCACAGACGGCTAAAGAATAGGATTTGAACTGAATCTTCTTTGCACACAGACCAGTGTGTATTTTGCAATCCAGGAGTCAGATTGAGACACTGTTTGCGTCAGATTGGAGCTGACGACGTGCTGATTGACAGAGACGCCTACACGGACACAAACTGAGCATTTCTAAACCCTTAAACTCTTTTATTTGTGTCTTAGTGTAACGTTCTCTGTAGGGGAAACTTTTACCATCTTTGGGCACTATTTTGGGACTTGTCTAGTTGGAACTAGACAAGTGGGACCCAGCTAGTTTGGGACTAGCTGGTAGAAAGCTTTACTAGGATTGATAGTGAGAGGAAACATTGTGTGTGGGGTACTGAGAGCCTGGCAAGTGTAGAGACGTACAGGGTGCTCTGAGCGTGCTCTAACTTGTGGCTTTGTACCTATTGCGCTATTCAATACTAGTTCTGCTTTGGGGGCTGGAGTAGGTCGTTGGGACGACCAAAACAGGGTAAATCTGCTGTGTACTCTGTGTCTGCATTTTATTTACTCTGGTTGTGCTATAATTGCGTGTGCTTATTCGTGGGTTGCACGAATTATTTTTATTAGCCTATTCACCCCCCTCTAGGCTAGGATCCAGATCCAACAGTGAATGCCTCTTGGACTTCTCGCTCGGGACTACAGAGGGGAGATCTTGATGGGAGGCCGCCTTGTCGAGCCGCTGAGGAAACTAGTCTGCTCCTGCCCTCCTCCCGAACTGTCGAGGATATTGATCCACCATCCAGACAAGCTGCCAATCAAGTTGAGCTGCCTCACTACCGAGCGGATCCCCACAGTCGTCCGAGTTTGAGCATCCAAGCAGCTCCTCCGACCGTGGCCACGCCGATCTGGCCGAAGCACAGTCGTCCAAGTTGAGCATCCAAGCAGCTCCTCCAACCGCGGCTGAGCCGATCTGGCCGAAGCACAGTCGTCCGAGTTCGAGCGTCCAAGCAGCTCCTCCGACCGCGGCTGAGTCGATCTGGCCGAAGCACAGTCGTCCGAGTTCGAGCGTCTAAGCAGCTCCTCCGACCACGGCTGAGCCGATATGGCCGAAGCACAGTCATCCGAGTTCGAGCATCCAAGCAGCTCCTCCGACCATGGCCGCGCCAATCTGGCCAAAGCACAGTCGTTTGAGTTTGAGCATCCAAGTAGCTCCTCCGACCGTGGCTGAGCCAATTTGACCAAACCACAATCGTCCGAGTTCGAGCATCCAAGTAGCTCCTTCGACCGCGGCCGCTCCAATTTGATCAAACCACAGTCGTCCAAGTTCGAGCGTACTTACAGCTCCTCCGACTGTGCTACTGGGCCCCCGCTCGCTGAGCTGTCAGCCCCACCAACCAATCCAACCAAGCTGCTCATCTGGACTCCTTCTGGGCATCCGAGCAGCCCTTCCGAAGGGCCACCGAAGCTACCGCTTGACAAATGGCCCCGACCGGACTACCGAACTGCTCCCGCATCCATCCGAGCCGGACAAAGTAGTTGCAGAGTGCCACCATGGAACCTTCGAAAATCTTCGCAAGGTCCTCACCCCTTTGTTGGCCATAAGTCGAGGGGCAACTCCCCTCGCAACCGAACGAACGGATCGGTCGTAAGGCTGGGGGCAACTCCCCCAGTTGACCGACCCACTCACTCGTCGACCGTAAGTTGAGGAGCAACTCGCCTTGCAACTGAACTAATGGATCAGTTGTAAGGCTGGGGGCAACTCCCCAGCTGGCCGACCCACTCACTCGTCGGCCGTAAGTCGAGGGGCAACTCCCCTCGCAACCGAACAAACGGATCGGTCGTAAGGCTGGGGGCTACTCCCCCAGCTGGCCGACCCACTCACTCGTCGACCATAAGTCGAGGAGCAACTCCCCTCACAACCAAACGAACGGATCGATCGTAAGGCTGGGAGCAACTCCCCCAGCTGGTCGATCACTCGATCGACTGTAAGACTGGGGGTAGCTCCCCTAGCAAGCCTATCGACCGGTCGATCGTAAGGCTGAAGAAAGTTTTCCAGCAGACCGACCACATCGACCGTAAGGCTGTGGCAACTCCCCCAGCAGGCCGATCACTCGATTGACTGTAAGACTGGGGGTAGCTCCCCCAGCAGGCCAATCGACCCGTCGATTGTAAGGCTGGAGGCAACTCCCTCAGCAGACCGACCACATCGACCGTAAGGCTGAGGGCAACTCCCCCAGCTGGTCGACCCACTCCTTCATCGGCCGTAAGTCGAGGGGTAACTCTTCTTGCCACCAAATGAACGAGATCGACCGTAAGGATGGGGGCAACTCCCCCAGATGGTCGACCCACTCCTTCGTCACCCGTAAGTCGAGGGGCAACTCCCTTGCCACCGAACGAACGAGATCGGTCGTAAGGCTGGGGCAACTCCCACAGCTGGCCGACCCACTCCTTCGTCGGCCATAAGTCGATGGGCAACTCCCTCACCACCGAACGAATATGATCGGTCGTAAGGCTGGGGCAACTCCCACAGCTGGCCGACCCACTCCTTCGTTGGCTATAAGTCGAGCGATAACTCCCTCGCCACTGAATGAATATGATCGGTCATAAGGCTAGGACAACTCCCACAGCTGGCCGACCCACTCCTTCGTCAGCCGTAAATCGAGGGGTCACTTCCCTCGCAATCAAATGATACCCGGACCGACAAAATATTGCCACAAGCTGACTCCGCAAGTCGGACCAATTTTACAAAAGGAGCGACTTCTCCCCCCTTATACTACATCTCCCGACCTCCACCTCAACAACGGTAGAGCTCAGAAGATGGGGGCAATTGTTACAACCATTTTGACCGGGCCCGGATGAGCCAAGTCAACCAGCCTACTACGGCCTTGGGCTCTGGCCCAAGGATCTCACGGGTGGGTCGCGCTTCTCCACCCAAGACGAAGGCCCAAAAGACTGCCCACTTCCATAGGGGAGGAAATCGTGGCCCAAACCGAGGAAGCATTCGCCAAATACGGCAACCACCCAGTGCCATCACTCCAGCCATCATGGCTCGCCAAATATGGCAACCGCCCAATGCCATCACTCCAACCATCATGGCCCACCAAATATGGCAGCCACATTCATGGCCATAACTCGCCAATCATGGCCATGTTCATGGCATTCATTCCCTCATCAAACGGGCGCAATTAGTGGGGGTCAACATTTTCCCATTTGCACGTCCCCATGAATGATGACCATGATGTCACATCATGGCACATTATTAGGAAGCTTCGCTTATATGATGAGAGGAGAGGTGTCATCTAATGGGGCTGATCCCAGGGATCTAGAGAGGAGGTATCGCATACAAACTCCCACCTTCTTCCACCTAACATATTTCTCCTCCATCGCTCGGCACGAGGATCGGTGCTTGGTCTCTCCGTGAACCAAGTCCGATCCCACCGAGCATCTAGTAGACCAGATCTGACTTTGGCATCAGAGGGGAATTGGTCAGAACCAAGGTCCGACCCCCCCTGACGAGCTCTCTCGTCTGTTTAGGTCCAGGAGATCCAGCGACGCCGAGGCTACCCCTCAGCGTCTTCCCAGCCGGAGCCGAGCGCCCTCGTCCCCGAGTCCGCTCATCTCCACCACCAGGAGGTCGTCGCTCTGCCGAGGCTACCCTTCGGCAAGCCGACGCAAGGATCCGCGCATCCCTCACCGAGCGACTCTGCCTTCAACCGATCCCGGAGGTTGTCGTCCCGCCGAGGCTACCCCTCGGCGCACCAAAGAACAGATCCACGCCTTCCTACTCAAGCGAACATGCCATCGATCGACCCCAAGGGTCAACTCCATCTCACGTGACAGCTACGACATCCGGGCCTCCAGACTATCAACATGCGGTGAAAATTCACCCGTAAACATCTTGGATTCTCCTGGTCTTGGGGTTCCAGGAGGGGTGAGGGTATGGACGTGAGCTCATTGTCTTATGGCAGTATTGTCTTAAGGCCTCCATGTGTTTTCCTATTTCTGGGAATTTTATCCTTGGAGCTTGGTGGTCAGCCTCTTTTAAGTTGAGTAATAGCCACTTCTACTGCTAGTGGATTGCATCCATTCTAGGGGATGTCAATCCTAGATGGAGTATTAGCAGCATAGATGCATGATCTGACAATTTTTTTGTTGTCATTAACTATGCCCGATAACTGTTTGAATTGTTTTCTTAAATGTGAAGGATCTTCATGATCTCATTATCATATTTCATAATTTTCGGAGCATGGATTTTTTTTATTTTTGATATTTTAAATGGTCGGTGGAGCTTCATGATTCAATAGAGTTGAGCCTAGTACTGGGAATGTAGACACATCATTGCACAGTCTTCAGGACATGCTTTTAACACCTCTCCAGTTTGGGGTGCAAGGAATTTAAGGCGAATTAAACCCGATATAAATTTCAAGACATCGTTGAGGTCCTAATTTTAATTTATGTGGTGGTGCTATGGGGATGTAAACCGCACAACCAAAAATCTTCAGATGAGAGATATTTGGTGGTGTTCCGTATGCATGTTGTATCTGAGAATTAACTCTAACTCTCAGAGGGTCTAAGTATAATTTATGAAGCAGCATGCAAGATTTCATGTGCCTATGCAGTTACCAACACCTGAAATGAATGGATGTGTAATCCATTGGAGTCGTTATAATAATCGACTTATCAACCCATTTTGGGTGTGAACACATGCTTCAAAGTGTTCAACTTTTATTCCAGTTGTAAATTATTGTTTATATCCTAGTATTATCCAATGTGCTCGCAATTTTTATATTTTGTCCTAATAGTGTTAGAAAATCTGGACTGCAGTTGGATAATATGCCTACTTATGAACATTTAGAGGATGATAAGTATGGTAAGGTACTTATCGGCCCTTCATAGGGAGTGGATAAATCCATAAATGTCCCTCAAGTACTCTCAAGAAACTCAAATGTCTCATTATTTCATTTTTTAATGGAGATATTTTCATAATTGGTTTTTACTCCATAAGTGTGATATGGAGATTCACCCTTCTGAAGAATCATGTTCTTCAGATTATATTCTTGGCATTGGGATATGATAGAGTGCATCATCATCGATCCTGTGTGTCTAAACCACTCATATCAAAGTATAAACTTATACTAGTCCGGGCACATTTGTGTGCTCCGTTAATTTTACTCCATTCTTCAAATTTCGTAATGTATGGACCTTTGAAGGTATATCCAAATGCTTAAGTATGGTCTTCAAGCCATTTATTTTGGTAGTTTCATTATGGATTTTGTATCAATGAATATCCTTGAAACTTGGTGAATTTCTTTTTCCATATTTTCTGAAAGTACTGGGCATCCTCAATTTTTGCTCAGGAGATTACATGCTTGCAATGCTTGATCATCAAATCAGACGTCTCAGGATAGTACTTTGAAACTATCATTAGGGTGAAATGCTTTTGATAGCATGCGTCATGAGTGATCATGTGGATGGTAAAGTATCCACAATTTGTTAGACATGTTCACATAGTGAAATAAGTCAAACTTATAGCAATCATAACCATTCAATTGCAACATAAACTTTAATGCATAAAAACATGGCCATTTTATCTTCAAACTATGGCATGTAAGGAAAAAATTACATACAATTTATTTCAGTGCATAGAAGTATAATTTTTTATGCAATCTACAACATGTAGTGGAAAATACTCCTGCCTATTATACTTTTGGCTACTATTCAAGCAAGTTATTATTTTCAAAATCTTTATGTACTCAAAGAATAGCAAAGTGTATGATAGCTAGATTTATTTCAGATTTTGTCCCAAGACTAGCTTTATAATCTTGCAATCGTTTTGGTCTATTGTAAACCAATGATCTGTATAGATCTTATCAGACCTTACTGGACTTGGTTAGCCCTTATTATTCATTGTCGAGATATACTTTATCTCCCCATCCCCTTTCTTTTTGTTGTTCATTATAGCTTCTGTGCTTCTCATGTTTCCATTTTTTTCATTTTTATAAATTTTTCGAAAAGAAGAAACATTAACCTTATTTAGGAGACAGATACAAAGGCGTGAGCTCTCCCTATTTCTATCTTCCAATTTTTCTTTTTCTTTTTCGGATGTGGAAGAAGAAACATGGCTCAGAATACTAGGGCGCGATTGTCATGCATTATTATTATATGTCTCTCACTTATTCTGTCAAGTCACGACTTCAGCCGTGATCTAATTATTTATTATTTTTCAAGAAAGAATTATTGATCAGTGCTAAATTCGAGAATCATGCCTCATGAGGTGAGATCACTTAGCAGGTGGCATCTGCCTACATGGAAATGGCCATCGGTCTTGAGAATTACATTATATTCCTCACTACATTTTCTCTCAAAAAACGAAAAGTGTGGAAAAATAAAAGTTGGACTAAAAGGCCGATCCAAAAACCACAATATATCCATTCATGTAAATTTGTGCTCAAGACATTTTCATCACATTTTATCACATATCCCAGACATCACAGATTCACAGGATATAATAATTTAAATATTTTATGCTTAATAATTAATTGGGCCATGGGGCAACGTCATAAACCGTTGGGTTAGGTAACTAACTGCAGCGCAGTCGTATGATCCTCATAATTATTAAGCGAATGCTTATGAGAATAAGCAGAAAATTATCCCAGAATACATGCCAGAAAATATGTGATTTGTAACAGATATATAATTCTAAAGCAATATGCAACAGAATTAATAAGCGTGTAATTATATTATAATCAGGGTTATATTCCCACTAATAATACTTGTTGTATTATGTGACCCGCCCCCGAAATTTCTTGGGAATACAACCAAAAATGGATTTTTTGGATGTTTGTGGTGGAAGCCGAGGGTTTGGGCCGATAAACTGAAAACCCATAGCCAACCACTGACCTTGTGGCAGGTGGAGGAGGGAAGCCCCCTGCGGTATGGACCTGGTCAATGAGGCCTAGTCAGATAAATTTAAAGAACTGGGCTATGCCCCATTATTTTTATTTATTTTCTATCCCTTATCCCCATTCGTTTTTTAATTTCTCCACTTTTTCATTTAATTTCACCCTTTTTCATTAAATTTCCACCTAAAAAATTTCCTTCTTTTTTTCGTTGTTGTGGGTTAAAGCCCATAGCACTTGATGTGGGCTTCAGACCACTGCTTCCCACTTTTCCCATTTTTTGAGTTAATAGCTAGCGGGCTGAAGCCCATGGCCAGGTACTGGGGGTTTCGGCCCGTAGCATTTTTTTCACGTTTTCTTTTTTGAAATTCAGACAGGCCGACAGGCAGAAGCCTGCGGGCTGTCGCTATAGGCTTCAGCCTGCAGGCAGGAAAAATCCTTTTTTTATTTTTATTTTTATGTGGGCCGAGACCCGCAGTAATTGATGCAGGCATCGAACCGCCAGGCCAACCTTGTTTCGGGTTTGGTCGCATAGGGGCACCACCGCATGTGGCTATGGTGTACCATCGCTGTAAGCAAGGGCACTGATGCAGTGGCAAGAGAGTGGGGAAGGGGAGCAGTAAGTATGCCGATGCCTCCCGGGGGGGTCCGGCGGCCTGGGGGCTGCCGCCTGGAACAATTAAATTTTTTTGAATGACCCTTGGTAGGGTTCTGTCGTCGTCGCCAGCAACGGCAGTGGACCACCGCAGCAGCAGCAGTAGGGGGCTGGGTATGGGGTTTTGCCGGTGGCTTTGCCGTCTGATCTTGGACTCTTCTCTTCTGGCCTATGAGATCATCAAAGACTTCTCCAATTCTATGGGAGCTATAGCCTGAATCCAGCTTGACATTTGCAAGACCTTTGACTGTGTTAATCGGGAATTCGTCTACTACTTCTTGCACCAGATGGGGTTCCCTCCTATCTTTGTTCACTGGGTTCGTGAATGTCACGCCTCCTCACCTTATCTATCCTCATCAATGGTTCCCCCATGGGTCACTTTGGGGGTAATCGGGGGGTTCACCAGGGGGATCCCATCTCTCTTTTATCTTTGTCATTGTCATGGAACTTTTCACTACCCTTGTGGATATTGCGTCACATGCCAAAGCCATTCTCCCTCCTAAGCATGGAATCAAGGTCATTCCATCCATTATACTCTTTGCTGTTGATGTGCTGTTTTTTTTTTGCAAGGCAGACTCCCACTCATTTGACTGGTTTAACCATCTCTTGTCCACCTTCCATCTTTTTATGGGGCTTGAGGTGAACAAAGGTAAGAGCAGGATCATTTTCAGTTAGGGGTGTGTAGCAGGTGAGGAGGTGGCCAGTCATCTAAACGTCCCTCTTATGGAACCCCCCGTCAAGTATCTTAGTCTCCCACTCTCTCCCAACTACCCTACAGCCAAACGTTACTCTTTTTGCTGGACAAATGCAAGGCCAAGCTTGCCGGGTGGTCTTCCAGGCTTCTATCTATCTCTGGGAAGGTGGATCCAGTCTGTGCTGTTATACATGGATTTGTCTCCTACCGGATCCAGTCCTTTTGCATTCCATCATCTGTCCTGGCTTCTATTAATCGCCTTTGAAGGGAATTCATCTGGTGCTCTAAGGTGCGTTGTTGGAAGTGGGTGGACATGCGTAAACCCAAGCTGGAAGGGGGGACGGCCTCCGAAAACTAAAGGAGGTGGGGGTTGCAGAGGGTATTAAGCTTCTATGGCGTCTACTCCATTCCTCCTCCATATGGGCTATCTATATGAGGGCTACCTATCTGAAGCTTACTCCTCTTTTTCAGTACAGCTCTTCGCCTCTTGACTACAGTACCTGGAAGCGTATTCTTAAATGTCGGGATGTGGCTGCCCCATGTCTTCACCGTTTTATTAGGGATAGTGCTCTACCTCCCTTTGGTTTGACCCCTAGCTAGCATATGGTCCCCGTGCTCACCCTTGCCCCCTGATCCTTGCACTCGTCATCTTCGTGTTGCTGACTGCTAGGATGGTTCCTCTTGGTGCTTGCTTGATGTCTTGGTCCCTCACATCGACCTCTTCTGTTCGTTCTCCTTGGATTCCACCCCTAACTCCTAGGGGTGAGACTCCAATGGGGGGGTGTACACTTCGTTCAGCATGTTCCTTCGTCAGATCCCCCTCCCCCCTTACCGGCTTCATGATACCGTCTGGTACCCCAGCCATGTTCCCAAGTTTGCCTTTGCCCTCCTTCGTGCCGTATTCGAAAAGTTTCTAACCATGCTTCATCTCATCCGTAAGGGCATGCAAGTGTCTCCCACCTGCATGATATGATCCTCCCATCTACGGACCTCCCTCCACCTTTTTCAGATGTGAGTATAACAATTATGTTTGGGCAGCTGCCAAGCTCCAGCTGGGGCTTCCCTCCCACTCCATATCGCTCCATGTGGACGCCGCTCTCATCCGTGTTTTGGCGCGAAAGGGAAGATACGTGCTAGTGGTTCGCTGTGTATGCTCGTCCTTTATGCTATTGTTTGGCATATCTGGAAGGAGATGAATATCCACATTTTTCTCTCCACGGCCCTCTCTAACGTCCAGTTCATCGCAAGAATTGCCTTTGACGTCGATTCTTCTCCCCCCTTTTGATCACGAGGAGCTCGAGCCGGCTGTCTCCACCCTCTTTGATAATATTTGAGGATTAGTCTAGTTTCTTTTTCTGTTTTGTTAGGCTTTGTTTTAGGCTTCTGTAGTACTTGGTGATTACTTCATAGCCTCTCCCGTGTCGGTCTCTTGCCTTGGCATTGCCTATAATGGCCTACAAACTTGTACATTTTCCACAGATATTTATACATACTTGTAACGACCTGTAATTTTTACAAAACATTTAAACCAAATATTTAAAGTAATTTCATTTTTAATTGTATTTTGTAATGGTTGATCAGGAGTTTTAAACGGATTTCAAAAATTCTTATAAAAATATTTTTAAGCGCTAGACTTATTATAAAGTATTTCAGCAATTTCTGATTTCCTCAAATACCCAAAACATTTCTGTTAAAATTCATCTTTCAAAATTACCGTTTTGATTCGACGAATTTATTTTCTATACAAACGTCTTTCAAAACATTTTCAAACTCCTGCAGTAGCATCCTATGATCATTTAGGGCCTCCCACATTAATTTCGTAATTTTCTGATATCATTTCAATAGAGAACCCGCAAACCCGCTTCCTAAACGTTTTGGCCTAAAACTAGTATCCCCGTAGCCCAAACCCTGAAACAGACTTTGTATTCGCGATCCTCGCGACGATACGATCCCGTGGGTATGTTTTCGTAATTTTTCGGACACGTTTACTAGTAGGGGCAAAATCGTAATTTTGCTAATTACATTTCCCTAATTACCTATCTAACTATTCTAATTACCCCCCTAATTACCTAATCACTTACGTAACCCAACTTTTGGCAGCCATGTGATTTAAGTTTAGCTAAAAATTCTTAAGCTAGTCAAAAAGCTATACCTAACTATTAATTACCACCTAACATCATTAATCCCATTGACTAAGGGATTCTTTAATTAGTTTAATTAACCTATAAATACCCCTAACCCTTTCTCTCCCGTTCGAAACACACACCAAGGCCCAAGCCCGTTTCATCTCGTTTGAACCCAACTCCCTCTCTTACAGACGAAACCCTCTCTCTCTCTTTCTTTCCCGTTCGAAGCAAACCCAGGTCAACAACTAAACGTAACCCATCTCCTTCGTTCACAGCAAGCCCCCAGCACCGTGCTCTCCGACGTGTGCCCTGAGCTCGACTCCGCCGCTGCAAGCACAGCGCCCACACCGCCCGTTCGCCGTCATCAAGCTCGCCTCCTCCGCCCCACTGTTCGCCTCGCCATAGCCCACCACGGCGGCGCCGTGAACCCCGATGAACACCGCGCTGATCCGCTCCTAAGCTTCACTACGCCAACGACGATCTCCGACCAGAGCCCCACCTCCGTGCAGCAGCTCGCCCGCCTTCACCGAGCTCCCGAACGCCTGAGCTCCGCCTCCGCAAGAGCCGTCGCCCTCGCCACCGACCGCCGCTCCCGACAGCCCGCACCGCCTCCACGACGTCTGCCCCGAAGCCCGCTGCAGCATCGCCGCCGCCGTGAGCACCTTCGCCCCCGCCTTCGCCTGCATACAGCGCCCTGACTCCCCCGATGGCCGTTCAACCACTCCGCCCAGCGCCCAAGCCCCCGCCGCCGCCTCCGGTGCCGCTCCGCCGCTGCTCCCCGCCGCTGCCGCACCAACGCCGCCGTCGTCGAGTTTTTCCCCGCCCCCGGTCGTTGCATGCTGAGAACGAAACGAAGCAGCGTAAGTTATTCTCGATGGCACACTCGTAAATACGGATTAATTTCGTATTTTAGTTTTTTAAATTATTTATTAAATAGGGTTTAATGGTTTTAATTCCATAATTTGAAATTCAGGACCCAGAAAAATGTGCGGATAGCTCCAGAAAATCAGAAACGATATTTCGGATCCAACGGCGCTGGTCTCACCTCGATCAGACGCCTAGTTTTCCCAGATTTTTTTTGAACCTAAAAAGTAAATGAGTATAAATCATTCTAAAAATCGTAACTCGCTGGTTTTACCTACACTAATATTTGATAAAATTATATGTGATAATAGACTTCGAGACGGTCATTTTGACTGTTCACTCAAGTCATTCCGACTTGTATTGCTCCCGTAAGAAATTACGGAAGATACACGTTCCTTAAGTTTTTCGGATTTTTAAGCTATTTCTAAGTTTTTAAAAATTATAAAAAAATTACAGAAGCTTCTGAAAATTCTCCCCTCTTGCAGTAAAACTATTTTTAATACATATAGCTGATATAAAAATTTAGAACACTTTTCATCGTCGTTTTAACCAGTTTTAAAATCAGACAATCAACTTAAATAAATAAGAAAATAGGGTACTCTCTAACTAGTTATCTCTTGTGTTTGCATGTAGCGAATCTCGTGCATCAACACTAGATCCAGTCCCGGCCAACTACGATGGTGTTGATTTTGGTAAGTCACGATAGGTTCTAACCTTAGAAATCTAGCCACTGTGCTCGTACGAACTTGTAGCACCGCACTACCACGTGCTCGAAGCACGGAAACATACGCCACTTTCTTGTGTTGGACTTGACTTGGAACATCCCGTGGAACGTTCATGTAAAGAACTTGTACTTGACCCAACGCCGGGTTTTGGGGTAACTCATAGTTTGCGAGGGTACGGGAGTGACTAGAGTTTGGTCTACCTGTCCTGTCGCCTGTGTTTCGGCGCCCTGTCCTGCTGCCTGCGTTTCGGCAAACCATACTGCTGCCTGGGTACCGGCATTCGTCTGGGTAGCACCCAGGCAAGAGACAAACTGAACGGTCACATATTGTACTCTCCGACTTGAGTCACGTAATTTTAGCAGAGCTTGCACGGTTACTTCTTTACAGTCATGCACTTTCCTTTCTGCACTTGTACAGACACTACACCGTACTTTACTTTATTTCTGCTTGTCATACTTGTACAATACTTCTTTTCTTTGTTTAGAATCTTTGTGACTTACCTTCGGTTCCACTTGTGGCACCAACAGACGAAGATCAGAATGAGGAGATTGCTCCAGAGTATGAGGAGCCTGCGTACGACCCGGAGGCCTCAGAGTTTTAGTTACTTTTCTGTCGGAGTGTGTATTGTACTATGTATTTCCTTTTCTGCATTTCCTTTCAGTATTTCCTTTCATGTATTGGTGTGAGAGAGTGTTGGTTGTTGTACTTTAATTTGGACTGTAATAATGTCTGTAAGCTGGTTTGAGTGTTGTTGGTACATCTCTGCGTTGTGGCTATGCTGAATTCACTGGTAAACTGTGGAACCTGCAAATAAACCGAATAAGTAACGGGCCCCGAGAGCGGGTCGTTACAGGTTTGGCGGCCCATGCAGGTCCGTGCAAAATACCTCGTGAACAGTATAGTAAAACCAGGATGTATCATATACGATACTCAACTAAGCTGAAATTTTTCTATGGATGCAGGTTTGACACTCGAAAGACGGACGGGAACATCTCGGAGAGCCCTAATGGAGTTGACCTATATAGCCTTAATAAAAAAACCATTATCAAAATCTAAATAGGATTAATTAGTTGTTTAAAAAAAATTCCTTCTGTGTCGGTGGCACTCATATGAATGATGATCTTCCTTCAATGGACCATGATACCGGTCAATGTGCTTGGCTAAAGTCTGTTGGATCAACCTAGCTCGACTGGGTACAAGTGATCCTGGCTTAGTCACTTCCCTGGCCGTGTCCGCTGGACCGCAAGGACGTGAATCATGATTATGTTGCGTCATCGATCTTCTCCACTACCAACCTTCCTTTATCTTGATGACCTTTCGATTGACTTTGTTAGAATCTTTTTATCTCTAGTTTGCTTGAACCCTAGCTACGTCTATTTTAAGGAGGGTAGCGTTCGAGTTTTCGATCATCAGAAGATCGAACTCCTCAGCAGATGCAGATCGAAGGACGTTCAGAAGTATTCGAGGATGATGCTGGAGATTTTGAGACGAGCCAGACGTGACGTGCACGTGTAGACTGTTACGTTTTTGAACTCGTATTTCTTTTCTAACCCTGCTCCCATCTTGTACCCGATTTTTCCACGTGTTGGAATTATTTCCCGCCTACCACCTCCCCTCATTATTGCATTTGTCCTCATCCTTGCCTCGAGCCCCGTTCCCGCCTACCCTATACTACCGACCCATGACTTTCGGCGCCCCCTATTTATTTCCTTTGTCTGCTTCCCCACCTCGATCCCCGTTCCCGCCTAACACCGACGACTTTCGGTGCCCCTCCTCTTTTTAACCCCTCTTCTCCTTCCTTCCCAAGCCACCCCGTGGTTTCCTTTTCGCTCAGATTTCGACTCCCACTCCTCCCGGCCTCTTCCCCAAGCAAGCTCGCCATCTAGCCCCGCCAGCTTCCGCTCCACTCCATCGGAAGTCCCTGCCATGGATCGTCAACCAGCCGCAGCTCTCATCGCCGAGGACCCGCAACCACCGATGGCCCTCCGACGATATGTTTTGGGATTTTTGGCCTTGGCCACAACCCTCGCCACCACCCTCGCTGTAGCCGTATGGTTGAGATCTTAGGAAGCCGTGATCCTTGGGCTTCTCTTGAGCTCTCTGCCCTGGATCTCACCCAGGTTGAAATCCCGTCTAGGCTTCCTATTGCGTCTACTTCTTCTGGTGTGCCGGAAAGCGTGTTTTTGGTTGTTCATTTGTTGGGTGATGTTGGGTGTTGCGAATGTCAAGTATTGGTCTACGGAAGGAGTAATGGCGATGATTATCGGCATGATATTGGCCTTGGGAGTTGAAGTTGGATGTAAGCCTTGTGCTTGGCTCTGGATGAGAGCTTGGATCTTGCCGTATTGTGGGATATTATGGAGATTGATGAAAGGACTACTGGCAGAGAGTACTGACTTTGGGTGTTGGCCTTGTACTTACCTTTGGGCGTTGATCTGGACGTTAGCATGTGGTTGGGTATTATGGAGATTGATGTTGTTGGTACCCGTGGATTAGTCGATACATACTATATTATGAACAATATCTGTGGCTAGACCCCGTTAGTTACCAGTAGCACGAATAAACTTTATGGTCTTCCGTTTTTATAGCTTGCTACTGGCTTATCACCTCAGGTTCCAAGTTCGAACAGATGTTTTCATCATAATAGCCCTCATTTTCATGTGATGTTAATGTTAATTTTAGGCTACCTGAAAAGTCAGTGTAACTATTGTAATGATACTAGTCTCAGGAATAGTTACGGAAACTATGATGATGTTAATACTTATTAGAAATATCTCTTGTTTTCTTGAAGCCATTATATCACATTATATTTCATGCTATTAACAACTTATTTTCTAAATTGTAATCATTCGACTAGTTTTCCACTTTATCATTTATTTGCTTGAGCTTCTTCATAAAATCAATTATTTTCAACAGAAATTTTTTAAATTCCGAGGACGGAATTATTTTAAGGAGGGTAGAATGTAACGACCTGTAATTTTTACAAAACATTTAAACCAAATATTTAAAGTAATTTCATTTTTAATTGTGTTTTGTAATGGTTGATCAGGAGTTTTAAACGGATTTCAAAAATTCTTATAAAAATATTTTTAAGCGCTAGACTTATTATAAAGTATTTCAGCAATTTCCGATTTCCTCAAATACCCAAAACATTTCTGTTAAAATTCATCTTTCAAAATTACCGTTTTGATTCGACGAATTTATTTTCTATACAAACGTCTTTCAAAACATTTTCAAACTCCTGCAGTAGCATCCTATGATCATTTAGGGCCTCCCACATTAATTTCGTAATTTTCTGATATCATTTCAATAGAGAACCCGCAAACCCGCTTCCTAAACGTTTTGGCCTAAAACTAGTATCCCCGTAGCCCAAACCCTGAAACGGACTTTGTATTCGTGATCCTCGCGACGATACGATCCCGTGGGTATGTTTTCGTAATTTTTCGGACACGTTTACTAGTAGGGGCAAAATCGTAATTTTGCTAATTACATTTCCCTAATTACCTATCTAACTATTCTAATTACCCCCCTAATTATCTAATCACTTACGTAACCCAACTTTTGGCAGCCATGTGATTTAAGTTTAGCTAAAAATTCTTAAGCTAGTCAAAAAGCTATACCTAACTATTAATTACCACCTAACATTATTAATCCCATTGACTAAGGGATTCTTTAATTAGTTTAATTAACCTATAAATACCCCTAACCCTTTCTCTCCCGTTCGAAACACACACCAAGGCCCAAGCCCGTTTCATCTCGTTTGAACCCAACTCCCTCTCTCACAGACGAAACCCTCTCTCTCTCTTTCTTTCCCGTTCGAAGCAAACCCAGGTCAACAACTAAACGTAACCCACCTCCTTCGTTCACAGCAAGCCCCCAGCACCGTGCTCTCCGACGTGTGCCCTGAGCTTGACTCCGCCGCTGCAAGCACAGCGCCCACACCGCCCGTTCGCCGTCATCAAGCTCGCCTCCTCCGCCCCGCTGTTCGCCTCGCCATCGCCCACCACGGCGGCGCCGTGAACCCCGATGAACACCGCGCTGCTCCGCTCCTAAGCTTCACTACGCCAACGACGATCTCCGACCAGAGCCCCACCTCCGTGCAGCAGCTCGCCCGCCTTCACCGAGCTCCCGAATGCCTGAGCTCCGCCTCCGCAAGAGCCGTCGCCCTCGCCACCGACCGCCGCTCCCGACAGCCCGCACCGCCTCCACGACGTCTGCCCCGAAGCCCGCTGCAGCATCGCCGCCGCCGTGAGCACCTTCGCCCCCGCCTTCACCTGCAGACAGCTCCCCGACTCCCCCGACGGCCGTTCAACCACTCCGCCCAGCGCCCAAGCCCCTGCCGCCGCCTCCGGTGCCGCTCCGCCGCTGCTCCCCGCCGCTGCCGCACCAACGCCGCCGTCGTCGAGTTTTTCCCCGCCCCCGGTCGTTGCATGCTGAGAACGAAACGAAGCAGCGTAAGTTATTCTCGATGGCACACTCGTAAATACGGATTAATTTCGTATTTTAGTTTTTTAAATTATTTATTAAATAGGGTTTAATGGTTTTAATTCCATAATTTGAAATTCAGGACCCAGAAAAATGTGTGGATAGCTCCAGAAAATCAGAAACGATATTTCGGATCCAACGGCGCTGGTCTCACCTCGATCAGACGCCTAGTTTTCCCAGAATTGTTTTTTGAACCTAAAAAGTAAATAAGTATAAATCATTCTAAAAATCGTAACTCGCTGGTTTTACCTACACTAATATTTGATAAAATTATATATGATAATAGACTTCGAGACGGTCATTTTGACTGTTCACTCAAGTCATTCCGACTTGTATTGCTCCCGTAAGAAATTACGGAAGATACACGTTCCTTAAGTTTTTCGGATTTTTAAGCTATTTCTAAGTTTTTAAAAATTATAAAAAAATTACAGAAGCTTCTGAAAATTCTCCCCTCTTGCAGTAAAACTATTTTTAATACATATAGCTGATATAAAAATTTAGAACACTTTTCATCGTCGTTTTAACCAGTTTTAAAATCAGACAATCAACTTAAATAAATAAGAAAATAGGGTACTCTCTAACTAGTTATCTCTTGTGTTTGCATGTAGCGAATCTCGTGCATCAACACTAGATCCAGTCTCGGCCAACTACGATGGTGTTGATTTTGGTAAGTCACGATAGGTTCTAACCTTAGAAATCTAGCCACTGTGCTCGTACGAACTTGTAGCACCGCACTACCACGTGCTCGAAGCACGGAAACATACGCCACTTTCTTGTGTTGGACTTGACTTGGAACATCCCGTGGAACGTTCATGTAAAGAACTTGTACTTGACCCAACGCCGGGTTTTGGGGTAACTCATAGTTTGCGAGAGTACGGGAGTGACTAGAGTTTGGTCTACCTGTCCTGTCGCCTGTGTTTCGGCGCCCTGTCCTGCTGCCTGCGTTTCGGCAAACCATACTGCTGCCTGGGTACCGGCATTCGTCTGGGTAGCACCCAGGCAAGAGACAAACTGAACGGTCACATATTGTACTCTCCAACTTGAGTCACGTAATTTTAGCAGAGCTTGCACGGTTACTTCTTTACAGTCATGCACTTTCCTTTCTGCACTTGTACAGACACTACACCGTACTTTACTTTACTTCTGCTTGTCATACTTGTACAGTACTTCTTTTCTTTGTTTAGAATCTTTGTGACTTACCTTCGGTTCCACTTGTGGCACCGACAGACGAAGATCAGATTGAGGAGATTGCTCCAGAGTATGAGGAGCTTGCGTACGACCCGGAGGCCTCAGAGTTTTAGTTACTTTTCTGTCGGAGTGTGTATTGTACTATGTATTTCCTTTTCTGCATTTCCTTTCAGTATTTCCTTTCATGTATTGGTGTGAGAGAGTGTTGGTTGTTGTACTTTAATTTGGACTGTAATAATGTCTGTAAGCTGGTTTGAGTGTTGTTGGTACATCTCTGCGTTGTGGCTATGCTGAATTCACTGGTAAACTGCGGAACCTGCAAATAAACCGAATAAGTAACGGGCCCCGAGAGCGGGTCTTTACAATACTCAATTACCTTTCACACTCACTCACACACAGAGATATATATACTAGTCATTACATGTGCCCACATGCATAGTTTACTTAAGATTTTCCTCTACGAAATCTTTGTTTCCCAAAAAATTATTTCCACAGCCAAAATTTAAAAGAACAAATTAGCATAAAAATATTTATCGGCACGGACGCCTTCGGTGCGAAATAACAAATTCGGCGCGGGCAGCTTCGGCACGGAACACCAAATTAGCTTAAAAAAATTTAGTGGTCGCCTTCGTCGCGGGCGCCGAACGGTGCATTACCCGTGCCTGCGGGCACGGTTCACTTAAGATTTTCCCCCGCAAAATCTTTGTTCCCGAAAAAATCCACAGCCAAAATTTAAAAGAACAACAAATTAGCATAAAAATATTTAGCGGCATATGCGCCTTCAGCGCGGAACAACAAATTCGGCACAGGCGCCTTCGACACGGAACAACAAATTCGGCGCGAGCTCCTTTGGCGCGGAACAACAAATTAGCGTAAAAAAATTTAGTGGACACCCTAATAATGACGTCATGCTGGGCCCATTGTGAGTGTATTAATTACGATGTTCTGTTATCTCATTTGTGAGTGTATTATTTTCTTCTCAATGAAGTCAAATGCCCGGATAATAATGATGATTTGAATAGACAACATATACTTCATTGATATTTTACTTTTTCTTATTTTTGTTATAAATATTGTAAATTAAATCATATAAATGCATGACTGTTCAACTTCCAAGACCTCTTAAATTCAATGATCTCGAATTTTACAAAATTAAATGAGGATTTATTTCTCCAAAAAGTCCCCCTCCCCGAAATACAAAAGTTTGCACTCCCAAAATTTTCACAAACTCATATCTCAAATGTTGATTTCCCCAGATTAAATATCAACCATCCTTCTATCAACCTGTTTGTCCTAGTCAGCCCTAGGATTCAAACAAGGTTGTCAAATGTAATATATATATATATATGAAACGGGAAATAGGGTGTCACAGGAGAGAATCCTCTCCTATGTCGGTCAAAAAATCCAAACTCCACAAGTTTTTTGGATGATCCGATCCGTTCATCTCGATTTCCACCCTCTAAAACCCCTATCCACCAATTTTCAGCCCGATCCGAGGTGTTTTGCCCGTTCATCCACCATTCACAAAAGTTCTATTCATGTGAAACCGTTAAATTTGGGTCGGATGGATGAACGGGCAAAACACCTCGGATCGGGCTGAAAAATGGTGGATAGGGGTTTTAGAGGGTGGAGATTGAGATGAACGGATCGGATCATCCAAAAAACTTGTGGAGTTTGGAGTTTTTTGACCGACACAGGAGAGGATTCTCTCCTGTGACACCCTATTTCCCGTTTCCTCATATTATATATATATATATCTATTATACATTTGACAGCGATTTTTGAATCTTAGGGCTGACTAGGACAAGCTGACTAGGACAAACTGGTTGATAAAAGACGGTCTGGATTTAATCTTGCTGAATCGATGGTTGAGATTAAACTTTGGGATGAATGATTTGTATTTTGAAATAAATCTTTGCTTTGGAAAACAGCCACATCATATATTAATTCAACCTTTTGATTTGCGTGACCTGGGAAGAGCAAGAGTCTGTATGGGGAAGAGCAAGAGGCCTTTTTGGGGAAGAACAACATCCATTTGATTGTTGAGAGCTTCCCTAATAAAGCAACAGGCATTTTCTCAGAAATTGGGTCTTCAGCGAGCTAAGAAGCAAAGTCGCAGCCATGCGGATCCTGATCCAGCGCCGCCCGAGTCCTCAGCCCCCAAGCCCGTCTCCTCGACCAATGGGAGCCTCTCACCACTACGCATCTCGCGGCGCTGTCAGGGCTGGCAAGCATCTTGGAAGCCGCCTGCGCCCCACTCCCCCTGGCCGATGGTGCCCAGGTAGCTGGTTTGTTCTTTCGGCTGATTGATGGTTGGTTATCGTGACTGAACAAAATCTTGGATTTTTTGGTTTCTGTTGCAGGCTGATTTTGATGTCGACGGAGATCGAGGCTGCGGTCAGGGCATTCTACTCCAAGGTTCGATAGGATATGTCGAGGAATCGAGCATATCGGTAACATCGCATCCTCTGTTTATTGCCCCCTGCAGGCCGAGGAATCGAGCACGGTGCTCGGCGAGTTGGCCGAGACGGCGAGTCTAGAAATGCATAATCTGAGTTTTTTCCCGGCTGCAGATGCAGGAAACAAGCATAGTGATCAACATCTCTTCATTGTTGTTAAGAGTAAGAATTATATCTGTTAACTCGATGGTGGATTTTTTATTACAGATTATATCTGTAAGAATTTTTACAATAGAGAATTGTTGCTATTGTTATTATTATTATTTGCAGTTGAGAAGATTAATGGAGGTGGAGGCTCCGGGCCCATTGAGGTACCTGATGGGGGCTGCGATCATGATGGTCGGCGTTGTTCTTCCATTGGGCTACATGATGTTCCGCAACAAGCGTGTCCCTTCATCCTCTTCTACTTTCTCCAAGCAGACGTAGGTGTGCGTGCTTTCAGCAATCAAAAGTCGATCTTAAAAAGATTTGTTTTTTTAAAATCTGAATCTGTTTCTTTTCAGCTTGACCCCTAATTTTGTGAATTTTGTGATTTGATTTGCAGGGATAAAGGACTGATCTAGAGACACAAGAATGGGCATTCTGTCCTGGAAGTCACCTCTAACTGGTACGGTGTTACTGAAGCGATCTTTGCTTGATTTTTCCGAGTTGTGTATTGTCGTCAATTACAAAAGGCGGAGAAAAAAATTGTAATTTCTATGAGCTTTTAGGGAATGATATTGGCTGGTACGAGGTGAATGAAATTAATATTTGATTCCCAATTGGTGTTACTTAATTGCAACATTGGTCACGTTGCTTAGAATATCTGGGCTTTCGACCATGATTATGATGCTTATGTCATTGATTTTGGAGCTTGGACTTTCAGTCTAGCTAATTAGGTTACCATTTGTCGGTCTTGAGCGCGATTGAAGATGCGGGCATATCTGTTGTTGTCATGACGAACATTTTTTCCACATAAACCGTATGATGCACTAGATGGTATGCATGCTAAGCTGAACTGAAGAATGATATATATGCTATAAAATTCTCTTTGAATAGTCATAGAAAAACTTCAAAAACAGCTTCTTCTACCATTTGTACTGCCTGATTCATATGATGCAAACATCAGAATACATCCAAATTTTGCGAATTACATATGTGGATTTTTTACAGATGTGGATTTTTTATTACAGATTATATCTGTAAGAATTTTTTATTACAGGTGGATTTTTTATTACAGTGAAGGAAAGGAGAAGCCTTTGAGAATTTGATTATTTAGCTTACATGCCGGAATCTCGAAGAGGCTCGGTTTCACCTTCGCCGTCGCCTTCCTCTTCATCTTCTCGATCTCGAAGATTTTTAATGGAGGGTTATGAGCTGCGGATCAGGAGGGCATGTTCAAGTGCATACTTCAAACATTAATTTCTGATTCTTCTTTTTGTATATATTCGTTGGTAAAATAAATATGTATTAATTTCTCAAAAGAGGACAATACAAAATGTGGTTACCATGCTACTTGGTCACATTTTTAGTGAAGTTCGATGTGTGATTTTGTTTGTTGGATTACACTGTGGGGCTGGATATTAGCCTGGAATTATAGCCTTCGTATAAATGTAAATATAATACCTTCATTGTGTAAACACTGTTTGTGCTTAGAAATGATGGATATATTCTGTTTGTGCTAAATTTTTGTTCGCCCGCATCGAAGGCGCCCACGCCACTAAATTTTTGTTCTTTTAAATTTTGAAGTGGAATATTATATGTCCCTAATTTTGAAGGGGGAATTAATTTGATGCCAGATTTTTGATTGTTTAATGCCAGATTTTGGAATTTTTGTTCTTTTAAATTTATATTTTTTGTATTTGTCATTTTGGTTGCAGTAATCATGTGTACACAGTTCTTTGTTTTCATAGATCATTTGATAGATCATTTGTTGGCATGAATATTTCACAGATCATTTGATACAAGCTCTTTGTTGGCATGAATATTTGAGTAGATTGTTTCCGGAATTGCTAGGAATAATATACAAGCTCTTTTTTGGCATGAATATTTGATTGTTTAAAGTAGAACACACTGGAATAATACCAGATTTTTGGTTTTCCATCATTTAGCTCACTCTTGAGGATGATATGAAAAAAACATCAAATCTATTAAAATTCTATTGGTTTGGATGTGTCTTCTGTTGTACACTTCAAAGAGATACTTTTTATACAACATAGCCAACACTCAACTTAGCACTTAGTTAACTTGAAGGAAGAAATGAGAGTAATCAGTGAGGTGAGGGCAGAATCAAATGTTTTATCTTAGAAGAAATGCATGTTTATAGTCCATCCACATTTCACCCTAGAGTTTTTATTTTGGATTATAATCCAGAGGTAAACAATACCCGTATGTATTAAAAAAAGAATACTAATGTGTTGACAAACTAAGAAAATATATTGGATAACAATAGTAAGAGCAAAGAGTATGTTTATGTTGAGAAATATGGCATTGCGTATCTAATGAGCAATCACCTTCTATTCACTCTTAAAAAGTATACTCTTCACCATTTTTAAACATGATAGCATGGTTCATTGTTCCGTGCCAAAGGCGTCCACGCCTAATTTGTTGTTCCGCACCGAAAGCGCTCGCGTATTGTTCCGCGCCAAATTTGTTGTTCCACTAAATTTTTTATGCTAATTTGTTGTTCCGTGCCGAATGTGCCCACATTGAATTTGTTGTTCCGCGTCGAAGGTAACCGCGATGAATTTGTTATTCCGCACCGAAAGTACTCACACGTTGTTCCGCATCGAAGGCGCCCACGCCGAATTTGTTGTTTCGCATTGAAGGCGCCCACGTCGAATTTGTTGTTCCGCATCGAAGGCGCTCGCGCATTGTTCTGCACCGAAGTCGCACGCGACGAATTTGTTATTCCGCGTCGAAGGTGCCCGCGACGCATTTGTTGTTCCACGCCGAAGGCGCCCGCGTCGTATTTGGTGTTCCGCGCCAAAGGCGCCCACGCCGAAGGTGCCCGTGTCGCTAAATATTTTACGCTAATTTGTTTTTTTTAAATTTGGCTGTGGAAATAATTTTTTTGGGAACAAAGATTTCGCGGGGGAAAATCTTAAATGAACCGTGCCCGCGGGCACGGGTTATGACTAGTATGTATGTATATATATATATATATATATATATATATATATATATATATATATATATATATATATATATATATATATATATATATATATATATGAAATTCTAAAATGAGAAGGTGAGAAGGTGAGAAGAGATATGTAAATCATTAGCTAACCAAATACATTTTCCAAATCAATAATCGGAACCATTCATCTTGTTCTATCTATCAATTGATCTTTATTTATAAAATTTTTTGTTATTTGGTGATTTCTATCAAATCCATCAAGTTTTCACAAGATGGACGGCTTACAAGCTGCCTGCAAATGTAACAAAAGTGGACCGGGTTGATCCATAGGATTTTGGGGTTTATAATCTCTAATTTTTAGGGTATAGATCTATCAACATGTTCTTCAAGATGAACGGTGACGATCGTTGATTGGTGTTATCGATTGGTCCTTCTCACGATAAAAATCTCTTCTCACCTTCTCATAATAGCATTACTAATATATGAAAATTCTAAAATGAGAAGGTGAGAAGGTGAGAAGAGATATGTAAATCATTAGCTAACCAAATACATTTTCCAAATCAATAATATATATATGAGATATATGGAGCTGCGCTGACAGCGCTGGGATTCTCTGCGCTGAGGGTTGTAATTGCAATTTCGCGTTCAAAAACTTCTCCCGTGCTTCCCCATCCCATCTCACGCTTCCCCATTGCAACTGGCGGGTAATTAAGACTCCCCTCCACGTTCCATCTCCCCCCCACTGCAGATCTCTCCCCTTTCGCGTTCTCATCTCCCCGGATTTGGCGGTTCCCCCTCAAGCATCTCCACGGTAGCTGCTCCATCGATCTCACGCATGTCCGATCTGCACATTCCCAGCTTCCAAGTGGGTTCCCGGTGCTAGCTCCCCCGATTCCAGCCCTAGCTCCCCCGATTCCAGCCCTAGCCACGCGACTCAGCCGTGCCCTAGCTCGCCGTTTCAAGTTGCAGGTAAAAATTCGTTTTTTCCCCCTTTGTCTTGGAGATCTTCAACAATAGTTGCTTGCATGTCCTCACTTCGGCATTTTCCGTCAGCCTTTCCCCTTGCTCGCCTCTCCGCCTATCCCAGCCATTCCGCGCCCCTCCGCCGTGCCCTACCTCGCCCTAGCTCCGTTTCAAGTTGCAGGTAAAAATTAGTGTTTTCCCCGCACCTTCTTTCTTAATGAAATTTCACTACTCCATGTTCCATTCAGTGTATATTTCTTTCTATTCTACAGAGCCATATGCTTGTGAGTGGCAAATGCTGTTAATTTTTTTTCAACCAATCCAATTTGTCTAATAGATCAGGTGTATGCATCAAAGGGATTGTGTTTTCAATAGGATATTATATTTGTGCAGGATGTTTTCTGATCTTTCAGAAACAAAATTTAACAGCAATTGCATATTAGCTGCTAACAAGCTTATTTCTGTGTAGTAGCTGCTAACAACATAAGCTTTTCCAAGGTATAACAATTTGAATATTTCATGTTATCCTGTCATAAGTTTATCAATCAAGATTTTTATTTAATTTAGTTCATGTCTAAATAATGAATATCTGGATAACAAAGCCATAGCAATATATGGATAACAAAGTAGGGCAAATGAGTACAGTGAAAAGGAGGTGTTGTTTTTGGTTGCTTTTTAAAAAGTTTGAAATGTAAGTTGCATTAATTGTGACAGAGCACTTAATTGCATTGGTTAATATTTGCATTATGGTTGCTGAGCTTTTTTTGTTGCATACACTTCAAGCAAACCAAAAATTTAGAATTTCCATTTTTACTTTTGTAGTTTCATATAATATATGTGGGATTGAAGTTAAAGTTTTTTAATGCAGAATGGATGTACATACGCCTGATTCTCCTAATAGGCATTATGACGGTGCTCCTGATATGATAGTTGATTTGGAGATAGATCCATTATCGGTGGAAGAAAATACTCCAAGTAATAGAAATGATACCAACAGTTCCAGTGCTTCGAAGCCGTTTGTTGGAATGAAATTTGGAAGCCACGAAGAAGCTTACGACTTCTATAATGCATATGCATTAGTTGTTGGATTCGGTATTAGAAGAAGCTCTACTAATTATGGTCGGAATGGGGAATTGCAAGATAGAAAATATGTTTGCAATAAGCAAGGCCAAAAATCAATCAAGGATAAGAGAGAAATGGGGAAGATGGTTAATCGGAGACGAGATACAAGAGTCGGATGCTTGGCTTTAATGAAGATAAAATTATGTGATGACAACTCATGGATTGTTTCCGACTTTGTTGAAGATCATACAAATCATGAGATGATTAGTCCAAATAAGGCCAAGATGCATAGATCACAACAACAATATCATAGAACAAAAAGGGTTAAGAATCTCATTGATAGTATGACCGGAGAAGGTGTTGCCCCATCAGTTATAACTCGCGTCATAAATGCGACAAGTGGAAGTAATGATGAAGTAGTTACAACACAACAATGTATTGATCATATCAGAACAAATAGAAAGAATAACATTGGACATGAGTGTGTGGCTATTATTCAACACTTTCTAAGTAAAGTATCTACTGACCCAGAGTTTTATTTTGCAATGGAGGTCGATAGCACGGGAAAATTGAGAAGTGTGTTTTGGGCAGATGGAAGAGCTAGAGCAGCTTATCTGAAATTCAGTGATGTGGTAGTTTTTGATGTGACATATAGAACAAATAAGTTCAGTCTACCATTTGCTCTGTTTACTGGTGTTAACCATCATAGACAATCTACACTATTTGGTTGTGCATTATTGGCTGACGAGCAGGAAGACACATTTGTATGGTTGTTCAAAGAATGGTTAAAGTGTATGCATGGAATGGAGCCAGGAGCCATAATAACTGATCAAGATCGTGCTATATGCAATGCCATTCATATTGTTCTTCCCAAAACCCGACATCGTTATTGCTATTGGCATCTGCAGAAACATATACCGGATCACTTGGCTAGCTTATGTTCGCTTTATGGAGATGAATTTCAGGAATATTACAACATGTGGTATAATAGCGATACCATAGAGCAAAGCAACATAAAGTGGGTTGAGCTGAAGGAAAAATTTATTATGAATGAGAACGACGAGGGTTGGTTGCAAACAATGTACATTTATCGAGATCATTGGATCCCTTGTTACTTAAAGGACATATTCTTTGCTGGCATGATTTCAAGTCAACGTAGTGAATCAATCAATGCTTTCTTTGATTCCTTCGTTCATGCAAACACACAATTACCAGAATTCGTGGCACAATATGAGAAAGCTGTAGACCATCGTCGGGCAAGTGAGGCGCATGAGGACTTTATGACTCTTAATTCAAAACCTAATATGCACCTATTCCACCCAATTGAGGAACAAGCTGGTGAATGCTATACAAGAAAGATATTTGATATGTTTCAATATCAATTGAAAAAGTGTGGAATTCTTTTTCGAGAGGAGCTGAGACCGCCAGGAAATATTGTATTGTATAAGGTTGGGAAGCGTTCGACTGAGAAAGACAAGTGGAAATCAGTGGTATACGACTTAAATGTCCAACCTCAGTTGACTTGCAGTTGCAAAATGTTTGAAAGGTGTGGGATATTATGCAAACATATATTACATATCATGCAACATCTCGTGATTGTTGTTGATATTTTGAACTTTTGGTATCAAATTGATCGCGTGATTGTGTGGACAGGAAATGAATGCAGGATGTGAACCTGAAGGTAAACTCCAATTGCTGGAAGGGGTGACTGGATTTTTTCGGCATCAATTGAAGTCTGGCGATAACTAACATTTTTTCAGCATCAATTGAAGATACACTCTGACTGCTCCCATGGGCATCAATTGTATTCTGGATTGCCCTTTCAACTGAGAAGCACACTTTCTATCTCTATGTAGTTCCAAATGAAGGCGAGTGAAATGGATCGGTCATCAAATTCTGGGCATAAAAATACTCGGTTTGCTTGAAGAAGCATGATGAAACAGAGGGGACCCTAGTTGTTGGCTGGAAGGGGGTGGCTGGAAGTGCACCACTGTTGTTGGCTAGAAGGGGGTGACATGCCATTGCACCACTGTTTGTTGTACTTGTATGATTGTATTTATTTAGTTTTGTATATATCTTCATATATGGTTAGTCTTTTGATCATATTCTTTGGTATCGATGTATGGTGTACGTACATGAGATTACTGTTGTAAATATTTCAGTTATGGATAATAACATTGTGAAGGATGGGTTGGGTTTCATTTCTTTTACTGCTTGTAAATGGAATTCTCTTTGTTACCGTTTTTCCATCGAAATATTGGTTGGGCTTATTGTTCTTCCTTTCTGGATTTCACATTGCGAGCTATCTTGCAGTTGCTAGCTTTATTTATTTCTAACTGTGTTTGTTCCTAAGTTGGATATCAACTCATGATGGATATAACAATTGAATTCTGGCAAGTTCAACCATTTTCAGTGAGTCTATCAATGAATGAAATAATTATGGATACGTCAACCATTTTCATTACAATTGTCCAAAATTGCAACACGGTGAAGAAAATAGACATGCATGAGCTGTGTGTAACTGTGTTGCCCTGCTAACAACACCAATCGACAAATCGATGAGAGTCCACTTTTATGGCACAGCAATGAGAGATCACAAAGTTTCAACCAATAATAAAGGTAAAACACAAGAGTACATCATGTTCCCCTCTGGAGTTAAAAGAACAGTTGATTTATTATAAGCTAAACAACCCAAATTTTGATACACAACCAATCCAAATTTCATTCATTGTTTCATTGTTTCATTGTTTCATACATAAAACATATAAAATAGTACATTACAAATACACTGATACATCATACTAAACTATGCCATATGAAGATAAGCTCCGACTATAAAACAACATATACCAAACATCACAACATTAATTCCTATAAGACATGTAAAACAACCACAAATGAAAGAGTCATTGAACCATGGCTGCACTGAAGACTCTGCCACATGGACTCTGCCCTCGATGGCATCATTCCTGATCACATTACGACGTGAAGTCTCAGCCAGATGGACTCTACCCTCGCCGACATCATTTCTGATCCCATCATGCCGTGAAGTCTCTGCCACATGGACCATATCGCATATGGGTCTTTGACGGTGCACCAATGAACGGACTGGAGTGCTTTGACCATGCCAATACTCCATAGCAGTTTCATATGTTGCGAAACCCTTAAACCTAGCATTGGGAAATCCATGAACTTGGGCATGACATTCTTCCCAAGTTTCATACAACCCGCTTTGCCTTCCAATTAGTACAACATAATATTTTTTGGCCATGTCTATCTACAAAATTCAAATAATTTATGATAATCTTCATTAAACGCGAATTGAAATAAAAAATTCAATGCAAAATATGAATGATCTACACAAAATTCATTGATATATCATGGAAAATATAATGATCTAAACCGCAACCAACTTTTGACATGATTGACTTCAGTCTCTTTGTTTACCTTGATTACTGTCTAGTTCATTCATGTTGTATGTTCTAATCTTTTTTACTAGGTAAATATACACACAGACACTTGAATGAATCTGGATGTGTGGAATGACTATGGTCAAGTGACTTCTTTGGTTTCATATGGGAACATGCACCAGCTTGCTTGTACTAGTAGTACTTAATATTGAGCCTCAGATGTATGTATTGATGTATTGATGATATAATAAATCAACTGTTCTTTTAACTTTAATATTATTTTAACTTTACTATTTACAGCATTATCAGACGTATGTATTGATGATAAATTTGAGAATAATTATCAAGCATCAAAGGAAATATCAGCAGAAACAGCTTTTGCAGTAAAGCATTACTGAAGTCCTTGTTATAACTGCATTCTCATTGCTTGCCAAAGACATGGCAAGTGTCTTATAAGGCTGTAAATGTGTAGGTTTGCGTCAGATTATCATGTATCATACTTATATCCACTTAAGCAAGGCATAGCTCTGAATACAGAGTAATGTATCTGCAACCAAAGAGGGTTCCAGCAAAACAAAAATGTATTATCT
The DNA here is from genome assembly GCA_030789695.1 of Scilla litardierei. Classification (NCBI taxonomy): domain Eukaryota; kingdom Viridiplantae; phylum Streptophyta; class Magnoliopsida; order Asparagales; family Asparagaceae; genus Scilla; species Scilla litardierei. The sequence continues at coordinate 228,898,409 of CM061141.1, read as the reverse complement.
GTGTGTTTAAGTAGTATTGTTGGACAAACACAAATGACACATGGGGAAAACACTAATTTTTACCTGCAACTTGAAACGGAGCTAGGGTGAGGTAGGGCACGGCGGAGGGGCGCGGAATGGCTGGGATAGGCGGAGAGGCGAGCAAGGGGAAAGGCTGACGGAAAATGCCGAAGTGAGGACATGCAAGCAACTATTGTTGAAGATCTCCAAGACAAAGGGGGAAAAAACGAATTTTTACCTGCAACTTGAAACGGCGAGCTAGGGCACGGCTAAGTCGCGTGGCTAGGGCTGGAATCGGGGGAGCTAGGGCTGGAATCGGGGGAGCTAGCACCGGGAACCCACTTGGAAGCTGGGAATGTGCAGATCGGACATGCGTGAGATCGATGGAGCAGCTACCGTGGAGATGCTTTAGGGGGGAACCGCCAAATCCGGGGAGATGAGAACGCGAAAGGGGAGAGATCTGCAGTGGGGGGGAGATGGAACGTGGAGGGGAGTCTTAATTACCCGCCAGTTGCAATGGGGAAGCGTGAGATGGGATGGGGAAGCACGGGAGAAGTTTTTGAACGTGAAATTGCAATTACAACCCTCAGCGCAGAGAATCCCAGCGCTGTCAGCGCAGCTCCATATATATATATATATATATATATATATATATATATATATATATATATATATATATATATATATGAGAATAATGGGTATCATACGCCATATGAGAGAGGGCCTCATATACCCTCTAACATAAAGCAACCAAGTACAAGCCCACATGGGCTTGTACTTGGTTGTACCTGCCCTCTTTAAGCGAGAGGGCAAATGAGGCCCTCTCTCATATGGCATATGATACCCAATATTTTATATATTTGAGGGAGGTTTTTGAATGTTTGTCCTACTAGGACAAGATGACTAGGATAAGGGGGTGATGACTAGGACATGGTGACAAGGACAAAGTATTATGTGTAATTTGGGGGGAAGGGTTGAGGGATGTTTTTGAATTTGAAAGTTTGTATTTTGCGGGGAAGTTTGGATTTTGGGAGGTAACTCTTGGTTGGGAGAAAAAAAATGGGGGGGGGGGGACAAATCCCATCGTGGTTCTCTCTCCCTCTCTCTTCTCTCTTTCTTACTCACCTGAACCCCCTCCCTTTCCCCTGTCCCGAGCCCGACCACCTCCCCCTCGGCCACCATGTGCAGCCACTCAGCCGGCAGCCACCCTCTTCCCTGAGCACAACGCGGCCTCCCCTCTCCACCTCAGCCCCCTCGGCCACTTGGACACCCCCCTCTCCCGGATCACCCCCCTCAGCCTCCCCTCTCCCACGTCGCAACCCCACATCTCCCCCTTAGCCCATCGGCCACCCCGAGCAACCCATAGCCCCCTACTGCACAAGCCCGCCGCACTAAGCCCCAAACTACCGGCAATCTCGGCAGATTTCTCTCCCACCATTAATTTTACTCATCTCGACCGATTCGTTTTTTTTGTTTTTGGCAGGAAGGTGACGCCTCATGAAGGAATGCTCAAAGGTCCATGCTCAAAGGAATGCACACCAACTGTTTGTAAACATGCTCAAAGGTAAGTTCTTTTTTTGATTTGATACATTTTTTGTGAATACATTCTGTTTTTGATTCATACATTCTGTTTTTGATTTGATGAAATGTTAGTTCTTTTTTTGATTTGTTGTTGTTTTTGGATGGAATTTGATTGGATCTGATAATGTTAGAGGTTTATTTGTGTCAAAGGTCCATGCTCAAATGAATGCACACCAACTGTTTGTAAAAATGCTCAAAGGTAAGTTCTTTTTTTGATTTGATACATTCTGTTTTCTTTATAAATACTTTCTATTTTGATTCATACATTCTGTTTTTGATTTGATGAAATGTAAGTTCTTTTTTTGATTGATGTTGTTTTTGGATGGAATTTTATTAGATCTGATAATGTTAGAGGTTTATTTGTGAATTCTTTGTTAAAAATTGTTTTTCCCGATTTGGTGTAGGGATGGGATGGGCCAGCGGGGGAATCAGCTGATGGAGGTTTTGTTATGGGATCCTAGGTACAAACTGTTTTAGTCAGAAATTATTGAAATATGTTGTGAGTAACATCTTTAGATATTGTTTGATACAAACTGTTTCTAGGACAGTAACATCTTTAAATATTGGTTAATTGTCTTGGTGAAATTCTTAGGGTATTCCAAGTTTTCATTTTGGGTCTTGCAAGGGAGAAAGATCAAGATCTCTATTTTTCTTTTCATGTATGGTTTAAGGAGCTGTTTGTGGAGCTTCGTTGAAGTAATTGATACTTGGGGAAGTCCATATTGTGGAATGTTTGAATTAACCTTACTATTTTCTTTGAGAAGAGTTGTTAACTAGGAACCAGAAGGTAATAGGAAGAATGAATTGTTGAGATGCATCTTTAGTTTCAGCTTCTGCAAACCTAATGTGGTGAGGGAGTTGAGTCTCTTTTCTCATATAATGAAATACTTGTAGCTGATTTCTCTTTCTCTATGTTTCTCTGCATTTTTGAATTCCTACAGAAAATTGCATGCATGTTTGCTTTTGTTTTAAGCTTCATGATGTCTCATACATTCTCATACAAACAACACATAAAAAAGAGAATACTAATGATCTGTTTGTCAAATATTATAAACAAAGCAGGAAATTCTTCAATTGTGTGAGCAAAAAACATTTGATGACAGTTAAAAGAGAAGACTAATGCTCTGTAAACACAAGAGCGCACGCAATAGAGGATTGTCATAAGAGGTCCAAGTGATTTTTAGTGGAGGGACCTGCCTCACTGTAATTAACTAAAGGTTTTTGTTCATATCCAGTAGTTTACGCTAGGGGACTGGATAAATTAGACATGATTTATAAGCATTCACATTAGGTTTTAAAATCTAATTTGTTTTTAATACGGTAGGTGACTGGATAAATTACACTACTTTTAACATCCATGTGTGTCTAATTTGTTCATAACCAGATTTAAAAGCATTCCTAATGTGAATCCATGTTTTTGGTCATATCCAATAGCATGATTTTGTTCATATCGAGTCCTCTATCGTGTGTGTCTGCTTTTAAAAATTAAATTTATCTGAGTTTGTTCATTACACTATTAAATTAAATTTTGTTCTTAAAGTTAAATTTATCCATTCCCCTACAGTTCATATCCATGTGTGTTTGCTTTTAAAAATTAAATTTATCTGAGTTTATTTGATTACTCTGCTACAACATCTGCTAATTTTGTGTGTTCCCCCTTCCATCCCTAATGTTTCACAGTTTCTCTACATCTGGACACTTCGGGAATATTTGGAGATAGATTTGGAACACATAGTTGATGATTTGATTTTCATGTGGTTCTTGGGAACGATTTTCTTCCTCGCATGCCAACACTTGAAATCTGTGAGGTTTATTTATTGTTATTCATATTATCTTTTGTTCATAGTACTGAAATTCATATTATCTTTTCTTCTGGAACAGTGAATCCAACAGTGAAATTAACTCAACGGAATTGTAAGTTTCTTGCAAAGCTGATTCTTTCATTCTCTTTTTCCTTTTTCCTTGCGAGATACTTTTTCATTCTCTTTTTCATTCTCTTTCAGTATCCATACCAAGCGTTGTGTTTGCCACTACATGATTTGCTAACAACTGGCTATTGCATGCGCCAAACAAATTGGCTAGAATGAATAAAATGTAGGCACAACCAAGGGAAGGAGAAGCAGTGGCTCAATAGGGAATCTCAATTTGATTTGGACTAAAAACCGAAGTCTTTAGGATTGATGCCTAATAAGTAGGCACCAATTTATGGGTGGGTGGTAGTGGATTTGGGGAGATCAAGCACATCAAACGATTGATGCAATTAATCAAAAGACAGATGAGGCGATCCAAGTTCACATGAAAACACGCCAAATCACACTATATATTTAGAGAAAGTTAAACCATGTATTCAATTAGCAAAGAAAAAAAGACAAGTTTTTTGCGGTAGTATTGATTCAACAACTTTAACTTGATCAGATTTAGAAGAGAGTATAAACTGAAATTTATTACAATCAAAACACATAACTAAAGTATATAGCCATTCATCCTGGAAATGTTACAAGTCTTGGGTATTTCAACTTCATCCAATCTATTTCTCAACTATTATATGTAATCTGATAGCATACAAAGTGAGTCAGTCATCTGTTGGAATCTGGAGTACAATATACAGGTAGGGATCAATTAGAACTGAGTCTCGCCTTTCTCCTAACTACTAGCTGAGTTATGCCTGCCTCCTCTTTTCTGCAACCAAAATGACACAAAAACAGAATTCCCAGGCATTGCAGTTGAGGCCAAGACATTTAGTTGAGGCCAAGACAAATTCCCAAGCTTAGCATTCAGGCAATGCGGTTGAGGCCAAGACATCCAGACGGCAAGTCCCAATCACTCTTTTCTGCAACCAAAATGACACAATAAACAGAAATTAGTAGGGTCCAAGACATACAAATTCATGCATATATACAACTAAATTCATGCATATACAACAAGAGTATGTCATAAACTGATTCACAAGAGTATGTACAACCCATAATTTTGAAAGGTATCAACAATTGCAATAGCATCAGTAAGTTAAATATTATGTAGAAGATTAATTCTCATATATTAATTCCATAATCTAGCACTTAACAAACCAGTCCATAAGTTAACATGGGAAGTGAATGGAAGGAAGCTCAATACGAGCCACAGTTATGGGATAAAGATATTACTTTTAGCTGCAGTGTTGAGCAGGAGGCTACTAAATCCATGTGCAGAATAACTTGATTCATGTAACCGTGCCCCAAAAGTTTTGGATTAAGGCTTTGTTGTTATTGATTATCATTTAACAGTGGACAATAGGTGCATGCCGCCTTATGAGCTTCATCCCGTGCTCATAGTTTTATCCCATTCTATTATAATGCTTTCTGCTACTTCTTATATTTTGTATGATTTTAAAATTACATCTAATCAAGGTAGATTTTCTTTCTATCTTAAATAAATCTCTATCTAAAAAAATTTCCACTCCTTTTTCTCATTTTGGTTACAGTCCTGTTTCTTTCTTCTTCTTCTTATTTGCTTCTGTGCTATTGATGTAGGGTTTGGAGTCCTCGAAGGCAACAAGGAAAACTGGCTAGAATTTAATCTTCGTGTATTCTAAAGAGCTCACTTTTTAATGTAAGCAAATTTTTCGTTATAATTTTTAGATTATTTAGTAAAAACTTTTGATTCTTGGGCCATGCTCGATAACAATGCTGATGGATTTTTGCTGTTTTAGTTGAGCTGGACAAGCCTTCTTTATTGTAATCTCAATGTCGTTAACAACATCGAAAATCATATTGCATTCAAGGTATGCAAAAAACATAATCTCATTCTAAAAATTTTCCACTCAGTTTTCTCATTTTGTTTACAATTCTATTTGTTTTTTCCTTTTCTTTGTCGCTTTTGAGCTATTATTGTAAGGTTTGGAGTACTCAAGGGCAACGATGAAAGCTGGCAGTAATTTAATCTCTGTGTATCTTGAAGCGTGCACTTTTGAATGTAAGCAAAATTTTCTTTACAAATTTTAGATTATTTAGTGAAAATTTTGATTCTTGCAATATGCTCGATAATAATGCTGATGGATTTTTTATGTTTTTATTTGAACTTGACAAGCCTTCTTATTATAATATCAAGGTCATTAACAACACTGAACATCATGTTGCCTTCAAGGTACACAAAAAACATAATCTCATTCTTGCATCATCTCTTCAGTTTTAAATGTTGTCAACCAAACACAAATAAACATCATGCTGTCTACTAAATATGTAAACTTGATTTTTATCACCATATTCCATTATTAGAACACTTGAAACTTTTCCATGGTTATTCATGAGATAAATGCATCCAGGCACAGAGTTGGTTAAAGTGTAACTATGTAAGTTATCATGGGGTCCAATGATATGTGTTGCATGATGTTACTTGGCTTGAGATTTGGTGACTGGTTATTTGTCTCTTTAAAGGAGGATGTTAAATAGCTGAAGTTGCTATGATGATGACCTGTCTTACCGTCATCTTGCTAAGTTTGATTAATCTCTAAAGGTAGCTCGCACTCTGTTAATGTATCAAACTCGGTTAATCTCTCAAAAACACACGCTCTGTTAATCTCTTAAAGCCCATGCTCTGTTAATCTCTCGAGATCGGTTAATCTGTCGACAAGGTGAGCACCTTACTCTCAAGGAAAAAAAGTTTGATTTTTGGGTTAAGAGTTTTTTGTAGCTGCTATATTTTTTATTTTCCCCTTTAGTTTGTATTGGGTTAAGTGTTTTTGTGCACCTTAATCTTAAGGAGGTGGCTCAAGGAGGTGAGCACATATGTTTCCCCTTTAGTTTTTATGAGTGTGCATGGTGTAGAGCTTAGTTTCTAAATTAGCACCATGGTATTATCTGCCTTGGTTTTGTTAAATGTGGGCCTTGGCACGAGTTGTTAAATCTGCACCATTGCAATAAATGTAATCATTTGTATTTAATAAGTATCAGAAAGAACCTCGAACCTCTGGGGATTTTCAGAAGGCAAAAGTACCTTGATTTCTTTTGTTTGGCACATTGCTGAAAAAAATAGTAATAAAGATAATGTTTTGACTGCCAATAGTCTATTTGGTCATATACTGATTTTACAGAAGTATTTTATCATGTTAGTTGAAGATGCCTAGAATATTTTGCTATTTTAGGAATTTGTAGAGGTATTTTCAATGTACGTTGTTACATAACCATCTGGCCCTTAATTTCTGATTAATATGTTGGGATTTTATGATTAGCAAGTGATTGTTTGTCAATCATTAGTAGTATGAGTTTAGTTATTTGAAAGTGTTCCCCAGTTGATAGTCTGTTTTAATCTCATGAAGATATAAAGGGGAGTGAAATGGTCGGACAAAGTGATTGCAGAGGAAAATTTTACAGTTTCACATTGCGAAATTTTCTCTCTCAAATAGTCTGTTTTAATCTCTTTTGTTCTTATTTTTCTCTTTCAAATCTCAACCTCAGTTAATCTCTCAAAAACCCCAAGTTTGGTTAATCCCAATCTCAGTTAATCCCAATGCATTATGGAGGTAGCTCAAGGAGGTGAGCACTTTAATCTCAATTGAATCCTCATATTAAAATACATGTACACATCAAGACAATTTTATGACTCCCTAAGATCAATAGCCAAATTTTCGCATAGATAACAAATAGAATTTGTGAACTGGAATTTGTGAACAAATAGAATTTGTGAACAAATAGAATTTGTGAACTGGAAACTTTCATGTCGTAGTATAAGTTGCTTTTCTTCGGTGTGAAATCTCATGGATAAATGAACTATGTCAGAATTGTGTCAGAATTGTGTCTTCATTTACTGCTAGGTATTTGCACGAGTACAGTTTATGAAGGTCTTGATGGAACTTGGACAATTATTCTGACAAGATTTACATCATATTAGGTATTTAAACAAAAGTTTATTCTTCCCCTGACATTAAATGTTAAGTTTGATCATCTCTTTCTTTCTTTCTTTAAGAGTATCTACATATGAGTCAATGTTCAAAGGGTTCAAGACATTTTGACAATCAGAAATATTACTGGATATCATCTAACAATGAAAATAATACACCACAAATTTTTACATGTAAATGGAAATAACACAATAGTTTGTACACCTAATGACAGTCAAGTGAACTATGCATAGTTTCCCTTTTGTGCAGTCATAATGAAAATTATTCACCACAATTTAACCATCAAACAATATTCTCACCTGTAATATAATTATGTACTCTTTTATGAAACGAGTGGTATAAAGTTGAGATCCCACTTGCATGCCATCAATTACAACCTAAAATCGAAAATAAATAGGAAAGAGAAGAGAGCAGCCCTTAATGTACAATGTCAGGAAATGCCCCATTTTATTTTCAAACTTTCTCATGTAGATTCAAAACTGAAAACCATGTAAACATCATAATTACATGTTTAATATTTTGAGATGAAATGCATGCATCCATTCTCCCGTCAAAACTTTCACACAACATGTCTTTATATCAATAGTAATAATTATCAGAAATACATACCACCATAACTGTACAAAATCTCTCTTAGATCTTCATCCCCCAATCTTTCGTCTCTCACATGATACCAGAAGAATTTGGTTTCTCTGTACTTGCATATAATAATGAGTGGTCATTTGAGGATTGAACCAGAAAGCTTTTTCAGCAAATGAATGTAACATATCTGATATATATTTGTATTTGAACAAACATCAAGTTGTTAGGTTCTTTCTTTGCTGTGTAGTTTGAAATCATAGCTTTGAGCAATGTTATTTTACTTTCTTATACCCTTCTCGATGCTATGAGTGAAACATTGAAAATGCAGGTGGTGAACTGGGGAACAATTTCCCAGGGATTAAGATTTCATGGAGATGGACAAAATAGGTGGTCATTGACATAACTATGATTTTATAAGGAGATTAAAAATAGTAAAGTTTTCAGTTTTTTTCAGTTTTTGTTTTTTCATTCATATTCATGCCCATTCATGGTTTGTCGTCATAATTGGTTCAGAAAAGGAAAATATTGGTCAGGATAGAAAATGGCCAATGTATATTTTTGGTGTGATGAGGCTTCTGTCACCAACCCATGATACGAGCCTTAAGAATGTGTACATCTTAGATATTACTGTGATGAAGAGTATTCTCTTCGAGCCTTCTAGATGTGGCACATGCCGGGAGGCTACGGTGGCAAGGTATGCACATGTGTTTTGTTGTTAATTTTTTGCACTTATATGAGCTTATTTTTTTACTTATGTAGTACTTTTTGGTCTTCTTTCCAGCCAAAGAAATCGAAGTGAACGAGTTTGGGTGGTCTGATTTTTTTAACAAGAGGTTTGCATTTCTTTCTTCCTTATTGTTTTGTGGTGCAAGGTGTTTGCAGAAATTCTACCCCATCTTTGCTCTAATTTCGTCGATTTGATTGAGTTTGAACAATATTTCTTGCATTTCGGCGATTGTTGTTATACTAACGCAATTTTTGTTACACTAGATGATGAATCTTTCACCTCTACATCAAAATAATCAGATAGTTATATATGTTCTTCGAATCTTCGATATACAACTATTCACACGCAAATTTCTATAAGGGAAAAATGACAAACAACTCATTTCACCTAGCAATTCAAACTTTGAACTAGATCTCAACACTTGATTTTGGATTCTTAATTAGGCTGAGTCTTCAAACAGGAAAACAAAAACGACAAGATACCTTCCAATTTGAAGAAATCGGCCAATAGTTTTTAAAGAGTTCTTAATTTTCTTTGACTTCAGTTAGTTTCTAGAAGAGACTTGCATTAATATCTTTTATTGCAAGTGGAGCTTCCACATTGACTTTTACTTGCAAGTGCAAGACATGTAGCAATATGATCTGCTTGCTAGGAAATTATCTGTACCAATGATGAAGATGTTAGCTATTCCATTTCCAAGATGGTTGACATGTGTAGCACAGATACTATGCATGCATGCATGTCCATGTTTAATTTTACCATTTCACTTTGGAGTATACCGATACATTTTGCTACAAAAATTACAATTAACAAACAAGCATTACAGAACAAATAAACAACCCCTAATTATTGCTTTAACTTCATGCCTTTGAAGCCTTACTGCAAACATGGGCCTTTAAATGTGGATAATCATTGGTATCCAGCAATGGGATCAAGAAAAATATAATGGACCTTCCTTCTCGAGGAAAATTAGCAACATATGTAGCCAAAAAAATTAAAAGGCAACTTTTGTTAATATTATTGGCTAGCTTTTTGTTAATTTTTATCCTCTCCTGGTAGCCATTTTTAACCGAAAGCTAATTAGTGCTGCACCAACAATGTTCATATGACACATTTAACAAAGCTGTCCTCTACCATTGAAGAGGACATACAAAGGATCAATTAGTTGGTAGCGAGGTTAGATGCCAGGACATTTAGAAATTGATTCATTAGGCAAATTATGTAGTTTCACATTTATTAGATGAGAATGATCACAATCACACACGTGCACACGTGTGTGCATCATTGTCATATCCTATTCCATTTTTTGTCAGATGTTTTGTTCAATTTAGCTTTGTATTTAAAATGTCAGTTCTCTATAACAAACTCTCATGATAAACTTGGAAATGTGAAGTAGAATCCTTAAACAAACAAACCTGACTGAATGCAACATTCTGGCATCAAGTTAACTACTCATTCAACTGAGCTCTAATCACATGCAGGGAACATCTGGGGGATAATTAGAAGCTGAAGAAACCAAGAGGCCATGAGGACACAACATTAGACAAGCAAGAAATTTATGATGGCTTCATCTGCAGGACTGTAGCCTTCCAAAGTTGAAACTTTTGATTGTAATGTTGCATACAATTATTTCCGTGGGAGTTCTCAAAGCCCAAACATTGTCTTTTACTTGCATAACAACTTACTGGTGGTCGTTTTCTTACAGTTTTTCGTACTTATCTTAGCATACATAATGTCAATTGATAAATATCTCTGATTGTCCTTTGGAGTCTATTTAACAAAAAAGGAAAAGCAAAAGAGAGGCCTTTCATTATTAGCAATGGTATTTGGATAAACATATTACAGATTCAACTTTAATTCATATATCACTGATTATGATATCTAATTAGGTGCTTTTGATTAGGATAAAGAGAGGCCTTTTCTTTATATCTTTAAAAATATCCCTGCTAAGTTTAATGCTAATGACCCCCTTCAATATTCAGATAGAAACTTTCTTTCTTTGATTATTCATTGATTTGTCATTCAAGACATTAATTCAAGCATCAGTAATATGTAGGTTGTAATATTTAGGTTTTTGTTGTAGTGAACTGATGTACATCACTTTCACTCCAAATATTTGCATGTCGCAACTTATTAAATATTTTCTTAGCACATAACTGATCTCAAGTGAAATTAATAATCTAAGGATTTTATTATGAACCATATGAGTTTTGTGCGCTATTGGTCTTTGAGTAGCCTTTATTTTATTCTCCTCTTTTGCAATTGAGGGCTTAACTGGTCAAAATTACGAAGGAATTAATTCATAATTTTAACAAGTAATATCGTAAGAATTATTTTAACCGTCTCAATAGCTACATTCATGTTGACATTTCATATCACAGTTGGGGTTGTTTTTCTTGCATTTCATCTCAATAGTCTCAACTCACACCGCATGTTAAAGGGCAAGAATATGTAACTTAGATACTCATCATCAGTTACTTTTTTTCCAACCATCTTTGTCACTGGAACATATGTGAGTTAAACAATTGATATGTTTCCAACCACTAATTGATATGCTTCGAGGCTATTTGTTGCAGAATAAACATGGCTTTTGGATACTGGAGAAGCGAAACGAGAGGGTGAAAGAATTAGAGGTGAGTTGAAGAAGTATGCGAATGAACGGAGATGGAGAAGCTTGAAGTTCAAATTCATTTCCTATGTCTTGGGGTATGTGATGGAGAGTGATGGTGCAATAATGTACTCCTTGATAGATAAGGATTTGGTTAGGATCATAGACGGTGTCTATCTGAAGACAGTTGATTTTAATTGTGGGAGGCTCTTTTTTTCCTCAAAAATGTTTTAGAATGTAACACGACAATTTTGTTCCTCATTGTTCATGTCTGATATTGTTATTAGTAGTCATCAAAAAATAATTGATGCTTAAATCTATCATACACAAATGAATAATACAACATGATTGCATTCTTACAATGCATTTGCTGAACGGTACTTTTTATGCTCAATTCGTGCAAACTGCCGCAACAAGTTTATGAATCAATATAGTTCTATTTGTAATTTTGTGTTTTAATTTTTTTCTTTTCTTTTGAAAGAATTATGCACTTGATGGAGGGGATTAACTGATACTATTCTAATTTTTGGCTTAATAGATTGGCTTGAGCTTTTTCCACATGCCTTTAAATTCATCTGATTAAACCATTACTATCATAAAATTGGGATGAAGTTTCTATGCAACATTGGCATTGTGTTGATGCAATGGATCGATCTTTGTGATAACAACAAGATATTTGTGATATTTGTGATATTTTTTGATGCAATGCCTTTAAAGAAAGCAAGATATTTGTGATAGCAACAAAACATTGGTGGTATTACTATTGTTCTTGGTGGTAACTTTTGACAAATCTTGCCAGTCATATCAAAGGCGGTTCGAGAATAAATTGTTGGAGCTTCATTGAGGCAATCTGCATTATAAGGGTCTATACAAGTTTGATTTTTGGATAAAAATATGCGATCGGATAACACATCTGTTGAAAATATAGATTTTGCAAAGACTGCAAATTTTTTTAAGGATGAGCTTATGATGGGTTAAAATTTTTCGGTGGAATATTTTAAATGCCCAGTGACTTTGGGAGTTTGTTCAAATTTTGAGAGGAAACTTTAAAATTTTGGTGGACACTAAATTTGTGGGAACTAAATTTTAGGGGAGATTAAAATTTTTAACTTGAACTAAATTTTCTGGGAAACTAAATTTTGAGTGGAACTGAATCTTGAGGGAATAAAATTTTAGCGCCCGCGCCCGCTAAATTTTTTTACGCTAATTTGTTGTTCTGTGCCGAAGACACCCACGTTGAATTTGTTGTTCTGTGCCGAAGACACCCACGTTGAATTTGTTGTTCTGAAGGAGCCCACGCCGCTAAATATTTTTACGCTAATTTGTTGTTCTTTTAAATTTTGGCGATGGAAATAATTTTTTGGGAAACACAGATTTCGCGGGGAAAATATTAAATGAACCGTGCCCGCGGGCACGGGTTATGACTAGTATATATATATATGAGAATAATGGGTATCATACGCCATATGAGAGAGGGCCTCATATACCCTCTAACATAAAGCAACCAAGTACAAGCCCACATGGGCTTGTACTTGGTTGTACCTACCCTCTTTAAGCGAGAGGGCAAATGAGGCCCTCTCTCATATGGCATATGATACCCAATATTTTATATATTTGAGGGAGGTTTTTGAATGTTTGTCCTACTAGGACAAGATGACTAGGATAAGGGGGTGATGACTAGGACATGGTGACAAGGACAAAGTATTATGTGTAATTTGGGGGGAAGGGTTGAGGGATGTTTTTGAATTTGAAAGTTTGTATTTTTGCGGGGAAGTTTGGATTTTGGGAGGTAACTCTTGGTTGGGAGAAAAAAATATGGGGGGGGACAAATCCCATCGTGGTTCTCTCTCCCTCTCTCTTCTCTCTTTCTTACTCACCTGAACCCCCTCCCTTTCCCCTGTCCTGAGCCCGACCACCTCCCCCTCGGCCACCATGTGCAGCCACTCAGCCGGCAGCCACCCTCTTCCCTGAGCACAACGCGGCCTCCCCTCTCCACCTCAGCCCCCTCGGCCACTTGGACACCCCCCTCTCCCGGATCACCCCCCTCAGCCTCCCCTCTCCCACGTCGCAACCCCACATCTCCCCCTTAGCCCATCGGCCACCCCGAGCAACCCATAACCCCCTACTGCACAAGCCCGCCGCACTAAGCCCCAAACTACCGGCAATCTCGGCAGATTTCTCTCCCACCATTAATTTTACTCATCTCGACCGATTCGTTTTTTTTGTTTTTGGCAGGAAGGTGACGCCTCATGAAGGAATGCTCAAAGGTCCATGCTCAAAGGAATGCACACCAACTGTTTGTAAACATGCTCAAAGGTAAGTTCTTTTTTTGATTTGATACATTTTTTGTGAATACATTCTGTTTTTGATTCATACATTCTGTTTTTGATTTGATGAAATGTTAGTTCTTTTTTTGATTTGTTGTTGTTTTTGGATGGAATTTGATTGGATCTGATAATGTTAGAGGTTTATTTGTGTCAAAGGTCCATGCTCAAATGAATGCACACCAACTGTTTGTAAAAATGCTCAAAGGTAAGTTCTTTTTTTGATTTGATACATTCTGTTTTCTTTATAAATACTTTCTATTTTGATTCATACATTCTGTTTTTGATTTGATGAAATGTAAGTTCTTTTTTTGATTGATGTTGTTTTTGGATGGAATTTTATTAGATCTGATAATGTTAGAGGTTTATTTGTGAATTCTTTGTTAAAAATTGTTTTTCCCGGTTTGGTGTAGGGATGGGATGGGCCAGCGGGGGAATCAGCTGATGGAGGTTTTGTTATGGGATCCTAGGTACAAACTGTTTTAGTCAGAAATTATTGAAATATGTTGTGAGTAACATCTTTAGATATTGTTTGATACAAACTGTTTCTAGGACAGTAACATCTTTAAATATTGGTTAATTGTCTTGGTGAAATTCTTAGGGTATTCCAAGTTTTCATTTTGGGTCTTGCAAGGGAGAAAGATCAAGATCTCTATTTTTCTTTTCATGTATGGTTTAAGGAGCTGTTTGTGGAGCTTCGTTGAAGTAATTGATACTTGGGGAAGTCCATATTGTGGAATGTTTGAATTAACCTTACTATTTTCTTTGAGAAGAGTTGTTAACTAGGAACCAGAAGGTAATAGGAAGAATGAATTGTTGAGATGCATCTTTAGTTTCAGCTTCTGCAAACCTAATGTGGTGAGGGAGTTGAGTCTCTTTTCTCATATAATGAAATACTTGTAGCTGATTTCTCTTTCTCTATGTTTCTCTGCATTTTTGAATTCCTACAGAAAATTGCATGCATGTTTGCTTTTGTTTTAAGCTTCATGATGTCTCATACATTCTCATACAAACAACACATAAAAAAGAGAATACTAATGATCTGTTTGTCAAATATTATAAACAAAGCAGGAAATTCTTCAATTGTGTGAGCAAAAAACATTTGATGACAGTCAAAAGAGAAGACTAATGCTCTGTAAACACAAGAGCGCACGCAATAGAGGATTGTCATAAGAGGTCCAAGTGATTTTTAGTGGAGGGACCTGCCTCACTGTAATTAACTAAAGGTTTTTGGTCATATCCAGTAGTTTACGCTAGGGGACTGGATAAATTAGACATGATTTATAAGCATTCACATTAGGTTTTAAAATCTAATTTGTTTTTAATACGGTAGGTGACTGGATAAATTACACTACTTTTAACATCCATGTGTGTCTAATTTGTTCATAACCAGATTTAAAAGCATTCCTAATGTGAATCCATGTTTTTGGTCATATCCAATAGCATGATTTTGTTCATATCGAGTCCTCTATCGTGTGTGTCTGCTTTTAAAAATTAAATTTATCTGAGTTTGTTCATTACACTATTAAATTAAATTTTGTTCTTAAAGTTAAATTTATCCATTCCCCTACAGTTCATATCCATGTGTGTTTGCTTTTAAAAATTAAATTTATCTGAGTTTATTTGATTACTCTGCTACAACATCTGCTAATTTTGTGTGTTCCCCCTTCCATCCCTAATGTTTCACAGTTTCTCTACATCTGGACACTTCGGGAATATTTGGAGATAGATTTGGAACACATAGTTGATGATTTGATTTTCATGTGTTTCTTGGGAACGATTTTTTTCCTCGCATGCCAACACTTGAAATCTGTGAGGTTTATTTATTGTTATTCATATTATCTTTTGTTCATAGTACTGAAATTCATATTATCTTTTCTTCTGGAACAGTGAATCCAACAGTGAAATTAACTCAACGGAATTGTAAGTTTCTTGCAAAGCTGATTCTTTCATTCTCTTTTTCCTTTTTCCTTGTGAGATACTTTTTTGCCACTGCATTGTTGATTGCTTGAACATCCATAGAAAAGATGCCCCATCAGATACATCAAGCTTACTTGTGACACCTGGAGCAACCTTTACCTCCACAGGTTGCATGGGTGCTATGCGATGACTGTGAAAAGTGGCGTTTGTATATCTGTTGAGCTTGCAAATACATTGGAAGAAACCAAATGCAAAAGGTAAAAGTTGTTACAGTAATTTTTTATTGGATGGTCTCAAATAAATTAATTCTGTTTTTAGTTTGGAAGTGGGGGATCCTGGAAATAGCCAAATTAGAGGGAATAAACAATGGAGTTGGGGTCCTGGCAATTCACTGGATGCGGCATCCTACGCGGCAGTTGTTAGAAGATCGGAAACTGGAATCCTACAGGAAGACGCAAGTGCCAATAAGAAGGTAATGGGAATGAAAACCAAAAGTGAAAACAACTGTGACACCACATTAAAACTAAAGCAAGCCCAAGTTGAAGGACCCCAAGGCTTTCCATTTTAATAGTGAATGAAATGAAGAAATAATGTAAAGGAACTGCAGTTGATTAATATATTTAGCACAATTCAATTCTATATTGTAAGGTGCGAGGTATCTTGAGAAAATTTCCTGTTACGGATGTGACTTATTGAAATCAACAGATGATTTATTTCACCTTGCTTTCTTATAATTGCCTTACAGGCGGTTCCGTGTAAGATTGTGTTAGTTATTTTTCAAAAATGCATGTGCACATCAGTAAAAGGTTAGGACTTAGTTCATGTTAATGTACATGACACATGCTAATATAAGTGCTCTTGAGCTTTCCTTAAAGACACCATATTTAACTGTGCCAATTGCTTTGAATGGTTTTCATTGATTTTTGAATGTAAGCACCTGATGTGTGAGGAATTTAAAAAATAAAATCACATACAGTGTCACAACTGCTAACTAGCAAACAAAGTTTGAAATCTAGGTAATGCATCTGAAGATTTATGTATCAGTATAATCAATATCAATGGGAGCAGCTGCATGTACCTTACCTATTTGAATGCTATGTAACTAAAAATTTTAATTTTCGAAACATGAGTATAGCTGAGTTGTTTAATGTTGACATAGATGAGCATTAATTCGATAACACCGAATCAATTCTGAGCTACTTGGACAATTTTGAAGGACCATGATGGTGAATTTGGGAGCAGAAATTCATAGTTGATTTATTTGCCATTACTAAAGGTTACCAAAAGCGACAGAAGCTGCCAAAAAGGGATATATCTATGACACACGTCTCCCTGGAACTGAATGGAGAGAAAGGGTTTATGTACTTGACTCCAAATATGTGGATCACGTCTTATGTTTTTGTTCTTATCTTTTTTGTTTTGATGTTGTTGAAGAATTCTGATTAATCATAGCAGGCACATATCAAACGTACTTTATTTAAAAAATGCAAGTTGGCTATATATTTGTACATGACAGTTCATCACAGTTATCTTTCATTTTAGTAATGCCTATTTCGAAGCGCCTAAGTATGACAGAATATCATAATGCTGATTCAGAGCAGCTAATGAAGTGACTAAGACCTGATGCACATGTCGACGAGGTGATTAACTAATTTTTAAGAATAATTATTCAAAGTTTCAAATAAACCGTCTACCTTCATTTATTTCAACAGTTTTATTGTATTATCATATGTATGGAAATAAAGAATACTCAGTCTTCTCTGGTTATCATGTAACATATCAGACGCCTATTCCACAAGTTCGCTGGTCATTGGATGATCTGCCAAGAATTGTAGCTTGCACGCTAACTCAGGGATCCAATGTGACTAGCATGGACTTTCAACCTTCTCATCACACCCTAGTTTTAGGTATAACCTTCAATATGATATTCAACAGCCTACATTGTACTTTTATGAGGTTTATTCATACGTTTGTATTATATAGGAAATATATTAGAACTAATTTTCTCTTAATTGTATCCTTTGATACATGATCCTTAGATTAATATCTGTCTATTCTACAGTGGGTTCTGGGAATGGAGAAATAACACTTTGGGAAATTGGGCTACGGGCGAGGCTGGTCACAAAAACATTTTGAATCTGGGTTATAAGTACTTGCTCATCACAATTTCAGGTTCTTATAATATTTTCTTACATTAAAAGACTAGAAAATATTTTGTCATATATTTTGCAACAAGTCTTTATTTGCATAGTTAGCTTCTATATCGGTGAAATTTTTACAACTTATATTCGTTGGAAAATATAGTGTTGTATCTGTTGGTCCTTTTAGTAGAAACTGTAAGAAATTAGTCAACATTCATGACTTGCATATAGTCAAATTTTCTTCTATTGCCCACTGGAGGGTTCATTGATGACATGGGAGCTGTAGATATGAAAACGAGTAAGCATTCCAACCCCTCTACAGTTAATTCTAACCTTGATGCAGATTGGACTCCCCTATCTAGCCGCTCCAAACGTCTTCCGTGAGATCTGTCTTGTGATGGGGGAAGGGCCAAGTTCTAGTGATGGGGGAGGGCCCATTTCTGGCTCCAAACTCCCTACAATCCTTAAAAATCCTAAATGGGTCAAGGCTATACAACAAGCGGAATTTACAGCTAGCACTAAGAAGAAGACTAATCCCGATTCTCCTAAACGCCCCGTCAGGCAAAGCTCCAGACATAGTACAATCCAAATAAACAAATTCTCATTGAACAATCTCTAATCCCACTCTCATTATCCAAATAAAAGACAGGTATGCAATAATTTTTGGTGTTCTTCGCTAAATGTCATGGTATGCTATAATTTTTTATGTTGATTCCGTGTGCGTGGGAAGAATTATATTGTCAATTAATTATATTAGATTCAATTCATATAATTTATGCATATGATCCTATTATCAATTTTTGGCAAACATGTACATGATATGAGAATTTGTTTTTTGCAGGTTGGACATAATATTATTGTTGGCAATGTACCCATGTTGGAAACTATGATGATAAATAGTTTTAAATTCTTTCTCAAGTCATTTTTTTTTCTTTTTGCAAGTTGGACATGATATTATTGTCGGCAGTGTATGTATGATCCCATCATGCGATGATGGAGGATCGAAAGAGAACTTACGTTAGCGTACGCAGCGCTGTAGTCTCTGAACTTCGCCCTTGGATTCGTCACAACGGTCGGTACTTCGTCAAAGAGGATCGAAGCAGCGTTTCACCGTCTAAATCTCTACTTGGATGAAGAACTTTAATGGAAGGGAGAAGAGGAAAGAAGGTTGCCTTATGCAAAATTATGGCATGAAGGATTAGCCTAAAATGCCTTACCCTTGGGTCCTATTTATAGGCTTTAGGGGTAGTTATTGTAGGAAATAACTACATATAAGCTTATTAGCTTATATTAACACCCTTGCTTATCCTCTTCTTCATGCACTTACCAAGTGCCTTTATGCACTTATAAAGTGACTTTTTCCACTTATCGAGTGGTCCTTTTCACACATGAAAAGGTTCCCTTCGCACATGCTTTCATGTACGCGACATCCGAGGTCCATAGACCCTCATACATCCCCTCATGGGTGTATACATGTCGTCCATATCCAACATCTCCCACTCACACTTGAGGGGATTGTAAGGAAACATCTTTTCCTTTAGTTCTTCTATTCATCATACTGAGAAATAGACCGTGTGACCGTCATGCACATAGAGTCCGCTGTTGTGCACTTGTTAGAGATACACAACACTCCTTGGGGTGCAAAGTTGACTAGATCAACGCATGTTTTACCCAAGATTATTTCTTCACATTTCTTTTACTTTATATTCAACAATTGAATCCCATCTGGATTACAATAGGCTGGCCAGCTTTGAATCTCTAAAGTCCAAATGTGAATATGAAATTAATCTTCCTCTTCTTGCGATCCTTTCGATCTTGACTTGACTCGCTTTTCTAACATGCCCCGCCGGACCGAATTGACCATAGTCCATAAGCAACATGCTAAGATAGCGATCACCTAGTCAAATCTAAAGGAACCAATTAGAGTCTATAAGGGTAAGAATTTAAGACCCATGTGGTCTTTGGGTCTCACATAATAGTAAACACAATTACTATTCTAACCCAATGGTCAAATGCATACGTAGTATGAATACGTATTACAACATCACTCCTTTCCCAGTGAGCGTATGTCTTAATGATGTTGTAAGGATGATGATCAGACACCACAATGTCTGACTTTGAGTCCCTTTTACTACTCAGTAATTTCCTGGACCCACATCCCGCATAAGACAGATAAGATTTCAAAAAATCTTCTTAGATCTTTGTAAGCATCCATATGATGCAGATCTTTCATACGACCATCTTGTTTAAGTCATGACTCTAAATCATCCATCTGATGATTTTGGCTTTAAACAGGTCTCGTCTTTATCTTATCCGTCTGATAGAAAAAAGGCGGTTGCTCATGTGAGAGAGCCAACCTTAATCTGTCCGACATACTAGAAAAACATAGCTGAGATTAAAAGAATTGTACACAAACATTTTCAAGAAACTCATATGCAATGTTAAACAAAACTTATTCTTTTATTAAATTTGATCTTTCATAGACATGGAAATATACATTGATACAACTCAGCTCTTACGAAATCCTTGAGATGATAAGTGTTTGTAAAACACATCTCTAGGGATCGCCTTCGTAAGCAGATCCACTATCATCTCATGCGTAGATATGTATCTAATGTCTACCTTCTTGTTCTTATCATAGTCTTTTGCAAATTTGTAGCGGATATCAATGTGTTTGGTCTTACAATGGAATTTTTGTTCTTTGACATAGGCTATAGATGCTTGACTGTCACTGTATATTGGTACAGTACCTGAGTCACTTGCATCAATTAGCTTGTCTAAGAACTTCCTAAGCCAAACAGCTTCTTGGACCGCCATGCTAAATGCTACAAATTCGGCTTCCATAGTTGAAAGTGCGATACAGGATTGCTTTTTGCTATTCCAGGATATTGCACCAGATCCGAGTACAAAAACATGTTCTGAGGTCGATCGTCGCTCATCGAGATCACCCGCTCAATCAGCATCAGTGTAGCCTTCGAGCCTCAAGGCATTTCCTTGATATCATAAAGCATAGTCCGCAGTTCCTTTAAGATACCGCATTATCCTCTTAACTGCTTTCCAGTGTGTTTGCCCTGGATTGGATTGGTAACAACTTACCATTCCAACGGCAAAACAGATGTCCGGTCTTGTACACATCATAGCGTACATAAGACTACCAACTGCACTGGAATATGAAACTTTTTCCATAATTTCCTTTTCCTTTTGGTTCTTAGGACACATTTTCAGACATAAATTATCGCATTTGCTTATAGGAGTATCAATGGACTTACAGTCCTGCATATTAAAACGTTCTAGAACCTTCTTTATATACGTCTCTTGTGAAAGAGAAAGAAGTTTCTTCAAACGATTACTTGAAATCTTTACTCCAAGGATATATGCGGCTTCTCCCATGTCTTTCATCTCAAATACTGATGAGAGCAAAGCCTTGATATCCATCACAAAGCCCTTGTCATTTCCGGCTATTAAAATGTCATCTACATATAGAGACATAATAACATACTTGCTTTTGATCCTCTTGATATATACACAGTTATCTTCATCAAGCATGGTAAAACCATTTGATAAGACAACTTCTTGAAATCGTATATACCATTGCCTCGAGGATTGTTTAATACCATTTATGGACTTACGAAGTTTACAAACCTTATATTCGTTTCCTTCTTTTACAAACCCTGTTGGTTGTTCCATATAGATCTCCTCGTCCAATTCTCCATTGAGAAAGCCAGTCTTTACATCCATTTGATGTAATTCGAGGTCTAAGCAAGCTACCAAAGCCAGAATCAAGCGAATCGAGGTAAAACGAACAACAGGTGAGAAGGTCTCTTCGTAGTCTATCCCTTCCTGTTGCGTAAAACCTTTCGCGACAAGGCGAGCTTTATATCTGTCTATAGAGCCATCAGCCTTATGCTTGATCTTGAGAACCCATTTGTTCCCAATAGCTCTACGTCCTCTGGGTAAGTTAACCAAGTCCCAGACTCGGTTAATTTTCATGGATTCTAATTCCTCCTTCATCGCTTCCATCCATTTGTCTTTTGCAGGGCATGATACGGCATGTTTGAAAGTAGCAGGCTCGTTATCTTCTTGTAGTAAAGTCATAAAGGTTTGTGGGAATTCATCCTCAAATCTTAGAGGAGTTAACCTTGTACGACTACTACGTCGTATTTGAGATTCTTCAAGTTCTTGTTGACTCGAATTTGGATCAATTCTAATATCACTCCCACTTGGAATGTGGTTAGAATTGCTCCCACTTGGATCATTATTCCCATATGGAATAGGATTTGCATCATTCGTATCATCCATTGGTGAAGATTGAAACGTATTTTCGTCTTCACCAAGAATTCTCCCACTCGAATGAGGTAATCCTTCTTGATCATAAATATCAAATAGAGATAAGTCCTTACTTATCTCGCACTGTCTTGGAAACTCATTTTCCAAGAAAGTGACATCCCTCGATTCAAATTCAATCAGTCCTCCATTGTCTTCCTGACCAATGAAAACATAACCTTTGGAGTTTTCTGCGTATCGTATAAAGATACATTTCCTCCCCCTTGGCCCAAGTTTGCCATACTTATGGGAGGAAATATGTGCGTAGGATGCACACCCCCAAGGTTTTAAAATGCTTAAGTCAGGAGACCTTTGGTTCCACAACTCATAAGGAGTGGAGCTAACTGATTTCGAGGGTATGCGGTTCAAGATGAAAGCAGCCGTCAATAATGCATCACCCCAAAAGGTGATTGGCAAGTTAGCTTGCGCCATCATTGAACGGACCATTTCCATTAAAGTCCTATTCCTCCTTTCAGCAACACGATTTTATTGTGGAGTATAAGGCATAGTTATTTGATGAACTATGCCCTTTTCATCATAAAGTTCCTTAAAACTTGCTGATTGATATTCACCGCCTCTATCGGTTCGCAAGATCTTAATCTTGTGATCTAATTGATTTTCCACTAAAGTCATATAGTTTTTACATCAGGTTAATGCTTCACTTTTGTGGGATATCAAATAGATATGTCTGAATCGGGTGAAGTCATCAATAAAAGTGATGAAGTAGGACTTCCCGTGTCTTGTCTTGACATTCATCGGACCACATATGTCCGAATGGATGAGCTGTAATGGAACATCGGCCCTTGTGCTGGTTCCAAACGGCTTACGACAAGATTTCCCTACAAGGCAATGTTCGCAAGTCGACATTTCGACCTTTGAAACATTGGATAGAAGGCCACGTTTGGCAAGTCTATCCATACGTGTTGGTCCAATGTGACCAAGCCTTGCGTGTCAACAAATTACATCAGATTCAGAAATCGAAGAATTTGTAACAAGGAAATTTTCATCAAAATTCGAGGAATCGTACATAGTATTTAATACAATGAATCCCTTAAAAACATACCCAGAACCAATTACAGAATTATTACAAGACAAATCCACAGTACAATTATGAAAAAACCAACTATAACCAAGACCCATTAAGACGACCATAGAAATTATATTCCTTCGAATATCCGGAGCGAAGAGAACATCATGCAGTAAGATAGTGCGGCCGTTGTCCAAGACGAGCTTGCACGTCCCAACGCCTTTCACTTCAACACATGTGTTGTTTCCTACATATATCCACTTCGTTCGTTGGGGTATCCGGTGATACTCCACGAAGGACCGTCTGTCCCTTGCTATGTGGTCGGTGGCACCTGAATCAATTATCCAAAAAGGATTAGATTCTACAAGAAATATTGAACTAGAAACACATATGTAACTAGTATTATTACAAGTTACCTTGTCACCTCCATCCATACATGAACGGGCATAGTGACCTAACTTGTTGCACTTGAAGCACTTGATCTTTTTCAAGTCTTTCTTCTTGTGCCATTTCTTGTTCCCACCCTTCTGTTTGGGTTACTTGGTAGACACTGGTTGCTTTTGCTGGTCATGAGAAAACTTCGAGTGATGTTTACGTTTCTTTCCTCCGTGTGAGGAACTAGTAATCATGTGCACTTCTGCACTTGGCTTGGCAGCCGCAAGCCGCTCTTCCTCTAACTCGAGGTGCTTAGAAACATCGCTGAAATTCTTGATGCTCTCATTATGAGTGAGATGCATCTTCATTTATTCCCATTCGATTGGTAGGAAACGTATGACCGCTTGGATTTGTTGCTCATCAGTGAGCACATGACCTGCATCTTTTAACTCTGAAATAAGATTCGTCATGTGTCGTAGATGCATTCCCATGGAATGATCTCGACGCTTTTTGTATGAATCAAATCTTATAGTTAAAGAGCGAAGTTTGGTCACCGAGGTGCCACCAAACTTCTCCTCTAGCTTGGACCATATGTCCATAGCTAGGTCATATTCTCGGAAGATCCGCATTATGTCGTCTGCCATACTTGAGAGCAACGTAATGCGAGCAATCTTGTTCTTCCGAGACCAAGCATCAAAAGCTTCCTTGTCTTTTCTGTGTTGGGCCGTAGTGCCTAACTCAGGTTCAATCATTATATTCTTTAGAGTTTCGAGCACGTCTTGCTCCTCTAGAACATATTGTATCTTCATGGACCATAGTTTGTAATTATCGCCGTTGAGTTTTTCACCTTTGTTCAACTCAACGACGATGTTCTTAGCAGCGGAAGACATTTCAGTTTTAAAATGCTGCAAAAGACATAAAACAAGTTTGATCAAAAATATTGCATAAAGTTTTCATTTGATGAGTTACTTTCGAAAAATATTGAAGATGTTGCTCTAGAATCGAAAAGAACATCACGATGCCAATCACCATCTAGAATAACTTTCAATATTTCCCCCTCACTTATCAAACAATAGTACTCTTATAGTACTTGCAGCGGAAAAGCGTTTTTGAAAACGTATTTTTTTAAAAATATATTTTGCAAACGTATTTTGCAGCGGGAGGTATTGGTCTTCCCCGGCCATTGCCGGGGTCGAGCCGTGGCCATGCTAAGGCCGGATTCCCCCAAGTAGGGGGTTTTGCCGTATGCAACTGCCGCCGGTCCCGTATGGGCCGACCATGCAGAGCCCCCCCATTCCTTTGGGGTTGTGGCAGAGGCCAGGGCACCTCTGCCCTGGCCGGCCGGCCCTGGCCGATGCCAGGGCCGGTCATGGCCTTGGCAGAGGCCAGGGCCAGCTTCTGCCCCCTGGCAGAGGCCCTGGCCGGCCAGGGCGCCTCTGCCCTGGCCGGCTGGCCGGCCCTGGCCGAGGCCAGGGCGCCTGGCCCCGGCCTGGCCCTGGCAAAGGGTGGCCCTGGCCGAGGCCAGGGCGCCTGGCCCCGGCCTGGCCCTGGCAGAGGCCAGGGCGCCTACCCTGGCCTCGGCCAGGGCCGTCATTGGCCCTGGCAGAGGCCAAGGCCGGCCCTGGCCCTGGCAGAGGCCAGGCCAGGGCCGGCCTCTGCCCTGGCAGTGGCCAAGGCCGGCCAGGGCTTGTCCCTGGCCGAGGCCTTGGCCGGCCTCCTTGGAGTCCGGCCGCACACCCCCCCTATGGGGTGGTGGTCATGGTGGTTATTGGCCGAAGCCAACCCCTTCCCAATGGGAGGGGGGTGCATATCCATGCACCAATGTGATACGTGTTCATCTTCTCCGATGAGAAGTATGAAACCACCTTCTTCTCCGATGAGACACCCGTTCATCGAGAAAGTAGTTATTCTTTAACGGCCGTGTGCCAAAAAAAATAACACACCTTCAAGACCGCAAACTTCACGCTCTACATGAAGAGAGTTCACATTCCCTATTGAATGGAGACTCAGCATCCATGAGGAGTGCGAGTTTGGCAAGATGAACGGTCAGTTCTTCCCGTCACGGAGAGTTCTTGCCATATCTGTAATGGCAAAAGACCCTAACGTGAAAAGAACAACTTTTGACGTTCTCTCCGTCACAATGCGCTCCTACCATATCCATAATGGAAGGAAACTCATTCGTGAAAAAGACAACGCGTCATTCATCGGTGAGACAGGAGCGAACCCGTATGGCTCTGATACCAATGTAGGATCCCATCATGCGATGATGGAGGATCGAAAGAGAACTTACGTTAGCGTACGCAGCACTGTAGTCTCTGAACTTCGCCCTTGGATTCGCCACAACGGTCGATACTTCGTCACAGAGGATCGAAGCAGCGTTTTACCGTCTAAATCTCTACTTGGATGAAGAACTTTAATGGAAGGGAGAAGAGGAAAGAAGGTTGCCTTATGCAAACTTATGGCATGATGGATTAGCCTAAAATGCCTTACCCTTGGGTCCTATTTATAGGCTTTAGGGGTAGTTATTGTAGGAAATAACTACATATAAGCTTATTAGCTTATATTAACACCCTTGCTTATCCTCTTCTTCATGCACTTATCAAGTGCCTTTATGCACTTATAAAGTGACTTTTTCCACTTATCGAGTGGTCCTTTTCACACATGAAAAGGTTCCCTTCGCACATGCTTTCATGTACGCGACATCCGAGGTCCATAGACCATCATACATCTCCTCATGGGTGTATACATGTCGTCCATATCCAACAGTGTACACAAGTTACCTTCATCGAGTTGAATATTCAACATTGTTGGCAATGTTTGAAATGAGTTCGATTTGCATCCAACAAAGTCAATGTTTGACATATCTATTAGATAATTACCATTGGATCCTGCTAAACTGTTTAAACCAACAACATATAATTTTTTGGATAAATTTGTTGATTGTTCTTGCAAACCAATTTAGATAATGTAAATAAACAAATATATTTGAGAACACCAGAATTTTTAGCAAATCCATTGCGTACCAGTGAGGGGATACGAGGAACATGGAGAGACTCAGATTCCGGCTTACCCATAACCCTTTGCTGCAAATATTTGTTATGATCATTGTGCATATTATTATAAAGCCCTTTTGGCTGATCAACATAATCATGATGAAGCTGCCATTGCACATGATTCTCCCCATCAATTCTGATATTATTTTAGTTTTAAATTCTTTGTTTTATGAATACTTATATATCAGCCTGAAATCAACATGAATTGAATTTAACCCATAATGTATCTGTCTAGTGCAAGAGTCATAATAGAACCAACTGTAGTGGTTGAAAAAGGATATAGAGGTGGTGGATTGCTAGGGAAATCAATTATCTGAATGTAAGGGCAAAGAGCTAAAGTACCAAGATACATGCAAGCCTCAAAAAGTCAAGTACTAAAATATTACTTTTGGGATTCTTCAAATATTACTAAAATTTGACTTTTTTCCCATTTTAAAGGAAATTATTGTGTCTAATGTAAAATTCTCTTTTTTGCAAACATTATAGAATGTTGTTTAGTTAATTCGTTGATCTTTAACTATTGTAAAATCTCCCTTCTAAGTTTTTTTCCCTTTTTTTCCTTTTTCCTTTTTTCTTTTTTCTTTGTGAGTAGAAATCTGAAACTTTCAGTGTAATATGAAAATGGTTTTTTGTTTTCATTTAAAGGCTATGGCCTTAAGTGCACTATATCCTTTGATTGAAAGACCAAAAGTTTAAATGTGCTTGAATATTTGATGCCTTTCATGTGAGACATTAGATGGAGCTACTGTTGGTAATGTGATGTATTATTATCACTGTATGTTTTGATACCTTTGAATTATGTGGGAATCGAAGTTTGGCATGTAAATACATTAGATATATTATTTCTAGAACAATGTTGACTTGATCTAAACTAATAGGGAATTTAATCAGTTGACATAATACATGTAAAGTAGGCTGGTTCAGTCTTTGACATCATTATGATATGTGATGACCAAGATATGCAAAGCAGGTTGCAGAAGAAACTGTACAAAGAAAATGAGAGGTGAGCATACAGTGCACATATTCTCTACATTTGATGTAAATTTCGTTATGATTCGTCATTTAATATTTAACTCTTTCCTCTGATCAAACTCAGGAAGAGAGAGAGGCTTTTGAGGAAGCATAAAAAGCATGACAAGCAAAAGCAGAGGTGTGTATTAAATAATGTTTCATTCGTGCTCTAATAACGTCTGTGTTATTGTCCTCCAAAATGAGCTCCAAATGAACCCTAAGGAAACATGCTTAAAATTCAATAATGCTATGTGGACGGAACTAAATATGGAGTCAATGTTTACACATATGCTAACATTGTACATGCATATGGTTAAAAACATAAAATAGATGTGACAATGCCGGACTTAAATAAACTTGCTTATATAATGAGCATGTCCATGTATACATTTACTTGGGCTGTTACTATGCAAGTGCATATCTAAATCACATACTTAATATTTTTTGTATTGTGCTACTAAAGCTAACCATATCCAATCATCAATTTCAACCATTTGTAGTGTGCTTGCAAAACTAACTGTGTCCCAATAATTCTACATGAGGGAACTAAGAGTCAATGTATACACATATGCTAAAAGTGTACATGCATATAGTTAAAACATAAAATAGATGTGACAATTCCGGAATTACATAAACTTGCTTATATAATGAGCCCGTCCAAGTATACATTTACTTAGGCTGTTACTATGCATGTGCATGTCTAAATCCCATGCTTAGTATTTTCTGTACTGTGCTGGCAAAACTAGCCAATTTCAATCATCTGTATTGTGCTTGCAAAACTAATTGTGTCCAGGTAAGTATTTACTTAGGCTGTTTCTTTCAATTAGTTGAAATATATCTAATTTTTCAATGTGCCCCGCCAATTTTGAGAAGGAGCATGTATATGCCTTTGGGATTGCTTCGGAGATTATTATCTATTGATTCAAGCCTTTAAGTTTAATCTTGAGTTCATTTTATTAAAAATTTTACAATTAGGAATTTGCATATCTATTTAGAAATTTCTCAGCCCTTTTATCTATTCATTCAATCACAAATTTTGCATTCACTAAATTTAGTTGCTTCAATTATGTGTAGATTGCCTTAGTTGTACTCCACCACTTACATTTGCTTATGTTTATAGATCCCTCAATTGTCATGTGGCTTTGGACCTTGACTTAAGTTGCAATGTTGTTGAAAGTCTATTACGCTATGTGTACAAATACATCATGTGAAGAGGGTGTGCAGATGCAAGCTGTGAAAGAAGCACTACATGTAGCCACATCACCAACCAATACCGTGTGTCATGAAGAGAAGCAGATAAATGTTCTTGAGTTACTACTGATGACAAAGCCATAACATGCGACGGGAGGGACGACTCGAAGGTCGAGAAAGGGAGCGTAAAGAAGCGGATCGAGTCGAGTCTTATTTTGCTTTTTGGTTGGAATTGTGACATGGATTACAAAACAAAAATTGTATGAGTTTAAATGTTATTTTTTTCTTTAAAGTATCTAAAATTGTAATATGTTGGATCTATGTTGAGTAGAGGCTAAGTTTGGTTTGGTTTGGTAATGATTTATCATATGAAGCTGTGAGCTAAATATTTCATACATTTTTCCCAAAGTTTGTAATATGGACCACAAATGATGCTATATTTACTTAGCATTTCTTTTAAAGAAAGTAAACCTAATTAAGAAAAGAAGAAATTGGACCTACTCTTTCCTTCAAATGGCCTACCACACATCATAGTATTGGAGCGGACCATTTACCATGTATGAGTATCATGCATTTTTGAATATTTTTTGAATGTCTTATGTCTGCTTCAATATGTTATCATGCGTTTACTAAGGCATGTCTTGTGCGAGTTATAGTCTGATCTGGCAAAGTATGAACATGCATATTGTATATAAGTTTTCATGTATTTTAGACAGCACATCAAACATTAGTTGGAAATATCATAGAACCATAATCCTAGCAATTATTTTATTTTATTTCCCAGTCTATTTACATTGTCAATTTGTACTACTGATTACATCAAACACTACTTAAGTTTCTATTTTAAACAAGTTGCGTTGCAAGACCACCTCAATTTGCGTGTGGCTGCCTATTCTTATTCTTACTATCTTATCTAAGTTTCTTAAAGCAAAGCCACCTTTGTGTTATGCTATTTGCAATGAATTTATTAATATACATAATATTACAATTGGCCATCATCTATTGCTTTTTAAGTAAAAAATTTTAATTGAAAGCCGTGTTAATGTGCATGAACTTGGTGATGCAGAAGGAGTTTGTGAATGATTAAAGTAAGCTGCAAAGTGCATATTCTAAAGATAGTGTTCTTTAAGTCCATATGTAGAGTAATTTGTTATAATTTTCATCATATAAAATTTGTCTAAACAATGGGGGGGAATATGATCTAAATTTGTCTAAATTTTTTGGGGGATACTAAATATTGGTGGGACTAAAATTTGCAGGGAACTAGACAAATAATGTGTAAACTAAATTCTACGGGGGAACTAAAAATTTTAAATTTTTACGGGCAACTAAATTTTCTTGGGGGAACTAAATTTTGGGAGAACTATGATATTAAGGGGACCTAATAATTATTACGCTTTAATTATTGTTGTTGTTTAAAATTAGGGGGTTTGTTATAAATAGGGCCCAATGGGCCTATTGGGTATCCACCCACATTGAATAATATATATATATATATATATATATATATATATATATATATGAGGATAGGGGTTTCCTAGCCCTCAACCCTTCATAACACGTTATCAGCACGACGGCTCATGGAAAAGGTAACGACTCGTGAGAGGAAGGTGGCCCGCGAAAGCTTCGACGATTTTTTTTCTCGCGACACAACGCTTCGCGAGACGATGCGGATTTTTTCGGGTGTCCTACATCGAAGGTCGCTAGATCTAGAGGACAGATCTAGAGTTAATCACACAAAAACTCGATCTAAACCTATTTTTCGTAGAATATGTTTAGATCTGCTAACTCTTGGACCAAAATCGATGTTTTAAACAATAAAAATCAAATTGTTATGATGAGAACATTGATTTCAATAATAAAAATTAAATTTTTACTTCAAAATTTTTTATTTAAAAAATGTGTTTTTATATTGGATCTGTGTTTTTCCCATCACTGCCATCAAAATCCCCATCGTCACCGCCACTTCGCCATCAAAATCCCCATCGTCATCGCCGCTACGTTAAATGGCGATCAAGGGGGGCCTGTCGTCCCCCTCACGGAGATCAGGGGGGCCTGCTGCCCCCACTCATAGCAATCAAAGGGGGGCCTGCTGCCCCCCTCACGGCGATTAGGGGGGCCTGCCACCCAAGGGGGGCCTGCTGCCCCCCTCACGGCGATTAGGGGGGCCTGCCACCCCTCCTCATGGCGACTACAGAGTGGGGGGGGGCAGCCCCCCAAGCCGTCGATCGCAGAACCAGAGGGGCCGGCAACCCCCACTCACGGTGACTTCACGGGTGGGCCGGCAGCCCCCCCCACCCCCAACCATCCCAAAACCATTACCACTTTCGTTGAAAACTGACGTTTTTCGTGGAAAATGGCCCCAAAGGCCAAAACCCTAAAACGGTAATTTCTGCAACCTCGTAGGACGAAAACGTGCACTTGCACAATTTTCGCGGCTCTGACGGCCGATGACACATGAAAAACATAACACACCCTAATTAGGGTTTTGGGGACAAATTGTTGAACACCGAAATTTTTGGGACACAGCATAAATTTTTTTAATCCAATATTCACCTTCATTTTGGTCCATACATACCTTTAATTTAGATTGTTTCAAGCATGTTAATTATATACGATATATTTTTAATGTCAGTAGCATAATTATATATCTGTGATGAAATAATTTAAATACCTGAAGCTTGCTAAATCTTTATGATACATTTTTCTTTAATGCATGTTGCATAACTACATGCCTGCGATGAAACTATATATGCCTGCTACATTTTCTATGTTCTGTGTTTACAGCATATATATTTCAATTCATGTTAACTGAGTATGCATTTTTAGTTCACTTGCTTGATATTGTTTGCATGGATAATTTAGTTTCTTTCAACTATTTTATTGAGCATACCTTTTTTAGCTTACAAGCTTTATACTATGTGCATGATAAATCATTAAATATTAGATATTGCACACTTATATGCTCATAACATGCTTATGCTCATGCTCAAGATATGACAATGTTTTATGACAACAAACCAATCATAATTTCAAAAAGCCTAAACATCATATCCACTTTGAAAAATTGAACATGAAGTACAAATCAAATCAAAAGTCAACACCCTTTTACTCAAATAAAATAAAATTTACCAAATACGATGGATTATGTGAAAACCATTTATGCGATCTTTTTAGAGATACACATTTTGCGGTAAATAGATCTCTAAGATCTATGGTTTATATAAACCAATATTGACACCAGCAATTGTTATAACATCGCTAAACTCTTTTAGAGTAATATCACTTTAAAAGGTATGATTCTTGAATCTAGCCTTAATTTTAAGCGTACGCCCGAAGTCGTGACTTAATAGATAAGTGAGAAATTATAAATTTCGTAACCACGTATTTGTTTCCCCTTGAGCATGATTCTCAATCCACATAATACTTGAATGACTCAATAAAAATGGCATGTAGACCATACTTGAGCATTCAAATAGACTTTTAAAAGTCTCTCATAAATTATAAAAGTGAAAATATAGAAACTAACTCATTTCCCTTGTATATGTCTACTTAGTAAGACTAATATTCATTCTTCCTTATAAATAACAAAAAGGAAGACTGAAAACAGAGGAAGTCCTGACATAAAATGAGAAAGGGAAGATATGATATACCTCGACATGGAGTAAGCAATGGCAAACCAATATCAGACCAAAAGTTCTGATAAGACCCATAATATTTTTGCAACATGAATGTGCATTAACTTATGCCATATAAAAATATATACATATCCAGTCTAAACGACTAAAGTCAATTGGCCTTATGTATATTTAGCTACTCCCCGAGGACAAATATACTTTGAAAACAAATTTAATCTATTTTCATAGCATACGTCTTAATGAGCATAATTGTAAACGTATGCTTTCAAAAGCATTTAACCCTAATGATAGTCAAAAAGATCTATTTGGGACGTCTGAAATTGAGGATCAGGAATAGCAAACCTGAATACTCCTAAAAATAAAACGAGGATGCCATGAACTCTTAAAAATCAATAAAAGAAACTTACCAAGTTTCGATGGATATTCGCCAAAATGAAATCCCTAATGACTCAAGAAATCAATGAAGCTTGAAGCTTTGTCCCACTATGATCCGTGTACTCATCAATATAAAGATGAGATCCTTCACATTTAAAACACAGTTCACCAATTACCGGACAAAATTGACTTAAGCATTTTAATGGACTTTCAAAAGTCCCACAAATTTGAAAAGAGAAATTAATTTGAAACACCAGAATTGTCTAGAATCATCCAACTATTAACTTTGGAACGATATAATATGTCACCCTGAATTGATGATACAAAACATCATGAACCAATCTTATAAATCTGAAGAACCCGAAGATTCTTCAAAAGGGTGAAGCTTCCATTGTCCCATTCAAAAGCAAAAAATGATTACGAGATCATCTCCATTCACGTGGAAATTGACTCTCATGACTTCCTCAAAATAATTTAAGATGATATATTTACTATCATCATTAAAATAAGCAAAAAATGTACCTAAGAACGTGCGCAGGCAGAATTACCGGCGCAAGCCCCCTCTGTTCGGTGTTTTAAAGTATTTTTTTTAAATTTTTTAAGTAGGTATATATACTTGTTATGTAGCTCCCCACAAAATTTCAGGTCAATCCAACATCGTTTGAGCCTCCGTTCATCGATTTCAAAAACATTGCGCAAAACTGCCCAGAATTCTGGACAGTTTTGCACAATGTTTTTGAAATCAATGAACGGAGGCTCAAACAGTGTTGGATTGACCTAAAATTTTGTGGAGAGCTACATAACAAGTATATCTACCTACTGCAAAAAAATTCAATAAAAATACTTACAAAAACCGAACAGAGGGGGCATGCGCAGGTAATTCTGCCTGCGCACGTTCTCAGGCACATTTCCCTCTTAAAATAATAAGACCTTTAGGTCTCTTGTGAGTATTTGAGGGATAAAAGTGGACTTAGCCACTCCTTACATAGGGATGAT
Organism: Scilla litardierei; assembly: GCA_030789695.1. Classification (NCBI taxonomy): domain Eukaryota; kingdom Viridiplantae; phylum Streptophyta; class Magnoliopsida; order Asparagales; family Asparagaceae; genus Scilla; species Scilla litardierei. Next base: position 228,864,662 of record CM061141.1, on the reverse strand, counting down.
GATGTACTTTAGAATAATCATCGATATATCCTCTAAAAATGTTCATTATCAAACCTATTATCCAACCACAGTTCAATTTTTATCAACATATAGGACACATTAATAAATGGCGGGAGCATTGGATAACACTGGGAAATCAAATAGTATTTACAACCGGAATAATGTCGAACACCCTGAAGTTTGTGTTCACACCCAAAAATGGGTTATATAAATAAATCATTAAAATGATTTAAACGCAATGCTTATCCATTAAAAATCTTGTTGTGTGTGACTACATGGGGACATGCAATTAAAATGCAAACCATCAAAACGCCTTCTTATAACCTATTTATATGAGCCTGATCACCTCATATAAACAGTTTCTAAGAACCTCTAACGGGAGAAGCGTTTAGTGCACATCATACAAATTGTGCCATGATGTGTACACATTCTCATATCACCACTAAAACCCATCAAAATGCACTCTAAATAGGTGAAGCATTTAAAATCACTTCGCATAAGATGTACATTGATGGGCCCTCATTTAAAGATTCGATAACGAAGATGAGATCCTGAAGATCATTCACATTTAGATATCTTTAATTTCCCAATATTAAGTTCAACAGAAATAGTATAATCATCCATAAGCCTGCAGCTCAATTGACCATTTCAAAAATTAATACCTACTATCGGATTGTCATGAATTATGATGAGATCCTGAAGATCTACTTATGAAACTGTTAAACAGTTATCATACATAGTTACTGACAATATAAATATTGTCAAATTTGTAAGGATCGCCTTACCCTTGCAATACTAACAGCACACACTAGAGGGGGATGAATAGTGTAATGGCAATAAAATTGTCCAATTAAAATTAAACTTGTAAATGCGGAATTATAAATGCAAGAGGAAATAATTGACACAATCAATCCAAACGCAAACACAAGGAATTACCCTGGTTCCCCAAACTTGGGTACATCCAGCCACACCAATATCCACTATAATCCCACACAGAGAAGTGAATACAAATCTCACAAGGAGATACCCCACAAAGAGTATTTATGCCCTACACAAGGACCCAACCAACCCTACATAAGGGTCAAGACTCCCACACAGAGAATCACTAACTCCCACTCAGAGAATTAGGGTTAGCTCTACACTAAACTCCCACAAAGAGAGTTACTCCCACAAAGAGCGTTATTCCCACAAAGAGAATATCCTAATCCCACAAAGAGATAACCTCCCACAAAGAGAGAAAGACTAATTCCCACAAAGAGAATTAGAGACAACAAAATCACCAAGTAAAGTAAAAACTCTTACCTATGCCTTGAGATGCTTACTCATGAATGGATGCAAGGCATGGAAGAGGATCTCCAAGTGTTGAGATATGCTTGAGAGCACTTGGATGAATTCCCTTGAGCTGGACTTCAATGCATGAAGAAGAATGAGAGCTCTTTGAGAGGGAATTAAGGGAGTTTGCGAGTGTCTTATAGATCTCTTGAGATAATCAATAGCATCAAGAAGCATAGGAGATGGCAACCCACTCATTTATATACGAACCCTATATCAAACCCCAAAACCCAAGAAAACAGCCAAAGAATCAATTCTGCACGGCTAGAAACTGGGCGAAAACGACAGGAACAGTCGACTGATGATCAAAAGACAGTCGACTGATCAACGGCTAGAAAATATCCAACGGCTATAATCTGAGCCAGGACAGTCGACTGATGAAGACAGTACAGTCGACTGAGAACAGGACAGGCGCATGTAAATCCTTCAGCAGGCGACTGCTGCAGGGGATGGAATAAAACAGAGAGCTGCACTCTTTCTCCAGTTAAGCACACAGGCGACTGATGTCAATAATACAGTCGACTGTCTATTAGTCAGGCGACTGTAAAACCTTAATCAGTCGTCTGCTGAATAAGATGGAGAAAAGACAGAGAGATGCAGAGATTGCACTTATGCTACTCAGGCGACTGATGACCAATCTACAGGCGACTGTAAATATACAGGCGACTGTAAACGGACCAGTAGTCGACTGTGCGTAAAGCTCAAGTTTGAGTCAATTGAAATATTGACTTGAGCTGTGCATATCAGGCGACTGTAGAAGGATCTACAGGCGACTGGAAATCACCCAGTCGACTGTGTTTCCTTCATCAGGCGACTGATGGAAAGCCAGAGACTCCAAATGAGTCTTTGGACAGAGTGAACCTATTGGGTTGGATTCTATGATAATCCTAAGGCTCACTAAGATGGTTAAATGCATATGCATGAATGAGTAAACCATCTAACAAGGCATTACATTAATCCTAGACTCAAAAGAGAGATAAATCAATAAAGTAAATTACATGGATTACAATGCTTTCCTTAGAGTCTAAGACTTCAATCTTGATGCCTTGATTGCTCTCCATCATCTCCAAGCTTTGGCACTCCTTGAGTCCAAGCTTTGGTCCTTCTTCACAAGATGTCCATCTTACACCAAGTGATTAGTCTCCAAGAAAGATATTCTTGAAATAAAACTGAGAGAATAAAACATGAGAGTCATTAGCAACAACATAATGTTGTGATCATCATCAAAATAAGATTGGTATGAAACACAAATACTCAACATTCTCCCCCTTTTTGATGATGACACACATTATGTAAAATACAAATAATTAAAGCACAATTCTAATGAGCTCCCGCTACTTATATGCACCAATTAAACAATGAGATACACAATAGTAAATACTCATTATACCAAATAATATTATGGTGACATATACTATATAAGGATTACATAAACCAATTGAAATAGACAATATTATGCAAACATCAAAGGGTTATCTAATCCCATATATCGATCCCCATAGATATATCTCTCCCCATATGCATAAGTATATAACTCTCCCATATAAAGTTACATAATGCATATATCTCTCCCCCTTGACATCGTCAAAACGGTGGACATCAAATATATCCCCCTTTGTCATCTTCACTAAGATGTGCGAATATGCAAGAAAAGAAAGAGATGTATGATACCAAATTGAAAAATTTAGTTGGTATCAATTCACTATCCCATGCTCCCCCTAGATCATAGAAATGATCAACTCTTGACTTCTAGGATCTAACACCAATATTGGAGCCATGTGCCTAAAAATGTATCAAAGCAATTGATATGGAAAAATCAAGCTTCAATGATACAAAAAGATATTTCCAAAACAAATTTAACAAGAAACAAGTTGGCAATATACAAGAGGTTTGGTTTGAGACCAAAAATAACCAATTGTAAATAATGATCTCAAACTACCTCCGAAATGAGAGTCAAAATATTTTTTAAAATATTTTAAACATATAACATATTAACTCCCCTATTAACATACACATGGATCAAAAGTGCATGCATGTCAATAAAATCCTCAAGATTCCCATTTTCATGAAAAATACATACATTTGAAAGTATTTTCAAAAACATGAAACACACACACAACCAATGGGTATGCAAAAATATAACATTAAGCACAATACCCATGCAATATGCAAATGTGTAAGGGGAACCTAAACATTTGGGAACCAAACCCAAGAGGAGTTTGATTTCCTAACGTAATCACACGAGGTGATCACATCCCTAACTAGAGAGTTGATGTAACTATCCCTCTATTGCACACTAACCTTAGTGGGAATCCATAATCTCAAGGATTTCCTAGGCAATGGTTTTGCCTTTGCAAGAGGGATGGATGTGGCATGCGTAGGTGTAGAAACGAATTTCTTAGCATGCAAAGAATGAGGATTTTGCTTCTTAACAAAAAATGAAGATTTTTCATTCTTCCTCATTACCTCGTGATCTACATGCTTCTTGTTGATGTTTTTGTTGTACAAGAAAGCATGGTGATTCTTCTTAGGTGCTTTAGCAATATTTATTGTATTTGCACCATAAGAGGAATTAGAGGTGGGTTTGGGTACCACATTTTGAATATACCCCAAACATCCTCTATGATTTGCCGGATGTTGTTTTTCCAACAAATCGTGGAGTGAATCCCTAGAATACACAAAACTTATGAGCTTACGGGATTCCTCTTCAGATTTCAACGTAAGTTGTTGAATGTGAGAATCTAAGCTAAGGTTTTGAGCAACAAGATTTTCATTAGTTAAACTCAATTCCTTAACTTGAGAGAGAAGTGTGTTTCTCTCACTAGTGTCATAAGCATGCATTTCATCATGAATATATACACTAGACGATTCTAAATCATGCACCCTACTCATAGCATTATCAAGTTTAGCTTTCATTTTATCATATGAGTCGATGCACTTACTTGCCAAATTGGAGGCCACATTTAGGCGGTATTCGACTTCCTCATAGGATGGCTTTTCCTCCTCAGCTTCCTCATCACTTTCCTCCTCGACTTCCTCATCGCTTTCCTCCTTGCTTGAGCTTGACGAAGACTCTTCCCCATTAACCATAAAGCAACTTTCTTCTTTGGAGTTGAGCCATGCTTCTTTCTCTTTATTGCTTGAGTTAGAAGAAGTTGATGAAGAATCATCAAAAGCAACGAAACACCTGTGATCGTGCTCCTTGTCATCCTCTTCTTCATCATTTGATGTGTCCACATCGGAATCATCAAATGTGCCAATAAGTCCCTTCTTTTGATTCTTGACCTCGGACATGGCTTTCCAAAATTTCTTCCCTTTACCCTTACATGTATCTTTGGTGGGTTTGGAAGGACATTCAGTAGCAAGATGACCGTTTCCTCCACAATTGAGACAAATAAGCTTGTTAGACTGGGAGGCAAACTTTGACGAAGATATACCTTGTTTGTCCTTAAGGAATGCCTCAAAATTCTTAAATTTCTTGGCAAGCTCAATGTCGTCATCGTCGCTAACATCATCTTCATCAACATCTTCACTCGGAGTTTCCCGTTGGAAGTTCTTTCTCCACTTGAATGACTCCTTCTCAACATGGAGTGCAACCCACTTTTTCATCTCGGGCTTAATTGGTTGAATCTCTTCCTTATGTTGAAGTAACACTTCATGAGAGATCTCCAATGTATGCCAAATTCCGTTGGCCGATTTCCACATGGAGATTCGGTCGAACTCATCCGGAGTGAGGGCACAATGGAGTACACACATAGCCCTGGCATTGACTCTGATCAAGTCCTTCTCCGCTTTAGTTCTCAAGGCCACGGGTGAAGTAGGTTCCTCGAATGGCAACTCCGTGATGTCCTAAAGGTCGTGACCCTTCACGTAAACCATCATCCTAATCTTCCAACTTGGATAGTTTGTTCCGTTGAAGAGCGGGGGTCAGACGGTTTAATGACCTTCTTCATGAGGCGCGGATGTTGCGTTGAATGCCATTGTTGCAGTATGCTTTAACCTCGCTCTGATACCAATTGTAAGGATCGCCTTACCCTTGCAATACTAACAACACATACTAGAGGGGGTGGGGGGTGAATAGTGTAAGGACAATAAAATTGTCCAATTAAAATTAAACTTGCAAATGCGGAATTATAAATGCAAGATGAAATAATTGACACAATCAATCCAAACGCAAACACAAGGAATTACCCTGGTTCCCCAAACTTGGGTACATCCAGCCATACCAATATCCACTATAATCCCACACAGAGAAGTGAATACAAATCTCACAAGGAGATACCCCACAAAGAGGATTTATGCCCTACACAAGGACCCAACCAACCCTACACAAGGGTCAAGACTCCCACACAGAGAATCACTAACTCCCACTCAGAGAATTAGGGTTAGCCCTACACTAAACTCCCACAAAGAGAGTTACTCCCACAAAGAGAGTTATTCCCACAAAGAGAATATCCTAATCCCACAAAGAGATAACCTCCCACAAAGAGAGAAAGACTAATTCCCATAAAGAGAATTAGAGACAACAAAATCACCAAGTAAAGTAAAAACTCTTACCTATGCCTTGAGATGCTTACTCATGAATGGATGCAAGGCATGGAAGAGGATCTCCAAGTGTTGAGATATGCTTGAGAGCACTTGGATGAATTCCCTTGAGCTGGACTTCAATGCATGAAGAAGAATGAGAGCTCTTTGAGAGGGAATTGAGGGAGTTTGTGTAGGATCCCATCATGCGATGATAGAGGATCGAAAGAGAGGAGACTTACGTAAGCGTATGCTTCGCTATAGTCTCTGAACTATGCCCTTGGATTCGCCACAACAGTCGGTACTTTGTCATAGAGGATCAAAGCAGCGTTTCACCGTCTAAATCTCTATTTGGAAGAAGAACTTAATGGAAGGGAGAAGAGGAAAATAAGTTGCCTTATGCAAACTTATGGCATGAAGGATTAGCCATAAAAGCCTTACCCTTGGGTCCTATTTATAGGCCTTGGGGGTAGTTATTGTAGGAAATAACTACTTATAAGCTTATTAGCAATATTCCTTATCCTCTTCCTTATGCACTTATCAAGTGCCTTTATGCACTTATAAAGTGACTTTTTCCACTTATCGAGTGGTCCTTTTCACACATGAAAAGGTTTCCTTCGTACATGCTTTCATGCATGCGACATCTGAGGTCCATAGACCCTCATACATCCCCTCATGGGTGTATACATGTCGTCCATATACAATATCTCCCACTCACACTTGAGGGGATTGTAAGGAAACATCTTTTCCTTTAGTTCTTCTGTTTATCATACTGAGAAATAGACCGTGTGACCGTCATGCGCATAGAGTCCGCTGTTGTGCACTTGTTAGAGATACACAACACTCATTGGGGTGCAAAGTTGAATAGATCAATGCATGTTTTACCCCAGATTATTTCTTCACATTTCTTTTACTTTATATTCAACAATTGAATCCCATCTGGATTACAATAGGCTGGCCAGCTTTGAATCTCTAAAGTCCAAATGTGAATATAAAATTAATCTTCCTCTTCTTGCGATCCTTTCGATCTTGACTTGACTCGCTTTTCTAACATGCCCCGCCGGACCGAATTGATCATAGTCCATAAGCAACATGCTAAGACAGCGATCACCTAGTCAAATCTAAAGGAACCAATTAGAGTCCATAAGGGTAGGAAGTTAAGACCCATGTGGTCTTTGGGTCTCACATAATAGTAAACACAATTACTATTCTAACCCAATGGTCAAATGCATACGTAGTATGAATACGTATTACAACATCACTCCTTTTCCAGGGAGCGTATGTCTTAATGATGTTGTAAGGATGATGATCAGACACCACAATGTCTGACTTTGAGTCCCTTTTATTACTCATTAATTTCCTGGACACACATTCTGTATAAGACAGATAAGATTTCAAAAATCCTTTTTAGATCTTTTGTAAGCATCCATATGATGCAGATCTTTCATACGACCATTTTTTTTAAGTCATGACTCTAAATCATCTGTCTGATGATTTTGATTTTAAACAGGTCTCATCTTTATCTTATCCGTCTGATAGAATAAAGGCGGTTGCTCATGTGAGAGAGCCAACCTCAATCTGTCCGACATACTAGAAAATATAGCTGAGTTTAAAAGAAATGTACACAAACATTTTCAAGAAACTCATATGCAATGTCGAAAAGAACTTATTCTTTTATTAAATTTGATCTTTCATAGACATGGGAATATACATTGATACAACTCAGCTCTTACGCAATCCTTGAGATGATAAGTGTTTATAAAACACATCTCTGGGGATCGCCTTCGTAAGAGGATCCGCTATCATCTCATACGTAGATATGTACCTAATGTCTACTTTCTTGTTCTTATCATAGTCTTTTGCAAATTTGTAGCGGATATCAATGTGTTTGGTCTTACAATGGAATTTTGGATCTTTGACATAGGCTATAGATGCTTGACTGTCACTGTATATTGGTACAACACCTGAGTCACTTGCATCAATTAGCTTGTCTAAGAACCTCCTAAGCCAAACAGCTTCTTGGACAGCCATGCTAAATGCTACAAATTCGGCTTCCATAGTTGAAAGTGCGATGCAGGATTGCTTCTTGCTACTCCAGGATATTGCACCAGATCCGAGTAGAAAAACATGTCCTCAGGTCGATCGTCGCTCATCGAGATCACCCGCCCAATCAGCATCAGTGTAGCCTTCGAGCCTCAAGGCATCTCCTTGATAGCATAAAGCATATTCCGCAGTCCCTTTAAGATACCGCATTATCCTCTTAACCGCTTTCCAGTGTGTTTGCCCTGGATTGGATTGGTAACGACTTACCATTCCAACGGCAAAACAGATGTCCGGTCTTGTACACATCATAGCGTACATGTGACTACCAACTGCACTGGAATATGGAACTTTTTCCATAATTTCCTTTTCTTTTTGGTTCTTTGGACACATTTTCAGACATAAATTATCGCATTTGCTTATAGGAGTATCAATGGACTTACAGTCATGCATATTAAAACGTTCTAGAACCTTCTTTATATAAGTCTCTTGCGAAAGAGAAAGAAGTTTCTTCGAACGATTCCTTGAAATCTTAACTCCAAGGATATATGCGGCTTCTCCCATGTCTTTCATCTCAAAAACTGATGAAAGCCAAGCCTTGATATCCATCACAAAGCCCTTGTCATTTTCGGCTATTAAAATGTCATCTACATATAGAGACATAATAACATACTTGCTTTTGATCCTCTTGATATATACACAGTTATCTTCATCAAGCATGGTAAAACCATTTGATAAGACAACTTATTGAAATCGTATATACCATTGCCTCGAGGATTGTTTAAGACCATATATGGACTTTTGAAGTTTACAACCCTTATGTTCGTTTCCTTCTTTTACAAACCCTGTTGGTTGTTCCATATAGATCTCCTCATCCAATTCTCCATTAAGAAAGGCAGTCTTTACATCCATTTGATGTAATTCGAGGTCTAAGCAAGCTACCAAAGCCAGAATCAAGCGAATCGAGGTAAAACGAACAACAGGTGAGAAGGTCTCTTCGTAGTCTATCCCTTCCTGTTACGTAAAACCTTTCGCGACAAGGCGAGCTTTATATCTGTCTATAGAGCCATCAGCCTTATGCTTGATCTTAAGAAACCATTTATTCCCAATAGCTCTACGTCCTCTGGGTAAGTCAACCAAGTCCCAGACTCGGTTAATTTTCATGGATTCTAATTCCTCCTTCATCGCTTCCATCCATTTGTCTTTTGCAGGGCATGATACGGCCTGTTTGAAAGTAGCAGGTTCGTCATCATCTTGTAGTAAAGTCACGAAGGTTTGTGGGAATTCATCCTCAAATCTTAGAGGAGCTAACCTTGTACGACTACTACGTCACATTTGAGATTCTTCAAGTCCTTGTTGACTCGAAGTTGGATCAATTCTAATATTACTCCCACTTGGAATTTGATTAGAATTGCTCCCACTTGGATCATTATTACTATATGGAATAGGATTCACATCATTCATATCATCCATTGGTGAAGGTAGAAATGTATTTTCGTCTTCACCAAGAATTCTCCCACTCGAATGAGGTAATCCTTCTTGATCATTAATCTCAAATAGAGATAAGTCCTGACTTATCTCGCCCTGTCTTGGAAACTAGTTTTTCAAGAAAGTGACATCCCTCGACTCAAATTCAATTAGACCTCCATTGTCTTCCTGACCAATGAAAACATAACCTTTGGAGTTTTCTGCGTATCGTATAAAGATACATTTCCTCCCCCTTGGCCCAAGTTTGCCATACTTATGGGAGGAAATATGTTCATAGGATGCACACCCCCAAGGTTTTAAAATGCTTAAGTCAGGAGACCTTTGGTTCCACAACTCATAAGGAGTGGAGCTAACTGATTTCGAGGGTACGCGGTTCAAGATGAAAGCAGCCGTCAATAATGCATCACCCCAAAAAGTGATTGGCAAGTTAGCTTGCGCCATCATTGAACGGACCATTTCCATTAAAGTCCTATTTCTCCTTTCAGCAACACCATTTTGTTGCGGAGTATAATGCATAGTTATTTGATGAACTATGCCCTTTTCATCACAAAGTTTCTTAAAACTTGCTGATTGATATTCACCGCCTCTATCGGTTCGCAAGACCATAATCTTGCGATCTAATTGATTTTCCACTAAACTCATATAGTTTTTACATCAGGTTAATGCTTCACTTTTGTGGGATATCAAATAGATATGTCCGAATCGGGTGAAGTCATCAATAAAAGTGATGAAGTAGGACTTCCCGCGTCTTGTCTTGACATTCATCGGACCACATATGTCCGAATGGATGAGCTGTAATGGAACCTCGGCCCTTGTGCCGGTTCCAAATGGCTTGCGACAAGATTTCCCTACATGGCAATGTTCGCAAGTCGACATTTCGACCTTTGAAACATTAGATAGAAGGCCACGTTTGGCAAGTCTATTCATACGTGTTGGTCCAATGTGACCAAGCCTTGCGTGCCAACAAATTACATCTGACTCATAAATCGAAGAATTTGTAACAAGGAAATTTTCATTAAAATTGGAGGAATCGTACATTGTATTCAATACAATGAATCCTTTAAAAACATACCCAGAACCAATTACAGAATTATTACAAGACAAATCCACATTACAATTATGAATGAACCAACTATAACTAAGACCCATTAAGACGACCACAGATATTATATTCCTTCGAATATCCGGAGCAAAGAGAACATCATGAAGTAAGATAGTGCGGCCGTTGTCCAAGACGAGCTTGCACGTCCCAACGCCTTTCACTTCAACAGGTGTGTTGTTTCCTACATATATCCACTTCGTTCCTTGGGGTATCCGGTGATACTCCACGAAGGACCGTCTGTCCCTTGCTATGTGGTCGGTGGCACATGAATCAATTATCCAAAAAGGATTAGATTCTACAAGAAATATTGAACTATAAACACATATGTAACTAGTATTATTACAAGTTACCTTGTCACCTCCATCCGCACATGAGCGGGCAAAGTGACCTAACTTGTTGCACTTGAAGCACTTGATCTTTTTCAAGTCTTTCTTCTTGTGCCATTTCTTGTTCCCACCCTTTTGTTTGGGTTTCTTGGTAGACACTGGTTGCTTTTTATACACATGAGCAAATTTCGAGTGATGTTTACGTTTCTTTCCCCCATGTGAGGAACTAGCAACCATGTGCACTTCTGTGCTTGGCTTGGCGGCCGCAAGCCGCTCTTCCTCTAACTCGAGGTGCTTAGAAACATCGTTGAAGTTCTTGATGCTATCATTATGAGTGAGATGCATCTTCATGTTGTCCCATTCGATTGGTAGGGAACGTATGACTGCTTGGATTTGTTGCTCATCAGTGATCATATGACCTGCATCCTTTAACTCTGAAATTAGATTCGCCATGTGTCACAGATGCATTCCCATTGAATGATCTGGACGTTTTTTGTACGAATCAAATTTTATAGTTAAAGAGGGAAGTTTGGTCACCGAGGTGCCACCAAACTTCTCCTCTAGCTTGGACCATATGTCCATAGCTAGGTCATATTCTCGGAAGATTTGCATTATGTCGTCGGCCATACTTGACAACAACGTAATGCGAGCAATTTTGTTCTTCCGAGACCAAGCATCGAAAGCTTCCTTGTCTCTTCTGTGTTGGGCCGTAGTGCCTAACTCAGGTTCAATCATTATCTTCTTCAGAGTTTCGAGCACATCTTGCTCCTCTAGAACATATTGTATCTTCATGGACCATAGTTTGTAATTATCGCCGTTGAGTTTTTCACCTTTGTTCAACTCAGCGACGATGTTCTTAGTAGCGGAAGACATTTTAGTTTTAAAATGCTACAAAAGACATTAAAAAAAGGTTCGATCAAAAACATTGCATAAATTTTTCATTTGATAAGTTACTTTCGAAAAATATTGAAGATGTTGTTCTAGAATCGGAAAGGTCATTACGATCCCAATCACCATCTAGAACAACTTTCAATATTTCCCCATCACTTATCAAACAATAGTACTCTTATAGTACTTGCAACGGAAAAGCGTTTTTGAAAAACGTATTTTGCAAATGTATTTTGCAGCGGGAGGTAGTGGCCTGCCCCGGCCATTGCCGGGGTCGAACCGTGGCCATGCCAAGGCCGGATTCTCCCCTCCCGTAGGGATCCAGGCTCTCCCCCCTTACAAGGGGATTTGCCGCAGGTAACTGCTGCCGGCCGGCCATGCAGGCCACCCCCTCCCCCCTTTGGGGTCGAGGCCAGGGCTCTTCGGCCTGGCCCTGGCCTCGGCCACGGCTGCTTGGTCTGGCCCTGGCCTCGGCCAGGGCCGGCCTCGGCCTGGCCCTGGTCGAGGCCAGGGCTCCCCTTGGCCATGGCCCTAGCCACGGCCAGGGCCGGCCACTGCCAAGGGCCGGCCTGGCCCTGGCCCTAGCCACGGCCAGGGCCGGCCAGGGCCTGTCCCTTGTTGGATGTGGGCGACGTGAATACACCCATGAGGGGATGTATGAGGGTATACGGACCTCAGATGTCGCGAGTACGAAAGCGCGCACGAAGGGAACCTTTTCTCATGTGAAAAGGACCACTCGATAAGTGGAAAAAGTCACTTTATAAGTGCATAAAGGCACTTGATAAGTGAATGAAGAAGAGGATAAGTAAATGTGCTAATATAGGCTAATAAGCTTATATTTAGTTATTTTCTACAATAACTACCCCTAAAGCCTATAAATAGGACCCAGGGGTAAGGCATTTAGACTAATCTTACCATGCCATAAGTTTGCATAAGGCAACTTGTGTTCTTCTTCTCTCTTCCATTAAAATCCTCTTCTAAATAGAGATTTAGGCGGTGAAACGCTGCTTCGATCCTCTGTGACGAAGTACTGACCGTTGTGGCGAATCCAAGGGAGAAGTTCAGAGATTACGGTGCCGCGTACGCAAGCGTAAGTCTCTCCTCTTCATTCGATCCTAACATCGTTGTTTTGACAGGATCCTTCATTGGTATCAGAGCCATACGGGTTCGCCCCGGTCTAACCATCGCCCCGGTCTAACCGATGAACGAGGCATTGTCTTTTTTGCGAATGAGTTTCCTACCATTATGGATATGGTAGGAGCGCATCGTGACGGAGAGAATCGCAGCAGTTGTTATTTTCACGTTAGGGTCTTCTGTCATTACAGATATGGCAGGAACTCTCCGTGACGGGAAGAACTGAGCGTTCATCTCGCCAAACTCGCACTCTTCATGGATGCTGAGTCTACATTCAATAGGGAATGTGAACTCTCTTCATGTGGAGCGTGAAGTTTGTGACCTTGAAAGTGTGTTATTTTTTCATTTTGGCATATGGCCATTAAAGTATAACTACTTTCTTGACGAACGGGTGTCTCATCGGAGAAGAAGATGGCAGTTGCAAATTCTCATCGGAGAAGAAGATTCCTTTGGTGCATGATCGCTATGGCCATATGGGCCATGGAGGCTATGCATCCCCCCTCCCCATGCGGAGGGGGTTGGCTACGGCCAATAACAACCATGGCCACCCCTCCGGTGGGGGTGTGCGGCCAACCCCATGCAAGGGGGAGGCCGGCCATGGCCAGGTCATGGCCGGCCCTGGCCGTGGCCAGGCCAGGGCCTGGCCGGCCCTGGCCGGGGGCCAGGGCCCTGCCGGCCCTGGCCTCAGCCAGGGCCACGGCCAGCCCTGGCAGAGGCCAGTGCCACAGTCATTGCCGGCCCTTGGCCTCGGCCAGGGCCAAGCCCCGGTTGGCCCTGTATTTTGATGGGTGAAGGGGGGGCTTGATGACCGGGAGGGGGTGGCTTGCTTGGCCGGTCTCTACGGAGCCGGCGGTAGTTGTCTGCGGAAAAATTCTCCTGTAGGGGGGAAGCGCCTAGATCCATACAGGAGCCGGCGGCAGTGGCTTGCAGAAAACTCCCCTCAATGGGTGTTCGGCCTTGGCCAAGTTGCGATGTCAACTCTCTCTTCGGAAGGAATAAGAAATCGGCCTTGGCACGGCCATGACACGACCCCGGCAATGGCCGGGGAATTGTCGAAATATTTTGGCTATGTCACCCTGTAATGGGGTGTAGGCCCTGCAAAATACGTTTGAAAAATACGTTTTTCAAAACACTTTTCCGCTGCAAAGTACTATAAGAGTACTGTTATTTGATAAAGTGATGGGGAAATATTGAAAGTTGTTCTAGATGGTGATTGGGATCATAAATGACTTTTCCGATTCTAGAGCAACATCTTCAATATTTTTCAAAAGTAACTTATCAAATATAATAATATCATTCCAAGTGGGATTTTTTCCAAGTGGGAGTGATATTAAACTAGTCTGAAATTTCACATTCGATTGATTCAGTATCTCATTGGATCATGATTCGACCAGTGGTCTTTTGGACTAGTTTGTGGGACACCTTAGCTCAGTCTGGAGGTAGTGAACCATGGACTAGCCATTTCCCTGGTCGGTCCGATGGCCGAGACTAATGAATCATGAAAATGTAACAACATGATAACTATGTATATGAAATTAATGCAATGTTTTTGATCGAACCTTCTTTTCATGTCTTTTGCAGCATTTTAAAGCTAAAATGTCTTCTGCCGCTAAGAATATCGTCGCTGAGTTGAACAAAGGTGAAAAACTCAACGTCGATAATTACAAATTATGGTCCATTAAAATACAGTATGTTCTAGAGGAGCAAGAAGTGCTCGAAACTCTAAAGAACGTAATGATTGAACCCGAGTTGGGCACTACGGCCCAACACAGACGAGACAAGGAAGCTTTTGATGCTTGGTCTCGGAAGAACAAGATAGCTCGCATTACGTTATTATCCAGTATGGCCGATGACATAATGCGCATCTTCCAAGAGCATGACCTAGCCATGGACATATGGTCCAAGCTTGAGGAGAAGTTTGGTGGCACCTCGGTGTCCAAACTTCGTTCTTTAACTATAAGATTTGATTCATACAAGAAACGTCCAGATCATTCCATGGGGAAACATCTGCGACATGTGGCGAATCTAATCTCAGAGTTAAAGGATGCATGTCACGTGCTCACTGATGAGCAACAAATCCAAGCAGTCATACGTTCCCTACCAAATGGGTGGGACCAAATGAAGATGCATCTCACTCATAATGAGAGCATCAAGAACTTCAGCGATGTTTTTAAGCACCTCGAGTTAGAGGAAGAGCGGCTTGCGGCTGCCAAGCCAAGTGCAGAAGTGCACATGGTTGCTAGTTCCTCACACGGGGGAAAGAAACGGAAAAATCGTTCGAAGTTTACTAATGAACGTAATAAGCAACCTGAGTCTACCAAGAAACCCAAACATAATGGTGGGAACAAGAAATGGCACAAGAAGAAAGACTTGAAGAGGATCAAGTGCTTCAAGTGCAACAAGTTAGGTCACTATGCCCGTTCTTGTACGGATGGAGGTGACAAGGTAACTTGTAATACTAGTTACATATGTGTTTCTAGTTCAATATTTCTTGTAGAATCTAATCCATTTTGGATAATTGATTCAGGTGCCACCGACCACATAGTAAGAGACAGACGGTCCTTCGTGGAGTATCACCGGATACCCCAAGGAACGAAGTGGATCTTCGTAGGAAACAACACACATGTTGAAGTGAAAGGCGTTGGGACGTGAAAGCTCGTCTTGGACAATGGCTGCACTATCCTACTTCATGATGTTCTCTTCGCTCCGGATATTCGAAGGAATATTATATATGTGGTCGTGTTAATGGGTCTTGGTTATAGCTGGTTTTTTCATAATTGTAAAGTGGACTTGTCTTGTAATAATACTCTAATTGGTTCTGGGTATGTATTTAAAGGATTTATTGTATTAAATACAATGTATGATTCCTCATTTAATAATGAAAATTTTCTTGTTGCAAATTCATCAAATTATGAATCAGATGTAATTTGTTGGCATGCAAGGCTTGGTCACATTGGACCAACACGAATGGATAGACTTGCCAAATGTGGCCTTCTATCCAATGTTTCAAAGGTTGAAATGTCGACTTGCAAACATTGCCTTGTAGAGAAATCTTGTCGCAAGCCATTTGGAACCGGCACAAGGGCCGAGGTTCCATTACAGCTCATCCATTCGGACATATGTGGTCCGATAAATGTCAAGACAAGACGCGGGAAGTCCTATTTCATCACTTTTATTGATGACTTCACCCGATTCGGTCATATCTATTTGATATCCCACAAAAGTGAAGCATTAACCTGCTTTCAAAACTATATGAGTTGGGTGGAAAATCAATTAGATCGCAAGGTTAAGGTCTTGCGAACCGATAGAGGCGGTGAATACCAATCAAAAAGTTTTAAGGAACTTTGTGATGAAAAAGGCATAGTTCATCAGGTAACTATGCCTTATACTCCGCAACAAAATGGTGTTGCAGAAAGGAGAAATAGGACTTTAATGGAAATGGTCTGTTCAATGATGGCGCAAGCTAACTTGCCAATCACCTTTTGGGGTGATGCATTATTGACGGCCGCTTTCATTTTAAACCGCGTACCCTCGAAATCAGTTAGCTCCACTCCTTACGAGTTGTGGAACCAAAGATCTCCTGACTTAAACATATTGAAACCTTGGGGGTGTGCATCCTATGCACATATTTCCTCCCATAAGTATGGCAAACTTGGGCCACGGGGAAGGAAATGTATCTTTATACGATATGCAGAAAACTCCAAAGGTTATGTTTTCATTGGTCAGGAAGACAATGGAGGTCTAATTGAATTTGAGTCGAGGGATGTCACTTTCTTGGAAAACGAGTTTCCAAGACAGGGCGAGATAAGTCAGGACTTATCTTTATTTGAGATTAATGATCAAGAAGGATTACCTCATTCGAGTGGGAGAATTCTTGGTGAAGACGAAAATACATTTCAACCTTCACCAATGGATGATACGAATGATGCTAATCCTATTCCATACGGGAATAATGATCCAAGTGAGAGCAATTCTAATGACATTCCAAGTGGGAGTGATATTAGAATCGATCTAAATTCGAGTCAACAAGGACTTGAAGAATATCAAATACGACGTAGTAGTCGTACAAGGTTAGCTCCTCTAAGATTTGGGGATGAATTCCCGCAAACCTTTATGACTTTACTATAAGAAGATGACGAGCCTGCTACTTTCAAACAGGCCGTATCATGCCCTGCAAAAGACAAATGGATGGAAGCGATGAAGGAGGAATTAGAATCCATGAAAGTTAACCAAGTCTGGGACTTGGTTGACTTACCCAGAGGACGTAGAGCTATTGGGAACAAATGGGTTCTCAAGATCAAGCATAAGGCTGATGGCTCTATAGACATATATAAAGCTCGCCTTGTCGCGAAAGGTTTTACGCAACATGAAGGGATAGACTACAAAGAGACCTTCTCACCTGTTGTTCGTTTTACCTCGATTCGCTTGATTCTGGCTATGGTAGCTTGCTTAGACCTCGAATTACATCAGATGGATGTAAAGACTGCCTTTCTCAATGGAGAATTGGACGAGGAGATCTATATGAAACAACCAACAGGGTTCGTAAAAGAAGGAAACGAACATAAGGTTTGTAAACTTCGAAAGTCCATATATGGTCTTAAACAATCCTCGAGGCAATGGTATATACGATTTCAAGAAGTTGTCTTATCAAATGGTTTTACCATGCTTGATGAAGATAACTGTGTATATATCAAGAGGATTAAAAGCAAGTATGTTATTATGTCTCTATATGTAGATGACATTTTAATAGCCGGAAATGACAAGGGCTTTGTGATGGATATCAAGGCTTGGCTTTCATCAGTTTTTGAGATGAAAGACATGGGAGAAGCTGCATATATCCTTGGAGTTAAGATTTCAAGGAATCGTTCGAAGAAACTTCTTTCTCTTTCACAAGAGACTTATATAAAGAAGGTTCTAGAACGTTTTAATATGCAGGACTGCAAGTCCATTGATACTCCTATAAGCAAATGCGATAATTTATGTCTGAAATCGTGTCCAAAGAACCAAAAGGAAAAGGAAATTATGGAAAAAGTTCCATATTCCATTGCAGTTGGTAGTCTTATGTACGCTATGATGTGTACAAGACCGGACATCTGTTTTGCCGTTGGAATGGTAAGTCGTTACCAATCCAATCCAGGGCAAATACACTGGAAAGCGGTTAAGAGGATAATGTGGTATCTTAATGGAACTGCGGACTATGCTTTATGCTATCAAGGAGATGCCTTGAGGCTCGAAGGCTACACTGATGCTGATTGGGCGGGTAATCTTGATGAGTGACGATCGACATCAGGATATGTTTTTCTACTCGGATCTGGTGCAATATCCTGGAGTAGCAAGAAACAATCCTGCATCGCACTTTCAACTATGGAAGCCGAGTTTCTAGCATTTAGCATGGCAGTCCAAGAGGCTGTTTGGCTTAGGAAATTCTTAGACAGGCTAATTGATGCAAGTGACTCAGGTGCTGTACCAATACACAGTAACAGTCAAGCATCTATAGCCTATGTCAAAGATCCAAAATTCCATTGTAAGACCAAACACATTGATATCCGCTACAAATTTGCAAAAGACTATGATAAGACCAAGAAGGTAGACATAAGGTACATATCTACACATGAGATGATAGCGGATCCGCTTACGAAGGCGATCCCCAGAGATGTGTTTTACAAACACTTATCATCTCAAGGATTGCGTAAGAGCTGAGTTGTACCAATGTAAATTCCCATGTCTGTAAAAGATCAAATTTAATAAAAGAATAAGTTCTTTTCAACATTGCATATGAGTTTCTAGAAAATGTTTGTGTACATTTTAAAATCTCAGCTATATTTTCTAGTATGTCGGACAGATTGAGGTTGGCTCTCTCACATGAGCAACCGCCTTTATTATATCAGACGGATAAAATAAAGATGCGACCTGTTTAAAGTCAAAATCGTCAGACGGATGATTTAGAGTCATGACTTAAACAAAATGGTCGTATGAAAGATCTGCATCATATGGATGCTTACAAAAGATCTAAGAGGATTCTTAAATCCTATCTGTCTTATGCGGGATGTGGGTCCAGAAGATTATTTGAGTAGTAAAAGGGACTCAAAATCAGACATTGTGGTGTCTGATTATCATCCTTACAACATCATTAAGACATACGCTCCCTGGGAAAGGAGTGATGTTGTAATACGTATTCATACTACGTATGCATTTGACCATTGGGTTAGAATAGTAATTGTGTTTACTATTATGTGAGACCCAAAGACCACATGGGTCTTAACTTCTTACCCTTATGGACTCTAATTGGTTCCTTTAGATTTGACTGGGTGATCGCTATCTTAGCATGTTGCTTATGGACTATGGTAAATTCGGTCCGGCGAGGCATGTTAGAAAAGCGAGTCAAGTCAAGATCGAAAGGATCGCAAGAAGAGGAAGATTAATTTCATATTCACATTTGGACTTTAAATATTCAAAGCTGGCCAGCCAATTGTAATCCAGATGGGATTCAATTGTTGAATATAAAGTATAAGAAATGTGAAGAAATAATCTAGGGTAAAGCATGCGTTGATCTACTCAACTTTGCATCTCGAGGAGTGTTGTGTATCTCTAACAAGTGCACAACAGCGGACTCTATGCGAATGACGGTCACACGGTCTATTTTTCGGTATGATAAACAGAAGAGCTAAAGGAAAATATGTTTCCTTACAATCCCCTCAAGTGTGAGTCGGAGATATTGGATATGGGCGACGTGAATACACCCATGAGGGGATGTATGAGGGTATACGGACCTCAGATGTCGCGTGCACGAAAGCGTGCATGAAGGGAACCTTTTCTCGTGTGAAAAGGACCACTCGATAAGTGAAAAAGTCACTTTATAAGTGCATAAAGGCACTTGATAAGTGAATGAAGAAGAGGATAAGTAAATGTGCTAATATAGGCTAATAAGCTTATATTTAGTTATTTCCTACAATAACTACCCCTAAAGCCTATAAATAGGACCCAGGGGTAAGGCATTTAGACTAATCTTACCATGCCATAAGTTTGCATAAGGCAACTTGTGTTCTTCTTCTCTCTTCCATTAAAATCCTCTTCTAAATAGAGATTTAGGTGGTGAAACGCTGCTTCGATCCTCCGTGACGAAGTACTGACCGTTGTGGCGAATCCAAGGGCGAAGTTCAGAGATTACGGTGCCGCATACGCAAGCGTAAGTCTCTCCTCTTCATTCGATCCTAACATCGTTGTTTTGATAGGATCCTTCAGCCCTGGCCCTGGCCGAGGCAAGGGCGCCTCTGCCCTGGCTTCTGCCAGGCCCTGGCCTTGGCCCTGGCCGGCCTCCTTGGAGTCCGGCCGCACACCCCCCCCTTTGGGGGGGGGGGGTGGTCTTGGTTGTCATTGGCCGAAGCCAACCCCTTCCCCAACGGGGAGGGGGGTGCATCATGCACCAAAGCGATACGTGTTCATCTTCTCCGATGAGAAGTTTTGAAACCACCATCTTCTCCGATGAGACACCCGTTCATCGAGAAAGTGGTTATGCTTTAATGGCCGTGTGCCAAAAAAAATAACACACCTTCAAGACCGTAAAATTCATGCTATACATGAAGAGAGTTCACATTCCCTATTGAATGGAGACTCAGCATCCATGAGGAGTGCGAGTTTGGCGAGATGAACGGTCAGTTCTTCCCGTCACGGAGTGTTCCTGCCATATCCGTAATGGCAAAAGACCCTAACGTGAAAAGAACAACTTTTGCGTTCTCTCCATCACGATGCGCTCCTCCCATATCCATAATGTAAGGAAAACTCATTCGTGAAAGAGACAACGAGTCATTCATCGGTGAGACCGGGGAGAACCCGTGTGGATCTGATACCAATGTAGGATCCCATCATGCGATGATAGAGGATCGAAAGAGAGGAGACTTATGTTAGCGTATGCTTCGCTATAGTCTCTGAACTTTGCCCTTGGATTCACCAAAACAGTCGGTACTTAGTCACAGAGGATTAAAGTAGCGTTTCACCGTCTAAATCTCTATTTGGAAGAAGAACTTAATGGAAGGGAGAAGAGGAAAATAAGTTGCCTTATGCAAACTTATGGCATGAAGGATTAGCCTTAAAAGCCTTACCCTTGGGTCCTATTTATAGGCCTTGGGGGTAGTTATTGTAGGAAATAACTACTTATAAGCTTATTAGCCTATATTAGCAATATTCCTTATCCTCTTCCTTATGCACTTATCAAGTGCCTTTATGCACTTATAAAGTGAATTTTTCCACTTATCGAGTGGTCCTTTTCACACATGAAAAGGTTCCCTTCGTACATGCTTTCATGCACTGATCGGAGCCCGGATACACACCCGGGCACGCGACTCGCTAGTCTTACCGCAAGCGCACGGTGTAGCGGCGAGCGGGTATCGAACACGAGGAGGCCAAATGACAGTGTCCTCTTCAACTCACCTGGATAGAAGAATAGTCGAGAAATATTCTCTATAAAGCGGTCACAGTCATTCGATTGTGTAAAAGAAATATCAAATTAATAAAGACGCCTGGGGGATGGGGAATCCCCGCTACAAACCGTATCTCGTCATTGTGATTCGTAGGTGTCACAATTGCTAAACTTGAAATTCAGGTGAACTAGTTGCAACTAAATGTAGAACCAAGCTCACGCTCTCGCGCTATTGCCGGTCTATAGCAAACCTAAGGTAGGGTCCAATCTCTTGCAAACCCTAACCTAGGCAAGCTAGCGTGAAGAACAACATCATCGTTCAATCGCATCTCGAGCCCACTCTCGTGCAAACTCGAGCTACGACCTAGGTTGAGATAGTTCCTACCCGTCCAATCTCTTGCAAATGGGTATTGGTATAGAATTGCAATCGAAAACCCTAGTTTCGGTCCAATCTCTTGCAAACCGATTCCGGAGAAATTCAATTGTAACCCAATTCGAATATCTAGGGCTTCCTATCGAGTTGGGATCCAATCTCTTGCAAATCCCAATCGGTATGAATCCCTAGCTATTCGTATTAAATCAATCCCAAACTAACCCTAATCCATTCTAGCAATAATTTCACCAATTCATCACAAATTAGAAATAGGGTTCGTAGGGTTCATCTCTACGCCCTAAGACGATGAAACTACTCACAATTCATAATGAAATTCAATAGAAATTCACAAATAAAATCAATAGAATTCATAGCAATATTCAATATATCAATAAAAATGGAGTTTTTGATAGGGAGAGAGACAAACCAATGAAGAACTAATAGCATCCAACAAAATAACACTTTTCTCTTCCTCTAAAAGCTCAACCTAATCTCCTAAAAAGTAATCAAAAAAGGGCTGCAAAAAGTTCTGAAAAAGCCCTCTAAACTAGGTTAAAAACTGGGGTTAAATACCCCCAAAATCGCCCAAAAAACTGTGACGAAAAGGCCCCTGCGCAGCCTCAAAATCGCAGTTTACGCTACAGGCAGCGCGGCTCACTCGGCCGAGTGACAAATGTCATTCGGCCGAGTGACAAACCCTGACAAATTCCAGTAAGTTCGGACTTTTAGGGTTCATCTCCTCGGGAGTCACTCGGCCGAGTGACTTTCTTTGCTTCGGTCGAGGGGACTTCTTCACTCGGCCGAGTCGGAACTCGGGAATCGACTGACAAATTACAGTAACTCTGGACTTTTCGTTGCCGTCGTCTTGATGCCACTCGGGCGAGTGGTGTCTCCGTGGTTCGGCCGAGTGGGCTGGCGATGCTCGGCCGAGTGCACGCTGATACTCAGTCTTCTACGTGTCAGATCTGGCCGGCCGAGCGGGCTCTCGATGGTCGGCCGAGTGACTCCTTCACTCGGCCGAGTGACATGCTCAAAATGCTCAATCTTCATATTTTTGCTTCCTCGTCGCTCCTACGACGTTCTTTCTTCTTCCACTCCTCTCCAATAGCAAAATTCCCCTCGAAGGCGTCATGGGTGACGCTCCAGAGTGAGTGCATCTCAGAATCACTCCAAATCGCTCGAAATCTCCTGAAATTCGACAAAAACAAGAAATCGTGAAAAGCATCGCAATATTGCCGAAAAATCGTGAAAAGCGTGATTCGAGCGATCAAAATGGCATGCAAACATGCAGAAAAAAGGTGTAAAATATGGAGTGATCAAAATCCCCCAAGCTTACCTCTTACTCGTCCTCGAGGAAGATGAGTAAAAAGCGAACCCGGTGGATAAAGAAAAATAGAAACGGTGGAAAGGCAGAAAATGAAAAACGAAAAGCAAAGTAGAAAGCGAAGAGGGAAGCTGCTAGATCATTTTTCTCAGGACGTGGGTTTTGCTTACTCATATAGCACGCATCGAATACCAAACACATGTTAAAGACTTTTATCTCGATATCATAGTATAAATGTGCATTTGAAATAGAAAACCCAAGAATATCAATATAGCATGAAAAATGGAATAATTCTAGAATTAGCATCGTCTGAAGCATCTAAAGCGGTATACAATATCGTAGATCACACACTTTTCAATTGAATGCTTTCTATAAGGAGTATAAGCGATATCACACAATAGAGTAGTAAGAATAGAAAAGTGTGGTTTTCATGAAATGAATGCTAAGCGTAGATTTCTGGATTTCGTGAAACTTTAGCGATCTCACTGAGTATAGAATATTACTTAGCCTAGGTTGTCATGCACCGTCAAGTATCCACTCTCTCACACATCATAGGATCCTCTCCCCCAAGCCTATCCATAAGCGTGGTGGCATATACAAAACGATATTTACATCCCCGTTTCTTATGAAGCTCCAAAAGTCAAAGAAAAATAAAGAAAAAAAAAGGCAAAAGAGGGAAGAAAGAGAGGAAGGGTATGAGATGGGATCGTTTTCGAACTTCTTTTCTCTTTTCTTCTCTTATTCTCAAATCTTTTTTTTCTTTTTCTTTCTCTCTTTTTTTTTTGAATAACATATATACACAAATGATCCCAAATCAAAAGAGAAGGATATACAAGTATTTTTTCTTGGGGTTTTGGGGAATTTGGAGCATGTGATATAATAACGGGGGGATGCCAATAATAGAATTGCTAAGGGGAGATTCACCAATGAATTTAAAATAGAGAAATAATGTTCAAGATATGTGGAGAAAGAAATAAATGTATCTCTCGGTTCACTCTATAGGACGTGCATGACAACTTCAGCAGGATAATCTAATCTACTCAGTTTGATCTCAAAAAGTAAACTAATCCAGATTTGTCAATGCTAGCAAACATTCAATCAACCTGAAGTGAAGCGTACAAATCATGCAAAAGAAGTGATGTGAGAAAAGAAAGCAGTACTCCAGATATAAGCATCAATGCGTGAATCTTGGTGTGTTTTCTACAATAGCATACATATGAATCATCAGACATCAGCTAATAATAGAATTTCATCCATTTTCATATGGAAAAAGGAGTGGGTTACTATTTCTAAATGCAAAACAGGACATATCATATGATATCAGAAACAAAAGCTATGACATGACAAAATTTAGCATGTATATAGAGAAAAGCTAACACCACGTCATCGTCATCACAGAAAAATCATCTCTAGCAAAAGATGAGAGAAATAAAGATAAAGGAAAACAAAGATATTTACAATGCAGCACACAAAGAAAAATAAGAAAAACGTGATGCATGGTAAAAGAAATGAAAAAGTGATGAAAAATGGGTGCAAAAGCGGAAAAACATGAAAAAACTAAAAATAAAGGTGATAAAAGCAAAAAGTGTGAGGACTCACTCCCCCAAGCTAAAGTGCACAGTGTCCTCAATGTGCAAAGTGTGGCACACCGAGAGACGTGAAATGGGTGGGGAGGGTGAGGATGCATGCATGATAAAAAAAAGAGTAAAAAGAAAAAGAAAATATGATGATGTGAATGATGCATGCAAATATGGGAGTGATGCAGATATGTGTCACCAAAAATACTCTCCCTCTCTCCCAAAAAGATATATAATGATGTGAGCAAGATAGGGACAAAAATAGTGAGGGGAGGAGGGGGGGCAAAAATATATCGACAGGACCTAGCAGAGAATGGGCAGCATAACGACAAAAAGAGCAATGGCATCAAGGGTGTGCCTAAGCTGGTGGTGCTGCACCATCTCTGTCCTGTGGCAGAGGTGGTGGTGGAGGTGGTGGTCGAGGTGTCGGCTGGGTGGGTGGGTGTAGTGGAGGGAGTCACGCCACTATCTGATTCAGGCAAGCTTGAATATCGGGAAGCATGGCGACGCGGGACTCCATGGAACTGACCGCGGCAGAGAGAGCCCTAAAATCGCCCCTGAGTCCACTCACCGCCCCCTCAAGAGCACGAATGCTCTGAACTAGGGCGTCAGGGGGTGGTGGAGTGGAGGGACGGACAGGTCTAGGCTGTGAAGGTCAGGGCTGTCTGATACGGGCAGTGTAAGTAATCGGGCCAGTAGGTAGGAGTGGAAAAGGTGTCGTGTTCACTAGTGGATGCCCAGCCTCAGTGCGAGGCTGGGACGCAGGCTGGGACGAGGAGGCAGCAGCAGTGGTGGTGTGTGGCAAAATCGACGACGAGGCAGCAAGAGAGGTCAGTGACACATGTGTGAGGACAGACGTCACGACACTCTCAGATAGGACAGCTGCGGTGGAGACAGAAGGGTCGACCACTGGGGTGGAAGTGTAAGGACTAAAAGGTGACACCCCAGCGGACATCAAACCGGACAGGGTCCCCATGACGGCAGCGAAGGAAGGCTCACCACACTCAAGTATGGTGGGTGGACACTCGGGAAGAAGTGAAGAAATAGGCTCAACCGAGATAGGCATAGCAGTGGTGGGGGTGGTGGTGGTGGACGTAGTGGACGGCTCAGCAAGTGTACTCCCGACACTGGCAGAAGTGGGGACAAAAGTGCCGGGAGGTGCAGAAAGTGCAGGCTTGGGTTGAGGGATCACGGGGTCAGCAGGAGGTGCAGGGTGTGTAGGGGGTGCCTACTCAGCGCCCTCAGCCTCAAGTACGTAGGCAGCTGGGATGAGGAGATCCATCGCTGGGATCCAATCCTCGTGGGCCGGTCCTATATGTGTCCGAGCGAGGCTCGGGAGGATTATGTAATCGGCACTGTAAAGACCGTGCAACCACACCCAGTGCCACTGGCCGTGGGGACGAAGCATCTTCATCCGGGCCATGACGTCTATCGAGAGTGCAGTGGGGCCCGGGTCTCGTCTAAGGTCAGCAGGAAGGTCCACGCCGGTCATCAGGGCTAGCAAAGTAATCAGACCGCCGCAGCAAATAGGTGAGCGAGCGCCCACCGAAATGATGATGCGGTCTAAGAACCAGCTAGCAATATCAATCTCTACGGCGGGGACCAGGTCATCACTATCCCTATCGAGAACTCTGGGGCGAGTCATCGCGTAGAGCATGTAGAGCTCAGGCGTAGACATCGTCCCAGGCTCGTACCTCGCCAAGAAGGTGGTCGCCATGAGGCGCTGGACTATGCGGAGGCAGGGGTGTAGGATGGCCGAGGCCTTGGCCCTACTAGGGTCAAAGCCATGGTGGGAGCCCGTGATACGTGTCCAGAACGTGGAAGTGTCAAATGATGGTGGTGGGATGTGAGTGGGTGCGTAGGCTCGGTCGGGGATGGGGATATCGGGCCACTGGAAGAATGCACGAAGCATGGCGAGAGTGACCTCGCACTCTCGGTCCATGAGGCGAAATGTGCATCCTCCAGGGGTCCGGGCGATCGAGCTAAGTACCTCGAGTGTCGGACGGACGTAGGTGTCCGCCGACACAGACAAAAAATCGCGCCAACCCACGTTGTGGTACAACGTGAGCATCCCCTCTAGCACCCCTAGGCGGTCCAGGTCTGCTAAGTGTGCGAACCTAGAGGGCACTATAGATCACTGGGCGATACGCTCAAATCAGACGCGCTGTGCGTCGTATCTGAACGTGATCCCCAGCGGCCCGACAACGGGAGCTGGTGGTGGGACAGGATCAGCGGGGATGGGCTGTGTGTGTATGGGATCGGCGGGAAGCGACTGTGTGGGTGGTGGTGGACTAGGTGGAGGGGATTCCTCCCTAGCATGAGAGGGACCGGCATAATCGGTCCTCTTCCGCTTGGAAGAGGCTTCCCGCATGCGTGGCCTAGTGCGGGGCGGCATGTGTGCCGCGAGTGCTCACCCAACAAAAATGTAATGCGGCGTGCTCAATAAAAGGAGCGAGTGTACCTGAACACGCTGCGAGAGCAAATCAACGAGTGCGCATGAAGAGCACCGCCTCCGTGAAGCCAAAAGTACGTCCTGAAGCTCCCCTAAGCTCCCCCAAGATTGCCTGCAATTCAAACAACGATATCAGCGGGTAATATTCAAAATACATGGGGGAGATGGGGTATAATAGATAGATAAACAATTTAATTTGATTTTTGGGCGCAACGGGTCTACGGATCGGGAAAAATAGGAGAAAACGGCGTTTGGGAGCAAACCGAGGTGATAGGGGGGTCAGCCGGCGGCGGGGGGTGCCGTCGGAGTCGGGGCGTCGGCGGTCGGACGATCGTCGGTGGTGGTCGGCCGATCGGGCCGGCGGTGAGGCAAATCGGACGAGGGAGGGGCTGTCGCGGGCGAGGGGAGTCGAGAGGTCGCGGGGCTCGGGCGAAATTGGGTGAATGGTTGCGTTGAAATTCGCGTCGAGCCCGCTGCTACTTATATAGGGGTAGTTACGACTCTGCCGAGTGACTATGTTGCTCGGCCGAGTGACGTAACAAAAAATGAGTTTTAAATTTCTCCCCGCCACTTACGACTCGGCCGAGTGGCTTCTGTTCACTCGGCCGAAGGGGAAAAACTCCTTCGGCCGAGTGGCACAAGCTACTCGGCAATATTCAGCCTAGGAGGGTATCCGTTTCCCTCGGCCGAGTGACTAAACGTACTCGGCCGAGTGGCAGTTAATACGAAATTCACAAAAAAGACAGAGAGTTGGGTTCAGCAGACTTCCCTCGTTGGTGCCCCACTCGGCCGAATGGGATCCTTTGCCCGGCCGAGTCACATATGATACTCGGCCGAGTGGCATGCTGTTTTCTGCTTCGGGGCTCCGTTTTTGCTCTACTCTATGTTTTTCTTCCTCCAGTTGGTTTCTTCCTCCTCCCAAGGCCTGAGCGCATTCCTGGAGTGCTCTTCCTTGCCTCTATCTCCCACCATGTGAGAGATCTCCTTTCTCCTCTCCTGTCATAGAAATCAAGACCCGTCGTCACGATTTTTATGGGCAAAAAGACTCAAAACACTAATAAAGTCTAAAACAAAAATAAAAACCAAAATAAAAAGAATGCAAAAACCATCGGGTTGCCTCCCGATAAGCGCTCGTTTAAGGTCTTGAGCTCGACCCCTTTTGATTTTCAATTAACGCTTGATGTTGGGTGCATATGAGATGCACCCGTCGAACTTGTCGGGAACACCGCTTGGGTTTGGATCGTGGTGGTGTGTGGCCTTCCTCAGTGCCCCTTCATCATGAGCAATGTTGGGGGATGGCTCTCCCACGCTTGAGCTTGTTCCGGTCGTCGACTTCGCCGGTGACACCGATCTTCGAATCGGTGGAGCTTTCTTTGGATTCTTCAATGTCGAAAGCTTGCAAAGCTCTCGTATTCTCGCGACATCAGCGTCGCCATCATCATTCGCCGTGGAGCTATCGGGAGAGTCCTCCATCTTCTCTTCTTCGACCAAATCTTGTCCTTCTTCGAAGCCGTCGTCATGGAGCGCACCGATGGAGTAGGGAATAGCCTCTTCAATGACCTCATCAAGGAGGTCCATATAATCTAGCTCCTCATGATACGGCATGTGCTTCATAGCCTTTGGTATATGGAGCTCGACTTCAATGTTGCCGACATTCAAGGTAAGAGTTCCTTCCCGCACGTTGACGATTACACCGGCGGTGGCGAGGAACGGGCGTCCAAGTATGAGTGATGTGTCACCCTCTTCCTTGATGTCCATGATTACAAAATCACAAGGCAAGCATATGCCTCCCGGAACTTGGAGTGGGATATTCTCCGCGATCCCAACCGGCCTTGTAATCCGACCGTCCGCGAGTTGATCCTCGTGTCGGTTGGCTTTAAATCCGTGCCGGTATTCAACCTCCGGAACATGGTGAGAGGCATGAGGCTTACACTAGCGCCCAAATCAACCAATGCTTTTTGTAGGGGGGGCGCCTCCAAGTGTACAAGGAATCCGGAAACTCCCGGGATCTTTAAATTTGGCGGGCTCCTTCTCCTTCCTAGTGAACCACATTCCTTGTTCCGTGAGCATGATCTTCTCCTTCATTTTCCTTCCCGTAATCAAGTCCTTTAAGAACTTCGCGTAGGACGGGATTTCCACTAAGGCATCAAGAAAAGGGATATTGAGGCTCACCCCTCTCAAGTATTCGAGGAACTTGGCTAGCCTCTTCTCGATCTTGACTCTAGCTAGCCGTTGAGGGAAAGGCACCGGTGGTAAGAATCGGCGCTCATCAATAGGTTCTTCCTCTCTAGATTTTGCTCCTTCTTGCGGCTCCTTCTCTTTTTCCACCTCAATTACCGGCTCGCTCTCTTCTAGATTCTCCATCACGGGTTCCTTGATTTGAGTCATGGGGCAGTGGTATCCTTCCCACCCCTTGTTGTAACCGCAACAACCGCGTTGATATGGCCGGTGTTGCCCCGTGGATTTGGCTCGGGTTGAGCCGGCTATTGTTGGTTATTTCTATTGAGCAACACAAGTTGCTCCCCAATTTGAGCGACGACGGTGGCGAGAGAATATTGTCCCGTTTTCAATGTGGCATTAATCTTTCTTTGCTCCGCCATAAACTCCTCCACCTTAGCTTCAAAATCCGAACGTGGTTGAGCTTGCGGGGGGTTGGGATTTCTCCACCCTTGATTATACCCGGGTGGCATATAAGGTCCCACTTGTTGCCTTTGTGGGAAGTTTTGTTGCGGTGGCCCCCTTGGTTGATAATTCGGTTGTGGTGATGATGGAGCCCGAGCTTGAGGAGGTTGTTGCGGCGGGGGGTTCAAGGCACCATCATTATTAGCATAAGAAAAACCCAGATGGTTTCTAGCGGCCGGGTTGGCCCAATATCCAGAATTCCCCGCAACATACTGAATTTGCTCCAAAGCTCCTTCTCATTGCTCTCCTCCTACATACATGGCTTGGGATTGGTCTTGCCAATCACTCATATGGTTTGTCGGTGCGGATGTAGTAGGGGCTCCTTGCGGCTCGGTGATGTATTTTTCCAACCTCTCCACTACCTTGTGGAGAGAGTCAAACTTGCTAGCAAGCTCCGCCACGGTCTTGGCCTCATAAATACTCGTGGGCTTCAAGGAGGATGAAGAATGTCCTCGCTCATCCCCCATTGTTGGTTGTTGGAGGCCATCTCCTTTAGCAAGGCCGTAGCTTCATGGGAGTCTTCGACAAAATGTCTCCATTTGCGGTAGCATCAATAATCTGCTTTGTGCCCGGTTGGAGTCCATTGTAGAAACTGTGGACAAGCTCCCAATCTTCAATGCTGTGATGGGGGCATTGATGTTGCAAGTCCTTGAAGCGCTCACATGCCTCATAAAGAGTCTCCTGTGGTCCTTGCTTGAAGGACATGAGAGCACTTCTTATTTTCACCGTCTTGGAGGGCGGGTAAAATTTGTCGACGAAGGCACTCGCCAATTCATCCCAAGTGGTAAAGATTCCTTCAGCTTGCGTCATCAACCAATATAAGGCCTTGTCCTTGAGTGTGAAGGGGAAGAGGCGCAGTCTGATAGCATCTATGGAGACGCCCGGCATTTGGAAGGTGGCACATTTTGATAGGAAGAGCTGGATGTGGTAGTGGGGATTTTTATGGGAGTTCCCATGAAAAGGATCTTGTTGCATAAGAACCACCAATCCGGTCTTCAACTCGAAATTTTTGTCGGCCACCAACTCCGGCATGGCTATGGACGAGGTCGTGGAAGAAGTCTTAGGCCGAAGCCTATCTCTAATGGAAGTGATCCTCGCCATCCGCTCCGCCAATTTTTCGGGTGTCTCAGGATGGGTCATAAAATTTCCTTCCATAACGGGTCTCCTTTCCGCTTGGATCCTCCTTAATGTACGCTCGATCTCCGGATCGTATAGTATTTCATCGGGGTTTGCCGAGGATCTCGTGTACATGCAAGGGAGAACAGAGTTTCAAAGAAATAGTTAGCACAACGGAAGGGCAAAATAAAAATAGAAATAATAGAACAAAAAAGGAAAAATAGCTAGGTAGGTAGAATCAAACACTATTGCATCCCCGGCAAAGGCGCCAAAAACTTGATCGGAGCCCGGATGCACACCCGGGCACGCGACTCGCTAGTCTTACGGCAAGCGCACGGTGTAGCGGCGAGCGGGTATCGAACACGAGGAGGCCAAATGACAGTGTCCTCTTCAACTCACCTAGCTATAAGAACAGTCGAGAAATATTCGCTATAAAGCGGTCATAGTCGTTCAATTGTGTAAAAGAAATATCAAATTAATAAAGACGCCTGGGGGATAGGGAATCCCCGCTACAAACCGTATCTCGTCATTGTGATTCGTAGGTGTCACAATTGCTAAACTTGAAATTCAGGTGAACTAGTTGCAACTAAATGTAGAACCAAGCTCACGCTCTCGCGCTATTGCCGGTCTATAGCAAACCTAAGGTAGGGTCCAATCTCTTGCAAACCCTAACCTAGGCAAGCTAGCGTGAAGAACAACATCATCGTTCAATCGCATCTCGAGCCCACTCTCGTGCAAACTCGAGCTACGACCTAGGTTGGGATAGTTCCTACCCGTCCAATCTCTTGCAAATGGGTATTGGTATAGAATTGCAATCGAAAACCCTAGTTTCGGTCCAATCTCTTGCAAACCGATTCCGGAGAAATTCAATTGTAACCCAATTCGAATATCTAGGGCTTCCTATCGAGTTGGGATTCAATCTCTTGCAAATCCCAATCGGTATGAATCCCTAGCAATTCGTATTAAATCAATCCCAAACTAACCCTAATCCATTCTAGCAATAATTTCACAAATTCATCACAAATTAGAAATAGGGTTCGTAGGGTTCATCCCTACGCCCTAAGACGATGAAACTACTCACAATTCATAATGAAATTCAATAGAAATTCACAAATAAAATCAATAGAATTCATAGCAATATTCAATATATCAATAAAAATGGAGTTTTTGATAGGGAGAGAGACAAACCAATGAAGAACTAATAGCATCCAACAAAATAACACTTTTCTCTTCCTCTAAAAGCTCAATCTAATCTCCTAAACAGTAATAAAAAAAGGGATGCAAAAAGTTCTGAAAAAGCCCTCTAAACTAGGTTAAAAACTGGGGTTAAATACCCCCAAAATCGCCCAAAAAAACTGTGACGAAAAGGCCCCTGCGCAGCCTCAAAATCGCAGTTTACGCTACAGGCAGCGCGGCTCACTCGGTCGAGTGACAAATGTCATTCGGCCGAGTGACAAACCTTGACAAATTCCAGTAAGTTCGGAATTTTGGGGGTCAGCTCCTCCGGAGTCACTCGGCCGAGTGACTTTCTTTGCTTCGGCCGAGGGGACTTCTTCACTCGGCCAAGTCGGAACTCGGGAATCGACTAACAAATTACAGTAACTCTGGACTTTTCGTTGCCGTCGTCTTGATGCCACTCGGGCGAGTGGTGTCTCCGTGGTTCGGCCGAGTGGGCTGGCGATGCTCGGCCGAGTGCACGTTGATACTCAGTCTTCTGCGTGTCAGATCTGGCCGGCCGAGCGGGCTCTCGATGGTCGGCCGAGTGACTCCTTAACTCGGCCGAGTGACATGCTCAAAATGCTCAATCTTCATATTTTTGCTCCCTCGTCGCTCCTACGACGTTCTTTCTTCTTCCACTCCTCTCCAATAACAAAATTCCCCTCGAAGGAGTCATAGGTGACGCTCCAGAGTGAGTGCATCTCAGAATCACTCCAAATCGCTCGAAATCTCCTGAAATTCGACAAAAACAAGAAATCGTGAAAAGCATCGCAATATTGCCGAAAAATCGTGAAAAGCGCGATTCGAGCGATCAAAATGGCATGCAAACATGCAGAAAAAAAGGTGTAAAATATGGAGTGATCATGCACGCGACATCTGAGGTCCATAGACCCTCATACCTCCCCTCATGGGTGTATACATGTCATCCATATCCAACAGTTTGGGAGTGGCTTATAGATCTCTTGAGATAATCAATAGCATCAAGAAGCATAAGAGATGGCAGCCCACTCATATATATATGAACCCTATATCAAACCCCAAAACCCAAGGAAACAACCGAAGAATCAATTCTGCAACGGCTAGAAACTGGGCGAAAACGATAGGAACAGTCGACTGATGATCAAAAGACAGTTGACTGATCAACGGCTAGAAAATATCCAACGGCTATAATCTGAGCCAGGACAGTCGACTGATGAAGACAGTACAGTCGACTGAGAACAGGACAGGCGCATGTAAATCCTTCAGTAGGCGACTGCTGCAGGGGATGGTAAAAACAGAGAGTTGCACTCTTTCTCCAGTTAAGCACACAGGCGACTGATGTCAATAATACAGTCGACTGTCTATTAGTCAGGCGACTGTAAAACCTTAATCAGTCGTCTGCTGAATAAGATGGAGAAAAGACAGAGAGATGCAGAGATTGCACTTACGCTACTCAGGCGACTGATGACCAATCTACATGTGACTGTAAATATATAGGCGACTGTAAACTGACCAGTAGTCGACTGTGCATAAAGCTCAAGTTTGAGTCAATTGAAATATTGACTTGAGCTGTGCATATCAGGCGACTGTAGAAGGATCTACAAGTGACTGGAAATCACCCACTCGACTGTGTTTCCTTCATCAGGTGACTGATGGAAAGCCAGAGACTCCAAATGAGTCTTTGGACAGAGTGAACCTATTGGGTTGGATTCTATGATAATCATAAGGCTCACTAAGATGGTTAAATGCATATGCATGAATGAGTAAACCATCTAACAAGGCATTACATTAATCCTAGACTCAAAAGAGAGAGAATGCAATAAAGTAAATTACATGGATTACAATGCTTTCCTTAGAGTCTAAGTCTTCAATCTTGATGCCTTGATTGCTCTCCATCATCTCCAAGCTTTGGCACTCCTTGAGTCCAAGCTCTGGTCCTTCTTCACAAGATGTCCATCCTTACACCAAGTGATTAGTCTCCAAGAAAGATATTCTTGAAATAAAACTGAGAGACTAAAACATGAGAGTCATTAGCAACAACATAATGTTGTGATCATCATCAAAATAAGATTGGTATGAAACACCAATACTCAACAAAATTCACACATCCCTG
Source organism: Scilla litardierei (assembly GCA_030789695.1). Lineage (NCBI taxonomy): Eukaryota > Viridiplantae > Streptophyta > Magnoliopsida > Asparagales > Asparagaceae > Scilla > Scilla litardierei. The sequence goes on along the minus strand of CM061141.1, from coordinate 228,830,578 downwards.
TTGCTAAAAATCCAGCTAGGATTGACATACCAAATATAATGGATGCAATCCACCAGTAGCAGAAGTGGATATCCTTAATGGATGAGAGGACATACCACGAGGCTCCAAAGCGAGAAATAACTCCTGGAGACCCAAAAGCAATACCACCACAGGAAAGTGAGCTCAACCACAACCTACAAAACAACTGTTGATAATGACACAATTCTGGCTCTGTCCATATCCTCTAACCATTCCAGAACCTTCACAACAAGTGTTGAGAAGGAAACAATTTTGAAAGAAATCGAGATATTAAATGTATGTACATGGTGAAGTGTTTGGATAAAATAACACATTTGTCGATAATTACTCACATTTCATTTTTCCATTTAAATGATAATTATAAAAATAACGTTTCCACACTACATTTCCTGAAGCAAACATAGAATTTGGCCAAATAATGTGGAACGAGGCAAAAATAAGTTGAGCTGGACTCACTTATGAAATGTAAAGCGTTTGGACCTGAAATCCTGATATCAAAAAGAAATCAATCATGTGGTCTAACCGAGTATTGTATAAACATAAATATAAATAAATAAAATCGTATGCTATAAGCAATACGCTATAGCTTAGAGGTTTATTTCGCTGAAACCAGGAAGTAATCAAGTAAGATGAGCTTGACTCACTTTCAAAATTATATAAAATGATGCATCAGGCACCCTGGTTATAGTTTCGAAAACCATGCGATTGGCAAAGGAAATTTTGGGCTATGTTGATATGGATGATATGACAACATACCCTTACGGATTTCCTCCTTATTTCCTTCGTTATCTGGATAGATTTTTGGGATATCTATCCTATGAAATTATCATCCTGAAGATTAAACCATCATCCAGGAGATGAAATGATCATCCAGAAGATGAATAATCATCCAGAAGATAAAAACATCATCCAGCAGATGAATTATCATCCAGAAGATGAAATTATCATCCCAAAGATGAAAAACATGTGACATTAAACTTCATACAACCGAAGTTAATGAAGAAACAATGACAATTGCAATCCACTAAATAAACCTACTGGTTGTATAGATGCACATTAAGATCCCTTCCGTTCTCTAGAAGAGGGGAAGGATATCCTAGGTCCTGAAGTGACTTACCTGCGTGTTTTTGGTACACTCCTTTATCTGGCCAATTGCACGTGTCTCTAGATAGCGTTGGAAGTAAATCTGTTAGCCAGATACAGTGCAGCACCTGCAGCGCACCACTGGACCGAAGATATATAGCTTTTGCGGATTTCCTCCTTATTTCCTTCATTGCCTGGATAGATTTTTGGGACTCTATCCTATGAAATTATCATCCTGAACATTAAATCATCATCTAGGAGATGAAATGATAATCCAGAAGATGAATTGTCATCCAAAAGATGAATAATCATCCAGAAGATGAAAACATCCCAGCAGATGAATTATCATTCCGAAGATGAAATTATCATCCCGAAGATGAAAAACATGTGACATTAAACTTCATACATTCGAAGTTGATGAAGAAACATGGACAATTGCAATCCACTAAATACACCTACTGGTTGTATGGGTGCACATTAAGACCCCTTCCGTTCGGTGAAAGAGGGGAAGGATATCTTAGGTTCTGAAGTGCCTTACTTGAGTGTTTTTGGTACACTCCTTTATCTGGCCAATTGCACGCGTCTCTAGATAGCGTTGGTAGAAAATCTGATAGCCAGATACAGTGCAGCGCCAGCAGCGCACCACTGGACCGAAGATATATATCTTCTGCGGATTTCCTCATTTTTTCCTTTATTGCCTGGATAGATTTTTGGGACATCTATCCTATGAAATTATCATCCTGAAGATTAAACCATCATCCAGGAGATGAAATTATCATTCAGAAGATGAATTGTCATCCAGAATATGAATAGTCATCCAGAAGATGAAAATATCATCCAGCAGATGAATTATCATCCTGAAGATGAAATTATCATCCCGAAGATGAAAAACATATGATATTAAACTTCATACACCCGAATTTTATGAAGAAACATGGACAAATTGCAATCCACTAAATACACCTACTGGTTGAAGAAATATCATTTCGGATGTATCAAACATGCGGATCCATCCAAGTGAAATTTAAAATTAGACAATGTAAATAGAAAATCCGACCGTTAGATGTTATCTAACATGTCTAAAATACCATCAAACAAAATTTCAACTAATTTGGACATGTTTCGCACATGCATCAATTGGTTGCAACATCAATGTTTTTGAATAGTCATAAAATCGGCTAATTTTGCAACCACTTGATGCATAAGCAAAACATGTCCAAATTAGTTGAAATTTTGTTTGGAGGTAGTTTAGACATGTTAGATCACATCCAATGGTCGGATTTTCTATTTACATTGTCTAATTTTAAATTCCACTTGGATGGATCCGCATGTTTGATCCATCCGAATGGATCCTAGTCAACATATATATATATATATATATATATATATATATATATATATATATATATATATATATATATATATATAACCTTTGTATATCATTTTACTCATGAATAAAGACTCTACTAACTCTTCAAAAAAATATATGACGAATATGGAGGCGTGCTGACAGCACATGCTCGATTTTCCTATGTTGTCTGCAATTTAACGCCCAAAAACAATTTTTTAAAATTATTTTTTGCAGTGTGTTCTACAACTTGTTGGATACCTTCTCACCAAATTTCAAGTCAATTCGACCTTTTTTGGGCCTCCATCCATACATTTCAGATAGTGGCAGAATGGATCCTAGTCAACACTATCTGTTGCATTTTGGGGGTAAGAATACTTTGAGTAGGTTGGCAAAAACTGCTCTTTCTGCCACAGTTTGGCATATTTGGCGGGAGCGGAATCATAGAATATTTGAGAAGACAAGCAAAGGGAAAACGATCCTATTTGAGGAGATTACGGCGGATGTCAGATTGGCTATGAGAGATCAGGAACCTGTTACTTCAGAGGAGGCTGATGCTTTTGCGAATTGGGAGTTGAGAGATTTGGGCTGATGCCACCTTTTATTTCAAATCTTGTTGCTTGTTATTTGTATAGTTTGCTATAGGGTGGGGGATCAATATTAAAGAGTGACGGCGCTTGTGCCTTATCCTCTTTATATTGAAACCTCATACCAATACACTATACCTTTGTATATCATTTTACTCATGAATAAAGACTCTACTAACTCTTCAAAAAAAATATGACGAATATGGAGGCGTGCTGTCAGCACATGCTCGATTTTCCTATGTTGTCTGCAATTTAACGCCCAAAAACAATTTTTTAAAATTATTTTTTGCAGTGTGTTCTACAACTTGTTGGATACCTTCTCACCAAATTTCAAGTCAATTCGACCTTTTTTGGGCCTCCATCCATACATTTCAAAAAGATTGATCTGCCAGTTTCAGAACTTGAGCTATGTTTTTGAAATACATGAATGGAGGCCCAAAAAGTGTTGGATTGACGTGCAAATTGGTGGGAAAGTAGCCAACAAGTTGTAGAACAAACTGCAGAAATTTGTTTTTAATAAATGCTTTTGGGGGTGAAATAGCAGACAACACATGAAAATTTCATGTGTTGTCACCACACATCCATATTCATATATATATACACTAGTCATAATCCATTCTCGTAGGGCACAGTTCATTTATGCTTTACACCCCTCAAAATCTTATATCCCCAAAATTTTGCTCACCCCAAGAAATTTAATTCCTCCCAAAAGTCTTAGTTCCTTCCAAAATTTAGTACCCTTCAAATTTAGTTCCACACTAAAATTTAGTACTCTCCAAATTACAAATTAGCCGACTACATCATACAAAGCATACATTATTAAATCCTCCAATATGGGCAAGGTCCAAGGAACAGACAATTAGGAAATATGAAACCGCTTGTAGTACAATTTGAATTACAGAAGTTTCCAGTTAAATTCAATCGAATAGGCTCTATTGAAGTTTTCTGAAAGCCAAATTCTAAATTGCAATCACCTATAAAATTAGTCAAAAGCATCACCATTTTAGACAAAGGGTAATTTAATTTGGAAATTGCCTCATTCAAATATATGATACTACTATTTTACATGATATCATAATAGCAAAAGGTACTATTTTATATAAGAGTATTATTTTCCAATGCAATCCAAAGGGTAAATAGAAATCCCTCTGACCAACCCAAACTTGAATTAGCTACAAATTTTTTGGGCCCTCTAACATTTGATTGGACAATAAAAGAGCACCTAGATTAAAATAAAAATTCTCAAGCGACTTAGAGGGGAAAGGGATTAAGAATCCGGGAAATATGACAATAATTCTATGAATAAATCAGATTTTATTTTATTATAGAGCCGTATCCAAAAAAATATACGATCTCAATTTTTTAAAACATAATGTAAATTTTAACAATCTCAATAATTTTAAGGTTTTTCAATTTAAATGCAGAAGACATAATGTAAATTGTTACAAGCAATTCGTCTATTGCAGAGACCTACAGATTAAGACCGAATCCATGCATCAAAAGGAAATCAAACTCAAAATTCAAGCACGAAAAAAATAATCAAAATAAATACATAAAGAATACGTCAGATCAAGGAGATACCTCATCGTATTCCTTCTTTTCGGCCTTGGGTTGCTTCAAGGGTTTCGCCTTCCCTCCTACAAACATCATCAAAATTATAAATTTTGAGTTCACTCAGATTTGTCGCAGATCACAAATTAGAGAAATTTTAAAGAGAGATGAGATCAGGGAGTGAAAAAATCACCTTGCTTGGACGACATGATGACTCTGGGAAAGGGTAACCAAACCATATGCGAAAATTAAAGAAAGAGAGAGGTAGAGAAATCTAACACGCAACTTGTGAATGCGATGGTTATAGGCCCCTTATGCGAGTGCGTGTGGAAGTTGGAGAACGTGTGCTACGGTTGTTACCGGTTTTTGTTTTTTGGTTTAAAAAAAATGCAAAAGGCTATGTCCTAGTCACCAAGCACAATCAGCATTTTTGTCCTAGTCATATTTATGGTGCCACGTAGGACAAAATTCAAAAAAGGTCGTCAATTGTAATACACACACACACACATACATATACATACATACATGCATACATACATACATACATACTGTTACGCCTATTTTGACCGAGACCCAAAAGACACGAGCCCAGGAGCCCGACTACGGGTCGAGAGCCCATCTGCATCCTCAAGCCCATTCTGCAACGGCCCTATAAGGGATCTTCTCGAATGTCGATCCGACCCGGCCCCGATAACCCGCTGGTCACTCGCCCACTCCTGCGAAAACCGCTCCCCCGGACGCGCGACCACTAAATGGTGGTAACGGGGAGGTGCTGGCATGGCGAAGAGAGCGGCGGCGAGGGGGCGGATTGATGGGGCACGATCGAGGGCGGGCGTGGGACGTGGGCCAGAGGCAATCACGCTGGGAGCTCTACAAAAGGGCTAGGAGGGCGACGAAGAAAGGGACCGCATCTCAGGTATCTAAAACCTAAGGTACTCCATCAACGACCGGGCTCCCCCATCCTATTTCCTTCCTCCCCCGCTCGCGCCGTGAGACGCCGTTCCGATCTCCTCACGAGTCGAACCGTCTCCGCCGGGCCTCCTCTTTCAGATCTCTATCTGACTTAGGCATCGGAGGGGATTTGGCCGGAACCTAGGTCCGGCCCCCTGACGAGCGTTCTCGTCTACGCAGGTGGACAGCTGATCAGCGGGCCGAGGCTTCCCCTCGCCTCTCTCCAACCTCACAGTCAACAGGACGAGTGAGGCTTACCCTCACCGTCCGCCCGCCGAGGCCGAGCACATCCTACCGAGGCCGAGCGTCTCGACCCGGGCCGAGGCTTCCCCTCGCCCTTCGCCGAACACGTATCTGGCTGGACGAGTGAGGCTTACCCTCACCGTCCACCCGCCGAGGCCGAGCACATCCTACCGAGGCCGAGCGTCTCGACCCGGGCCGAGGCTTCCCCTCGCCCTTCGCCGAACACGTATCTGGCTGGGCGACTGAGGCTACCCCTCGTCGTCCTACCTCCGAGGCCGTGCTCGTCTGTCCGAGGCCGAGCGTCTCAACCAGGGCCGAGGCTTCCCCTCGCCCCATCTGCACCGATTCGAAGCCCCCGAGGGACCCAAGCGGGCCCCTTGACCACGTTGACCGGGTTCTCCACGGTCAACGCTTTGTAGTGAGAAAACACTCTGAAACATCTGGCGCCGTCTGTGGGAACGAAAACCGTCCCACGAAGCAGCAAACCACACCAACAATGGCACTGGCCAGCAATGGAAGGAAGCGCATGCCCCCCATCCCGGAGGAGGGGAATGGCGCATCAAACGGCAACCCCGAGGACATGCCCGTCGGTGGCCACACCACCCACTCAACCGAAGAGACCGGCGGCTCAGAACTGGCCACGCAGGGACAGCTCCGCGCCCTGGCTCAGGAGACCAACGCGAGCCTCCAGACGTTGGTCGCGACGGTACAGCAGCTCGTCGGCCCTGCGCCGTCCAACGGAGGCACGTTGGACGATAGCCATCGATGGGCGGGGGGTCCCCCGCACTTGCGGTCCGCCGTGTTCGACGACCACGGGACCCAGAAACCGAACACGAAGCGTCGGTTCACGCTGTCCGGCTCTCGTCAGGCGAGGTCACGCGCCTCCTCCCCTTATCGTGAAAGGAGCCGAAGAGAAACCGAAGGGACGGAGGGCGAATCGATGACGGCATCGTCTCGTCGGTCACGGTCGTCCCGCCGCAGGAGAAGCGAACGACACCACTCAAGATACCGATCACAGCGAAGCAGGAGCTCCCGCAGGAGGAGTCGGGAGCGTCGGGTCAGCCCGACCCCCAGCGTGGCGAGGGTTGTGGAGCCAGCCCCGCTGGCACCTGTGCTTCCTCCACCCCCGATCGAGCCAGAGGCAGGCGACTACCGCATCCCCGGGGGCATCCACGGAGACCGGTGCCCCTTATCACGGAGAATAACCGACGCACGGGTCCCCTCTCAATTCAGGATCCCGGTGCTGTGAAAGTACGACAGGATATGGGACCCGGGACACCACGTGATGGACTACGAGGGGGACATGTCCTTCCAGGGAGCTAACGATGACCTGCTTTGCCGGGGCTTCTATTCTACTCTCAGGGGAGCGGCGAGGACCTGGTACCACAGCCTGCCCGGCCGCTCCATCGACAGCTTCGAGGAACTCACCCAGTTGTTCTGCAAACAGTTCATGGCGGGGAGGCAGATCAAGCCTGGTGCTGAACATCTGTTCAACATAGTGCAAGGCCCGGCCGAACCGCTCCGACAGTTCATGCGCCGCTTCAATGCGGAAAGGCTGAACGTGAACAACCCTCCTGACCTGGTGGTCCAGACGGCCCTTAAGAAAGGGCTTCGCCACAGAGGCCTCAAGAAGTCCCTACACAACGATCCCCCGAAGGACCTCCCCGGGATCATGGCGAGGGCCGAACGCTTCATGCTGACCGAGGAGGCCTTGGCCGAGGATGCAGGAAAAGCCACTCGAGGGACCAAGCACGGCGACGGCGGACGAGTCAGCCCCGAAGGGTACCGGACCGAGAAGAGGCCGAGGAACAGACAACGGGGAGAAAGCGCGAGGGACACCACCCCAGACGCCGTCCTCGCCCAAGTACAGAAGGAAGAGCGAGCTGATCGCCTCCCACCGAAGGCTAAAAGAGGTGGGAAGAACAGGGAGAAGTACTGCAAGTACCATAAGGATGATGGTCATGACACTGAAGACTGCTGGCATTTGAAGAAGGACATTGAGAAGCTGATGAGCCGGGGGCACGCCAGGAATCAGGCCGACGAGCCGGCCCACGGAGAAGGGACCTCCACGCAGCCAGACAAGGGGAAGAAGATCAACACCGTCCAAGGTCCCCTCCGCATCATAGAGTGAGCGGGCGATGACTCTCCCCCCCAGTTGCAGCCTAGTAAGAGGGAATTATCTAGGTTTACATCCATCCGTCTAGCTTCATTTCCTTTTTTCCTTTTCCTCCAAATGTACCGGTCCGACAGGACTCTTGAGAGTACAAATGCATTCCCTTTGTTGTCTTTTCTTAAATCCTCGACGGAGTTGACATGTCACCAATAGCGCAAAAGGCTGGGGACCGCCGTATCACTGGAGGAGGAAGAGGAGCTTTGCCCTCGCCGACCGACTCCTGCGCTCATAAGTCTGGGGGCAATTCCCCCAGCAGGCACGGACGCCGACCGGTCCTAAGCCGAGGAGCTTTTACCCTCGCCGACCGACTCCCGCGCTCATAAGACTGGGGGCAATTCCCCCAGCAGGCGCGGACGCCGACCGGTCCTAAGCCGAGGAAGCTTTGCCCTCGCCGACCGACTCTTGCGCTCATAAGTCTGGGGGCAACTCCCCCGGGACATGGACGCCGACCGGTCCTAAGCCGAGGAGCTTTTACCCTCGCCGACCGGCTCCCGCACTCATAAGTCTGGGGAGAATCCCCCCAGCCAACGCCAACGTCGTCCAGTCCTAGGCCAAGAACAAGGCAGCAACGCAAAGTACACAAGAAGTCCGAGTAAGTCAATTTCATTTATAATAGTTAACCAGAGTACAAAAATGTGTCTTATTTACAGGGAATCAAGGCGAAGGAAACACTCTACAAACAATCCACTCACGACGAATGACAGAGTTCTTCGCCTACAGAAGCTAGATCGACACCGACAGAGCAAAATTAGTGGACAAAAGACCCAAAGTAGTTAGCCCAAGCTAGCAGCCATGCAACCAGCAATTATTGGCCACGGAGCCGATAACGAAGCCGAAGGAGATAGCGGGGGCCAGGGATCCATTTCAAATAGACTGGCCCAAAGTGAAGCGGATGCTTAAAAATTTGAGGATAAGGCCGGGAGGGACTGCTTAGGGAGCCCGAGCTCGGGAGGACACATCCTCGGGCACTTCGCCCTGCTCGGAGCGAGGGGGATCGACCGGCGGAGGGGCTTGCCGGACACGCTCCGCACATTCCCGGAAGGAAGACTGGACGACTTCGACGAGCCGAGGGGCGATGATGTCTTCATACTTACCGAAGGGCTCCCTGAGAACCTCGAAGATCCTCTTCCCCAGGGTCTCGACGACGCCCTTCTCCACCTCCTCCACAAGCCGCATCACCTGGCGCCGATCCAACAGTTCCCTCTGAAGCTCCTCCCTATCCAGGCGGAACGACTCCGCCGCTTCCTCAGCCGACTGATGAGCATCCTCCAGCTTTCCCTGGAGGTCACCCACTCGTCCTTCCAACTCGGCCACACGGAGGTTGAGACGCCGAGACTCCATCTGGGCCTCCGTCATAGCCACCTCGGCAGCCCCGGCCCGCTCCTGAGCCCTCATGGAGGACTCCTCCAGCTCCCTCAAGTGGACGGCTCGACACTGCAACTCTACAGCGAGCGTCGAACCCTGAAAAGACGAGACATGGGCTAAGAAGAGGATAAAGAGAAAGAGAGGATAGCAAGATAACCGAACCTGTTGAAGGATCCAGACCAAGGAATCCGACATCTTGTCGGCCGGGATCTTCTTGAGAAGGCTGCGGTCCCGGGGAGGGACGGAGACCTCAGCGACCTGCTGGGCCAGGGCTCGGTCAACAAACATCGAACTCCCAGGGGCGACGATCGAAGCCAAGTCGCTCGCCAACAAGGCCCCGACCCCCGGTGATACGGGCGAAGACGCTGCGAGGGGGGTGGCTGACAAAGCTACCGAAGGATCCCCGGCGGTCGCCACGGGAAGCGCGGAACCTGCCGGACCGGAGGGATCCACGTCCTCCTTCCTCTTCTTTCCACCGTGGGGCTCCGAAGGCGCCGGAGGGGAACGCTTCCGCCTCGCACCATCCTCACCCCCGGGAAGGGGATCGCCAGAAGAAGAGGCGGGAGCCGCGGCCACCACCTTACCCACGGAAGGCTCGGCTCTGTGCACTTCCTCCTCAACGGTCCTCCGAGGCGCCCTTCCAGAGGTACTACCTCGGCTCCGAGCGGCTCCACGACGGATCAGTTCATCGACGTCACGGACGAACTCGCGGCCGGCCATCCCTGCAAAGGAGACCGAAATCAGGATGAGTCATAGGGCGATCCGAGGATGAAAAAGCGACCTACCCGGAGACCACAAGACGGCCTTCAGAAGTAGGTCGTCCAATAAAGACCAGATGGATTTCGATTCCAAAGGAAGAGTCGACAGCAGCGCGGCGGCTGCCTGATCAGCGTCAGAAAGGGCTAACGGTTGGCAAGGCTGGACGGACGCGCCCCAGCTTGTCAGAATCTGGGCATCACCCAAAAGGACCACAAAGACATAATCCGAGCTCCAATCCCCCGACCAGCGGGGTAGCCCGATCAGACATTCCCTCCTCGAACGGGCTCGGAGGTGCAGCCATGACCCCGGCCCGACCGTCTGGACCTGGTAAAAGTGGAAGAGAAGGGGGAGAGACGGCTCCAGACCGCGGGTGCAGCAAAGCATTACGAAGCCCGTCAGTACCGCGATCGAGCAAGGGGTGAAATGGCAAAGGGGCACCATGAGGTACTCCATGACCTGGACAAGGAAGGGATTGAGCGGGAAACGAAGACCCAGGCGAAACATTTCGACGTAGACACCGACTTCATTGCTCCTCGGAAGGCAAATCCGCTCGTCGACGAACGGAACTCGGACATGGTACGGGAAGCAGAGATACCTTTCCCGGATCTCCGTGACCGCCGAAGGAACGGTCCTCGACAGCCTACGGAGGATGGCCGAGGGCACGTTAAGACGCACGGCAACCGACGCCACGTCATCACAGGCGAAGTCTGGGAATAGCTTCCCCTTCCCCTTATCCTGGAAGGGACGGCTCCCGAAAGAGGAACCTGATCCCACTAGCCGGGGCCTGCCCCGCCTGGACTCTAGAGAATCCCTCACCCCTCGGCCAGAACCGCCTATCCTAAGAGCTGCCATAACACGAGAGCGAGAAAGGAAATTACCTTTTAGCTAGTTCGGAGGAGGCAAGGAAGCAAAGGCGACGGGAAACTCCGAGTTGGGGAAAGCCTAGAACAATGGGAAGAGCAAGAAAGAAGTGGAGATTAACACAGCTGGGGATCTTATATACCAGGGGCGAATTCGAAGCGCCTGACAGAAACGCGTGGCAAGGCTCGAAGAACCGGCGGCGTTCCGAAATTGGCACCAGGGGAAGTCCAATCGATCCGCCTCATCATGACCTACATTTATGACCACGCCTCGATTGAAGCGCCACTCGGAATCCCAGGAGGCACAGCGGTCGATCCGAGCGAGCCGAGACTGATCGACCCCACCAAGGGCGGCTCACGAACCCCTCAGCTTCTCAACTAAAGACAACCCCACGAATGGTGGGGATAGGCTTGCAGCCACACGTGGCAGCATCAGAAGGACGACGACGCTTCGGAGCCCGCGCTTTAAAAATATCGAGCGGGCCAACTCATGATGACGACTAATAAATGAGCCGGCATCGAATGGCGAGCTTGTCAAAATCGGCAGAAGTCACATCGGCCGAGCCAAACCGGCCGAGGCCGATCAACCCGACCGATGGGGGCAATTGTTACACCTATTTTGACCGAGACCCAAAAGACACGAGCCCAGGAGCCCGACTACGGGTCGAGAGCCCATCTGCATCCTCAAGCCTATTCTGCAAAGGCCCTATAAGGGATCTTCTCGAATGTTGATCCGACCCGGCCCCGATAACCCGCTGGTCACTCGCCCACTCCTGCGAAAACCGCTCCCCGGACGCGCGACCACTAAATGTCGGTAATGGGGAGGTGCTGGCATGGCGAAGAGAGCGGCGGCGAGGGGGCGGATTGATGGGGCACGATCGAGGGCGGGCGTGGGACATGGGCCAGAGGCAATCACGCTGGGAGCTCTACAAAAGGGCTAGGAGGGCGACGAAGAAAGGGACCGCATCTCAGGTATCTAAAACCTAAGGTACTCCATCAACGAACGGGCTCCCCCATCCTATTTCCTTCCTCCCCCGCTCGCGCCGTGAGACGCCGTTCCGATCTCCTCACGAGTCGAACCGTCTCCGCCAGGCCTCCTCTTTCAGATCTCTATCTGACTTAGGCATCGGAGGGGATTTGGCCGGAACCTAGGTCCGGCCCCCTGACGAGCGTTCTCGTCTACGCAGGTGGACATCTGATCAGCGGGCCGAGGCTTCCCCTCGCCTCTCTCCAACCTCACAGTCAACAGGACGAGTGAGGCTTACCCTCACCGTCCGCCCGCCGAGGCCGAGCACATCCTACCGAGGCCGAGCGTCTCGACCCGGGCCGAGGCTTCCCCTCGCCCTTCGCTGAACACGTATCTGGCTGGACGAGTGAGGCTTACCCTCACCGTCCGCCCGCCGAGGCCGAGCACATCCTACCGAGGCCGAGCGTCTCGACCCGGTCCGAGGCTTCCCCTCGCCCTTCGCCGAACACGTATCTGGCTGGGCGACTGAGGCTACCCCTCGTCGTCCTACCTCCGAGGCCGTGCTCGTCTGTCCGAGGCCGAGCGTCTCAACCAGGGCCGAGGCTTCCCCTCGCCCCATCTGCACCGATTCGAAGCCCCCGAGGGACCCAAGCGGGCCCCTTGACCACGTTGACCGGGTTCTCCACGGTCAACGCTTTGTAGTGAGAAAACACTCTGAAACACATACATATATAGTGGTTTTTGGATGCAAAAACTAGTGTTTTCGCACCGTGAGAAAACAATGTTATTTTTTTGAAAAAAATTTCAATTTTTTTTGCTGTTTAATCCATACAATTATATACCACATGAAAAATAATAGGTGAACCCTAGAGGGGATTTGAGCATCGATCAACCCGTTACTTATTTAATGGTTTAAGAACAATAGGCCTTTTTATAATGCCTTGATCGAAGACAACTCACATTATTTTTCAACCATTATTTTTTGAGGGGTGTGTAACAACATGAAATGAAGGTGGAAAAAAATTTTGAAAAAAAAATTTGCAACGTGCAAAATGTTTGCATTTGAAGGTTTACACACACACATATGAGAAAATTGGGAATCAGGTGGCCAAGGAGGAAAATCGTCAGGTGTCCACCCACTGCCAACCCCCTCCCTTATTTTTTAGAAATATTTTTTTTTCAAATATGCTCTACACCTCATGGATGATCACCACACCAAAAATAAAGTGATTCCAACGCTTTTTGCCCATCGATCCACCCGTTGCAAAATCAATGGTCGCATAACATAGAACTTCTTGCAATGGGTCGATCGATGGGCAAAAAGTCTTGAAATCACTTGATTTTTGGTGTGTTGATCATCCATGAGGTGTAGGGAATATTGGAGAAAAACAATTTCCAAAAAATATGCGAGGTGCTTGGCCGTGGGTGTCGACCTGACTATTATCCTCCTTGGCCACCTGACCCCCATTAACACACACACACACACACACACACACACGCACACACACACTTAACACACACACGCGTGTGCGCGCACGCGCGCGCGCACGCACGCACGCATGCACGCACGCACATATAGTGAAAAATGGAGGAGTGCTGACAGTGCTGGAAATTTTTCCAGCGTTGTCAGTGATCTGGGCGACCTACAAATTTTTTTTAAATTTTTTTTGTAGTAGTTAGATAAACTTGTTACCTAGCTCCCCACAAAATTTCAGGTTGATCCAACACCGTTTGAGCCTCCATTCATCGATTTCATAAAACCCGCTCCAAAATCTGGACATTTTTGCGCAACATTTTTGAAATCGATGAACGGAGGCTCAAACGGTGTTGGATCGACCTGAAATTTTGTGGGGAGCTAGGTAACAAGTTTATCTAACTACTACAAAAACAAAATTTTAAAAAAAAATTTTGTAGGTCGCCCAGATCGCTGACAGTGCTGGAAAAATTTCCAGCGTTGTCTGCACTCCTCCATTAACCTCAAATATATATATATATATATATATATATGTATATATATATATGTATATGTATATGTATATATGTATATGTATATATAGATATATATATGTATATATATGTATATATATATATATATATGTATATATATATATATATGTATATATATATATATGTATATATATATATATGTATATATATATATGGAAAGTTAGTAAATCTTTATTGAGCAGTAAAATTTTGTAGCAACATAGTGAAAAGGAATAAGGAATCAATATAAAGAGGATAGGGCACAATCGCCGTCACTCTTTAATAAAGATTCCCCCCCTAATTCAACCTATACAAATAATGAATGGGAATGTAATCAATAAAAGCGGCGTTAGCCCACATCTCTGAACTCCTAATTTGCAAATACAGTCAACTCCTCTGTAGTAGATGGATCTTGGTCTCTCATAGCCACTCGGATATCTGCCGCTATCTCCTCAAACAGGTCTGTTTTCCCCCTACTCCTATCTTCAAATATTCTCCTATTCCGCTCCTGCCAAATATGCCAAACAATTACCGAGAGGGTAGTTTTTGCCAGCCTGCTTAATGTATCCGTCCCTCCAAAATGCAATAAGAAATAATCTCCCACCACAGCAACAGAAGGCTCAATACGATTTTTGACGTTCAACTTAAGCAAAGCCCTTTTCAGAATGTAGCTAGAATAGCTACAATTAAAGAATAGATGGCCCAAATCTTCAACAATATTGTCTCCACAAAGAACGAAATTAACTGGTGTGTTAATACCCCATCTGCTAATAATATCTCTGGTTAGTAGCTTACCCTTGAAGGCTCTGAGAAGGGATAGCGCCATTTTGGGTACATGACCCAGAAACCACACCAATTTTTGATATCGGAAAGGGATCCCCCGAAAACGAACCCCATCCCAAGCATCTTTGAAACGGAATTGCTCAGCCTGGCCGTTAGAAGAAGAACCCGACGCCCTGGAGACAATCGGCTGCCCACAGGACGCCTGCGCAATGGGGTTCGTCTGCGAACAAGCGGAAAAGCACGGCGCCCAGACCCATCTATCAACACCGAGAGTGATCTTAGCCTGTCCGAGGTGAGACCGAATCTGTGCAAGCTCTGGCACATCAGCCCAAGCCCCCCGCACCCAGTAGTCATTTACCCTCTTCATGGAGCCATCCTTTGGTACTGCAACCAAGTTTTTAAGTGGCCCATAATCAAGCCAGAAGTCATGCCAGGATAGATTTGTTTGGCCATCTTTCACCACTCTCCTGATAAGCTTTTGGGATACATTTCTGCACTTCAATATGTGCTTCCATGTCCCCGAATGCGTCACCAATCCTTTTACCGCAAAGAACCCTCCAGAGTCATCGTATCTATTCCTCATTTGCCTCGTCCTCCAGAGTCATAGTAAAGATAATGGATTTTTTTACTTTAGATTTGAATCTCCCGACGAATGTGAGAGAATATTGAAGGGGGTCCTTGGCTCTTCGATGGAAGATTGGTTGTGTTGAAAAAATGGAGTATAAATCTTCGTCATGACAGAGATATTCTCACTTCCGCCCTTGTATGGGTCCAGCTCTATGGGGTACCGTTATATATGTGGAATCTTGATACATTGAATATTATTGCTTCCGTACTTGGCACTCCTATGTGCCTTAATCGAGCTACGACAAATCTAGATAGGATCTCCTATGCCCGGTGTCTCATTGAGGTGGATGCTCAGGTCCCATTGCGGAAATCGGTTGAAGTGGAATTAGATGGAGGTTTAATTATAACAATTGAGGCAAAATACGAAGGAGAACCCCCACGGTGTAGTATGTGTGTCTGTTTCAGCCACTCTGACGCCCAATGTCCAGCTGGGTTAGAGCGCCCTTCAATCCAAGGAGACGGTGGAGAAAAGCAGCAAATGGAAGAAGGATTGGTTATCAACATTCCACATACTGAGAACAATGAGCCTCCTGTGATGGGTGTTAACTCAGTCGGGGACACGTCTTATAATGTGGAGCAAGGGCCTAGTCTTGTACAGGAGTCAGATGCAGAGGGGATTTCACTTGCAACGGGGGCTAAGTTGAAGGAAATTCAACTGGGGGGCTCTAGTATACCAGCTGAGATTATGGGATGCTCTTGTTCATATGCTGCACTGCTAGATGAGTCCGGGCTACATGTTACCGGGTCTGCAAACTCTACAGACAATTCTGAGGCTGGGGTTAAAGGCCGGATGAGAACTGCACCATTGCCCTCTCTCCTAGAGGATACACTGGAAGAAGAGCTTGACAGGGTTCCTCTTGAGCTGGCCATGGATAATCCAGTTTGGGAGGCCGAAGAACTATGTTGTCTAAAGCAAGCTGAAGAGACCAAGAAAGGTAAGAGGAAGACTGATTGCCAGGGGGAATCCAGTGCTAGGAGGAGCTCCAGAATACAGGGATGCACTCCTAAATAACCTATTAGTCGTTAATGACTGTCTTCATATGGAACACCAGGGGGTTGACCAACCCGCTTCGTCGTAGAGATCTGCGTGATAGAGTTTCTGCTATAAAGCCTTCGGTTCTTATTCTTTTAGAGACGAAACTTAAGTCTCCTTTGGATAGTAAGAATTCTGTTCTACCTAAATCTTGGCTTTCCTTAAACAACATTGACAAAGCAGCTGGGGGCCGTATTATTCTTGCTTTTGATCCTGCGATTTGGAAGGTATCCCTCATCTCTTCATCTGATCAGCATATCACTATTTCTTGCACCAATTCTGGCGGCTTTGCTTGTGCTTTTACTGGAATCTATGCCCGCAACACGGTAGGAGAAAGAAAGGAGTTATGTAATCATTTGAAATCTGATGCAGCCTCATTGAATAGCGGCACGTGGATGGTTGGCGGAGACTTTAATAGTATTCTAACATCTGCGGACAAGGTGGGGGGTAGAAAGGTGGAAGAGAAATTACTTTTTGACTTCAATGAATGTATCACTACTTGTCGGCTGCAGGAACTCAAAAGTACTGGAAGTAAATTTAGCTGGTGCAATAATCGGGTTGGAGATGGCCGTATATCAGCCCGACTGGATCGTGTTTTTGTTAATGCTGAATGGCTGAATATTCTCACTGATTCGTTTATGGAGTATTTGGACCCCCTCACTAGTGACCATTCGCCTATGGTCTTACGGCTACATCCCCAGGTACTTTCCGATCCTAAACCATTCAAGTTCTTTAATTATTGGACCAAATGCCCGGGGATTTCAGAGATTGTTGAAGAGAGTTGGGATGGCTACGTTGCAGGTACACCTATGTATTGTGTGGCCCAAAAGCTGAAAAGGTTAAGGCCAATCCTCCGTTCCTGGGCCGGTTCTTATAATGCTAGCAAACTTGTGAATGCGGGCCGCAAAAAGCTGGAGGCTATTAGAAATAACCCTCTTCTATTCACTGATGCTGCGGTGCAAGCTCTTAAGCAAGCTGCAATCAAAGAATTGGCTACTTCTATGAGTCTTGAGGAGGAGATGTTCCGCCAAAAAAGTCGCCAAGACTGGATGACCTTGGGAGACCGCAACACAAATTTTTTTATCATGCAATGAAATCAAGAGAAAGTCACAACAACCTGAGTCATTTCGTTGATGCTATGGGAAGGCAAAATAGTTCTTATGCTGATCTTAAGAAGGATGCTCTTGAATATTATGTGGGTTTATTTAACCATAATCACTATGGGCGTTCTTTCTCTAATCTTATGCCCAAGCGCATACTCACTAAGGATGCTGCGGCCTGGCTGATCAGGAGAATATCCGACGAGGAAATCAAGAATGTTGTCTTTCAGATGGGGCCAGATAAGGCTCCGGGTCCAGACGGGTTTAATGGTCATTTTTTCCAACATTATTGGTACCTTGTTGGGAAGGATGTCTCTGGTGCAGTGAGGTCTTTTTTCTCTTCTGGAACTCTTTTAAGGCAAATTAATCATACTCATCTAACCCTCGTGCCTAAGAATTCTAATGCTACTACCCTTGGTGACTACAGGCCGATTGCCTGTTGCAATGTAATGTATAAGATTATTAGCAAAATTATTTGCAATAGGCTCAAGGTGGTGATTCATGAGTTGATCTCTCCTAATCAAGCGGCTTTCCTTAAGGGGAGATTGTTATCAGATTGCACCCTAATTGCCCATGAGCAGATTAGAGACTTTAGTAACCCTATGGGGGAAGGGCAGGCTTAAAGTTGGATTTGAGGAAGGCTTTTGATAGCGTGAATCGGGATTTTATACTCTACTTCCTGAAATAGTTGGGTTTTCCTGATGTTTTTATAGGGTGGATCAGAGAATGTATAACTTCACCCACATTTTCTGTCATGATTAAAGGTTCGCCAGTGGGGTACTTTGAGGGCAACCGGGGTATCAGGCAAGGTGACCCCCTTTCTCCATACTTGTTTGTAATTGTTATGGAAGCGTTCTCCATCTTAATTTCTAAAGCTCTTAGTGGTGGGGCTATGCAGCCTATGAGACGTTCTGGATCCATATCACATCTTCTCTTCGCTGACGACCTACTGGTGTTCTGCAGAGCTAATTATAAGTCTTTTATGAGTATTAAGACCGTTCTACAGAGCTTTCATGATTATACAGGGCTGGAAGTAAATTGGGAGAAGAGTTCCGCACTGTTTAGTAAGGGAACTAAACACAAGACTGCCCTGGCGGATTGTTTGGGTATCCGAATTTCTACTACTATCTCTACTTATCTGGGCTTGCCCTTATCGTCCAAGTACCCAAAATCGCCAATGTACAGGCGGCTGGTGGATAAATGCAAGAAGAGGCTCATGGGATGGTCGTCTACTATGTTATCTATTGCTGGGCGGATCGAGCTGGTCAGGACAGTTATATACGGTATGGTTGCTTTTTGGATGCAAGCTTTTCGTCTTCCCTACTCTATCGTCCGTGCTATCTCTTCTCTCTGCAGGCGTTTCATTTTGGGACCCTCTCGTGCTTGGGCATGGGAGGATATATGTACACCCAAGTCTGAAGGAGGGGTGGGTATCAGATTATTGGAAGACCTCAATGTGGCCTCAGGAATTAGGCTGACATGGAGATTTTTGATATATATATATATATATATATATATATATATATATATATATATCTCTCTCTCTCTCTCTCTCTCTCTCTCTCTCTCTCTCTCTCTCTCTCTCTGTGTACAAATGTATATGTATCTATTATACATTTGACAACTGTTTTTGAATCCTAGGGCTGACTAGGACAAGCTGACTAGAACAAACTGGTTGATAAAAAGACGGTTTGGATTTAATCTTGGAAAATCAATGGTTGGAATTAAACTTTGAGATGAATGGTTTGTATTTTAACACATACTTTTGATATTTGTGGGTCCCATTTGATAGCAACAGACTTTTAAACTCAGAATTTAAATCATTTTCGGAAATATCAACAGATTTTTTTTGGGAAGAGAAAGATGCATTTTTGGGGGAGAGCTTCCTAAAACGGCTCTTGCTCTTCCCCAAAATCATTTCCCCACAATAGAGCAGCAGAACCCATCTCCGTTTTCTTCTCGCCAAAAGCAAGCATCAAAAACCCGTCTCTTTCATTTCCCCAAAGCATCAAGAGGAATCGCAAGATCATTTCGCAAGATCTTCTCGCCCCAAATTCTGGAATTCCCCAAGATCATTTCCCCAAAGCAGCAAAAGGTACGTACCAATTCTTCTTGCCCCAAATTATGGAATTCCCCAAGATATACTTAATTGGTGCAGGGTTTAAAAACGCAGGGCTGAGGCGACGACCGCTGGCATTTGGTTGAACCGTGAGGACGGGGGGATGAGAGAGTTTGAGGAGCGTTGCCGGATCTCGCTTTTTGTTGCTCTATGAATCTCCTGTGTTTTCTCTCTAGATTTTCAATTCAAGTATTTGAGGAGCGTTTTCAGCATTTGGTTCAGGTATGTAGTTTTTTTTGTAAAGTTTTGAACTTTGATTCGTGCATTGACGATTTGGTTCTGATTTCTATTTTTATTTGGGGCGAGAGGTACGTAGCAATTCTTCTCGCCTCAAATTCTGGAATCATCTCGTAAGATCTTCTCCAAAGCAGCAATTCTTACTGATCTGAAGGTACTTACTTATTTCCCCAAAGCATCAATTCTTCAAGCCCCAAAGCAGCAAGATCTGCAATTCTTCTTGCAAGCAAGAACTCGTCTCCTTTGTATTCATGCCAGAAGAATAGGAATCTCTTTCATTTCCCCAAAGCAGCAAGAGGAATCGGAAGATCATTTGATCTGAAGGTACGTAGCAAGATCTTCTTGCAATACTTACTTATTTCCCTAAAGCAGTATTCTTCTCGCAAGATCTGACGTTGTTTAATTATTCTGGCAGCAAGATCACTTCTTCTAGCATATTTCTGGCATTTATACCAGATACAGCTACAGCAACACATTCTATATTTCACATGATTAATATTTATCATGTGAAATAACTCTAAATGTTTTTATCCTTGGTGTTTAATGCAGATGATTTTTTGTGTTATGTGATCAACAAAAACAGCTAATGTTGCTAATTTTATTGATGGCCCCTATTAGATTATGTAGTTTTCCTTTTCCGCCTTATACGTTTTTATTTTTTATTTAATTTTTTGCAATACATTGAGATTGTATTGGGTTTGATGTGTATATTTATCGGTTCATACCAGGATACAGCCAAAAAAGCCATGAAGGTGTGTTCACAAATGACTTGATCAATGACACAGAAAGAAAAGAATACATCAGAAGCTATCTAAATTCTCTCGCTGCTGCCATGAGGTATTTTTAGGAATAGACGGAATGTGCAACACAACAACCCTTAACAATAAATATTAATTAGTCTCTACCATTGGCATTTTTTTAAACTATACATCACGATGTGCCATGCATTTTGCACAATTAAACCGTCAGCAAAAATTCTGTTGCGATTTTCATCATTCTCAATGAAGAACATCCAAGAAAATCTTTCATATGTTCATTGTTTTTACCATAGAACAATCTGTTAAAGCAATGTAATCATATATTTAGCAGTCCTGTAGTGGTTAACATATATTTAACAGTCCCGTAGTGGTTAACCTGTATTTAACAATCCTGTTAAAGTTTCATGGATTAAACTCTGGGACAGTCATGTTTAGCATCTGTTGTTTAAAGGGGAGGCAAAACATGTTAGAATTTTATAGATAGTTTGATGAAAAGTATGGAATTATCGGTATTTGTGAATCTCGTTTACATGGTATCATTTTTATGCCATGTTTGTTATTTAATGCTGCAAAGCTGATATGCCTAATTCTCTCCCCTTCTATTTTCCGTCTTTTTTATGAAAAGATGAGAATTTTTTTATCATATCCTGATTCTGTTCTCTGAATTTGCTTTTTGCTCTTCGAAGATATGGGATGTTGCATCTGGGAAATTAAAGCTCACATTAACTGGACATATTGAACAAATAAGAGGTTAGCTTCTTATACTGTAAATGACAACTTAATTCTAATGCATGATGGAATTTCTTAGTGGATAATTTTGGTGCATTATTGGAGATAATAACGTGAATACGTTATTGTGTCCATGTCTGGCTGTGAGCCAATTTCTTAGTGGATTAAAAGCTAGGACAAAGAGTCTATAGAAACTGACCATGAAATTAACAAAAGATGGAGTTGTTTACTTGGAATATTTAGTGAGGATCATCTTCAAAACTAACATAGTAACAAATGGTTTTCTACAAAGTTGTGGCATTATGATTACAGGAATACATAAAGGAGAGGTAAGTGTCTTGGATCACTATTTTAGACACTGACAATTTGCTGAAGATTGGTTGGATCGACTGAGATAAAGTTAAAATGAGAATACACGAATTGATTAAGAAAGACACTGCTAAATTTCTTGGTAAGATAATGTGACCAGATTTCCATATGGTCAGGAAGAAAGTGGCTAATAAATACGAGTTCTTGAAAAATACTTGAAATGCCCAGAAAAAGATTGGAAGTCACAACCAAAGGAAATATAAAAGTGCATCTAGAAGATGATTAAATAGAATAAATTCAAAGAAAGAGAATAAAGAGACTTTAAATTTGCTTATATATGGTCATATAATCATATAATAATGATTATTCTTTTTCCCATGTATCCTTTAAGTAAAACAATAAGTAAAACATATCTGGAGAGTTAAATATATGAAAGATTGTTAAACAGGACTGTCCCAGATTGTTATTTTTGTGTTCGTCTAAAATTTGTTTATCTACTTAATTTTGTGTTCATCTAAAATTTTTTAATCATGTTTTTTACTTTAGGAACTAAAATTTTCACATTGGAGCACAACAATGTTTCAAATGACCGTGAGCACTTGCTGAACATGAAAATTTTCATGTACATGAAGTTCTTAATCATTGCTCTGTTATGTTATTAATTTTTTCATTTGCCATACTTTAATTGAATTTCTAACTAGATATGCACATAATTAATACTAAAGTGCCATATGACTTCTTCTCTATTATGGCATGCATTTTATTGTTGATTGTTCATGGTTTGCATATGTTTCAAGTAAAAATAAAACTGCGACAAAGAGAAATTCTGGCAACGCTCACATGTAACATTGCTTTACAAAAAGCTGACGAAGAAGAAAGATCGGATGTTGAAGAATTCCTCTTCTTCAGTGCGGCTGCTTCGTACAATTCAGCCAGGCATCGTTTGATATCTCTATATGAGTTCGGATCGTGCCCTCCCCCGAAGGCGCCCAAGGTCATCCAGCTTGCAAGGATGATCAGATGCGAGAGGGCTTAGAATCTTAGTGGTCTGAGTGGTTTTAGTTAGTGTAGGGTGTTTGTTCGTGTTAGGTTAGTGAAATTCTCACGTTTAATGTTTTCAGGTTTTGGTCTGTGTTTTCAGGTTTAGATGTTGCCGATGGTTGTTACATATTTGGAATACTTTGGAATGAAATCTGCTCTTTTGTTTAAGTCGATTTATATTTTTGTTAACTAATTTGGGCTTGATGATTATTCTTCTCAATTTGATCTATACATTACATGAAAATATTAGGAAATGTGGCAGAGCGTTTTGGGATTTTTTTTTCAATTTTTAAATTTTGTATAATATATTGCAAATAATACAAATTGATGAGGCCTGATTTCCAAAAAAGAAATTATTAATTTATTGGAAAATTATCAAAATGCGCCTTAACGCGAAAGAAATCAGGTAATATATCAGTGCGCATCTAATTCCTCTCTTTCCCCCATTTGTGCGTTCTGCTTAATTCCATTGATGAGAAGGAACGCAACAGCTGTAAGAACGAACATAATCAAACATTTTATTTATTCATCACGAAGGCTCGGCTTTGGCACCGGCGCCAGCGCCGGTTCGGCACCCCCGCTAATTTTTTACGCTAATTTGTTATGCCGAGTCGAAGACATCCGCTAAATTTTTTTATGCTAAATGGTTATTCCGTGCCGAAGACGACGAATTTGTTGTTCTATGTTAATAAGTCGAATTTGTTGTTCCGCGTTGAAGGCTCTCGCTAAATTTTTTACGCTAATTTGTTATTTCATGCCGAAGGCGCCCGCTAAATTTTTTACGCTACGCTAATGCACTTTTGTTAGCAAAATGTGTGCGGTGACTAGCGGCACTGCCCGCGCCGAAGGCGTAGTGCCGAGTTTG
Source organism: Scilla litardierei (assembly GCA_030789695.1). Taxonomy (NCBI): domain Eukaryota; kingdom Viridiplantae; phylum Streptophyta; class Magnoliopsida; order Asparagales; family Asparagaceae; genus Scilla; species Scilla litardierei. The sequence continues at coordinate 228,807,086 of CM061141.1, read as the reverse complement.
TTGTTCTATGCTAATGCACTTTGGTTAGCAAAATGTGTGCAGTGCCACTTGGCGCGGCGCCGAGTTTGTTGTTCTACGCTAATGCACTTTGGTTAGCAAAATGTGTGCGGTGACGAGCGACACTGCCCGCGCCGAAGGAAGGCGCCCGCGCCCACGCCCGCTAAATTTTTTTTCGATTAAATTTTGGCGGGGGACATAATTATTGGGGAGGAAAAAAGATTTTGAGAGGATATCTTAAATGAACCGTGCCCTACATTTTTAGTCGTTTAAATTTTGTAGGGAGAAATAATTTTTGGGGAGAACAAAGATTTTGAGGGAAAATCTTAAATGAACCGTGCCCGCGGGCACGGTTCATGACTAGTATGTATAAATGTATGTGTGTGTGTGTGTGTGATATCATGTTTTCATATGTACGGCAATTATGTTAAGTTTTTCTGGTCGTATTTGTACGCCTATAATTTTTGTGTATCCTTACGAATATTTTCCTAATTGTTACAATGATAAATTTTTTAAATGTTTTTAAACATTATTAGATTGATAATGTGTGAAGTATTTGAAAGAAATACATGGTATTTAAAATGGCGTGTAGTATTAATAAAAGTATTCATATTTTCTAAAAAATTAAAATTTCAAAATTTCCCTAGGATGACATATTTCCTATTAGGTGTCACTTGTTTAGCATGCTTTAACCCTTTCATGCCACCTAAGCATCCACTTGGCATGCTCCTAATTAAAGAAGATGGTGATGAGGATGATGGGTAAATTTTAAGAAGAGAAAAAGAAAAAGAAAAATAAATTAAAATAATAGGAAAAACAAAAGCTTGTTGTCATCTCTCCTCCATTTTCTCTCCTAGGACAAACCACATACACCAATAGCACCACCATCTCTCTTGGATTGAAGGAGGGAGAAGGAAAGGGGCTTGAAGATTGAAGAGAAAGATACGAAGGAAAGAGCATGAAGAAAGGACTTTTGAGGTAGGAGTTCACTAACTCTACCCTTTTGTTTGGAATAATGTGTTTGAGATTGAGTTTCTATAATGAGTTGTGGTTGTTGTTTTGTTGTTATTTTTTGATTGTGTTGTCATTGTTTTTGAGGTTGTGTGTTGCAAAAGATTCTGTCATTTGTTGATTTCTGCTCTGTCCTGGGATTTCTCATGCCTATAACTTTAAGTACATAACTCCAAAAGTAATTATTAAATATAATTTGGAAACCTTATGAAGTTACCTACAACTTTTATTTAGAGATTAAATCATAATTCTTCCTGTAATTAGACTGAATTGTTGATTTCTGTCGTAGTGTTACATTCTGGGCAGATTCTACACCAGCGTGTTGTTTAGACCATACCTTTCACTCCAGAGATCCAATTTCTATGATCTTAGATAATTTGGAAATTTTATGAAGTTAGCTAAAAATTTCGTTTAGGGACTAAATCCATATTCTGTCTATAATTAGACTAAAATAGACAATATTTAACTAGGTGTCAATTTGGACAGACTGGCTATTTTCTGTTCCTGTAATGAATTCAACTATGCATTACTTTTTGTATAATGATTCGTAAATATTGTATTAATATAATTTGGAAATCTTATTAATCCTCTCCAACTTTCATGTTGGGACAAAACTCAGATTTAGCCTGTAAATAGCATGTAACTTCATATATTCATATGTATGTCAGTTTTGGGCAGATTCTGCCACTCTGCATTCTCCATGCCATAACTTTCTCCACAGTTGTCTAAATATTGCATTCTTAGATAATATGAAATTCACATTAAACCATCTACAACTTTCATGTTGAAACATAAATCAGATTCTGACTGTAATTGACTGATATCAACTGATCTTCCCAGCAAGATAATTCTGAATTAGGACAGACTCTGGATCTGACAATCAACAAGCCATAACTCCTTGCATAGTTACCCCAATATTATGATTTTTATTGATATGAAAACATATAATAATTATCTACAAGTTTAATTTAGAAACATCTGTCAAATTCGAGAGTTAAATTAGTAATATCAACCTTTCTTTGGGAGATGTTGTACGTTGTTAGGATTACACGGTGTTCTTGCCTTGCCATACTTGGAAATGCTTCATTGTTTATGATGAGAAGGTCATGCTCATTCTATGTGCATCATGAAATGTGTCTATGAGGGTGTGATATGGATTCTATGTTATGGAACTGACATGGCATTATGCATTATAGGAATGCCTTGTGCAAAGGAAATGAAATGGATATGTGATACATACATGATATGTAGGACACGGATGGCACTACATACTTGGACAAGTGCTATGGTAGGAGTCAGGAGAAATAACCAGGGGCCACCTCTTGAATCTATAGTAGTTGCCACAGATGGATATGGGCACGTTGTAGGCACACTAGCTTAGACACGGGATCCCACTAGGTGTTGCCTGTGCATCTCATTCATGTGTACTTTGCATCCATGTGTGCATTGCATTTCATACGTGCTTGTCATGTGTGTTGTGTGCATTGATATTCTATGTGTTTGTGCTTTGTAAGTGTGTTATGTGCTTTGTGCAACCTTCTTTTATTCATTCCTCTGAGCAAGTATGGAATGCCATGGGCATGTGAGTTATGTCGTTGACATATATGGCCATGAGCCTGATCGGTCCATATTTTACACCTTTTTTCTGCATATTTGCATGCCATTTCGGTTGCTCATATTGCGATTTTCACGATTATTCGATGATATTGTGTTACTTTTCACTATTTCTTGTTTTTGTCGGATTTCAGGAAATATGAGCAATTGGGAGAAAAAATGAGCTTAAAGGACTTGCACGCATAACAGAGCATCGCTCATGGACTTATTGAGGACCTATCAGCGATAGAAGACGAGTGGAAGAAGAAAGAACGTCGTAGGAGCGACGAGGAAGCGAAATGATGAAGATTGGGCATTTTCAGCATGCCACTCGATCGAGTGAAGGAGCCACTCGGCCGAGCAAAGAAGCCCGCTCGGCCGGCCAGATCGGACACGCAATTACTTGAAGATTAGCGTGCACTCGGCCGAGTGACGACATCCCACTCGGCCGAGTATGGAGACACCACTCGCCCAAGTGGCACACGAACGACGGCATCCAAAAGACCAGACTTACTGTAATCCGTCAGTCGACTACGAGCTCCGACTCGGCTGAGTACCAAAAGCCCCTCGGCCGAGTGACATTTGCTGCTCGGCCGAGTGATGCCGAGGACACGCAGCGCCCAGATTTTCAGATAGCCTCCCACTCTTTTGAAATCTGCTATCATTTCAGCAATTAAAGTATTTTTATCATATTTTTTATGGTTAGTAGACTTCATGACTATTCCAACGCCGCCAAGAACGCGTCAATCGGAGGTCAGATGAAATCTGGGGAATTTCTACAAGTTGATGCTGCAGTGCTGGAATTTCCACTCGGCCGAGTCACATGTTCCACTCGGCCGAGTCGGCGGCGGGCCCAGATTTTAAGTTGCGGTTTGGGCTGTTTTTGGGCATGAATTTGAGGGGTTTTCTTGGGTTATTTGCTAGGGTTTTGGGAGACTATATAAGGGGTTTGTAGCCACCATTAGAGGAAGTTCCCATGATGTTATATTAGTGATTATTTTAGAGGTTAGGCCATGCCCTAGGCCCCCTCTTGGATCTAAAAGCTTGTATTTGGATTGGAATTCTTCATCAAAGATAAGTATCTTTGTTCTTATTATTTGAATCTTTGATTTGATATCTTTATATATGCAAGCAATATTTTTTATCGATTTCTCCATCGTTATTGCTATGCTTGAGTAGATTTGATGTTCTAGGGCATGGGGATGAACCCTATGGATCTAATTTCATATTTGTGATGAATGAATTTCTAAATTGCTAGAATTGCTAGGAGGTTAGGTTGTGATTGATTTATTACGGATAGCTAGGAATTTCCATCGATTTGGGGTTTGCAAGAGATTGGATTCTAATCGATGTGAAGGCCTAGATATTCGATATAGGTTTATAATCGAGATTCTCTAGACTTGGTTTGCAAGAGATTGGACCAAAGCTAGGATTTTTATTATAAATCTATACCCATATTTGTTTGCAAGAGATTGGACGAATACGAACTATCACAACCTAGATCGTAACTCGAGTTTGCACGAGAGTGGGCTCGAGGGGCGATTGAACGATGATGTCGATCCTAATGCTAGTGGCTTAGGCTAGGGTTTGCAAGAGATTGGGCCCTATCCTAGGTTGCTATAGACCGGCAATAGCGCAAGAGCGTGAGCTTGGTTCTCTATTCAGTTACGACTAGTTCACCTCTATACAAGCCTAGTAATATTGAGGTTCACTATTTACAATGATGTATGACAATCCATAGTGGGGATTCCCTAGCTCTAGACTCTTTTATTGTATTAAATTTGAATCGAAACTTTATCCGACTTCTTTATCACCGACACCGACATCCAATACCATTTCCATTATATCATTCCATAACCATCTCCACCAATAAAACATTCGTAGTCAAACCAACCTAGGATAGATTGGAGCCAACACCACCTCCTCGTGTTCGATACCCGCTCGTCACTTGACCGTGCGCTTGCGGTAAAACTACAATCGTTCTCCGGGTGTATATCCGGGGCCGATCAAGTTTTTGGCGCCGTTGCCGGGGAGGTGTTTCCCGTTGGGTGCCAATTTGTTACAATTAGGTTGATTAGACTACAAAAAAAAATTTAATAAAAATAATTTTCACCCCCGCCACCATTATTATCATTTCTATATTCTTTTGTGACACTGATATTTTTCTCCAGCTATTTATCTTTGTTGATCAGGTGCTATGGATTATACTACGTGGGCCACAGATTTTGATCAGAGTGCTCAGATGGGAGAATACTATTGTGATCAGAGTGCTCAGATGGGAGAATACTATTATGATCTGAATGCTCAGATGGGAGAATACTTTTTTGAGGAAACGCACTGGCCCGAGCTTGATGAGAAACAAAGGATTTTTTTTTGATGAGATGCATGCACACCAAGTTGAAATACAAGACAGTCTTGATAAGGGCACCCTTCAATTGGAATGCGTGAAGAGGAAACTTGAAATGAATGCGCTCATGCTTAAGGTTGCAGGGATTTCCAAAGATATCAGTTCTGCTTCTTCATTTTATGGGCAAGAATCATCACCGGTCATATTACCAGAGCCAGAATGTGCCGTCATCGATCCCACATCCTACGATACAACTATTCCATATAAAGAATGGATGGACGAAGAGGCCGCGGAGGAAGCAGAAACTGGGTCATATGCGCAGCCAGAGGAGGACGCATTTCAGAGATTATTGGATGGCCTCTTGGAGTTAGTGAGGTTCACCGGTTCAGAGAGCATTACAACATGTGATGCATTTGAGCTACGATTTGCAAATTTTTTTATGAACCGTATTTCAGCTGCAGGAACAATTGAGGAGGACATCCATGTCAGTCTTGAGGGGGGTAGACTATATTTTCGGATTGCTTGCGAGAATTCCCCTCCACATGATACATCCCCACAAGTTGACACACATGAGCAGCCAGCATCACCATTCCAGAGAGAGCCTGGATTGATACTTGATGAGAATGCAAAAGAGCACCATGTCGATCCGGAGCATATCGTCGAGGAGGCCTTACACACGGAGCTAGAACTTATCGCCGAGGAGGTCGTGCATCGGGACGAAGACATAGCCATTCATGAGGACCCGAGCACTACACTCCTCCATTAGAGCTTCCGCAGCCACCTCATCCTTCCACTGACGCAGAGGACTATCCCACAGAGCTTTTGGCCCCCCTTCAGGATACACATACATATGAACAAAAGGTACAATGTGATGTATACGAGGAGGAGATCGAGGAGTTAGCACACATGGACACATATGAATATGATCAAGAGGTGCGCTGGGATGAGTCTGACAATGATGAGGAGCATCTTGATGAGGTCCACACCTATGATCTAGATTTACCTGAGCAGCATAGAGAAGACACCACAGAGACAACTATCACGTCACGTGAGGATATTGGATTATTTCCAGGGAAGTATCGTCCACCATTATTTATTCCATATATTTCTATAGATGATCCTCTTTGGGATGCTTTTATTATGAGGGTAAATTTTTTGCAGCGAACTGATGCATCCTATTCTCTGCAGGGTACAGGTGGAGTCCTTGTGGGAATGCTGGAGGATGCATTGCAGGAGTTCGTTGGAGTCCGTGGACACACGCATCTGGCGAAGCCACGGAAGGAGCAGTTAGAGCAGTTGCCTGCACCGGTAAAGATACTGGATCCGCCTTTTGCTATAGGTGATATCAATCCAGTAGTGTAGAAATTTTATGCTTTCAATAAACACGAATCCTCTCGATAGCGAGAGGACCGTATAGATTTGCTTGAATAAATATCACCGCATATGATGGCAACAAAAATCTTTTACACCCCAAACCCATTATATATATTAATTCCCCTCTCCATATTTTGATACGCCACATCCTTTTGCTCACCACCATCGAGCATTTCTTTCAAGTGAATACTCACTTTCTTATTCATTTGACTTGATCACGCTTTGCAAGGCCATGCCATTTTTGATTGAGTCATTTGAATAGGATTGTTTGGTATAAGCTTGGGGGAAAGCGCTCTCATGCATCATTGTTTGTGCATGTAGTTGCATTAGGATTTCATGTCATTCATTTCATCATTTTCCTTTCACCCCCCTATTATTATCGTTGTTCCTCATATTCTTCCACTATGATCACATTGAGGACAATGTGAAGTTTAAGCTTGGGGGAGTGCATTTCCATACCATTTAGATGCATTAGTTGCATTTTTACTTTATTCTAGCGTTTTTAAAAAAAATTTCAAAATTTTTGCATCATCTTTTTGATTTTTCCATCTTATTTTCCTTTTATGTGTGTTCATGCATCATGTTGTGTGCTTGTTTTTCTTTTCTTTCCTCTCTTTTATTTTTATTTCTTTTTTATTTCTTTTTTTCTTCTTCCGCTAGATGAATTTCGTATGATGATATCTCTTATTGCTTTAGCAACCATCACGATGCTTATTATTCCTTGCCATGCTACTTAGAGTATTCCATAGTCTTGCTATTCACATGTGCTTGCAAATCTATTTCTTTTGATGATTCCTCTACATGAATGCATGATATTAATTGAAACTGAATGCATGGATTAGTGTTTAGTATGCTTTTGTTGGAAATGCACCAAGATTCACGCATCATTAGTATATCTGAAGCATCAGTTTTATTGTTCACCTTCTGTTGCATGCCTGATATAGTTGTAAACTTTACTGCTTGACTTCACTATTTATTGAAATGATTGAGAATATCCATGCTTACATATGAGTTTTAGTTGAAGTATTATTTTATTGAACCGTTCGTGCATATCTTATAGTGAACCGAGTGTTGCATTATTTCCTTCTCCACATATATCTTTTTATTCTCTACATGTCACTTGAGTTCACCTCCTAAAGCTACTTATATCGCATCTATTTCCCAAAAAAATCCCTACAAAAGAAAAGTTAGCTCCAAAAGTCCAAAAGGCCAAAAAGGAGCCAAAAGCCAAAAATACAAATCATATAGCTCCTACATAAATCCAAAAAGAAAAATGAGAAACAAAAAGTTCAAAAAGAAAAAAAAAGAAAAATGTTTCTCTATCTCATTATTGGAGCCACAAAACACTTGGGAAAACCAAGGCAAAAATCACATTTTCCACTATCGTATTCCTTTAGATGCGATGCCTCAAGCTAAGCTTGGGGGGGTGAACTCGTTTGACCATATGAGTGAGTAAGACATTAGAGTGGAGAGGTGCACGAATGGAGAAGTTTGATAATGCTGAAACTTAGCAAAATAATTTAGTTATTGAGATTTCTTATGAATCGATGTAAATATGTGAATGCCAGGTCTCTTATTCCATTCTCTATTGCATGCTTGGTGTGATTCTTATATGCTTCAGTTGTAACTCTTGATTGAAAAGTGCATCGCCAACATTTGTATATTAAATCCTATGAAATGCGTGACGTGGATATGAATTGATTGTATGAATTTAGAGAATCCCTTTTGTTGTTCTTAAAAGCTTGCAAGTACCATGTTTATGTAAGATATGAAATCCTTATAGCATGTGATTTGTATTTTCCAAGTTATCGTGATGTGTAGCTTATGGCTTGAGATCTGAGAGAAGAATCTAGCGACCCCTTCCACCTCGTGTTCTTTCTTTTTCATTTCATTTTCTTTATTTTCATCTCCCGAGTTCGTCTTTCTACTTATCTTCCTTGAGGACGAGTAAGAGGTAAGCTTGGGGGATTTTGATCGGTCCATATTTTACACCTTTTTTCTGCATATTTGCATGCCATTTCGGTTGCTCATATTGCGATTTTCACGATTATTCGATGATATTGTGTTACTTTTCACTATTTCTTGTTTTTGTCGGATTTCAGGAAATATGAGCAATTGGGAGCAAAAATGAGCTTAAAGGACTTGCACGCATAACGGAGCATCGCTCATGGACTTATTGAGGACCTATCAGCGATAGAAGACGAGTGGAAGAAGAAAGAACGTCGTAGGAGCGACGAGGAAGCAAAATGATGAAGATTGGGCATTTTCAGCATGCCACTCGGCCGAGTGAAGGAATCACTCGGCCGAGCAAAGAAGCCCGCTCGGCCGGCCAGATCGGACACGCAATTACTTGAAGATTAGCGTGCACTCGGCCGAGTGACGACATCCCACTCGGCCGAGTATGGAGACACCACTCGCCCGAGTGGCACACGAACGACGGCATCCAAAAGACCAGACTTACTGTAATCTGTCAGTCGACTACGAGCTCCGACTTGGCCGAGTACCAAAAGCCCCTCGGCCGAGTGACATTTGCCGCTCGACCGAGTGATGCCGAGGACACACAGCGCCCAGATTTTCAGACAGCCTCCCACTCTTTTGAAATCTGCTATCATTATAGCAATCAAAGTATTTTTCTCAAATTTTTTATGGATAGTAGACTTCATGACGATTCCAACGCCGCTAAGAACGCATCAATCGGAGGTCGGATGAAATCTGGAAAATTTCTGCAAGTTGATGCTGCAGTGCTGGAATTTCCACTCGGCCGAGTCACATGTTCCACTCGGCCGAGTCGGCGGCCGGCCCAGATTTTAAGTTGCGGTTTGGGCTGTTTTTGGGCACGAATTTGAGGGGTTTTCTTGGGTTATTTGCTAGGGTTTTGGGAGACTATATAAGGGGTTTGTAGCCACCATTAGAGGAAGTTCCCATGATGTTTTATTAGTGATTATTTTAGAGGTTAGGCCATGCCCTAGGCCCCCTCTTGGATCTAAAAGCTTGTATTTGGATTGGAATTCTTCATCAAAGATAAGTGTCTTTGTTCTTATTATTTGAATCTTTGATTTGATATCTTTATATATGCAAGCAATGTTTTTTATCGATTTCTCCATCGTTATTGCTATGCTTGAGTAGATTTGATGTTCTAGGGCATGGGGATGAACCCTATGGATCTAATTTCATATTTGTGATGAATGAATTTCTAAATTACTAGAATTACTAGGAGGTTAGGTTGTGATTGATTTATTACGGATAGCTAGGAATTTCCATCGATTTGGGGTTTGCAAGAGATTGGATTCTAATCGATGGGAAGGCCTAGATATTCGATATAGGTTTATAATCGAGATTTTCTAGACTTGGTTTGCAAGAGATTGGACCAAAGCTAGGATTTTTATTATAAATCTATACCCATATTTGTTTGCAAGAGATTGGACGAATACGAACTATCACAACCTAGATCGTAACTTGAGTTTGCACGAGAGTGGGCTCGAGGGGCGATTGAACGATGATGTCGATCCTAATGCTAGTGGCTTAGGCTAGGGTTTGCAAGAGATTGGGCCCTATCCTAGGTTGCTATAGACCGACAATAGCACGAGAGCGTGAGCTTGGTTCTCTATTCAGTTACGACTAGTTCACCTCAACACATGCCTAGTAATATTGAGGTTCACTATTTATAATGATGTATGACGATCCGTAGTGGGGATTCCCTAGCTCTAGACTCTTTTATTGTATTAAATTTGAATCGATACTTTATCCGACTTCTTTATCACCGACACCGACATCCAACACCATTTCCGTTATATCATTCCATAACTATCTCCACCAATAAAACATTCGTAGTCAAACCAACCTAGGATAGATTGGAGCCAACACCACCTCCTCGTGTTCGATACCCGCTCGCCACCTGACCGTGCGCTTGCGGTAAAACTACAATCGTTCTCCGGGTGTATATCCGGGGCCGATCAGGGCCATATGATACTTACAAGTGAGATATGATTTAAAGCATGCTGCTGATATATGAGATATGATGGAAGAGAGAAGCTTCTATTGTAACTTCATTGGTTGGTTATTTTCAGTTGTTTCCTTTATGTTTGTTTCAATTCGTTGTTTATTTTACTTCAGTTTACTTTAGTTGATACCTTCTTGCATTACATGTTTACTTAGTTGTACATTTTACTTAGTCTTTCATTTCGGTGTTTTCTTTAGCTACCTACTTTCCTTGCTTACTTTATGCCATCTCTTTTAGCACATTCTTTTTATGCAATATCAAACATAGATATTCATCTGTTAGAGTTGTGCACTCCTACAGGACACGCTTTGACGTGCCCTCTCCCTTTTCCCCCCTGGTTGTACAAGTTGTTTCTTAAGCTGGGTGGCTACAGTGGAGTTGTGGGTGCATGATATAGTATATGGAGCGAGTTGTAGTGATGGGTGTGTTGTACCTTGAGGGGTGAAGTTTTGTTGTATATATGTGTACATTTGTTGATATATATATGAGTTGCCTTTTGGGCTTTTGAGTTTGTTCTTCTGTGTTATGGTTCAGTGTTGTGGAGCAATACTCTGTACTGTCCCAGCATCTGCACAGTGGCCTACATCTCTCTTTTTGTACACACACACACACACACACACACTCTCTCTCTCTCTCTCTCTCTCTCTCTCTCTCTCTCTCTCTCTCTCTCCCCCTCTATGACGGCCCTCTCCCCAGGATACCTGGAAAGTATGCATCCGTCCTTGGTATTTCCGAAGAGGCGAGGGTGATGAGAAAAGAAAGGAAGAGAGAGAGAGAGAGAGAGAGAGAGAGAGAGAGAGTGTGTGTGTGTGTGTGTGTGTGCGTGTGTGCGTGTGTGCATGTGTGCGTGTGTGTGTGATTTGAATTCGAACTTGGGCATATCAATGTGATGCATATCATGATCATGATTTAAAATACTGGGTTTTTAGGTATACCTCAAGATCGATGAAGATGGACGTTTGATGATGGTTTTTCATCCTCACAAAAGCAGTCCTCTTTCATCATGCAAGGCTTTCGTAACGTCAGGTCTCTCACTCACAAGAAGAGCGTGTTGATAACATGTTGTTAAGTGCTTTCTGGGGGAGGCCCCAAGCCTTTATTTATAGAGGAATATGGAAGAGTTCATATAATGGTATGATATGGTGTTCATGTTGGATAAAAACTCCTAATCTATTAGTCGATAAGATAAGCCGAACATGTACTTTTACATGGGAATGCATTGCAATTCATAACATCGAGAAATTTAAACTAATTCAAAATCTTCCTCCCCCAAAAAGAATTTCGGCCTCTTTAAAACCCCCAAAAAAGTTACAGTCACATTCAACATATTCCACCACCAACAAAAAATGTTAACCACATTAAAACTAAAATTTAGTTCCCCTTATAGAATTTAATTCCCTTACAAGTTTAATTCCCTTCAGATTTACTTCTCACCAAAATATAAAATTTTAGTTCTCTCCCCCTCAGGGAATTTAGTTCCCTTCAGAAATTTTAGATCCCCAAAATCTAGTTCTCTCAAGATTGAATTTCCCAAAAAAATCCAAATTTTATTTTCCAAAATTTTGTTCTCTTTAGATTTAGTTTCATCTAAAAAATTTAAGTTTTCCTCCAAAAATTTCCCCCCAGAAAATTTTGGGCTGTCTGTTATGAAAGTTATAATTAACCGCAAGTGTATGGTTGTCGTAGTAAACATGTCAAACACAGGGAGGTAGTGGTTGAGTATTAATTAATTCATGGATTGTAATTAGCTACACAAGATCATATCGGTAAGAAAGTTTTATACTAAAATTATCAAACGTGGGAAATGCTAGGGCTAAGTATCCCTGCTACTGCAAATCAATCGTATGGTAGATCTTGTTGAGGGATGTATTCCCTTAGTTCATTGGTATTTGATGCAAATGGTTTTTTATATTAAATGGGAATTAATTAAGTCGCAAAGAGTTTGTGATATAAGTTTTAGAAAATTAAGGATGTGGGAAATTGCATATGATGCAAAAAGAATTAAATACGTCGTCAAATATTTACGATCATATTTAATATAATAAATGCATGGAAAAGGGTACCTGGATGACGGGATCGTCCCAGGCTAAACCCAGGTTCGAACAGCGTCCAAAACGGACTCCAAACGCGACAAATAGAGCCAAAACAGTGCCAATAGCACAGAATTGGGCATTGCGGGTCTGGCGCCTGTCGACCCGCCTGGAATGCGGGTGACCGAACCTAAAGGGCGGGTGGGTGCTCGAGCCCACTAAGCAGGAGGGCACCCGCGCCAGGCAACCAAGCAGGCCCGGGCGCAACACGCGCGCGGGCCCGTGCTCAGCACGGGTGCAGCACTCGCCCGTGCTGTGCACGGGCGCGTGCGCCAAGATGCCAGTGCATGCACACTGTGCATGTGCTACCCACGTGGCCTGCGGGTGGGGCTCGCAGGTGGGCCCCACCTAGTGTAAGGTTGCATGCACAAGTTGACGGATGCAGTTTTACGAAAAGCATGGTGTTGGGCGAATTTTGAGACCTCGTTTGAAAGATCAAACGAACTCGGAATGAGTCCTTGTTTTTCCCTATGCGTTCACCGTTCAACCCTCTTTGCAACGATGTATGACATCGTTCTTGGAGCTTAATGGTGAGGGAGAGAAAATTCATCAAAGTTTGACTTTCGAGTAAGGCAAACTAAATTGATTTTTCTTCTCCAAATGGTTAAGTCCCACATCGAAAATTGAGAAAGCGGATGGGTCAGCCGCCTATATAAATAAGGGCCTACCCCCCTCCTTGAAACTTGCACCAAGCTCCAGATCTGAGTAGCTCCATTAAACTCTAGCAAGCCCGGATCTGAGCTTAAGGAAATATTCCCTCTTTCTCCCTAATTCTTCCTTACTCCTGACCGGGCTCTAGCAAAGCTACAAAGGAGTTCGGATCGGATCCGAAGTCTTGACGGAGTATTCAGTCAAGGTGAAACTTTCTTCGGCGTGTGATTGGCTCGGTGACGAGGGTGTGCTCTCCTCGGGATGCAGTTCGGCTCGGGATGCGATTCGGCTTTGGAGAAGCGGCTCGGGCCATCGCTTCTGAGTCAAAGAAATGTTGCTGAAAACGACGCTTTGTATTCTGCGGAAACGAAGTGAAAGGTATGTAGTTTATTAATATGAGTTTATAATTGCAAATTGTTAGATAGATCTATCATTAGGGTTTGGTTGGACCCAAACCTGTGATAGTAGAGATTCTAGCTAGGGTTTAACTCTTTAGTGCTAGACTTAAAATAGTTTTAAGTTGTTTTTCTGCTGCTTTTTATGTTTTCATCGTCCGTCCGACTTAGGCCGGACGTCGATTTTACAGCCCTAAGTGATTGAAATTGAATTCCACCCCAAGTGATTTTGATGATGAGCACACCAAATGAAACTTAGTATACTAACTACACTACAATTAAGTGTGCAGAATATGCGAAGCTTTACTCATACTCAAAGAAGCGCAATCTACGCTCAAAGACAAGGACGAACGTGGCTAAAATCAAATGATGAAGCTCAAAGCTCAAATAGAACAAGAAGCTCAAGTGAAGCTCACATCCACTTCATCAAACTGATCAAACTTTCGAAGACGTGTCCTAAGTCTATAGTGAGTGTGTTGTGTCTTTTTAGGGTATTGTTAAAGCCAAATCATATAGACAAACACACACACACAAACAATTTGAAAATATTTTTTGAATATCTTTTAAATCATCTTCAAAATGTTTTTGAGAGCTTTCCCTAGTCATCTTATAAATTCCGTAGTGAAACTCCAGACACCCTAGAGTTAGCTACCTGTCTGACTAGCTGTGTCGCAGGAAAAACTCCTCTGGGAGTCGACTACCAAAGGTAGGGAGTCGACTACCAGCTGAGAATCAAGATTTCCTGAAACACACTAGGAGTCGACTACCACTCCTAGGGAGTCGACTACCAGCTGTCAAAGTTTGACGTTTTTTACTTGAATTTTGAAATATCGTTGAGCGATTTTCTCCATAATTTTTGGGAAAAAAGTCAAACTATTTTTGAAATTCGAAATCTCAGTTTTGTCCTATAAATAGAGGACCATTTTCATTGAGAAAAGTACAACATTTATCGAATTCAAAATCTCTCGTGCAAACGCTCTAAAAGTTCTAAGCTCTCATTCTTTCTCTAGCCAATTCGATTTTATTTGTGATCTTGCAAAATTCTGTTAATATTTTTTAAAGATCATATTCTTGTTTTATTGGCTAACTGTTTTTCAAATACGTATTACTTATCTCTTGATTTTTGTTTAAAGGATTTTTGAAAAACATTAGATCTAGATCACAAAGAATTCATTCGTATCTTTGTGTGATCTAAAATCTCATTCTATCAATCCACTACACACAAATTTTGTCTATCATTGTTTGGCTATAGAATCTGGGTGTAAAACCAATCTCCACCAATTTATTGTGGTGAATTGGATATCTTTTTTATTATGTTGTTGTTGGAACACTAGACAAGTCTAGGTGTTGCCAGTTGGAAATCCTGGTCAAGACTAGGTCGTTGGAAATCCTAACGAGTGGAGTTAGGTACTTGTATTTGCCAAGGCAGATAGTGGAAAATCTCGTACCGGATTGGTCGGGGACTGGCCGTACCCAAAAGTTGTGGGGAACCAGGATAAAAATCCTTGTGTCTGTGATTTCTTATCTGTGTTTGTTTATCTTTGCTCTAACTTTATTATTTGCTAATTTTTGTTCATCTATTGCCAAGATCAACTTACTTTTATCCGCTGTGAATATAATATTTGTATCACTTGCAATCTTATCTGTGCTTATAAATACTCTGGGAGTCGACTACTGTTCATAGGGAGTCGACTACCTGCTGTGAAATTACTCGGTGTATTTTAAGATTATTTTGTTGATTAAGAACCAAGCGTAGATCGCTCTACTTGGTTTCTTAGGCAACATTAGAAGGACGTTTATTAACAATCGAAAAAGTTTACTATTTGCACAACACTATTCAACCCCCCTTCTAGTGTTGTTTTCCATCCACAGGATCCAACACTTGGTATCAGAGCAAGGCTACAAAGGTGATGGCGTCAACATCTTTTCACTCTGAAGGCCTGAATACCATGCGACCACCACTGTTCAACGGAACCAACTACGCTAGCTGGAAGATCCGAATGAAGGCTCACCTAGAGTCATTAGACATTGAAGCTTGGACCGTTACTAAAATCTCGTACATCGCACCTACCGACGTTGAGTTTGGGAAATGGTCTGTCGACGACAAGAAGAGAGCTAATCTCAATGCAAAAGCAATGAATGCACTATTTTGCGCCGTTACAGGAAATGAGTTCAATCGAGTCTCCCAATGTGAGACATCACACCAAATATGGCATACTCTTCAGGTAAGTCACGAAGGAACCGAAGAGGTAAAAGAATCCCGCATAAATGTTTTGCATTCAAAATTCGAATCTTTTAAAATGGAAGAAGGAGAGAGTATCACCGATGTGAATACTCGTTTTACTAATATTACAAATGAGCTCGCAGGATTAGGAAAGAAACTTTCCGAATATGAGCAGGTAATGAAGATACTAAGATCCCTCCGACCTGAATGGAAGGGAAAGACAACTGCCATTCGAGAAGCTCATAATGTAAAAGACCTCACCATTGAATAACTAATGGGAAATCTCTTGGCATATGAGATTGAGCTTGAATAAGACAAGAAGATCGAAGAAAAACCAAAGAAGAAGAATCTCGCGTTCAAAGCCCAAGAGGAAGATTCCGATTACACGGACAAAGAAGACCATATCGCATTCATCTCAAAGAACTTTAAAGAGTTCATCACAAGTAAGTATGGAAAACGATCTTTTAGACCCACTAACGGTATTATTTGTTTTGGTTGCAACAAACCAGGGCACGTCAAGAGAGACTGTCCATTGGAGAGAAACAATCGTGATTCCAGAGATCGTGGGAAGAACAAAGATAATAATGAAAAGCGAAACAAAGGAAGAAACAAATTCCGACGACCAAAGAAGGAAGCTTACGCAGCCTTCGACCAGAGCGACGATTCCTCATCCGATGAATCCTCAGAAGAAGATAACGATGAAAGAAGAGAAACAGCACACATGTGCTTCATGGCATCCACATCCTCCAAGGTAAACACGCATCATGATTCATCTAGCGACAATGATTCGTCATCAAGTGATGATGAAGACATGGATTATAGGGGAGCATATAAGGAGCTATGCAAAATGCATGAAAAGCTCATAAAAGAACATAGAAAAACACTTAGAAGCATTAAAAAGGATACTAAAGAAAAAGAAGAAATCATTAAAGAAAATAGTCTCCTTAAAGAAAAGAATGATTTTCTGCAAAAAGATATTTCTTTGGTAAATGAAAAGGTTGAGAATCTGAATAATCTTCTCGTATCTGTCAAAGAGAAATACGATGCTACGATGAAAATTATTGAGAATTTCAACAAAGAAAAAGGAAAGCTAGATAGTATAATAAAAGATCAAAAAACCTCATCTAGCAAAACCGTACTCGGTTATGATTCACATCATACCAAGAAACGGGTTAAGCATACTAGGATGCATCATTCTAACGATAATGTTTTGAGCATCTGGATACCTAAGAAATTATCTGATCAACGAAGGAAAAGGTACCCTACCGACTTTGTTCAACAAATTCATTTAAACAAAAATTATCAATATATTGTTCATGAAGGAACTAAACCATACTGGGTTTGGCTTCCTAAAGACTAACTCCTCGGACTCAAAAAAAAGAGTACCATAAACGTTTATTTTTTTTCAGGTACTCCAAAGAAATGAAAGAAAAAAATGAGATCCAATGCTTTGTAAAGGATCAACATCAAAGCCTTCTTGCACGACTCAATTTTTTTTGATGATTACATTTACTTAAATAAATATTTTTCCTCTTCATATGATCTTATATATTTGTGTTATACCTTTAAAACATTTTGTGTTCAGAAAACGCACTCGACCTGGATCAAAAACCCCTCAGGATGAGAAAACGACTCAACCTAGTAGGGAGTCGACTACCTACATGAGGGAGTCGACTACTAGCGTGTATGCGAATTTCTGGGTTTGTTTTTGACTAACTCCTATTGGGTTCTATAGAGTTAATGGATTCATATCCTCAAATGCAACTTATACCCAATAAGCTAAAACTTTATCCTAACCATCCAACACTTGATCCTAAGGCCCTCATTCTTCACCATCTTTCATCCCATGTTAAAACCCCCCAAGAGAAACCCTAGGGTAGCCGACTACCCCCTTTCATCTCTCTCTCTCTCTCTTGAAATTTCATCTAGGTGCTTGGTTGCTTGGAGCTCTTTCAACTCCATCTCTTTCTCAAATTACTCAAGGTAAAATTTTTTTTACTTCATGATCATTATTTCATTTTTTTTCTCTTGCTTATCTAGCATTGTAAAAAATATTCTTTTTACTCTATCTAGATGCCTCTCAAAGGAATATTTACCAAGAAGAGAAAAACCTCATCTGAAATTGACTCTGAGAAAGAAACCATTTTACCATATCTATTCAAGAACACCACATATGAACACTTCATCAAAATCTCTAAGAAACCCATCCTCTATGAACGTTTTGTTAAGCTTGATGATGTTATAAATTATGGCATTGATAGCTTACTAGATTTTCAGAACTTGGCCAACCTATTTTCCTCCGAAAATACTTATCTTTGCTATCCCAGGCTTGTACATTTGTTCTATGCTAATATGGATTACGATCTTGCTAAAAGCCGCTTTATAACCAAAGTTCTTGATACTAAGCTTGCCATTACTGTCAAATCCCTAGGAGAAGCCCTAGGAATTCCTTATTCTGGCATGTTGCTTGATAAAATAGAAATGACTGAAGGAAGTATTCTAGAGAGAATGTATTTTCCAGGAAGACATTTTCAGACTAAACTTCCATCTAGCTATCTTCGCTATCCGGCAAGAATTCTGGCAAATATATTATCATATAATATTACTCAAAAATCTGGAAGTCATTCTATCCTATCTGAGAAGCAGGCCAAATGTATCTATGCTATACTAGGTAACATCCGCATCAATTGGGCCAAAGTTATCATGGATTCTATTCTTGCTTCAGCTTTTTCTGATAGACCCTCATCCACCTTAGCTCATGGGCACTATCTCACTATCTTGTTTATTAGCTATAATGTGCCTTTGGATCATGAAACCTCAAGTCTAGAACCGGCTCGAGTTTTTGATGTTCATGCACTTGGAAGAATGAATCTACACCATGATCTTGATGAGAACATTCCCGAAGAAAAGCTTGCAGCTGAAGGAGGATCATCATCCTCCAGGAGAGGTAAGAAAATTGTTGTTTCAAATTCTGAGGAGGAAGAACAAGGAGAAGAAGAAAGAGGAAGCGAAGAAGTGTAATGCCCTACAAGCTACTGCACACGTACTAGAGGGGGGGTGAATAGTACTTTAAAAATAACGAGGAGTATAATTCCTAATTATAGTGCAAACAACTACCAAATCAATTTGCGGAAGCTTAAATTGAAGACAACAAAATTAACAATGCTAACAATAGAATGTTACTGGGTTCGGATCCACCCAAGTCTCCCAGACTTGTTCCTGGTGATCCTACGTCCCAACCACCCGGATCCCCTCCGGATACTTGAGTTAGAAACCCTAACTCAAGATTTTCACTATGAAATACTTGTGAAAAACCTCCACAAGTCAAATCATACAAAATGTAATTTGTGACTCCCATAACCCGGGATCACAACCACACTCTCACAACCGAGAGTGAAACTTACAATTCAAATATGAAATGAAATAAGAAACTTCTTACCGACAAAATACCTATGCCTTGAGTATTGCTTACGAATTAGGGCAAGGATGATTTTGAGGAAGAAGAAGTGGCACCAAACCCTAGCTCCAAGATGTAGATCAGCGATGGAGAGCTTTGGGGATCTTGGTGACATAGAATCAAGCACTTGGCTTGGAAGGCTTCACACTCAATGAATCTCTCTTTGGAAGTAAGAGTTAGGAGAGATTATTGAATGGAATGAATGAGCTTTGAATGAGCTTGGAATGATTTCTCTTGATCTCTAAACTTGCAATAATATCAGCCTTGAGTGCAATGAATGCAGCTCAACAAGTATATATAGGATAGAGGAGAGAGAGAGAGAGAGAAAAACGTTTCAATTAAAGCTCCAACGACTCTTTTCTGAACCCAACTAGTCGGTCAAAGAACAACCACCGACCGACTAGTTCATCAACTAGTCGGTCGGTCAATTAACGTATACCGACTAATGAGTGAACAGAGAAAAGATCAAAGCACAGACACAAGGAACTAGTCGGTCCAAGAAGAGTAGCTGACCGACTAGTTTCATAACTAGTCGGTCGGTTACTCAACTGAGACCGACTAACAGATAAAACTGAAGTCTGAGCTTAAATAGACTTAGTCAGTCCAAGAACAAATGTTGACCGACTAATTCACCAACTAGTCGGTCGCCAAATGAGCTTAGACCGACTAACGATAAACAGTAAGTTAGGTGAAAAATTGGCATGTACAGTAAACTAAACTAGTCGGTCCAAGAAGGAAAGTTGACCGACTAGTTCATCAACTAGTCGGTCGGTCAATGAACACAGACCGACTAAAGATAAACAGTAGATCAGGCTCAAATGTGCATGTACAGGGAAAGCTCAACTAGTCGGTCACAGAAGCATCACTGACCGACTAGTTCACAAACTAGTCGGTCGGTGAGTCAACATAGACCGACTAACTGTAAACAGTAAAGAGCTTAGAATTAACTGACAGAAACTAGTCGGTCCAAGAAGCTTTGCCGACCGACTAGATCACCATCTAGTCGGTCAGTTCTTCTTCTTGAACCAACTAACATGCACAAGAAGTCGCGAATCGAAGCGCGAAGCTTCGGGAAGGAATGTATGGACTTCTACTAAGATCCTAGAGCTAAGATATGAGCGTTATGAAGATTTAAACCGTAAGACCTACTCAAGGCTTAACATTCTACGAAAGAAGCTTAAAGACTATAAATAAAACTTGACGATACCGTCTTCAATAGCTTCAATCAAATCTTCATGACTTCTAAATTGGTCCATAAGCTTCAACGAAGCTTTAGGCGTACGATCACGAGCATTGAGAAGTCTTGAGACGTCGTAATTGATATTCATATGAATTTGGAGACGATCTCCATAATTGCGCTCACAAAGGGATAGTCCACGTTATATTTATGTTTGTTCATCATCCAAAACCAAATCCGGGGAGTCCAATATCCAACAAGAAGAAGAAGAAGCAGCAGCACCGGCGTATATTCTTGAGCTTCAAGAAATGATTCTAAAGAAGATTGGGAAATTGAAGATATCACAAGAGAAAGGTTTTGAAGACCTTAACCAAAAGGTGGACGACCTTAAGGAGCTCGTCGTGAAAAACAACAAAATGACGGAGGACACGCTTGTCAGGATCCTTGATGACATCAAGGAACTGAAGAAGAACGGCGGTCATCCTTAGCTTTTCTTAAAAACAATGGTTTTTCAAACAATGGTTCTCAAAAAAAACTATGTCTTTAAAAACTTGTGGTTTGTAATAACTTTAATTGTGTGATGCTTGCTACCATGAACTTATCCTCTATGCAATATATTAGTTGCTCTTATAAACTAACATCTCTCTTGCAGGAATAGGAAATTAAATTCCTCTCCTAATCATATTATGATTCATATGTTTTAGTACTTTGTCATTTTTTTTGTTGATGACAAGGAGGAGAAAAGATCTGAAATGCAAAAATGAAATCATATGTATTGTATTGTTTTGCTAAACGGCTTCGATGCAGGGGGAGAACCGCATCAAAGCAAGGGGAGTAAGTATACATTCATGTATTTTCAAATTTCAAACTTCATTTTTCATTTGGGTGTCATCATCAAAAGGGGGAGAGTGATGGAAATTGAATTCCACCCCAAGTGATTTTGATGATGAGCACACCAAATGAAACTTAGTATACTAACTACACTACAATTAAGTGTGCAAAATATGCGAAGCTTTACTCATACTCAAAGAAGCGCAATCTACGCTCAAAGACAAGGACGAACGTGGCTAAAATCAAATGATGAAGCTCAAAGCTCAAATAGAACAAGAAGCTCAAGTGAAGCTCACATCTACTTCATCAAACTGATCAAACTTTTGAAGACGTGTCCTAAGTCTATAGTGAGTGTGTTGTGTCTTTTTAGGGTATTGTTAAAGCCAAATCATATAGACAAACACACACACACACACAAAATTCGAAAATATTTTTTGAATATCTTTTAAATCATCTTCAAAATGTTTTTGAGAGCTTTCCCTAGTCATCTTATAAATTCCGTAGTGAAACTCCACACACCCTGGAGTTAGCTACCTGTCTGACTAGCTGTGTCGCAGGAAAAACTCCTCTGGGAGTCGACTACCAAAGGTAGGGAGTCGACTAACAGCTGAGAATCAAGATTTCCTGAAACACACTAGGAGTCGACTACCACTCCTAGGGAGTCGACTACCAGCTATCAAAGTTTGACGTTTTTGACTTGAATTTTGAAATATCGTTGAGCGATTTTCTCCATAATTTTTGGGAAAAAAGTCAAAGTATTTTTGAAATTTGAAATATCAGTTTTGTCCTATAAATAGAGGACCGTTTTCATTGAGAAAAATACAACATTTATCGAATTCAAAATCTCTCGTGCAAACGCTCTAAAAGTTCTAAGCTCTCATTCTTTCTCTAGCCAATTCGATTTTATTTGTGATCTTGCAAAATTCTGTTAATATTTTTTAAAGATCATATTCTTGTTTTATTTGCTAACTGTTTTTCAAATACGTATTACTTATCTCTTGATTTTTGTTTAAAGGATTTTTGAAAAACATTAGATCTAGATCACAAAGAATTCATTCGTATCTTTGTGTGATCTAGAATCTCATTCTATCAAGCCACTACACACAAATTTTGTCTATCATTGTTTGGCTATAGAATCTGGGTGTAAAACCAATCTCCACCAATTTATTATGGTGAATTGGATATCTTTTTTATTGTGTTGTTGTTGGAACACTAGACAAGTCTAGGTGTTGCCAGTTGGAAATCCTGGTCAAGACTAGGTCGTTGGAAATCCTAACGAGTGGAGTTAGGTACTTGTATTTGCCAAGGCAGATAGTGGAAAATCTCGTACCGGATTGGTCGGGGACTGGACGTACCCAAAAGTTGTGGGGAACCAGGATAAAAATCATTGTGTCTGCGATTGCTTATCTGTGTTTGTTTATCTTTGCTCTTACTTTATTATTTGCTAATTGTTGTTCATCTATTGCAAAGATCAACTTACTTTTATCCGCTGTGAATATAATATTTGTATCACTTGCAATCTTATCTGTGCTTATAAATACTCTGGGAGTCGACTACTGTTCATAGGGAGTCAACTACCTGCTGTGAAATTACTCTGTGTATTTTAAGATTATTTTGTTGATTAAGAACCAAGCGTAGATCGCTCTACTTGGTTTCTTAGGCAACATTAGAAGGACGTTTATTAACAATCGAAAAAGTTTACTATTTGCACAACACTATTCAACCCCCCCTTCTAGTGTTGTTTGCCATCCACAGGATCTAACACTAAGGACCCGCAAAACCCATCAGTGGTATCAGAGCCAGTCTACTTGATCTATGTTTTGTAATTATAAAGTGTATTTGATGCTGCATGTTTCTCCATGAGATGGAGGTTGTTTTTTAAACTATAGTCGTTCCCATGTGACATTTTATTTTCGAAAAATTGTTTCGAAAATTATATTTATTTTAAAATCATCTGATAATTTTAAAATTAGATCTTAATTATTATATGATGATAATTAATTTTGTGTAGCTTAAACTTTTGAGATAAATTTTAAGTTGCATGTTTAGCTAAATTTTATGTAATAATTTTTAGTTACACTTTGATCATGCTAAATTGTTTAGTTGATATTTTTTAATGGTTAAATTATTCTTGCTTATTATATGATAATACAAGAAAAACTTTTAGGATAACTATTAAAATCTTTAAGAAAATTATATGATAATTTTTTGAGGACATGCTATGATTTAAAAATTGTTGCAACATATTAAACTCCTAATACTTGATTAGGATAACCCTCTCATACCATTATTATTTCGATTGTTCTAATCATAATTTTGAAAAAAGGCTAAGATTTAAATTGTTGTAACTTGAACTTTAAATCCCTAATACATGATTAGGATATGACCCTTATAATCCTTATAGTTGATAAGGACAATTAATAAAAGTTATTAACCAATCCTAATAATTTCGAATTTTAGGATTCAATTAGTTGATATGATTAACTAGTTTTAATGAAGCCATTTATAGTCGATGTCATGATCTGATATAGTGTTTTTTGACTAGTGTTGTGGATTACCCTAGCTTGACTGGAGATAATGATCCTAGCTTAGCCAAATCCCCGGTTGTGTTTCGCTGGACAGCAATGATGCGAATTATGATTATGTGAAACCATCTATTACATCTAGTCAAATACATTTAAAATCTTCTTTAAGGTTAGACGTCGCCCTCCTTGTTTTTTGGATTAGGGGACTAAAAGATGCATGTCATGGTTGTTGAGTCTCCTCAAGCTATGACATGGTCTCTTTGAGAAACCGACTCCATCATACATGTGATGTAGTCTGATATTAAACCAAACCTCTGCGTCGGGACTCCTCGAGTATCGATGTAAGTTAATATTAGACATGAAAATAAGGGCTCAACTAGACTAGTCATTATGTTTTGTTGATTCTCCTCAAGATCATAAGGGACTAGGGGTAAAAACCAATATGGAGTCACATGTGATGTGATTGAAATGAGTTTATCTACCAATTGTAGAGTCGATCAACTTGTTGAGTCTCCTCAAGGTTGTGAAGCTCAGGGTGGTTTCTCCATCTCCCATTAAATTACTATATTCGTCCATCTATATGGCTAAAGATGATCGCAACAATAGTGGGAGGATATAGTTGAATAAAACCCATTTTAACTATATTTTAAAAATCATGAACATAGGCTAAACTAGGGTAATTCTATTTTTACCAAAGTGGAATCCAAAAACGTAATATCCTTAAAAGAAATAAGTAAACTGGACAAAATAATCGGTTAAGGAATATTCAATAATCCAAACTATGTTCTCACTGATATTAAAGTGTCCTTCCTAGCACTGAGTTAAGGACAATGATTTCCTTAAGCTCTAAAATCTAACACAATAAATGCACGCTACTTAACACTCGCCTCTATAGGTAAGGGGCAGCTTGAACATACCGATGTTCAAAGCACGTTTGTCCGTACGACTTGTTGAGTCTCTTCAAGTTTGTATGAAAACAGTTTCAATCTGCAAGGTTCGAAACTTCGATCAAACTGTTGGACTCGAAGATGAGTGTAAGAGCAGTGCAAGACCATGTATCCAAATTAGATCTTGAGACGAACAACTTGTTGAGTCTCATCAAGGTTGTAAAGCTCAAGAGTTTGGATGCATGTGATGCTTGCACAACTAATATTTGTGTTAGAACGAGAAATGTCTTAATGTGATTTAGAAAGGAGAAGGCACTAAGGAAAATTTATTGAGAAAGAATATATGGTGTATCATAAGACAATGCATAGTAGGAGGAACTGAAAATGTGATTTGTTTGATGTCCAAAATTTCAGTATAATTGTTATTCAAAGGAAAATATAGTCTCATATATTGGCTAATAAGCAAGAGTTGTTTTTGGGCCATATGGGATGTATATCACACTTGGCGAATGTCGTCACTTTACTTCTGAAGAAATGTTTAAGTGTGAGTATTTTGTATAACAACATTATATTAAGAGTTAATACATGAATGTGCAAGTTAGTAACATAGTATATCAATGGAAAATAGACTAGGCCATACCAAAGAGAAAAAGCTTTTCAAGTTACATAAAGAGGGGCCTCTCGACCTTTTGTATTATGAGTCGAAAGACACTTGTAATTCTTGTCTCAAAGGTATGATGGTCGAAACTCCTTTTGTAGGACAGTGGGAGAATGAGTTGGAGAACTAATGGTCACATACATACGGATGTATTCGGACCCAATCCTTAATTAGCCAGGATATAGTGTTCTTATTTTATTTAGACACATGTTCTTGATGAAACACAAGTCTGATGAAATAAAGAACAAAATGACAGAAGTATTTGAATCACTTCGATTGGATCGAAGAGGCTAATACATTTCTATGTAATTCTTGCGTGATTAAAAGATAATGAGATTTTCTCTCAGGTCAAGTCTCACAACACATCGATGTAATGGAGAGCATGAATCGCACTCTGTTAGACTTGGTGTGATACATGGCTAGTGACTCTAAGTTACAATCCTCTTTCTGGGTTAAGCCCCAAATAATAATGCATATGTTCTTGATAAGGTTATGTTAGAACCTTATAAATATAATATTTCTCAAATTAATCGTTAGGAAGTCACATAGTTACTCGAGCCTCGTAAGACGAAGGAGTCGAGTAAAACATCATATTTGATGATGGCCTAGTCAACTTCCAAGAATCCATTCGGAGTAAGGACTCTGATAAATAGTTTGGTGCAATTCGAAAAAGGCCCTTGTACGTAAATAATGTATGGACCTTAGAAGACGTGCCAAAAGGAAGTGATTCCTTTGGCTGCAAGTGAATTTTCAAGACAGAAGATTGGTGCAGAAGGAAAATTGTGAAGTACAACTTATGCTGGTTGAGAATGGTTATCATCAGAACTCCTATAAATGAATTATGATGAAACTTCCTCTCCAGTAGATGTGTACAGATCTATTCGGATCAGACTCGATGTCAATGCTCATGCTGACGATGAATACTGGAATATGTTTGTTTTCTAAATATGATTTAGAAGAACAAACTTATAGAGTTTTCAAGGTCAGTTGGAGTGAATAAAAGACATGTGACACATCAAGGAGTCGAAACATATGTTTTGACAAAGTGGTCAAAGAGTTTGACACTTTATCAGAAATGACGATGAACCATGTAGATGACCAGTGACCATTTTGGATTATTCTCGTAGAATACGATAAGCTGGATGAGATCTAGGCAAGACAAATTTTATGGATTCCAAGAGACCAAGGAAACGATTTGGATGAGATTCAAATCTGTGATCAATTAGAAACATAGAACCACTTAAGTCTGTACTAAAGACGGTTTAGCAGATGCACTCACAAAGGCTCTACCACATGAAGTCTAGAGAGACTTATGTGTAAATGCAGTATGAGATACTGGGATAAATGGTTCTAAGTGCAAGTGGGAGATGCTTACAAACATCTTGTTTGAAATAACAGTAAACTGTTTGGTAAGAATTTACCTAAGTTAATAATAATGTAGTCTTCATTATAAATTTGGTATAGTTTTGAGACTTAATGTGAGGTCAAACATGTATCGAGCTGGAGAGCTCGATCATGGAGAAGTGTTTGACCGATTATAACATAAGTCTAAAACCATTCGTGGTCGTAAATGTTTCAAAAAAGGGATATCGACACATCGGATAGACCAGTGTGTCTTAGTCTTCATCATGGAGTGGTGACGATGATCTCATGGTCGTTTGACTTGGCAAAGTCGAAGACGAGACACATGTTCTCATTGGAGAATGAATTCACTGAACAAACCATCGGGAGCTATTAAATGGTTAACATTAACTAATCTGTCAATGATAACTCTCGGTGATGATAGGCAAGTTGGTCCTCAGACTTGTGGTCATTGTACGAACCTGTACGTGAACGGTGTCACTTAGATCTCTGATCTAGCCTCGGGGCAAGCCCCATTGAAACGATCTTTGGTTGGGTGACAATTGAAGCGTGCGAGGAGAATAATGACCAAGATAGGATTCGTCTCTCTTGGTCAAGGGGAGTTAGTGTCGCACGTGTTAGTTCGATCTATAGTAACAATTCTGGCCAGAGTATGTTGGAAGAAGTCCAACATTATTTGACTAAAGATCGATGTAGACTAACCAGCTTCGAGCTATTGGGGTTGACAGTTGACCATACCCAAGGCTTGACTCAGCTGCATAGTTTTGCTGAAGGGAATAAAACTGTGGTATTCATCACGGACACAGTCAGGGTGGTCCCGACAATACTTATGTCGATGAGTTAACCACATAATTATGATACCAAAACAGGGGCTGCACCTGCTGCTCATGGTCACTGCCATCTGGGGCTTTGAGCCCTACCTGTAGTAGGGTCAGACTGTAGGATCTCACACAGAGTGAGACCTTCGTCAAGTAATAGGTAGACATTAAGGAGAAAATGCATTTGATGCAAGACTGCAAAGAGGTTGCAGTTAGCTTCTGGATTCGGGGTAAATGATCCTGAGTGCAAGTGGAAGATGTTTGGGATGTATGCCCTCAATTTAATTTGTATTTGATGCAAATGATTTTTTTATATTAAATGGAAATTAATTAAGTCGTAAAGAGTTTGCGATATAAGTTTTAGAAAATTAAGGATGTGGGAAATTGCATATGATGCAAAAGGAATTAAATATATCATAAAATGTTTATGAGCATATTTTATATAATAAACTCATGGAAAAGGGTTATTTGTATGACGATATCATCCCGGTCTAAATCCAGGTTCGAACGGTGTCCAAAACGGACTCCAAACGCGACAAATAGAGCCAAAACAGTGCCAATAGCACAGAATTGGGCATTACAAGTCTGTCGCTCGCTAGGCAGGCACCCGGCCCACCTGGAATGCGGGCATCTGCACCCGATAAGCAGATGGGCACCGCGCCAGGCAACCAAGAGGGCTTGGGCGCAGTGCAGGTGCGCCCGTGCTCAGCACGGGCGCTGCGTGTGTCGTCGTTCTGCCCGGGCGCATGCACCAAGACCGAAGCACACGTGCGCTGCACGTGTCCTACCTACTTGGCATGCAGGTGGGGCCCATGGGTGGGTCCCACCTGGTTCTAGGGTTGCATGCACAAGTTGACGGCTGCAGTTTTGCAAAAATCATGGTGTTGGGCGAATTTTGAGACCTTATTTGAAGGATCAAAAGAACTCGGAATGAGTCCTCGTTTTTTCCTACGCATTCACTGTTCAGCCCTCTTCGCAACGATGTATGACATCGTTCTTGGAGCTCAATGGTGTGGGAGAGAAAATTCGTCAAAGTTTGCCATTCGAGTAAGGCAAACTAAATTGATTTTTCTTCTCCAAATAGTTTAGTCCCACATCGGTAATTGAGAAAGCGGAGGGGTCAGCCGCCTATATAAATAGGGTCCTCCCCCTTCCTTGAGACTTTTACCAAGCTCCAGATTTGAGTAGCTCTATTAAACATGAGCAAGCCCGGATCTGAGCTTAAGAAAATATTCTCTCTTTCTCCTTAATTCTGACTTGCTCCTGATCAGGCTCTAGCAAAGCTACGAAGGAGTTCGGATCGGATCCGAAGTCTTGACGGAGGACCCACTCAAGGTGAAACTTTTTTCTATGCATGGTTGGCTCGGTGACAAGGGTGTTGCTTGCCTCGGGACGCAGTGCGGTTCAAGGTGTGGTTCAAGATGCGGTTCAGCTCGGGACGCGGTTCGGCTTGGGAGAAGCGGCTCAGGGCATCGCTTTGGTGTCAAAGAAATGTTGCTGAAAACAACGCTTCGTATTCTGCAGAAACGAAGTGAAAGGTATGTAGTTTATTAACATGTGTTTATAATTGCAAGTGTTAGATAGATCTATCCTTATGGTTTGGTCAGACCCAACCCCGGGATAGTAGAGATTCTGGCTAGGGTTTAACTCTTTAGGGCTAGACTTAAAATAGTTTTAAGTTGTTTTTTGCTGTTTTTTATGTTTTCGTCGTCTGTCCGACTTAGGCCGGACGTCGATTTTATAACCCTAAGGACCCACAAAACCCATCAGATCTAGCTTCTTAATTTATTGAAGTAAAGCTATAAGTGAGAATTAAATCCCAATATTCGTCCAACCCATGTCTCGTGAGAGAACTCAGATCAAAGTCTGGATCTCTAAACTTGAATTATGATGTCTCGTCAATCCTAATTAATAGCTCTAATCAATCAGAGTCTGATGCCTTGTCGGTACCATAATTAATAGAAAATCAATTCAATTTTAATATGCATTAAACCAAAACCCTGATTTCTTGTCAGTGATTAGAGTTGTGTAGCAATTTAATAGCTAAATTGATATTAAGCACATCCAGAACTAAACCCTAGCAATAAACAATAAATTAATATTTGGGGTTATCAACCCATACGAATAATTTACAATAGTATTCAAGTTCGCCTTAGACAAGAGACTACTCACTAGATATGGAATTAATCATCAGACAAATCACATAAGAATGCATCATAAAAATAGAAGAGAGAATTGAAAGAGCAATACCAATATTGAAGAACAAAATCTAACCTTCTAATCCACAAAAAAGCAATAATAAAGTCTTACAAAATCACAGAAGTTCCGCCCAAATAGGAACAAAGCCTAAGGAAAAGTCTGTTGGGATATTGAGATCCACCCCATTGGATTTTGATGTACACAAGTGATATGGGAACAACATATTTATTTCAAGTGTGCATAGGATTATTTTATAGCCATGAAGATCAAGTGCATTAAAAAGCTAAAAAGAAGGAATTAAAAGCCAAGTTTGGGAGGTCTATCTTAGAGCCAAAGAATGGAGCAAATGATGGCTCATCCAAGAACTCAAGATCAAGACTAAATGGCTCAAGTCGTAGAACAATGATCAAGAGCTAGAGTTGTGTGTATGTGTAAGTTATAAGCTTAGAATGTCAAAGCCTATGTATATTCTCTACACACACACACAGATTCTTGAAAAATAGTTTTTAAATGTATTTAACTATATAATATTTTAATATAATTTTTATAAAATATTTTCAAAGTAATTTCTCGTAGAAAAACTCATGTATCCAGAAATAGCCGATTATCAGAAACAGATAGCCGACTAATATCATGAGAAATAGAACTCTCGAGTTTTTGAGATAGCCGACTATCACTTGAGATAGACGATTATTTTGTAAAATAGCTGACTATCTAGGTCAACTTTCTGCATTTTTGGAAACTGGATTCAAAATTTTGCTAGTCGTTAACTAGCTTTTGAGGAAACTTTTTGAGCTGATTTTAAGCTATTCTTTACCTCTATAAATACCTTATAGCTCAGAGGTTTTCTACAACAACTCATGTTATTAAAAATCATTTTATTTGCTCAAAAGTTCTCCAAGCCATCTAGTTCTTCAAAAATCTTCTTGGCCTTGTTCTAATTTTTTGTGCTAAAATTCTTTATTGATTTTTTAATCTCTTGGTCTTACTCAAACTTGATTTGATCTCCAAAGCTCATAGCTTTTATTTTTTAGATTCAAATTTCAAGTTTTCATTTTTGATATTTGTGTTCTTCACTTATATTCTTTCAAAGATCATGTCTTGATTATTGATCTGTAAAGCCCAAGTGCATTTATTTTAGAGATTCAATTTCAAGTTATTTCTTTTGATCAATTTTTGTGCTTACTTATATTTTTTAATTTGATCAAAAGGATTTCGATTTCTTTTAACCATAATATTCACTTATATATATATATTGGTTATAGGAATATTCTGCTTTCATTTTTACATATTTTGTAAAGCCTTTGAAGAAGGCTTAGAAGTTGTAATTCTCGTGTGAAGCAAAAGTGTTGCGTTGTATCGGAAATTTCTAGTTGAGTTGTAACTAGGTGTTGGAAATTCCTAGCAAGTGGTGATAGGTAGTTGTACGAAGTCCTCTTCGTTGTGTTGAGGCAAGGTTGCTCTCGGTTGAGAGCTAGTGGATCAGTTGCAGTATGTATGCCACGGTTGGGCTGAACCAAGGTAAAAGTTGTTGTGTTTGCAATGTGCCTGATTCTCTATCGCTCTCATTTTATACTTGCTTGTAATCCTTTAGTCCACTGTTATATTCTTTTTATTATCATTACAAGCTTGTAATCATGTTGATTAAGTACCAAGCTAGGTTACTTTGCTTAAAGACTTAGTCAACATAAAAGAAGGGTTTTATATTATCGAAGAATTTCCATTACATTGTTGAAAACCATATTTAACCCTCCTTCTAGTGTTGTCTGCCATCCACAAGATCTCATACGTGGTATCAAAGCGAGACTAAAAGCGAAGGCATCAACATCACACCACTCAGAGGGACTCAACACCATGCAACTACCATTGTTCAACGGAACCAACTACGCTAGCTGGAAGATCCGAATGAAGACACATCTACATTCCTTATACATTGATGCATAGACGATTACAAACAACAAGTACACACCACCTGTAGACACAGAAACTAACAAATGATCAGCCGATGAAAAGAAGAAAGGTAACATAAATGCTAAAGTAATGAATTCATTATTTTGTTCTGTTACAGGTGCCAAGTTCATCCGAGTATCCCAATGTGAGACTGCACACCAAATCTAGCACTCCGTCGAGGTTAGTCACGAGGGAACCGAAAAGGTAAAAGAATCAAGAATAAATATGTTAAATTAAAAATTTGAAATCTTTTAGATGGAATAAGGTGAGAGTATTAGCGAAGTTAATACTCAGTTTACTAACATCACTAATGAACTTGCAGGGTTAGTAAAGAAGATTTCTGAATATGACCAGGTGATGAAGATAGTACAATCACTAAAACCAGAATGGAAGGGAAAGACCACCACCATCTGAGAAGCACATAATATGAAGACGATCACTTTGGAAGAGCTAATATGAAATCTCATGGCCTATGAGATAGAGCTAGATGAAGACACGAAGAGTGAAGAAAAGCCAAAGAAGAATACTTTGAAATTCAGAGAAAATGTACAGAGCTCTGAGTCAGATACTCCGATAGAGACGAGAGGATGATTGCAATGATTTCAGGGAAGAAATTCGTCCAACGTAACTACGCTAAAAGAAAATCTCGTTTAACTAACGAAATTATCTGTTTTGGATGCAACAAACTAGGACACGTTCGGAGAGACTGTCCCTTGGAAAGAAACTGTGACCAAGGAAAAGGGAAGGAGAAAGAGAAAGAAAGAAGAAGAAGTCACAAAGAAAAGAAGATCAGAAAGCCAAAGAAGAAGGCGTATGTGGTCTTCGATCAAAGTGATGTCTCAAGTTTCGATGAATCATCAATATCATCTGAAGAAGAAGAAGAAAGGCAAGACAAGCGCACATGTGCTTCATGGTGTCAACTTCCTCAAAAGTAAGAACTCTTACTCCCATATTTCTCTGCATCACCGATCACTCCATATTTTGCACCTTTTTTCTGCTTGTTTGCATGCCATTTAGATCGCCCATAGCGCGTTTTTTACGATTATTCGACAATATTGCGATACTTTTCACGATTTCTTGTTTTTGTCGTATTTCAGGAGATTTGGAGTGATTTGGAGTGATTCTAAGATGCACCCACTCCGGAGTGTCACCCGTGACTCTTTTGAGGGGAATTCTGCGATTGGAGATGAGTGGAAGAAAAAAGAACGTCGTAGGAGCGACGAGGAAGCAAAAATACGAAGATTGGGCATTTTCAGGATGCCACTCGGCCGAGTGAAGGAGTCACTCGGCCGAGCATCGACAGCCCGCTCGGCCGGCCAGATCAGACACGCAACAAACTCCATATCAGCGTGTACTCGGCCGAGCATCGCCAGACCACTCGGCCGAGCACGGATACACCACTCGCCCGAGTGGCATCAAGACGACGACAACCAAAATTCCCAAGTTATTGTAATCCGTCAGTCAGCCCCGAGTTCCGACTCGGCCGAGTGAAGAAATCCCATCGACCGAGTGAAGAAAGTCACTCGGCCGAGTGACTCCTGAGGAGACGACCCCCAAAAGTCCAGACTTACTGGAATCCGTCAGGGTCCGTCACTCGGCCGAGTGACATTTGTCACTCGGCCGAGTGAGCCGCGCTGCCTGTAGCGTAAAGTGCGATTTTCAAGCTGCGCAGGGGCAAGTTTGGTCACGATTTTTTGGGCGATTTTAGGGGCTTTTTGCTAGGGTTTTTTGGGGGCTATATAAGGGGTTTGTAGCCATCATTAGAGGGGGTTCCCACATGTTTTCTTAGGGATTATTTTAGAGGTTAGGCCATGCTCTAGGCCCCCTCTTGGATCAAAAAGCTTGTATTTGGATTGAAGATCTTCATCAAAGCTAAGTATCTTTGTTCTTATTATTTGAATCTTTGATTTGATATCTTTATATATGCAAGCAACGTTTTTTATCGATTTCTCCATCGTTATTGCCATGCTTGAGTAGAATCGATGTTCTAGGGCATAGGGATGAACCCTATGGATCTAATTTCAGATTTGTGATGAATAAATTTCTACATTGCTAGAATTTCTAGGAGGTTAGGTTGTGATTGATTTACTACGGATAGCTAGGAATTTTCATCGATTTGGAGTTTGCAAGAGATTGGATTCCGATCGATAGGAAGGCCTAGATATTCGATTTAGGTTTATAATCGAGATTCTCTAGACTTGGTTTGCAAGAGATTGGACCAAAGCTAGGATTTTTATTATAAATCTATACCCATATTCGTTTGCAAGAGATTGGACGAATACGAACTATCACAACCTAGAACGTAACCCGAGTTTGCACGAGAGTGGGCTCGAGGAGCGATTGAACGATGATGTCGATCCTAATGCTAGTGGCTTAGGTTAGGGTTTGCAAGAGATTGGGCCCTACCCTAGGTTGCTATAGACCGGCAATAGCGTGAGAGCGTGAGCTTGGTTCTCTATTCAGTTACGACTAGTTCACCTCAACACAAGTCTAGTAATATTGAGATTCACGATTTACAAGGATGAATGACGATCCATAGTGGAGATTCCCTAGCCCTAGACACTTTTATTATATTGTATCTGAATCAATATTTGACCAACTTCTTTATTACCGACACCGACATCCACCACCATTGTCATTACATCATACCATAACCATCTCCACCAATAAAACATTCGTAGTCGAGCTAACCTAGGATAGATTGGAACCAACACCACCTCCTCGTGTTCGATACCCGCTCGCCACTTGACCGTGCGCTTGTGGTAAAACTACAATCGTTCCCCGGGAGTATATCCGGGGCCGATCAAGTTTTTGGCGCCGTTGCCGGGGAGGTGTTTCCCGTTGGGTGCCAATTTGTCACAATTAGGTTGATTAGACCACGAAGAGAAAAAAATTTACAAAAAGAAATTTTCACCCTTGCCACCATTATTATCATTTCTATATTCTCTTATGCCACTGATATTTTTCTTCAAGTATTTGTCTTTGTTGATCAGGTTATCCGGAAAGCACAATGATGAGTACAGACTCTGACCTGCAACACGATGAAACTTTTGCATCCCTACTGGAGGAACTCGTGGATGAAGTTCAAACCACGGGACCTATTGCCATCAATGTAGAGGACCACCTTGAACAACTATTCGCTACCTACATCATTGATCAACTCTCCCCAGAAGGAACAATCAAAGGCAGCATTAGGGTCGATATTAGAAATGATAAGCTGTATCTGGAAGTTGACAGAGTCCCTCAGCCGCCAATGAATGAAGTCATCGAAACATGCACCGAAGAGATCAACGCTCGAGAAGAGCTACCTTGGGATACCCACGTTCAGGGAAGTATACTTGATGAATCCTTTTGTGACACCTGTTTATACACTGACTTATCCTTTGATGGCAGGTGCGAACAAGAGGAGAGCGGTAGTTCAATTGATTCGGGAGAAGAGTTACCTGAGCAGCTGAGAGAGGATACCATGGAGACAGCTATCACAGCACAGGAGGATATTGGATTATTTCCAGGGAAGTATTGTCCACCATTATTTATTCCATATATTTCTATAGACGATCCTCTTTGGGATACTTTTATTATGAGGGTGAATTTTTTGCAGCGAACTGATGCATCCTATTCTCTGCAGGGTACATGTGGAGTCCTTGTGGGAATACTGGAGGATGCATTGCTGGAGTTCATTGGAGTCCGTGGACACACACATCTGGCAGAGCCACGGAAGGAGCAGTTGGAGCAGTTGCATGCACCGGCAAAGATACTGGATCCGCCTTTTGCTATAGGTGATATCAATCCAGTAGTGTAGAAATTTTTATGCTTTAAATAAACACGAATTCTCTCGACAGCGAGAGGACCGTATAGATTTGCTTGAATAAATATAACCTAAAATGATGGAAACAAAAATTTTTTACACCCCGAACCCATTATATATATTAATTGCCCTCTTTATATTTTGATGTGTCACATCCTTTTTGCTCACCACCCATCGAGCATTTCTTTCAATTGAATACTCACATTCTTATTCGTTTGACTCAATCTCGCTTAGCAAAGCGATGACATTTTTGATCGAGTCATTTGAATAGGATTGTTTAGCATAAGCTTGGGGGAAAGCGCTCTCATGCATCATTGCATGTGCATGTAGTTGCATTAGGATTTCATGTCATTCATTTCATCATTTTTTCATTCACCCCCTATTATTATCGTTGTTCCTCATATTCTTCCACTATGATCACATTGAGGACAATGTGAAGTTTAAGCTTGGGGGAGTGCATTTCCATGCCATTTAGATGCATTAGTTGCATTTTTTTTACTTTATTTTAGGGTTTTTAAAATTTTTCAAAATTTTTGCATCATCTTTTTGATTTTTCCCATCTTATTTTCCTTTTATGTGTGTTCATGCATCATATTGTGTGCTTGTTTTTCTTTTCTTTCCTCTCTTTTATTTTATATCTTTATTTTCTTTTCCTCCTTTTGCTAGATTTGTTTCTTATGATGATATCTCTTATTGCTTTAGTAGCCATCACGATACTTATTATTCCTTGCCATGCTATTTAGAGTATTCCATAGTCTTGCTATTCACATATGCTTGCAAATCTATTTCTTTTGATGATTCCTCTACATGAATGCATGATATTAATTGAAACTGAATGCATGGATTAGTGTTTAGTATGCTTTTGTTGGAAATGCATCAAGATTCATGTATCATTAGTATATCTGAAGCATCAGTTTTATTGCTTATTCACCTTATGTTGCATGCCTGATATGGTTGTAAACTTTACTGCTTGACTTCACTATTTATTGAAATGATTGAGAATATCCATGCTTACATATGAGTTTTAGTTGAAGTATTATTTTATTGAACCGTTCGTGCACATCTTAGAGTGAACCGAGTGCTACATTATTTCTTTCTCCACATATATCTTTTTATTCTTTACATGTCACTTGAGTTCACCTCCTAAAGCTACTTATATCGCATCTATTTCCCAAAAATCCCTACAAAAGAAAAAGGTTGCTCCAAAAAGTCCAAAAAGCCAAAAAGGAGCCAAAAATCAAAAATACAACTCAAATTGCTCCTACAAAAATCCTAGAAGAAAAATTAGAAACAAAATGTTCAAAAAAAAAAGAAAAAGAAAGATATTTCTCTATCTTATTATTGGAGCCACAAAATACTTGGGAAAACCGAGGTAAAAATCACATTTTCCACTATCATATTCCTTTAGATGTGATGCCTCAAGCTAAGCTTGGGGGGGTGAATTCATTTGACCATATGAGTGAGTATGACATTAGAGTGGAGACGTGCATGAATGGGAATATTCGATAATGCTTAGACTTTGCAAAAATATATTAGATATGGAGATTTTTCATGATTTGAAATAAATATGTGAATGCCATGACTCTTATTCTATTCTCTATTGCATGCTTGGTGTGTATCTTATATACTTCATTTATAACTTTTGATTGAAAAGTGCATCGCCAATGAATTGTATATTATATTCTATGAAATTCGTGATGTGAATATGAGTTGATTGCATGAATTTAGGGAGTCCCTTCCTTTGTTCTTAAAAGCTTGCAAGTACCAGGTGTAAGTAAGATATGAAATCCTTATAGCATGTGATTCGTATTTTCCAAGTTATCGTGATGTGTAGCTTATGGCTTGAGATCTGAGAGAATAATCTAGCGACCCCTTCCACCTCGTGTTCTTTCTTCTTCATTTCATTTTCTTTGTTTTCATCTCCCGAGTTCGTCTCTCTACTTATCTTCCTCGAGGACGAGTAAGAGGTAAGCTTGGGGGATTTAGATCACTCCATATTTTACACCTTTTTTCTGCTTATTTGCGTGCCATTTAGATCGGCCATATCGCGTTTTTTACGATTATTCGACAATATTGTGATACTTTTCACGATTTCTTGTTTTTGTCGTATTTCAGGAGATTTGGAGCGATTTGGAGTGATTCTGAGATGCACCCACTCCGGAGTGTCACCCGTGACTCTTTTGAGGGGAATTCTGCGATTGGAGAGGAGTGGAAGAAGAAAGAACGTCGTAGGAGCGGCGAGGAAGCAAAAATACGAAGATTGGGCATTTTCAGCATGCCACTCGGCCGAGTGAAGGAGTCACTCGGCCGAGCATCGACAGCCCGCTCGGCCGGCCAGATCGGACACGCAACAGACTCCATATCAGCGTGTACTCGGCCGAGCATCGCCAGACCACTCGGCCGAGCACGGATACACCACTCGCCCGAGTGGCATCAAGACGACAGCAACCAAAATTCCCAAGTTACTGTAATCCGTCAGTCAGCCCCGAGTTCCGACTCGGCCGAGTGAAGAAATCCGATCGGCTGAGTGAAGAAAGTCACTCGGTCGAGTGACTCCCGAGGAGACGACCCTCAAAAGTCCAGACTTACTGGAATCCGTCCGGGTCCGTCACTCGGCCGAGTGACATTTGTCACTCGGCCGAGTGAGCCGCGTTGCCTGTAGCGTAAAGTGCGATTTTCAAGCTGCGCAGGGGCAAGTTTGGTCATGATTTTTTGGGCGATTTTAGGGGCTTTTGCTAGGGTTTTTTGGGGGCTATATAAGGGGTTTGTAGCCATCATTAGAGGGGGTTCCCACATGTTTTCTTAGGGATTATTTTAGAGGTTAGGCCATGCCCTAGGCCCCCTCTTGGATCAAAAAGCTTGTATTTGGATTGAAGATCTTCATCAAAGCTAAGTATCTTTGTTCTTATTATTTGAATCTTTGATTTGATATCTTTATATATGCCAGCAACGTTTTTTATCGATTTCTCCATCGTTATTGCTATGCTTGAGTAGAATCGATGTTCTAGGGCATAGGGATGAACCCTATGGATCTAATTTCAGATTTGTGATGAATAAATTTCTACATTGCTAGAATTGCTAGGAGGTTAGGTTGTGATTGATTTACTACGGATAGCTAGGAATTTTTATCGATTTGGAGTTTGCAAGAGATTGGATTCCGATCGATGTGAAGGCCTAGATATTCGATTTAGGTTTATAATCGAGATTCTCTAGACTTGGTTTGCAAGAGAATGGACCAAAGCTAGGATTTTTATTATAAATCTATACCCATATTCGTTTGCAAGAGATTGGACGAATACGAACTTTCACAACCTAGAACGTAACTCGATTTTGCACGAGAGTGGGCTCGAGGAGTGATTGAACGATGATGTCGATCCTACTGCTAGTGGCTTAGGTTAGGGTTTGCAAGAGATTGGGCCCTACCTTAGGTTGCTATAGACCGGCAATAGTGCGAGGGCGTGAGCTTGGTTCTCTATTCAGTTACGACTAGTTCACCTCAACACAAGTCTAGTAATATTGAGATTCACGATTTACAAGGATGAATGACGATCCGTAGTGGAGATTCTCTAGCCCTAGACACTTTTATTATATTGTATCTGAATCAATATTTGACCGACTTCTTTATCACCGACACCGACATCCACCACCATTGTCATTACATCATACCATAACCATCTCCACCAATAAAACATTCGTAGTCGAGCCAACCTAGGATAGATTGGAACCAACACCACCTCCTCGTGTTCGATGCCCGCTCGCCACTTGACCGTGCGCTTGTGGTAAAACTACAATCGTTCTCCGGGAGTATATCCGGGGCCGATCAATCACTATAGCGACAATAACCTGTAATGCCCTGGTAGCTACTGCACAAGTACTAGATGGGGGGTGAATAGTACTTTAAAATAATCAAGAGTCTAATTCCTAATTATTGTGCAAACACAAACAACAATGTGGAATAGAATAGAACAACAAGAGAAACACAACGATGTAATGGGTTCGGATCCACCCAAGTCTCCCCGACTTGTTCCCGGTGATCCTACGTCCCGACACCCGGATCCCCTCCGGCTACTTGAGTTAGAATCCACTAACTCAAGGTTCCACTAAATAACTTCTTGTAGAAACTACTACAAGATCAAACAATACAATGAATGAATTGTGACTCCCACAAACCGGGATCACAAGGTTCTCTCACAACCGAGAGATAAACTTATAGTAATAGTTTAAATGAAATAAATATAACTCACCACAAATTCCTATGCCTTGAGATACTTACGAATTAGGGCACGGAAGGAAGATGAAAAGAGTTAGCACAAAACCCTAGCAACGATGAGCATCGTGAAAATAGCTAGGTTGAAGATCTTGACCGTGATTCAGTTCAATAGAGGAATGATCACACATCGCACAAGATCCAAAAATCTCCCTTGAGAAACTAGGTCACAAACGTGAGAGAGAGATATTTTTGAGAGAGAAAGCCTTTTGAAATTGATGAACGAACGAATACCAATTAGATCTCAATTTCATCTCATATTAGAAATATTTCCATGTTAGAAACGAGTCAAGCAAATATGGAAATAATCAAAACAGATCAAGAAAAATCGTGGAAATAAATTCTCCAACAGCTGGAAAAATAAAGCAGCTTAATCGGTCTAAGAGGGATCACTGACCCATTAGTTTGACAACTAGTCGGTCGGTGAACCTTCTTGGACCGACTAGAAGGTTGACAGAGAATATAGAGAAATAAGGAGGATAAACTAGTCGGTCTAAGAAGAAACATCAACCGACTAGTTTGACAACTAGTCGGTCGGTGAGCCTTCTTGGACCGACTAATTGGTCAACAGTAAGAATGCCAAAATTCACAAAGTTGATTAGTCGGTTCAAGAATGATTCCCATCTAGTCGGTTGGTCCTTCTTCATGAACCAATTAAGATGCACAGAAAGTCATGAATCGACGCGATAAGCTACGGAAAGACTTTCTAGTGACTTCTTAGGCAATCCTAGAGATAAGCTAGGATAGAAATGAGGATAAATAATCAAGTACTACTCAAGGCTTAACATTCTATGAAATGAAGCTAGAAGACATAAAAGTATACACGACAAACCGTCTTCAAAGCTTCAACACGAAGATTCTGAATCCCTCGACTTCATTAATACTCCTTGAGCTTTAACGAAGCTTTAGGCACATCGATCACGCGTTCAAAGGAAATATTGGGATGTCGCTTGGGATATACAAAGTAATTTGGCGACGATCTTCATAACTGCGCTCAAAGAGTGTTAGAACCCAATATTTATGTTTGTTCATCATCAAGACTAAATCGAGGGAATCAATACTCAACATTCTCCCCCTTTTTGGTGATGACAAACCAACATAAATATAAATCAATAATAATGATATAAATGAAATTTACTTACTCCCCCTGCATTGATGACTCGTTAGTTCCATATTAAATAATATATATGCATCAAGCAGAAGAGAAAAAATTATAAAACACATGATCCATTTATTGAAATATAGGATCAGAATCCATTTTTATATCTTCACTCCCCCTGAATCTAACATATGAAATTAGATTCACAGTAATTGTTTAAATTATCATTTAGCACATAGTCATTATTAATTCTCTCCCCCTTTGGCATTATCCAAAAAGAGCAGGAGGAAACAACGGCAACAACCAAGGCTAAATTATAAACAAGAGAGATGAAGAAAACGACGACGGCTAAAATGGCACCAAGAAAAAATATCAAAAACAAAAAAGTGTGCCAATGAGACCAAAGTAGAAAGGAGAAATCATGGAAAAACAAAATCAAATCCAAGTATTGATGAAAGGAACATACTCTCCAATACCAACATTTTTAGCAAATTGAGTGCATGGGAAACAACTCATGTTTCCATTCAAACAAAGCTATATATTCAACAGAGTCGACGAAGTAAATAACAAAAACGAAGTACCATGTGCACACAGAGACGAACTGCAACAGGATGTATACACATATATAGATACAGCAACAATGAGACATCCAGATAACAAAAAGTATCGATCATCAGCAGATAGTAGTTTAAAGTGCACAACAGACAACATCACATCATATATCAAAAGAAAATAGAACAACCACCACATAAAACCGTAAATACGATGCGCAAAACGCAAATCATTCATAAATCCAGCATGAATAGAGAATACACACATCTAATACAATACTATGTGCTAGAAAGATTCCCCGTTCAATATGCATATGTGCACAAGATAAACATTCACGACACAACACATATTGATGGAAGGCATGAAAAGTAATACCACAAAGAGTGTTCATGAAAAGCATAAAGTATTAATTTTCATAACCAAATTTCTCTTTCCCTTTGGCATATCAACAAGATAGGAAGGTGGAAATTGATAATAAATCACCAAGGGTTAGAGAAATCAACCAATCTATATGCACAACATAATATGAATTAAATGCAATGACATATAAATGAAAATATCATGATAGCAATCAAACATGTCATACTCCCACAGAATCATACAAACTATGCAAACTTGGGAGTAGTGGACGAACTCATATATATATGGGTACAAAAAGTAATCATACAAGCATGGTACCCAATCAATGAAGTGCAATATGAGTGAGTTAGCAAGGTGGAAATCAAATAAAGACTGAGTTTGATTTTTATATATAGTCGCAT
The DNA here is from genome assembly GCA_030789695.1 of Scilla litardierei. NCBI lineage: Eukaryota > Viridiplantae > Streptophyta > Magnoliopsida > Asparagales > Asparagaceae > Scilla > Scilla litardierei. The sequence continues at coordinate 228,765,053 of CM061141.1, read as the reverse complement.
GAGAATATGTCATTCCTAATATACTATTCTATATGTGTGTTCATATCATGCCTAGAAACATTCTTAGGAATCCAAAATATAGTGATGTGGGATTCTTAAGTAGAGGTTGTGTAGTGGCATGAGTAGGAAGTTGGGATGCACGCTTGTGAAGTGGAACATAAATATTAGCGTGTCCCGTGTGTGAAACATGCAAATGAGCATTAATTCTAACGTGAAAATTTTTAAGCCACATGTTATAAATAATCCTTGAATAAACATATGAGTATGGATTATGAATACACAATACACATGAGTCAAGAATTTGACACACATGAACTACATAGACATGAATGACATACAAGACACATAATATGCAAACATAGGATATGCATGAGATAGTCTCAAACACAAAGTGACATCTACATGCATCCAACACACATGGATACCAAATGTAAGAATATACTTACAACATTAAGCTCCCCCTACTTTGGTGCACCACTTAAGCACCATCAACTCCATTTGAATGAAAATCTTTGCAAATCAAGGAGTTGGTATAGTTGGTATTCCAAAGTGGATTGAACCTAGAAAACATAATTTTGGTATCCAAAAACCTTTTTGGATCCTATGGGTTAGGTAACAAATTTAAAATACTAAATTCAAATAATTGTAACCCATATCCTAATGTAATCATACACAATTTTTATGATACATGTAATCATGTCACTTGATAAATATTTAACCATATATATGCATGTACCACTTGTACCAAAAGTAAATATGTATATTAATCCAAAAACATGAATACGAACCAAAGCATGTGTTGCATAAAAAAATATTAAATATTCTAGACATGAAAATCCTAAACACAATGATTTACTAATAATCAAACAATGGAAATCAAATTCAATATGAATTTAAGTTTCTAACAAACATGAGCATCTAAGACCAATATGCAAACAAAAGAATAAACCAATTCTTAACACAAATGCTTTGGCATTCATAAAATGAATATAAACTTATGGTACCAATCATGTTGGGTTAACGGAAACTAACCCTTTGGAAACCAAGTCCAAGAGGACCGTGATTTCCCAACATACTCATCATTCAAAATAATATCATGAATATAAGATTGCACATACATCTCCTTAGCATGATTGCTAGTGTTTTTAGGACCCCAAATAGTGTATATTTTGGGCATCCTCTTCCTAGTGGTTGCATGCACAAAATGTTGATCTCTACGTGGTGCATGTGTTCTACGAGGAAGTGGCCTAGTGTATGCATGAGGTGGATAAGCATATGGCACATGATGAAGTGGTGGTGGCAACATATGATAAGGTGCATGATGGTAATCATTCATGTAGTAATGATGTGGGTGAACATATGCATGTGAGAGAACACGTGCGTGAGTGTGTCTCCCTTGGTGTGCACGTGCTCGTGGACGTGGAGCATAGAAATCATCATACGTGTGAACAGGTGGAGTAGGAGGTGTGTTCCTACGTGGCATAGTATTGTTGTACATAAATGCATGACCCTTCTCTGGAGGTCCACCCAAAGTGGGTTTCTTTCCAAGAGGGGGTATGCACTTAGTGGAAGTACCATTGGTAGATGAACTACCCATGGGGTGTTTACTCCCACTAGTTGAGGCATCGGAGGATGGCCTTACAAAGGTGGTGGAGGATTTGGATGAATCTTCCTTCTTTTACCCCAAACCAATACGATGATTGACCGGAAGTAAGTCACTCAGAATATTATCCAAATGATCCTTGCCTTTGTTGAATTTCTCAATTCGGCCTATTGCGGACTCATATTTCTCAGGGAGAGAAAGTATAGTAGCATCCAAAGTGGACACTTGTGTTGTGAGTTCTCAAACACGAGACTTGAGATTCTCATTCTCAATACTCAAAGTTGAGTTTCGAGAAATCAAATCCGCTATCTCGTGTTCCTCCGAATCCTCAAGGTTAACATGTTCAAGTTGAGATTTGAGATTTACAATCTCAGTTCTCAAGACTTCAACAACGGTGTCGTTGTTGGTGATGATATGCTTAGGTGTGGTCTGCAGACTAGTTAACTCATCTTTGATCTTAGTATATCTATTTACCAACTTAGAATACTTAGACCAAATTTGCTCATTAGCTAATCTTAGATCATACAGAGTTACCTCTTCACCTTCATCCTCGCTTTCATCTGAAGCAGTGTCTTGATCATGTTGCTCTCCTGCCATGAAGCACATGTGTGCTTGCTCCATTTGTTCATCATCTGACTCTCCACTTGAAGAGTCCTCTTTTGAATCGGTGAATGTGCCGACAAGCCCTTTCTTGTACTCCTTCTTGTTCTTCCGTGACTTGTCGAAATTAGGTGCCTTCCACTTCTCCTTTTGTTTGTTGAGAGGACAATCTACCTTGATGTGTCCTGGCTTATTGCATTTGAAACACAAAGGAGCAGACTCATTAGTAGAACTAACTTTAGATTTATTCTTAAAGTTACCTTTACGAAAGAACCTGTTGAACTTCTTTGCCATGAGGGCCAAAGATTCCATGTCCAACTCGTCTTCCGGTTCTTCACTATCGGTAGGTGTAGTAGGAGAGGCCTTGAAAGCAATTGCCTTTTTCTTTGGCTCTTCTTGCTTCAAGAACGCCTTCATCTTGTCCTACATCTTGATCTTACTGTCCTTCCATACCTCATAAGACATTAAAGTACCCATTAGTTGAACAACAGTATATTTGGACATATCGTTACCTTCCTCGATAGCGTAGGTTCGCTTTTCCAAACTCGAAGGAAGTCCATCAATGATCTTCGCGAATTTCTCTTCTTGGGTATAGGTCTTCCCAAGGGCTTCCAACTCGTTGGTTATGTCCACGAAGCGAGCATAGTACTCCTTGATCCTTTCAGCCTGTTCCATGTGAAACAACTCGAAATCTTTGTTAGCAACAGTAAGTTTGGAGTGTTTTACCCTGCTCGTTCCTTCGTGCAAGATTAGGAGTTGGTTCCAAATCTGATATGCACTCTTACAGGTGCATATCTTGTTGAAGTCTTCAGGCTCCAGTGCACATTGTAAGGCATTCATTGCCTTGGCATTATTCACCTCCGCAGCGACTTCTGCGGCAGTCCACTTTGTGAAGTCTTCTTCAGAGGGCTCCACATACTCCGTTAATGTGGCTCTCCAGAGTGATGCACTCCGGAGGAAAGTTTCCATCCAGCATTTCCAGTACCCATAGTTGGTACCGTTGAAGTGAGGGGCCTAGTTGAGGAGTGACCTTCGATTACTGAAGAGGCTCCTTCACGGTTCTTGTAGGAGCTATAGTCGGGTGGTGGTCGTACGGCCTTGTTGTCGTTGTTTGTCATACCTATGAACTTGGCTCTGATACCAAATGTAATGCCCTGGTAGCTACTGCACAAGTACTAGAGGGGGGGGGTGAATAGTACTTTAAAATAATCAAGAGTTTAATTCCTAATTATTGTGCAAACACAAACAACAATGCGGAATAGAATAGAACAACAAGAGAAACACAACGATGTAATGGGTTCGGATCCACCCAAGTCTCCCCGACTTGTTCCTGGTGATCCTACGTCCCAGGCACCCGGATCCCCTCCGGCTACTTGAGTTAGAATCCACTAACTCAAGGTTCCACTAAATAACTTCTTGTAGAAACTACTACAAGATCAAACAATACAATGAATGAATTGTGACTCCCACAAACCGGGATCATAAGGTTCTCTCACAACCCGAGAGATAAACTTATAATAATAGTTTAAGTGAAATAAATATAACTCACCACAAATTCCTATGCCTTGAGATACTTACGAATTAGGGCACGGAAGGAAGATGAAAAGAGTTAGCACGAAACCCTAGCAACGATGAGCAGCGTGAAAATAGCTAGGTTGAAAATCTTGACCGTGATTCAGTTCAATAGAGGAATGATCACACAGCACACAAGATCCAAAAATCTCCCTTGAGAAACTAGGTCACAAACGTGAGAGAGAATGTGTGTGATTTTTGAGAGAGAAAGCCTTTTGAAATTGATGAACGAACGAATACCAATTAGATCTCAATTTCATCACATATTAGAAATATTTCCATGTTAGAAACGAGTCAAGCAAATATGGAAAGAATCAAAACAGATCAAGAAAAATCATGGAAATAAATTCTCCAACGGCTGGAAAAATAAAGCAGCTTAATCGGTCTAAGAAGGATCACTGACCAATTAGTTTGACAACTAGTCGGTCGGTGAACCTTCTTGGACCGACTAGAAGATTGACAGAGAATATGGAGAAATAAGGAGGATAAACTAGTCGGTCTAAGAAGAAACATCAACCGACTAGTTTGACAACTAGTCGGTCGGTGAGCCTTCTTGGACCGACTAATTGGTCAACAGTAAGAATGCCAAAATTCACAAAGTTGATTAGTCGGTTCAAGAAGGATTCCCAACCGATTAGATCGTCATCTAGTCAGTTGGTCCTTCTTCATGAACCAATAAGATGCACAGAAAGTCATGAATCGACGCGATAAGCTAAGGAAAGACTTTCTAGTGACTTCTAAGGCAATCCTAGAGATAAGCTAGGATAGAAATGAGGATAAATAATCAAGTACTACTCAAGGCTTAACATTCTATGAAATGAAGCTAGAAGGCATAAAAGTATACACGACAAACCATCTTCAAAGCTTCAACATGAAGATTCTGAATCCCTCGACTTCATTAATACTCCTTGAGCTTCAACGAAGCTTTAGGCACATCGATCACACATTCAAAGGAAGTATTGGGATGTCGCTTGGGATATACATAGTAATTTGGCGACGATCTTCATAACTGCGCTCAAAGAGAGTTAGTACCCAATATTTATGTTTGTTCATCATCAAAACCAAATCAGGGGAATCAATACTCAACGCAACCTACTTACTAATGATAGTAATAGCGATAGTGAAAATGAATTTGATGTAAAAGGTGCATACGAAGAACTTTGCAATGTCCATAAAAACTAATTAGAGCATATCCCAATTTGGACAAAAATTTAAGGGCATGCACCAAGAAAAAGGAATAGATCGAAAAAGAAAATGAAAAATTGATAAATAGGAATAAAATGCTTTTGGACTAGGTCAATAACTTAAAAGTTAGGATATATGACGTATATGAAATAGTGACTACCACAAAAAGGAAATATGACAATCTTTCAAAAAAATTGGATTAGTTTAACAAAGGAAAATGGAAGCTTTATGACATTATTGATAAACAAAAGGCTACGGGGAGCAGAACCTGCTTAGGATATGATAAATCCAACCCTAAGCATGTAGATAAGAATTTTAGGGATTTTAACTTGAAAATCAGGTTCATCAAAATTTGGATTCACAAAAATGGCACGATCAAGATGAAGGACAGGTATGTGAACAATTTCATGCTCAATGTTCATTTCAATAAAAACTATACATATGTGAATGACGGAAGTACAAAACCGTATTAGGTTTGTCTTCTACTAAAATGATATGTTTATTATGTATAATCCCTCGGACTCTAATGAAAAAGGGTACTAAACGTTTTTGTTTACTTTCAGGTACCCACAACGGAAGGGATTAACAAGAAGAAACTTCTCTTAAGAATTCATTGCTCACACGTATTGAAGAGAAGCGACATAGGCTAAAAATCCATAAGAATAATACTTTAAATATTTTAAGTTGTTAGAATAAGTTCTAAATTATATTTTAATGTGTTAGAACGTAGTTTAAATATTTAGAAATATTTAGAAATTGTTTTAAATTGATTTGGACAAGTTTGAGGTTTAAAACATTTAACATTTTCAGATAGCTGACTATCTGGGTGTATAGCCGACTATCTGGAGATTTTCAGTATTACAAATCCTAGTCATTCTGCACAGTAGTCGGCCATTGAAATGAAATAACCGACTATCGACAGGAAAACTGCCGATTTCTAGCCAAATATTAGGTTTGGATTTGGGGTTTTTCACACACTAATGGGTTTTACCACTCATTCACTCAAACCCATTAAGGGGAGATAATCCTCACCCTTGATTTCATTTCTAGGGCTAGGATCTCTTGGTAACTTAGTAAAACCCGAGAAGTTACACATTCTCCTCATTTCATTATCTTGCCTCCATTCTCTTCATCTTCAACCTCCACTCTCAAAATTTCATATTTGCTCAAGGATTCAAAGGAGTTGGTGGAAGATATTTTGAAGAAAGCTTCATTCCTCACCTAGGTACTCAATTCCTCTTTTAAAATCTCATCTTTCTAAGTTTTATTTGTAAGGACCGTCTACCTTGCAATACTAACAACAAACACTCTAGCAGGGTGAATAGAGTAATGGCAATAAATTTTGCAATTAAAATTTAACTTGTAAATGCGGAATAATAAATGCAAGAGGAATTAATCAACACAATCAAAAAAAACGCAGACACAAGCATATACACTGGTTCCCTAAACTTGGGTACGTCCAGCCATACCAATATCCACTATAATTCCCACAAAGAGAAGTGAATACAATCCCACACAGAGATACGTCACACAGAGGATTTTGTTCTACACAAGAACCAAACCAACCCTACAAAAGGGTCAAACTCCCATACAGAGAATTACTAACTCCCACACAGAGAATTAGGGTTAGTCCTACACTAGGACACCAAACTCCCTCAAAGAGAGTAACTCCCACAAAGAGAGTATCTAATTCCCACAAAGAGAATTAGGGTTTCAGAGAAACACAAAGTAAAACAAATACTCTTACCTATGCCTTGATGAGGAACTTACGCATTAGTGAATGCAAGGCATGGAAGATGATCTCCAAGTGATGAGATTAGCTTGAAAGCACTTGGATGATTTCCTTTGAGCTTGACTTCAATGCATGAAGGAGAGAATGGGCTCTAAGAGGGAAATGAGAGTGTTTAAGAGTGGCTTAATTAAACTCTAATGATTTGAAATAGCATCAAGAAGATCTAATAAACTCAGCCCTCTCATATATATAGGAACCCTATATGAACTCTCAAAATCCAATGAAAAAGCCAAAAATAAAAAGCTGTAACGACTAGAATTTGGGCTGAGTCGTCAGCGATAGTTGACTGATGAATATCTGACAGTCGACTGACCAACGACTAAATAATTCCCAACGACTATAATCTGAGCCAGGACAGGCGACTATAGAAGACTACACATGCGCATGTACAATGGACAGACGCCTGTATAAGCTTCAGCAGGCAACTGTAACTTGGGATGGAAACATGGCTGGAAAATGCAACTTTCACACTATCGCCTTCAAATGATATATGACCATTTCACAGGTGACTCTAAATATACATGGGACTGTTAATACTACATCAGTCAACTGATTTGCAAATTGGGATGAAGCCCAGAAAATGCAAGTTGTTCAGAGACGACTGTAAATCAATTCCAGGAGCCTGTTGGAAGACATGCGACTGTAAAATGAACTTCAGCTAACTGAGGCAAGAAGCTTAAGAAGAGTCAAGAAATAAGTTGACTTGAGCTGTGCATACTGGTCGGCTGTAGAAGGCTGGGCAGGCACCTGGAATCACCTAGTTGCTTGACATGCCTTCATCAGTCAAATGTAGGAGAGCCAAAAACTCCAATTTTTGTTTAAGGCAAGATGAACCTATTGGGATGATTTCTAAAAAATCCTAAGGCTTACTAAGATGGAAAATGCATATGCATGAAAGAGTTAATCCATCTATCAAGGCATTACATTAAACCTAGACTCAAAAAGAGAAAAGCAATAAATGAAATATTGCATGGATTACTTTGCTTCCTTTAGAGTCTATGGCTTCAACCTTGATGCTCTCCATCATCTCCAAGCTTTGGCACCCCTTGAGTCTGAGTTTTGGCATTGCTCCTCTTGATGTCCATCATTATACCAAGCATATAGTCTCCAAAAGTGATACTCCTCAATTGATTACTTTCCTCAATTGATAACTAAGAGACTAAAACATGAGAGACATTAGCAACAACATAATTTTGTGATCATCTTCAAAATAACATTGGTATGAAACACCAATACTCAACAATCTCCCCCATTTTGATGATGATACATTATGTAAAACATAAAGAAATAAAGCACAATGATAATGAGCTTCCCCTCCTTATATGCACCAATTGTAAAGTGAGACATAATAGTGACATATAATAGGCATGGATTACATAAACCAATTGCAATAAGTATATAACCTGCTCCACAAGAATGGTTTACATAATCCCACATATCTCTCCCCATATGTGTGTGTGCGCGCGCGCGCGTGCGTGTATATATATATATAACAATAGGTAGAAAATTTAAAAATAAAGGATGCGTGATCTTCAGAGTGGCGATCCTGGCGGCGGCTCCATTGGTCAGCGGACGGCGGATTGACAATCAACGACCGGCGGTTCTCTTGATTACCAGTCGGTAGATGGACCATCAATCGGCATCGGATCTCTTGGTCACCGTACTCAGAGCGGCGTATTACCATCGAAGGGTGTGGGCGTAGCCTCATCGGACTGTGGTTTCTTGGGGAATGGCGATTTACCATCTATTAGTGGTGGTTCAGCTGGTATAGTTGGACATGGAGATAACAAATCTATTGCAGGGGATCAACGATCTAACCTATATGCTAAGGATGGAGCAGGACCTGCTATTGGGGAGGGATGGCAGACCGTTCACAGGAGGGGATCTAGGTCCCAGGGGTTTCTCCCAAACAGGGCAAATCAAGTGTCTTTCCATGGCAATTGGGTTCGAGGTACGGGATCTGCGGGCTACTCCGGTAAGGTGCGTTCTTCATCATCCACCAAACAATCAACTTGGAATGCAGGTAAGGTTGCTGTCAAAATGCCTCAGAGACCTACTTGCTCTATCAACATTGATCCCTCTGCGGCCAAGGTGTCTTGGGCTGAGGTTTGCTCCAATAGGCGTAACTATGGTGACTCTATTGGAATGACTTTCGTTCCCCCAAAGGTTAGAGATAACGGCACATATGTTGCTCGCGTCCCCAGCAATCTTTTGGAGAAAGGATCAAAACATTGGGAGCTCACCTTAGTTGGATATATTCTTGGAGATGTTCCTTTTTATGGGCAGATTCAGGCATGGTAGGAGAGGCTATGGAAGCCCAGGCATAGGGTCCAAATCTACAGCAAAGAGAACGGCTTCTTCTACTTTAGATTCGAATCCAAGGACGATTGTGATAGAATCCTTCATGGGGATCCGTGGCTTTTTGATGGTCGTCTGGTGGTACTTAAACGCTGGAGCCCGCTAATCCGGCATGACCATGACATTCTCACAACTGTTCCTCTGTGGGTTCAGCTCAATGGCATTCCTTTGAACATGTTTAATATGGATGTTCTTAACATCTTAAGCTCGGTAATTGGAACACCTCTCTGTTTGGATCGGGCCACAGCTAAGCTGGAGAGAATCACATACGCTCGATGCCTGGTTGAAGTGGAAGCTAAGAAGCTTCTACCGGAAGTCGTTGAAATTGAGCTTGATGATGGATCGACACTTACTGTTGATGCTAAGTATGAATGCAAGCCACCATGGTGTAGTAATTGTATCAGCTTCGGACACTCGGAAATTCAGTGTCCTGTTGTTGGCATTCGGCATGCCAAAATCCTGGGCAAGAGTGCAGTTGAATGAGCGGTTGATGAAGCAGATGTTGATGAGGTGCTACCCAAGACTGCTGCAGGGAGCATGGCCAATCCTTCAGATGGGACTGGTGGTCTCAAGGTGGGAGTTAATGAGGTGCAATTGATGGCAGGGGCCAATCCACCAAGCTTGAATATGGGCAGAGTTAATTACAGTAGCTGTTTGAGGAAATTTAGAAGTATTGTTTCAATACTAAGGCGTTGTAATCTCTTGAAACATAGCAGTAGTAGCACATCCTTGGGCACTTGCGACACTCGGACCACTGATTCTTCTGTGAGTCTGATTACTAATATGCCCATTTCTACATGCATTAAGTCTTTAAGGACTTATGAAGTGGGTGAATGTTCTTCTGGCTTAGAACGTGCCGATAATATTTCAGTGCAAGGAGAACTTCATACTGGGAAGATTACAACTTCAGCAATTGCTGGAAGTTTGTCCAAAATTTATATACCCATGGCGTTGTTAATATCAGATATTCCAGATAAAGAAACTGAACATGATCCCCTCCCGGCAGTAATGGTATAAGACAATCCAGAATGGGAATCTGAGCAGCAGGAATTGTGTCAAGTCTCTGCAGTTTCAAACACTAAGAAGCAAGCTTCAATTCCGCATGTTGCTACATGGAAAAGCTCGCGTTTGAAGGAAGGAAGCTCTGGGCGGCTCCCAGCACACCCCATCTCTAATCAATGACTTTATTTCTCTGGATACGAGAGGGTTGAACAATGATGTGCGACGTAGAGACCTACGAGATAGACTAAAGAAGATTAGGCCTTCTATAGTCGTGTTGCTTGAAACCAAGTTATAGACCTCCTCCATTGCTAATAAATCTGGCCTTCCCAAGACTTGGAAAACCATTGACAGCTTTACGCAGAGTCATGGGTGCATTCTGATAGGATATGATCCTGGTGTTTGGCAGCTGTGTGTTATTTCATTCTCCTCACAACAAATCACTGTCAGATGCACTAACTATTGGGGATTTGTGTTCATGCTCACTGGAGTCTATGGGTCCAATCTCAAGCCAGAAAGAAGAGATTTATGGGAGCAACTGAAGGGGATTGCCGCAGGGGTTACTAACGAAGCTTGGGTGGTAGGTGGAGATTTTAATTGCGTTTTATTTTCCAAAGATAAAACAGGAGGTCGAAGAGTTGAGGAGAGCATGGGGAGTGATTTCAGCTGCTGCGCCAGGGATTGTCATATCCAAGAGCTCAAGAGCACGAGTACTCGGCTCAGTTGGTGTAACAGGCGTTTAGGGAAGGACCGCATTGCCACGCAACTAGACCGGATCTTTACCAATGCAAACTGGATTGATAAGCTCTCGAATTCTTATGTTGAGTACCTAGATCCCCAGACTAGCGACCACGCGCCCATGGTAGTTCACCTATACTCACAGTTGCACCATGGCTCGAAGCCTTTCAAATACTTCAACCATTGGGTCAACTTGCCTGGATATTCTAAAGTTTTGGAATCAAATTGGAGTGTGTTCATATCCGGAAATCAGATTTACAGCCTGGTTCATAAGCTGCATGGCATAAAAACAGAACTCCGCAACTGGGCTCGGCAACACTATTCTAGTAACCAAATCAACCTATGCCGAAAACAATTGGAAGAGGTCAGAGCCCTTGGTGCTATACATTATGATTTGAAAATTCAAGAAAGGGAGCGACGCCTCTCTAATGAGCTTGTCAATCTCCTTGCACTTGAAGAAGAAATGATTCACAAAAGAGCAGGCAAGACTGGCTGGAGCTAGGTAACAGGAATACCAAATTTTTCTACAATGCCATGCGTGCTCGAAACTGCCAAAATAACTTATGTCACCTTGTGGATTCAGATGGGGGTCAGTGCAAATCTTATGAGGATCTAAAATCCGAAGCAATCAACTATTATGAGAAGCTATATAATCAAAGAAGTTATTGGCAAGTTTTTCCTAAACTTGTCCCCAAAAGAAAAGTTACTTCTGAGGCAGCTTGCTGGATGGAAAGAATGGCCACTCCGGATGAAATTAAAGATGCGGTTTTTTAGATAGGGCCCTGCAAAGCACCGGGTCCTGATGGCTTCAACGGGTTTTTCTTTCAGAACCATTGGAATCTTATTGGTAAGGATATAGTTGGGGCTGTTCAATCCTTCTTCAGATCGGGCTACCTGTTAAGACAAGTTAATCAAACTTTCCTTACTCTGGTTCCTAAAAGTACTAATGCTTCTGACTTAGGGGACTACAGACCAATATCTTGCTGCAATGTCATTAACAAAATTATTAGTAAGATCATCTGCAACAGACTCCAGCTGATTATTCATGACTTGATTTCCCCTAATCAAGCAGCATTCCTCAAAGGAAGATTGCTCTCCGACTGCACCCTTCTAGCCCACGAATAGAGCAGAGACTTCAGCAATCCTATGGGGGCTAGAGCCTGCCTTAAGCTAGACCTTCGGAAGGCTTTTGACCGTGTGAACAGAGAATTTGTCTACTTTATACTGCACCAGATGGGATTTGGGTATACTTTTATTAGCTGTATCAAGGAATGTATTTCTACAACCACTTTTTCTGTGATGGTTAATGGCTCCCCGGTAGGCTTCTTCGAAGATAACAGAGGACTTCGGCAAGGTGATCCACTTTCTCCTTATTTATTTGTCATTGTCATGGAAGCTTTCTCCCTCCTCCTAGCGAGATCACTCACTAAAGGGACCATTCAACCTATGATAAGGTCAGGATCTATCTCACATCTGTTATTTGCATATGACTTGCTCTTATTTTATAGGGCAAACCGGAAATCATTAATGGCCTTAAAAATTTGCTGGAGGAATTTAAAAATTTTACAGGTCTGGAGACCAATCTGGGGAAAAGTGCGGCAATATTTAGCAGAGGGGCCAAGAACCCTGAATCACTTGCAGATTATTTAGGAGTTGAGCACTCTACCTCCATTACCACTTACTTGGGTCTTCCTCTATCCTCAAAATACCCAAAAACCCATATGTATGGCAAACTTCTAGATAAATGCAAGAAGAGGCTAAGTGGATGGACAACTACTTCGTTATCGATCGCAGGTCGGATTGAGCTGGTAAAAACTGTGATATATGGAATGATATCTTTCTGGTTACAAGTCTACAGAATTCTTACTACTGTATTACGGGCCCTTACATCCATGTGTAGGAACTTCATTTGGGGGTCTACAAAATCTTGGTCCTGGAAAGATTGTTGTAAGCCGAAATCTGAGGGGGGGAATTGGACTTAGGCTTCTATCCGACATGAATTTGGCATCGGGAATAAAGCTTACCTGGAGACTCTTGAGATCTAACAGTCTATGGGCAGAGTATATGAGATGCAAATATAGGGATGTTGCGACATTCTATGAGGCTAAAGGATCTGTTCTGCAATCTGGTACTTGGAAGTTCCTTCTCCATTGTAGGAGCCTCTCCCAGAAGCTAATCAAGAGGAAGGTAAGAGATGGCCGCAAGACGCTCTTCTAGCATGATAATTGGCTTCAATGCGGTCCCCTCAAAAATCTATTTGATTTACCCAATGGAGCCTCAAGTAAGCGAGTACGTGATTACTGGGATGGTGTGGGTTGGCTAGATGACCCGTCGATTCATAACATAATGCCATTGCTGCGGCAAATCAAATTATTGCCTGGATCAGATTCTTAGGAGTGGGTACCCAGTTCTGAATTCAAATTCAAATAAGCTTGGGACTATATTCGCTCTAAAGGTACCCCATTTCCTTTCAGCAAACTTGCCTGGTTCCCAAACTACATTCCAAAGATGTCTATAACTCTCCTCTGGGCATTAAAAGGTAAACTTCTAACCAAGGACTCGCTTGCTAAGTGGGGATTGAACACACCTACTGAATGTGTGCTTTGTGAGGATGGCAGTCTGGAGAGTATAGATCATATTTTCTTCAAATGCAATTACTCTTCCTACATTTTTAAAAGATCCATGCTAAAACTGGGCACCTCTGGTCCACAAGATCTGTCTTTGGTGGACTGCGGCAATTACATTACAAGCAGCTGGGCTAATAAAAGTACACTGAGCCTCCTATCTAAGCATATTCTCTCGGCAATGACATGGCATTTATGGAGGGAGTGAAATCGGCGTGTGTTTGATAATACCAGGCGCAGTAAAACCATCCTCTTTGCAAACATTGAGGCGGACGTCCGAGTAGCGATGCGCAACCAGGATACATCGGAATGTGATGCCGCAACTGCTCATGCACTGGACAATTGGGGAATTCTTGATGCAGGTTAAACTGGGTGTGGTTCTTTTCTTTCCAGCCATGAACGGGTCTTTCCAGCCATGAACAGGTATTTTCTGGACTCTGGGCGTGTGTTTGATAATACCCAGCTACATGAAGGATTATTTTCTGGGCGGCCACGCAATACACTTGGGTGATTTGTGCTGATTCTGGGTGTGGGTTTGTTTGTCCGGCCAATCAGGGAGCTTTGGAATTTTTGGAGTTTGAATATCTGATGTAGCTCTCTTTTGGTGTTGTTTTGGTGTTGTTTGGTGTTGGCTGGGTGGTTAGAACTTAGGTACTAGCTGGTAGTAGGGAGTGACGACGCCTGTGTCCGCTCCTCTCTCTATTGTGCCTAGTATCCTTCGATCTACCACTGTGTATATATTTGCACATTATTAATATAGTTTATCTTTATATATATATATATATATATATATATATATATATATATATATATATATATATATGAGAAAAAGGGATATGAGCATTCCTTGTAGGAAATTTCCTACACCGTCATCATAAAACTTCAATTTCCAATCTTTTTTCCAATAATCACCACCGTTCATTTTGATGTACTTATCATGGATGATGAACATACCAAAAATCAAGTGAATCCAACGCTATTTTACCCTCGATCCGATTGTTACAAATTCAACGTTTTTAGAACAATAGAACTTTTTGTCACGAGCCGATCGAGGGTCAAATCCCCCTAGGGTTCACCCATATTTGGGGTTTTGGGGTTTTAGAATGTGTACAATAATTCTAAGCAAAAAAAATTTCAAAAACATAAATGGAATGTGGTGTTTTTGAAGGACGGTGTAGGAAATTTCCTACACCGAATGCTCACCTCCCTCAAGCCCTATATATATATATATATATATATATATATATATATATATATATATATATATATATATATATATATATATATATATATATATATCCCCGTGTGTTTGCTCCTTTCTCTATTGTGCTTATCCTAATGCCTACCTAGTTGTACAGTTGTGTATATTTTAATATAGAATTTCTTATCTTTCAAAAAAATATATATATCCCCGAAGATATATTTCTCTACCCAAATGCATATGTAAGTGTTAGTGCACGGGTACGAATCCAATTTGGATATCCGCATACCTGACCGTTTAGCATCCATGACCCAATAACCCCCACACTCAAAGCAGGGTACAGTTGAGTCAGACGAATGGGTCATTCGATCGTTAGGCTAGCGCTGACATTCAGGGGAGAGTTAATGTGATCGAGTAAATGGACAGTCGTTAACTCGAATCCTGGAGAAGATCATGCCCCAATCAATGAGAGACAGTTACACATCATCAAGGGGGAAATGCCTATAAATAGACCGACGAATGGAGGTAAAGGGGTTCCATGTTCAAGGTACGAGGTCTAAGACATAGAACTCTACTTTCCCATCTTACTTATCTTATATTCGAGCTTGCGCTGCCAGTCTTGAGACGAATCTCTGTAGGTCGATCTCAGCTGCACCAAGCTCCCTCTTTTTCTTAAGTTCACGACTAACTTAAGCATCGGAGGGGATTTGGGTCGGAACCCAGATCCGACCCCCCTAATAATTCCATGTGGTGTAGATCAACGATCGCTATCCAACATCGAAGGTCGACGTCGAGCTCTCCAACCTCGAACGATCGACGCAACGTCAGCCCGAAGGTCGGTCAAAGGTCGTATCATCTCCAACTACCATCACTCGACCCTGGTTCCTCCAACCAAGGGTCCCACTCCATCTGCTGACGAGGCTCCAACTCATCACGTCGAGTCTACGTCAACCTGACAACTGTCTCGGTCAATTTAGGCCTTAACAGTTTGGTGTCGTCAGTGGGAAACCACGGGTCGACATCCCGATCGACGAACTACTCGACCATGTCGACCCACCCAACCACATCCTCCGAGGTTGCCACGAGACCTCCCAGAGTGGGGCTCATCTGCATGATAACGGGAGGTCCCCTGCACCCGGAGTTATCAACCTCTCTCCAAAGCTCCTACGTTGGGAGATTGATGACAGTATATGTAGGTCGAAAACGCCCCAGAGATTCTACGCCACATATCTCCTTGTCAGATGAAGATCTGGAAGGCGTAGAACTACCACACGAAGATGCCGTCATCGTCACAACCACCATCAAAGAGATCGCCGTGAAAAGGTTACTTTTCGACACTAGAAGCTGATGCGACATACTCTTCTTCATTACGTTGGAGAGGATGAAAATGTCATCCGTGGAGTTGACACCTTGCATGGGACCCCTGGTGGGGTTCATCAGACATACCGCCCCAATAGCGGGCATCATCACCTTACCAGTATCCCTCGATACGTATCCTCGATAGATCACTCGCCTAACCAGTTTCATGGTGGTGAAGATCAACTCGACGTATAACGGGATCATCAGAAGACCACTACTGAACTCCATAGAAGCGATGGTCTGGACCATCCATCAGATGATCAAATTCCAGACCCCCAAGGGAGTCGGAAAGGCAAAAGGGAATCAGAAATAGGCGTAGTCATGTTACACGCTGTCCATCGCCCTGAGGAGGATCGAGCGGGCGGATTCAGTCGAACCACGGATCGAAGATCGACAACCTACTGTGGTGGTAGAAACGGAGAACATCCAAGTCTCCGACGAGGAAGGAAAAACCGTCTCTATTGGGTCGATACTCCCTTGAGACCTAAAAGAATAGTTAATCACCCTCCTAAAAGAGCATACCGACATCTTCTCCTGGAGCCTGAAGGACATGCCCGGCATCGACCCTGAGGTAGCGTCCCACAAGCTGGAGGTCGACCCGACCTCCAGACACATGAAGCAAAAGAAGAGAAACATGGGAGGCAAAAAGATGAAAGCTGCGATCGAAGAAGTAGATCGACTTCTGGAGGCTCGCTTCATTCGAAAATTCAAGTACCCTGAATGGCTCTCAAATGTCGTGATGGTCAAGAAGGCGAACGACAAATGGCGAATGTGTTGTGAGATGTATGCGCTCGAGGCAATTTATCTTCGTGTATCTATACAAACATCTTGTTCGAGATTACAGTAAGCTGTATGGTAAGTATTTATCTAAGTTAAATCATAATGTAGTTATCATTATATTGTAACTTTGGTAAAGTGCTGAGACTTAATGCAAGGTCAAATATGTATCGAGATGAGTATCTCGATCATGGAGAAATGTTTGACCGTCTGTAGCATAAGTCTAAAAGGGTTCGTGGTCGTAGATGTTTCGAGAAAAGGATATCGAAACATCGGATAGACCATTGTGTCTTAGTCTTCACCGTATATCGGTGACGATGATCTTATGGTCGTTTGACTTGGTGAAGTCGAAGATGAGACACGGGTTCTCATTGGAGAATGAGTTCACTTAACGACCCACAAGAGTTATCATATGGTTATATTGACCAACCTGTCAATGATAACTCTTAGTGATGATAGACAAGTTGGTCTTTGACTTGAGGTCATTGTACGAACCTGTGCGTGAACGGTGTCATTTAGATCACTGACCTAGCTTCGAGGTAAGGCCTGTCGAAAGGTCTTTGGTCGGGTGACATTTGAAGCGTACGAGGAGAGTAATGACCAAGATAGGATTTGTCTCTCCCGGTCAATGCGAGTTAGTGTCGTAGTGTTAGTTCAGTCTTTAGTAAAAACTTTGGTCAGAGTATGTTGGAAGTTGTCCAATATTATTTGACTAAAGATCAATGGAAACTAACCAGATTCGAGTTATTGTGGTTGATAGTTCAACCGCACCCTAGACTTGAGTTAAACGACATACTTTAGACAAAGAGACTAAAACTGTGGAATTCATCACGGACACAGTCAGGGTGGTCCCGACAATACTCACGTCGATGAGTCAACCACATAATTATGATACTAAAACAGGAACGACAACTGCTGCTCGTGGTCACTTCCTTATAGGGCTTTGAGCCTAACCTGTAGTAGGGTCAGGCTAGAGGGTCTCACACAGAGTGCGACCTTCGTCTAGTAATAGGTAGAATCATTAGGGAGTATATGCATTTGATGCAAGGGATAGAAAATTGCATTTGATGCAAATGATAATTTTAAGCCTAGTATGGACTAATTTGCATATGATGCAAAAGGGTTAAATGTGTCTTAAATTGTTTAAGAACATATTTAATATAATAAACACATTGAAAAGATTACCTGTAAAACGGGAATGTCCCGCTCAAAACACAGGGTCGAATGGCGTCCAAATCGGACGCTAAATGCCCAAATTATGCCCAATACAGATCAAAGGGGTCTTACCCATGCCCAAACTGGGCAAGGGTCAGACCATGACTGGACCATGCCAGACCACTCAGGTCTGGCCTGGGCGCCCGGCCCAGGCACCAGCCTGGGCGCCTGGCCCAGGTGCCCAGGATGGGTGCGCCCAGACCTGGTGCCCAGCCTGGTCTGGGCTCGTCCAGCTGGCGCGGTGGGCCCCGCAGAACAGATTTTCTGAAACCTAGGGCAGTGCAGTTTTGACGGCTCCGTTTTTTAGAAAACTAGCTTTGGCCTGTTCTTTGGGCAATAAATTGAGGGGTCAAACGGACTCCGATTGACTCGACGTTTTTTCCTACGCCTTCGATTTGATAGGTTGTATCAATTGTGTTGCTCAACGGTGAGGGAGTTAAAATTCACGGAAGTTTAGCCTTTGTGAAATGCAAACTAAATTGAATTTATTAACTCCAAACTTTAGTCCCACATCGAAATTTGAGTGAAGGGGAGGGGTCAGTCGCATATATACATATATACATATATATATATATATATATATATATATATATATATATATATATATATATGGGTCTACTCATATATAATAGGTAAAATGGCAAGCGGAATTTACGGAGAGGCGAATGAGGCGATTGGAGTCTTGCGACAAGAGACAACGAGAATCAATGGTGATCTTCGGCAACGATTGGCTACAGGCAATACGGCTACAGGTGATTCCTCGTCTGGTACTAATAAGGTTCATCCGATGGTGATTGGGGAAGACCCCGGAGGTTGGCAGAAGGTAGTTAGAAAGAAGGCCCTATCTCGAATGGGTGGCATCGGGAATCAATGGAGTCGGCGGCCTTACTCCGGTAAGAATCCGGGCCCTTCTCAATCTAGGCATGCTCCAGTAAATGGGGTTGTATCTCGTCCCAAGGGGGCAACGGGGGTTGATGATGGTCACAGGGTGTTCGGCAAAATGCCCACAAGACCAAATTCAAATATAACGATTGATACAAATATTACTAAAATGTCCTGGGCTGATAAGTGTGCTAATAGGCGCAAATATAATTCTGAGTTATCTATGGAGTATGTGGCCCCGAGGGTGAATGAGGCGGGAGAGGAGGTTGCTCTTGTTTCAAATGCACTATTAGCTAGAGGTGCCGCACAGTGGGGTAGCACCCTAGTGGGTTATGTTGTTGGAGATGTGCCATACTTTGGGCAGATTAGAGCGTGGACGGATAGGCTCTGGTACCTGAAGAAGGGATTGAGAATATACAGCCGAGAAAATGGGTTTTTTTATTTTAAATTTGAAGATGAGAATGAATGTGAGCGAATATTGCAAGGAGGGCCTTGGCTCTTTGATGGGCGTCTAGTGGTGTTGCAAAGGTGGAGTACTACGATCAAGCACGAGAGGGACATCCTGTCTTCAGTTCCTGTATGGGCGCAATTACACGGTGTGCCATTGACCATGTGGACAAGAGATATATTCAATATAATTGCGTCGGTGATTGGAGTGCCCTTATGTTTGGATAGACTCACTGCTAAGCTGGAGAGGACTTCATATGCCCGTTGCCTTGTTGAGATAGATGCCAAGAAACCAATTCCAACATCCGTTGAGGTTGCTCTGGAAGATGGGACAACGGTCAGTATTGGAGTAAAGATTGAAGGTGAACCCCCCCCCCCCCCCCCCGATGCACAAATTGTATATGTTTTGGGCACTCAACAACTCAATGTCCTGACTCTAGTAAGCTCCCTTCAATCCAAGAATCAGCTGCTAAAGAGGTACATGGCAATATTCAAAGTGTGAAGGTGAATGGAGTATCTCCTGAGACTAACACTGTGTCATTTGAATTGGAATCTGGAGTGGATAAAGGTTGTGTGGGATTGCAAGCAGGTGGAGAGGCTAACAGTGCCTCTTCGGGGACCAATTTGGAGGGGCTTTCTCTGGCGAAGGATACATAGGATGGGCATCTCTCTCTGGAGAATGCTAGTGCCAGTAGGCTGAATGCTGAGAATGTTCAGGCCTGTGTAAATGTTGGACTGGTGCTCTCTAATCCAGGAGCTGGCCAGGTTTTAGACCCGGACATTAGTCCACTGCTGATGGGAGATGCACGGGTACCTCTACATGATATGGATATAGGGAATCAACCTACTAGTACTACTCATGAAACGCAAGACATACAGGGCACTCAGGGTAATACAATACCTGGACAACAACAGTCTCAGACTCCCCCGGAAGTTAACAATGGTGTACTGATGTCGAATGAGGTGGGTTTCCTCCCTCAGGCTGCATCAGATACACCTACTCCCAAACAAATTGTTGTGGTTTATCCCGAATGGACCTCAGAAATTGGTGAAGATACGAGGAGGGGGAAGATCAACAAGAAGGATAATCAAATAGATGCTGTTCTGGTTACTACAAGGAAAAGTTTACAAATCAGAGATGGGGCTTCGGGGAAGCCAAACCCCACTAGTTGTTAATGAGTATTTTTGTTTGGAATACACGAGGTCTGAATAACTCTGTGAGGAGGAGAGACCTACGTGATAGACTACTTGTGATTAAGCCATCGTTTGTCATCCTTCTTGAAACGAAGTTAAAGGAATCTGGTAGGAAATGGAAATCTTGTTTTCCGAGAGACTGTGAATTAGTTGATAATTTCTCCATTCATTCAGGGGGAAGGATCTTGATGGGTATGTCCGGTACTTGGCTTGCATCTCTTCATTCTATTTCATCTTAGCACATTACGCTGAAGTGCATTAATGCAGGAGGTCTATTGGTATACATTACTGGGGTCTATGGTTCAAATTTAAGGAGTGAGCGGCAACTATTATGGGGATTACTTCAAACAGATGCAGCTGCTATTGGAAGTGATGCTTGGCTTGTGGGGGGAGATTTCAACACCATCCGATACACAAAGGAGAAGCTAGGGGGAAGGAGATGTGATTACACAGTGCTGGATGAGTTTAATGACTGTCTTACCAAATGCTCATTATCAGACATCAAAAGTGTTAGTCAACCATATACTTGGTCTAATCAGAGATTGGGCTCAGGCAGGATTGTTGCAAAGCTGGATAGGATGCTGGGGAATTTTAAATGGTTGGACCTTCTTCCTGACACATATGTGGAGTACTTGGAGGCAAACACAAGTGATCATTGCCCAATGCTTGTGAAGCTTCATCTCAAAGTTGCCTCTCATCCGAAACCTTTTAGATTCTTTAACGCTTGGGCCAGTATGAATGGTTATCAAGATATCCTCCTTGCTTCCTGGGAATATGATGTGGTGGGTTCCCCCATGCACAAACTTCATGTTAAGATGTGGAATTTAAAAGGGGCTCTTCGTTCCTGGGCAAAACAGCATGACATAACTAAGGGCTCAAAAGTTTGCAAGGCCGCACTTAAGGAAGTTAGAGAAAACCCTCTTGTACAGGTTGACTTAAGGTTGCAACTTCAAGAGAGGGATTTATCAAAGAAATTGGCAGAGATTATTAGGGTGGAAGAAGACATGTTAAGGCAAAAGAGTAGACAAAACTGGCTGACCCTTGGAGACAAAAATTCAAAATTCTTCTACACGGCAATGAAAGCGAGGCAAAGTCACAATAATTTGAACCATCTTGTAGATGCGGTCGGGAATCAAAACAAGTCCTATGAAGACATCAGAGGCATTGCTCCAAACTACTACAAAGCTTTATATACCCAGACGACATACTGGAATGTTTTTCCAAAACTGGTGACAAAACGGATTCTTACTCCTGCTGCGTCTATTTGGCTCGAACGGATTATTTCGGATGAGGAGATCAAAGAAGCTGTATTCCAAATAGGGGTGGATAAATCCCCTGGCCCGGATGGCTACAACTCTTTCTTCTTCCAACATGGGTGGAGCACTGTGGGTAAAGATCTTTCTGATGCGGTTCATTCTTTTTTCCATTCAGTTACTATCATGCATCCGATTAACCACACTAATCTAACCCTGGTCCCTAAAAATGCCTCCGCCTCCTTTCTTGGGGATTACAGACCCATTGCTTGTTGTAATGTTACATACAAGGTAATTAGCAAAATAATCTGTAACAGGCTTCGACTATTTATTCATGATCTTATATCCCCCAATCAGTCGGCTTTTTTGAAAGGCAGATTACTATCAGATTGCGCTCTCCTAGCACATGAACAGATCCGTGATTTCAGCAACCAAATGGGGTCCAGAGCCTGCCTGAAATTGGACTTAAGGAAAGCATTTGATAGTGTCAATCGGGAATTTGTCTATTACATCCTCCACAGAATGGGATTTGGTAGAAGATTTATTGGCTGGATCAGGGAATGTATTAATTCTCCAACCTTTTCTGTTATGGTAAATGGCTCCCCTACAGGTTATTTCAAAGGAAATAGAGGGATTAGACATGGAGATCCCCTATCCCCATACCTATTTGTTCTAACAATGGAAGCGTTCTCCTTGCTTATGGAAAAGTCTATATCGGCGGATATCATTCAGCCTATGAGGAGGTCAGAATCTATTTCTCATCTTCTGTTTGCCGATGATTTATTACTATTTTGTCGTGCAAATAAAAGATCATTCACAGGCCTCAAATTACTACTTGAGGATTTCAAGAATTTTACTTGGTTGGAAATAAATTGGGATAAAACTAATGCTATATTCAGTAAAGGAACTAAGTCCCCAAATGATTTAGCACAACAGCTGGGTATAAAGATTGGCTCTTCCATTACTACATATCTTGGTTTGCCATTATCTACAAAATATCCAAAACCTTTCATGTACAACAGACTGGTGGATAAATGTAAGAAGAGATTACAGGGCTGGACTTCCGCTACGTTATCCATTTCGGGGCGTATAGAGCTTGTCAAGACGGTAATTTACGACATGATATTTTTCTGGATGCAAGTCTACCGCATTCCAAATTCTGTTCTTCGCACAATCACTTCTACTTGCAGGAATTTCATCTGGGGAAAGTCTCATATTTGGGCTTGGAAAGATATCTGTACGCCTAAAGATGAGGGAGGAGTGGGACTCCGTCTTCTCCCGGATATTAATATGGCCGTGGGAGTTAGACTAACATGGCGTTTGTTATCGGGAGAGGGGCTTTGGTCAACTCACATGAGGGCAAAATATAATGATTTTTCACAGTTTTTTGCAGCAAAAAGAATGGCAACTCACTCGGGCTCTTGGAAGTTTATTTTGGAATGTAGAAGATATTCAAAATACTTGATCAAAAGGCAAGTTCGCGATGGCACTACTACATTGTTTTGGCACGATAATTGGTTGCAAATTGGCCCCCTCAATGACCTGTTTGAAGTACCTGAGGCGGATGCTCACAAAACAGTAGCTGAGTATTGGGAGGGGGACGGCTGGGCATGGGTCTCAACCATCAATTGCGTTTGGCCCCTTCTACAGGACATAAAACTCACGGCTGGATGTGATACTTGGACCTGGGCGAGTAACGGCGGCGCTTTCAGCTTTGCCAGCGCATGGGAAGGCTCACGGCTTAGGGGTTCCAAATTCCGATATGCCCAGGTTGTATGGTTCAAGAATCATGTTCCCAAGTATGCGTTGGCACTGCTTCGAGCTTTCTTGGGGAAGCTCTTAACAAAGGACAGGTTGCAATATTGGGGAGTGAGTTCAGATAGCTTTTGTGTCCTGTGCAATGCTGGGATGAATGAAACAATTGGCCATCTATATTTCGATTGTGAGTTCACGAGTTATATTCTAAAGAGAATCCTATTGAAGTTGGGGGTTTCAGCTAGCATTGGCCGGCAGTTAGACCAGGTGGGAGACTATTTCTTATTACATTTCCTCAAGAAAGACGCAATAAGTACTCTGGCTAAGACGGTACTATCTGCTTCTATCTGGCACATTTGGAGGGAGAGGAATAGAAGAATTTTTGAAAACTTGCGACGACCAATGATTGTGATTTTTGAAGATATTTCTGCTGACATAAGAATTATCCTCAGGGATCTTGAGCCACTATCTCTAGAGGATAAACAAGCTATGGATAGATGGTAACTCCGGGATACGGGCTAGTCTCTAGTTCTATTTAGTCCTATTCTCGTAGTTGTTGTTTTGTATTTTGGGTAAGGTTTGGGGTAGGCCAGTTGAGGGTGATGGCGCTTGTGCCCTATCCCCTCTCTGACTTAGCGCCAACCTACTACCCTCTATGTACATTTGTTTTGCTAATATAGATCGCTACTAACTTTTCAAAAAAAAATATGGGTCTACTCCCCTCCTCAAAATTCGTCCCAAGCTCAAGATCTGAACGTATCCCAAAAACGTTGGAGCACGCTCGAATCACAGCTTAAATTAATTCATCTTCTCCCTAAATTTCGGCCTTACTCCTGAAGGGCTCTAGCGAAGCCACGAAGGGGTTCGGATTCGGATCCGAAATCTTGGCGAAGGCTTTCACTCGCGTGAAACTTTCTTCGGCGCATGGTTGACTCGGTGACACGAGGATTGCTCGCCTCAGGATGCGGAGCGGTTCGAGGAGCGATTCGAGGAGCGGGACAGGGATCGGCTCGGAAGACGATGCGATACAACTTGCCTGCCCCAGGGCAAGGTTCCTGGTATGTTTTTAGAAGATTTCGTTTTAATTATTCGCAGTAGTTTAGATCCCTCTTAGGGTGGTCAGATCCACCCCGAGTTGGCAGAGATCATGGCTATGAGACTTGTTCCTTAGGGCTGCATGTTAATTAGATTACCATATATTTTTCAGCTACAATTTTTGTTTCTGTGGTCTGTCCGACTTAGGACGGACACGGATTTGTGCCCTAAGGGTCCATCAAACCCCTACAGTGGTATCAGAGCCATGTCTGTATGCTGATATATGACTGCGATTAATTAATTGAATGCTTTTAAATACAGTAAAATATTTCTTTAAATTTATGCGATAAGTTTAAAATGATTTTAGATGATTAAATATTTTATATGACAAATTTGTAAGCATGAAATTTTTTTAAATGTTGTTTTAAATTTATGTGATAGTTTTAAAACTGATTTTAAAAAACTTTAAAACTCTATGCGAAAAATATTTTAGTAGCATGCATATCATATGATCCTTTTAAAACTATTTTATTTTTATGAGATAAAAATTAAAATGTTTTAAATTCATTATTTTAAATTTAAATGTTAAATTTAAGAAATGCATGCAAAATTGTTTATTAGATAAATAATTTTCTATTTAATAGTTAAATGGTAGGACACTCTTTTTATGCGTTAAAATTAGTGTAACTTTATGTCAATGGCTATGCAAATGTTGTCACTTATTTGATAACACATGACAACCCTCTTAGGTTAGCCATTAAGAACTCGTTAAAATTTATGAGATAAATTCTAATGACATGCTATGTTTTAATAAAACATTAACAATACTTTAAGACCTAATTCCTGATTAGGGTAGTCCCTTTAATGAAAATTTTAATTCTAATTGTTATGTAATTAATTCTCATTCAAGGACTTCTCTTTTAGCGTTGTTAATAAATTTATTAAAATCCTAATAACGATTAGGATAGCACGTGAGCCTTATATTTGATAAGGATTTAATAAAAGTTATTAACAAATCCTAAAATTTTGAATTTAAGGATTCAACTAGTTGATAGGATTAATTAGTTGTTAATAAAAGCCTTTTAGTCTATGGCACGCATATAAAAATGACAATCTTCATTCAATGGACCATGATCCGGTCAATGTGCTTGGCTAAGTTTGTTGGATCACCCTAGCTAGTCTAAGGGATACGTGTCATGCCCCGCTTCCTAAAATGGGTACGAGGATTAGACGAAGGTCCGCATGGGCCGGAGCCGTGAGGCTCGGCCCAATAAGCATCTGTAGAGATACCATTTAAAATTACATGTTCTTGCATTTTAAAAGTTCATAACAATAATAATAGGAGTAATCGAAAGGAGATTTGCATTCATTTGTAAAAGATAATGTCCAACATATAACAAGTCTAACAAAAAATGCCAAGCATGGCTACAACAGTAGAAAAGGAAAACTACTGGTGCAAAGCACCCAACCTAGGCAGAAAGTAAAGCGGTGCTACGCACCCAAACTAAAAAGCAGTAAACCTCCAAAAGTTAGCAACGGTGAGGAACCTCTAGGTCTGGTCCTCGTCTGGCATGTACTCCGGATCAACGTCCTCCGGCTCCAAGTCCTCGAGTAAGGCCGGCTCGTCTGCGTACTCTGTCTCGGTACCAGACGTACAACACCCAATAGAAAAGGAGTTGTGCGTCAGGTAAAGTCGACAAGGAAAGGTCAGAATACTCTACTGCAAGTGTAAAGGAATTGAAGAGCGACATTTTAAAGTTGATTTAAAATAAGATGATGCACAGCATGACATGTATAAACCAGGAAAAGTAAAGACGGTATAGAAAGTGAACGTGGCAGGCAAAGTCATAGCGTGCGCTACCAAGACTAGCTAGACAAGGCTGGACAAGACTGTGTGACACCAAGCGACTCGACACCCAGTGACTCGACACCAAGAGGGTTCACGCCTTCAGCTTAGAAATTGGCCAAACTCTCTAACCTGGTGGCCGCTTAACCCTACCCCACCCCAAGACAAGACTGGACAAGACAGTATAGGATCACTCACTCTGCTAGGTGAGTGCCTCAATCCCCATGGTCTGTAGGGACACTCACTCTGCTAGGTGAGTGCCAAGCTTCCCATAGGTGAATCTGTACCACTGTATAGGACCACTCACTATGCTAGGTGAGTGCATCTATCCCCACGGTCTGTAGGTCACTCACTCTGCTAGGTGAGTGTCGAGCTTCCCGTAGGTGTTCTGTAACAAGGATCACCCACTCTGCTAGGTGGGCCTCTCATTGCCCGCAGGCTGTATATCTGTACAAGGGATCACTCTCTCTGCTAGGAGAGTGTCCTAATGCACGCAGGCCGTGCAAGACAAGTCGTGAATGCTGTTACATGGCATGACATGGGTATAGTTGTTCTAGGGTGTCCACACACACACACAGAGAATAGTCCATAGCATGTTTGCAGTTTACACCTAGACTTTGTTGTCAAGTCTAGGCTATTGTAAAGGGGGTCTTGGACGCTATCATTTCACATCCTGTTCTCTTTTTCAACAGTTTACAATTCTAAGAAAGAAGTGGCCTAGACGTGGCTGTAACTATGCAAGTGGGGGGGGCACTTGCCTGCGGTAGCGAGTAGAACGTCCGTCGGAAGCGTCTCATCTTGGTCGGCACGTCGGTCAACGTCTGCTGTCACAAGTCAACGACGGGTGTCAGGTCGCGTTTTAGAAGTTCATATTATGGTAACTTTCTAAGTTGATCGTGACTAACCTATCAGTTTTCACGTCAAGTTCTGAAAGTTCAACCTATTCGACGATTCTATCCTATGTGCACAGTCAAATCAGTCCGATCGTCGATTCTAGATGTTACAACGGTTTAATGGATCAAAAAAATAATTTTAGTTATTTAAGTTGTCAATTTTAATTAGGTTTTCAATGTCGTACGGTTTGGGTTGCTACGAGTGAAAAGACCAACCTAGTGCGACAAACGCGCACGTGTCGGTGTCAGATCTGGAACGGCGGCGATGCTCGGTGTCCTCGACTGCGGGTAGCACAGTAAGGATCGTCTCGGGATCGTCTCGGCTGCAGGTAGCACAACGGGATGACACGGCAACGGGAACGGCATCGGGATCGCTTCGGTTGTGAGTAGCGCAACGAAACGGCATGGCGACGGCTACGACATCGGGAAAGAATGCGAGATCTGTGGCTTGCGTGGTCTCCTCAATGCACGAGGGCTGTCGAGGATTGGGGGAGGCCGAAGGGGGTTGCGCTCGCCTGAGGGGTGGCCGGAGCAATGGCTGGCGGTAGCTAGGGAAGGAGGCCGGCTGTCAAAAGCTTCCGGGTGGTTTTAGCGGCTGTCGAAGGTTGTCTGGCGCCTTTGGGGTCAAGGGGGCCGGCAGTAGGTACATGGGGTCAGAAGTGTAATGCCCTACAAGCTACTGCACAAGTACTAGAGGGGGGGGGGAATAGTACTTTAAAAATAACAATGAGTATAATTCCTAATTATAGTGCAAACAACTACCAAATCAATTTGCGGAAGCTTAAATTGAATGACA
Organism: Scilla litardierei; assembly: GCA_030789695.1. Classification (NCBI taxonomy): domain Eukaryota; kingdom Viridiplantae; phylum Streptophyta; class Magnoliopsida; order Asparagales; family Asparagaceae; genus Scilla; species Scilla litardierei. Next base: position 228,736,929 of record CM061141.1, on the reverse strand, counting down.
ACAACAAAAATAACAATGCTAACAAAAGATGTTACTGGGTTCGGATCCACCCAAGTCTCCCCGACTTGTTCCCGGTGATCCTACGGCCCAACCACCCGGATCCCCTCCGGATACTTAGGTTAGAAACCCTAACCCAAGATTTCCACTATGATATCTTGTGAAAAACCTTCACAAGATCAAATCATACATGCAATGGCAATAGTGAATCCCACAACCTGGGATCACAACCTTCTCTCACAACCGAGAGAATCAATAAGCAATATAAACAAGTTTATAATGAAATAAACAATCTTACCACAAAATCCTATACCTTGAGTTTTCTTACCAAATAGGTGCAAGGAGGGATTTGAGGAAGATGAAGTCACCAAGACCTAGCACCAAAGAAATGACCAGCAATGGGTGCCTAGGAGTGATTTGGAGACTTGAATCAAGCTAGAGCTTGAAGGACTCACCAAGAACAAGCTTCTCTCAAGATGGATTCTAGATCTAGAAAGTGAGAGAATGGATTTCTTGTGAGGAAGAGAGCTTTAGAAATGAGTGAGAATGGCTATCTCTTTTAATCTCAATGAATCTCTTAATGGCAGCTCTAACCTAGAGAGAAATGACCTAGGTTCGTATTTATAGGGTCCCATAAAAACAAGTTAGGTCAAGTCCCAACGGATAGAAATCTGAGGCAACTAGTCGGTCAAAGAACAACCACTGACCGACTAGTTCATCAACTAGTCGGTCAGTCAAACAACATGGACCAACTAAGTGAAGAACTGAGAAGAGATAGAAATTCAGACCTAGAAATCTAGTCGGTCCAAGAAGACTTTCTGACCGACTAGTTTCACAACTAGTCGGTCAGTCAGTGAACGTAGACCGACTAAGAGGCAAAAACAAATAGTCTGAATACAAATTGACTTAGTCGGTCCAATAACAAATGTTGACCGACTAGATTATCAACTAGTCGGTCATCAAACGTTCTTAGACCGACTAACGATAAACAGTAGCTTAGGAGAAATTTGGCATGTACAGTAAATCACAACTAGTCGGTCAAAGAAGCATCACTGACCGACTAGTTCACAAACTAGTCGGTCGGTGAGTCAACATAGACCGACTAACTGTAAACAGTACTGAACAAGAAAAGATTAACTGACACTAGTCGGTCCAAGAAGCTCTGCTGACCGACTAGATCACCATCTAGTCGGTCAGTACTTCTTCTTGTACCAACTAACATGCACAAACAAGTCCGAATCGAAGCGCGATGCTTCGAGGAAGTTAGAATGGACTTGAACTAAGATCCTAGAGCTACGATATGAGCGTTATGAAGATAGAATCGTAAGATATACTCAAGGCTTAACATTCTATAGATCGAAGCTAAAAGACTATAAATAAAACCTTAATGAACGGTCTTCGAGAGCTTCGATCAATTCTTCATGACTTCCAAAACGGTCCAAAGGCTTCAACGAAGCTTTAGGCAATGAATATGAGCTTTGAGAAGTCTTGAGATGTAGCTTTGATTGTTCTCGTGAATTTGGTGACGATCTCCAATACTGCGCTCACAAATTGTTAGTTCATGAATTATTTATGTTTGCTCATCATCCAAAACCAAATCCGGGGAGTCCAATATTCAACATTCTCCCCCTTTTTGGTGATGACAAACCAACATAAATAATAATCAAAAATAATGATTCAAATGTAAAATACTTACTCCCCCTGCATTGATGACACGTTAATTCCAAAATGAATATATATAAATTGCATCAATGAGACGAGTAAGATATATAACGAGAATCGATTTTTGAAATATCGGATTTTGAAAATCCTTATATATATCTTAACTCCCCCTGAATCTAACACATTAAATTAGATTCTTGAAAATTGAGTTAAATTTTCATTTGCCCTATTTATTATCATTATCTCTCCCCCTTTGGCATTATCCCAAAAATGGGGGCATACAACGACAACAACTAGGAAATGGAAAATCCAACATCTGGAGTATTAGATATTAACGATGAACCTAATTGACACCAAGGGATAAGTGATGAAAACAAGTCAAGGTGTGCCAAATTGTCTATTATCAAATAGCGATAATTAAAATCATCAAAAATACCAAATATTTATTCATTTATTGAATAATGAAACATACTCTCCAATATTCAATATTCTTGGTTAAATTTGTGCATGGAAAACAATTCTATACAATCATAGAAATATAATCTATTTAACCAAGTTTTTAAGCGACGAGCGACGATTTCACATATCATAGACAATGAATGAAAATTAAATGTGCACGACGAAGTAAAACAAAGAGAACATCGATGTATATATATATATAAAAACATCATGAGTACATCCAAAAAGATATCGACTACATCATATCAAATGCAACACACCATCAATATAAACATCAAAAAGATACATCATACACCATCGAATCATCATCAACATCCAAAGTACATCAAAATACAACACCGACATCCATAAAACCAAAATACATCAAAACAACCCCAACACTCCATCCTAACCCAAAATACTCTCAATAAGATGCATCATCCAAAGATCATAGGAGAGGCCTCGAAACAGACGGTCACGAGGAAGTGGCTGGATCTGCAGTCTCCGTGGGTCCAGTCGAAGGAGTGGACTCAGGCTTTGCAGTGAGGAGAGGCGTGTCAACAGACGGGATCGTCGGGGCAGGGGTGGAGACATCGACGACTGGCTCAACGGCAGGAGTCTCAACAGGAACATCAGCAGTCAAAACAGGAGGAGGGTCGTCAGCAGGAGGAGCAGCAGCATCAGAAGTCTGATCCACTGGTGCAGAAGTCATTGGAGCACCGGAAGAGGTGCCAGCTCCAGGAGCAGATGTGGTAGCAGCAGCAGCAGCAGTGGCCTCAACACCACGAGCAAGGGAGGTGACAAGCTCATCGATATCCTCATCGTCCATCTCCTCATCCTCAGAAACAGGAGGAGGAAGCTGAACGCCCATCAAGCTAGCCATACGGCAAACTACCTCCTCGGTACGAGCCAACCGAGACTCGTGCCGACGAAGTAACCGAACAACATCATCGAGTGTGGTGGGAGGTCGAGAAGCAGCAGATGCAGAAGGAGTAGTGCCCTGAGACGCAGAAGGAGTCGTCTGCTGCACGTGACGGAGTGCCGCAAGAGATTTCTTTACGGCCGTTGCGTTCAGTGGAGGACCAAGAGGACGCTCGTCGTCAGGAGGCAGAGGGACATAGAAATGACGGAAAACCAAGGTCAACAGACATGGATATGGGATGTGCGCAGATTTAGTGGTCTTGCGTATACACTCGAAAGAGTCCATCTTATCGAGTATAATGCGAGCCCAATTAATCTCGCTACCCATGAAAAGAGCGTAAATCAATTTCAGAAACGGCTGAGATGGAAGTGAAGAAGATCCATACTTGGGAAGAAGGCAGTATTTCAAGATCAGGTTAATCACCCAAGCATTCGGCTTGAATGATTTCGAAGGTACTCCTATGAAGGCAGGGGGGATAACCTGGAAGATTTTGCCTAGGGTCCGCTGATCGAGGGAGGAGATATCGTCGACAGAGATGTCAGACGGGAGGAGGCCACACGACGAGCAACCTATCAACTCCCCCAAGATTTCTGCCGTGAGGACTATAGGAGTCCCCAAAACAGAAGTCTCGATGGAGTGAGACTCACCGTACTGGCCCCGGACACGATTGGCATAGAATAATTTGACCAGGCGAGGATAGGGTCTAGGGTTCGCCTTAGGGTCGTAGCGAAGGTAGTCCAAAAGGCCACTATACGATAAAAGATCAGCAAGGCCAAGAAAATCAGAAAACTGAACGTAATGCTCCAACAGCAGTGGGCAGTGCTCTATACTGTTGTACGCAGCTAGACACTGAGGGTCGTCGCGGCACAACGATATATCTACACCGCCGACTGGCATTGGACCTTTACCCTTAGCCTTACGGGTCTTAGGAGGAGGTGGAGGAGGGGGTGGAGTGGGTGCCTTCTCGGGATGTTCAGGAGTGTATTCTTCCTCGGAATCATCCTCGGAATCACTATCTGGACTCTCACCGGGAGGAGTGGGAGCACGAAACTTTTTGGGTTTAGGTTTAGGCTTGGAAGATTGGCCGGTAGGTTTAGGCTTGGACGTCCTCTTCCTCTTCAACGGTGTTGAAGACGAAGAGGGGGGACGGGTGGTCTTGGCCCTACGCTTAGGAGGGGTCGAAGCGGTCGGAGCATCTACGGTCATGGGGGATGCCCCAGAAGATGTAATTGGGATTCTCGTTCGTGCCATGATCGCGGCACAACGAGGTCAATCAAGCGACTGGAAAAGATCAAACAACTTAAATTCAAACCCTAGATCCTAAAACAACCTAAGCTCAAAGCCCTAAGATAAATTTCGAAACCCTAGAGGTTGAAAGCAACCTAGGACAAACCCTAGGGATGAAAAACAAGATCTAGGAAGGGGGGAGATACCTAGGGGAGTGGTCGACGGCGACGGGCGGCGGAGATGGCCGGAAAAGTGGCCAGAGAAACGACGGAAGTCGAAGGGTCTCGAGCAGGGAGAGGGGTTTTCGAGCTGGAGATTTGAAGTAAACCGACTAAAAAGAGAAATAGTCGGATGGAATGAGGCTTAAGTCGGTCGAGAATGCGAAAAGACGCGATTGCCCTAGAGCACTTAGTCGGTCACAGTTCAAGCACTGACCGACTAGATTACGATCTAGTCGGTCGGTCAATGAGCTTAAACCGACTAAGTCGAAACAGAGGCAAAACGAAAATTTTAGGGCTAGAGTTAGTCGGTCACAGTATAATCACTGACCGACTAGTTTTCAATCTAGTCGGTCGGTAAGAGTACTGTGACCGACTAAAAGAAGTCAATGACAAGGGAAAGTTAAAGCTTGAACTAGTCGGTCTGAGTTCACTAGTTGACCGACTAGATGAGCATCTAGTCGGTTGGCTGATGAACTGAAACCGACTAGAAGAGTCCAAAAGTTGATAAATGAGTTCTCTTCATAAAAACACTTGGATGAAACATCTAAACTCTCTCATAAGTCACCTAAACTACCCCATAAAACATCGAAATCTCAAATACGACATTCAAATAAGAATTCGAACAAAAATTCAAACATATCACATAAAATCCCCAAAAATTCAATAAATCTAGCATGAACGAAATATCACGAAATATAATAGCATGCAAGATAATTGAATGAAATATGAATCCTATATCTCGGATTCACCCATAATCCCCAATTCTCGACGCAAACGCACAAAGGAGTCCTCCTTTAGGGGTTTCGTGAAAATATCGGCGATTTGCTTTTGGGTTTCAACGTACACTAATATGATGTCCTTTTTAGCAACATGATCATCTAAGAAATGGTGTCGGACATCTATGTGTTTAGATCGGGAATGGTGCACCGGATTCTTTGAAAGACAAATAGCACTTTGGTTATCCACCATGATAGGGCTAGTATCACAATGAATACCAAAATCTTTCAGTGTGTGTCTCATCCAAAGAACCTGGGCACAAGCGGCACCGGCGGCAATGTATTCCGCCTCGGTGGTTGAAAGTGATACCGAATTTTGCTTCTTGGAAAACCAAGAGACAAGGGAATTTCCTAGAAAATGGCAAGTGCCACTAGTACTCTTCCTGTCGGATTTGCATCCCGCATAATCAGCGTCACTATATGAGACTAACTCATATGTGCTAGAATTCAAATAAAGTAATCCAAAATCTAAAGTGTAACTTAGATAGCGAAAAATACGTTTAACCGCTACTAAGTGAGAATCCTTAGGTTGAGACTGATAACGAGCACAAATACAAACGGAAAACATAATATCGGGCCTACTTGCGGTAAGATAAAGTAAACTACCTATCATACCTCGATATAGACGAATGTCTACATCTTTTCCGCCCGTATCTTTATCAAGATGCGTTGTAGTGCTCATAGGAGTCTTTTTCCCGAAGGCATTCTCCATTCCAAATTGCTTTAGAAACTCCACCGTGTATTTCGTTTGGTGGATGAAGATTGCATCGTTCAATTGGCGAATTTGGAGACCTAAGAAATATTTGAGTTCGCACATGTGGCTCATCTCAAATTGGTCCTTCATAACATTAGAAAACTCTTCGCAAAGAGTGAAGTTAGTAGCACCGAAAATGATATCATCAACATAAATTTGAACTAATAAAATATCATTATTCGCATGCTTAACAAAAAGTGTAGAATCGGCTTCGCCCATTTTAAAATTCAAATCCAAAAGAAAATTCTTTAGGCGATCATACCAAGCTCGAGGAGCTTGTCTCAAACCATAAAGAGCTTTCTTTAGTTTAAAAACATGATTTGGAAATTTTTCATTTATGAAGCCCGGAGGTTGAGAAACGTAAACTTCCTCAACGACATCTCCGTTCAAAAATGCACTTTTAACATCCATTTAAAATAATTTAAAATTTTTATGGCATGCATAAGACAATAATAGTCTAATTGATTCTAATCTAGCTACCGGAGCGAAGGATTCTTCGAAATCGATACCTTCCTCTTGGCGATAGCCTTGAGCTACTAACCGAGCTTTGTTCCGGACGACGACTTGGTTTTCGTCGGTTTTGTTCTTGAAGATCCACTTTGTCCCTATGACGGTGTGGTTCTTTGATGGCAAAGGAACAAGCTCCTATACCTCATTCCTCTCGAATTGAATGAGTTCCTCCTCCATGGCAAGTATCCAAACACTATCTTCGCACGCTTCAACTATATTCTTTGGCTCTATCGATGAGGCAAAGGCACAATTGGCGAAGTGGTGGACTTGCGATCTCGTCTTGACACTATCATGAATATTGCCAATGACTTGCTCATGGGGATGGTCGCGAACGGTATGAAGCCGCTTGGGAATACCTTGATCACTAGGCACATTCTCAACAACTTCATTAGTCGGGTTAGTATCAATAGAATCAATTGAATCAATAGACTTAGAATTTTCAAACGAATCACATAAAACATCCATAGAGTCATCATCATTTGAAATTCTAGGAGTAGTAAAATTCTCATTAAAAGAGACATGAAGTGATTCCTCGATCGTAGAGGATCTTTTGTTGTATATTCGGTAGGCTTTGCTACGTGAGGAATACCCAACAAATATCCCCTCATCCGATCTCAGATCAAACTTTTCCAAATTATCATATGTGTTTTTAATAAAACATTTTGCGCCGAAAACACAAAAATGTTTAACTTGAGGCAATCTTCCAAACAAAAATTCATAACAAGTTTGTTTGGTGCCGGGCCTCAAAAGTATTCTATTAAACACATAACAAGCGGTGTGTACCGCTTCCGCCCAAAATTGATAACCAAGTTGACTATCTTCGAGCATAGTGCGAGCACACTCCACAAGCGTTCTATTCTTCCTCTCAACAACACCATTTTGAGGAGGTGCGCGAGGGAAAGAAAACGTGTGAGTAATTCCAAGATCATCACAAAAATTTGAGAAAGACTCATTCTCAAATTCACCCCCATGATCACTACGAATAGTGACAATGGTGGTTCCGATGAGATTTTGTACTTTCTTCACAAATATCGTGAAGTTTTCAAAAGCTTCATTTTTATTACATAAGAAAAATACCCATGTAAATCTAGAATAATCATCGACGATGACAAGTCCATATCTTGCATTTCCTAAGGAAGCAACTCTAGTTGGCCCAAATAAATCTAGATGTAATAGCTCTAGTGGCCGTTTCGTAGAAATGCTTTTCTTAGGTTTAAATGAAGATTTAGGAAGCTTGCCACGTTGACAAGAATCACAAAAAATTTTCTTTTCAAAAACGAGCTTCGGAAAACCTTTAATGGAATTTAATTTTGAAAGCTTATAAAGTGTTCCAAAGTTCACATGTCCAAAGCGTCGATGCCATAAGTGTTGTTCACTTGTGTTGGCAACGAGACATTGTTCATATGACTTAGGAATATCCAAAATATAAATATCTTTATGACGTGTGCCGGAAAATAATAAATCATTATTATCATTTGAAATATGACACAATCCTTTCGCAAAGCTAACTTTGTAACCTTTGTCACAAAGTTGGCTTATTGAAATAAGATTGTGATTTAAACCATTAACTAGATAAACATCACTAATTAAGGGTTTAGACGGGTTACCCACTTTACCAACACCGTCGATGATTCCGCTCTCGTTGCCTCCAAATACGACGCGGTTTCCATTTGCAATGGGAACTACTCCGGAGAGCAATTAAGCGTCACCCGTCATGTATTTTGAACACCCGCTATCGAGTATCCAATTCCCTTTGGAGCTAAATTTAAATTTTTTGCTCCTTTTCTTTTTCTTTTCCTTGAGTACCTAAAGATAGAAAATTTCATATCATGGTACCCAAGGTCATTGGGTCCTCAAAGGTTAGACCTTTGGAAGCCAAGTCCAATTGGACTTAGACTTCCCCACATAATTTCTACTATGCACAACATCCGAAAAATAAGCATTCATATATACTTATTTTTCATCCATGCTTGTGTCCTTTGGGCTCCAAATAGTGAAAATCTTGGGAGCCCTCATCCTATTGGGTGCATGCATGCGACGTTGATTTCTACGTGATGCATGTTGTGGATAGGCATACGGAACATGATGGAATGGTGCACGACGAGAATTATTCATATGATGAGGTAGGTGAACATATGCATGTGTGGGAACACGTGCGTGAGGGTGTCTCACATGGTGTGCACGTGCCCGTGAACGTGTAGCATAGAAATCATCATATGTGTGAGCCGGTGGAGTAGGACGTGTGTTCCTACGTGGCATGGTATTAGTGTACATGTAGGCATGCCCCTTCTTTGGAGGTCCACCCAAAGTGGGTTTCTTTCCGAAAGAGGGTGTGGACGAGGTGGAAGCACCATTGGTAGAAGAACTACCAATAGAGTGTTTGCTACCACTCGTAGAGTCACCGGAAGTTGGCCTAACAAAAGTAGTGGCCGCTTTGGATGGACATCCCATCGTATACCCCAAACCAATGTGGTGATTGGCCGGAAGTAAGTCACTTAGGATTTTATCCAAATGGTCCTTACCCTTATTGAATTTATTAATTCGGCCTAATGTGTTCTCATATTTCTCTTTGAGAGAACGCATAGAAGTATCCAAGTTTGATACTTGCGATGTGAGCACATAAACACGAGATTTAAGATTCTCATTCTCAATACTCAAAGTCGAGTTTTGAGAAGTCAAATCCGCTATCCTATGTTCTTCCGGATCTTCAATGCTAACATGTTCAAGTTTAGATTTGAGATTGACAATCTCATTTCTTAACTCTTCAACAACGGTGTCGTTGTTGGTGATGATAGTCTTAGGCGAGGTTTGAATGCTAGCTAGGTCATCTTTTACTTTAGTATATCTATTTACTAATTTAGTGTATTTGGACCATAGTTGAGAGTTAGCATTCCTAAGATCATCCATAGTTACCTCATCGCCTTCGTTGTCGCTATCATCGGAGGAGGAAGATCCTCGATCATGCTCCTCTCTTGCCATGAAGCACATGTGCGCTTGCTCCACTTTCTCATCGTCCGACTCTCCGCTTGAGGAATCCTCGGAGTCGGTGAATGTTGCTCCGACAAGCCCCTTTTTATACCCCTTTTTGTACTTCTTGGACTTGTCGAACTTCAGCGCCTTCCACTTCTCCTTTTGCTTGTTTTGAGGACAATCTGCTTTGATGTGTCCTGGCTTATTGCATTTAAAGCACAAAGGTGGAGAGGCGTTAGTAGAAGTAAATTTAGATTTTTGTTTGAAGTTACCCTTTCGGAAGAAGCGATTGAACTTATTTGCCATGAGTGCAATGGATTCCATGTCCATTTCTTCTTCCGAGTCATCATCATCGGTAGAGGTGGATGAAGCCGCCTTGAATGCAATCGCCTTTTTCTTAGGCACGTCTTGGTTCAAATAGGACTTCATCTTTTCTTGTAACTTCACCTTGCTATCTTTGCGTACCTCGTATGACAACAAAGTACCCATCAATTGAACTACGGTATACTTATTCATGTCATTACCTTCCTCGATGGCAAAGGTACGTTTCTCCCAAGAAGAAGGAAGTCCTTCGATAAGCTTCGAACACTTCTCCTTTTGGGTGTAAGTTTTGCCGAGAGCTTCCAACTCGTTCATTATGTCGACGAAGCGAGCATAATACTCCTTCATCTTTTCTCCCTGTTCCATATGAAACAATTCGTAATCTCTATTGACTACCACGAGTTTAGAATCTCTTACCCGACTCGTTCCTTCATGCAAAATGAGGAGCGAATTCCAAATTTGATATGCACTCTTACATGTGCATATCTTATTGAAATCTTCGGGTTCCAATGCACATTGTAAAGCATTCATAGCTTTGGCATTTGCAATCTCCGCGGCGACCTCCGCGGTTGTCCACTTGTCGAAATCTTCTTCGGTAGGCACATTGTACTCCGACATGGTAATTCTCCACAAGGAGCCGCTCCGGAGGAACGTTTCCATCCGGCATTTCCAATATCCATAATTGACGCCGTTGAAGAATGGAGGCCTAGTCGAGGAATGTCCTTCCTTGACCGAAGACGCTCCTTCACGGTTCCTGAAGGTGCCATAGTCGGAAGGTGGACGTACGGTCTTGTTGTCGTTGGCAGACATAGCTAAGTATCTGGCTCTGATACCAAATGTAATGCCCTACAAGCTACTGCACAAGTACTAGAGGGGGGGTGAATAGTACCTTAAAAATAACAAGGAGTATAATTCCTAATTATAGTGCAAACAACTACCAAATCAATTTGCGGAAGCTTAAATTGAATGACAACAACAAAAATAACAATGCTAACAAAAGATGTTACTGGGTTCGGATCCACCCAAGTCTCCCCGACTTGTTCCAGGTGATCCTACATCCCAACCACCCGGATCCCCTCCAGATACTTAGGTTAGAAACCCTAACCCAAGATTTCCACTATGATATCTTGTGAAAAACCTTCACAAGATCAAATCATACATGCAATGGCAATAGTAAATCCCACAACCCGGGATCACAACTTTCTCTCACAACCGAGAGAATCAATAAGCAATATAAACAAGTTTATAATGAAATAAACAATCTTACCACAAAATCCTATACCTTGAGTTTTCTTACCAAATAGGTGCAAGGAGGGATTTGAGGAAGATGAAGTCACCAAGACCTAGCACCAAAGAAATGACCAGCAATGGGTGCCTAGGAGTGATTTGGAGACTTGAATCAAGCTAGAGCGTGAAGGGCTCACCAAGAACAAACTTCTCTCAAGATGGATTCTAGATCTAGAAAGTGAGAGAATGGATTTCTTGTGAGGAAGAGAGCTTTAGAAATGAGTGAGAATGGCTATCTCTTTTAATCTCAATGAATCTCTTAATGGCAGCTCTAACCTAGAGAGAAATGACCTAGGTTCGTATTTATAGGGTCCCATAAAAACAAGTTAGGTCAAGTCCCAACGGATAGAAATCTGAGGCAACTAGTCGGTCAAAGAACAACCACTGACCGACTAGTTCATCAACTAGTCGGTCAGTCAAACAACATGGACCGACTAAGTGAAGAACTGAGAAGAGATAGAAATTCAGACCTAGAAATCTAGTCGGTCCAAGAAGACTTTCTGACCGACTAGTTTCACAACTAGTCGGTCAGTCAGTGAACGTAGACCGACTAAGAGGCAAAAACAAATAGTCTGAATACAAATTGACTTAGTCGGTCCAATAACAAATGTTGACCGACTAGATTATCAACTAGTCGGTCATCAAACGTTCTTAGACCGACTAACGATAAACAGTAGCTTAGGAGAAATTTGGCATGTACAGTAAATCACAACTAGTCGGTCAAAGAAGCATCACTGACCGACTAGTTCACAAACTAGTCGGTCGGTGAGTCAACATAGACCGACTAACTGTAAACATTACTGAACAAGAAAAGATTAACTCACACTAGTCGGTCCAAGAAGCTCTGCTGACCGACTAGATCACCATCTAGTCGGTCAGTACTTCTTCTTGTACCAACTAACATGCACAAACAAGTCCGAATCGAAGCGCGATGCTTCGAGGAAGTTAGAATGGACTTGAACTAAGATCCTAGAGCTACGATATGAGCGTTATGAAGATAGAATCGTAAGATATACTCAAGGCTTAACATTCTATAGATCGAAGCTAAAAGACTATAAATAAAACCTTAATGAACGGTCTTCGAGAGCTTCGATCAATTCTTCATGACTTCCAAAACGGTCCAAAGGCTTCAACGAAGCTTTAGGCAATGAATATGAGCTTTGAGAAGTCTTGAGATGTAGCTTTGATTGTTCTCGTGAATTTGGCGACGATCTCCAATACTGCGCTCACAAATTGTTAGTTCATGAATTATTTATGTTTGCTCATCATCCAAAACCAAATCCGGGGAGTCCAATATTCAACAAGAAGGAGGTCTTCGCCAGCGGGGGGGTCATCAGCGACTGTCGAGAGAGGGTGTCCATGGGTTTTTGTGTTGCTGGGCGGCAACTATCTTGCGGCAAAAGGCAGTTTTCAGGGTGTTTGGATGGTTTGCGTGGAGGAGAAGAGGGAGGAGGGCTGACCGGAGTTGGGGGTGGTGGCCAGAGCTCTTGGGAAGGCCGACGGCGATGGAGGTGGCCGGATGTGTGAGTTGGAAGGGATGGCGGCTGATATTGCATGAAAACCCTAGGTTACGTTTGGGTTGAGATTTAACTTGAAAATCTTGCTAAATAGGGTTTAAAGAGGGTGCCGTTTAGATTGATTGGAGAGAGGGTGTGTGAGAGGGGGAGGGTAGATTTAGGGTGAGAATAGCTAGAGGAATCATTTGGTGATACGTATGAGATCCTATTAGATTTTGGTTAAGTTTGAAATTCAACTTAGATTAGTGCTAAGTGGGTTTGAAAGTAATTAGTGTGATAGGTAGGGTTAACGGTGTCCGAAAATTACGAGAAAAATATAAGGACGACCGTGACGACGAGAGGCTCGAGGGTACAGTGATCGGTCACGCGCTAGGTTCACGGAAAATGAAACTAAAAATAAAAAGGTCCAACGTCGAAGTCTAAAGTTACGACATCCCTTCAATCAAAGCTGATTTGTGGGAGAACGACCCGCGAAATAATGTTCACTAAAAATCACACAAATAACTACTCTCTCTGAGGGTCACAACGACATATCACTTCGCACATTTCGGATACAAGAGGAGGTCAAATAAAATACGTGTATGAAAAGAACGTACACGCTGAAATACACACAATCGAAAAACGACGGTTACATCCTACCCACCTTAAGAAATGATTCCGCCCTCGGAATCTACATCAACTACTGCTAAGGGAAAAGATGTGGGTAGCGCTCTCTCATCTCGTCCTTGCGCTCCCAAGTGGACACTCCAGGTGATCCGTGCCACCACATCACTCTCACCAGGTTGACTACCTTGTTCCTCAACTGCTTCTGTCGACGGTCCAAAATCTATACTTGCTGTTGCTCATAAGTCAGGTCCGGTCGAACCGTGATCTCTGAAAAATCCACAGTGTGCGATGGGTCACTGACGTATCGACGTAGCTGAGATACGTGGAAAACGTCGTGAACTCCCTCCAAAGATGGTGGCAGAGCAAGGCGATAAGTCAGTGCTCCCACACGCTCCAGCACATCAAACGGTCCAATATACCTCGAACTCAACTTTCCCTTCTTCCCGAAACGAATGACTCCGCGGTTCGGAAAAATCTTCAGGAAGACATGATCTCTAGGCTAAAACTCCAAAGTTCGTCTCTTGGTGTCTGCCCAATGCTTGTAATGATCCTGCGCAATCCGAAGCTTATCCCTGATGTCTCTCACGAATCCACAGCTTCTACAATCATCTCCGGACCCAACAGCTCTCGATCTCCGATGTCATCCCAGCTCAGTGGCGATCGACATTTCCTTTCATATAGGGCAGCAAACGGTGCCATGCCAATGCTCGCCTGGTAGCTGTTGTTGTATGAGAATTCTACTAGATGGAGATGATCTTCCCACGAACCCTTCATATCGAGCGTACAAGCTCTCAGCATATCCTCCAGAATCTAAATCGTCCTCTCTGACTGGCCATCGGTCTGTGGGTGGTACGCCGTGCTAAAACTCAGACTTGTACCAAGATTCTCCTGCAGACTCTTCCAAAAATGATATGTAAATCTCGAGTCCCTGTCAGATACAATGCTCACCGGGACTCCATGTAGGTGTACAATCTCCTGCATGTACACGATCTACATCACGAACTAAACTCAATGAGGAACTATAAATAGAGAAGTAAAATAATATTTACCTCTAGATATTTCCTCGCCAAGAATTCCGTGGATTGTCCCACTCGAAAAGGTATGAATTGCACATACTTGGTCAATCGATCAACGATCACCCAGACTGCGTCATTCTGCTTCGGGCTCCGATGTAGGCCTGTCACGAAATCCATCGTGAGGTGTTGCCACTTTCACTCTGGAATAGGAAGCAGTTGTAGCAATCTTGCTGTCCGATGATGCTCTACTTTCACCTGCTGGCATACCAAACACTTGGCAACGCTCCGTGCCACACTCCTCTTCATACCAATCCACCAATAATTCATACGATGGTCCTTATACATCCTCGTGCCTCCAGGATGTATGGAATAAGGCGAGCTATAAGCCTCGCTCAACAGCTGCTCTCTAATGTCACCTGCAGGTACGCAAAGTCTACTACCGTACTCAGCGAACCATCCTCATGAATAATAAACTCTGTCCGAAGCCAGCTTCCACTTGTCTTCTGATCCTCTGCAGCTTCGGATCTCCTACCTGTGCTGCCTTGATACGATCCACTATCGTAGACTGAATCTGCAAATTCATCAGTGAAATGATCAGTCCTGGTAGGACAACCTCAATTTCCATCCCTCTCAGCTCCTGCTGTATTATCCGGTCGGCAGTATGCATCATCACTGCAGGGAGTCTGCTCAAAGCATCTGGCACTACATTCACCTCCCCCGGGTGATACTGCAGATCTATCTCATAGTTTGCCATCAGCTCCAACCATTTTCTCTGACTCATGTTGAGCTCCTTCTAGTAAAAATGTACATCAAGCTTTTGTGATCGGTGAAGATCTTCATGCTTTCAGTAAGCAGGAAGTGTCTCCAGATCTTCAACGCAAATATCACCGCTGCTAACTCCAGATCGTGCGTCAGGTAGTTCTTCTCATGATTCCTCAACTGCCGAGAAGCGTACGCGACCACGTGACCATGCTGATGTAAGACGCATCCGAGACCCTTGCCAGATGCATCATAATAAATCTCGAAGCCTCCGCTCCGATCTGGTATAGGCAATACAGGTGCTGTGGTCAACTTCTCCTTCAAGATATTGAAGGCCTTCTCACAATCCTCTGACCAGACAAACTCCATATCCTTCCTCGTCAGCTTCATCATCGGCTCCGCAATCCTCGAAAAATCCTTAATGAACTGCCCTGACCTTCATCATCGCAATCCTCATAATATCTGATGCTGACTGCGGGGTCGGCCACTCGCTGACTGCCCTGACCTTCTCCGGATCTACAGATATGCCATCTCCGGACACCACATGTCCCAGGAATGCGACTCTGTCCAACCAGAACTCGCACTTACTAAACTTGGCATACAACTTATGACGTCTCAGTGTCTCCAACACTGTCCTCAGATGACGGCTGTGCTCCTCTTCAGACTTCGAGTAAATAAGAATGTCGTCGATGAAGATGACGACAATCTTATCCAGGACGTCGTAGAAAATCAAATTCATCAGGTTCATAAACACTGCTGAAGCGTTGGTTACACCAAACGGCGTGACTACGAACTCATAATGTCCGTACTTAGTCCTGAAGGCCGTCTTCGGAATATCGTCCTTCTTCACCTTCAGCTGATGGTACCCGCTCCTCAAATCCAGTTTCGAGAAAACCCTCGAACCTCCAATCTGGTCAAAAATATCATCAATCCGAGGCAGCGGATACTTGTTATTCACAGTCACTGCATTCAGCCCTCTGTAGTCCACACACATCTGGCGTGATCCGTCCTTCTTCTTCACCAACAGAACCGGTGCACCCTAAGGTGACACACTAGGGTGTATAAATCCCTTCTGCAGCAACTCGTCCAACTGGTTCCGCAACTCCTCAAGCTCTGCAGGAGCCATCCGATACGGCGCCTTCGAAATAGGTTGCGCTCCCGGCATCAGATTTATACTGAACTCCAAAGCTCTGTCGGGTGTCAAACCTGAAATATCATACAGGAAGACGTCGTCGAAGTCTCTAATGACTGCTGGCCTACTGATCTCCATCTGCAGGGCGACAAAGATCGACTCCTCCGGCTTGGCCTAGAATCTAACGGGCCCAAGTGATCGTTCTCTGCTATGAAACTCGAACTCCAGGTGGCCTGGAATCCTGAACACCACCTTCTTGCTGCGGCAATCGATCGAAGCATGGAAATCTCCTAACCAATCGATGCCAAGAACAACTTCGAAATATGGCAGATCGTGAACAATGAAGTCGGCATAAAGCTCGTGTCCACTGATCACCAACGGAATCGAGCGATATCCCAAAGTAACCGTCACCACTCTATTCCCTGTAGTGATGTCTCAACACTTAGGAAGTGTATGGGTGGGAATGGAGTGTTTTGTTATGAATCTCCGGGTTATGATGCACATAGATGCACCGGAGTCGAACAATGTTAATGCCGGGTAGGATGACACTAAAATGGTGCCTAAGATACAAAAAAATAAAACTTAGGTTAAACAAGGCTACTAATCTAACTAGAAAGGGTCAAACAAACATATGCAAACAATATGATCTATGCAATACAAATGAAAAGACTAGTTCTACAGAATCACCTGCAATGACACCATCCACTTCTTCAGCCTCCACGGCTGTCATGGTATAAGCTGGCCTCTGTGGTGGCACTGCCTGACGGTAAGTCTGACCCTGAGGTGGCAAGGGGGGTCGACAGACAACAGCTCCTCTCTGTCATGGTATAAGCTGGCCTCCGTGCTCTGGATCCATTCATCGGCATCCAGCGGTCCATTCTTCCCAGAAAAGGTCCTCGGCTGTAACTCGTTGAACTGCTTCACTCCAGGAGCATCTCGAGGTGCAGGCGGCGGTGGCGGCGGTGGTACAGCCTAGGTAGCCTAGGCAGCCTGGGCAGCCTGTGCAGCACGGGCAGCCTGATGTGACTGCTCAACCAACTGATGCTGAACATCCAGCATCCCTCTCATAACGCCCAGAAACTGGTGGAACTCACTACCTTGGCCTTCCATGGCCCCGTCAGCTGAGGAACCGGCTCGAGTATTGCATCCTCCTGCCATCCTATTGATAAGGAAAACCCAAATTAGACTTGTACATGGTAAACTGGATATTTTAAATGAATGCGAGTATATTTTATTGCTACAAACTTTCGTATTTGCACGACCTGTATGGGCCACCATTAAAACCTGTCACGCCCCGCTTCCCAAAATGGGTACGAGGACGAGACGAAGGTCCGCATGGGCCAGAGCCGTGAGGCCCGGCCCAATAAGCGTATGTAGAGATACCATTTAAAATTACAGGTTCTTGCATTTTAAAAGTTCATAACAATAACAATAGGAGTACTCGAAAGGACATTTGCATTCATTTGTAAAAGATAATGTACAACATATAACAAGTCTAACAAAAGATGCCAAGCATGGCTACAACAGCAGAAAAGGGAAACTAATGGTGCGAAGAACCCAACCTAGGCAGAAAGTAAAGCGGTGCTACGCACCCAAACTAAAAAGCAGTAAACCTCCAAAAGTCAGCAACAGTGAGGAACCACTAGGTCTGGCCCTCGTCTGGCACGTACTCCAGATCAACGTCCTTCGGCTCCATGTCCTCGAGTAAGGCCGGCTCGTCTGTGTACTCTGTCTCGGTACCTGACGTACAACACCCAAGAGAAAAGGAGCTGTACATCAGGTAAAGTCTACAAGGAAAGGTCAAAAGACTCTACTGCAAGTGTAAAGGAATTTAAAAGCGACATTTTAAAGTATATTTAAAATGAGATGATGCACATCATGACATGTATAAGTAAGGAAAAGTAAAGACGGTGCAGAAAGTAAACGTGGCAGGCAAAGTCGTAGCGTGAGCTACCAAGAATAGACTAGACAAGGCTGGACAAGACTGTGTGACACCAAGTGACTTGACACCAAGCGACTCGACACCAAGAGGGTTCACGCCTTCAGCTTAGAAAGTGTCCAAACTCTCTAACCTGGTGGCCGCTTAACCCTACCCCACCCCAAGACAAGACTGGACAAGACTGTATAAGACCACTCACTCTGCTAGGTGAGTGCCTCTATCCCTACGGTCTGCAGGGATACTCACTCTGCTAGGTGAGTGTCGAGCTTCCCGTAGGTGAATCTGTACCTCTGTATATGATCACTCACTCTGCTAGGTGAGTGCCTCTATCCCCACGGTCTGCAGGGTCATTCACTCTGCTAGGTGAGTGCCGAGCTTCCCGTAGGTGTTCTGTAACAAGGATCACCCACTCTGCTAGGTTGGCGTCTCATTGCCTGCAGGCTGTGTATCTGTACAAGGGATCACTCTCTCTGCTAGGAGAGTGTCCTAATGCACGCAGGCCGTGCAAAACAAGTCGTGAATGCTGTTACATGGCAAGACATGGGTATAGTTGTTCTAGGGTGTCCACACGCACACGCACACACACACACACACACACATAATAGTCCCTAGCATGTTTGCAGTTTACACCTAGACTTCGTTGTCAAGTCTAGGCTATCGTAAAGGGGGCCCTGGACGCTATCATTTAACGTCCGGATCTCTTTTTCAACAGTTTACAATTCTAAGAAAGAAGTGGCCTAAACGTGGCTGTAACTACGCAAGTGGAGGGGCACTTGCCTGCGGTGGCGAGTAGAACGTCCGTTAGAAGCGTCTCATCTTGGTCGGCGTGTCGGTCAACGTCTGCTGTCACAAGTCAACGACAGGTGTCAGGTCGTGTTTTAGAAGTTCCTGTTATGGTAAGTTTCTAAGTTAATCGTGGCTAACATATCAGTTTTCACGTCAAGTTCTGAAAGTTCAACCTATTCAACGATTCTATCATATGTGCACAGTCAAATCAGTCCGATCGTCGATTCTAGATGTTACAACAATTCAATGGAGCAAAAAGTAAATTTAGTTATTTAAGTTGTCGATTTTAATTAGGTTTTCAATGTCGTACGGTTTGGGTTGCTACGAGTGAAAAGACCAACCAAGTGCGATGAACGCGCACGTGTCGACGTCGGATCTGGAACGGTGGCGATGCTCGGTGTCCTCGACTGCAGGTAGCACAGTAAGGATCGTCTCGTGATCGTCTCGTGATCGTCTCGGATGCGGGTAGCACAGCGAGATGACACGGCAACTGGAACGTCGTCGAGATTGCTTCGGTTGCGAGTAGCGCAACGAAACGGCACGTCGATGGCTACGATGTTGGG
Source organism: Scilla litardierei (assembly GCA_030789695.1). NCBI lineage: Eukaryota > Viridiplantae > Streptophyta > Magnoliopsida > Asparagales > Asparagaceae > Scilla > Scilla litardierei. The sequence goes on along the minus strand of CM061141.1, from coordinate 228,717,526 downwards.
AAAGAACACGAGATCTGCGACGTGTATGGACTCCTAGAAGCACGGGGGCTGTCAGGGATTGGAGGAGACCGAAGGGGGTTGCGCTCGCCTGAGGGGTGGCTGTAGCAATTGCCGGCGGCAGCTAGGGAAGGAGGCCGGCTGTCAAAAGCTTCCGGGCAGTTTCAGCGGCTGTCGAAGGTTGTCAGGCGGCCTGAGGGGTCAAGGGGGCCTGCAGTAGGTAGAGGTGGTCGGAGCGAGGTCGTCGGTGGTAGGGGGTCACCGGCGACAGCTGGGAGAGGGTGGCCGTGGGTTTTTGTGTTGCTGGGCGGCAGCTATCTTGCGGCAAAAGGCAGTTTTCGGGGTGTTTGGATGGCTTGCGTGGAGGAGGAGAGTGAGGAGGGCTGACTGGAGTTGGGGGTGCTGGCTAGAGCTCTTGGGAAGGCCGGCGACGATGGAGGTGGCCAGATGCGTGAGTTGGAAGGGATGGCGGCTGATATTGCGTGAAAACCCTAGGTTGCGTTTGGGTTGAGATTTAACTTGAAAATCTTGCTAAATATGGTTTAAAGAGGGTGCAGTTTAGATTGATTGGAAAGAGGGTGTATGAGAGGGGAAAGGTAGATTTAGGGTGAGAATAGCTAGAGGAATCATTTGGTGATACGTATAAGATCCTATTAGATGTAGGTTAAGTTTGAAATTCAAATTAGATTAGTGCTAAGTGGGTTTGAAAGTAATTAGTGTGATAGGTCGGGCTAACAGTGTCCGCAAATTACGAGAAAAATATCTGGACGACCGTGATGATGAGAGGCTCGAGGGTACGGTGATCGGTCATGCGCTAGGTTTACGAAAAACGAAACTAAAAATAAAAAGGTCCAACGTCGAAGTCTAAAGTTACGACATCCCTTCAATCAAAGCTAATTTGTGTTAGAACGACCCGTGAAATGACGTTCACTAAAAATCCCACAAATAACTACTCTCTCTGAGGGTCACAACAACATATCACTTCGCACATTTCGGATACAAGAGGAGGTCAAATAAAATACGTGTACGAAAAGAACGTACATGCTGAAATATACACGATCGAAAAACGACTGTTACAATAAGTGATACTGGCTTAGTTAATTCATTGGTCGTGTTCCGCTGGACTGCAATGACGTGAATCATGACTATATGACACCCTGGACTATATCTAAGTCAAATACGTTAATAATCTTCTTCAAGATTAACCGTAGCCCTCCTTGTTTTAGGGGTTGGCAACTATAGGACCAGTGTTCCAGTTGTTGAGCTACACTCAAGTTGTGACATGGCAACCTTGTAGAAACCAACTTCTCTATACATAAGATGAAATCTTTACTTGACCCTAACCGTCGTGTCGTGAATACACCGAGCGTCGGCGTAAGTTAAGCCAATGATGTAGTCTGGCTAGACTTCACCCAACCCGTCGTGTCGTGAATACACTGAGTGTCGGGGCAAGTTGAATCTATGATGTAGTCTAGTCTTGACCCAAACCGTCGTGTCGTGAATACACCGAGTGTCGTCATAAGTTAGGCTAGACAAGAAAACATGGGTCCGACTAGACTAGACACTGTGATTTGGATGAGCACACTCATGATCAGAAATGGCTAGGGGTAAAAACCGATAAGAGAGTCATATCTGATATGATTGATGAAGAGTCAAGCAATTTGTTGAGCTACACTCAAGGTTGTTAGGCTCAGGGTGATTGGATCTCTTACCCATTAATTAAATCTGATTAAATCGTTCATTATTAAGGCTTAAAATGATCGCAAAATTAGTGGAAGGATATATATAGATAAAAGCCATTCTACCTATATTTAATATTGAACATATGCTAAACTAGGGTAAGACTATGTTTAATGATGGAATCCAAATATAATATTCTAAAAGAATAAGCTAACTGGTCAAATAGTTTGATTAATGTTATATCAAGTTAAATTCTAATTGATAGAATAAACTATATTCTCGTTGATATTAAAATGACCATCTTAAGGACAAACTTAAGGAATATGATTTCATTAAGTTCTGAGTCCAACAAAATAAATGCACGCTACATGCCACTCGCCTCTATATGGGGCAGCTCGAACATATTGATGTTCAATAGCAAGTTTCTCCATACAATTTGTTGAGCTACACTTAAGGTTGTATGGAAAGCATGTTCGATCCGTAAGGTTCGAAAATTCGATCAAATTGTTTGATTAAATATGAGTGCATGAGCGGTGCAAGACCATGTATCCCAATAGGATCTTGAGACAAGCAACTTATTGAGCTAAACTCAAGGTTGCAAAGCTCAAGCGTTTGGATACATGAGATGCTTGCATAGCTATTTAAATTTTTTTTGAGACGTTTAATATCTAAATGAGATTTAGAAAAGGAAGAAGGCACTAAGGAAAAGTCAAATTGAGAAAGATAGATTTATTTATCATTAGTAAAGGCATAAGTATGAGGAGCTGAAAATGTGACATATTTGATGTCACGATTTCAGAATAATTGTTATACAAAAGATGTCTAACCATTTTTGACGAATGTCGTCACCTTGCTTCTGAAGAAATGTTTTGTGTTAGTAATTTGTAATAACTATAATATATTAAATATTAATATACGACTACGTAAGATAGTAATAAACTTAGATGGCAAAAATAGACTAGGCCGTATCAAAGAGACTAAGCTTCACAAGTCATATAAAGAGGGGTCTGACCTCTCGTATTATGAGGTCTACAGACAATTGTGAATCTTATTCTCAAAATTATGGTGGCCAAAACTCCTTCTGTAAGACAGTTGGAGAATGAGTTGTTGAACTCAGTCTCGCACATATTTATGTACCCGAGTCTAGATTAGCCAAAACAAGTTATTCTTATTTTATTAAGACACGTGTTCTTGATGAAACACAAGTCCGATAAAATAGAGAATAAAACACAGAAATATTTGAACTGATTCGATTAGATCGAAAAGTCGAATACTTAGCTGTATGAATCTTGCATAAAATAGAAGAAAATGTGATTTTCTCTCAGGTCAAGTATCTTAACATATTGGATGTGTTAGAGAGCATGAATCACACTTTGTTTGACATAGTGCGACTTATAGCAAAGTGACTGAGTTACGATCCTCCCTCCGGGTTAAAGCCCAGATAAATATGCCTAGGTTTTGATAAGGTTCTATGAGAACATTATCAATAAGATATTCATTAAATCAATCTTTAGGAAGTTAAAAGATTACTCGAGTCTCGTGAGACGAAGAGTCGAGTTAGACATCATAGTCGATGATGGTTTAAGATAACTTCCAGGATGAAATTCAGAGTATAGTCTTTGATTAACAACTTGATGCAATAGGTCCGTGCACGTAAATAAAGTATGGACTTCAGTTTACGTACCCAACGAAATTGTTTCTTAATGTCTGCAAGTAAAACTTCGAGTTTAGAAGATTGGTGCAGAAAGAAAGTAGTGAAGTACAACTAAATGTTGGTTGAGAACGTTTTCATTCTAATTCCTATAAACGGATTATGATGAAACCGTCTCGCCAGCAGATGCGTACAGATCTACTCGGACCGATCTCGATGTAAATGCTCAAGATGACCATGAAAACTGGTGCATTCATTTAAAGTCTGTTATCTGATTATGACTTAGAAAAACGAACATATAAGAATTAGCCAGAGAGTTTTCAAGGTCAGTGGGAGCGAATAAAACTCATGCGAGGCATCAAGAGGATGGAACATATTTGATAAAGTGGTCAAAAGCGTTTGACACTTTTAAAATATGAACCGTCTAAAATGACCAATAACTTATTAAAAATTATTGTCATAAGATACGATGAGCTGGATGAGATCCAGGAAAATTAAATGGATTTTGAAGGACCAAAGTAAATTATTTGGATGAGATTGAAATGAATGGTCTAAGATAAACATAGAAAACCCTTCAAGTATATACAGTAGACGTTATAGCAGATCCACTCACAAAGGCTTTACCACGTGAAGTCTAGAAAGACTTATGTGTAAATGCGGTATAAGACACTGGGATAAATGGGCCTGAGTGCAAGTGGGAGATGTTGCGAGATGTATGCCCTAGAGGCAATTTATCTCCGTGTATCTATACAAACATCTTGTTCGAGATTACAGTAAGATGTATGGTAAGTATTTATCTAAATTAAATCATAATGTAGTTATCATTATATAATAACTTAGGTAAAGTCCTGAGACTTAATGCAAGGTCAAACATGTATCGAGATGAGTATCTCGATCATGGAGAAATGTTTGACCGTCTGTAGCATAAGTCTAAAAGGGTTCGTGGTCGTAGATATTTCGGGAAAAGGATATCGAAACATCAGATAGACTATTGTGTCTTAGTCTTCACCGTATATCGGTGACGATGATCTCATAGTCGTTTGACTTGGCGAAGTCGAAGACGAGACACAGGTGCTTATTGGAGAATGAGTTCACTGAACGACCCATAAGAGTTATCATATGGTTATATTGACCAACCTGTCAATGATAACTCTTAGTGATGATAGGCAAGTTGGTCTTTGACTTGAGGTCATTGTACGAACCTTTGCATGAACGGTGTCACTTAGATCACTGACCTAGCTTCGAGGTAAGGCCTGTCGAAAGGTCTTTGGTCGGGTGACATTTGAAGCATACGAGGAGAGTAATGACCGAGATAGGATTCGTCTCTCCTGGTCAATGGGAGTTAGTGTCGTAGTGTTAGTTCAGTCTTTAGTAAAAACTCTGGCCAAAGTATGTTGGAAGTTGTCCAACATTATTTGACTAAAGATCAATGTAAACTAACTTATTAGGGTTGACAGTTTGACCATACCCTAGACTTAAGTAAAACGACATTCTTTAGACGAAGAGACTAAAACTACGGAATTCATCACGGACACAGTCAGGGTGGTCCCGACAATGCTCATTTCGATGAGTCAACCACATAATTATGATACTGAAACAGGGACGACAACGGCTGCTCGTGGTCACTGCCGTATAGGGCTTCGAGCCCAACCCGTAGTAGCGTCTGGCTGTAGGGTCTCACACAGAGTGCGACCTTCGTCCAGTAATAGGTAGAATCATTAGGGAGTATATGCATTTGATGCAAGGGATAGAAAATTGCATTTGATGCAAATGATAAATTTAAGCCTAGATATGGACTAATTTGCATATGATGCAAAAGGGTTAAATGTGTCTTAAATTTTTTGAGACCATATTTAATATAATAAACGCATGGAAAAGATTACCTGTAAGACGGGAATGTCCCGCTCTAGACACAGGTTCGAACGGCGTCTAAATCGGATGCCAAATGCCCAAATTACTCCCAATACAGATTAAATGGGTCTTACTCATGCGCAAACTAGGCATGGGTCAGACCAGGCCTGAACCAGGCTAGACGACTCAGGTCTGGCCTTGGTACTGGGCCGGGCGCCCAGGCCCAGGCGCTGGGCTCCTGGGCCTGAGCCCAGGGCCCAGGCGCTATGGGCGCCTGGCCCAGGCGCTATGGGCGCCCAGGCTGGGCGCGCCCAGGCTGGGTGCGCCCAGACCAGGTGCCCTACCTGGTCTGGGCTCGTCCAGCTGGCGCGGTGGGCCCTGTAGAACAGGTTTTCTGAAACATAGGGCAGTGCAGTTTTGACGGCTCAGTTTTTTAGAAAACTAGCTTTGGGCTGATCTTTGGGCAATCAATTGAGGGGTCAAACGGACTCCGATTGACTCGTTGTTTTTTCCTACACGTTCACCATTGAACACCCTTCGATTTGATAGGTTGTATCAATCGTGAAGCTCAACGGTGAGGGAGTTAAAATTCACGGAAGTTTAGCCTTTGTGAAAGGCAAACTAAATTGAATTTATTAACTCCAAACTTTAGTCCCACATCGAAATTTGAGTAAAGGGGAGGGGTCAGCCCCATATATATATTGGGGTCTTCTCCCCTCCAAAAAACTCGTCCCAAGCTCAAGATCTGAGCGTCTCCCAAAAATGTTGGAGCACGCTCGGATCAAAGCTTAAATTAATTCATCTTCTCCCTAAATTTCTGCCTTACTCCTGAAGGGCTCTAGCGAAGCCATGAAGGGGTTCGGATTCAGATCCGAAATCTTGGCGAAGGCTTTCACTCGCGTGAAACTTTCTATGGCACGTGGTTGGCTCGGCGACACGAGGATTGCTCGCCTCGAGATGCGGAGCGGTTCGAGGAGCGGTTCGGTGTGGGACAGGGATCGGCTCAGAAGATGGTGTGGTACACCTTGCCTGTCCCAGGGCAAGGTTCCGGCTATGTTTTTAGAAGCTTTCGTTTTAATTATTCGCAGTAGTTTAGATCTCTCTTGGGGTGGTCAGATCCACCCCGGGTTGGCAGAGATCCTGGCTAAGGGTCTTGTTCCTTAGGGCTACATGTTAATTAGATTAACATATATTTTTCAGCTGCAATTTTTGTTTCTTTGGTCCGTCCGACTTAGGACTGGCATGGATTTGGGCCCTAAGGGTCCATCAAAACAGAATGTGAGTCGACTTCACTGACCTCAACAAAGCGTGCCCGAAGGATAGCTACCCCCTGCCACGAATCGACCATCTGGTCGACAGTGCTTCGGGTTACGAGATTCTCAGCTTCATGGACTCCTTCTTAGGATATAACCAGATTCAGATGGCACCGGAGGATGAGGAGAAAACTTCTTTCATCACTGGTCGAGGTATTTTCTATTACACCAAAATGTCATTCGGTTTGAAAAATACAGCGACCACATACCAACGCATGATGAACGACGTCTTCGAGGCTCAAATAGGACGAAACCTAGAAGTCTACATCGACGACATGTTGGTCAAGTTGAAGAAGCCAACAGATCACGTCGCAGACCTCCGGTAGATATTTGCACAGATCAGACGATACAACCTTCGGCTAAACCCTACCAAATGTACCTTCAGGGTTCGGTCGGGGAAGTTCCTCGGTTTCATGCTGACAAATCGATGGATCGAGGTCAACCCCAATAAGATCGCTGCCATCATCACGATGAAGGAGCCCTCGACTCTCAGAGAGTTCCAGAGGCTGAACGAAAGGATAGCAGCCTTGGGACGATTATTGTCTAAGTCAGCCGAGAGGTCATTACCTTTCTTCAAGGTATTGAGAAAGGCGAGAGCCTTCACATCAAGCAGCAAGAGAGTCATCGAATGGGATGCAGACTGCAAAAAAGATTTCTTGGAGTTGAATGAGTACCTTCGCACCCCACTGCTCCTGACCAAGCCAGATAAAGATGACCAGCTCATCTTCTACCTGGCCGCCACTAAGGAGGCTGCATGTTTGACCCTCATCAAAGAAGACACATAGGTACAATGGCCCATCTACTACGTCAGTCAGGTCCTCTGAGGCACGGAGGTCAACTACTCGGGATCGAAAAGATGGCTTTTGCACTGGTCCAATCCGCAAGGAGGCTGCGAACATATTTCCAAGCGCACACCATCTTGGTCCTCACCGACACTTGACGTGCGTTTATATTTCATATATTCACGCACGTCTTCTTTTGTGTTTTTCCGTTATTTTCCGCCGTCTCGTATCCGTTTTCTCGTATTTTCTTGTTTTCTTTCACTTCTCTGTGTTTTTATGTTTTTCCAGGAGTTTGCCAGCGTAGGGGACTGTAACGACCTGTTTCTATCGTACCTTCTTCGTGCACGTGCTTTTGATCGTGCACGTGTTTATTTTAGACTTTATTTGTTTTTGAACGTTTTCGTGTGATATGTCGTCGTGATCGTCTCTGAAAGTATTGGATTGTGGAACAACTTTGGAACGATATATCTCGAGTCGTTCTTCCGCGATACTAACTTATTCGATGCAACGTCGCGACTTTCTGCTTTGATGCGAGACGTTTCGAATTTTAGTTTCGTCTCTCGACGTCGAAATTTAGATCCGTCTTCTCCACTCTCTTTCTTTAGTCGTCCCAAACACCCCAGAATTATTTCACAATATTTGGACTTAATTTGACCTATTTTCCATTTTTTGAAAGTTTTAAATAATTTTAAAACCTTTTTTTATAAGAGTTTTAATTACAATAAAATTTCTATATTAAAATAACGTATTAAAGAATTTTTAGGCAAAATTTTAGAATTTTTGGCCGCACCCATTTCGCGTGAGGGAGAGGAGAGTAATTTTAACTAAATTAATTATTTTAAATTATTTTAATAACATTTTTCCGAACCCTAACCCTAAACCTAGCTCTAACCTATTTAAGTTAGCCCTAGGCAAAGTATTTTCGTCATTGCTCAAAACCCTAGCCGCCGTTTCCTCTTCCTAAGCTTCGTCGCAATGTTGCGACGATCGCAACGTGCACGACCGGAGCTCACCCCCGCACATCCCCTTGCACGACCGGAGCAAGCCCCCGCATCGCCGCTCGCACAGCCCGCTGCATCGCCCCCCCCCGCTGTCGCCCGCTCCGACCGAGGCCCTCTCTCGGTCTGACCGAGGGATTTCTCCGCACAGCCGCCCGCACCGCTCCGCTCCGCATCGCCAGCGCCCGACCGACCCGCCTTGTCGGTCTGACCGAGAGGCCGCCCCGCTGCATCGCACCGTCGCTTCGCCCGCACCCGCAGCGCACGACCGACGGGATCTGTCGGTCTGACCGAGAGAAACCCTCGCACCGAGGGTGAACGACCGACAGAACTTCGTCGCAAGTGGGTTTCTCCCACACCAACTTCTGTGGTGGGCCCCCCAAGTGCTCCTGAGGTGTTGTGGGCCCCCTTGGACCCCTAGCACTGCTGTGGGCCCCACTTGGACGTGCTACTTCGTGGATTTGCCGTCTACGACGTTGCGACACGTCGTAGGCCTTCGTCGCAAGTTCGAACTTTTGGAGAGACGTGCGGGGACCAGATCTGAAGCTGAGGAGTTCTCCGATCAGACCCGACATCCAATCTATAGCAAACTCCGGTTCAGGTTGGTTCCCCGAAACTCGTAGAAACCCCCACAATAGCTGACTGAACCCTAAACTAAAAACCGTCAACTTGAACTAAATTTACTTTCCAGCTCCTGTAAAATGTTGTTTGAACGTAGAAAATCGACGAACGGACTAATTTGACTGTGCACATAGGATAGATCGTCGATTAGGTTGATACATCAAAAAGTGACTTTTGACGAATAGGATAGTCCCGATAACCTAGAAACGAAACCTAATAGGATTTGATGAATTTGAGACCTGACAATCGTCACCGTGGCGATATTTCAGACGGACTTCTGCGGACGAGACGCTTGGACGAGACGCTTGGACGAGACGCTTCGAGAGGACGACACACTCGCCATTTCAGGCAAGTGTACCCACTTGCGTTTTTTACCGTGTTTTGGTCTTAGATTGCTAGAACTGTTAGACTATGAATGTATAGAACCGGACGTGAAATGATAGCGTCCGGGACGCTCCTGACGGCTCAGACTTGACGACGAAGTCTGAGCCTGACAACAACAACTTTTTAATGCTGTAGGGCTATCATGTGTGTGCGTGTGTGTGGACACCCTAGAATAACCCTTCCTGTCTTGTCACGTCCCGTCCCGTCTTGCACAGCCCGCTGGGCAATAGGGCACTCGTCGAGTGATCCCTTGTACTGATTCACAGCCTGCGGGCAATAGGGCACTCTCCAAGTTGAGAGGGTGATCCCTTGTACTGATACACAGCCCGAGGGTAATAGGGCACTCTCCAAGCTAGAGAGAGTGATCCCTTGTACTAATTCTCAGCCTGCGGGCAATAGGGCACTCGCCAAGCTAGAGCGAGTGATCCCTTGTACTGGTGTCATGTCTTGTCTTGTCTTGGGGTTTGGGGTTGGGTTGAGCGTGCGCACGGCAAGAGGGTCTGATCCCCCTCGAACCGTAAGACGTGAACCCTTTCGTGTCTCACTTGTCTTGTCCTGCCTTGTTTCCGTCACGTCCCGTCTTGTCTTGACACCTGTAGGTTAGTCCCGTAGTTGGTAGCACACGCTACGACTACTACTTGTCCCGTTTTACTTTCCTGCTACGTTACTTTCTGTCGTGTTACTCTGTTATAACCACAGCATGCTAATCAACCAGTAAACTGTTGTGTAAAAGAACCTCAGCATGCTAATCAACCAGTAAACCGTTGTTTAAAGTTCGGTGCACTTGCAGTAAAGTCTAACCCTTCTTGTAGACTTTACCTGACGTACAGTTCCTTTTTCTTGGGTGCTGTACGTCAGGTGTCCAGCCAGAGATCGTGGGCGAGGCAGACTCGCTGGAGTACGAGGAGCCAAGGACGTCGACCCAGAGCACGTGCCTGACGAGGACCAGACCTTGAGGTCTTTTTAGTCGCCACTTTCAGAGGTTACTGCTTTTAGTTTGCTTTTAGTTAGTTTGTTGCCACGCTTAGGCTTCTTTTTAGACTTTGTGCTTGTTGGATATCATATCTCTAATTTAATGAATGCAAATTTCTTTTCTGTACTTTTGTTGTTTCGAACTATAAAAATGCAAGAACATGAAAAGTCTTTTAAAATGGTACCCCTACAGACGCTTATTGGGTCCGAGCTTCTAAAGCTCTGGCCTAAGCGGGCCTCGTCACGTTTCGCTTCCGTCCATTTTGGGAAGCGGGGCGTGACAGGTTTTAGTGGTGGCACATGCAGGTCTTGCAAAAGTTCGGAACAATAAAGTACCGCTTTCATTTGATATCCACGTACAAGTCTGAATTAGCTTCCCAGTCTTAGATAATAGGAAGACTTAGGTAGACGCCTCAGGTTGATAGTCGGACGCTTTGGTTAAGATTTAGTCGTCCTCGTCCTAGACTATTTTAGCATCCCCATTTGATTCTGATCGTATTAGATACCTAGAGTCCTTCTTTCAGTTAGTCGCTCGCCCAGCTCCATCGACTTCGGGCCCAGCAGAACGTAGCCTCGATTCTCTTAGGAACCCTCTCTTTAGATCATGATTATATTCTAGCTCATAGGAAGTCTTAGAGCTGAGTTATCCTAAATCTCTAGACAACCCGATGATTAGAACCCTTGTCCTCTAGCATCCCTCTGATCCTTGCAAATTTTGTGCTATCGACCATAGAGTCCCATCGTAGCTCTTCACGATTCATATCTTACGCGTAATCTTCATGCGATCATTTTTCCTTTCTCTCGATTCTCGTGATCGTTTCCTGACGATCATCATCAATCCTTCGAATCCCTTCCCTGACCAATTCTACCTCCTCTAAAATTATTTTCGACTTTCCTTATTAAGTTTTCGCTCCAGATTGATTTCTTTGAAAACCCCTATATTATATATTTAAAATTTGCTGTTTTGGATCGAGTTAAAACTTTTAATTGACTTGGAGCTTTCTTGGACGTAAAAAAAAAAAATTTAAGTCAATATCTCGCACTCGTTATAAATCATTATTCCTCAAATTCAGTTTTTATTTGCCTTGTTTCTAAAATATATATATTACTTTTATAAACTACACAATTTATTTCTACTATCTTGTACTTATTTTCGAATTTTTCCCTTTCCCAAAACCTGCTTCCTTTAAAAGTATTTTCGAAATTCATTATTAAATTCTCCGCCCAGTTTGACTTCTTTGAAAACTTTTATTAATTATTTAAAATTTCTTATCTTCGGTTGAGTTAAAATTCTTTCGCAAATTTTGAAACCTTTCGGTCGTGAAAGTTTTAAGTTACGACCTCATACTTATTTTCGAATCAGTATCCATCGTATTTTAGTTTTAAAACTTTGTTATCATTTCGGGAATTCAATATATCATTTTTCTACCTACGAAATTTATTTTAACCATTTACGTACGTACTTTAGAATATTCTTCTAAAACAAAGGGGGATTTTAAATTTCTTACATATAAACATCTCTATGTTCATCGTGCTCATACTTCAAGAACCTTTGTTTAAATTCATTTTCATTTACAAAACAATCGCTACCTCATCCCACTTTTATTTCCTTTATTTCTTGTTTTCGAAACCCATTATTAAATTCTTCGCTCGGTTTAACTTCCTTGAAAACCCTTTATTATATATATATAAAATTTATTGCTTTTCGATTAAAAGTTCCTTCTTAGATTTTGAAATCTCCTTGGTCGTCAATTTTCAAGTTACTATCTCGAAATTATTTCAAATCGGTATCTTTCATATTTTCATTTTTAAAACCGTGTTAACATTTTGATAATTCAATTTATATTTTTCTGTGCTACCAGATCTATTTCTAAATCACTTACAGTTCATACTTTTAAAATATTTTCTAGACTAGGTGAAACTTCAATTATTTTTATTTTTATTATCATATCTGTTCTATGTTCCTCGTGACCACATTTCAAAATCTTTGTGAAAACTTATTTCCATTTGCAAAACAATCGTTTTCCACCCAACCAACTACCTCCTTATCTTGCCTTATTTGAACTCGTTCCTTCCGATCTTATTTCATTCCGCTTTTGATTTAGTTTTCTTTCCTTCTTTTATCTAGACATTAGACCTTGTAGGTATCCATGCTATCTCCAGTTTAGGAGTAGGCCCTCTGGTAGGTGATGTCGTTGCAGTGCCTGAGTATAGGTAGAGTGTGTAGACCTGTATGAGTGTGTCATCTTTAGGATCCTGATGTTTGTCTCCTGTGTCTTGAATGTGTACTCAGTGTTAACCATGGTATGCTGGAAGTTGTCTGAATGACGGTATTCATACTTATATGAATGGTGTCATCGCAGGCAGATCCTTAGACTGAGTTTTAATTTTAATGAATGGTTCATCTTGGTTGTACGTGAATCATATCAAAACTTTGTTTTTTTAAAAAAAAACCAAATCTTTAAAGTTTTAAAACTAGCTCACAAGATCACAAATCACTTAACCTCCCTCACCCATTACCGCAACACCGCACGTTCTTTTTCCAAATGTTTTAAAATATTTACTTGGCCTTAAGTCCCTCTTTCTCTTCTCTTCTTCTCCCTTAAAGAAAGTTTTCGTGTTTATGGTTGTTATATTAATTGGGACTAGCTATTATCGTTATAGGATTTTGTTTGCAAGTAGGTTTGGAGTGAGATAAGTTTTATTATGTCAATGATTGATTGACTTTAGGAATGCAAGGATGATGGATTAGAATATTTTTTTTGGATGAAAAGAATGAACTGTCTCAGACCTATTTAAAATACCGATGTGAGACGGACTCAATGAGAAATTCTGGTCGGATGAAATTATACGAGGAGATGAGAACTCAACTGACTTGAGGCTTAGACGGGTAGTAGATAGGAGTAACTGCGGAGAATAGTATGAGTTAGGGTGATCATGAGATTGAGTAGAGCTTATATTAGCATTGAGACGGATTGATGAATTGACGTGAAAAGACTTTGAGAATAACACGACGTGTGGAGATAAATGGATGATTAGGCAGTCGGACTTAATGTTGGTTGGGATTAGTTATAGTGAGTAGGATGAGGGGTAATTCTGACAGATCAAATTATTTGGTGGATAAATTTATGGGGAGGTATGACGAAAATGTATTGAAGACACGACGATTGCTGATTGGTGAATGTATTATAGGATAGACAAATGTTTTTGTCTTGGATTGGTGGATGGCTAGAATCTCATTTTTTTTGGAGATTTATTAATGTGGGGAAAAGATTTAGAAATTCAAAGGATATTAATGAGCGATGATGATGTTTAGTGGAATGGTACGATATCAGAAGATGATTATTATTTTTATGTGAACTTGGAGTTGGGAATTTGAGCAGTAGTGATGGGTCTATAGTTAAGTAATAGGAAGAGAGTTTAGTCGTGGCTTTGCCCAGTGAAAAGATGGACTAGGATGAATTATTGAGGAATGTTGTTCGAAGTTACATGATTAGAAATCTTTATGGGTAGATATGATAGTTGCGGGTATAAGGTTATATGGGTGGTATTATAACTAGTGTGAGTGATTCCGAGGGCGGAATCATTTCTAAGGTGGGTAGAATGTAACGGCATGTTTCTATCGTACCTTCTTCGTGCACGTGCTTTTGATCGTGCACGTGTTTATTTTAGAATTTATTTGTTTTTGAACGTTTTCGTGTGATATGTCGTCATGATCGTCTCTGAAAGTATTGGATTGTGGAACAACTTTGGAACGATATATCTCGAGTCATTCTTCCGCGATACTAACTTATTCGATGCAACGTCGCGACTTTCTGCTTTGACGCGAGACGTTTCGAATTTTAGTTTCGTCTCTCGACGTCGAAATTTAGATCCGTCTTCTCCACTCTCTTTCTTTAGTCGTCCCGAACACCCCAGAATTATTTCACAATTTTTGGACTTAATTTGACCTATTTTCCATTTTTTGAAAGTTTTAAATAATTTTAAAACCTTTTTTTATAAGAGTTTTAATTACAATAAAATTTCTATATTAAAATAACGTATTAAAGAATTTTTAGGCAAAATTTTAGAATTTTTGGCCGCACCCATTTCGCGTGAGGGAGAGGAGAGTAATTTTAACTAAATTAATTATTTTAAATTATTTTAATAACATTTTTCCGAACCCTAACCCTAAACCTAGCTCTAACCTATTTAAGTTAGCCCTAGGCAAAGTATTTTCGTCATTGCTCAAAACCCTAGCCGCCGTTTCCTCTTCCTAAGCTTCGTCGCAATGTTGCGACGATCGCAACGTGCACGACCAGAGCTCACCCCCGCACATCCCCTTGCACGACCGGAGCAAGCCCCCGCATCGCAGCTCGCACAGCCCGCTGCATCGCCCCCCCCGCTGTCGCCCTCTCCGACCGAGGCCCTCTCTCGGTCTGACCGAGGGATTTCTCCGCACAGCCGCCCGCACCGCTCCGCTCCGCATCGCCAGCGCCCGACCGACCCGCCTTGTCGGTCTGACCGAGAGGCCACCCCGCTGCATCGCACCGTCGCTTCGCCCGCACCCGCAGCGCACGACCGACGGGATCTGTCGGTCTGACCGAGAGAAACCCTCGCACCGAGGGTGAACGACCGGCAGAACTTCATCGCATTTGGGTTTCTCCCACACCAACTTCTGTGGTGGGCCCCCCAAGTGCTCCTTAGGTGTTGTGGGCCCCCTTGGACCCCTAGCACTGCTGTGGGCCCCACTTGGACGTGCTACTTCGCGGATTTGCCGTCTACGACGTTGCGACACGTCGTAGGCCTTCGTCGCAAGTTCGAACTTTTGGAGAGACGTGCGGGGACCAGATCTGAAGCTGAGGAGTTATCCGATCAGACCCGACATCCATTCTACAGCAAACTCCGGTTCAGGTTGGTTCCCCGAAACTCGTAGAAACCCCCACAATAGCTGACTGAACCCTAAACTAAAAACCGTCAACTTGAACTAAATTTACTTTCCAGCTCCTGTAAAATGTTGTTTGAACGTAGAAAATCGACGAACGGACTAATTTGACTGTGCACATAGGATAGATCGTCGATTAGGTTGATACATCAAAAAGTGACTTTTGTCAAATAGGATAGTCCCGATAACCTAGAAACGAAACCTAATAGGATTTGATGAATTTGAGACCTGACAATCGTCACCGTGGCGATATTTCAGACGGACTTCTGCGGACGAGACGCTTGGACGAGACGCTTCGAGAGGACGACACACTCGCCATTTCAGGCAAGTGTACCCACTTGCGTTTTTTTACCGTGTTTTGGTCTTAGATTGCTAGAACTGTTAGACTGTGAATGTATAGAACCGGACGTGAAATGATAGCGTCCGGGACGCTCCTGACGGCTCAGACTTGACGACGAAGTCTGAGCCTGACAACAACAACTTTTTAATGCTGTAGGGCTATCATGTGTGTGCGTGTGTGTGGACACCCTAGAATAACCCTTCCTGTCTTGTCACGTCCCGTCCCGTCTTGCACAGCCCGCTGGGCAATAGGGCACTCGTCGAGTGATCCCTTGTACTGATTCACAGCCTGCGGGCAATAGGGCACTCTCCAAGTTGAGAGGGTGATCCCTTGTACTGATACACAGCCCGAGGGCAATAGGGCACTCTCCAAGCTAGAGAGAGTGATCCCTTGTACTAATTCTCAGCCTGCGGGCAATAGGGCACTCGCCAAGCTAGAGCGAGTGATCCCTTGTACTGGTGTCATGTCTTGTCTTGTCTTGGGGTTTGGGGTTGGGTTGAGCGTGCGCACGGCAAGAGGGTCTGATCCCCCTCGAACCGTAAGACGTGAACCCTTTCGTGTCTCACTTGTCTTGTCCTGCCTTGTTTCCGTCACGTCCCGTCTTGTCTTGACACCTGTAGGTTAGTCCCGTAGTTGGTAGCACACGCTACGACTACTACTTGTCCCGTTTTACTTTTCTGCTACGTTACTTTCTGTCGTGTTACTCTGTTATAACCACAGCATGCTAATCAACCAGTAAACTGTTGTGTAAAAGAACCTCAGCATGCTAATCAACCAGTAAACCGTTGTTTAAAGTTCGGTGCACTTGCAGTAAAGTCTAACCCTTCTTGTAGACTTTACCTGACGTACAGTTCCTTTTTCTTGGGTGCTGTACGTCAGGTGTCCAGCCAGAGATCGTGGGCGAGGCAGACTCGCTGGAGTACGAGGAGCCGAGGACGTCGACCCAGAGCACGTGCCTGACGAGGACCAGACCTTGAGGTCTTTTTAGTCGCCACTTTCAGAGGTTACTGCTTTTAGTTTGCTTTTAGTTAGTTTGTTGCCACGCTTAGGCTTCTTTTTAGACTTTGTGCTTGTTGGATATCATATCTTTAATTTAATGAATGCAAATTTCTTTTCTGTACTTTTGTTGTTTCGAACTATAAAAATGCAAGAACCTGAAAAGTCTTTTAAAATGGTACCCCTACAGACGCTTATTGGGTCCGAGCTTCTAAAGCTCTGGCCTAAGCGGGCCTCGTCACGTTTCGCTTCCGTCCATTTTGGGAAGCGGGGCGTGACAGGGACGTTTAACGACGATATCATAAGTCCCCGGAGCAACGAGAGGAGTCACGCGTGATCCAGGGGGTCAAACGACAAAGATCTCCATCTTTCAGCCCCCCACCCGATCGGTTGAATACGCCAACCGATCGGGTGATGCACGCGTGCACGACCCGGACAGCCGCTGAAGCGACGAGAGTGTCAACCGATCGAGTCGGAGGCCGGTTCAACCCGATTGTTCTCTCTGGAAAACTGGAGCTGAAATCCAACCGATCGGGTGATCTTTACCCAATCGGTTCATCTGTAGCCGTTTCCTCGAACTGATGACCCGGAGAACTCACCCGACCGCCAGCAGACCGTGCCAAAACGTCCTAAGTCTCTATCTTTTTGGGCAACAATTCCAACCGATCGGTTGATTTATCAACCGATCGGTTCACCCTACGACGCCAAGATCCAAACGGCTAGAAGCTTCCACCAACCGACCGTGTCGCCTGACCGGGTGAAGTCCTGAAGATCACTGTCGAAGTAAGTAGCAGGTCACCCGATCGAGTGATGTCATTTTCTATATATAGAAGCCCTAGGTTTCCAGAAACGAGGAGTTGTTATTTTTTGCTGTTTTTCTCTCTTGTGACGGCTGTAATTTCTTTGTTATTTGTAAGTGTTTTGATCTTAACCAAACTTTGATATTATCTTAATTGCATTGCTATTACTTCATTTCAATCGTCTGATTATGTTTTTAACGGTCGATTTTCATTTAGATTGCTTTTTAGCAAATATGTGTGAGTAGTTCCCAAATCTGGGATTTTGGTGGAAACCCCTTCGTAGGTTCTCACAGGTGCGTCCATAGGACTAGGAAATCGATAGGGATTAGGAATCTATCGGTTACGCGGGGTGTTTCATTGTCATTGGCGGGAAAAAGACCGCCTTTGACCGTTGGGCCAAGGGGGAATAAACTTGGCGGTTGACTCCCTAGCCATAGCTCACGCCCTTAGCGTAGACATCGAATCCTAGCGCGTGGGAACGGCAGGACGAGATGTTGAAAGTTATCGTTGCAAGCTTAGTACTCCCGGAGTCGGTCGGTGTTAATGGACATGGGAATGCCCACTGACCGAACCCGGGAAGTCCGGCGTATCATCCTGGGCACCGACCGGAATATCGGGCCCATGGGACTCCAGTATCACTCTTAGAGGCAACATCTCACCTTTAGACCCTAATTCTGATCGTTATCCCATCTGTTGGCTGTATTGGCGAGAATCGCACGATAGGGTTGAAACCGAAGTCCCGGGTTTCCCTTTATATTGTTTATCCCTCGCATTCTATTTTTGTGACAACCCATCCACCGATTCAGGCTAGCTCACCCATATGGTGAATTCGGTCCTTTCTGACACAAGCACAACCACGCCTCCCTGAGTTCGACCCCCAAGCCACACTACAACACCGTGCGCTTGTGGTTATAAATATTTAAATCTCACGCCCCCAATTTCCTATTGCACACATCAAACACGCACAACGCGGGGACTTCAACACTCCCTTAGAACAGACCCTGAAGAGGCTCGATCGTTCAGGGAGAATGAAGAAATGGGGGGTCGAACTAAGTGAGTTCGACATCCAGTTTATGTCGAGGACCGCCATTAAAGGGCAAGCTCTTGCCGACTTTATCGTCGAACTCACCTACAACGATGGCCCCTGGGAAGATGTATATGCAACTAGCGCACTATCTGAGGCTACCCCCTCGTCCTCAACAAGCATCAACCCACCAACTAGAGCGAAATACGCAATCGAGGACGAGGGAACCTGGATCATACAAGTCGATGGTTCATCCACACAAGTTGGAAGCAGGGCCAGAATAATCGTCCAAACCTCCACGGGCAATATATTCGAATACACCCTCTGCTTCGATTTCCAAACAACTAATAATGGTGCAGAATATGAAGCGGCCATCAACAGACTCCGACTGGCTCGAGCCCTAGGGGCGAGAGTGGTCCAACTACTCAGCGACTCCAGTCTCGTTGTCCACCAACTGAATGGGACCTTCAAATCCCGCGACAACTCAATCCAGAGTTACATGCAAGTCGCTAAAGCAGAGCTTGCCAAATTTGCATGCGTAGAAATTCATCATGTGCCAAGGTCGAAGAATCATCGAGCTGATGCCCTGTCGAAGCTTGCATCCTCATCCCTGCGGGATTCGGTCGGATCGTGTATGTGCAACGTCTGCCCCATTCCAGCGAATTGGCACAAGAACTGCTAATCCTCGATCAAGAAATCACGTGGATGGACCTGATAATCCATTACCTAAACACGTGGGGAAAACCGACCGACCCAATGGAAGCACGAAAGCTAGAATGGAAGGCCTACCAATTCGTCCTACAAGATGGTTCATTGTACAAAAGACGATGGATCAGGTATGACATCTTCCTATATCTTAAATGCTTAGCCCCGCAGGAAGCGCACTACGTGATCCAGGAGATCCACGAGGGCGACTGTGGAAACCACTGCAGAGGGAAATCCATAGCCTTGAAGGCCATGAGACAAGGGTTATTTTGGCCAACAATGTTCAAAGATCCCGTCGAATACGTTCGACGGTGCTCGACCTGCCAAAAGTTCTCAAAGATCAGCTCCACCAACTGATCTGATCCCATCGTCAGTCCAGTTCCTTTCGCTAAATGGGGACTAGACCTCCTTAGACCATTCAAGCCAGTGAGTGAAAAATGGAGATACTTAATAGTGGCGATCGACTACTTTACAAAGTGGATCGAAGCGGATCCTCTGTCCTGAATCACTTGGAAGGAAGCTCGAAGCTTCGTCTGGAAGTCCATCATATGTCGTTTTAGCATCCCATAATCTATAGTGACGGACAATGGGACACAGTTCGACAGCGTCGGCTTCAAAGACTTCTGCTCAGAGCTGAAGATCAAGTTGCACTTCGCCTCCATCGCCAATCCTCAGTCGAACTGCTTGGCAGAGTCAGCCATCAAAAGCATCTTCGGGCCCCTACAGAAGAGAATAACTGGGTGCGAAGGAACTTGACCAGATGAAATCCCCGGCATACTATGGTTATACAGAACTACCCACAAAATCTCGACAGGGGAAACACCGTTAATGTTGTCCTACGGATGCAAAGCCGTCGTCCAAGTCGAGGTCAATGAGCGACTGCTTCTTCTACAATATTATGATGAAGAAAGAAACTCAGAAGGCCTCAAGCTCAACCTACAACTGGTGGATGAGGTCCACGAGCAGGCTCTAGCGACCCTTATCGAGCAAAAAGGACGCATTGCCCGCTATTTCAACTCAAAAGTCTGCGAACGTAGCTTCCATGTGGGCGACTTCGTGCTGTGTAAGGCCGCTTTCACTCCAGAGATTCTCAAGCAGGGGAAGCTTGCTACAAAGTAGGAAGGACCCTACACAGTGATCGATGTACTCAGTCCTGCCACCTACCGACTCCCTACCCTGGACGATAGAGAACTTCCTCATCCCTGGAATGCTGAGTATCTGCTGAAGTATTATCAATGATTGTACAAAACGGGGTAAAATGATCGAAATCCATCTTCATCTTTTATCATGTACATGTTCATTATGGATACAAAGTAGATCGTTCTTTGACATCAGTCGAAAGACCCTCGTCGACCGTAAGTCAAAGGGGCCTCACCCCTCGCCACCGAACGACCCTCGTCGACCGTAATTCGAAGGGGCCTCGCCCCTAGCCACCGAACGACCCTCGTCAGCTGTAAGTCGAAGGGGCCTCGCCCCTAGCCAATGAACGACCCTCGTCAGTTGTAAGTCGTAGGGGCCTCGCCCCTCGCCACCGAATGACCCTCGTTGGCTGTAAGTCGAAGGGGCCTCGCCCCTCGCCACCGAATGACCCTCATCAGCCATAAGCCGAGGGATCCCGCCTCGCCACTGAGCGACACCTGATACTCATCGGCCATAAGTCGAAGGGGCCTTGTCAATCGCCGCTGGATGACCAGGGTGCATATGTTAAAAGTGGTTCGCCACTCTCTACCCAAGGAAACGTGGTTCATGGTTAAAGGGTTACATTCATTGATTGAATTTGCCTAACCAATCCATGACATAACTTGCCTAAAGATTTCTATGAAATGTCAAGTTAGGTCATTGAAGGGTCATACACACGCAGATATTCAAATAAAGGAGAAATGCGAATAAAAGAGAAAGGTCGCAAAAAGTTTTTGTCATTTATTCAAATAAAAGAAAATTACAAAATTTGGCGCTTCCTGACACCAAGACACTGGTAAAAGCCTCCATCGCCTTCACGAGCTATGACGTAAGCTCGGTATTCTCCTTCGCGTCAGCCTCCTCGAGCCCTGCGACTTTGGCCTGAAGCTCGGCCTTCTCCACCTGGCAAGCTTCCGCCCACCTCTCAGAGTCGTAAACTTTGGCCTGAAGCTTGATCGTCTCATTCTTATAGGCGTCAAGCTCCTCCTCGAGCTGGGACCTCTCCATCCGCTACTGAAGCTCGACAGATTTGTAGAGGCCCGATAGCGAAGACATGCTATCCTTAGCCTCCGTCGCCTCACACTCGACCGCTGCCTTATCTGCTAGAGCTTTCCCTAAGGCCCTATCTGTCTCCTTTGCTTGTGCCTCAAAGCAGAGCACTTTGCGCTCCGTGTCCGCCACCTGCTAACCTCAGTCAATCAAGTCAGCAGCCTGGCGATGCAGCACGGTCCCGAGAACGGACATCTGTAAACTTGACAAGGGTTACTCGAAAATGACGACGGACTTGGACAACGATAAACAAAGGCTCGAGTGACATACCTGATATCCGCTCTCCACAAAGAAGTTGACCACCCTTTCGAGGTCCAACTTCTGCAGGAACTCCAGGTCCTTGGGAAGGATCGAGTTCTCCACCAACCTGACAGTCGTCCTGAAGTCCCTCAAGGCCGACTCCTCCTTGCCATTAGCGAAGGGGGCAGATGAAACTCACCTTGGACCAGACCTGAGGATCGAGATGAGAGCCGATTGAGCAATAACGCTCGATTAAACTCCTCCAGGATCGAGCC
The DNA here is from genome assembly GCA_030789695.1 of Scilla litardierei. Taxonomy (NCBI): domain Eukaryota; kingdom Viridiplantae; phylum Streptophyta; class Magnoliopsida; order Asparagales; family Asparagaceae; genus Scilla; species Scilla litardierei. The sequence continues at coordinate 228,695,744 of CM061141.1, read as the reverse complement.
GACCAAAGAAGCAGGCGACACGATCTCACCCCAAGGCCACTGATCCAGAAGGGGCGTCGCGGGGGCCTGAGACGACGGAGTGGTCTCCACCACCTCCAGAGGCCTAAAAGGAGCCACCCCCTTACCTTTCCCCATGGGATCCTCCTCCTCCACTCTCCTCCTTTTCGGAGACTCCTCCTCCTTGTGGGAAGGTGATCAATGATTTTAAAAGTAGAGAAATGATGTTCAAGATTTGTGGAGAAAGAAATAAATATATCACTCGGTTCACTCTATAAGACATGCACGACAACTTCAGTAGGGTAATCTAATCTACTCAGTTTCGATCACAAAAAAGCTAACTAATCCAGATTTATCGTAGCTAACATCATTCAATCATCCTGAAATGAAGTGTACAATTCATGTATATAGAAGTGATGTAGGAAAAGAAATCAGTACTCCAGATATATGCATTCAATGCGTGAATCTTGGTGTGTTTTCTGTGATAGCATACATATGAATATTCAGACTCAGCTAATAATAAAATTTCATCCATTTTCATGTGGAAAAAGTGTGGGTTACTATCTCTAGATGCAAGGCAAGTCATAGCATATGATATCATAAATAAAATCTAAGACATGACAAATAAAGCATGCATATAGAATAAGCTAACTCCACGTAATCATCATCACAGAAAAGTCATCTCTAGCATGATATGAAAAAGAAAGAAATAAAGATAAAGGGAAAATAAAACTATTTACAATGCGACACACGAAGAAAATAAGGAAAACGTGATGCATGGAAAAATAAAAGAAAAATGATGAAAAATGAGTGCAAAAGCGAAAAATGGTGTGAAAAAAACTAAAAATAAAGGTGGCAAATCGATAAAGAACGTGAGAACTCACTCCCCCAAGCTAAATGGCACAGTGTCCTCAATGTGCAAAGCGTGGCACACTGAGAGACAAGTATTGTGAGGGGCAAGTGCGGATGCATGCATGATGAAGAAATGAAAATAAAAAGGAAAAATAAAGAAATGAAAAATATGATGGGGACATGATGCATGCAGGTATGGAGTGATACAGAATAAAGGTCGGGCACCAAAACTCTCCCTCTCTCCCAAATAGATACGATCAGAATAAGAATCCACAAAATGAGTGAGGGGAGGGGGGTGGTCAAAAATGCATCAGGACCTAGCAGAAACGGGCAGCACAACGGCAAAAATAATCCGAGGCATCAAGGGTGCCTAAGAAGGTGGTGCTGCGCCGTCTCCGTCCTGAGGCGGAGGAGGAGGTGGTGGTGGTGGTGGCTGTTGAGCTGGGGTGGGTGTGGAAGTGGAAGCAGGCCTAGTGTGTGTGGAAGTGTGGGCGGGAACCTGCTGTGTGGGTACGGGTACGCGGGGGAGACGCTCAAGGACCTGGGTAAGACAGTAGTGAATCTGTGGGAGCAGGTCAAAGCGGCCAGCCATCGCAGAGACAGTGGAGGACAGAGTCCGAAGGTCGCCTCTGAGGCCACTCACCGCCACCTCTAGAGCACGAATGCTCTGAAGTACAGTGTCGGGGGGCGGTGGTGCAGATGGATGAACCGGTCGGGGCTGGGCAGGGCGTGGCTGGCGAACTCGGGTCGCGTATGTGACGGGCTCAGTGGGGAAGGGAACGAAAGGTGCTGCGCCAGCAAATGCGGGCCTGGCCTCAGTGCGATGCAGGGCAGGGCGGTGAGAAGTGGAGGAAGCAGCAACGAAAGAAGAGTACAAAAGCGGCAGTGAGGCGGCCGGAGAGGTCAGTGGCACAGAAGTGTGGACAGACGCCACGACACTCTCAGAAAAGACAGCAGAGGTGGAGACAGAGGTGACTACCGCTGGGGTGGAAGTGTGTGGTCCAAAAGGTGCAACCCCAGCGGAGATCATGCTAGCCATGGTCTCCACGACCGCGGCAAACGAGGGCTCTCCACTCTCAACAAGGGTCGGTGGGCGCTCGGGGAGTGCGGAGCAAAGAGGCTCGACGGACAGAGGGCCGGTGGTGGTGGGAGTGGTGGTGACAGCCTCGGAAGCAGTGTAGGTGGGCTCAGCTAAGGTACTCCTGACACTGACAGAAGTGGGGACAGAGGTGTCAGGAGCAGCGAAAACATCAGGTATAGGCTGAGGGGCCACTGGGTCAACAGGCTCGGCAGGGTGTGCAACAGGGTCTGCGGGGGCAGCGTGGGCAACGTGGGCAGCGTGGGCCTACTCGGCCTCCTCGGCCTCGAGCACGTAAGCAACGGGGATGAGAACATCCATCGCAGGGAGCCAGTCTGCCTGGGCTGGTGCAATCTGAGTCCGAGCTGGGCTCGGAAGAATCATGTAATCGGCCCCGTAAGGGCCGTGCAACCAGACCCAGTGACGCTCACCGTGCGGACGGAGCATCTTCATCCGGGCCATAACATCAATCGACAAAGAAGTGGGGCCCGATACTCACCGCAGGTCGTCGGGGAAGTCCTCGCCAGTCATAAGGGCAAGCAAGGTGATCAGGCCGCCGCAGCATATCGGCGAGCGAGCGCCCACCGATACAATGATGCGGTCTAAAAACCATGCCGTGATATCGATCACGACGGCGGGGACAAGCTCATCGCCATCCCTAGATAGAGCTCTGGGACGTGTCATCGCGTAGAGCATGTAGAGCTCTGGCGTAGACATCGTGCCCGGCTCATATCTGGCCAAAAAGGTCGTCGCCATAAGGCGCTGAGCAATGCGTAGGCAGGGATGGACAATGGCCGAGGCCTTGGCCCTACTAGGGTCAAAGGCGACGTGAAGACCCGTAATCCGGGCCCAGAAGGCACCGGCGTCGAAGGAAGGTGGGGGGATATGGGTGGGGCCGTAACCGCGATCGGCTCCGGGGACAGCGGGCCACGAGAAAAATGCTCTCATCATATCGAGAGTGACCTGGCACTCCCGGTCCATGAACCGAAACGAGCATCCCTCGTCGGTCCGGGCGATCGAACTAAGAATCTCAAGTGTCGGGCGGGTAAACATATCCGCCGACACCTGGAAGAAATCTCACCAGCCCACGTTGTCGTACAACGTGAGCATCCCCTCTAGTACCCCCAGGCGTCCTAGGTCAGCGAGGTGTGCAAACCTGGAGGGTACGATCGAGCACTGGGAGATACGCTCGAAGACGGCGCGGTGTGCGTCGTCTCGGAACGTAATCCCGAGCGGCCCGACCAGTGGAGCCGGAGGTGGTGGCTGTGCGGGCTGTGCGGGCGCTGCAGGCTGTGCGGGGTGTGCGGGGCCTGCAGGCTGTTCTGGGTGGATGGGGTGTGTGGGAGAAGGCAGAGGAGAGTCCTCCAACTCATGGGAGGGGCCGGCGTCATCCGACCGCTTCCGCTTGGTGGAAGCTCTCCTCGACTGCGGCCGTGTCCGGGGCGGCATATCGGCCCCGAGCACGCGCCGAAAAGGTGTAAAAAGTGCGGTGTGTGCAAAATAATGGAAAGAGTGTACCCTGACACGCCGCGAGTGCTAAGCAGTGGAAGAGTGCGAAGATAGCGCCTCCGCGAAGCCCAAATCAGTCCGTAGAAGCTCCCCTGGGCACCCCTAAGCTCCCAAAAGCAACCTGCGCACGAAATGGAGATATCAGCGGGTAATATTCAAAACGTATAGAGCATTAGGGGTATAACAGATAAATATAGAAATTGATTTGGGTTTAGGGGTCGTTTAACACATGGATCCTCGAAAAATACACAAAAGAGGCGAAAGAATCGAAATAGGGGGTACCGGAGGAGATCGGAGCGGCGGCCGCCGGCGGCGACTCGGGCGAGGCGCCGGCGTGTGCTCGGCCGGCGGTGGCAGACCGAGCGGCGGCGCGAGGAGGCTGGTCGGGCGAGTGGGGGCGTGAGCGAGGGGAATCGGGCGGGGGGAGCTGAAGAGTCGGGGCGCGATGTGGTTTTGCGTTTCGAAAATCGCGCCCCCCCCGGCCCTTATATAATAAAAGTTACGACTCGGCCGAGTGACTGGGTCACTCGGCCGAGCGAGATCAATAGAAATTTCTTCTCGCTTACGCTTCGGCCGAGTGGCTTTGCCAGCCTCGGCCGAGTGGAGTAAGTCCATTCGGCCGAGTGGCTCAAGCTACTCGGCAAGACTCGCCCTAGGAGGGTATCCGTTTTACTCGGCCGAGTGAAAATATATACTCGGCCGAGTAGCAGTTATACTGAAATCAGGAAAATAAACAGAGAGTTGGGTACAGCAGACTTCCCTCGTTCGTGAGCGGCTCGGCCGGACGAACTTGTGTACTCGGCCGAGTGACTAGTATGCTCGGCCGAGTGAGCCTTGTGTTCTGCTGTTTGTCTTCGTTTGGGCTCTAAACTCCGTCTTTCTTCCTCCAGTTGATTTCATCTTCCTCCTAAGCGTCGAGCGTCTTCCTAGGGCGCTCCTCGTCGTCTCGTTCCTCCTCCTCATGATGGATTTACCTATCTCCTCTCCTGTCAAGAAAAATAGGACCCGTTATCACAAAATTTTTGGGCGAACGACTCAAAACACTAAAAATTTCTAAAACAAAAATAAAGAAAAAGTAAAAATAAAGCAATAACCGTCGGGTTGCCTCCCGACAAGCGCTCGTTTAAGGTCGTGAGCTCGACCCCATATAATTTTCAATCAATGCGGGATGTTTGGTGCATATGAAATGCACCCATCGAACTTTCCGGTGAGCACGCTGGGATTTGGAAGTTGCAGCGTGTTCTCCCTCGGTGGTCTCCCGTCTCGAATAGTGTTGGGGGGAGGCTCCCCCAAGCTAGCGTTTGCTCCGGTCAACGGCTTCACCGGCGATGCCGATCTCCGTATCGGCGGAGCTTTCTTCGGAGACTTTGATTTCGAGAGCTTGCAGAGCTCTCGAATCCTTGCGACATCAGCGTCGCCTTCATCATTCTCGGCGGAGAAGTCGGGGGAATCATCTATCTTCTCTTCTTGGCCTAAATCCGGGCCTTCCTCAAGATCCTCATCGAATAGAGCGCCAATTGAGTGAGGGATCGCCTCCTCTATTACCTCATCAAGGAGGTATGAAAGATCATCCAGCCGTCCCTTAAGTAGATATATTCTATTGATTTCTCCCGTTGGGACTCCCTCGGAATAATGCTTGAGTCTCTGACCATTTACCTTGAACGAGGCCCCGTCTTTGCTTTCCAACTCGAAGGCCCCTCCCGGTTGTATGTTCTTAATGGTGAAAGGTCCGGACCAACGTGACCTCAACTTTCTGGGAAATAGTCGGAGCCGGGAATTATAGAGTAAGACCTTGTCTCCCACCTTGAAGTCTGTGACAGTTATGCGGGCATCGTGGAGAATCTTGGTCCTTTCCTTGTAAACTCTCGAGCTCTCATAAGCGTCTCTCCTTATTTCATCAAGCTCGTTGATGTCCAAGAGTCGCCTCACCACCGCACTCTTGTAGTCGTAGTTAAAGGTCTTGATGGCCCAATATGCGCAGTGTTCCAACTCTACCGGCAAGTGGCAAGCCTTCCCATAAACTAGTCGGAACGGTGTGGTACCGATGGGAGTGCGAAAGGCCGTGCGATATGCCCATAGAGCATCGTTTAGCTTCATTGACCAATCCTTTCTAGATCGATCCACGGTTTTCTAGAGAATTTGCTTGATCTCTCTATTTGAGACTTCCACTTGGCTGCTTGTCTGGGGGTGATAGGCCATGCCAACTCTATGGTTTACTCCGTACTTCTTTAGCATGGCTTCAAACTTGTTCTCTATGAAGTGGCTTCCCCCGTCGCTTATCAAGGTACGAGGCACTCCGAAGCGCGGGAAGATATTTTGCTTGAAGAATTTGGAGACGACCCTTGCATCATTTGTAGGGGTGGCGATTGCTTCCACCCATTTGGAGACATAGTCGACGGCCAATAGGATGTATTTGTTGCCATTGCTTGACAGAAATGGTCCCATGAAGTCTACTCCCCAACAATCAAAAAGCTCAATTTCTTGGATGGGCCTCATTGGCATTTCATTGCGCTTGGAGATATTTCCGGTCCGTTGGCATCTATCGCACCCCTTTACAAAGTTGTGGGTGTCTTTAAACATTGTCGGCCAGAAGAACCCGCTCTGCAAAATCTTAGCGGTGGTTTTAGAGGCGGCATGATGTCCTCCGCATGGTAGACCGTGGCAATGAAAAATGATGGATGTCGCCTCCTCTTTAGAAACACACCTTCGAATGACGCTATCCTTGCATATCTTGAAGAGGTATGGAGCTTCCCAGAAATAGCTACGGACTTCATGAAGAAATCTCCTCTTTTGATGCGTGGGCATCCCATGCGGTTTAATTCCGCAAGCCAAGTAGTTGACGAAGTCCGCGTACCAAGGAACTTCTCCGGTCCTTATGGCATATAGCCTCTCATCCACGAATGTGTCGTCGATAGGCAAACTTTCGTCCTCCTTGTCGCGAATGAGCCTAGATAAATGATCCGCCACGACATTGTCCGTACCCTTCTTGTCTCTGATCTCTAAGTCGAACTCTTGCAACAAGAGTATCCACCTAATCAACCGAGGCTTGGCCTCCTTCTTGTTTAAAAGATACTTCAATGCCGCATGGTCGGTGTGGACAATAACCTTGGATCCAAGGAGGTAAGAGCGAAACTTCTCTATGGAATAGACGACTGCTAGAAGCTCTTTCTCGGTAGTTGTGTAATTTTTCTGCGCGTCATCCAATGTCTTGCTCGCATAGTATATCGCATGAAGCTTCTTATCTTTTCTTTGTCCCAATACCGCTCCAATGGCTTGGTCGCTAGCATCACACATTAGCTCAAAAGGGAGGCTCCAATCCGGTGGTTGTATGATGGGCGCGGAGACTAGTGCTTCCTTCAAGCCGTTGAAGGCTTGTAAGCATTCACCTGAAAAAATAAAAGGAATATCTTTAGCGAGCAAAGAAGTAAGTGGTCGGGCAATCGAGGCGAAATCCTTTATGAAGCGGCGGTAAAACCCCGCGTGACCAAGGAAGCCTCTAATGCCCTTGACATTAATAGGAGGAGGGAGTTTCTCGATTACCTCAATCTTTGCTTTATCTACCTCAATTCCTCTCGAGGAGACAAGGTGTCCGAGAACTATACCTTTCGTGACCATGAAGTGACACTTCTCCCAATTGAGAGTGAGATTGTTTTGTTGGCACCTTTTTAGGACTTTAGTAAGATTTTCCAAACAAGAGTCAAACTCACTTCCATAAACCGAGAAGTCATCCATAAAAAATTCCATAATATTTTCAATGTAATCGGAGAATATGGACGTCATACACCTCTGAAAGGTGGCGGGAGCATTACAAAGGCCAAACGGCATCCTACGGTAGGCATAGGTGCCATAGGGACAAGTGAAAGTTGTCTTCTCTTGGTCATCTTCATGCAAAGGGATTTGGAAGAATCCCGAATACCCATCTAGATAGCAAAAGTATTTATGTTTTGCAAGTCGTTCAAGCATTTGATCAATGAAGGGCAATGGGTAATGGTCATTTCGGGTAGCTTTATTGAGTTTCCTATAGTCAATGCACATTCGCCATCACGTGACGGTGCGCGTAGATATGGGCTCACCTTTTTCATTTTTTATGACAGTCATCCCCCCTTTCTTGGGGACGACGTGAACGGGGCTAACCCATCTACTATCTGAGATAGGATAAATTATACCTACTTCTAGCAATTTTAGGATTTCCTTTTTAACACCTCCTTCATGTTCGGGTTTAATCGCCTTTGAGGCTCTATGGAGGTGGCGTCGGTATCCTCCAAATGGATCCTATGCGTGCAAAGCCTAGGGCTTATCCCTTTTAGATCGGAGATAGTGTATCCCAAGACATCTTTGTGGCTCCTAAGAACGTCTAGGAGTTTTTCAAGTTGGTCTGGCGTGAGGTGGGAGTTTACTATCACCGGGAAAGTTAATTTGTTACCCAAAAAGGTGTACCTTAGATTCGGAGGTAATTGTTTAAGTTCTACCTGAAGAGGCGCCGCTCCTTCTACTTCATCAGCTTGCATGAGTTCGGCTTCTTCCTTGTCAGCTGGGTCTAGCTCGTGTTCAGGTGGCACGCTCTCTTGTGAAGAGTCACACTCACTACTTGGTGAGGACAATGCATCGAAATAGGCGTGCTCCGATTCTGTGCTAGCATCGTCAGAGTTTTCAATCGGCTCCGGTTCGTTCCTGGAATCAAGAAACACATCAGACGATTCATAGAAGCAAGAGTAAGTGTCATGGGGTGTAACTCCCTGAACGTTGGTTTGCTCTGAAGATCCTTCCGAAGTATAGTGATCCTCGACACTTGTTCCACCTTCTTCGAAATATAATTTGTCGTCGATCACGTCAACTCTGACATTGCCCCTGATAGTCCCCTCTAGGGAGATCTGGTCCATCACGAAACTAGCAAACAGCTGTTCGTCGGGGTCCTTGACATTGATAGCGAAAGCTCCGGTAGCGTGGACCTCGTCGACAAGCTCCTTAAGGATGTCTGTGAAGGAGTCATAATCTTCCTGACTGAGTCCTATTATTGACATTGCATCCTCCATTCTTCCTGCAAAGACCTTATGCAAAATACAAGGAGAATGTGCGAATGGAAGAAAGTATAGAAAGAGAGAAAGAAGAAGTAACCGGGTGGTCGATGACGAACACCGTCAAGATGCCCTCCCCGGCAGCGACGCCAAAAACTTGGTCGCTCCGGGACGTAACCCTAAAGAACGGTTGTAGTTTTACCGCAAGTGCACGGTGTAGCAGCGAGCGGGATATCGAACACAGGGAGGACGAATGACCGTGCTTGCTCCAATCAACCTGGCTATTTTAGAAGAAAGATTTGCCTTTGGCGATCCTGTCATAATCATCAGACAAAGTGTGGAAATATCAAATCAAATAAAGAACGTCTAGGGAATGGGGAATCCCCGCTACTCACCGTATTTCATAAATGTGGTTCATGGGTATTAAAATCGCTAGAATAAGATTTTGGATGAACTAGTTGCAACTGAATGTAGAACCAAGCTCACGCTCTCGCGCTGTTGCCGGTCTATAGCTATCCTAGGTTCGGGTCCAATCTCTTGCAAACCCTAGCCTAGGGAAGCTAGCATTAGGATCAACATCATCGTCCAATCGCGCACCGAGCCCAATCTCTTGCAAACTCGGTCCACAACCTAGATTGGGATAGTTCCTACCCGCCCAATCTCTTGCAAACGGGTATTGGCACGGAATTGAAACCGAAAACCCTAGTATCGGACCAAGTTTTTGGCGCCGTTGCCGGGGAGGCGATTGCGTTTGATCTTACCACCCTAGCTATTTCTTTTTTTTATTATTATTCTATTATTATTTCCCTTTCTTTATTTTTACCTAACACTTCCACGGTACTAATCATTTCTTTGAAACTCTGTTTTCCCTGTGCATGTACACGAGATCTACGGCGGACCCTGAAGCTTTATTATTTGATCCCAAGATCGAACGTACCGCGCGGAGACTTAGAGCGGAAAGGAGACAAAATCCGGAAGGGGAGTTTATGACCAACCCGGAAACTGTGGACCAATTAGCGGCAAGGATGGCGAGGATAATTTCTATTCGAGATAGGCTTCGGCCTAAGACCTCTTCTACGACCTCATCCATTGCCGTGCCGGAGTTGGCGGCTGACAAGAACTTTGAGCTGAAGACTGGATTGGTGGTTTTGATGCAACAAGACCCATTTCATGGGAACGCCCATGAGAACCCCCACTACCACATCCAATTATTCTTGTCGAAGTGTGCCACATTTCAGATGCCGGGGGTCTCCATCGATGCCATCAGACTGCGTCTCTTTCCCTTCACGCTAAAGGACAAGGCACTCTATTGGTTGAGGACGCAGGCTGACGGAGTTTTCACCTCTTGGGACGAGTTGGCGAGTGCATTTATTGACAAGTTCTATCCGCCATCCAAGACGGTGAAGATCCGGAGCGCTCTCATGTCCTTCAAGCAAGGACCACAGGAGACGCTCTATGAGGCTTGGGAGCGTTTTAAGGATTTGCAGCATCAATGCCCGCATCATAGCATAGAAGATTGGGAGCTAGTTCATAGCTTCTACAACGGTCTCCAACCGGGGACCAAACAAATTATTGATGCCGCGGCGAATGGTGCTATCTTGTCAAAGACTCCCGAGGAAGCTACGGCCCTAATTGAGGAGATGGCCTCAAATAATCAACAATGGGGCGATGAGCGAGGACACTCTACGTCCTCCTTAAAGCCAACTAGCATCTACGAGGCGAAGGCCATAGCGGAGCTTACGAGCAAGTTTGATTCTCTCCACAAGGTAGTGGAGAGATTGGAGAAGTTTATCACGGAGCCCCAAGGAAGCCCTTCCACCTCCGCTCCAACCAACCAAATGTGTGATTGGCAAGACCAATCTCAAGCCATGTACTCGGGAGGAGAGCAAGGAGAAGGATCCTTGGATCAAGTACAATATGTTGCGGGGAACCAAGGATATTGGGCCAATCCGGCCACAAGAAATCATCCCGGTTTCTCTTACGCCAACAATGAAGGAGCTTTGAACCCGCCACAACAACCACCTCAACAAGCTCGACCACCACCACCCCAACAACAATACTATCCGCCGAGGGGGCCTCCACAACAAAATTTCCAACCGAAGCAACAAGTTCCACCATATAGGCCGCCCGGATACAACCAAGGGTGGAGGAATCAAAATCAAAACCCTCCACAAGCTCCACAATGATCCGACTTCGAAACTAGAGTGGAGGCGTTCATGGCCGAGCAAAATAAGGTCAATGCTACCTTGAAGGCGGGGCAAGACTCCCTTAATACCCTTGTGGCTCAAATATCGGAGCAATTGGCGTTGCTCAATCGGAACACCCAACGATTGCCGGCGCAACCCGAGCAAAACCCACGGGGCAACACCGGCCACATCAACGCCGTAGTTGCCGTTACTACTAGAGGCGGGAAGGACACCACCCCCGCCATGATTCCTACTGAGGAGCCCGTGGAGGAAAGCTTGGATCCAATTGAGCCGGTAGTTGAAGATGATAAGGAGAAAGAGCCACAAGAAAAGGAGAAACCTAGAGCGGAACGATTGATTGAGGAAAGGCGCTTCATGCCACCGGTCCCATTTCCCCAAAGGCTTGCTAGAGCGAAAATGGAGAAAAGGCTAGCAAAGTTTCTCGAGTATCTTAGAGGAGTTAGCCTCAACATTCCCTTCCTCGACGCCATCGTGGAAATCCCCACATATGCTAAATTCTTAAAGGATTTGATTTCGGGGAGAAAGAGGAAGGAGAAGATTATGCTAGCCGAGGAGGGCTCTTGGTTTACTAAGAGAGAAAAAGAGCCGGCCAAATTCAAAGATCCGGGGAGTTTTCGGATTCCTTGCACCTTGGGCGGCGTCCCTCTTCAAAAGGCGTTGGTTGATCTAGGGGCTAGTGTAAGCCTCATGCCTCTCTCCATGTTCTTAAGGCTAAAACCGGGACGAAGTTGAAACCTACCGACATGTGCATTCAATTGGCCGACGGGCGAATAACAAGGCCGGTAGGGATCGCCGAAGTTATCCCAGTACAAGTCCCGGGGGGAATATGCTTGCCATGTGACTTCGTGATCATGGACGTTAAGGAGGAGGGAGATACTTCATTGATACTTGGATGCCCGTTCCTCGCCACCGCCGGAGTGATTGTCGACGTGCGCGAAGGTACCCTAACTTTAAACGTCGGCAACATCGAGGTGGAGCTCCACATTCCTAAGGCGATGAAGCACATGCCTTACCACGAGGAACTTGACTACATGGACCTTCTTGATGAGGTAATAGAGGAGGCGATTCCCTGGCAACGGCGCCAAAAACTTGATCGCTCCGGGACGTAACCCTAAAGAACGGTTGTAGTTTTACCGCAAGTGCACGGTGTAGCAGCGAGCGGGATATCGAACACAGGGAGGACGAATGACCGTGCTTGCTCCAATCAACCTGGCTATTTTAAAAGAAAGATTTGCCTTTGGCGATCCTGTCACAATCGTCAGACAAAGTGTGGAAATATCAAATCAAATAAAGAACGTCTAGGGAATGGGGAATCCCCGCTACTCACCGTATTTCATAAATGTGGTTCATGGGTATTAAAATCGCTAGAATAAGATTTTGGATGAACTAGTTGCAACTGAATGTAGAACCAAGCTCACGCTCTCGCGCTGTTGCCGGTCTATAGCTATCCTAGGTTCGGGTCCAATCTCTTGCAAACCCTAGCCTAGGGAAGCTAGCATTAGGATCAACATCATCGTCCAATCGCGCACTGAGCCCAATCTCTTGCAAACTCGGTCCACAACCTAGATTGGGATAGTTCCTACCCGCCCAATCTCTTGCAAACGGGTATTGGCACGGAATTGAAACCGAAAACCCTAGTATCGGTCCAATCTCTTGCAAACCGATACTACGGAAATTCGACTCCAACCCAATTCGGATTTCTAGGGTTTCCCATCGAATTGGGATCCAATCTCTTGCAAATCCCAATCGATGTGAATACCTAGCCATCCGTAGTAACTTGATCCCAATCTAATCTCTAATAGCAATTCTAGCAAAATTCCTACCAATTCATCACAATTATGAAATAGGGCTTGTAGGGTTCATCCCCACGCCCCAAGACGTGGCGACTACTCACAATTCATAGCAAGATCACAAAAATAATTAATGAAATAAGCAATAGAATTCATCGCAATATTGAGATATGCAATAAAAATAGAATTTTTAGAGAAGAGAAAAGCAAACCAAAGGAGTTCTTCAATTAATCCAACAAAAATCCAATTTTTTCTCTTCTCCAATCTCAAGAATAAAACTAAAAAGCTAATCTAAAAGCTGCAAAAAATCTAAGGAGAAGCTCTCTAAAACTAGGGTAAAAACAGGGGTTAAATAGCCCCCAAAATCGTCCAAAAACTGTGACCAAAATACCCCTGCGCAGCCTGTTTTCCGCAATTTTCGCTACAGGCAGCGCGTCGCACTCGGCCGAGTGACAAAAGTCGCTCGGCCGAGTGAGAAACCCTGTAATTTTCCAGTAAGTCGGGGCCTTCAGGGGTCTCTACTTCGGGGGCGGCTCGGCCGAGTGAGTTGTCGTCACTCGGCCGATGGCTTCATGATACTCGGGCGGTCGGGATTATCCACTCGGCCGAGTGGGTCTTCTGAAGTTCAGGCAGCCGAAAAACAGTAACATGGCGTTTTCTGAAGGGCTTCGTCTGGGCGCCACTCGGGCGGACGGGATCTCGTCACTCGACCGATGTGGTCTCCGTCGCTCGGCCGAGTGCACATAGAAATCGTGTCTGAACTGGTCGGCCGAGCGGTGTCTCGCTGGTCGGCCGAGTGGCTCCTCCACTCGGCCGAGTGGCTCCTCCACTCGGCCGAGTGGGACACAAAACATGCCCAATCTGCTTATTTTGGCCTCCTCGTCGCTCCTGTGATGTTCATTCTTCTTCCGCTCCTCTCCAACAGCAAAAATACCCCTCGGGGAGGTCGTCGGTGACCGTCTAGAGTAAGCGCATCTCGAGATCACTCCAAATCGCGCCAAATCACCTGAAATGCGACAAAAACAACAAATCGTGAAAAGCATCGCAATATCGTCGATATATCGTGAAAAGAATGATTTGGGCGATCTAAATGGCATGCAAAAATGCGGGAAAAAGGTGTAAAATAAGGAGTGATCAGAAGGCATCTCCCTCTTCTGGCCGACCGCTTCAGTCGGCTCGATGACGTCGGCAGCATCGATGTCGACCACCTCTTGTGGCACTGCAACCACGACAGAAGCTGGTGACAAGGGGCCGCACGGGAGCCTGGCTAGAGGCCTCCCTCGAAGAGGCTCGGGAAGAAGGCCTGGATAACTGCCTAGTCTCCCCCCTTGGAAGAAGAGCTCTGGTGGACGGGGAGAGGAGACCAAGAACCTGATCCCTCGATGCGTGCACTCGACCGGTCGGCTCGGGCACCCGACCTTTCAACCGTCCTCTTCTTCTTACGATGTTCCTTCCAGACTCGGTCTAAACTGGACTCGCCACTGTTGAGTATTGACTCCCCGGTTTTGGGTTTTGATGATGAACAAACATAAATATCGTGAACTAACTCTTTGTGAGCGAAGTTATGGAGATCGTCGCCAAATTTCTATGAACATCAAAATCGACGTCTCAAGACTTCTCAAAGCGCGTGATCGTATGCTTGAAGCTTCGTTGAAGCTCAAGGACCATTATTGAAGTTAAGAAGATTCGATTGAAGCTTTTGAAGACGGTTCGTCAAGTTTAATTTATTGTCTTCTAGCTTCTTTTCGTAGAATGTTAAGCCTTGAGTATGTCTTACGTTTTAATATTCATAAACGCTCATATCTTAGAGCTAGGATCTTATTAGAAGCCCATAGAATCTTTCCCGAAGCTTAACGCTTCTTATCGCGGCTTCTTGTATATGTTAGTTGGTTCAAGAAGAAGAACCAACCGACTATATGGCAATCTACTCAGTCGGCAATGCTTCTTGAACCGACTAGAATGCCTTGTTCAATTTCAGCTCACTTACTGTTTACAGTTAGTCGGTCCAAGAAGGTTCATCGACCGACTAGTTGTGAAACTAGTCGGTTAGGAATCCTTCTTAGACCGACTAGTTGAGCTTCCACTGTTCAGCCTAACTTACTGTTTACAGTTAGTCGGTCAAAGCACAACGACCGACCGACTAGTTGAGAAACTAGTCGGTTAGAAGTTGTTCTTAAACCGACTAGCTGTATTTGTATTCAGCCTATTTGATTTCTTCTCTTAGTCGGTCAAAGAACACTCACCGACCGACTAGTTGTGAAACTAGTCGGTTGGCAAGTCTTCTTGGACCGACTAGTTCATCATTGTCTGAACTTCTTCTTTTGGCTGTTCACCTCTTAGTCGGTTCATGTTGATTTACCGACCAATAGTTGATGAACTAGTCGGTCAGTGGTCCTTCTTTGACCGACTAGCCTGCTTCAGAATAGAGCCGTTGGAGCATTAAATGCCACGAATTTTGCTCTCTTTTTCCTCTATTCTATATATACTTGAAGGGCTGCTTTCATAGCATTCAAGGCTGATATTAATTGAAGTTTAGAGAATCAAAGAGAAGCATTCATTCTCATTTCCAAGCTCATTCATTTCTCAAGAATCTCTCTCTCTTACTCTTATTTCCAAAGAGAGATTCACATTGATTATGAGCCATTCAAGCCAAGAGCTTGATCAAGGGTCACCAACAACTTCCTAGGCCTCCATTGCTGGTCAACATCTTGGAGCTAGCGTTTGGTGCCTTCATCTTCCCCAAAATCCTCTTTGCCCTAAATCGTAAGTTTTACTCAAGGCATAGGTTTTTGTGGTAAGCATTTCATATTTCAATTTACTTTGAATATTGCAAGTTTTACTCTCGGTTGTGAGAGTTTGTTTGTGATCCCGGTTTGTGGGAGTCACAATTTCATTTGTGTATGATTTGATCTTGTAGAGGTTTCTACAAGTATTTCATAGTGCAAATTTGAGTTAGAAGTTTCTAACTCAAGTATCCGGAGGGGATCCGGGTGTTTGGGATGTAGGATCACCGGGAACAAGTCGGGGAGACTTGGGTGGATCCGAACCCGTTATATCGTCTGTTAGCGATTGTATTACAAATGAATTGGAGGCTCTTGGAAAGACCTACACCCAAAAGGAGAAAGTCTCGAAGATCATTGACGGACTTCCTTCTTGTTGGGAGAAGCGTACCTTCGCCATCGAGGAAGGTAACGATATGAACAAATATACCGTTTTTCAACTAATGGGTACCTTGATGTCTTATGAGGTACGCAAGGATAGCAAGATGAAGATGCAAGATAAGATGAAGTCTTACTTGAAGCAAGACGAGCCAAAGAAAAAGGCGATTGCGTTCAAGGCCGCTCCATCTACATCTACATCTACCGATGATGAAGACTCGGAAGACGAGTTGGACTTGGAATCCATTGCCCTCATGGCAAAGAAGTTCAACCAATTCTTCTGGAAAGGTAACTTCAAGAACAAATCAAAATTTAGTTCTTCTAACGCCTCTACTCCTTTGTGTTTTAAATGCAACAAGCCAGGACACATGAAAGCGGATTGTCCTCAAAACAAGCACAAGGAGAAGTGGAAGGCACCAAAGTTCGACAAGTCAAAGAAGTACAAGAAAGGGTACAAGAAAGGGCTTGTCGGGACATTCACCGACTCCGACGAGGACTCCTCAAGTGGAGAGTCGGATGATGAGCAAGTGGAGCAAGCACACATGTGCTTCATGGCAAGAGAGGAACATGATCAAGGATCATCTTCTGATGATAGCGAGGATGAAGGCGATGAGGTAACTATGGATGAACTTAGATTAGCTAACGAGCAAATATGGTCTAAGTATTCTAAATTGGTTAATAGATATACTAAGACTAAAGATGAGCTAACTAGTCTCCAAACCTCGCCTAAACCTATCAGCATCAACAACGACACCGTTGTTGAAGATTTGAGAAATGAGATTGTAAATCTCAAATCTCAACTTGAGCATGTTCATATCGAGGAATCGGATGAACATGAGATGGCGGATTTGATTTCTCGAAACTCAACTTTGAGTATTGAGAATGAGAATCTCAAATCTCGTGTATGTGTACTCACATCGCAAGTGTCCACTTTGGATGCTTCTATGCATTCTCTCACCGAGAAGTATGAGTGCACATTAGGCCGAATTAATAAATTCAATAAAGGTAAGGACCATTTGGATAATATCCTAAATGACCTACTTCCGGCCAATCATCACATTGGCTTGGGGTATAAGATGGGAAATTCATCCAAGTCGGCCACTACCTTTGTTAGGCCAACTTCTGATGCCTCAACGAGTGGGAGCAAACACTCTATTGTTAGTTCATCTACCAATGGTGCTTCCACTTCGTACACACCCTCATTTGGAAAGAAACCCACTTTGGGTGGACCTCCAAAGAAGGGTCATGCTTATATGTACACCAATACCATGCCACGTAGGAACACACATCCTAATCCACATGTTCACACATATGATGATTTTTATGCACCACATCCACGGGCACGTGCACACCATGTGAGACACCCTCACGCACATGTCCCTCCACATGCATATGTTCACCCACACCATCATATGAACAATTATCATCATGCACCATTTCATCATGTGCCATATGCCTATCCACGACATGCATCACGTAGAAATCAACAACGTATGCATGATCCCAATAGGAATAGGGCTCCCAAAATCTTCACTATTTGGAGCCCGAAGAACACAAGCATGAATGAAAAACAAGCTTACATGAATTCGTATTTTATGAATGTCGTGCATAATGATGATTTCATTTGGAAGTCTAAGTCCAATTGGACTTGGCTTCCAAAGGTCTAATCTTTTAGGACCCAATGACCTTGGGTACCATGGAATGATATGTTTATCTTTAGGTACTCAAGAAAAAGAAACGGAGCAACAAATCCAAATTTAGCTCCAAGAATAATTGGATACTCGATAGCGGGTGTTCAAAACACATGACGGGTGATGCTCAATTGCTCTCCGGAGTGGTGCCCATTGCAAATGGAAACCGAGTCGTCTTTGGAGGCAATGAGAGTGGAACCATCATAGGTGTTGGAAAAGTTGGTAATCCTTCTAAACCACTAATAAGTGATGTTTACCTTGTTAAAGGATTAAACCACAATATTATTTCAATAAGCCAACTTTGTGACAAAGGTTACAAAGTTAGCTTTGTGAAAGGAATGTGCCATATTTTGAATAAAAATACTAATGATGTATTATTCTCTGGCACACGCCATAAGGATATTTATATATTAGATCTTCTAAAATCACATGAACAATGTCTCATTGCCAACACAAGTGAACAACACTTATGGCATCGACGTTTTGGTGATGTGAACTTTGGAACACTCTTTAAACTTTCCAAGTTAAATTCTATTAGAGGCTTCCCTAAGCTTGTCTTTCAAAAGAAAAGCTTTTGTGACTCGTGTCAATGAGGCAAGCTTCCAAAATCGTCTTTTAAACCTAAGAAAAGCATTTCTTCTAAGCAGCATCTAGAGCTTTTACATCTAGATCTTTTTGGGCCAACTAGAGTTGCTTCATTAGGAAATGCACGATGTGGACTTGTCATCATTGATGACTTTTCTAGATTTACTTGGGTATTTTTCTTAAGTAATAAAAATGATGCTTTTGAAAACTTCACAATATTTGTTAAAAAAGTACAAAATCTCATTGGAACCACCATTGTCACTATTCGTAGTGATCATGGAGGGGAATTTGAGAATGAGTCTTTCTCAAATTTTTGTGATGAAGTTGGTATTACTCACACCTTTTCCTTTCCTCACGCACCTCCTCAAAATGGTGTTGTTGAGAGAAAGAATAGGATGCTAGTGGAATGTGCTCGCACTATGCTTGATGATAGCCAACTTGGCCATCAATTTTGGTCGGAAGCGGTACATACCGCTTGCTATGTGTTTAATAGAATACTCTTGAGGCCCGGCACCAAACAAACTTGTTATGAATTGTTGTTTGGTAGATTGCCTCAAGTTAAACATTTTCGAGTTTTTGGCGCAAAATGTTTTATTAAAAACACGTATGGTAGTTTGGACAAATTTGATCCAAGATCCGATGAGGGGATATTTGTTGGATATTCCTCCCGTAGCAAAGCCTACCGGATATACAACAAACGAACCTCAACGATCGAGGAATCACTTCATGTTTCATTTAATGAAGGCTTTGTCCCTACTAGAATTACTAATGATGATGACTCCATGGATGTCTTATGTGATTCTATTGGTAATTCTAACTCTATTGATTCTATTGATACTAACCCTACTAATGAATCTTTTGAGAATGTTCCTAGTGATCAGGGAATTCCCAAACGGCTTCATACCGTTCGTGACCATCCTCATGAGCAAGTCATTGGCAACATCCTTGATAGTGTCAAGACGAGATCTCAAGTCAACTACTTCGCACATTGTGCCTTTGCCTCCTCAATAGAGCCAAAGAATATTAACGAAGCGTGCGAAGATAGTGCTTGGATCCTTGCCATGGAAGAGGAACTCATTCAATTTGAGCGGAATGAAGTTTGGGAGCTTGTTCCATTGCCTTCGAAGAACCACACCGTTATAGGAACGAAGTGGATTTTCAAGAACAAGACCGACGAAAACCAAATCGTCGTCCGGAACAAAGCTCGGTTAGTAGATCAAGGCTATCGGTAAGAGGAAGGTATTGATTTCGAAGAATCCTTTGCTCCGGTAGCTAGATTAGAATCTATTAGATTATTGTTATCTTTTGCATGCCATAAAGATTTTAAACTCTTTCAAATGGATGTAAAAAGTGCGTTTTTAAACGGAGATGTTGTTGAGGAAGTTTATGTTTCTCAACCTTCGGGTTTTATAAATGAAAAATTTCCAAATCACGTTTTTTAACTTAAGAAAGCACTTTACGGTTTGAGACAAGCTCCTCGAGCTTGGTATGACCGTCTAAAGAATTTTCTTTTGGATTTGGGTTTTAAAATGGGAGAAGTTGATTCTACATTATTTGTTAAGTATTCGAATGATGATATTAATTTAGTTCAAATTTATGTTGATGATATCATTTTCGGTGCTACTAACTTTACTCTTTGCGAAGAGTTTTCTAATGTTATGAAGGATCAATTTGAGATGAGCCACATGGGTGAGCTCAAGTATTTCTTAGGTCTCCAAATTCGCCAAATGAACGATGCAATCTTCATCCACCAAACCAAGTACACGGTGGAGTTGCTAAAGCGATTTGGAATGGAGAATGCCTCCGGGAAGAAGACTCCAATGAGCACTACTACACATCTTGATAAAGATACGGGCGGCAAAGATGTAGACATTCGTCTATATCGAGGTATGATAGGTAGTTTATTATATCTTACTGCTAGTAGGCCCGATATTATGTTTGCCGTATGTGTGTGTGCTCGTTATCAGTCTCAACCTAAGGAATCTCACTTAGTAGCGGTAAAACGTATTTTCCGTTATTTAAGTTACACACTTGACTTTGGATTACTTTATCCAAAGTCTAGCACATATGAGTTAATCTCATATAGTGACGCAGATTATGCGGGATGCAAATCCGACATGAAAAGTACTAGTGGAACTTGCCATTTTATAGGAAATTCTCTTGTCTCTTGGTTTTCCAAGAAGCAGAATTCCGTATCACTTTCAACCACCGAGGCGGAATATATTGCCGCCGGTGCTGCGTGTGCTCAGGTTCTTTGGATGAGACACACTCTTAAAGACTTTGGTATAAACTGTGATACTTGCCCTATCATGGTGGACAACCAAAGTGAAATATGTCTCTCTAAGAATCCGGTACACCATTCCCGTTCTAAACACATAGATGTCCGTCACCATTTCTTAGATGATCATGTTGCTAAAAAGGACATCATTTTAGTGTACGTTGAAACGCAGAAGCAAATCGCCGATATTTTCACGAAACCACTCAAGGAAGACTCCTTTGTGCGGTTGCGTCGAGAATTGGGGATTATGGGTGAATCCGAGATTTAGGATTCATATTTTGTTAAATAATCTTGCATGATAATAAAATTCTTTATATAAGCTCATGCTAGATGTGTTGAAATTTTCTGGATTTTTGGTTAAATTTTCGGAATTTTTGCTCGAAATATTCATGAACGTCGTATTTATGATTTTCGATGTTTTATGGGGTAGTATAATGATATATGAGAGTATTTCGATGTTTCGTCCAAGTGCGCGTAGGAGAGAACTCAAAATTTCAAATTTTCAAATTTGTGGACTATCTTAGTCGGTTCATGTTCATTGACCGACCGACTAGATTCAGTTCTAGTCGGTCAGTGAATGAACACAGACCGACTAACTCAAGCCCTAATTTTGGCTTCAGTTACTGTTTGCACTTAGTCGGTTCAAGCTCATTGGCCGACCGACTAGATTGCAATCTAGTCGGTCAGCGCTTGAACTATGACCGACTAAATGCTCGGGGACTGTTGCGTCTTTTCGCATTCCAAGTTGATTAAATCATCCCCGCACCGATTAGAATCTATTCTAATCGGTGCAAACTTGTCTCTCTCAGCCCAAAACCCCCGAAACTCTTCGACTTCCTCCTCTCCTCCGCCGTTGACTGTCGATTTCCGGCCATCTTCTCCGTCGATCTCCCTTCGACTTCCTCCTAGGGTAACTCTCTCTCTCCCTCTCTCAGCTCCTAGGGTGTCTTTCTAGGTCAAATCCGATTTCAGTTCGACCTAGGGTTTGTGTTTAGGGTTCTTTTCGACCTAGGTCTATTTCGATCTCGTTTGTTTGCGTGTGTCTCTTCTCGATTATGGCGAAGACACATATCCCAATCGAACCCTCGCATCTATCACCCATGACCGTAGAGTCTCCGTCTATGGACCCCCCGCAACCCAAACGCCGAGCCAAATCGACCCATCCATCGTCTTCCTCGCCTCCTCTTAAGAAGAAGAGGACGGCGATAGCGAAGCCTAGAGCCACATCTCAACCCAAGCCTAGGAAGCAGACCGTGTCTCTAGCTTCATTCCATGCTCCCACTCCTCCAGCTGATTCTGATTTTGACACGGAGTATATTCCAGAGTCCGAGCATACCGCTAGGGCTCCTACTCCTCCACCCCGTTCTAGAACTCGTCCATCTAAGGGGAAGGCTCCCATGCCAATAGGCGGTGTCGATATATCATTATGTCGCGATGACCCGTTGTGTCTCGCGGCATACAATCATATCGAACACTGTCCACTGTTATTGGAGCACTTCGTTCAGTTCTCCGATTTTCCATATCTCGCCGATCTTCTTTCTCATAGTGGTCTCATAGATTATCTTCGCCACGATCCTAAGGCGAATCCTCACCCGTACCCCCGTCTTGTCAAGCTATTCTACGTGAATCGTGTCCGCGGTCAGTATGACGAGACCCATTCCATTGAGACGACTATCTTGGGGACACCGATTGTCCTCACGGCAGAAATCTTAGGGGATTTGATAGGTGTCTCCTCTTCTGGCCTTCTTCCAGTTGATATCTCTGTAACGCCCCGCTTCCCAAAAGACACTGGAAGCGAGAACGTTACGCGGTCCGCTTGAACTGGAGCAGTGAAGCTCGAGTTCAATAAGCGTCTGTGATAAAAGCACAGAAAAGGGTCCTTGCATTTGCGTATCAGAACAATCAGAACACAACAATGATATAAAGATAAAAGCCACCTCCAGAGATTAAAAGTTCGTACACGAATTAAACAAGCCACATCTGGGCTAAAGTAGCAACAAAAGAAACGTACACAACTACAACAAGTGACTGAAAGTAAACTACGAAAACTGGAAGTGAGGGGTCCTCTAGTCCTCAGTTGGAAGAGGCACTACGTCAGGTGCGAACTCCTGACTCTCCAAGTCTGGCGTCTCGTACGGGTCCTCCGGGTACTCAAGCGCTGGATTTGACATACACATCCACAAACAATGAATGTATGTCAGCTAGGGTCTGCAAGAAAGTGTTAGCATCCCAAGACAAGATATCTGATATATATGAATTTTAGAAGCATTAAAAATTTAAGAAAAGCGACTGCAGCAATTTAATATTGAACAATTTTGTTGAAGCATGACAAGCACGCCTAACATGCAGTTCTAGACGTTTGCAAGATTAGAGTAGAGATTTCTCTGAGTTCATTAGCATTTCAATTTTCAAGGTGACCGAGTTAGCGTTTCAAGTTTTCATGTCAAGAGTTAACATTCTAATCTAGGGTTCTCGCCTTTAGGTCGTGATGAGAAGGTCGTTCCTCTCACGGGGGCTTACCGTGATTGACGCTAACCCACCGCGTGTGGGTGGTGCCCTTGAGGAGAGTACCTTTCATACGCCCAGTGGCCGCTCAACCCTAACCCCACCAAACAGTTTGCCGGAGCACGAGCCGGCCTAGTCGACTCACACGACATCACGATATCACGATACCGCCTTCGAGGCGCACGATAGTCACGATGTCAAAATTTGTTAAACATGTCCAGATTCGCAGAAATTTGGTGTCATCAACAGTATTACATTATGGTGACGGTTCTACACAGCAAAAGTGGGTTACACGATTTTTATGGCAAATCTCAAAAATAGTGACGATTACGGTTTCACTAGACTTGCTACAGAAAACATTTTTTCCTCATAATTGTTTTAAATTAAGGTATATCATGTGATATACCATTGGATCCCAAATTTCGTCCTGATCATTATGGTGTCGATTTCGTACCTTATTTCATGCCTAGTTTTTGAGTTATACAACAATACATAAAGATGGTGCAAAAGTGTCAAAACTTCAGAAATTCATATAAAATCAAATACTCGCCTGTTTTTAGCGTTCTTGGTGTCGTTGGAATCGTCTCGACGTGTACTACGCTGCGAAGAGTTTGGTTCGCTGTTTTGGCAGAACATAAAATCAGAATAAGCGTTTCTTGTTCAGGACAGATTTACAAAAATCTCCAACGACGTCTAGCGATTCGTTTTTATTAGGTTTTCTGTCCTACGATGGGGGTTAAGAGTTGTTAAAGGGGTAGATCTACTAACCGTAAGTGCAGAGGAGGATCAGAATGTCTCGATGGTAGCGGCGACACGTCGGGTCCCGGAACAGCGGCGTAAAAGCTTCGGGAGGATGGAGGAAGCTGCCCGCGGCCCTCGCGTGGCTATCAGCGACAAGGGGAAGGAGGCGACAGCGAGCTGCGGCGTCGCAAATGTGAAGAGGAGCTCCTGGGCATGCGTGGATCTGTGTACGTGTCTGAGAGCCTCCCGGCGTCCGCGTCCGCGAGGGGGAGTTGTGAAAAAATGGAGAGAGGAAAGGAGGGGCCGTGAGGGGGAGGAGAAGCTCGGGGCTGTTGGGCACCGGAGCTCCGGCGGGGGTGATGTGGCAGGCGAAGGAGGGGAGATAGGTAGCGGGGGTGTTGGATTTCGGCCTGGGCTATTGCTGTGAGTATGGGGAAGGCTGCGGCTGTGAGGGGGTTTTGGATCTCGGCCTGGGGTGTTTGGAGGCCGGCGCATAGGGAGGAAGGAGGAGGATCGTGGGCGGTTGCTGCTGATGAGGAGAGGGGAGCAAATCATGGCGGTCGGTGGGGAGTTGCCCGTGCGTGGAGGATGAAAGTATGGGAGGAGGCGGCCGCAGTGTGCGAGTAGGGAGAGAAATGAAAAAAACTGGGTTGCTAATTGCTATATAAAGAATATGGCAGGGTTGGCAGCACGTGAGGTAGTTGATAGCTTAGGTCTAAAGTCCTTAGGGTTTTATAATAATAAAGGGGTAAGTCTATCTCATTAGCATAGGGTTGCTGTGTACATGTGTTTAGCCCATGTGTTTTTCTCATATAGATTTACTTATAAACGTACATGGGAATGCACGTGGGTGGTTGGAGTGGAGAGAGAGGGGAGTGGAGAGAGATAGGACCAAGTCAAGGGGAGTATCTAGTTAGGATCCTGGATGTTTTGATTTGATTTGTATATTGTTGTTTTTTTTGTGTTAACAGATTTGATTTCGTTTTTTTTTGTGTTAATGTGGTGTGCGTGTGTTACAAACTGGGTGCGTGCGTGTGTTACGGCCAAGGAGGTAAAAACGTGGGCTAGGCAAATTAGGAGGGAAGGAAATTCTTATTAATAGCATTAAAATGGGTTTGAGTAAATTAGGAAGTGTTTGAAAAGAAAGATTTATAGGATTTAATAGATGTAATCAAGGGTATTTGGGGCTAATTAAAATGTTTAATGGGTTTATAAATGGTAGGTTGAAATTCGAATTTTAAAAGATATGAAATTAATATAATAAAAGATACTTAACTAAATAAAAATAATAATAATGATAATAATAATAATAAATAACTTAGTGTCATGAAATGATGATAGCATAATTAACATGGCGAAGCTGACACGTGCACGGGGACGGATACGCCTAATTATGGATACGGACGAAAAATTATGCGAGAGAAATACAGATAATATCATTGATAAAGACCGGTCGTTACAACCTACCTACCTTAAAGAAAATTCCGCCCTCGGAATTCCTAACAATCATTGATCGGGTAACAGAAGTGGGTAACGCTCTCTCATCTCGTCTTCTCTCTCCCAAGTAGACTCTCCTGGCGAGCCGTGTCGCCACATCACCCTAATAAGATCGACAGTCTTGTTCCGGAGTGTCTTCTGACGTCTGTCAAGAATCTGCACTGGCTGCTGGTCGTACGTCAGATCTGGACGGACGGTGATCTCAGAGTAGTCAACAACGTGAGATGGATCACTGATGTACCGACGAAGCTGAGACACATGGAAGACATCGTGAACTCCTTCCAAAGATGGTGGCAAGGCTAAGTGGTAGGCTACCTCGCCAACTCTCTGTAGAACATCGAAGGGTCCGATGTATCTCGGGCTGAGCTTACCACGTTTCCCAAAGCGAATCACTCCATGATTCGGACAAATTTTTAGGAAGACGTGGTCTCCCGGCTGAAACTCCAGAGGTCACCGTTTATCGTCAGCACAATGCTTATAACGGTCATGAGCAATCCGAAGCTTGTCCCTGATATCTCGAACAACGTCCACTGCTTCGACTATCAACTCAGGTCCCAATAACTCTCTATCTCCAACGTCGTCCCAGCTCAGGGGCGAACGACACTTTCTCCCGTAGAGAGCAGCGAATGGCGCCATGCCAATGCTCGCCTGATAACTGTTGTTGTAGGAGAACTCCACCAGGTGTAGATGATCCTCCCATGAACCCTTGAAATCTAGCATGCAAGCTCTCAGCATATCCTCCAAGATCTGAATGGTCCGCTCTGACTGGCCATCCGTCTGCGGGTGATACGCATTGCTGAACTTCAGACTGGTACCAAGATTAGTCTGCAGACTTTTCCAGAACTGAGATGTGAACCTCGTATCACGATCAGATACGATGCTCACAGGGACCCCATGCAAGCGCACGATCTCCTACCTAACATATTTCACATCACTATTGGCACTAGAAGGAAATTACAAAAGAATGAGTTGGATCATTACCTCCATATATTTCCTAGCCAGTATCTCCGTGGATTGTCCTACTCGGAACGGTATGAAGTGCATAGACTTGGTCAGTCGATCGACGATGACCCAGATTGCATCATTCTGTTTGGTGCTCGAGGTAAGCCAGTCACGAAGTCCATCGTGATGTGCTGCCATTTCCACTCCGGAATAGGCAGGGGCTGTAGTAGTCCGGCGGTGCGATGATGTTCAGCCTTCACCTGCTGACACACCAGGCATTTGGCAACACTCCGTGCCACACTTCTCTTCATTCCGTGCCACCAGAAATTCTGATGAAGATCCTTGTACATATTCGTACCTCCAAGATGAATGGAATAAGGAAAACTGTGTGCCTCATTCATCAACTCTTCTCTGATATCTCCTGCAGGTACACAAACCCTACTGCCATACCTCAACGATCCATCCTCGTGAATCAGAAAATCCGTCCGGAGTCCGGCTTCGACTTGCTCTCTGATCTTCATCAAATGAACATCACCAGCTTGAGCAGTCTTGATCCGATCAACGATCGTCGATTGAATCTGCATGTTCATCAACAACAAAGTGACTCCCGGAAGGACAGCTTCAACATCCATCTCTCGCAGATCCTGCTGTAATCTCCATTGAGCTGTGAGAATCATCACCTCTGGCAGTCGGCTCAAAGCGTCCGGTACGACATTCACCTTCCCTGGGTGATACTGAAGGTCGATGTTGTAATCTGCCATCAACTCCAACCATCTGCGCTGTCTCATTTTCAGCTCCTTCTGAGTAAATATGTATTTCAAACTTTTGTGATCAGTGAATATTTTCACTTTCTCACTCAGTAGGAAATGACGCCAAATCTTCAGTGCGAATATGACAGCGGCGAGTTCCAAATCGTGGGTCGGATAGTTTTTCTCATGGACCTTCAGCTGTCGCGAAGCATATGCGACTACATGGTTGTGCTGGTGCAGAACACAACCAAGTCCCTTCCCCGATGCATCGCAAAAAATCTCAAAGCCTCTGCTTCTGTCCGGAATAGCCAAGACGGGTGCAGTCGTCAGTCTCTCCTTCAAAGTGGAAAAAGCCTGCTCACAAGATTCTGACCAACTGAACTTGACATCCTTCCAAGTCAATCTCGTCATCGGCTCAGCTATCCTCGAGAAGTCCTTGATAAATCTGCGGTAGTAGCCAGCCAATCCGAGGAAACTCCTGATATCTGAAGCCGATCACGGTGTAGGCCATTCACTGACTGCTCTGACCTTCTCCGGATCCACTGAGATGCTGGCTCCTGATACTACATGTCCAAGAAATGCAACTCTGTCCAGCCAGAATTCACATTTGCTATACTTGGCATATAGTCGATGATGGCGGAGCGTCTCTAATACCAATCTCAAGTGCTCTGCATGCTCTTCCTCGATCCTCGAGTACACCAAGATGTCATCTATAAAGATCACTACGAACTTGTCCAGGAAGTCGTAGAAGATGATGTTCATGAGATTCAAGAACACAGCAGGAGCGTTGGTCACACCGAACGGCATGACAACAAACTTATAGTGCACATACTTAGTCCGGAAAGCTGTCTTGGGCACGTCATCCTTCTTGACTATGACTTGATGGTATCTGCTCCGAAGATCCAACTTCAAGAACACCTTCGATCCACCAAGCTGATCGAAGATATCATCAATACGGGGCAGCGGGTACTTGTTCTTCTCAGTGATCCGATTCAACTCCCGATAGTCGATACACATCCTCGATCCGTCTTTCTTCTTCACCAACAAGACGGGTGCACTCCAGGGAGATACGCTGGGATGAATAAAACCTTTCTGTAGCAGCTCGTCCAACTGCTTCCTCAGCTCCTCCAGCTCAGCTGGAGCCATACGGTACAGTGCCTTAGAAATCGTTTGAGCTCCTGGCATTAGATCAATGCCGAACTCCAATGCTCGATCAGGCGGCAAACCAAAAATGTCCTCAGGGAAGACATCCTCGAAGTCTCACACTACAGCTGGCTTCTCCGGCTCTGCTATCATAGAGGCGACAGTCAATCTGTACGGCTGAGCCAGGAACTTGACAGGTCCAAGCGAACGTCCTCCGCTGACGAACTCAAACACTGGGTGGCCAGGAATTTCAAACACCACTTTCTTCCGGTGACAGTCGACCGTGGCATATAAGGCTCCTAACCAGTCGATGCCGAGAATTGCATCGAAATTGGATAGGTCGTGGACGATGAAATCAGCATACAATTCGTGTCCACTAACCACCAATGGGCAAGGTCGACAACCAAGGGCAACCTTCACTACACCATTCCCAGTCGTGATGTTCCAACACTTGGGAAGTGTGTAGGTGGGTATCGAGTGTTCGACTACGAACTTCCGTGACAGGATGCACATGGAAGCTCCAGAGTCAAACAGAGTCAAGGGTGGGTGGGAAGAAACTAGGATAACACCTAAGGGAATCATGCAACCATATCAAACAAAGAAACTAACTAATCAAACATAAATGCAGAAAAAGAAAGATTAGTTTAGGAGTTACCTGTAATCACATCGTCAACGGCCTCAGCCTCAATGGCTGTCATAGTGTAAGCTCGACGCACCGGGGGGGTTGGCTTGCTGAAAGGCTTGCTTCTGTGGTACCAGAGGTGCTCCTCACTGACCAGGTGCAGGCATTGGTCTCTGAGCAGGTCCAAGTGCAGGCGCTATCCGCTGAACAGGTCCAGGTACTCCAGCAGGCATATGTCGAGAACCTCGGGGGCAGTCTCTCACAACATGGGTATGCGATCCACAAACCAAACACTGATTCAGCATCCTCCTGCAGTCCTTCTTCACATGGCCAAGCTTGCCACAGAAATGGCAAGTCGGCTCAGCTCGGTTGAAAACAGGTGCAGCTGGCCTCTTGAACTAGGTGGTCTGGACTGGACGTACACCGGACCTAGGTGCACTCCTCAGCATCTCCATCAGGCGCTTGCCTGCCTGACGTGCCTTCTTCAGATTGGTGATCTGCTCCTGATTCTTTGCAGCTACCAGGACATCCTCATGAGTGAAAAAAGTATTCCCGGACAGCACACTCTAGATGTCCAGATCCAAGCCATGTAGGAAACGATGTGCATAGTCCTCAGGTTCTTTCACCATGGCAGGAGCATATCGACTCATCATAGTGAACTCCGCCTTGTACTCATCAACGGTCATAGTACCCTGCTCCAGGTTGATAAAGCGACTCTCCATCATTCGCTTCGTAGACTTGGGAAAATACTGGCTGTCAAACCTCTTGCAGAAGGTATCCCATGAAATCAGCTTGGTCAGTATGGCCTCTTCTGCAATCCACCAGTTGCGGGCGTTATCTGTCAACTGCTTCCTGGCAAGCTCCACCCATTCATCTTTATTGATTCGGGCAAGGCCCAAATCATCCACCGTGCTCTGACGCCACTCTTCGGCCGCTAGCGGGCCCTCTCGTCCGGAGAAACTCTTCGGACACATCTCTCGAAATTGCTTGGCTCCCGGGGCTGGTGCAACTGGTGCGGCTGGCGCAGCTGGCACAGCCTGGCGTCCTTGCTGGACTAGATGATGCTGAACTTCCAACATATCTCTCATAACTCCCAGCATCTGGCGGATGTCGTCGTCTCCGCCTCCAGCAGCTCCGGTTCCGGTTCCGGCTCCGTGTCGGGTGATGCGCCTTCCGGCCATCCTGCAAAAGAGAAAGAAAGCCCGAGTTAAACTCGTGTATACGATTACTCCAGATGTTCGGCTTAAGAAAGTGTTCTCATTGTTCTGAATTTCGCAGTTGCAACGGACCTGCATGGGCCACCAACAAAACCTGTAACGCCCCGCTTCCCAAAAGACATCGGAAGCGAGAACGTTACGCGGTCCGCTTGAACTGGAGCGGTGAAGCTCGAGTTCAATAAGCGTCTGTGATAAAAGCACAGAAAAGGGTCCTTGCATTTGCGTATCAGAACAATCAGAACACAACAATGATATAAAGATATAAGCAACCTCTAGAGATTAAAAGTTCGTACACGAAATTAAACAAGCCACAGCTGGGCTAAAGTAGCAACAAAAGAAACGTACAAAACTACAACAAGTGACTGAAAGTAAACTAATAAAATTGGAAGTAAGGGGTCCTCTAGTCCTCAGCTGGAAGAGGCACTGCGCCAGGTGCGAACTCCTGACTCTCCAAGTCTGGCGTCTCGTACGGGTCCTCCGGGTACTCAAGCGCTGGATCTGACATCTATTCTATATTTGATGAAGATTTTGAATTTTGTCCCAGTAGGACAAGCTGACTAGGATAAGATGATGCTGACTAGGATAAAGATGACTTGGATAAAAAAATGAAGGGATGAGATCGAATCTTGATATATTGGGAGGGAAACTCTTTGTTGGAGGGAAAACTAAATGTTGGGGGGAAAACTAAATGATTTAAATTTTAAGGGGAACATATCCTGCGGCCCTCCCAAATACGCTTCTCATCTTCACCCACTCCGTTCTCTCTCTCTCTCCCTATGTTCTCTCTCTCTAGACCCTCTCACATCGGAAATCTAATTTGCAGCAGGACTCAGACCAGATATCCCAAGTCAGATCAAGCCCACGATGCTCGGTAATAAAGCAATGGATCAAGCCGACAATGATTGGAGAGCAGGACGACGATGTTAAGAGCAGGACGATGATGAAATCATATCACGCCGACGATGAAATCAGATCGGAGACGACCGTGATAAGGGCTGGACGACGATGTCCGACGGATCAGAAGAAGAAGGACTTAGATCTGAGGAAGAAGGACTCAGATCTGAGGAAGACGACGGTGATCAAAGAGGGAGACGACGGAGATCGAAGAGGGAGACGACGGTGATTGAAGGCCACACCAAGCTAACGCCGGATCATTGTTTCTGAACAATCCTTCCTCTGTTGAACCGTCGTTGGAGCACCACCAACACCATTGGCTCAGATCACGCAACCCCAAACCCAAAGCCACGAATTATTATTGGCTCAGATCATGCAAAGGATGGATATGCTCTCAGAGGATCTGACATCCTGCTGGCTATGCAGAGAATTACCGCCCTCAAGAAGAAGAAGATGACGAAGATTGATGATAAACAAAAGATGGTGAGATGTAACGAAAGAGGTGAAGGTAAGGCCGAAGTTGATTTCGATTACAACAATGTCCAATCGATTAGTGTTCGCAGCGAGTGGATCAAAAGGATCAATGAGTTGGAGATGTGCATTGAAGAATTGATGGCCCGATATCACTAGCAAAAAATTTTGGTAAT
Source organism: Scilla litardierei (assembly GCA_030789695.1). Taxonomy (NCBI): domain Eukaryota; kingdom Viridiplantae; phylum Streptophyta; class Magnoliopsida; order Asparagales; family Asparagaceae; genus Scilla; species Scilla litardierei. The sequence continues at coordinate 228,664,627 of CM061141.1, read as the reverse complement.
TTGTTATATAGAAATAGAATTTATTTGATCATTACAATTAGGTTGTGAAAGTGGTGTACCTCATTCTTTATCTCCGTTCTTCCTCTGTTGTCATGTCAATTGTGGTCCACAATTCTATTTACAACAGCATATGTTTGTGGCCAAAATTCGCTCAATTCTATAGTTATTTACATACTAGCAGTATTCATATCTTAAGTTAAGTTAATCCAAATCTCAAATTGCTGGTCATAGCACTAAGCTTATGTGTCTCCTTCTAGCCTCATATCATTCAGGGTTTAACTTCTTGCTGGCATCATCGTTTACTTGGGGTTTTGAGTTTATTTATTTGAGGGCGGAATTGTTTTTCGTCTGCAGGTTTTGTTTTTGTCTGCAATAAGATCCAGCAAGAAATTCTCTCCTCTTCTAACTGGTCTCGCAAAAAATTGGCCTTCAGTGATCAGCGGGTAGGGGTTAACGCTATGGCCTATATGTCCTGTTGTCCTGCTGTCCTCTAAGTGTTTGCAGAGATTCCTTAAAGAAGAAAAGATAATTTAACCCATTTTTTGTATTGATTTCAGTTCTTTTTTATGTATTCGGGTTTTTATTTGATGGATATCAATAAAGATTGTATCTTTGTTTCATTGGATTAGGGAATTCTTTGATTCTTTTCAAGTAAGTTGGATGTTGCTTTTGTTTGCTGATGCATTTAGTGATTTGTGTCGATCTCTGCAACGAGGGATGTGTTTTCAGGGAATCTTGAATGTCGATCTTCTTCCTCGCTAAGGCCGCATCGACTCGGACCTCAAATTCTAGCAATGGGGTGTAAAGAGCATATTCAGGTTCTGCGGTTTGGGAAATGCAACCCATTTTTTGTGTTCAATAGTTTGAATGCTTATTGTTTAGGTTTATGAATTTGAATGTAATCCATCTTTTTATTAACTTTGTCGAGATTCCATCGAGTTTGATGCTTCACTTGCCTTTGGGTTTTCCAGATGATCGTAGTCGCCGAACCATCAGCTCGATTGATTGGTTCTTCGTGTTCTGGGCTTTCTAGAGAGTGAATTTTGCAACGAAAGGTACCCGCTTTTTCCTTATTTTGCAAGTTTCTGTTTTTTAATTGGGTATTGTGGGTTCCTGTAGGAACCAAGTAAAAGATTGTTCTGAAAATCTGAAACCTGATGTTGTTGGTTTTTGAAAGTTATTCTAAAGGTTGATTTAGTTGTGAGGAATTATTGAATTCTATCGAAGAAAAGAGAAGACGAGAGCTGTGCTGGTCACAATAGCTGCTCAGAGATCGCACTAGAATGAGCGATCACAGCCACAAATTCTCGGATGGGCATCAGAAGCAAAGTGAAGTTTCTTTGAGAATTGAGAATTTAGTTTAGTTTATTTTGCTTGGAATTTGGAAGATTGTTAGTTTTTTTCAGGTTTTAATTTTGTTCTTGAGTTTGGAGTTGTCATCTTGTATAATGTGGAATATATTCTTTTTGAGATATCTATTTTAAGTTTTGATAGTTGTGTGACGAGAATTGATGATGCAAATAGAGAATTAATGATGCCTGAATTGAAAGAATTAGTGAATTGATAATGCTTAGTTTCTCTTTTTCATAATTTTGCTTTATTAGAAGTTTTTATTTTGTTAATATTGAATACTTATGCAAGTTTCATCTATGATAGCTACATATGTGGCTTCGATTGGTAATCTCTTCCCAGAATGGGATAAGGATACGGTTGCAAGTAATTTTTTAATGTTTTTATTTGGATCTAAACTAGCAATAATAATCATAATCATATCCTCTCATCTCTCACAAGTTTGAGGTGTGCTCCTATCAGATCTAAGTTGCTATGCTTTGTTTTTTCTTTTGAACTCAATCTCCTTTTTTCTTCCTTTATTTGTTTCTTCAATTTGCTTCTAATTTCTCAATATTGCCCTGATCTTTTCAGAGCGCGATAAATACAATGATCATCTCTTTGAAATTTTTGCAGGCAGATCTTGCAGAAATAAGGAGCTCAAGATGGCAGGGGCCTGCTGGTGGGTTTGTGACTCGCTCTTTAGAGAGGATGCACAAAGAGTACATCATCGGAGGAAAAACGTATGCACCGCTTCAGTAGTCCATTCAGAATTGCTTAGGTTGTAACAAAAATCTCAGTTTCCCTCTTGGTTTTGATTACGTTATGGCATTGTTGATCTATTGCTGTTTAAACGAAATTCTATTTCGTTAATTTATTCACTTGATAATGCATGCTTGGTTCAGTTTCCTCTCCTATTTTTTGGTTTACTTCAACAAATGGCAGGATCAAGTTAATAAGACCATGTAGCATGTTGATCCTGCCACATGAATGTTGCAAAACTTGATCCTGCAAAAAAGGTTAATTTGGTGCAAGTTGCAATTAACTGTACATTTTTATTAACCAAATTTACATTGAATATTGTGCAAAATTCATGTTAAATTATGCAAGTTCTCATGTTTTCATCCTGTTATGTATGCTAAATTTTGCAACTTGCACAAACGATTGTTAAATTATGGCATATATCTGCTAATTTTTTGATCTACTATTGATATTCAATGTTAATTTGGTTCATAAAAATGTACATTTAATTTGGTGCAACTTGCAAACCATTGACATGATCAAATTAACATTTCCTCTGTTAGTGCCATCTTTCCACAACCCCAAAAATGTCATTGCCTTTGTTACTGTCATCTGTCAATGTTGATGATACATGCAAGCGTGTTATTTTCTTGACTTATTTAAAAATAACACATCAAGTTCATTGCATTTAAATTCTTTCCATATATTCTGTTCGATTGATGTTCATCATTCTAGAACCTAATAAATCATCATCTCTGTTTTGTAGATTCATCTCACACATGGCATTCTAAGCCAATGATTCCATGGGCATACATCGTCATCCTGGGTGACTAGGGCTAATTTATTGGAACATATGTATTTAAGCAGATACCCTATGTTGGATCTGATCATGAAATTGGATGTGCACTTGTGTAGGTAAATAATCGTAATCGAATGGAAATGTAACTTAAGCATATATGTGTGATTTGGAGAGCTTTGCGTATGGTATTATTTCTAAGTGTTTTTTGTGTAAATGGGGAAATATGTTACACACTCATTTAGATCTTGAGTCATTAAATGATCTAGATATGAGCTATGAATGGTATTTTTTTGGCATGGAACACTGATTGGTTTGTGTGTTTATTCACTGATTGTATTTTTTTGGATTTATTTTTGGAAATATATGTACCTTCACAAACTGGGAAATATAGAAGTGTCAGGTGAAATCTTTTTTTGTTTTTAATTTATTTATGGTCGCAAAGAAGCAGCTTTACATAGTTTGCTGCATTCTACTGATATAAACTTCGGTGCAGGGTGCTGATCCATAGTCAGAGGAAGAGGCGATATTGTCGGCTCTCGAAGAACTCTGCATTGACAACATCAGCTCACGAAAGTTCGTTTGCCAAAAGAGTTAGAGAGTTGGTTTGCCAACCACACCTCACTCCAAGAGCTCGACAACAACCTGCGCACCAAGCTTCGGCACATGCAGAGCCTTCCAAATTTCCAATCTCTCTGCAGATGTTGGAGATCTTTGGGTGTACTCTGTTGTAGGAACTATGCAAAAGGATTTAGATCATTATTGGCATGAAGTTTCTGGTATTTGTTTCATACGAATCGCTCTTACAGTCGTGCAGGACAACAAAATATTAGTAGAAGCTAGCTGGGCAACACTTGCTAATTTTTTTTGAATTAATTGGTGTAAAAAGTCATGCCTACAGGATTGATATATGTATTTTTTTCTGAATTTGTAATGGAAATAGAGAATTTGTAATGGTGTTAGCTTTCCCTGTCACAATAGTACAACAAAGCAAAATTATGCAGATTGCAGCCATGGCATAACAATATGGATAAGGATATGATTGTTGGCTTTATCCAAGCTTTGGAATTACGATGATGGTTAAGGATTTAACAGGATAGGCGATATGTTAATTTCAATAGGAGATGACTAAAATTGTGGGGGATGACTAAAATTTTTGGAGGAACAAAATTCTCAGGGAAAATAAATTTTGGTGGAACTAAAATTTTTATGGGAACTAAATGACAATCATTGTGCTTTAATTTTCGGGGAAATAATATTTTGAGGGGGATATTTTGAATGAACTGTGTCCTACGGGCACGGGTTATGACTATTCTGAACCTATGTGATACCCTATAGGCACGGGTTATGACTATTCTGACTATTTTGAATGAAATGTGCCCTACGTGCACACAATTAATGCATTTGTGAAAAAAAAATTTAACTATCACTTAATGTTGCAGATCGAATGCTGCTGCAGATTGAATGATATCTCCCTCAACACTGGGCACACCATCTTTTTGACGCTTGAGTCAACAATATGAGAATAATTGCCCGCACCGAAGGCGCCCGTGCCTTCGCACTAAATTATTTTACGCTAATTTGTTGTTCCGCGCCTAAAGCGTCCGCACCGAATTTGTTGTTCTACGTCGAATTTGTTGTCCCGCGCCGAAGTCACCCGCGCCAAATTTGTTGTTCTGCGCCGAAGAGGCCCGCGACAAATTTGTTCTTCTACGCAAAATTTGTTTCGAGCCGAAGGCGCGCATGTCGAATTTGTTGTTCCGCGCCGAAGGCGTCCGTGTCGATAAATAATTTTACGCTAATTTGTTGTTCCGCGCAATTTTGGCTGTGGAAATAATTTTTTGTGGAACAAAGATTTCGCGGGTGAAAATCTTAAATGAACCGTGCCCGCGGGCACGGGTTATGACTAGTACATCCACAAACAATGAATGTATGTCAGCTAGGGTCTGCAAGAAAGTGTTAGCATCCCAACACAAGATATCTGATATATATGAATTTTAGAAGCATTAAAATTTAAGAAAAGCGACTGCAGCAATTTAATATTGAACAATTTTGTTGAAGCATGACAAGCACTCCTAACATGCAGTTCTAGACGTTTGCAAGATTAGAGTTGAGATTGTTGAGTATTGGACTCCCCGAATTTGGTTTTGGATGATGAGCAAACATAAATAAATCGTGAACTAACACTTTGTGATTGCAGTTATGGAGATCGTCGCCAAATTCACGTGAACATCCAAAGCGATGTCTCAAGACTTCTCAAAGCACTTATTCATATGCCTAAAGCTTCGTTGAAGCTTTTGGACCATTTTAGAAGTCATGAAGATTCGATTGAAGCTATTGAAGACGGTATCGTCAAGTTTTATTTATAGTCTTTAAGCTTCTATCGTAGAATGTTAAGCCTTGAGTAGGTCTTACGATTTATATCTTCATAACGCTCCTATCTTAGCTCTAGGATCTTAGTAGAAGTCCATACAAACTTTCCCGAAGCTTCGCGCTTCGAATTGGGACTTCTTGTGCATGTTAGTTGGTTCAAGAAGAAGAACCAACCGACTAGATGGTGATCTAGTCGGTCGGAAAATCTTCTTGGACCGACTAGTTTGTCTCCCAAATTCTAAGCTCTTTACTGTTTACAGTTAGTCGGTCTTAGTTGACTCACCGACCGACTAGTTGGTGAACTAGTCGGTCAGTAATGCTTCTTAGACCGACTAGTTTAGCTTTACTGTACATGCCAATTTTTCTCCTAGTTACTGTTTATCATTAGTCGGTCTAAGAACGTTTGGTGACCGACTAGTTGATGATCTAGTCGGTCAACATTTGTTCTTGGACCGACTAAATCAAGTTGTATTCAGACTAATAGTTTTTGACTCTTAGTCGGTCTAAGTTAACTGACCGACCGACTAGTTGAGAAACTAGTCGGTCGGAAAGTCTTCTTGGACCGACTAGTTATCTAAGTCTGAAATCTCATCTGTTCACTGTTCATCCTTTAGTCGGTTCATGTTGTTTCACCGACCGACTAGTTGATGAACTAGTCGGTCAGTGGTTGTTCTTTGACCGACTAATTGCCCCAGATTTCCAACCGTTGGGAGATGACCTAGCTCGATTTTGTGGGACCCTATAAATACGAAGCTTGGTCATTTCTCTCAAGGTTAGAGCTGCTATTGAGAGACTTATTCAGATTAAAAGAGTTAGAGATTAAAACTCATTTCCAAAGCTCTCTTCCTCACAATAAATCTTTCTCTCCCTCATTTGAGATCTAGAATCCATCTTGAGAGAACTTTGTTCTTGTTGAGCCATCCAAGCTATTGCTTGATTCAAGTCTCTTATTCATTCCTAGGCACCCATTGCTGCTCATATTGGTGGTGCTAGGTCTTGGTGACTTCTCCTTCCTCAAATCCCTCCTTGCCCTTATTTGGTAAGAATACTCAAGGTATAGGGTTTGTGGTAAGCTGTTGTTTATTTCATATGAACTCTTTTATTGCTATTGTTTCTCTCGGTTGTGAGAGAAGGTTGTGATCCCGGGTTGTGGGATTCACTATTGCTATTGATTGTATGATTTGATCTTGTGAAGGTTTTTCACAAGGTATTCATAGTGGAAATCTAGGGTTAGGGTTTCTAACCTTAGTATCCGGAGGGGATCCGGGTGTTCTGGGACGTAGGATCACCGGGTACAAGTCGGGGAGACTTGGGTGGATCCGAACCCATCATATCAATTGTTAGCATTGAATATTTGTTGTTGTCATATTTTAGCTTCCGCATTTGTTGGTAGTAGTTTGCACGATAATTAGGAATTATACTCCTTGTAATTTTTAAAGTACTATTCACCCCCCCCTCTAGTACTTGTGCAGTAGCTTTCAGGGCATTACAGAGATTTCTCTGAGTTCATTAGCATTTCAATTTTCAAGGTGACCGAGTTAGCGTTGCAAGTTTTCATGTCAAGAGTTAACATTCTAATCTAGGGTTCTCGCCTTTAGGTCGTGATGAGAAGGTCGTTCCTCTCACGGGGGCTTACCGTGATTGACGCTAACCCACCGCGTGTGGATGGTGCTCTTGAGGAGAGTACCTTTCATACGCCCAGTGGCCGCTCAACCCTAACCCCACCCAAAAGTTTGCCGGAGCACGAGCCGGCCTAGTCGACTCACACGACATCACGATATCATGATACCGCCTTCGAGGCACACGATAGTCACGATGTCAAAATTTGTTAAACATGTCCGGATTCATAGAAATTTGGTGTCATCAACATTATTACATTATGGTGATGGTTCTACACAGCAAAAGTGGGTTACACGATTTTTATGTCAAATCTCAAAAATAGTGACGATTACGGTTTCACTAGACTTGCTACAGAAAACATTTTTTCCTCATAATTGTTTTAAATTAAGGTATATCATGTGATATACCATTGGATCCCAAATTTCGTCCTGATCATTATGGTGTCGATTTCGTACCTTATTTCATGCCTAGTTTTTGAGTTATACAGCAATACATAAAGATGGCGCAAAAGTGTCAAAACTTCAGAAATTCATATAAAATCAAATACTCGCCTGTTTTTGGCATTCTTGGTGTCGTTGGAATCGTCTCGACGTGTACTACGCTGCGAAGAGTTTGGTTCGCTGTTTTGGCAGAACATAAAATCAGAATAAGCGTTTCTTGTTCAGGACAGATTTACAAAAAGCTCCTACGACATCTAGCGTTTCGTTTTTATTAGGTTTTCTGTCCTACGATGGGGGTTAAGAGTTGTTAAAGGGGTAGATCTACTAACCGTAAGCGCAGAGGAGGATCGGAATGTCCCGATGGTAGCGACGACGCGTCGGGTCCCGGAACAGCGGCGTAAAAGCTTCGGGAGGATGGAGGAAGCTGCCCGCGGCCCTCGCGTGGCTATCAGCGACAAGGGGAAGGAGGCGACAGCGAGCTGGGGCATCGCAAACGTGAAGAGGAGCTCCTGGGGGTGTGTGGATCTGTGTGCGTGTCCGAGAGCCTCCCGGCGTCCACGTGCGCGAGGGGGAGTTGCCAAAAAATGGAGAGAGGAAAGGAGGGGCCGTGAGGGGGAGGAGAAGCTCGGGGGTGTTGGGCACCGGAGCTCCGGCGGGGGTGATGTGGCAGGCGGAGGAGGGGAGATAGGCAGCGGGGGTGTTGGATTTCGGCCTGGGCTGTTGCCGTGAGTAGGGGGAAGGCTGCGGCTGTGAGGGGGTTTTCGATCTCGGCCTGGGGTATTTGGAGGCCGACGCAGAGGGAGGAAGGAGGAGGTCATGGGGGGTTGCTGCTGATGAGGAGAGGGGAGCAAATCCTGGCGGTCGGTGGGGAGTTGCTCGTGCATGGAGGATGAAGGTAGGGGAGGAGGCGGCCGCAGTGTGCGAGTTGGGAGAGAAACGAAAAAAACTGGTTTGCTAATTGCTATATAAAGAATATGGCAGGGTTGGCAGCACGTGAGGTAGTTGATAGCTTAGGTCTAAAGTCGTTAGGGTTTTATAATAATAAAGGGGTAGGGCTATCTCGTTAGCATAGGGTTGCTGTGTACATGTGTTTAGCCTATGTGTTTTTCTCATATAGATTTACTTATAAACGTACAGGGGAATGCACGTGGGTGGTTGGAGTGGAGAGAGAGGGGAGTGGGGAGAGATAGGACCAAGTCAAGGGGAGTATCTAGTTAGGATCCTGGATGTTTTGATTTGATTTGTATATTTTTTTTTGTGTTAACAGATTTTATTCCGTTTTTTTTGTGTGTTAATGTGGTGTGCTCGTGTTACAAACTGGGTGCGTGCGTGTGTTACGGCCAAGGAGGTAAAAACATGGGCTAGGCAAATTAGGAGGGAAGGAAATTCTTATTAATATCATTAAAATGGGTTTGAGTAAATTAGGAAGTGTTTGAAAAGAAAGATTTATATGATTTAATAGATGTAATCAATGGGATTTGGGGCTAATTAAAATGTTTAATGGGTTTATAAATGGTAGGTTGAAATTCGAATTTTAAAAGATATGAAATTAATATAATAAAAGATACTTAACTAAATAATAATAATAATAATAATAATAATAACTTAGTGTCATGAAATGATGATAGCGATAATTAACATGGAGAAGCTGACACGTGCACCGGGACGGATACGCCTAACTATGGATACGGACGAAAAATTATACGAGAGAAATACAGATAATATCATTGATATAGACCGGTCGTTACAATCTCTGTCGATGACATTTCTGCTCTTGATCAGGCGATGCTTGCCGAAATGTTCCATGTGATCCCTCCCGCCATGATTGGCGTCCCTTCTAAATCCTTCAAACCAAACACATGGGTATTAAATCTTATCCTGAAGTCGTGCTTCCTTCCGAAGTACGGCTCATCGAGCTTGCCATCACAGCCATTCCTTAAGCTGATCTACGCTCTCTTTATGGGGAGCGAGATCAATTGGGCTAGGATTATTCTTAATAAGATGGATTCTTTCGAATGTATCCGAAAGTCCACGAAATCTGCTCACATCCCATACCCTTGCCTTCTGACACTTGTTTTTCGTCACTTCGGTGTCCCTCTCCCTCCCGATGATGAGCGTCCTCTTGGTCCCCCTCTGAATGTGACGGCTGTCAAGAAGTCTCTTGCGGCGCTTCGTCATGTTCAGAGGACGACTCCTTCTGCCTCTGCTTCAGCTGCTCCTCCACCTCCTACTCCTACTCTCGCTGAGCTTGCCGTCTCTCTGAGACGTGTGGAGTCTCGTTGTGCTCATTCTGTGGTGATGCTAGCTCGCATCTGCTCGCACTTGGGCAATGAGATTCCTTCGTCTGTTTCTGACGATGAGGAGATGGATGACGATGAGCTCCAGGAGTTGTTGGATCTGCTGCTCGTGCCCCAGAGGGTACGTCTGCTGCTGCTGCTACTTCTACAGGTGCTCCCGAGAGCACACCTACTGCCACCATTCCTCCGGTGGATACTTCGTCTGGTGCTTCCGAGGCCACTCATGTTGCGACACTCCCGTCTGTGGACACTCCCGTTGACCCGGTGACCACCACTCCTTCTACAGAGCCTGCTGCTGCTGCTGACCCTGCCTCCACCTCCTGAGCTTGCGTTGGAGGACTCTCCCTATGCACATTGGATGATATACCTGTTGTGAGAGAGTGGGGTAGGATAGTTTATGTGGTTCTGGACTTTTGATGTATTTTTGATGTTTTGATGATACACTCTTGATGTATGTTCATTTTGATGTATGTGCGATATATGTTGTATGATGTGCTCCGATCATTCGATCGTGTTTCTGTATGTTGGCAGATGTATACTTTTGATGTATCCATGTTTGATATATATATATACATCGTTTTGCCTTTTACTTCTTTTGTGCACATTATATTTTTGTCTCTGATGTTGACTTCGTCGATCGACGATTAAATCTTGATTTAATAGAAATTATTTCTATGAAAACATAGAATTGTTTTCCATGCACTTAATTCATCAAGAATGTTGATATTGGAGAGTATATTCCATAACTCAATACGAGAAATTAATTTGAGTTTTGATGATTTTAGTTTTCGATTTTCGACTATGGTCTCGTTGGCACGCTTTGATTTACTTCGTATTTTCCTTTGGTGTCACTTGGACCATGGTCGTATTCTTCGACTCCCGTGCTTTTATTTGTAGCCATTGTTGTTGTCGTTGATCTCCTCCCGCTCTTTTTGCTTATGCAAAAGGAGGAGAGAATTAATAATGACGATGTGCTAAACGATAATTTAAAGCAAATTTACCTTGAATCTAATTTGATATGTTAGATTCAGGGGGAGTTAAGATATAAAAATGGATTTCAAATCCGAAATTTCAATAATTGGATTCTCATTTTATACTTTACTCGTCTGCTTGATGCGTATGATTATTATTTAATTTGGAATTAACGTGTCATCAATGCAGGGGGGGTAAGTAAATTTCATTTGAATCATTATTATTGATTATTATTTATGTTGGTTGGTCATCACCAAAAAGAGGGATAATGTTGAGTATTGACTCCCCGGTTTTGGGTTTTGATGATGAACAAACATAAATATCGTGAACTAACTCTTTGTGAGCGCAGTTATGGAGATCGTCACCAAATTTCTATGAACATCAAAAGCGACGTCTCAAGACTTCTCAAAGCGCATGATCATATGCTTGAAGCTTCGTTGAAGCTCAAGGACCATTATTGAAGTCAAGAAGATTCGATTGAAGCTTTTGAAGACGGTTCGTCAAGTTTAATTTATTGTCTTCTAGCTTCTTTTCGTAGAATGTTAAGCCTTGAGCAGGTCTAACATTTTAATCTTCATAAACGCTCATATCTTAGAGCTAGGATCTTATTAGAAGCCCATAGAATCTTTCCCGAAGCTTAATGCTTCTTATCGCGGCTTCTTGTGCATGTTAGTTGGTTCAAGAAGAAGAACCAACCGACTAGATGGCAATCTAGTCGGTCGGCAATGTTGAACCGACTATAATGCCTTGTTCAATTTCAGCTAACTTACTGTTTACAGTTAGTCGGTCCAAGAAGGTTCACCGACCGACTAGTTGTGAAACTAGTCGGTTAGGAATCCTTCTTAGACCGACTAGTTGAGCTTCCACTGTTCAGCCTAACTTACTGTTTATAGTTAGTCGGTCAAAGCACAACGACCGACCGACTAGTTGAGAAACTAGTCGGTTAGAAGTTGTTCTTAAACCGACTAGCTGTATTTGTATTCAGCCTATTTGATTTCTTCTCTTAGTCGGTCAAAGAACACTCACCGACCGACTAGTTGTGAAACTAGTCGGTTGGCAAGTCTTCTTGGACCGACTAGTTCATCATTGTCTAAACTTCTTCTTTTGGATGTTCACCTCTTAGTCGGTTCATGTTGATTTACCGACCGACAAGTTGATAAACTAGTCGGTCAGTGGTCCTTCTTTGACCGACTAGTCTGCTTCAGAATAGAGCCGTTGGAGCATTAAATGCCACGAATTTTGCTCTCTCTTTCCTCTATCCTATATATACTTGAAGGGCTGCTTTCATAGCATTCAAGGCTGATATTAATTGAAGTTTAGAGAATCAAAGAGAAGCATTCATTCTCATTTCCAAGCTCATTCATTTCTCAAGAATCTCTCTCTCACTCTTATTTCCAAAGAGAGATTCACATTGATTGTGAGCCATTCAAGCCAAGAGCTTGATCCAAGGTCACCAACAACTTCCTAGGCCTCCATTGCTAGTCAACATCTTGGAGCTAGGGTTTGGTGCCTTCATCTTCCCCAAAATCCTCTTTGCCCTAAATCGTAAGTTTTACTCAGGGCATAGGTTTTTGTGGTAAGCATTTCATATTACAATTTACTTTGAATATTGCAAGTTTTAGTCTCGGTTGTGAGAGTTTGTTTGTGATCCCGGTTTGTGGGAGTCACAATTTCATTTGTGTATGATTTGTTCTTGTAGAGGTTTCTACAAGTATTTCATAGTGCAAATTTGAGTTAGAAGTTTCTAACTCAAGTATCCGGAGGGGATCCGGGTGTTTGGGACGTAGGATCACCGGGAACAAGTCGGGGAGACTTGGGTGGATCCGAACCCGTTATATCGTCTGTTTGCGATTGCATTTCTTTGTTGTCTATATTTACATTTCCACATTGTTGGTTGAGTTTGCAAGATAATTAGTAATTATCTTCTTAATTATTTTAATGTACTATTCACCCCCCTAGTACTTGTACAGTAGCTACGTAGGGCATTACAGCCACTACGTCGGCTACCATTGGTCATATCTGCAGATAACGAGCATAATTACCGTGAGTGGTAGAGATAAAGATATAGATTCAAGGTACATTACCCGGGCTCCATAGAAGGATCTTTAGCGTATAATCATCCAACAAATAATGAATCGACCTATCTTGTCTCGGTCGACTCAAGAGAGACTTCATTGCCTCGACCTCGCCCGGCGACAACCTGACTCTGACCTGCTCCAAAGACATCCGAGACTCCACCGCAAGCTCAAGAATCGGAGAACTCCAACCATTGAGCAACGGTCCCATGTAGGGAGAATGATGAACACGAAGGTATCCGTCCACCCAGGGCCAGAAATTGGAATGTCATATATGAGCCTCGTACCCGGGCGAGCAACGATATGGTACCACACTCGGTGAAGGTCGGCTATTATCCTAAAGAAATACCCGAATAGCCTAAGGGTCGGACGGACTCCATAAAGCTTGCACAACTCGATGAAGCTAACTAAGGGAGGGAAATCTTGTGGAGCGAGTCTACAGATGGAAAGCTCCGAAGAGCACAGAGCTCCCATAATGAAGGGGTGAAGGGGGAATCGGAGTCCTAAGCAAAAAGCTTTGAGATACACACCAACCTCCCTATTCTGTGGGAAACACACTCTCTCATCTGAATTGGACACTCTAAGCCTAAAGGGATCACAGAAGCAACCTCGTCAAACCTCGACAGTCAGATCGAAAGAAAACCTAGGGGCCATCTCTAAGATGACTTTGGAAACCTTCGATCCCCGATCCCTTCGGTGAATGGAAAGGCTTGGCTCGATCCAAACTGCTTTTCCCTTCCTAGGAACTTCCACGCATCGAGGGGGCCAAAGGTGCGCCACAAGCTCCTCATATGTTGGCTCCTTGAATATGACCGGAGCAAACATGCCTGACGAACCTAAAAGAGAGTTATAATCCAAGAGGGGAGATACCATGAGAAGGAACATGCGATCTCTGGAGAAGAGACGTTGGAAGCAATCTGGTGAAATAAGAAAGAGGAGAAGCGGAATGATCTCAACCTTTTCCTCGAATTTTCTCTTATGTGTGAAGGAACCCAACCGGCTGACATCCGATGCACGATACGTGTCCAAAGCCAACCACCAGAAATGGCGAAGATCGCTCCAAAGGCGAAAGGGTATTGGCGGTCCAAATCAAATTAGATTTTTGGAAAACCGTGCGCATTTAAGGAGATTACTCATCATTCGGTATCAGTCAGAACGACTTCTAAGGCATAAATGATGGGGGCCATTGTTAGTACATGGTACGAATCCAATTTGGATATCCTCATACCCAACCCGTTTAGCATCCACGACCTAATACCCCCCGTGCTCTACGCAGGGTACAGTTGAGTCAGACGAATGGGTCATTCGACCGTTGAGCTGGCACCGACATTCAGGGGAGAGTTAATGGGGCCAAGTAAATGAGCAGTTGTTAACTCGAATCCCAGAGAAGATCGTGCCCAAATCAATGAGGGATGGTTACACATCATCAAGGAGGAATTGCCTATAAATAGACCGACAAACGAAGGTAAAGGGGTTCCATCTTCAAGTTACGAGGTCTAAGACATAGAACTCTACTTCCCATCTTACTTATCTTATATTCAAGCTTGCACCGCCAGTCTTGAGACAAACCTTCGTGGGTCGATCTCAGCTGCACCAAGCTCCCTCTTTTCCTTAAGTTCCAAACTAACTTAAGCATCGGAGGGGATTTGGGTCGGAACCCAGATCCGACCGCCTTAACGAGTCCCCATGGTGCAGATCGATGGTCGATATCCAACATCGAAGTTCGGCGTCGAGCTCTCCAACCTTGAACGATCGACGCAACGTCAGCCCGAAGGTCGGTCGAAGGTCGTATCATCTCCAACTACAATCACTCGACACTGGTTCCTCCAACCAAGGGTCTCACTCCATCTGCTGATGTGGCTCCAACTCATCACCTCGAGTTTACGTCAACCTGACAACTGTCTCGGTCAATTTGGCCTTAACGGTAAGATAAGTATGATTTACATAATGCATATATCTCTCCCCCTTGTCATTGTCAAAAGGGTGGACATCAAATATATCACCAAAGTCATCCTAGTAAAAGATGTGACAATATATAAGAGATAAAGATATGTATGATACCAAATATAAAAATTTAGTGGGTATCAATCACTATCCCATGCTTCCCCTAGATCAAAGAAATGGTCATGCTCCCCCTAGATCATAGAAATAGTCAAATTTTTGACTTCTAGGATCTAATACCAATTGTAAAGAAAGAGATAAAATATCGTTTAAGATAATCCTCTTTACGAATTATAAATAATACTTGGAGCCATGGGCCTAAAATGTATCAAAGCAATAGATAATGAAAAATCAAGCACATTGATACACATGACATTGCCAATATGTAATATAACATGAAACATGATGGCAATATCAATGGGTTGAGTTTAAAACCATAATAACCAATTGAAAATAGACACCAATTGAAAACAATGATCTTAAGAACAACTCGAAATGAGAGTTAAAATATGTTTTAAAATATTAAGAAACATATTAAACATATTAACTTCCCCATTGTCATACACATGGATCAACAAATGCATGTATGCCAACGTATTCCCCAAGGTCCCCCTTTTCATGAAAAATAAATTTGAAAACATTTTCAAAATCATGAAACACACACAAACAAGGGGTATTCTAAAAATAAACATTTAAGCACAATACCCATGCAATATGCATATATGTGAGGAACATAAACATTAGGGAACCAAACCCAAGAGGAGTTTGATTTCATAATGTAATCACATGAGGTGATCCCATCCCTAACTAGAGAGTTGATGTATATATCCCTCGCTTACACACTACACCTAGTGGGAATCTAAAGACTCAATGATTTCCTAGGCAAGGGTTTTGCCTTTGCAAGAGGGATGGATGTGGCATGCTTCGGTGTAGAAATAAATTTCTTGGCATGCATAAAGTGAGGATTTTGCTTCTTAGCAAAAAATGAAGAATTTTCATTTTTCCTCACCACCTTGTGATTTACATGCTTCTTGTTGGTGTTATTGTTATACAAGAAAGCAAGGTGATCTTCTTAGGGGCTTTTGCAATATTTCTTGAATTTGCACCAAAAGAAGAATTAGAGGTGGGTTTGGTAACCACCATTGGAGTGTATCCCAAACCTCCTCTATGGTTTGTCGGATGTTGATTTACAAGCAAACCATGGAGTGAATCCCTAGAATAAACAAAGATTTTGAGCTTTTGGGATTCCTCTTTGCATTTCAACGAAAGTTGTTGAATGCGAGATTCTAAGCTAAGATTTTGAGATAATAATTTTTCATTAGAAATGCTCAAATCCTTAACTTGAGAGAGAAGTGTGTCTCTCTCATTAGTATCACAAATATGCAAAGCATCATTATTATTTACACTAGAAGATTCTAAAGCATGCACCCTACTCATAGCATTCTTAAATTTTGCTTTCAATTTTGCATATGAGTCGATGCACTTACTTGCCACGTTGGAGGCCACATTAAAACGATACCCAAGCTCCTCATAGGGTAGCTTTGGCTCCTCCTCTTTTTCTTCATTACTTTCCTCCTACCTAGAGCTTGACGAAGACTCTTCCCCTTTTGCCATGAAGCACGTGTGGGCTTGCTCCGTGTCTTCATCTTCTTCGTCACTTGATAAGTCCTCATCCGAGTCATCGAATGTGCCGACAAATCGATTCTTTTGGTTCTTGAATTTGGACTTGCCTTTCTAATGTTTCTTCCCTTTCCCTTTGTAGTAATATTTGGAGGGTTTGGAAGGGCATTCGGTAGAGTGATGACCTTTGCCAATACAAGAGTAACAAGTAGAAATCTTGTTAGAAATGGAAGCAAACTTTGACAAAGATTTACCTTTCTTGCCCTTGAGGAATGCCTTGAATTGCTTGGCAAGCTCGATGAAATCATCATCACTATCATCATCATCTCCATCTTCTTCACTTGAGGCTTCTCGATGGAATTTCTTTCTCCACTCAATTGGCTCCTTCTCAGCGTGGAATACAACCCCCTTTTGCTTCTCGGGCTTGGTTGGTTGAATCTCCTTCTTATGTTGAAGATTTACTTCATACGCCATGAGATTCGCAATGCACTCCTCAACGGTGTATTTGGATATGTCATTTGACTTCAAAATCCCGTTGGCCATTGACTCCCATTGAGATGCAAGAGCATCAATGATCTTCTTCACTTGATCCTCTTGGGAAATCACCTTCCCAAGTCCTTCCAAAGCATTCACGATTTCTGTGAACCTTGTGAACATCTCCGAGATTTTTTCACCTTCCTATATCTTAAACAACTCATATTTAGATCTAAATATGCATTGTTTAGATTTCTTTACATTCGAAGTCCCTTCATGATAAATCTCCGATGTATGCCAAATTTCGTTGGCTGTTTTACATATGGAGATGTGGTTGAACTCATTTGAAGTGAGGGCACAATGGAATGAATTCATAGCCCTCGCATTGAATTTGATTGGGTCCTTCTCCGCTTTTCTCCTTGAAGCCGTGGGTGTAGTAGGCTTCTCAAATGGTGACTCCATAATGTCCCATAGGTCTTGACCCTCCAAGTAGATCATCATCTTGATCTTCCAACTTAGGTAGTTGGTCCCGTTCAAGAGCGGGGGACGTACGGTTGATAGACCTTCTTCATGAGATGTAGATATATCGTTGAATGCCATCATTGTTGTATGCTATAACCTCGCTCTGTTACAAATTGTAAAGATCGTCTACCTGGCAATAGTAAAAACAAATACTTTAGAGAGGCGGTGAGTAAAGTAATGGCAATAAATTTTGTAATTAAAATTTAATTTGCAAATGTGGAATAATAAATGCAAGAGGAATTAATCAACACAATCAAACCAAACATAGACACAAGGATATACCCTGGTTCCCCAAACATGGATACGTCCAGCCACACCAATATCCACTATAATTCCCACAAAGAGAAGTGAATACAATCCCACACAGAGATACCGCACACAAAGGATTTTGTCCTACACAAGAACCAAACCAACCCTACACAAAGATCAAACTCCCACTCAGAGAATTACTAACTCCCACACATAGAATTAGGGTTAGTCCTACACTAGGAAACCAAACTCCCAGAAAGAGAGTAACCAACTCCCACAAAGAGAGTATCTGATTCCCATAAAGAGAATTAGGGTTTCAGAGAAACACAAAGTAAAACAAATACTCTTACATATGCCTTGATGATGAACTTACTTATTAGTGAATGCAAGGCACGGAAGAGGATCTCCAAGTGATGAGATTAGCTTGAAAGCACTTGGATGATTTCCCTTGAGCTTGACTTCTGAAGGAGAGAATGAGCTCTAAGAGGGAAATGAGAGTGTTTGAGAGGGGCTTAATTAAACTCTAATGATTTGCAATAGCATCAAGAAGATCTAATAAACTCAGCCCTCTCATATATATAGGAACCATATATGAACTCTCAAAACCCAAGGAAAAAAGCCAAAAACAAAAAGCTGTAACGGCTAGAATCTGGGCTGAGTCATCAGCATTAGTCAACTGATTAACATCTGACAATCGACTGACCAACGGCTAAATAATTCCCAACAGCTATAATCTGAGCCAGGACAGGCGATTGTAGAAGACTATACATGCGCATGTACAATGGGCATGCGCCTGTATAAGCTTCAGCAAGCGACTGTCACTTGGGATGGAAACGGAGCTGGAAAATGCAACTTTCGCACTAGCACCTTCAGACGATAGATGACCATTTCACAGGCGACTCTAAATAGACATGCAACTGTTAATACTTCATCAGTCGACTGACTTGCAAATTGGGATGAAGCCCACAAAATGCAAGGTGCGCACAGACGACTGTAGATCAATTCCCAGGCGCCTGTTGGAAGACAGACGACTGTAAAATGAACTTCAGTCAACTGAGGTGAGAAGCTCAAGAAGAGTTAAGAAATAAGTTGACTTGAGCTGTGCATACCAGTCGGCTGTAGAAGGCTGGGCAGGTGCCTGGAATCACTTAGTTGCCTAGCATGCCTTCATCAGTCGAATGTAGGAGAGCCAAAAACTCCAATTCGGGTTTAAGGCAAGATGAACCTATTGGGATGATTTCTATGAAAATCCTAAGGCTCGCTAAGATGGAAAATGCATATGCATGAAAGAGTTAATCCATCTATCAAGGCATTACATTAAACCTAGACTCAAAAAGAGAAAAGCAATAAATGAAATATTGCATGGATTACATTACTTCCCTTAGAGTCTATGGCTTCAACCTTGATGCTCTCCATCATCTCCAATCCTTGGCACCCCTTGAGTCCATGCTTTGGCATTGCTCCTCTTGATGTCCATCCTTGCACCAAGCATATAGTCTCCAAAAGAGATATTCCTCAATTGATAACTCTCCTCAATCGATAACTAAGAGACTAAAACATGAGAGACATTAGCTACAACATAATGTTATGATCATCATCAAAATAACATTGGTATGAAAACCCAATACTCAAAATTATTTTCATCTTCTTAGAAATCATGGTTAGGGGACCCTCTATTAAGAAGAAGAGAACTGAATCATCTTCCTCCCAACCATTATCTGAAAGTGAAATCATTATCCCTTACCTCAATAAGCCCAATCTCATTTCTAAGTTTGATACCAATGCTTATAGAATAATTCTCCAAGAGAGTTTTGTAAAACTCAAGGATCTTGAAAATTATTGCATTGATAAAATCTTTGAGTTCCAATGAATCAAAGAATTGTTCTCTCTCAATAGTAAGTGTAGATGCTAACATAGGTTTATCAATCTATTTTACACCAACATGATAGTAAACACAAGTTCCCATGATCACCACTAAGGTGTTAGACTCCTCTGTAGTACTTGATACTCAAGGCCTAGGGCTTAGGCTTGGTATTCCTAGCATGGTGTGCATTACTCCGTTAGATTGTTATGATTAATTCTGACATTCACAAGATTATGTATCAAGAAGGTAGATCCTACAAACCAAGCTTGCCCATCGGTGATCTTAAGCC
Organism: Scilla litardierei; assembly: GCA_030789695.1. Lineage (NCBI taxonomy): Eukaryota > Viridiplantae > Streptophyta > Magnoliopsida > Asparagales > Asparagaceae > Scilla > Scilla litardierei. The sequence continues at coordinate 228,645,025 of CM061141.1, read as the reverse complement.
CCTTGCACGCATACTTACCAAATCCTATCATATAACATAAATCAAAAGGGTGGTAGTAGAGATGACCTTTCCCTGAACCAGGAAAAAAGAGTTTAAGCTATGTTAGGTAACATTAAGGTGAACTAAGCTCAAATCATCATGGAAAACATTGTCCATAGCGTCACCTCTGCAAACACCTCATTTTCACTCCACCATGGCCATTTTCTCACCAATATTTTCATCACTGCTGGGGTAGATGTAGATAGTGAGACACACTTCATAGAACCTATGACTAGGTTCGACTCTGGTGCCCTTCATAGAATGGGTCTTTATTGGGACCCCTCCATGAACACCATTGAAGAGGAAGGAGAAGAATAAGAAGCCGAAGAAGAAGAAACAATGGAGCAGGGTCAATCTTCATCCTCCGTGGATATTCCTCCATACATGAATGCTTTTCAAAATGCCGTAATTGCTAGGCTTGAAAAGATGGAGCTTGAAATGAACCAAAACCGGAGCAACATTAAGGGAGAAGTGATCCAAAGAATGGATAATCTGAAGCAATACATCAAGGATAGGCTTGACATCACCGACAACATTGTTGAAGAAGTTCAGAAGGAACTAGTAGAAATTAAGAAGGCAATGGGTTGTGAATGAATGGCGACGAAGAAGTTTTCTTGCTATGTTTATGATCTTCTGTGGAATTCCTTAGTATGTTGGTTGTATGCCTTTAAAACTTTATGGTTTGTAATATTTTGGTATGTTTGGAACTTATGCTACTTTGGATTGTAATATTTTAGAACTCAATATTTTGACTCCTCACTATTTTGTCTCCTTGAGTGAGGAAGTCATATATGCTATTATCTACATTCTTAATGCTTATGAAATCTATTCTTTAATGATTGAGCATGAATGTTTTGAAAATTCATTATGCTTATCAAATCTCAATGCTATAGATGGTATGAGTGTTTTGAAAAAAAAATTCTTGCCGATCATACAAGGATATTGAGACAATTTATGAATACATTGGACTTTCTTCTATGACATGCTATGAATATTTGAGACAAGCTTGCATTTATTGAATACATTAGTATGCATGCAATGTCTCTCCGCATGCTATGTTGTACACTTGATGTCATGAATATTAATTTCACACATGGCATCATTTTTTAACACTTGGTGTCAAGAATATATATTTTCTTGTCACACTTTTTGATGTAACAAAGGGGGAGAAAAAAACAATGCATATAAAATAATGATGAATTAGTTAATTCATGATCAAAATTTGCTTATTATCATTGGTTTATCAACCACTTGAAAAAAGGAATATAATATGAATCATGTATTACTGTTTATCTCTAACCAGCCCGATGCAAGGGGAGTAACTTCTCCATTGCAATCATGCATCTCTGCAGGGGGAGCGTAAGTAATTTTTTTGTCATATTATATTTTAAAATTTTTATATCATTTGTTGTCATCATCAAAAAATGGGGGAGTGTTGAAATGTTGAGACCCACCCCAGTGGATTTTGATGATGTACACAAGTGATATAGGTAATAACATATTTATTTCAAGTGTGTATATGATTATTTTATAGCCATGAAGATCAAGTGCATTGAAAATCTAAAAAGACGGATTTAGAAGCCTTGTCCGAGAGGTCTATCTTAGGAGCCAAGGAATGGAGCAAATGATGGCTCATCCAAGGACACAAGATCAAGACTAGATGAGTCAAGTCAAAGAACGAAGATCAAGAGTTAGAGTTTTGTGTGTGTGTAAGTTATGAGCTTAGAATATCAAAGCCAATGTATATTCTCTACACATGCAGAAAAATTCTTGAAAAATAGGGTTTTAATGAATTTACCTATATAATATTTTAATATAATTTTTATAAAATATTTTCAAAGTATTTGTAGTAGAAAAACTCCTGTATCCAGAAATACCCAACTATCAAAAACAGATAGCAGACTACTGTCAGGAGAATTTTACATAGAACTCTCACGTTTTTGAGATAACTGGCTATCACTTGATATAGCCGGCTATCACTTGATATAGCCGGCTATCACTTGATATAGCCGTTATTTTGTAAAATAGCCGACTATCAACTAAAATAGCCGACTATCTGGGTCAACTTTCAGCATTTTTGGAAACTGTATTTCAAATTTTGCTAGCCATTAACTAGCCATTTAAGGAGAATTTTTGTGCTGATTTAAAGCTATTCTTTATATATATATATACCATATAGCTCAAAGGTTTTATACATCAATTCAAATTATTAAAAATCATGTTATTGCTCAAAAAATCTCCAAGCTCTCTAGTTCTTTAAAAACTTCTTGGCATTGTTCTAATTTTTTGTGCTTAAAATTCTTTACTGTTTTTTAGTCTTCGTGGCCTTACTCAAACTTGATTTGATCTCCAATGCTTATAGCTTTTATTTTTGAGATTCAAACTTCAAGTTTTCATTTTTGATCTTTGTGTTCTTCACTTTTTTCTTTCAAAGATCAAGTCTTGATTATTGATCTGTAAAGCCCATGTGCAATTATTTCATAGATTCAATTTCAAGTTATTTATTTTGATCAATTTTTGTGCTTAGTTATATTTTTTAATTTGATCAAAAGGATTTCAATTGCTTTTATCCATAATATTCACTTATATATATTTGCTATAGGAATCGTGTGCTTTCATTTTTACATATTTTGTAAAGCCTTTGAAGGAGGCTTGGAAGTTGTAATTCCCGTGTGAAGTAAATAAAAGTGCTGCGTTGTATCGGAAATTCATAGTTGATTTGTAACTAGCTGTTGGAAATTCCTAACAAGTAGAGCTAGGTGGTTGTACGAAGTCCTCTACGTTGTGTTGATGCAAGGTTGCTCTCAGTTAAGAGCTAGTGGATCAGTTGCTGGACGAAGGCCAAGGTTGGGTCGAACCAGTGTAAAAGCTGTTGTGTTTGCGATGTGCCTTGTTCTCTATCTCTCTCATTTTATACTTACTTGTAATCCTTTATTCCGCTATTATATTCTTTTTATTATCATTACAAGCTTGTAATCGTGTTGATTAAGTGCCAAGCTATATTACTTGTAATGCCCTGGTAGCTACTGCACAAGTACTAGAGGGGGGTGAATATTACTTTAAAATTATCAAGAGTCTAATTCCTAATTATTACGCAAACATAAACAACTATGCGGAATAAGTAATAACAACAAAAACAATAGCAACGCAAACAAGCGATGTAATGGGTTCGGATCCACCCAAGTCTCCCCGACTTGTTCCCGGTAATCCTACGTCCCAGACACCCGGATCCCTTCCGGCTACTTGAGTTAGAATCCACTAACTCAAGGTTCCACTAAACAACTTCTTGTAGAAACTACTACAAGATCAAACACTACAACAATTTGTATCGTGACTCCCACAAACCGGGATCACGAATATCTCTCACAAACTGAGAGAAAATCCCCAACAATAGATTTAATGAAATAGAAATATCTTACCACAAAATCCTAAGCCTTGAGATACTTACGAATTAGGGCAAGGTAGGAAGATGAGTGGAGATCACGAAACCCTAGCAATCACGAGATGATCAGCGAGAGACGGCTAGGACGACGATGATGTGCAAGAATCAATCTTCCAGAAAATTGATCGCTCAAGATCTCAAAAAACACCTTTTGAGAAATTAGGTCAGATAAGAGAACCAGAGTTTTTTTTGAGAGAGAGAGATTTTTCACCAAGATAATCGAACGAATTAGAATTAGATATGAATCCAATCTCATATTAGAGATATTTCCAAGTTTGAAACGAGTCAAACAAATAAGGAAAGAATCAAAACAGATCAAGAAAAATCGTGGAAATAAATTCTCCAACGGCTGGAAAAATAAAGCTGCTTAATCGGTCTAAGAAGGATCACTAACCGATTAGTTTGAGAACTAGTCGGTCGGTGAACCTTCTTGGATCGACTAGATGGTTGACAGAGAATTCAGTGAAGTGAGGAGGATAAACTAGTTGGTCTAAGAAGAAACATCAACCGACTAGTTTGACAACTAGTCGGTCGGTGAACCTTCTTGGACCGACTAATTGGTCAACAGTAACTCGGCTGAAAAACACAAGTAAGACTAGTCGGTTCAAGAAGGATTTCCAACGGATTAGATTGACAGCTAGTCGGTTGGTCCTTCTACTTGAACCAACTAAGATGCATAGAAAGTCAAACGAAGAAGCGATAAGCTACGGAAAACTTCCCAATAGCTTCTAAGACAATCCTAGAGATAAGATACGATATATAAGAGGATATAGAAGGCAAGTAATGCTCTAGGCTTAACATTCTAGAAGACAATGAAAATAAACAATACACACCGTCTTCAAAAGCTTCAATATGAATATTCTGAATCCCTCGACTTCAATAATACTCCTTGTGCTTCAATGACGCTTCAGGCACATCGTTCACGCACTCTAAAGAAGTCTTGAGACGTCGCTTGAGATCTACAAAGTAATTTGGTGACGATCTTCAAAACTCCGCTCAAAGATAATTAGTACCCAATATTTATGTTTATTCATCATCAAAACCAAATCAGGGGAATCAATACTCAACATTCTCCCCCTTTTTGGTGATGACAAACCAACATAAATATAAATCAATAATAATGATATAAATGAAATTTACTTACTCCCCCTGCATTGATGACTCGTTAGTTCCATATTAAATAATACACATAAACATCAAGCAGAAAAGAGAAGTATAAAAACATGATCCAATTATTGAAATATGGGATCGGAATCCATTTTTATATCTTCACTCCCCCTGAATCTAACATATGAAATTAGATTCACGGTAATTATTTAAATTATCATTTAGCACATAGTAATTATTAAATCTCTCCCCCTTTGGCATCATCCAAAAAGAGCGGGAGGAAACAACGGCAACAACCAAGGCTAAAAGAAATTATAAACAAGAAAAACGAAGAAAACGACGACGGCCCAAATGGCACCAAGAAAAACATCGAAAACAAAATCAAAGTGTGCCAACGAGACCATAGTCGAAAAGAGGAATCATCAAAACCAAAATCAAATCCAAGTATTGATGAAAGGAACATACTCTCCAATATCAACATTTTTAGCTAATTGAGTGCATGGAAAACAATTCATGTTTCCATTCAAACCAAGCTATATAGTCAACAGAATCGACGAGCGATGAAGTAAACATCAGAGACATAAGTACAATGTGCACACAGATACGAACGGTAACATGATGTATATATATATATACACACACACACACACACACACACACACACACACACACACACACATATATATATATATATACAACAAAATTGATACATCCAGCCAACAAAAAAATAACTAACAACAACAGACATATGGTGCACAGCATACAACAATCCAGCATACAACAAAAAGTATCACAAAAATAACACCCACCCACTATCCTAGCCTAGCCCCACTCTCTCACAACCGGATTGGGATACGAGTTCTCGCCACGAGCTTGAGTCGAGACAGCACAAAATCGCATGAAATCGAAAGAAATCGAACCCTAAAACGGAGAGAAAGTAAGAGGAGATACCCTAGGAAGGAGGAGATCGACCCTGGAGGAAGAGAGGAGACCTGCGGCGACTGGTTGCGACCGGAGAAGGCGACGGACGACGGAGGAAGTTGAGCGGGTCGAAGAGAGGCTAATCGGTTTAAGTAGGGCCAAAGTCCAAAATGCCCTTGCCCAGTTAGTCAGTCTGAGTTCAAGAGCTGACCGATTAAAACAAGTTCTAGTCGGTCGGCAAGTGAACTTGGACCGACTAAACGGTAAACAGCAAGTGGGTCAAGAAATAGGGCACGAACTAGTCGGTTTGAGTTCAATGTCAACCCGATTAGAAGTGAAACTAGTCGATCAGGAAATGAACTGGGACCGACTAATAGAGTCCAAAAAATTGAGAATTAGAAATTTTGAGTACTCTCCAAAGAACACTTTGGACAAACCATCGAAATACTCTCATACGAACTTATCATACCCCATAAAGCCAGAAAATCATAAATCCGACGCGCAAATCGAAAAATCAATCATAACTCCAGCATAAAATGAGAATATCATAACAAATCAATCAGGAGATTATGAAAATCATTATGATGCAAGATTATATATACAAGATGAGTCCTAAATCTCGGATTCACCCATAATCTCCAATTCTCGCAGTAACCGCACAAATGTATATTCCTTGAGTGGTTTCGTGAAAATATCGGCGATTTACTTCTGGGTTTCAACTTACACTAACATGATGTCCTTTTTAGCTACATGATCATCTAGAAAATGGTGACGAACATTTATGTGTTTGGTACGGGAGTGGTGTACAGGATTCTTAGAGAGACATATTGCACTTAGATTGTCCACCATGATAGGGCAAGTATCACAGTTTATACCGAAGTCTTTAAGTGTGTGTCTCATCCAAAGAACCTGTGCACATGCAGCACCGGCGGCAATATATTCCGCCTCGGTGGTTGAAAGTGATACGGAATTCTGCTTCTTGGAAAACCAAGAGATAAGAGAATTTCTTATAAAATGGCAAGTGCCACTAGTACTTTTCCTGTCGGATTTGCATCCAGCATAATCTGCATCACTATATGAGATTAACTCATATGTGCTTGACTTTGGATAGAACAATCCGTAGTCGAGTGTGTGAATTAAATAACGGAAAATACGTTTAACCGCTATTAAGTGTGATTCCTTAGGTTGTGATTGATACCTAGCATAAACACATACTGCAAACATTATATCTGGCCTACTAGCAGTAAGATATAATAAACTACCTATCATACCTTGATATAGACGAATGTCTACATCTTTGCCGCCCGTATCTTTATCATGGTGTGTAGTAGTGCTCATTGGAGTCTTCTTGCTGGAAGCATTCTCTATTCCAAATCACTTTAGCAGCTCCACCGTGTACTTGGTTTGGTGGATGAAGATTCCATCGTTCATTTGGCGGATTTGGAGTCCTAAGAAATATTTGAGCTCACCCATGTGGCTCATCTCAAATTGGTCCTTCATAACATTAGAAAACTCATCGCAAAGAGTGAAGTTGGTAGCACCGAAAATGATATCATCTACGTAAATTTGAACTAAAATAATGTCATAATTTGCATACTTAACAAAAAGCGTTGAATCAACCTCACCCATTTTGAAACCAAAATCCAAAAGAAAGTTCTTTAGGCGGTCATACCAAGCTCTAGGAGCTTGTCTCAAACTATAAAGTGCTTTCTTAAGTTTGAAAACGTGATTTGGAAATTTTTCATTTATAAAATCCGGAGGTTGAGAAACATAAACTTCCTCAACGACATCTCCGTTTAAAAACGCACTTTTTACGTCCATTTGAAAAAGTTTGAAATCTTTATGACATGCAAATGACAATAACAACCTAATAGATTCTAATCTAGCTACAGGTGCAAAGGATTCCTCGAAATCTATACCTTCCTCTTGTCTATAGCCTTGAGCAACTAACCGGGCTTTGTTCCGGATGACATTTTGGTTCTCGTCTGTCTTGTTCTTGAAGATCCACTTCGTTCCTATAACGTTGTGGTTCTTCGAAGGCAACAGAACTAGCTCCCAGACCTCATTCCTCTCAAACTGAATGAGTTCCTCTTCCATGGCTAGGATCCAAGAACTATCTTCGCACGCCTCGTTGATATTCTTTGGCTCCACTGAAGAGACAAAGGCACAGTGAGCGAAGAAGTTGACTTGAGATCTTGTTTTGACACCATCTTGTATGTTGCCAATGACTTGCTCATGGGGATGGTCACGAACTGTTTGAAGCCATCTGGGAACACCCTAGTCACTAGGAACATTCTCAAAAGAATCATTAGTAGGGTTAGTATCAACAGAATCAATAGGATCATATTTACCAATAGAGTCACTAACAACTTCCATAGAATCATCGTCATCGATAATTCTAGGAGGGACAAAACTTTCATTATATGAAACATGAAGAGATTCCTCGATCGTTGAGGTTCTTTTGTTGTATATCTGGTAGGCTTTGCTATGGGAGGAATATCCAACAAATATCCCCTCATCGGATCTTGGATCAAATTTGTCCAAGCTACCATACGTGTTCTTGATAAAACATTTTGCACCAAAAACTATAAAATGTTTAACTTGAGGCAACCTACCAAACAACAATTCATAAAAAGTTTGTTTAGTGTCGGGCCTCAAGAGTATCCTATTAAACACATAGCAAGCAGTATGTACCGCTTCTGCCCAAAATTGATGGCCAAGTTGGCTATCATCAAGCATAATGCGAGCACATTCCACTAGCATCCTATTCTTTCTATCAACAACACCATTTTGAGGGGGTGCGCGAGGGAAAGAAAAGGTGTGAGTAATACCAACTTCATCACAGAAATTTGAGAAAGACTTGTTCTCAAATTCCCCTCCATGATCACTACGAATAGTGACAATGGTGGTTCCAATGAGATTTTGTACTGTCTTAACAAATACTGTGAAGTCTTCAAAAGCATCATTTTTATTAATTAAAGTGAATACCCAAGTAAATCTAGAAAAGTCATCAATGATGACAAGTCCATATCGGGCATTCCCTAATGAAGCAACTCTAGTTGGCCCAAAAAGATCTAGATGTAAAAGCTCTAGAGGCCGTTTAGAGGATATGCTTTTCTTAGGTTTGAATGACGATTTTGGAAGTTTGCCACGTTGACACGAGTCACAAAAGCTTTTCTTTTGAAAGGCAAGCTTAGGGAATCCTTTTATAGAATTTAGCTTGGATAGTTTGAAAAGTGTTCCAAAATTCGCATGACCAAAATGTCAATGCCATAAGTGCTGCTCACTTGTGTCGGCAATAAGACATTGTTCATTTGAGTTTGGAATATCTAATATATATAAGTCCTTATGGCATGTGCCAGAGAACAACACGTTATTATTATCAATTCTTAAAATATGGCACATTCCTTTCTTAAAGCTAACTTTGTAACACTTGTCACAAAGTTGACTTATTGAGATTAGATTGTGATTTAAGCCTTTAACAAGGTAAACATCACTTATAAGGGGTTTAGAGGGGTTACCAACTTTTCTAACACCGATGATGGTTCCGCTCTCGTTGCCTCCAAAGACCACTCGGTTTCCATTTTCAATGGGCACCACTTCAGATAACAACTGAGCTTTACCAGTCATGTGTTTTGAGCACCCGCTATCAAGTATCCAACCATTCTTGGAGCCAAATTTTGATTTGTTGCTCCTTTTCTTTTTTTGAGTACCTGAAGATAGAAATATCGTATCATGGTACCCAAGGTCATTGGGTCCTAAGAGATTAGACCTTTGGAAGCCAAGTCCAATTGGACTTAGACTTCCCAACATAGTCACCATTGTGCACAACATTCATGAAATAAGAATTAATATACGCTTGTTTCTCAGGCATGCTTGTGTCCTTCGGGCCCCAAATAGTGAATGTCTTAGGAGCCCTTTTTCTATTGGGACATGCATGTTTTGTTGATTTCTACGTGGTGCATGTGTTCTACGAGGAAGTGGCCAAGTGTATGCATGAGGTTGATAATCATAAGGCATATGATGAAGTGGTGGTGGAAACATATGATAAGGTGCATGATGGTAATCATTCATGTAGTAATGATGTGGATGAACATATGCAGGTGGGGGAACACGTGTGTGAGTGTGTCTCACTTGGTGTGCACGTGGTCGTGAAGGTGGAGCATAGAAATCATCGTAAGTGTGAACAGGTGGGGTAGGAGGTGTGTTCCTACGTTGCATAGTATTGGTGTACATAAATGCATGACCCTTCTTTGGAGGTCCACCCAAAGTGGGTTTCTTTCCAAGAGGGGGTGTGTACTTAGTGAAAGTACCATTGGTAGATGAACTACCCATGGGGTGTTTACTCCCACTAGTTGAGGGCTCGGAAGATGGCCTTACAAAGGTGGTGGAGGATTTGGATGAATCTTCCTTCTTATACCCTAAACAAATACGATGATTGGCCGGAAGTAAATCATTCAGAATATTATCCAAATGATCCTTCCCTTTGTTGAATTTCTCAATTCAGCCTATTGTGGACTCATATTTCTCCGTGAGAGAAAGTATTGTAGTATCCAACGTGGACACTTGTGTAGTAAGTTCACAAACACTGGACATAAGATTCTCATTCTCAATATTCAAGGTTGAGTTTCGAGAAATTAAATCGGCTATCTCGTGTTCCTCCGAATCCTCAAGGTTAACATGTTCAAGTTGAGATTTGAGATTTACAATCTCAGTTTTCAAGGCTTCAACAACGGTGTCATTGTTGGTGATGATAGGCTTAGGTGTGGTCTGCAGACTAGTTAACTCATCTTTGATCTTAGTATATCTATTTACCAACTTAGAATACTTAGACCAAATTTGTTCATTAGCTAATCTTAGGTCATCCATAGTTACCTCTTCACCTTCATCCTCGCTTTCATCTGAAGCGGTCTCTTGATCATGTTGCTCTCTTGCCGTGAAGCACATGTGTGCTTGCTCCACTTGTTCATCATCTGACTCTCCACTTGAGGAGTCCTCCTCTGAGTCGGTGAATGTGTCGACAAGCCCTTTCTTGTATTCCTTCTTGTACTTTCTTGACTTGCCGAACTTGGGTGCCTTCCACTTCTCCTTTTGTTTGTTGAGAGGACAATCCACCTTGATGTGTCCTGGCTTGTTGCATTTGAAACACAAAGGAGCAGATGCATTAGTGGAACTAACTTTAGATTTATTCTTAAAGTTACCTTTTCGGAAGAACCGGTTGAACTTATTTGCCATGAGGGCCAAAGATTCCATGTCCAACTCGTCTTCCGATTCTTCACTATCGGTATGTGTAGTAGGAGCGGCCTTGAAAGCAATTGCCTTTTTCTTTGGCTCTTCTTGCTTCAAGAACGCCTTCATCTTGTCATGCATCTTGATCTTACTGTCCTTCCATACCTCATAAGACATTAAAGTACCCATTAGTTGAACAACAATATATTTGGACATATCGTTACCTTCCTCGATAGCGTAGGTTCACTTTTTCCAACTCGAAGGAAGTCCGTCAATGATCTTCGCGACTTTCTCTTCTTGGGTATAGGTCTTCCCAAGGGCTTCCAACTCATTGGTTATATCCACGAAGCGAGCATAGTACTCCTTGATCCTTTCACCATGTTCCATGTGAAACAACTCGAATTCTTTGTTAGCAACAGATAGTTTGGAGTGTTTTACCCTGCTCGTTCCTTCGTGCAAGATTAGGAGTTGGTTCCAAATCTGATATGCACTCTTACATGTACATATCTTGTTGAAGTCTTCAGGCTCCAGTGCACATTGTAAGGCATTCATTGCCTTGTCATTGTTCACCTCCGCGGCGACCTCTGCGGCAGTCCACTTCGTGAAGTCTTCTTCAGTGGGCTCCACATACTTCGTTAATGTGGCTCTCCAGAGTGATGCGCTCCGGAGGAAAGTTTCCATCCGGCATTTCCAGTACCCATAGTTGGTACCGTTGAAGTGAGGAGGCCTAGTTGAGGAGTGTCTTTCCATCACTGAAGAGGCTCCTTCACGATTCTTGAAGGTGTTGTAGTCGGAAGGTGGTCGAACGGCCTTGTTGTCATTGTTTTTCATAGCTATGAACTTGGCTTTGATACCAAATGTAATGCCCTGGTAGCTATTGCACAAGTACTAGAGGGGGGGTGAATAGTAATTTAAAATAATCAAGAGTCTAATTCCAAATTACTGTGCAAACACAAACAACTATGCGGAATAAGTAATAACAACAAGAACAATAGCAACGCAAACAAGCGATGTAATGGGTTTGGATCCACCCAAGTCTCCCCGACTTGTTCCCGGTAATCCTACGTCCCAGACACCTGGATCCCTTCCGGCTACTTGAGTTAGAATCCACTAACTCAAGGTTCCACTAAACAACTTCTTGTAGAAACTACTACAAGATCAAACACTACAACAATTTGTATCGTGACTCCCACAAACCGGGATCACGAATATCTCTCACAAACCGAGAGAAAATCACCAACAATAGATTTAATGAAATAGAAATTGCTTACCACAAAATCCTATGCCTTGAGATACTTACGAATTAGGGCAAGGTAGGAAGATGAGTGGAGATCACGAAACCCTAGCAATCACGAGATGATCAGCGAGAGACGGCTAGGACTACGATGATGTGCAAGAATCGACCTTCCAGAAAATTGATCGCTCAAGATCTCAAAAACCACCTTTTGAGAAATTAGGTCAGAGAAGAGAACCCGATTTTTTTTGAGAGAGAGAGATTTTTCACAATGATAATCAAACGAATTAGAATTAGATCTGAATCCAATCTCATATTAGAGATATTTCCAAGTTTGAAACGAGTCAAACAAATAAGGAAAGAATCAAAACAGATCAAGAAAAATCGTGGAAATAAATTCTCCAACGACTGGAAAAATAAAGCTGCTTAATCGGTCTAAGAAGGATCACTGACCGATTAGTTTGAGAACTAGTCGGTCGGTGAACCTTCTTGGATCGACTAGATGGTTGACAGAGAATTCAGTGAAGTGAGGAGGATAAACTAGTCGGTCTAAGAAGAAACATCAACCGACTAGTTTGACAACTAGTCGGTCGGTGAATCTTCTTGGACCGACTTATTGGTCAACAGTAACTCGGCTGAAAAACACAAGTAAGACTAGTCGGTTCAAGAAGGATTTCCAACCGATTAGATTCACATCTAGTCGGTTGGTCCTTCTACTTGAACCAGCTAAGATGCACAGAAAGTCAAACGAAGAAGCGATAAGCTACGGAAAACTTCCTAATAGCTTCTAAGACAATCATAGAGATAAGATACGATATATAAGAGGATATCGAAGGCAAGTAATACTCAAGGCTTAACATTCTAGAAGACAATGAAAATAAACAATACACACCGTCTTCAAAAGCTTCAATATGAAGATTCTGAATCCCTCGACTTCAATAATACTCCTTGTGCTTCAATGAAGCTTCAGGCACATCGTTCACGCACTCTAAAGAAGTCTTGGGACGTCGCTTGAGATCTACAAAGTAATTTGATGACGATCTTCATAACTGCGCTCAAATATAATTAGTACCCAATATTTATGTTTGTTCATCATCAAAACCAAATCAGGGGAATCAATACTCAACATTACTCTGCTTGGAGACTTAGGCAACATAAAAGAAGGGTTTTATATTATCGAAGAATTTCCATTACTTTGTTAGCAACCCTATTGAATCCCCCTTCTAGTGTTATCTGTCATCTACGGGATCCCACAAAGTTGTCTAAAATGATTAGAATAGTTTTCTTTTATATCTTCCCAAGCAACCCGAGTAATATCGGGTTGAAAACCTAGAATTAACAGGCGAGCAGCCATGTCGCTAAGTCACACGGCCGCTATTCTAGGTTAGCAGGCGAGTAGCCATATCTTGCTTAGAGCTATTCTAGGTTATTTCCCCTTCCAGTAAATGTGAAATCTTATCCATCCGTTGGTTTGATGTCATCCATGTCATTTTGAAAACTAGAGTCAGTAAATTCTTTTACTGATTACTACTTCCATTGTAGACTAAGAATATATATTTAGTCATTCTCAATTACTTAAGTATGTTCTTTATGACAATCCAATGCTTCTCCCCTGGATTTGATTGACATCGAGTGATAACACCAAGTGTGTATGTGACATCAGGTCTGGTATATAGCATATAGTACATGATAGATCATATAACTGAAGCATAAGAAATCTAACTAATGAGAACTTTCTCCCCTTCCGTCTTGGGAGACATGTCTTTGGAGAAAGGTATTCCATGACAAGCGGGTACATTACCTCGCTTGAAATTTTTCATGATAAACCTCTTTAGCACGGTGTCTACGTACATAGCCTAGAACAATCCTAACATCCTTTTAGATCTATTTCTATATATCTTTATACCAAATATATAGGTTGCTTCACCTACATCCTTCATAGAGAGTTTTATGACAACTATACTTTGATTGATTACAACATCACTACATCGGTACAAATCAAAAGTATATCATCCACATACAATATGAGGAATAAAACTGTGCTCCCACTAACCTTCTTATACATTCATGGTTCATCCTCATTTTTGATGAAGTTGAAATTTTTGACTGTCTCATCAAATCAGATGTTACAACTCATTAATGCTTGCTTTAATCTATAAATGGATTTAATCGATCTACACACTTTTTTGTTGCTCCCACTGGCTTCGAAGCCCTTTGGCTGGGTCATGTAAACACACTATTCTAAATATCCATTTGGAAAATCTATCTTTACATCTATTTACCAAATTTCATAGTCATGGTAAGCTGCTATATAACAAGAAGTTTCTGAATGGATGTGTGCTTGGCTACGAGTGAAAAGCCTTCACATAGTCTATACAAAGCAGTTGACGATATCCATTTGCTACCAACCATGTCTTAAATGTTTTCATCTTTACATCTACTCCAATCTTTTTCTTGAAGATCAACTTATTTACTATGTGTTTTGCCCCTTCAAAAACATCCTCCAACGTCCATACTTTGTTGGAGTGCATGGATTCCATTTCAGATTTCATAACGTCAAGCCATATTACAGAGTCCCACTCTACAAGGTTTATTGAAAACTAGTATCGTCATCTTCTACCATGATGTTATCCTCTACTCTACCATCTATAAGAAATCTATGGTATCTTTTCTGGTGGATGAGAATGCCTACTAGATCACTTAATTGGCTAATGTCATTAAGAGGAGCGTTGATGTCTGTTTTGTCTATTGATCATATGCAATTTGTGGTTCTGGAACTTCTTCCATTTATATCGCTTTGCTTAATGTCTCTTCATCAAGAGACTCATCCAAGAAGGTGGCATGTTACGCAATAATATACTTTTGTTTCTCAAGTTGATAGAAGAGAATCATTGAGAATTCTTTGGATATCCTATTAATTTACACATCAAGGATCTAGACTCCCGTTTATCTGGATTTGTCTTTTCACAATTTTTATACAATCCCATATCTTAACAAACTTAAGATTGGATTTCCTACCCATCCATATCTCATATAAAGTGGTTGGCATGGCTTTAGACAGAACCCTATTCAATATGCCTAATGTCCTTTCTAGGGCATAGCCCTAGAAGGAGAGAAGTAACTCAGCATTACTCATCCTGGATTACACCATATCTAAGTGGGTTCGTCTCTCTTAATTACAGTTGTGCTATGATGTGTAAGGAGGAGTAATCTGATAGAAAATCACATTCTCTTTTAAGTTCGCTAGGAATTCTTGACTGAAGTATTCACTTCATCGATCTGATCAAAGAATTTTAATACTTTTTCTTGTTTAGTTTTCTATTCATTCTTATACTTTATGAACTTCACAAAAGCATTAGACTTGTGTTTCATAAAAGTGATGAAGTAAGAATATACTTCACTTGCTTATGTAGATATTGGACCATATACATCAATACAAAAAAGTAATATGAGTTTACTAACTCTTTCCACTTATCCCATAAAGGGTGTTCGGTCATTTTCTATTTGAGGCAAGACTTACAAGTTGCAAATGATTCATAATCAAAGGATTCAAGAATCATTCCTTATGAAACTTCTTAAGTCTTTTCTCACTAATATGGTCGAGACTATAATACTATAAGTAGGATTTATTTTTACTTGGAGTCTTTCTTTTATTCACATTATGAATATTCATATGGTGCTTGCATTCAAAATATATACACACTTTCTCAATGTTCCAAAACCAAGGAATATGTCATTATTAAAAATGTTCATAGCATTGACTTTTAATAGAATATTGTAACCTTCCTTATGAAATAAGGAAATCGATACAATATTACATATCATGATGGATAAATAGAAGCAGTTGCGTAATTTCAAAACTTTGCCACTTGACAATCCAAGGTGGAATTCACTTACAGTGATGGTAGAAACAATTGCTCCAGTCCTTACTTGTAGAGTCATTTCACCTTCTCTTGGTCTCCTACTCTTTCTGCCTCTTTAGACAATTACAAATGTGAGAACCATCTCTGGTATCTAATAACCAAGTCGTAGGAGAAGTAGAGAGTATATTGTGAAAGACATACACACCTAAAGAAGAGGCATCAACATGCCCCGTTTTCTTTAAGGACTCCATCTTCTTCTTGCAGTTCCTCTTCCAGTGGCCTGACTTATGAGGATAAAAGCATTCAGCTTTTACAATCACATCTTTTTTAACTTTCACCGTCTTGATGCCACTCTTAGGCTAGATAGCCTTCTTCTTTCACTTGGAAGAATCTTTAGAGATGAGAATACGATTTAGCAAGCATAACAGGCATCTTTCTTTAGAAAAGGAGCACTTAATTTGCCTCAACATATTAAGGAGCTCTGGAAGTGTACAGTTAAGTTTGTTCATAGTAAAATTCAATATGAACTGAGCGAAGGTGATAGAAAGACATTGAATAATTATATCCAAAAATAATTCATTGTCCATGACAAACCCCAACTTTTTCAATTCCTCAATATAACTAATTATCTTATTGACATGATCTTGGACTGAAGTTCTAGCTGTCATTTTCGAATAAAACAATTTCTTGAAAATCTCGGATCTAGCCGTTCATGGTTGCTCTTCATATAATTCCTTTACATGGAGAAATATGAAATGAATATACATATTCTCATGCCTCCTTTGCAACTCACTGCTCATGGAGGCTAGTCTGAGGCATTTGGCTGTAGCACAATCCTAAATCTAGAATTTAAATAAATCTTTCTCATCATCACTGGACTTAGTAGTTGGGACATAAGGAAGGGTTGCATTCAAGATGTATACTAGCTTTTTATAAGTTAATGCACTCTATATTTTCATCAGCCAATCCACACAATTTGGTTCAGTGATTTTGTCCTTTTCAAAGATAAGCTTTAGGCCAGACATGATGCGACAAGATGATATTTTAAAGAGTTATGATAATGTAAGCAGATGTTCAAAAATTATTAAATTGTATTTGATTTTTTCACCCACAAATTTTACGAATATCTTCAATTCAAAAGATATATGAAAATTGTTGGCCTAAGTTAGCCTACTAACTGATGTCAATACTTAATTTTGATGATGCCAAACAAATCATATGGGTCTAAATATGTATATCTAGTAAGCGTCAGGACGAACAGAGGTCCAACAGAAATAATACGTGCAAAATAGGGTTGGCACGGCAGTACATGTCAGCTGACACTGTCATGCATATCAGATAAGCAAGTGTCAAAGAAGGGTCAAAGTGACACGACCATGCAGAAGCTAACATGGCCATGTCGAAAATATCAAGAAATAATCTTATTATAGTCTTATCAAGAAATAATCGTATATTAATAGTAAGATATCGTAGTCTTATTAAAATGTTGCCACACTGTCGTGCCAGACTAGCTGAAATCATGAATTGTTTAGGATTGACCAGTCATACATCCAGATTTGATTTCCTATGATTGATTGGAGTTCCTATTGATGTTGAAAACTAATTACTTTGGGAATTTGTAATTAAAGGACATCATCCAAATCAAAGAGCAATCAAATTAACTTAAATTGAAGATTTAGAAGAGAGACTGAAGCGTAGGAATTCTAATTGAACTATTTGAACTAATTTGATCAGATCGAAGAGGCAAATGCTTAGCTATGTAATTCTTACGTAATTAAAAGAAAATGAGATTTTCTCTTAGGTTAAGTCTCTTAACACAGCAGTGTGTTGGAAGCATGAATCACACTCTGTTAGACATGGTGAGATACATGGCAAGTGACTTTGAGTAACAATCCTCCTTCTGGGTTAAGCCTCAGATAATAATTCATAGGTTCTTGATAAGGTTCTGTGAGGACCTTATCAATATGATATTCCTTAAATTAATCATTTGGAAGTCACATGATTACTCTAGCCTCGTGAGGCAAAAGAGTCGAGTAAAACATCATCGTTGATGATGGCGTCACAAACTTCCAAGATGCCATTCAGAGTGGAGACTCAGAGAAATGTCTTGATGCAATCCATAAAGGTCCTTGCACGTGAATAAGGTTTGGACTTTAGAAGACGTGCCCAATGGAAGTGTTCCCTTTGGTTGCAAGTAAATCTTCAAGATAGAATATTAGTGCAGATGGAAAATAGTGCAGTACAAGTTATGCTGGTCAAGAACGGTTATCATCAGAGCTCCTATAAACGGATTGTGATGAAACTTTCTCGCCAACAGTTGTGTACAGAATTATTCAGATCAGACTCGATGTCAATGCTCATGATGACCATGAAAACTGGAATGTGCATGTAAAGTCTGTTTTCTAAATATGGTTTAGAAGAACAAACTAATATGAATCAGCCAGAGAGTTTTCAAGGTCAGTGGGTGTGAATAAAGGACATGCGAGGCATCCAAGAGCCGGCACATATGTTTTGACAAAGTGGTCAAAGAGTTTGACACTTTATCAGAAATGATTATGAACCGTGCAGATGACTAGTGACTATTTTGAGCATTCTCGTAAGGTACGTAAAGGATATTGTTTTAAGTCTCAAGTGAGAACGATAAGATGGATGAGATCCAAACAAGACAAATGTTATGGATTACAAAAGACCAATAAAATTATTTGGATGAGCTTAAATGTGTGGTCTAGCATTAACATAGAAACTCTTGAAGTCTACACTAAAGACGGTTTAGCATATTCACTCACGAAGGCTCTGCCACATGAAGTCTTATGTAAATGTGGTATGAGATACCAGGATAAATGGGCCTGAGTGCAAGTGGGAGATGTTCGGAGATGTATATGCCCTCGAGGCAATTTATCTCTGTGAATATGAACAAACATCTTGTTTGAATTTACAGTAAGCTGTTTGGTAAGAATTTACCTAAGTTAATAATAATGTAGTATATAGTAGAACTTAGGTAAAGTCCTGAGACTTGATGCGAAGTCAAACAAGTATCGAGATGAGGATCTCGATCATGGAGAATTGATTGACCGTTTGAAGCATAAGTCTAAAATCGTTCGTGGTCATAGATGTTTCGAGAAAAGGATATCGATACATCAGATAGACCATTGTGTCTTTATCTTCACCATGGAGTGGTGACGATGATCTCATGGTCATTTGACTTGGTGAAGTCGGAGACGAGACACGTGTGATCATTGAAAAATGAGTTCACTGAACGACCTAATAAGACTTATCATATGGTTAACATTAGCTAATCTGTCAGTGATAACTCTCAATGATGATAGGCAAGTTGGTCGTTAGACTTGAGGTCATTGTACGAACCTGTACGTGAACGATGTCACTTAGATCCTTGACCTAGCTTCAAGGCAAGGTCTGTCGAAAGGTCTTTAGTTGGGTGAGACTTTAAGTGGGCGAGGAGAGTAATGACCAATAGAGCATTCGTCTTTCCCGTTTATGGGATGTTAGTGTCGCATATGTTAGTTCAGTCTTTAGTAAAAACTCTGGCCAGAGTATGTTGGAAGAAGTCCAACAATATTTGACTAAAGATCGATGGAGACTAACCGGTTTCGAGATATTGAGGTTGACAGTTGACCATACCCTAGGCTTGGCTAAGAGTCATAGTTATGACAAAGGGACTAAAACTACGGTATTCATTAGAGGCACAGTTAGAGTGATCCCGACGACACTTTATTCAATGGGTCAATGATATAATTATGATACCGAAACAGGGACGACACATGCTGCTCGTGGTCACCGTCGTCAAAAGGTTTTGAGCCACAACATGTAGTATGGTCAGGCTGTAGGGTCTCACACCGAGTAGGATCTGCGTCTTAGTAACAGGAAGCATTTCGGAGGAGTGCACTCAGTTGCATAGGAATAATTAGTGTCACAAAGGGGTTGTGACAATAAAGTCTAATATAATTAAATGTGAATTAATATTATCGCAAAAGGTTTGTGATATAAGCATTAGGAGAATGATATGATGGATTATGGTTGAGTATTGGTGTTTCATACCAATCTTACGTTGATGATGATCACAACATTATGTTGTTGCTAATGACTCTCATGTTTTAGTCTCTCAGTTTTATTTCAAGAATATCTTTCTTGGAGACTAATCACTTGGTGTAAGGATGGACATCTTGTGAAGAAGAACCAATGCTTGGACTCAAGGAGTGCCAAAGCTTGGAGATGATGGAGAGCAATCAAGGCATAAAGATTGAAGACTTAGACTCAAAGGAAATTATTGTAATCTATGTAATTTACTTTATTGATTTCTCTCTCTTTTGAGTCTAGGATTAATGTATTGCCTTGTTAGATGGTTTACTCATTCATGCATATGCATTTAACCATCTTAGTGAGCCTTAGGATTATCATAGAATCCAATCCAATAGGTTCACTCTGTCCAAAGACTCATTTGGAGTCTCTGGCTTTCCATCAGTCGCCTGATGAAGGAAACACAGTCGACTGGGTGATTTCCAGTCACCTGTAGATCCTTCTACAGTCGCCTGATATGCATAGCTCAAGTCAACTTTTCAATTGACTTAAACTTGAGCTTTACGCACAGTCGACTACTGGTCAGTTTACAATCGCCTGTATATTTACAGTCGCCGGTAGAATTGTCATCAGTCACCTGTGTAGCGTAAGTGCAATATCTGCATCTCTCTGTCTTTTCTCCATATTATTCAGCAGACGACTGATTGAGGTTTTACAGTCGCCAGACTAATAGAGAGTCGACTGTATTTTTGACATCAGTCGCATGTGTGCTTAACTGGAGAAAGAGTGCAACTCCCTATTTTATTCCAATCCCTGCAGCAGTCGCCTGCTGAAGGATTTACAGGCGCATGTCATGTTCTCAGTCGACTGTACTGTCTTCATCAGTCGACTGTCCTGGCTCAGATTATAGTCGTTGGATATTTTCTAGCCGTTGATCAGTCGACTGTCTTTTGATCATCAGTCGACTGTTCCTGTCGTTTTCGCCCAGTTTCTAGCCGTTGCAGAATAGATTCTTTGGCTATTTTCTTGGGTTTTGGGGTTTGATATAGGGTTCCTATATATATGAGTGGGCTGATATCTCTTATACTTCTTGATGCTATTGAATATCTCAAGAGATCTATAAGCCACTCCCAAACTCCCTCAATTCCCTCTCAAGAGCTCTCATTCTTCTTCATGCATTGAAGTCCAGCTCAAGGGAATTCATCCAAGTCCTATCAAGCATATCTCAACACTTGGAGATCCTCTTCCATGCCTTGCATCCATTCATGAGTAAGCATCTCAAGGCATATGTAAGAGTATTTATTTTACTTGGAGAATTTGTTGTCTCTAATTCTCTTTGTGGGAATTAGTCTTTCTCTCTTTGTGGGAGGTTATCTCTTTGTGAGATTAGGATATTCTCTTTGTGGGAATAACTCTCTTTGTGGGAGTAACTCTCTTTGTGGGAGTTTAGTGTCCTAGTGTAGGGCTAACCCTAATTCTCTGAGTGGGAGTTAGTGATTCTCTGTGTGGGAGTCTTGACCCTTGTGTAGGGTTGGTTGGGTCCTTGTTTAGGGCATAAATCCTCTTTGAGGGGTATCTCCTTGTGAGATTTGTATTCACTTCTCTGTGTGGGAATATAGTGAATATTGGTGTGGCTGGATGTACCCAAGTTTGGGGAACCAGGGTAAAATCTTGTGTTTGTGTTTGGATTGATTGTGCCTTTTAATTCCTCTTGTATTTATAATTCCGCATTTGCAAGTTTAATTTTAATTGGACAATTTTATTTCCATTACACTATTCACCCCCCTCTAGTGTGTGTTGTTAGTATTGCAAGGGTAAGGCAATCCTTACAATTGGTATCAGAGCAAGGTTAAAACATACTGCAACGATGGCATTTAACGCAACATCTGCGCCTCATAAAGAAGGTCATTCAACTGTCCGACACCCGCTCTTCAACGGAACCAACTATCCAAGCTGGAAGATCAGGATGATGGTCTACCTGAAGGGTCACGACCTTTGGGACATCACGGAGTTGCCATTCAAGGAGCCTACTTCACTCGTAGCCTTGAGAACTAAAGCAGAGAAGGACTTGATCAGAGTCAAAGCCAGGGCTATGTGTGTACTCCATTGCACCCTCACTCTGGATGCGCTCGACCGTATCTCCATGTGCAAATCGGCCAATGGAATTTGGCATACATTGGAGATCTCTCATGAAGTGTTACTTCAACATAAGGAAGAGGTTCAACAAATTAAGCCCGAGAAGAAAAAGGGGGTTGCACTCCATGTTGAGAAGGAGGCATTCAAGTGGAGAAAGAACTTCCAACGGGAAGCTCCGAGTGAAGATGGTGATGAAGATGATGTTAGCGACGATGAATACATTGAGATTGCCAAGCAATTCAAGAATTTCGAGGCATTCCTTAAGGACAAAAAAGGTATATCTTCGTCAAAGTTTGCCTCCCAGTCTAACAAGCTTATTTGTTTCAATTGTGGAGGAAAAGGTCATCTTGCTACTGAATGTCCTTCCAAACCCATCAAAGATACCTATAAGGGTAAAGGGAAGAAATTTTGGAAAGCCAAGTCCGAGGTCAAGAATCAAAAGAAGGGACTTATTTGCACATTTGATGATTCCGATGTGGACACATCAAATGATGAAGAAGAGGATGACAAGGAGCATGATCACAAGTGTTTCGTTGCTTTTGATGATTCTTCATCAACTTCATCTAACTCAAGCAATGAAGAGATAGGGGCATGGCTCAACTCCAAAGATGAAAGTTGTTTCATGGCTAACGGGGAAGAGTCTTTGTCTAGCTCAAGCGAGGAGGAAAGTGATGAGGAAGTTGAGGAGGAAAAGCCATCCTATGAGGAGCTCGAATACCGCCTAAATGTGGCCTCCAATTTGGCAAGTAAGTGCATCGACTCATATGATAAAATGAAAGCTAAACTTGATAATGCAATGAGTAGGGTGCATGAATTCGAATCGTCTAGTGTAAATATTCATGATGAAATGCATGTGTGTGACACTATTGAGAGAGACACACTTCTCTGTCAAGTTAAGGAATTGAGTTTAACTAATGAAAATCTTGTTGCTCTTAGATTAGATTCTCACATTCAACAACTTACGTTGAAATGTGAAGAGGAATCCCGTAAGCTCATAAGCTTTGTATATTCTAGGGATTCACTCCACGATTTGTTGGAAAAACAACATCCGGCAAATCATTGAGGAGGTTTGGGGTATATTAAAAATGTGGTACCCAAACCCACCTCTAATTCCTCTTATGGTGCAAATACAAGATATATTGCTAAAGCACCTAAGAAGAATCAACATGCTTTCTTGTACAGCAATAACATCAACAAGAAGCATGTAGATCACGAGGTAATGAGGAAGAATGAAAAATCTTCATTTTTTTGCTAAGAAGCAAAATCCTCATTCTTTGCATGCTAAGAAATTCGTTTCTACACCTACGCATGCCACATCCATCCCTCTTGCTAAGGCAAAACCCTTTCCTAGGAAATCCTTGAGATTATGGATTCCCACTAAGGTTAGTGTGCAAGAGACGGATAGTTACATCAACTCTTTAGTTAGGGATGTGATCACCTCGTGTGATTACGTTAGGAAGTCAAACTCCTCTTGGGTTTGGTTCCCTAATGTTTAGGTTCCCCTCACACATTTGCATATTTCATGGGTATTGTGCTTAATGTTATATTTTTGCATACCCATTGGTTGTGTGTGTGTGTTTCATGATTTTGAAAATTCTTTCAAATGTATGTATGTTTCATGAAAATGGGAATCTTGGGGATTTTATTGACATGCATGCACTTTTGATCCATGTGTATGTCAATATGGGAGTTAATAAGTTATATGTTTAAAATATTTTAAAACATATTTTGACTCTCATTTTGAGGTTGTTTGAGATCTTTATTTACAATTGGTTATTTTTGGTCTCAAACCAAACTTCCTGTTTATTGCCAACATGTTTCATGTTATATTTGTTTTGGCAATATCTTTGTGTATCATTGAAGCTTGATTTTGTTCCATATCTATTGCTTTGATACACTTTAGGCCCATGGCTCCAATATTGGTGTTAGATCCTAGAAGTCAAAAGTTGACCATGTCTATGATCTAGGGGGAGCATGGGATAGTGAATTGATACCCATTAAAATTTTCAATTTGGTATCAACATCTCTTTCTTTTCTTGCATATTGTCACATCTTGGTGAAGATGACAAAGGGGGACATATTTGATGTCCACCTTTTTGACGATGTCAAGGGGGAGAGATATATGCATTATGTAACTATATTTTATGTAACTATATATGGGAGAGTTATATACTTATGCATATGGGGAGAGATATATCTATGGGGATAGATATATGGGAATAGATAAACCTTTCATGTTTGCATGATATTGTTTATTTCAATTGGTTTATGTAATCCTTGCCTATTATATGTCAGCAAAATATTATTTGGTATAATGAGTATTTACTATTGTGTAGCTCATTGTTTAATTGGTGCATATAAGTAAGGGAGCTCATTATCATTGTGATTTAATTATTTGTATTTTACATAATGTTTGTCATCATCAAAAAGGGGGAGAATGTTGAGTAATGATGTTTCATACCAATCTTATTTTGATGATGATCACAACATTATGTTGTTGCTAATGACTCTCATGTTTTAGTCTCTGAGTTTTATTTCAAGAATATCTTTCTTGGAGACTAATCACTTGTGTAAGGATGGACATCTTGTGAAGAAGGACCAAAGCTTGGACTCAAGGAGTGCTAAAGCTTGGAGATGATAGAGAGCAATCAAGTCATCAAGATTGAAGACTTAGACTATAAGGAAAGCATTGTAATCCATGTAATTTACTTTATTGCTTTCTCTCTCTTTTGAGTTTAGGATTAATGTATTGCCTTATTAGATGGTTTACTCATTCATGCATATGCATTTAACCATCTTAGTGAGCCTTAGGATTATCGTAGAATCCAACACAATAGGTTCACTCTGTCCAAAGACTCATTTGGAGTCTCTGGCTTTCCATCAGTCGCCTGATGAAGGAAACACAGTCAACTGGGTGATTTCCATTCACCTGATATGCACAGCTCAAGTCAACTTTTTAATTGACTCAAACTTGAGCTTTACACACAGTCGACTACTGGTCAGTTTACAGTCGCCTGTATATTTACAGTAGTCGCATGTAGATTGGTCATCAGTCGCCTGAGTAGCGTAAGTGCAATCTCTGCATCTCTCTGTCTTTTCTCCATATTATTCAGCAGACGACTGATTGAGGTTTTACAGTCGCCTGATTAATAGACAGTCGACTGTATTATTGACATCAGTCACCTGTGTGCTTAACTGGAGAAAGAGTGCAGCTCTCTGTTTTATTCCATCCCCTGCAGCAGTCGCCTGCTGAAGGATTTATAGGCGCCTGTCCTGTTCTCAGTCGATTGTACTTTCTTCATCAGTCGACTGTCCTGGCTCAGATTATAGCCGTTGGATATTTTCTAGCCATTGATCAGTCGACTGTCTTTTGATTATCAGTCGACTGTTCATGTCGTTTCCGCCCAGTTTCTAGCCGTTGCAGAATTGATTCTTTGGCTGTTTTCTTCGGTTTTGGGGTTTGATATAGGGTTCCTATATATATGAGTGGGCTGATATCTCTTATACTTCTTGATGCTATTGAATATCTCAAGAGATCTATAAGCCACTCCCAAACTCCCTCAATTCCCTATCAAGAGCTCTCATTCGTCTTCATGCATTGAAGTCCAGCTCAAGGGAATTCATCCAAGTCCTATCAAGCATATCTCAACACTTGGAGATCCTCTTCCATGCCTTGCATCCATTCATGAGTAAGCATCTCAAGGCATAGGTAAGAGTATTTATTTTACTTGGTGAATTTGTTGTCTCTAATTCTCTTTGTGGGAATTAGTCTTTCTGTCTTTGTGGGAGGTTATCTCTTTGTGGGATTAGGATATTCTCTTTGTGGGAATAACTCTCTTTGTGTGAGTAACTCTCTTTGTGGGAGTTTAGTGTTGATCGCTCCGGAGTGTAACCCTAAAGGGCGACCGTGTAGTTTTACCGCAAGCGCACGGTGTAGCGGCGAGCGGGTTATCGAACACAGGGAGGACGAATGACGGTGCCTGCTCTGAACAACCTGGCTATAGGAACAGAAAAGAGGGAATTTGCCTTTGGCGATCCTGTCACAATCGTCAGACAAAGTATGGAGATATAAAATCAAAGAAAGACGCCTAGGGAATGGGGAATCCCCGCTACTCGCCGTATCTCGTCAATGTGATTCATTGGTATCACCATTGCTAGGGTAGAATTTCGGATGAACTAGTTGCAACTGAATGTAAAAACTAGCTCACGCTCTCTCGCTGTTGCCGGTCTATAGCTATCCTAGGTTTGGGTCCAATCTCTTGCAAACCCTAGCCTAGGAAAGCTAGCATTAGGATCAACATCATCGTTCAATCGCGTCCCGAGCCCACTCTCGTGCAAACTCGGGCCACGACCTAGGTTGGGATAGTTCCTACCCGTCCAATCTCTTGCAAACGGGTATCGGTATGGAATTGCAACCGAGAACCCTAGTATCGGTCCAATCTCTTGCAAACCGATACTACGGAAACTCAATTTCAACCCAATTCGGATTTCTAGGGTTTCCTATCGAATTGGGATCCAATCTCTTGCAAATCCCTATCGATATGAACACCTAGCTATCCGTAATAAATCGATCCCAAACTAACCCTAATAGCAATTCTAGCAATATTTCTACCAATTCATCACAAATCGGAAATTGGGCTCGTAGGGTTCATCCCCACACCCCAAGACGTTAGGACTACTCACAAATCATATCACGAATGCAAGAAGAAACAATTGAAATAACAATAGAATTCATCACAATATTCAAATAAGCAATAAAAATGAGATTTTTAATGGAGAGGGAGACAAACCAATAGAGTTCTCCAAGAATCCAACAAAAATAAACTTTCCTCTCCTCTCCAATCACAAGAATCAAAAGCTAAAAAGTTTAATCTAAAAAGCTGCAAAAAAGCAAGGAAAAAGCTCCCTAACCTAGGTCAAAAACTGGGGTTAAATACCCCCCAAAATTGTCCAAAAAACTGTGACCAAAATGCCCCTGCGCAGCCTGAAAATCGCAATTTACGCTACAGGCAGCGCGGCTCACTCGGCCGAGTGACAACAGTCGCTCGGCCGAGTAAGAAACCCTGAGAATTTCCAGTAAGTCTGGGTCTTCGGGGGTCTTCACTTCGGGGGTCGCTCGGCCGAGTGAGTTGTCGTCACTCGGCCGATGGCTTCTATATACTCGGGCGGTCAGCATTTTCCACTCGGCCGAGTGGGTCTTCTGAAGCTCAGGCAGACGAAAAACAGTAAGTTGGCTCTTTTTGATGGGCGTCGTCTGAGTGCCACTCGGGCGGACGGGGTCTCGTCACTCGGCCGATGTGGCTTCTGATGCTCGGCCGAGTGCACACATGAAGCGTGTCCGATCTGGTCGGCCGAGCGGGGTCTCGCTGGTCGGCCGAGTGACTCCTTCACTCGGCCGAGTGAGACACCAAAAATGCCCATTCAGCTTGTTTTTGCCTCCTCGTCGCTCCTACGACGTTCTTTCTTCTTCCGCTCCTCTCCAATAACAAAATACCCCTCGGGGAAGTCGTCGGTGACACTCTGGAGTAGGTGTATCTCGGGATCACTCCAAATCGCTCCAAATCTCCTGAAATACGACAAAAACAACAAATCGTGAAAAGTATCGCAATATTGTCGATAAATCGTGAAAAGCGTGATGTGGGCGATCTAAATGGCATGCAATCATGCGGAAAAAAAGGTGTAAAACACGGAGTGATCAAAATCCCCCAAGCTTACCTCTTACTCGTCCTCGAGGAAGATAAGTAAAAGGCGAACCCGGTGGATTCAGAAAACGAAAACGACGGAAAAACGGAAAACGAAAAACGAAGACGAAAGAAGAAAGCGAAGAGGGAAGCTGCTAGATCATTTTTCTCAGGACGTGGGTTTTGCTTACTCATATAGCATGCACCGAATGTAAAACACATGTCAAAGAATTTTATTTCGATATCTTAGTATAATGGTGCAAATAGAAATAGAAAACCCAAGAACATTGTTATAGCATGAAAAACGGAATAATTTTAGAATTAACATCATCTGAATCATTTAAAGCGGTATACAATATTGCAGACAACACACTTTTCAATTGGATGCTTTCTATGAGGAGTATAAGAATACCACGCAATAGAATAGAATAGAATAGAAAAGAGTGGATTTCATGAAATGAGTGCTAGACGTAGATTTGTAAAGCTAAAACGACCTCACCGAGTATAGAATATTACTTAGCCTAGGTTGTCATGCACCGTCAAGTAGTCACTCTCTCACACATCATTGGATTCCCTCCCCCAAGCTCATCTATAAGCGTGGTGGCACAAAAAACAATATTTACATCCCCATTTTTATGAAGCTCCAAAAGTAATAAAAAATAAAAACAAAAAGAGAGAAGAAAGAGAGAACATGAGATGGGATCGTTTATTGAGATTCGTTTCTCTTTTCTTTTCTTTTTCTCTTTTTTTTATTTTTTTTAAATAGTATATATACACAATGATCCCCAATCAAAGAGAAATAAGGATATACAAGAATTTTTCTTTTTCTTTCTTTGGTTTTGGGAAATTTGGAGCTAGGAATTAATAGCGGGGGAAATGCCATATATTAGAATCGCTAAGGGGGAGATTCACCAATGATTTTAAAATAGAGAATTGATGTCCAAGATATGTGGAGAAAGAAATAAATATGTCTCTCAGTTCACTCTATAAGACGTGCACGACAACTTCAGCAAGGTAATCTAATCTACTCGGTTTTGATCACACAAAAAGCTAAACTAATCCAGATTTATCATAGCTAACATCATTCAATCATCCTGAAGTGAAATGTACAAATCATGCATATAGAAGTGATATAGGAAAAGAAAACGGTACTCCAGATATAAGCATTCAATGCGTGAATCTTGGTGTGTTTTCTGCGATAGCATACATATGAATATTCAGACTCAGCTAATAATAAAATTTCATCCATTTTCATGCCGAAAAAGTGTGGGTTACTATCTGACGTGTGTTTGTATTTCATATATTCACACACGTTTTCTTTTGTGTTTCTCCGTGTTTTTCGCCGTCTTTTATTCGTTATCTCGTATTTTCTCGTTTTCTTTCACTTTTCTTTGTTTCTCCATGTTTGCAGGAGATTGACCGCGTAGGGGACGTTTAACGACGATATCTCGAGTCCCCGGAGCAACGGGAGGAGTCACGCGTGATCCAGGGGGTCAAACGTCAAAGAATACATCTTTCAGCCCCTCACCCGGTCGGTTGGTCATCTCCAACCGATCGGGTGATGCACGCGTGCACCACCCGGTCTCGGCCGGAGCTCAAGCGAAAGTCACCCGACCTGTTCACAGGTCGGTTCAGCGGGGGCCTGTTCTCTGTCTTTTCGATCCAAATTCCAACCGATCGGGTGACTCTCACCCGATCGGTTCATCTGTAGCTGATGCTGAGGAGCTGAAGACACGGGCACCCAACCGATCACTTCACCTGATGGCGCCAAGATCCAACCGGTCACTCCAAGAACTCACCCGACCGGTTCATATGACCGGGTGAAAGCTCGTCGTTTTCTGTTCATTATCTGTAACGAATCACCCGATCGGTTGACTTGTCAACCGATCGGGTGATACGAGAGTCTATAAATAGAACCCCTAGGGTTCCAGAAACGGGGGAGCTGCTAGTTTTTACTGTTTTCTCCTATTGTGACGGTTGTAATTTCTGTTCTTTTGTAAGTTGTCGGATCTTTCTCAAATTTTAGTATTGTCTTAATTACTCTATTACTTCCGCATTCCAATCGTCTGATTATGATTCCAACGGTTCATTTTCATTTAGATCTCTTTTTGATGAATTTTTGTGAGTAGTTCCCAAATCTGGGATTTTGGCGGAAACCCCTTCGGGGGCTCTTCCCGATGCATCCATAGGGTTAGGAAATCGATAGAGATTAGGATTCTAACGGTTACGCGGGGTGTTTCATTGTCATCGGCGGGAAAAAGACCGCCTTTGACCATTGGGCCAAGGGGGAATAAACTTGGCGGTTGACTCCCTAGCCATAGCTCACGCCTTTAGCGTAGACGCCGAATCCTTGCACGCGGGAGCAGCAGGATGAGACGTTGGGAGTTATTGTTGCAAGCTTAGTGCTCCCGGAATCGATCAGTGTTAATTGACACAGGAGTGCCCGCTGATCGAATCCGGGAAGTCCGGTGTATCATCCTGGGCACCGACCGGAATATCGGGCCCATGGGATGTCGGTACCACTTTCAGAGGCAACGTCTCACCATTAGATCCTAATTCCGATCGCTATCCTACCCGTAGGTCGTATCGGGGAGAGTCGCTCGTTGGAGTGGAAACCAAAGTCCCGGGTTTATTTTCTTATTGTTCATACCTTGAATTCCTTTCCGTGACAACCATCAACCGATTCGGGCTAGCTCGCCCACGGGGTGATTTTGGTCCTCCTTGACACAAGCACATCCTAGCCTCCCTGTGTTCGACCCCCAAGCCACACTACAACACCGTGCGCTTGCGGTTACAAATATTTAAACCCCTTCCCTGCCACACGGCCACGCGCCGGCGCGGCGGGGACCGGTCAAGTTTATGGCGCCGTTGCCGGGGAGGCAACGTGCTTGTTATTTCAGGATCTCTTGAACCCTCATGTCTAGCTCTCATCCCTACCTCGCGATAATTTTCGCATTCTCCTTTTTCCTTTTTATTTTTCTTATTTTTATTTCTTATTTTATCTGTCTCTTTCCCACCTGTCGCTTCACGGGTGTTTGTTGTTTTTCATGCGCAGGAGTTCAAGAAGTCTCGACGACTTGATTCCCGTTGATCCAGAGATTAACGCCACCCTTAGGCGCTTGGCCACTGAGAAGTGAAGAAGAGAGGACCCCGAATCCATGGAGGAGAACACCCCGCCTCGCAAGTCCCTGCTGGAGTACTCGATGCAATCTTTCGAGTCCACTTCCGCCATCCGTCCTCCAGCTATTACGGCCCAAAGCTTTGAGCTAAAGCCGTCTTTGGAGACATGGATCCAGCAGGATCAGTTTTCGGGTGCACCCATGGAGAGCCCGATCGAGCATATAGACTCCTTTTGGAGAAATGTGACACCTTCCGGATTAATGGTGTCACGACTGAGGCGATCCGTCTGAAGTTGTTCCCCTTCTCGTTGCGAGACAAAGCCAAGCAATGGCTTAAGGGGAAGGACCCCAACACTTTCAATACCTGGGAGAAGCTCTCAAATGCTTTTCTGACGAAGTTCTTTCCTTCGGGGAAGACCATGAAGTTGAGGAGTGAGATCTCCTCCTTCTCCCAGGCCAGCCACGAGTCCTTGCATGAAGCTTGGACGAGATACAAGGAGATGCAAAGAAGATGCCCTCACCATGAGCTTCCGAAGTGGCAGATTATTAATCTGTTCTACAATGGGCTGAGGGAGGACCTAAAATCTTCTATGGACGCCGCGGCTGGGGGTTCCTTCATGTCAAGGAGCGAGGAAGATGCCGGACATATTCTGGAAAATATGGCATCCAACAATGAGCGGTGGTGTGACGAGAGATCCACACCCAGGTCTGGGGGTATACACAGAGTCGAGGACGTCGACAAACTTTCAAGCAAGTTCGACTTGCTTTCGACCCAGATCTCCGCACTAATGGTAGGAGCCGGTAGGGCCGGTGCACAACAGATTGCAGCGGTAGAATCTGAAATTTTTGGGGAATTCGACGGTGGTGACGTCTCACCACCGTTGGATCAGGCGAGCGCACTATTTTACAACCCCACGGGAAATGCGCCGTATCCGCCAAGAACCAATTCCAACCCGGCCTACTCTCCAAACAACCGGAACCACCCTAACTTTGGTTACCGGGCACCATTCCAGCCCTGGCCGCCTCAGCAGCCGCAGCAACAAACATATCAGCCGGCTAGGCCATAGCAGAGTCAGTTTCAGCAGCAACAATATCAGCAGCAGCCTCAGCAACAATTTTACGCCCCCAGGAATCAACAGCATCAGCAGTATGGCCAACAAAGGGCCGTCTCTCCGGTTGAGTCTCTCTTGACTCAATATATAACCAACCAGGAGAAGATCAATCAAAAGCTGGAAATGGGTCAGCGGGCCCTCACGGACCGAGTAACCCAGCTGAGGTTACAAGTGGCGACCCTCTCAAGGTCACAAAACCAATTGCCGCCACAACCGGAGGTGAACCCGAGGGGAGCAACCCAAACGTCGGCACTCGTGCACGAGCACGCAAATGTGTCCGCTATCGTTCTGAGAAGCGGGACACAAATCCCTACTAGAGTGCCCCCTAACAGACCGGAAGCACCATTGGTCGTTGAGCGACCGATCGAAAAATCAAACGACGCCGGTGCTTCGTCATCAAATCCTACGACTCCGGAGGGAGTCTCTGAAGAAGAGAAGAAGAAGAACGAGGAAGGGAGCCCGAAAGTGTTCAAACTCGTTGTGCCATTTCCACAACGGTTAGCGCAGGCCAAAATCGACGAGAAATATGGCAAGTTCTTCGCCATGGTCAAGGACCTGAGCTTGTAAATCCCCTTCCTAGAAGCAATCGAAACAATCCCCTCCTATGCAAAATTCCTGAAAGATTTGGTGACGAGAGGGTCTAGAAAGGAGAAAGTAGTGTTGACGACGGAATGTAGCGCTCTCATCCAGAGGGCAAATCCACCGAAACTTAAAGACCCGGGGAGCTTCTCAATTCCTTGCACGATCGGGGCAGTAAATATTCATCGTGCACTCGTCGATCTCGGAACGAGTGTAAGTTTGATGCCCTTGTCGATGTATAAAAGGATAGGAATGGGTGATTTGGAGCCCACCGGTATGACCCTACAACTAGCTGACCGGTCAGTCAAATATCCGGTGGGGATTATGGATGACCTCCCCGTTAATGTAAAAGGGGTGCATGTGCCAGTGGACTTTGTGGTCATGGACATGCCTGAAGACGCACACACCCCCATCATCCTGGGACGGCCTTTCATGGCCACTGCTGGCGTTTTGATTGATGTGAAGAACGGAAAACTTTCTCTAAACGTCGGCGGAGAAAAAGTTGAATTTGATCTGGGGTTATCCATGAAGTACCCCGATCCCCTAGACGACCCTCGATGTAATTTGCTGGAGATGGAAGAAGAAAAAGCTGCTGAAGAGAGCTCCTGGGAGATTCTCTCAAGAAACCCCCCCGATGACTTGGGGGATTCAGAAGACCGAGACGGTCCCAAGAACGATGATGCTACTGGGAAAGCGAGTGTAGCAAGAACGACC
This sequence comes from Scilla litardierei, assembly GCA_030789695.1. Taxonomy (NCBI): domain Eukaryota; kingdom Viridiplantae; phylum Streptophyta; class Magnoliopsida; order Asparagales; family Asparagaceae; genus Scilla; species Scilla litardierei. The sequence continues at coordinate 228,611,814 of CM061141.1, read as the reverse complement.
CCTCCCGGGTTCCCCAAGGCTCCTCCTGCGAGCAGAACGGGGAAAGAACCCATGGGCCTCACCAAAGACGAGGTCCGGATCCTAAAGAAGATGGCGGTAAGTGCCAATACGAAAGAGAAGCCCCCGGATCCCAAGATCAAGGAGAGGGTAGTCGAGCAAATCTTTCTCCAGCCGCTGACTACTCCATAGGCCTTAAGCTCCGATGAAGAAGAGATGCCGAACTTCGGGCATCACCCGTATCAACCACCGTGAACATCTCTTGCGGGCGTCGAGCCAACGACGTTAAACAAGTGCGCTTCATGGGAGGCAACCCATGTTCTAAACTTTTGCCCCGCTTTTTAGTGTTATTTTTGACTTTATTTTATCTATTTTTATAAATAAAATCAGCCGCGAGAACATCCGTCCAAGGACTTAGACAAATCTGTTGGTTTTTGCAGGAAACGAAGCCCCAACCGATCGGTTGATAACTCACCCGATCGGTTGGGATGTATCAGATACAAGCCGAAATCTGTCCCCAAATGAACCGATCGGTTGAAGAATGAAGAGACCGGGTGACAGACCGGGTGAGCTGGGGAGAACTCTCGGGAAATTTTTGGGGAATATCAACCGATCGGTTGAGTTCGAGCGCGACCGGTTGAAGCGATCGGGTGAGCAGCCCTCAATTCTCGGGAAAATGAGTGGAGCGGCCAACCGATCGGTTGACAAGTCAACCGACCGGTTCGCCTGTAGCACTTCTTCGGCAAGAATTTTTGACCTAACCGTCAACCGATCGGGTGACAAGTCACCCGATCGGTTCGACTTAAAACCCTATATAAACCCCCGACAACCCGTTCGTTTTCACCCTCGCCCGATCGCCATTGTCGCCGTCTTTTCGCCTGCCTCTCCTCCCTAACGGCCGATTCTCACTCCCCCACGTCCTCTACTCCTCCAATACTCCCTCTCCCCACCTCCTCCATCGATCTCTCCACCATCTTCACTCCCTCTCTCCTTTCAATTCGAAATTCTGACCTAATTTCCCCCAAACAACACCCATTTCGAAAATTCTTGCTGAAAGAGGTCGCCGAGGCTCCACGCTACTCTCATTGCACAGTGTGGGGACATCTACGAGCAAGCTTCGCCATTTCGCTTGGGTACACTCGCTCCACGCTCATATTTCTATTTTTGCCCTATAAATTGTGCTTGCTCATTTTGCATGTGTTAGTGTGCATTCATTGCTTTTGCACTCATTCATACACGCACACTCACGCATGGCTAAGGATAAAGACAAGGGGAAGGAGATTATGCGGGAAGAGGAGCCGTCTCGAAAGAGACGAAAACAAACACGTCCCCCTTCCCACACACGAGCACTTACACTTGGCCCTCCCCCGCCTGTTATTCCCCCTGTGGACCCAATGTTGGGCCCGCATGGGTATATCTTTAAGAACCAGGAGCACAAGGATTTTTACCGTAGGCTCGATGCTCAGGGGCATCTATCTACTAAGTTCCCGCACACACAAACACTTGTCGATCTCGGTGTCTGCACCGAGGTCGAATCTCTTTTCGCTAACTTAGGATGGTTGCCATTCCTTAATGCTTCTGCCATATCCTACCCGGCACTCACCCTCGAATTTCTCTCTACACTTGTTTGGGAGTCCGGGTCGATCATTAAATTCCGGGTGCGTAACCGGAGTGTCACCACAAATCTGAACACAATTAACGATATATTTGGTTTCCCCAATCTTGGGGATGACTCCATCCAACACTACGGGTACACGCCCGAGTTTAACGTCGATCAATTCTGGTTCCGCCTCACACTGCTCCATGACTATCCCCGAGGAAGGGCCAAGGCCTCCTCCATCATTCATCCAGTGTTTCGTTTGGCCCACAGGATCATATCATCTGCATTTTTTCCCAGGGACGAGTCCGGCACCGTGACTATCCCTGACCTTTTTATCCTCTGGGCCATGGCATTCCCTTTTGTCCGGGACGATGATGGAATTAGCTTCAGGGCCCCTCCCGTCCCCATCCATGGCGGCGATTGGCTTGTTTACAAGCTACTCGAGATCAGCCGGGCCGGTAAGGGGAAGTTTTGTTGTGGGGGCATCATTACTATCATTTGCTCTTGCCCCCAATTTAATATTCCCTTCCCCAATAATCTTCCCGCTGCCGCAGGACCCTCACAGGTAGACATTGATGTCCTGCGGCACATTCACATGATTAGACCCCACTCCGATGGCCGCTTCATCTTCAATTATGGCCACCCCCCAGCCCCTTACGCCATTCTCCCCAACCCCGCTCGCATGACCATTGCTCTTGTGGGAGATTGGACCTTCCCACCTGATCCCAGCTTCCTTGCGGGGTTGAACCTTCCTTTCCTCCCCGCGGACGCACGTAGACCACTGTCCCCTGCCGCCCACTTAGGCGAGCAGGATATCCCTGCGTCTCGGTGAGATATAGGGGCTGGCCCGAGTCGTCCTATTTCTGCTCCGGGACCCATCACATCTGAGCACCTCTTTGCGGCCATTTCTGGCCTTGTCTCCTGTGCCGGCATGACCACTACCGCCGGCACCACTTCGACCTTACCTGCCGGCACCTCTTCTGCCTCACGTCAGTCCACATCTTTTGGTCGTCGTCAGGTATCTGCCCGTCTCGGTCTTGAAAGGGAGGTCGCTGCCCTTCGTGAGCTCGCCATGTCCTCTGCCTCCTCGGACCCATCACCGTCCTCTTTTCTCACTCACCCACGTTTCCTCGCACTTGAGAGGAACGTGGCCGCCATTCTTCGACTTCTCACTCACATCCACGGACCACCTCGACCTCCACCACCTCCACCTTCACCACCTCGACGATCTCCACCCCCACCTTCACCACCTCGACGATCTTCTCCTCCACCCTCCCACACATCCCCACATCCATCACCTCCCTCATCTATTCCCATCCCGGTATCCACTTCCCCCCTCCCGACCACTTCCATCGCACCCATGCTACCTCCTCCCTCCTCCTCCATCACTGCATACGTGCGTCGGAGGAAATTGCCGGTGCGCTCCAGATCTCTCCCACCACCACCCACTACCGTCACCACCACATCTTCTTCCCCCATTTCTATTCCTCTCACCACCGCCTTGATCGTCGTCCTACCACCACCACCCACCTCCACCGACACTCCTTCCATCGTTCACACCACCGCTGCCCCTATTCCTCCACCTCATTCCCCACTTCTCCGCACACCCCCAGCCTCCCCCGACCACCCAGCCACACCCTCTTCCGAGGAGGACGAGGACTCACCTTCTCCTGCTTTCTGATTCCACTTTATTTGTTTTTGACTCCCCCTTGCATATCTCTGCATTTCACGGTCAAATTTTATTTGCTAGCACTGTCATGTCTAGCTTGGGGGACGTCTATTTTTGTGTGCTGTCGTGTTTTGTTGTTTTTCTCATTTTTTGTGTTTGTGCTTGTTTTTCCCCTTTTGAGTGTCGTGTCGTGTGGTTTTATTTCTATTTTCGTGTCGTTTGATTTTGATTTTGATCTTTCTTTATTTTCAGTTTCATCTCTGTGTTTTCCTCGTTTTCATTTCTTTTTGTGTCGGTGCGTATCCCCCCCCCCATCTTCATTGCCCTCCCGTACTCACTCATATTGCATTGAGGGCAATGCAAGCTTCAGCTTGGAGGAGTCGCACTGTGTGCGCCATTTGAGTCCTTCTTTTTCGTTTTTTTTGTGTCGTTTTCATCGTGTTTTTTATTTTTTCTTCTTTTTTCTCTCCTCTTCTTTTTATCTCTTTCTCCTAGAGATGAACCCTATGATGAATCACCTCAAAATCACACACACCTAGCATGGCATCGATAATCACATTCACTAACCCTAGGATTTCGAGTTCTCTTGCATTTCACGCATCGTGGGTCCACTTAGCTTTTTGTGAGTCGTGCGTCGTGCCTAGCTATTGGGTGTGCTTCTACTTCGTGATTTTATTTTATATACCTGACCAGGAATGACCCCTAGATTATCATGCTTCGATTTGAATATGCGGTACTTGCTTCCACTATATGCATGCTATATTTATATCGTATATTTCAATTCGCATGCGTCGGGATTCCACGATTAAGGACTAGGATAACCCATTTAGCCTATGCTCTATTTAGCGAGAATAGTTTCCTTTGCCCAAGTGTTTAGATTTTGACTTCTATTTTGTTTTACTTGGTGCAGATCCCCTCGTCGTGTACCGTTCTCCCACTTGGGAGAGTACACATGTGTATAGCCAAAAACCCAAAAATCCAAAAAAAACAGAAAAGAAAAGAAAAACCCAAAAAGAAAAGAAAAGAAAAATTTTGTATAGCCAAAAAGCCAAAAAAAATACAAATGCCCAAAACCCAAAGAAATTTCTAGTGTGAATATTTTTCCTATCTACCGAGAATAAAGGGAAGGCGAGAATTTGCACCGAGTGTTCTACTCCACATCATCTCAACCCCAATCGTTTTCGAAAACACTTGGCTTAGGAACTTTTTAGCTAGTATCTAGGCTATAGTGGTGTGATTTCCTTAACCCTAGTTGTGGAGTCCCCGATGCATGATACGTTTCACTTCTTATACTCTTCTCATGCATGCTTGAACTAATATTCACCGCAATTTCAAATTCGAATCGGTATTTGGGTCATTTCCTGGATTTGCGTATATGAGCTCATAGCACATTGTAGAAAGCGACACCATTTGCTAGCACACGACCGCACTCACACGCGCTTCACCGCGTGGGCCCACGACACTTATTTGGACTCGTTTTCCTAGGTTTAGTGATGTGATTTGACATTTGCTTGCTTGTTATGTCGTTTTTGATTTTGTTGGCTCTGACGGACGATCTAGTATATAGAGTTTTCTTTTTCTCTCTTTCTCTCTATTTTTCCCCTCCGAGCTCCTACTCTCACTCGTCTTCCTCGAGGACGAGGAAGAGCTCAGCTTGGGGGATTTTGACGTGTGTTTATATTTCATATATTCACACACGTTTTCTTTTGTGTTTCTCCATGTTTTTCGCCGTCTTTTATTCGTTTTCTCGTATTTTCTCGTTTTCTTTCACTTTTCTTTGTTTCTCCATGTTTGCAGGAGATTGACCGCGTAGGGGACGTTTAACGACGATATCTCGAGTCCCCGGAGCAACGGGAGGAGTCACGCGTGATCCAGGGGGTCAAACGTCAAAGAATACATCTTTCAGCCCCTCACCCGGTCGGTTGGTCATCTCCAACCGATCGTGTGATGCACGCGTGCACCACCCGGTCTCGGCCGGAGCTCAAGCGAAAGTCACCCGACCTGTTCACAGGTCGGTTCAGCGGGGGCCTGTTCTCTGTCTTTTCAATCCAAATTCCAACCGATCGGGTGACTCTCACCCGATCGGTTCATCTGTAGCTGATGCTGAGGAGCTGAAGACACGGGCACCCAACCGATCACTTCACCCGATGGCGCCAAGATCCAACCGGTCACTCCAAGAACTCACCCGACCGGTTCATATGACCGGGTGAAAGCTCGCCGTTTTCTGTTCATTATCTGTAACGAATCACCCGATCGGTTGACTTGTCAACCGATCGGGTGATACGAGAGTCTATAAATAGAACCCCTAGGGTTCCAGAAACGGGGGAGCTGCTAGTTTTTACTGTTTTCTCCTATTGTGACGGCTGTAATTTCTGTTCTTTTGTAAGTTGTCGGATCTTTCTCAAATTTTAGTATTGTCTTAATTACTCTATTACTTCCGCATTCCAATCGTCTGATTATGATTCCAACGGTTAATTTTCATTTAGATCGCTTTTTGATGAATTTTTGTGAGTAGTTCCCAAATCTGGGATTTTGGCGGAAACCCCTTCGGGGGCTCTTCCCGATGCATCCATAGGGTTAGGAAATCGATAGGGATTAGGATTCTAACGGTTACGCGGGGTGTTTCATTGTCATCGGCGGGAAAAAGACCGCCTTTGACCGTTGGGCCAAGGGGGAATAAACTTGGCGGTTGACTCCCTAGCCATAGCTCACGCCTTTAGCGTAGACGCCGAATCCTAGCACGCGGGAGCGGCAGGATGAGACATTGGGAGTTATCGTTGCAAGCTTACTGCTCCCGGAATCGATCAGTGTTAATGGACACGGGAGTGCCCACTGATCGAATCCGGGAAGTCCGGTGTATCATCCTGGGCACCGACCGGAATATCGGGCCCATGGGATGCCGGTACCACTTTCAGAGGCAACGTCTCACCATTAGACCCTAATTCCAATCGCTATCCTACCCGTAGGTCGTATCGGGGAGAGTCGCTCGTTGGAGTGGAAACCAAAGTCCCGGGTTTATTTTCTTATTGTTCATACCTTGAATTCCTTTCCGTGACAACCATCAACCGATTCGGGCTAGCTCACCCACGGCGTGATTTTGGTCCTCCTTGACACAAGCACATCCTAGCCTCCCTGTGTTCAACCCCCAAGCCACACTACAACACCGTGCGCTTGCGGTTACAAATATTTAAACCCCTTCCCTGCCACGCGGCCACGCGCCGACGCGGCGGGGACCGGTCACTATCTCTAAATGCAAGGCAAATCACAGCATATGATATCAGAGATAAAATCTAAGACATGACAAATATAGCATGCATATAGAGAAAGCTAACTCCACGTCATCATCATCACAGAAAAGTCATCTCTAGCATGAGATGAAAAAGAAATAAAGATAAAGATGGAAAATAAAGCTAAATATAATGCAGCACACAAAGAAAATACGAAAAACGTGATGCATGGTAAAAAAAAGGAAAAAGTGATGAAAATAAGTGCAAAAGCGGAAAATGGTGTGAAAAAAAAACTAAAAATAAAGGTGGTAAATCGAAAAGAACGTGAGAACTCACTCCCCCAAGCTAAAGTGCACAGTGTCCTCAATGTGCGAAGTGTGGCACACCGAGAGACGTGTAATGGGAGGGGAAGGTGAGGATGCATGCATGAGGAAAAAGAAAATAAAATAATGAAACGAAAAATATGATGCGGACATGATGCATGCAGATACAGGAGTGATACAGATATAAAAGTGTGACACCAAAAACTCTCCCTCTCTCCCAAAAAAGATATATGAAGATATGAACAAAATGTGGACCCAAAAACAGTGAGGGGAGGGGGTGGTGGTCAAAAATCAACAGGACCCAGCAGAGACGGGCAGCATGACGGCAAAAAGGATCAATGGCATCAAGGGTGCCTAAGAGGGTGGTGTTGTGCCGTCTCCGTCCTGAGGCGGAGGTGGTGGTGGCGGCGGCTGGGGGACAGTCTGCTGAGTGGGTGCAGGTGTGGGTGTGGGTGTGGAAGCAGGCTGGGTGTGTGTAGGAGTGGGGGTGGGTACCTGCTGGGTGGGTGTGGGCACGCGAGGAAGCCGCTCGAGAACCTGGGTGAGGCAATAATGAATGTGCAGAAGTAGGTCGAAGCGGCGAGCCATATCGGTGACGGTGGCGGACAGGGTCCTGAGGTCACCTCTGAGGCCACTCACCGCCCCCTCGAGAGCACGAATGCTCTGAAGTACAGTGTCGGGGGGAGGTAGTGCAGAGGGATGCACCTGTCTGTGCTGTGCAGGACGGGGCTGGCGTACTCGGGTGGCGTATGTGATGGGCTCAGCAGGCATGTGGAGGAAAGGTGCTGTGCTCGCAAGTGTGGGCCGAGCCTCAGGTCGAGGCTGGGGCGCAGGCTGGTAAGACGTGGAGGCAGCAGCAACGGAAGTGGAGTATAAGAGTGGCGACGAGGCGACCATAGAGGTCGGTGACACAGACGTGTGGACAGACGCCACGACACTCTCAGAAAAAACGGCTGCGGTGAAGACAGAGGTGGAAACCACGGTCTCCACGAAGGCATCAAAAGAGGGCTCTCCGCTCTCAACTACAGTCGGTGGGCGCTCGGGTAGGGCGGTGGAAACGGGCTCAACGGACAGAGGGCCAGCTGTGTTGGGAGTGGTGGTAGGCGTGGAGGTAGTGGAAGTGGGCTCAGCGAGGGTACTCCCGAAACCGGCAGAAGTGTGGACAGAGGTGTCAAGAGCAGCAGAAATATCGGGCTGCTGAGGGGCCACGGGGTCGGCAGGAGCAGCGGGGTCAGCGGGTGCAGCGTGTGCAGCGTGGGCCTGCTCAGCCTACTCAGCCTCCTCGGCCTCAAGCACGTAGGTGGCGGGGATCAGGAGATCCATCGCCGGAAGCCAGTCTACCTTTGCTGGTGCTATCTGAGTCCGAGCTGGGCTCGGAAGGATCATGTAATCCGCACCGAATGGACCGTGCAACCAAACCCAGTGCCGCTGACCATGCGGACGAAGCATCTTCATCCGGGACATGACATCTATGGACAGGGAAGTGGGGCCCGGGGCTCGTCGCAGGTCGGCTGGAAGGTCCTCGCTGGTCATAAGAGCGAGCAGGGTGATCAGACCGCCGCAGCATATCAGTGAGCGAACGCCCACCGATACGATGATGCGATCCAAAAACCAGCTCGCGATATCAATCACGACGGCGGGGACCAACTCGTCACCCTCCCTAGATAGAGCTCTGGGGCATGTCATCGCGTAGAGCATGTAAAGCTCCGGCGTGGACATCGTCCCCGGCTCATATCTCGCCAAAAAGGTAGTCGCCATAAGGCGCTGAGCTATGCGGAGGCAAGGGTGGACGATGGCTGAGGCCTTGGCCCTACTAGGGTCAAAGGCGGCAGGTAGACCCGTGATCCGGGCCCAGAAAGCGCCGGAATCGAAGGAAGGTGGGGGACTGTGAGTGGGGGCATAACCGCGGTCGGCCCCAGGGACATCGGGCCATGAAAAGAAATCTCTCATCATACCAAGAGTGACCTGGCACTCCCGGTCCATGAACCTAAACGAGCATCCCTCGTCGGTCCGGGCGATAGAACTAAGGACCTCAAGTGTCAGACGGACGAACGTGTCCGCCGACACCTGGAAGAAATCTCGCCGGCCCATGTTGTCATACAACGTGAGCATCCCCTCAAGTACCCCCAGGCGTCCTAGGTCTGCAAGGTGTGCGAACCTGGAGGGTACGATCGAGCGCTGGGAAATGCGCTCAAAGACGACGCGGTGTGCGTCGTCCCGGAACGTGATCCCCAGCGGCCCGACAAGTGGAGCCGGTGGTGGTGGCTGTGGGACGGTAGGGAGTGGCTGTGCAGGGTGTGCAGGCTGTGTGGGCTCTGCAGGCTGTGCGGGGTGTGCGGGGTCTGCAGGCTGTGCTGGGTGAACAGGGTGTGGTGGAGTAGGCGGAGGAGAGTCCTCCACCTCGTGGGAGGGGCCAGCCTCATCCTACCGCTTCCGCTTGGCGGAAGCTCTCCTGGACCGTGGCCGTGTCCGGGGCGGCATGTGGGCCCCGGGTGCTCACCAAAAACGTGAAAAATGCGGCGTGCGTAAAATAAAGGAAAGAGTATACCGCGACACGCCGCGAGAGCAAAGTAATGGAAGCGTGCGAAGACGACGCCTCCACGTAGCCCAAAACATTCCTCGGAAGCTCCCCTGGGCTCCCCTAAGCTCCCCAATATAACATGCGCATCAAACGAAGAGATTAGCGTGTAATATTCAAAACATATGGGGGGTTATGGGTAGAATAGATAGAAATTGAATTTAATTTGGGTTTGGGGTTCGTTAGACACATGGATTATCGAAAAATACGCAAAAGAGGAGAAATAGGTGAAAAATCGGGTTACCGGAGCTCGGCCGGAGGTGTGGCCGCCGGCGGCGACTCGGGCGGAGGCGGAGGAAGCTCGGCCGGCGGTGGGTGGCCGAGCGCCGCGGCGAGGGTCGAGGTCGGGCGAGTGAGGGGGAAGCTGCGGGCGAGGGATACGGACAGTCGCGGGTTTTGGGAATTTTTTTTCGTTTCGAAAACCGCGCTGTCCCGCTCCCCCTTTTATAGAAAAAGTTACGACTCGGCCGAGTGACTAAGCCGCTCGGTCGAGTGATCGTAACGGAAATATTTTGAAAAATTCTTCCCCGTTTACGACTCGGCCGAATGGCCTTGCCATCCTCGACCGAGTGGAGTAAGTCCATTCGGTCGAGTGGCTCAAGCTACTCGGCAAGACTCGCCCTAGGAGTGATCACTCCTTATTTTACACCCTTTTTCCGCATGTTTGCATGCCATTTAGATCGCCCAAATCATGTTTTTCACGATATATCGACGATATTGCGATGCTTTTCACGGTTTGTTGTTTTTGTCGCATTTCAGGTGATTTGGCATGATTTGGAGTGATCTCGAGATGCGCCTACTCTAGACGGTCACCGACGACCTCCCCGAGGGGTATTTTGCTGTTGGAGAGGATCGGAAGAAGAACGGACGTCGCAGGAGCGACGAGGAGGCCAAAACAAGCAGATTGGGCATTTTTTGTGTCCCACTCGGCCGAGTGGAGGAGCCACTCGGCCGACCAGCGAGACACCGCTCGGCCGACCAGTTCAGACACGATTTCTATGTGCACTCGGCCGAGCACCGAAGACCACATCGGCCGAGCGGAGATACCACGTCCGCCCGAGTGGCGCCCAGACGAAGCCCTTCAAAAATCTCCAAGTTTCTGTTTTTCGGCTGCCTGAACTTCAGAAGACCCACTCGGCCGAGTGGATTATCCCGTCCGCCCGAGTATCATGAAGACATCGGCCGAGTGACGACAACTCACTCGGCCGAGCCGCCCCCGAAGTAGAGACCCCTGAAGGCCCTGACTTACTGGAAAATTACAGGGTTTCTCACTCGGCCGAGCGACTTTTGTCACTCGGCCGAGTGCGATGCGCTGCCTGTAGCGAAAACTGCGGAAAACAGGCTGTGCAGGGGTATTTTGGTCACAATTTTTGGACGATTTTTGGGGGTATTTAAACTCTGTTTTTACCCTAGTTTGGGAGAGCTCTCTCTTAGATTTTTTGCAGCTTTTTAGATTAGTCTTTAGCTTTATTCTTGTGATTGGAGAAGAAGCAAATATTGGATTTTTGTTGGATTAATTGAAGAACTACATTGGTTTGCATCTCTTTTCCTTAAAAATTCTATTTTTATTGCTTATCTCATTATTGTGATGAATTCTATTGCTTATTTCAACGATTATTTTTGTGATCTTGCTATGATTTGTGAGTAGTCTCCACGTCTTGGGGCGTGGGGATGAACCCTACAAGCCCTATTTCATATTTGTGATGAATTGGTAGAAATTGAGCTAGAATTGCTATTAGAGATTAGATTGGGATCGATTTACTACGGATTGCTAGGTATTCATATCAATTGGGATTTGCAAGAGATTGGATCCCAATTCGATAGGAAACCCTAGAAATTCGAATTGGGTTGGAGTCGGATTTTCGAAGTATCGGTTTGCAAGAGATTGGACCGATACTAGGATTTCCGGGTGCAATTCCATGCCGATACCCGTTTGCAAGAGATTGGACGGGTAGGAACTATCCTAACCTAGATCGTGGACCGAGTTTGCAAGAGATTGGGCTCGGTGCGCGATTGAACGATGATGTTGATCCTAATGCTAGCTTCCCTAGGGTAGGGTTTGCAAGAGATTGGACCCGAACCTAGGATAGCTATAGACCGGCAACAGCGCGAGAGCGTGAGCTTGGTTCTACATTCAGTTGCAACTAGTTCATCCGAAATCTTATTCTAGCAATTTTGACACCGATAACCCATATTTATGAAATACGGTGAGTAGCGGGGATTCCCCATTCCCTAGACGTTCTTTATTTGATTTGATATTTCCACACTTTGTCTGACGATTGTGACAGGATCGCCCAAGGCAATTTTCTCTCTCTTAAATAGCCAGGTTGATTGGAACAAGCACGGTCATTCGTCCTCCCTGTGTTCGATACCCGCTCGCTGCTACACCGTGCACTTGTGGTAAAACTACAACCGTCGCTCCGGGTCGTGTATCCGGGGTGCGATCAAGTTTTTGGCGCCGTTGCCGGGGAGGCGATTGCGTTTGATCTTACCATCCTAGCTATTTCTTTCTTTTTACTTTTATTTTTATTTCCTTTTTTACCTAACCCTTCCACGGTACTAATCATTTCTTTGAAACTCTGTTTTCCCTGTGCATGTACACGAGATCTACGGCGGACCCTTAAGCTTTATTATTTGATCCCGAGATCGAACGTACCGCGCGGAGACTTAGAGCGGAAAGGAGACAAAATCCGGAAGGGCGGTTTATGACCAACCCGGAAACTCCTGAAGAATTGGCGGCAAGGATGGCGAGGATAATTTCTATTCGCGATAGGCTTTGGGCTAAGACCTCTTCTACTACCTCTTCCATCGCCATGCCGGAGTTGGCGGCTGACAAGAACTTTGAGCTAAAGACTGGATTGGTGGTTTTGATGCAACAAGACCCATTTCATGGGAACGCCCATGAGAACCCCCACTACCACATCCAATCATTCTTGTCAAAGTGCGCCACATTTCAGATGCCGGGGGTCTCCATCGATGCCATCAGACTGCGTCTCTTCCCCTTCACGCTAAAGGACAAAGCACTCTATTGGTTGAGGACGCAGGCTGACGGAGTTTTCACCTCTTGGGACGAGTTGGCGGGTGCATTTATTGACAAGTTCTATCCGCCATCCAAGACGGTGAAGATCCGGAGCGCTCTCATGTCCTTCAAGCAAGGACCACAGGAGACGCTCTATGAGGCTTGGGAGCGTTTTAAGGATTTGCAGCATCAATGCCCGCACCACAGCATAGAAGATTGGGAGCTAGTTCATAGCTTCTATAACGGTCTCCAACCGGGGACCAAACAAATTATTGATGCCGCGGCGAATGGTGCTATCTTGTCAAAGACTCCCGAGGAAGCTACGGCCCTAATTGAGGAGATGGCATCAAATAACCAACAATGGGGCGATGAGCGAGGACACTCTACGTCCTCCTTAAAGCCAACTAGCATCTACGAGGCGAAGGCCGTAGCGGAGCTTACGAGCAAGTTTGATTCTCTCCACAAGGTAGCGGAGAGATTGGAGAAATTTATCATGGAGCCCCAAGGAAGCCCTTCCACCTCCGCTCCAACCAATCAAATGTGTGATTGGCAAGACCAATCTCAAGCCATGTACTCAGGAGGAGAGCAAGTAGAAGGATCCTTGGAGCAAGTATAATATGTTGCGGGGAACCAAGGATATTGGGCCAATCCAGCCACAAGAAATCATCCCGGATTCTCTTACGCCAACAATGAAGGAGCTTTGAACCCACCACAACAACCGCCTAATCAAGCTCGACCGCCACCACCACCCCAACAACAATACTATCCGCCGAGGGGGCCTCCACAACAAAACTTTCAACCAAAGCAACAAGTTCCACCATATAGGCCGCCCGGATACAACCAAGGGTGGAGGAATCAAAATCAAAACCCTCCACAAGCTCCACAACGATCCGACTTCGAAACTAGAGTGGAGGCGTTCATGGCCAAGCAAAATAAGGTCAATGCTACTTTGAAGGCGGGGCAAGACTCCCTTAATACCGTTGTGGCTCAAATATCAGAGCAATTGGCGTTGCTCAATCGGAACACTCAACGATTGCCGGCGCAACCCGAGAAAAACCCACGGGGCAACACCGGCCACATTAATGCCGTAGTTGCCGTCACTACTAGAGGCAGGAAGGACACCACCCCCGCCATGATTCCTACCGAGGAGCCCGTGGAGGAAAGCTTGGAGCCAATTGAGCCGGTTGTTGACGTCGAAAAGGAGAAGGAGCCACAAGAAAAGGAGAAATCTAGAGCGGAGCAATTGATTGAGGAAAGGCGCTTCATGCCACCGGTCCCATTCCCCCAAAGGCTCGCTAGAGCGAAAATGGAGAAAAGGCTAGCAAAGTTTCTCGAGTATCTAAGAGGAGTTAGCCTTAACATTCCCTTCCTTGACGCCATCGTCGAGATCCCCACATATGCTAAATTCTTGAAGGACTTGATTTCGGGGAGGAAAAGGAAGGAGAAGATTATGCTAGCCGAGGAGGGCTCTTGGTTTACTAAGAGAGAAAAAGAGCCGGCCAAATTCAAAGATCCGGGGAGTTTTCGGATTCCTTGCACCTTGGGCGGCGTTCCTCTTCAAAAGGCGTTGGTTGATCTTGGGGCTAGTGTGAGCCTCATGCCTCTCTCCATGTTCTTAAGGCTAAACACCGGGACAAAGTTGAAACCTACCGACATGCGCATTCAATTAGCCGATGGGCGAATAACAAGGCCGGTAGGGATCGCCGAAGACATACCGCTACAAGTCTCGGGAGGAATATGCTTGCCATGTGACTTCGTGATCATGGACGTTAAGGAGGAGGGAGACACTTCATTGATACTTGGACGCCCGTTCCTCGCCACCGCCGGAGTCATCGTCGACGTGCGCGAAGGTACCCTAACTTTAAACGTCGGAAACATCGAGGTGGAGCTCCACATTCCTAAGGCCATGAAGCACAAGCCTTATCACGAGGAACTTGATTACATGGACCTCCTTGATGAGGTGATTGAAGAGGCGATTCCTCACTTAATTGGCGCTCTTTTCGACGAAGATTTTGAGGAAGGACCGGATTTAGGCCAAGATGAGAAGAAAGATGATTCCCCTGACTTCTCCGCTGAAGATGATGAAGGCGACGCTGATGTCGCAAGGATTCGAGAGCTCTGCAAGCTCTCGAAATTAAAGTCTCCAAAGAAAGCTCCGCCGGCACGGAGATCGGCATCACCGGTTAAGCCGTTGACCGGAGCAAATGCTAGCTTGGGGGAGCCTCCCCCCAACACTATTCGAGACGAGAGACCACCGCGGGAGAACACGACGCCGCAACTTTCGAATCCAAGCGTTCTCCCCGGAAAGTTTGATGGGTGCATCCCGTATGCACCAAACATCCCGCATTGATTGAAAATTATAGGGGGTCGAGCTCACGACCTTAAACGAGCGCTTGTCGGGAGGCAACCCGACGGTTTTTGCTTTATTTTTACTTTTTCTTTATTTTCGTTTTAGAAATTTTTAGTGTTTTGAGTCGTTCGCCCAAAAATTTTGTGATAACGGGTCCTATTTTTCTTGACAGGAGAGGAGATAGGTAGATCCATCATGAGGAGGATGAACGAGACGACGAGGAGCGCCCCAAGAAGGCGCTCGACGCTTAGGAGGAAGATGAAATCGATTGGAGGAAGAACGACGGAGTTTAGAGCCAAAACGAAGACAAACAGCAGAACACAAGGCTCACTCGGCCGAGTATACTAGTCACTCGGCCGAGCACACAAGTTCGTCTGGCCGAGCCGCTCACGAACGAGGGAAGTCTGATGTACCCAACTCTCTGTTTATTTTCCTCATTTCACTATAACTGATACTCGACCGAGTATACATTCTCACTCGGCCGAGTAAAACGGATACCCTCATAGGGCGAGTCTTGCCGAGTAGCTTGAGTCACTCGGCCGAATGGACTTACTCCACTTGGCCGAGGCTGGCAAAGCCACTCGGCCGAAGCGTAAGCGGGGAGGAAATTTTCATTGGTCTCGCTCGGTCGAGTGACCACGTCACTCGGCCAAGTCGTAACTTTTATTATATAAGGACCGAGGGGGGGCGCATTTTTCGAAATCGCAAAAATCCCCAATCGCCTGACCCCTCGGTTTCCCCTCGCCCGATACCCCTCGCTCGCCTTCTCACTCGCCCGACCAAGCCCACCCGCGCCGCCGCTCGGCCCGCCACCGCCGGCCGACCACCGCCGTGACTCGCCCGAGTCGCCGCCGGCGGCAGCCACCCCTGCCTCCTCCGGTATCGCTTTTATCGCCTTTTTCTTCTCTTTTTGAGTATTTCTTGAGGATCCATGTGTTAAACGACCCCCTAACCCAAATCAATTCATATATCTATCTATTATACCCCTATTGCTCCATACATTTTGAATATTACCCACTGATATCGCCATTTCATGCGCAGGTTGCTTATTGGAGCTTAGGGGAGCTCAGGGGAGCTTCTACGGGCTAATCTGGACTTCGCGGAGGCGCTGACTTCGCACGCTTCCACTGCTTAGCACTCGCGGCGTGTCGGGGTACACTCTTTCCATTATTTTTGCACATGCCACACTTTTCACGTTTTTCGGCGCGCGCTCGGGGCCGATATGCCGCCCCGGACACGGCCGCGGTCGACGAGAGCTTCCACCAAGCGGAAGCGGTCGGACGAGCCCGGCCCCTCCCATGAGGTGGAGGACTCTCCTCCTCCTTCCCCCGCACACCTCGTCCACCCAGCACAGCCTGCAGGCCCCGCACAGCCTGTAGCGCACCCACAGCCCGCACATCCCGCACAGCCACTCCCCGCCGCTGCACAGCCACCACCACCGGCTCCACTGGTCGGGCCGCTCGGGATTACGTTCCGAGACGACGCACACCGCGCCGTCTTCGACCGTATCTCCCAGCGCTCGATCGTACCCTCCAGGTTTGCACGCCTCGCTGACCTAGGACGCCTGGGGGTATTAGAGGGGATACTCACGTTGTACGACAACGTGGGTTGGCGCGACTTCCTTCAGGTGTCGGCGGACACGTTCACCCGCCCGACACTTGAGGTTCTGATTTTGATCGCCCGGACCGACGAGGGATGCTCGTTTCGGTTCATGGATCGAGAGTGCCATGTCACTCTCGATATGATGAGAGCGTTTTTCTCGTGGCCCGCTGTCCCCGGAGCCGACCGCGGTTACGCCCCTACCCATATCCCCCCACCTTCCTTCGACGCCGATGCCTTTTGGGCACGGATCACGGGTCTCCATGCTGCCTTTGAGCCTAGTAGGGCTAAGGCCTCGGCCATTGTCCACCCCTGCCTCCGTATAGCCCAGCGCCTTATGGCGACGACCTTTTTGGCCAGATATGAGCCGGGCACGATGTCTACGCCAGAGCTCTACATGCTCTACGCGATGACACGTCCCAGAGCTCTATCTAGGGATGGAGACGAGCTTGTCCCCGTCGTCGTGATCGACATTGCGGCATGGTTTTTAGACCGCATCATTGTATCGGTGGGCGCTCGCTCACCGATATGCTGCGGCGGTCTGATCACCTTGCTTACCATGATGACCGGCGAGGACCTACCTGACGACCTGCGGCGAGTATCGGGCCCCACTTCTTTGTCGATTGATGTCATGGCCCGGATGAAGATGCTTCGTCCGCACGGTGAGCGTCACTGGGTCTGGTTGCACGGCCCTTACGGGGCCGATTACATGATTCTCCCGAGCCCAGCTCAGACTCAGATTGCACCAGCCCAGGCAGACTGGCTCCCTGCGATGGATGTTCTCATCCCCGCTGCTTACGTGCTCGAGGCCGAGGAGGCCGAGCAGGCCCACGCTGCCCACGCTGCCCAGGCTGCCCCCGCAGACCCTGTTGCATACCCTGCCGAGCCTGCTGCCGACCCTGTTGACCCAGTGGCCCCTCAGCCTAGACCTGATGTTTCCGCTGCTCCTGACACCTCTGTCTCCACTTCTGTCAGTGTCACGAGTACCTCAGCTGAGCCCACTTCCACCGCGGCTGTCACCACTTCCACCACCTCCGCACCCACTACCACCACCGGCCCTCTGTCTGCTGAGCCGATTTCCTCTGCCCCACCCGAGCGCCCGCCGACCGTAGTCGAGTGCGGAGAGCCCTCTGTCTCCACTGCCACTGTATTTTCCGAGAGTGTCGTGGCGTCTGTCCACACTTCTGTGCCACTGACCTCTCTGGCCACCTCGCTGCCACTTTTGCACTCTTCTTTCGCTGCCGCTGCCTCCACTTCTCACCAGCCGGTGCCCCGGCCTCACACTGAGGCCAGGCCCACTTTTGCAGGTGCGACACCTTTCGTTCCCTTCCCTGCTGAGCCCATTACATACGCGACTCGAGTACGCCAGCCTCGCCCTGCACAGCCTAGACCGGTGCGCCCCTCTGCACCACCCCCGCCCGACACTGTACTGCAGAGCATACGTGCTCTCGAGTTGGCGGTGAGTGGTCTTAGAGGTGACCTTAGGACCCTGTCCTCCACTGTCTCTGCGATGGCTGGACGCTTCGACCTGATCCCCCAGATTCAATACTGTCTTACACAGGTCCTGGAGCGTCTCCCGCGCGTACCCACCCAGCAGGTTCCCACCCACACTTCCACCCACACTCAGCCTGCTGCCACTACCACACCCACCCCCGCTCAGCAGCCACCACCACCACCACCTCCGCCTCGGGACGGAGACGGTGCAGCACCACCTTCTTAGGCACCCTTGATGCCATCGCTTCTTTTTGCCGTTGTGCTGCCCGTTTCTGCTGGGTCCTGTAGCATTTTTGTCCACCCCCCTCCCCTCTCTTATTTTGGGATTCTCATTTCGCCGTATCTTTTTATATCCTTTTTTGGGAGAGAGGGAGAGTTTTTGGTGCCACATTTATATTCGTATCACTCCTATCTGTGCATGCATCATATCCGCATCATATTTTCATTTCTTTATTTTTCTATTTATTTTCTTTTTTTCTTTTTATCATGCATGCATCCTCACTTGCCCCTCCCATTACTTGTCTCTCGTGTGCCACACTTTGCACATTGAGGACACTGTGCCATTTAGCTTGGGGGAGTGAGTTCTCACGTTCTTTTTCGATTTGCCACCATTATTTTTAGTTTTTCACGCCATTTTCCGCTTTTGCACTTATTTTCACTTATTTTCATCTTTTTTTTCTTATTTTACCATGCATCACGTTTTTCTTATTTTTCTGCGTGCCGCATTGTAAATAGTTCTATTTTTCCTTTATCTTTATTTCTTTCTTTTTCATCTCATGCTAGAGATGACTTTTCTATGATGATGTCTACGTGGAGTTAGCTTATTCTATATGCATGCTATATTTGTCATGTCTTAGATTTTATTTCAGATATCATATGCTATGACTTGCCTTGCATTTAGGAATAGTAACCCACACCGTTTTTCCGCATGAAAATGGATGAAATTTTATTATTAGCTGAGCCTGAATATTCATATGTATGCTATCACAGAAAACACACCAAGGTTCACGCATTGAATGCTTATATCTGGAGTACTGATTTCTTTTCCTATATCACTTCTATATGCATGAATTGTACACTTCACTTCAGGATGATTGAATGATGTTAGCTATGATAAATCTGGATTAGTTAGCTTTTTTGTGATCGAAACTGAGTAGATTAGATTACCCTGCTGAAGTTGTCGTGCATGTCTTATAGAGTGAACCGAGAGTTATATCTATTTCTTTCTCCACAAATCTTGAACATCATTTCTCTACTTTTAAAATCATTGGTGAATCTCCCCTTAGCAATTCTATTTTATGGCATTTCCCCCGCCACTAATTCCTAGCTCCAAATCTCTTATTCTAAAAAAAACAAAGAATAAAAGAGAGAAAAACATCCTTGTATATCATTGCCTCTCTTTGAGTTGGGATCATTGTGAATATATGCTATATGAAAAAAAAAAGAAAAAAAAAGAGGAAAAATCCTCAATAAAGGATCCCATCTCGCTTACTTTCTTTCTTCTTTCTTTTCATTGCTTTTGGAGCTATATAAAAATGGGGATGTAAATATTTTTGTGCCACCATGCTTATAGGTAAGCTTAGGGGAGGGGATCCATTGATGTGTGAGAGAGTGACTACTTGACGTTGCACGACAACCTAGGCTAAGTAATATTCTATACTCGGTGAGATTATTTTTAGCTTTACGAAATCCAGAAATCTAAGCCTAGCGTTCATTTCATGAAATCCATACTTTTCTATTCTCTCTATTCTATAGTGTGATACTCTTATACTCCTGATAGAAAGCGTTCAATTGAAAAGTGTGTGATCTGTGATTTGTATACCGCTTTAAATGATTCAGACGATGTTAATTTTAAAATTATTCCATTTTTCATGATTATATCGTTGTTCGTGGGTTTTCTATTTCTATTTGCACTATTGTATTATGATATCAAAATAAAATTCTTTGACATGTATTTTCCATTCAGTGCATGCTATATGAGTAAGTGAAACCCACGTCCTGAGAAAATGATCTAGTATCCTACCTCTTCGCTTCTTTCTGTCTTCTTTATTTTATTTCGTTCTCACTCTTCTTCGTTTTTCATTTTTCATTTTTCACCGTCTTTGTTTTCCGAATCCACCGGGTTCGCCTTTTACTTACCTTCCTCGAGGACGAGTAAGAGGCAAGCTTGGGGGATTTTGATCACTCCTTATTTTTACACCCTTTTTCCGCATGTTTGCATGCCATTTAGATCGCCCAAATCATGTTTTTCACGATATATCGACGATATTGCGATGCTTTTCACGGTTTGTTGTTTTTGTCGCATTTCAGGTGATTTGGAGCGATTTGGAGTGATCTCGAGATGCGCCTACTCTAGACGGTCACCGACGACCTCCCCGAGGGGTATTTTGCTGTTGGAGAGGATCGGAAGAAGAACGGACGTCGCAGGAGCGACGAGGAGGCCAAAACAAGTAGATTGGGCATTTTTTGTGTCCCACTCGGCCGAGTGGAGGAGCCACTCGGCCGACCAGCGAGACACCGCTCGGCCGACCAGTTCAGACACGATTTCTATGTGCACTCGGCCGAGCACCGAAGACCACATCGGCCGAGCGGAGATACCACGTCCGCCCGAGTGGCGCCCAGACGAAGCCCTTCAAAAATCTCCAAGTTTCTGTTTTTCGGCTGCCTGAACTTCAGAAGACCCACTCGGCCGAGTGGATTATCCCGTCCGCCCGAGTATCATGAAGACATCGGCCGAGTGACGACAACTCACTTGGCCGAGCCGCCCCCGAAGTAGAGACCCCTGAAGTCCCCGACTTACTGGAAAATTACAGGGTTTCTCGCTCGGCCGAGCGACTTTTGTCACTCGGCCGAGTGCGATGCGCTGCCTGTAGCGAAAACTGCGGAAAACAGGCTGTGCAGGGGTATTTTGGTCACAATTTTTGGACGATTTTTGGGGGTATTTAAACTCTGTTTTTACCCTAGTTTGGGAGAGCTCTCTCTTAGATTTTTTGCAGCTTTTTAGATTAGTCTTTAGCTTTATTCATGTGATTGGAGAAGAAGCAAATATTGGATTTTTGTTGGATTAATTGAAGAACTACATTGGTTTGCATCTCTTTTCCTTAAAAATTCTATTTTTATTGCTTATCTCATTATTGTGATGAATTCTATTGCTTATTTCAACGATTATTTTTGTGATCTTGCTATGATTTGTGAGTAGTCTCCACGTCTTGGGGCGTGGGGATGAACCCTACAAGCCCTATTTCATATTTGTGATGAATTGGTAGAAATTGAGCTAGAATTGCTATTAGAAATTAGATTGGGATCGATTTACTACGGATTGCTAGGTATTCATATCAATTGGGATTTGCAAGAGATTGGATCCCAATTCGATAGGAAACCCTAGAAATTCGAATTGGGTTGGAGTCGGATTTTCGAAGTATCGGTTTGCAAGAGATTGGACCGATACTAGGATTTCCGGGTGCAATTCCATGCCGATACCCGTTTGCAAGAGATTGGACGGGTAGGAACTATCCTAACCTAGATCGTGGACCGAGTTTGCAAGAGATTGGGCTCGGTGCGCGATTGAACGATGATGTTGATCCTAATGCTAGCTTCCCTAGGGTAGGGTTTGCAAGAGATTGGACCCGAACCTAGGATAGCTATAGACCGGCAACAGCGCGAGAGCGTGAGCTTGGTTCTACATTCAGTTGCAACTAGTTCATCCGAAATCTTATTCTAGCAATTTTGACACCGATAACCCATATTTATGAAATACGGTGAGTAGCGGGGATTCCCCATTCCCTAGACGTTCTTTATTTGATTTGATATTTCCACACTTTGTCTGACGATTGTGACAGGATCGCCCAAGGAAATTTTCTCTCTCTTAAATAGCCAGGTTGATTGGAACAAGCACGGTCATTCGTCCTCCCTGTGTTCGATACCCGCTCGCTGCTACACCGTGCACTTGCGGTAAAACTACAACCGTCGCTCCGGGTCGTGTATCCGGGGTGCGATCAAGGAGCGTATCAGTTTTACTCGGCCGAGTGAGTATATATACTCGGCCGAGTGGCAATTGTACTGAAATCAAGAAAAGAAACAGAGAGTTGGGTACAGCAGACTTCCCTCGTTCGTGAGTCGCTCGGGCGGACGAACTTGTGTGCTCGGCCGAGTGACTAGTATACTCGGCTGAGTGAACCCTGTTTTCTGCTGTTTGTCTTCGTTTGGGCTCTAAACTCTGTTTTTCTTCCTCCAGTCGATTTCATCTTCCTCCTAAGCATCGAGCGCCTTCCTGGAGCGCTTCTCGTCACCTTGTTCATCCTCCTAATGATAGGTACCTCGTTCTCCTCTCCTGTCAAAGGAAAATAGGACCCGTTATCAAGAAATTTTTGGGCGAACGACTCAAAACACTAATAATTTCTAAAACAAAAATAAAAGAAAAGTAAAAATAAAGCGATAACCGTCGGGTTGCCTCCCGACAAGCACTCGTTTAAGGTCGTGAGCTCGACCCCCTTTGATTTTCAATTAATGCGGGATATTGGGTACATATGAGATGCACCCGTCAAATTTTCCGGGGAGAACGCTTGGATTCGGATGTTGCGGCGGCGTGTTCTCCCTCGGTGATCTCTCGTCTCAGGTAGTGTTGGGGGGTGGCTCACCCAAGCTAGTGCTTGCTCCGGTCCTCGGCTTCACCGATGACACCGATTTCCGTATCGGCGGAGCTTTCTTCGGAGACTTCAATTTTGAGAGCTTGCAGAGCTCTCGAATCCTTGCGACATCAGCGTCGCCTTTATCAATTTCAGCGGAGAAGTCAGGGGAATGCTCCATATTTTCATCTTGGCCTAAGTCCGGCCCTTCCTCAAAGTCTTCTTTGAATAGAGCGCCGATCGAATGGGGGATCGCCTCCTCAATAACCTCGTCAAGGAGGTCCATATAGTCCAGCTCCTCGTGATAAGGCATGTGTTTCATTGCCTTGGGAATATGAAGCTCCACCTAGATGTTGCCGAAGTTCAATGTTAGGGTCCCTTCACGTACGTCGACAATGACACCGGCGGTGGCGAGGAACGGGCGTCCAAGTATTAGCGACGTGTCTCCCTCCTCCTTAACATCCATGATCACAAAGTCACATGGCAAACATATGCCCCCCGGGACTTGTAGCGGGATGTCCTCTGCGATCCCTACCGGCCTTGTGATCCGACCATCGGCAAGTTGTATCCGCATGTCGGTAGGCTTCAATTTTGTGCCGGTATTTAGCCTTAGGAACATAGAGAGATGCATGAGGCTAACACTAGCCCCTAAGTCCACCAACGCCTTTTGTAGAGGGACGCCGCCCAAGGTGCAAGGAATTCGAAAACTCCCTGGGTCTTTGAATTTAGCCGGCTCCTTCTCTCTCTTGGTGAACCAAGAGCCCTCCTCGGCGAGCATGATTTTCTCCTTCCTCTTTCTTCCTGTAATCAAATCTTTCAGGAACTTGGCGTATGTCGGGATTTCAACAATGGCATCGAGAAAGGGAATATTGAGGCTTACCCCTCTCAAATATTCGAGAAACTTCGCTAGTCGCTTCTCCATGTTTGCTCTAGCAAGCCTCTGAGGGAATGGGATCGGTGGCATAAAACGCCTCTCTTCAATGAATTTCTCCGCTCTTGACTTCTCTTTTTCTTGCGGCTCTTTCTCCTTCTCAACCTCAACGATAGGTTCACTTGGCTCTACTCCCTCCACCACGGGCTCCTCGGTAGGAATCATGACGGGAGTGGTATCCCTCCCGCCTTTAGTTGTAACTGCAACCACTGCATTGATGTGGCCGTTGGCGCCCCGTGGGTTTTGCTCGGGTTGAGCCGACAATTGTTGAGTATTTCGATTGAGCAACGCCAATTGCTCCGAGATTTGGGCTACAACGGTTGTAAGAGAGTCTTGGCCCGCCTTCAAGAAAGCATTGATCTTCTTTTGCTCGACCATAAACTCCTCCACCTTATCTTCAAATTCGGATCGTTGTTGAGCTTGTGGAGGGTTTGGATTTCTCCACCCTTGATTGTATCCGGGCGGCCTATAGGGTCCAACTTGTTGCTTTGGTACG
Source organism: Scilla litardierei (assembly GCA_030789695.1). Classification (NCBI taxonomy): domain Eukaryota; kingdom Viridiplantae; phylum Streptophyta; class Magnoliopsida; order Asparagales; family Asparagaceae; genus Scilla; species Scilla litardierei. The sequence goes on along the minus strand of CM061141.1, from coordinate 228,587,906 downwards.
AAATTTTGTTATGGAGGCCCCCTCGGTCGATAATGTTGTTGTTGTTGTTGTTGTGGTCGAGCTTGTTGAGGTGGTTGTTGCGGCGGGTTCAAAGCTCCTTCATTGTTGGCATAGAAGAAACCGGGATGGTTTCTAGTGGCCGGATTGGCCCAATATCCTTGGTTCCCTGCGATGTATTGAACTTGCTCCAAAGATCCCTCTCCTTGTTCTCCTCCCAAATACATAGCTTGAGATTGGTCTTGCCAATCACACATTTGATTCGTTGGTGCGGATGTGGAAGGGGTTCCTTGGGGCTCTGTGATATACTTCTCCAGTCTCTCCACTACCTTGTGGAGAGAATCAAACTTGTTTGTCAGCTCCGCTACGGCCTTTGCCTCATAAATGCTAGATGGCTTCAAGGAGGACGAAGAGTGTCCTCGCTCGTCGCCCCATTGTTGATTGTTTGAGGCCATCTCCTCAATTAGGGCCGTAGCTTCGTTGGGAGTCTTCGATAGGATGGCACCATTTGCCGCCGCATCAATAATCTGCTTGGTCCCCGGTTGGAGACCATTGTAGAAGCTATGAACTAGCTCCCAATCTTCGATGCTATGGTGGGGGCATTGATGCTGCAGATCTTTGAAACGCTCCCAAGCCTTATAGAGTGTCTCTTGAGGTCCTTGCTTGAAGGACATAAGAGCACTCCTAATCTTTACCATCTTGGAAGGCGGATAGAACTTGTCAATGAACGCACTCGCCAACTCGTCCCATGTGGTAAAGACTCCCTCAGCCTGCGTCCTCAACCAATAAAGAGCTTTGTCCTTTAATGTGAAGGGGAAGAGGCACAGTCTGATGGCATCAATGGAGACCCCCGTCATCTGAAATGTGGTGCACTTCGACAAAAATAGCTGGATGTGGTAGTGAGGATTTTCATGGGCGTTCCCATGAAATGGGTCCTGCTGCATCAGAACCACTAGTCCAGTCTTCAGCTCAAAATTCTTGTCAGCCGCCAACTCCGACATGGCAATGGACGAGGTCGTAGAAGAGGTCTTAGGCCGAAGCCTATCGCGAATGGAAATGATCCTCGCCATTCTTGCCGCCAATTGTTCCACAGTTTCCGGGTTGGTCATAAACCTCCCTTCCGGATCTAGTCTCCTCTCCGCTCTGATTCTCCGCACAGTACGTTCAATCTCGGGATCAAATAATATAGCTTCAGGGTCCGCCGTTGATCTCGTGTACATGCAATGGGAAAACAGAGGTTCAAAGAAATGATTAGCACAGTGGAAGGGTTAGGAAAAAATAAAGAAATAAAACAAAAAAAAGAAATAGCTAGGGTGATAAGATCAAACACTATCGCCTCCCCGGCAACGGCGCCAAAAACTTGATCGCTCCGGAGTGTAACCCTAAAGGGTGACCGTGTAGTTTTACCTCAACCGCACGGTGTAGCGGCGAGCGGGTTATCGAACACAGGGAGGACGAATGACAGTGCCTGCTCCGAACAACCTGGCTATAGGAATAGAAAAGAGGGAATTTGCCTTTGGCGATCCTGTCACAATCGTCAAACAAAGTATGGAGATATAAAATCAAAGAAAGACGCCTAGGGAATGGGGAATCCCCGCTACTCGCCGTATCTCGTCAATGTGATTCATTGGTATCACCATTGCTAGGGTAGAATTTCGGATGTACTAGTTGCAACTGAATGTAAAACCTAGCTCACGCTCTCATGCTGTTGCCGGTCTATAGCTATCCTAGGTTTGGGTCCAATCTCTTGCAAACCCTAGCATAGGAAAGTTAGCATTAGGATCAACATCATCGTTCAATCGCGTCCCGAGCCCACTCTCGTGCAAACTCGGGCCACGACCTAGGTTGGGATAGTTCCTACCCGTCCAATCTCTTGCAAACGGGTATCGGTATGGAATTGCAACCGAGAACCCTAGTATCGGTCCAATCTCTTGCAAACCGATACTACGGAAACTCAATTTCAACCCAATTCGGATTTCTAGGGTTTCCTATCGAATTGGGATCCAATCTCTTGCAAATCCCTATCGATATGAACACCTAGCTATCCGTAATAAATCGATCCCAAACTAACCCTAATAGCAATTCTAGCAATATTTCTACCAATTCATCACAAATCGGAAATTGGGCTCGTAAGGTTCATCCCCACGCCCCAAGACGTTAGGACTACTCACAAATCATATCACGAATGCAAGAATAAACAATTGAAATAACAATAGAATTCATCACAATATTCAAATAAGAATAAAAATGAGATTTTTAATGGAGAGGGAGACAAACCAATAGAGTTCTCCAAGAATCCAACAAAAATAAACTTTCCTCTCCTCTCCAATCACAAGAATCAAAAGCTAAAAAGTTTAATCTAAAAAGCTGCAAAAAACAAGAAAAAAGCTCCCTAACCTAGGTCAAAAACTGGGGTTAAATACCCCCCAAAATCGTCCAAAAAACTGTGACCAAAATGCCCCTGCGCAGCCTGAAAATCGCAATTTACGCTACAGGCATCGCGGCTCACTCGGCCGAGTGACAACAGTCGCTCGGTCGAGTAAGAAACCCTGAGAATTTCCAGTAAGTCTGGGTCTTCGGGGGTCTTCACTTCGGGGGTCGCTCGGCCGAGTGAGTTGTCGTCACTCGGCCGATGGCTTCTATATACTCGGGCGGTCGGCATTTTCCACTCGGCCGAGTGGGTCTTCTGAAGCTCAGGCAGACGAAAAACAGTAAGTTGGCTCTTTTTGATGGGCGTCGTCTGAGTGCCACTCGGGCGGACGGGGTCTCGTCACTCGGCCGATGTGGCTTCTGATGCTCGGCCGAGTGCACACATGAAGCGTGTCCGATCTGGTCGGCCGAGCGGGGTCTCGCTGGTCGGCCGAGTGACTCCTTCACTCGGCCGAGTGAGACACCAAAAATGCACATTCAGCTTGTTTTTGCCTCCTCGTCGCTCCTACGACGTTCTTTCTTCTTCCGCTCCTCTCCAATAACAAAATACCCCTCGGGGAAGTTGTCGGTGACACTCTGGAGTAGGTGTATCGCGGGATCACTCCAAATCGCTCCAAATCTCTTGAAATACGACAAAAACAACAAATCGTGAAAAGTATCGCAATATTGTCGATAAATCGTGAAAAGCGTGATTTGGGCGGTCTAAATGGCATGCAATCATGCGGAAAAAAGGTGTAAAACACGGAGTGATCAAGTGTCCTAGTGTAGGGCTAACCCAAATTCTCTGAGTGGGAGTTAGTGATTCTCTGTGTGGGAGTCTTGACCCTTGTGTAGGGTTGGTTGGGTCCTTGTGTAGGGCAAAAAAGCTCTTTGTGGGGTATCTCCTTGTGAGATTTGTATTCACTTCTCTGTGTGGGAATATAGTGAATATTGATGTGGCTATATGTACCCAAGTTTGGGGAACCAGGGTAAAATCTTGTGTTTGCGTTTGGATTGGTTGTGCCTTTTAATTCCCCTTGCATTTATAATTCAGCATTTGCAAGTTTAATTTTAATTGGACAATTTTATTGCCATTACACTATTCACCCCCCCCCCCTCCTAGTATGTGTTGTTAGTATTGCAAGGGTAAGGCGATCCTTACAATTGGTATCAGAGCAAGGTTAAAGCATACTGCAACGATGGCATTTAACGCAACATTCGCGCCTCATAAAGAAGGTCATTCAACCCTCCGACCCCCGTTCTTCAACGGAACCAACTATCCAAGCTGGAAGATCAGGATGATGGTCTACTTGAAGGGTCACGACCTTTGGGACATCACAGAGTTGCCATTCGAGGATCCTACTTCACCCGTAGCCTTGAGAACTAAAGCAGAGAAGGACTTGATCAGAGTCAAAGCCAGGGCTATGTGTGTACTCCATTGCGCCCTCACTCTGGATGAGTTCAACCGTATCTCCATGTGCAAATCGGCCAACGAAATTTGGCATACATTGGAGATCTCTCATGAAGTGTTACTTCAACATAAGGAAGAGGTTCAACAAATTAAGCCCGAGAAGAAAAAGGGGGTTGCACTCCATGTTGAGAAGGAGTCATTCAAGTGGAGAAAGAACTTCCAACGGGAAGCTCTGAGTGAAGATGGTGATGAAGATGATGTTAGCGACGATGACTACATTGAGATTGCCAAGCAATTCAAGAATTTCGAGGCATTCCTTAAGGACAAAAAAGGTATATCTTCGTCAAAGTTTGCCTCCCAGTCTAACAAGCTTATTTGTTTCAATTGTGGAGGAAAAGGTCATCTTGCTACTGAATGTCCTTCCAAACCCATCAAAGATACCTTTAAGGGTAAAGGGAAGAAATTTTGGAAAGCCAAGTCCGAGGTCAAGAATCAAAAGAAGGGACTTATTTGCACATTTGATGATTACGATGTGGACACATCAAATGATGAAGAAGAGGATGACAAGGAGCACGATCACAGGTGTTTCGTTGCTTTTGATGATTCTTCATCAACTTCATCTAACTCAAGCAATGAAGAGATAGGGGCATGGCTCAACTCCAAAGATGAAAGTTTTTTCATGGCTAATGGGGAAGAGTCTTCGTCTAACTCAAGCGAGGAGGAAAGTGATGAGGAAGTTGAGGAGGAAAAGCCATCCTATGAGGAGCTCGAATACCGCCTAAATGTGGCCTCCAATTTGGCAAGTAAATGCATCGACTCATATGATAAAATCAAAGCTAAACTTGATAATGATATGAGTAGGGTGCATGAATTCGAATCGTCTAGTGTAAATATTCATGATGAAATGCATGTATGTGACACTAGTGAGAGAGACACACTTCTCTGTCAAGTTAAGGAATTGAGTTTAACTAATGAAAATCTTGTTGCTCTTAGCTTAGATTCTCACATTCAACAACTTACGTTGAAATGTGAAGAGGAATCCAGTAAGCTCATAAGCTTTTAGTGGTGGCCCATGCAGGTCATGCAAAAGTTCGGAACAATAAGAGTATCGCATTCATTTAATATCCATGTACGAGTCTAAATTAGGGTTTCCCAGTCTTACATAGTAGGAAGATTTTGATAGACGTTCAGGTTTGATAGTCAGATGCCTTGGTTAAGATTTAGACATACTCGTCTCAGGATACCCTAGTGGCCTCCCACCCGATTCTGACCATGTTAAATTCCTAGAGTCCTTCTATTAGTCGTTCGCTCGGTCCATCGACTTCAGGCCCAGTAGAACGTAACCTTGATTCTCTTAGGAACCTTTGCCTTAGATCCTGATTACAGTCTAGCTCATTAGGAAGTCTTAATGCCGAGTTCTCCTGATCTTTAGACGGCCCGATAATTAGAACCCCTGACTTCTAGCTTCTCTCAGATCATTACCCTTTTGCGTCAATGACCGTAGGATTCCACCGTGGCTTTGCATGGTTCATCTTTTTCCATTCAGCCTCCCGATCTTTCTAAAGAATTTTTTTAATATTATATATTTTTTTTTTCGAATTCCTTCCCCAGTTTCAATTCCTTGATGAACTTAGACTTTCGACCTTTCGGTTAACTCGAATGCATTCTTTGAATTTCAAAATTTCTCATCATCAACAAAAAAAAACTCTTTAATTACCGTCTTACAATCACATTCTTGCCCTCGACTCACGTGAACGCTTCATGACGCTTATCGATAATTCTTCAAATCCATCCATTGTGAATCCTCCTTTCCTTGGAAGTTTTTTTTTTAAATTCATTATTAAATTCTTCGCTCGGTTTAAATTCTTTGAAAACTTTTTATATATATTTAAAATTTCTTGCTTTTCAGTTAAAATTCCTTCATAGATTATGAAACTTCTTTAGTTATAGATTTTCAAGTTATTAGCTAGTAATTATTTCTAACCGATATATATTTTAGTTTTAAAACCTTGTTATCATTTTGATAATTCAATATATATATATATATATATATATATATATATTTTTCTAGACTACGAAATTTATTTCTAAATCACTTACCTTACATACTTTTAAAATATTTTCTAAACTGGAGGGGACTCCAATTATTTTATTATTAGTATTATACCAGTTCTAGGTTCTTCTTGACCACATTTCAAAATCTTTGGGTAAACTTATTTTTCATTTGCAAAACAATCGTTTCTCACCCTACCCATCCTTCCTTCGTCTTGCTTTTTCCAAAACTTTGATTTGCTACATCTACTCACTTTTAAGTATATGAATATATATTTTTAAAGGTATATGATACCATATTTTACACAAAATCCTTCTTTCATCGTTCAGTCATTTTAAGCAATATTTTTGTCCCGTCCATCCGGTTATCTTCTTATCCTCGCCTTATCTGACTTCGTTCTTTCGATCTTGTTTCGTGTCGCTTTTGGTTTCGGTCTCTTTCTTTTATGTAGACATTCGTGCCTGTAGTTGCCTACGTCATCTCTAGTTAGTAGTGGGCCCTTTGGTTTGTGAGGTCATCGTGATGTATATATATAGGTATAGTGCGTAAACCTGTATAAGTGTGTTACCTTTAGGATCTTGATGTTTGTCTCTTGTGCCTTGTATGCATACTCAATGTGGTCCATGACATACATATGGAGTTGACTAAATGATGGTATTCATATTTGTGTGGATAACGTCATAACAGGCGCATTCCTTAGACCTAGTCTCCCGTATTTTAGTTTAGCCTATTTTGCTGCTTATATACATTTCAAAAACCTATTTGTTTTCTTTAAATCAAATCATTTAAAGTTTTTGAAATTAGCACAAGATCACAAATCAATTATCCTTCCTCATCCACTACCACGACTCCACGCGATTCTTCAAATATTTTGAAATATGTTATTGGTCTTAAGTTTTCTTTCCCCTTCTCTCTTCTCCCTTCGAAATGTTATGTTATGGTTGTTATAGTTTTGGGACTAGCTATTATTGTTGTAGGATTTTTTGTTGCGGGTAGACTCAGGGAGAGATGTGATGATTAACCGATTTCGGAACAATAGGATATTGGAATAGATTTCTTTCGGATGAGAAGATGAGCTGTCCAAAACTTATTTATGATACCGATGTGAGACGGACTCAATGGGAAATTCTGGCCGGATGAATTATCTGCGTGAAGATGAGAACTTATCAGATTTGAGGCTTAGACGAATGGTAGATAGGGATGGCTACAGAGTACGATAGGAGATTAGGGTGATCATGAGATTGAGTAGAGCTATTATTAGCATCGAGACTTGATTGTTGATTTGACGTAAGAAGACTTTGGGAGTAACATGACGTGTGGAGATAAATGGATGATTAGGCAGTCGGACTTAAATTGGTTGGGATTAGTTATAGTGAGTAGGATGAGAGGTGATTCTGATAGTTAAATTATTTGGCGGATAAATTCATGGGGAGATATGACAAGGAATGTATTGAAGACACGACGAATGTTGATTGGTGAAGGTATTAAAGGATTGGACAAAGTTTTTGTTTTAAGATTGGCGGTGGATATATATATTCTAGGGATTCACTCCACGATTTGTTGGAAAAACAACATCCGACAAATCATTGAGGAGGTTTGGGGTATATTCAAAATGTGGTACCCAAACCCACCTCTAATTCCTCTTATGGTGAAAATACAAGATATATTTCTAAAGCACCTAAGAAGAATCACCATGCTTTCTTGTACAGTAATAACATCAACAAGAAGCATGTAGATCACGAGGTAATGAGGAAGAATGAAAAATCTTCATTTTTTGCTTAGAAGCAAATCCTCATTCTTTGCATGCTAAGAAATTCGTTTCTACACCTACGCATGCCACATCCATCCCTCTTGCTAAGGCAAACCCCTTTCCTAGGAAATCCTTGAGATTATGGATTCCCACTAAGGTTAGTGTGCAAGAGACGGATAGTTACATCAACTCTTTAGTTAGGGATGTGATCACCTCGTGTGATTACGTTAGGAAGTCAAACTCCTCTTGGGTTTGGTTCCCTAATGTTTAGGTTCCCCTCACACATTTGCATATTGCATGGGTATTGTGCTTAATGTTATATTTTTGCATACCCATTGGTTGTGTGTGTGTTTCATGATTTTGAAAATTCTTTCAAATGTAAGTATGTTTCATGAAAATGGGAATCTTGGGGATTTTATTCACATGCATGCACTTTTGATCCATGTGTATGTCAATATGGGAGTTAATATGTTATATGTTTAAAATATTTTAAAACATATTTTAACTCTCATTTTGAGGTTGTTCGAGATCTTTATTTACAATTGGTTATTTTTGGTCTCAAACCAAACTTCTTGTTTATTGCCAACATGTTTCATGTTATATTTGTTTTGGCAATATCTTTGTGTATCATTGAAGCTTGATTTTTTTTCCATATCTATTGCTTTGATACACTTTAGGCCCATGGCTCCAATATTGGTGTTAGATCCTAGAAGTCAAAAGTTGACCATTTCTATGATCTAGGGGGAGCATGGGATAGTGAATTGATACCCACTAAAATTTTCAATTTGGTATCATACATCTCTTTCTTTTCTTGCATATTGTCACATCTTGGAGAAGATGACAAAGGGTGATATATTTGATGTCCACCTTTTTGACGATGTCAAGGGGGAGAGATATATGCATTATGTAACTATATATTATGTAACTATATATAGGAGAGTTATATACTTATGCATATGGGGAGAGATATATCTATGGGGATAGATAAACCTTTCATGTTTGCATGATATTGTCTATTTCAATTGGTTTATGTAATCCTTGCCTATTATATGTCAGCATAATATTATTTGGTATAATGAGTATTTACTATTGTGTAGCTCATTGTTTAATTGGTGCATATAAGTCGGGGGAGCTCATTCGCATTGTGATTTAATTATTTGTATTTTACATAATGTGTGTCATCATCAAAAATGGGGAGAATGTTGAGTAATGGTGTTTCATACCAATCTTATTTTGATGATGATCACAACATTATGTTGTAGCTAATGACTCTCATGTTTTAGTCTCTCAATTTTATTTCAAGAATATCTTTCTTGGAGACTAATCACTTGGTGTAAGGATGGACATCTTATGAAGAAGGACCAAAGCTTGGACTCAAGGAGTGCCAAAGCTTGGAGATGATGGAGAGCAATCAAGTCATCAAGATTGAAGACTTAGACTATAAGGAAAGCATTGTAATCCATGTAATTTACTTTATTGCTTTCTCTCTCTTTTGAGTCTAGGATTAATGTATTGCCTTATTAGATGGTTTACTCATTCATGCATATGCATTTAACCATCTTAGTGAGCCTTAGGATTATCGTAGAATCCAACCCAATAGGTTCACTCTGTCCAAAGACTCATTTGGAGTCTCTGGCTTTCCATCAGTCTCCTGATGAAGGAAACACAGTCGATTGGGTTATTTCCAGTCGCCTGTAGATCCTACTACAGTCGCCTGATATGCACAGCTTAAGTCAACTTTTCAATTGACTCAAACTTGAGCATTACACACAGTCGACTACCGGTCAGTTTACAGTCGCATGTATATTTACAGTCGCATGTAGATTGGTCATCAGTCGCCTAAGTAGCGTAAGTGCAATATCTGCATCTCTCTGTCTTTTCTCCATATTATTCAGCAGACGACTGATTGAGGTTTTACAGTCGCCAGACTAATAGACAGTCGACTGTATTATTGACATCAGTCGCCTGTGTGCTTAACTGGAGAAAGAGTGCAGCTCTCTGTTTTATTCCATCCCCTGTAGCAGTCGCCAGCTGAAGGATTTACAGGCGCATGTCTTGTTCTCAGTCGACTGTACTATCTTCATCAGTCGACTGTCCTGGCTCAGATTATAGCCATTGGATATTTCTAGCCATTGATCAGCCGACTGTCTTTTGATCATCAGTCGACTGTTCCTGTTGTTTTCGCTCAGTTTCTAGCCGTTGTAGAATTGATTCTTTGGCTATTTTCTTGGGTTTTGGGGTTTGATATAGGGTTCCTATATATATGGGTGGGCTGATATCTCTTAAACTTCTTGATGCTATTGAATATATCAAGAGATCTATAAGCCACTCCCAAATTCCCTCAATTCCCTCTCAAGAGCTCTCATTCTTCTTCATGCATTGAAGTCCATCTCAAGGGAATTCATCCAAGTCCTATCAAGCATATCTGAACACTTGGAGATCCTCTTCCTTGCCTTGTATCCATTCATGAGTAAGCATCTCAAGGCATAGGTAAGAGTATTTATTTTATTTGGTGAATTTGTTGTCTCTAATTCTCTTTGTGGGAATTAGTCTTTCTCTCTTTGTGGGAGGTTATCTCTTTGTGGGATTAGGATATTCTCTTTGTGGGAATAACTCTCTTTGTGGGAGTAACTCTCTTTGTGGGAGTTTAGTGTCCTAATGTAGGGCTAACCCTAATTCTCTGAGTGGAAGTTAGTGATTCTCTGTGTGGGAGTCTTGACCCTTGTGTAGGGTTGGTTGGGTCCTTGTGTAGGGCCTAAATCCTCTTTGAGGAGTATCTCCTTGTGAGATTTGTATTCACTTCTCTGTGTGGGAATATAGTGAATATTGGTGTGGCTGGATGTACCCAAGTTTGGGGAACCAGGGTAAAATCTTGTGTTTGCGTTTGGATTGATTGTGCCTTTTAATTTCTCTTGTGCCTTTTATTACATCCCCTGCAGCAGTCGCCTGCTGAAGGATTTACAGGCGCCTGTCCTGTTCTCAGTCGACTGTACTGTCTTCATCAATCGACTGTCCTGGCTCAGATTTTAGCTGTTGGATATTTTCTAGCCGTTGATCAGTCGACTGTCTTTTGATCATCAGTCGACTGTTCCTGTCGTTTTCGCCCAGTTTCTAGCCGTTGCAGAATTGATTCTTTGGCTGTTTTCTTGGGTTTTGGGGTTTGATATAGGGTTCCTATATATATGAGTGGGCTGATATCTCTTATACTTCTTGATGCTATTGAATATCTCAAGAGATCTATAAGCCACTCCCAAACTCCCTCAATTCCCTCTCAAGAGCTCTCATTCTTCTTCATGCATTGAAGTCCAGCTCAAGGGAATTCATCCAAGTCATATCAAGCATATCTCAACACTTGGAGATCCTCTTCCATGCCTTGCATCCATTCATGAGTAAGCATCTCAAGGCATAGGTAAGAGTATTTATTTTACTTGGTGAATTTGTTGTCTCTAATTCTCTTTGTGGGAATTAGTTTTTCTCTCTTTGTGGGAGGTTATCTCTTTGTGGGATTAGGATATTCTCTTTGTGGGAATAACTCTCTTTGTGGGAGTAACTCTCTTTGTGGGAGTTTAGTGTCCTAGTGTAGGGCTAACCCAAATTCTCTGAGTGGGAGTTAGTGATTCTCTGTGTGGGAGTCTTGACACTTGTGTAGGGTTGGTTGGGTCCTTGTGTAGGGCATAAATGCTCTTTGTGGGGTATCTCCTTGTGAGATTTGTATTCACTTCTCTGTGTGGGAATATAGTGAATATTGGTGTGGCTGTATGTACCCAAGTTTGCGGAACCAGGGTAAAATCTTGTGTTTGCGTTTGGATTGGTTGTGCCTTTTAATTCCTCTTGCATTTATAATTCCGCATTTGCAAGTTTAATTTTAATTGGACAATTTTATTGCCATTACACTATTCAACCCCCCCCCCTCTAGTGTGTGTTGTTAGTATTACAAGGGTAAGGCGATCCTTACAATTGGTATCAGAGCAAGGTTAAAGCATACTGCAACGATGGCATTTAACGCAACATTCGCGCCTCATAAAGAAGGTCATTCAACCGTCCGACCACCGCTCTTCAACGGAACCATCTATCCAAGCTGGAAGATCAAGATGATGGTCTACTTGAAGGGTCACGACCTTTGGGACATCACAGAGTTGCCATTCGAGGAGCCTACTTCACCCGTAGCCTTGAGAACTATAGCGGAGAAGGACTTGATCAGAATCAAAGCCAGGGCTATGTGTGTACTCCATTGCGCCCTCACTCTGGATGAGTTTGACCGTATCTCCATGTGCAAATCGGCCAACGGAATTTGGCATACATTGGAGATCTCTCATGAACGAACCAACAACAAGAGTTATCATATGGTTTGAAAATATATCCTTTTTCAAGTGTTTTGTGAGAATATCTGTAACTTGATCTTCAGAAGGTACATACTTAAGTTCTACATCCTTTTTAACACAGTGATCATCTATGAATCTGTGTCTAATACCTATAAGTTTTATCCTTGGATGAAGGACAGAATTTTTAGTTATATTAATAGCGCTTTTATTATCGGAATAAATTACACAAGTATATGTATTAATACCATAATCTACTAAAGATTTGTTTCATCTAAAGTACTTGTGCACAAGCAAGTCCGGCAGCTATATACTCTGCCTCAGTGGTTGATAGTGAGACTGAGCTTTGCTTTTTGCTAAACCATGAGACAAGGGAGTGTCCAAGGAAATGACATGTTCCACTTGTGCTCTTTCAGTGGCTTTACAAACAGCATAGTCTGAGTCACTATATGAAATTAAATCAAAGGTGGAAAAACAATCCAACGTCAAAAGTGGTCTTAAGATATCTAAATATGTATTTTTACTATTTTAAGGTGTGATTCCTTTGGGTCACATAGGAATCGTGCACAAGCGCATACACTAAACATTATATCAGGTCTGCTTGCCGTTAAATAAAGCAAAGAACCGATCATACCTCGATATATTTTCTGAGCAACCTTTTTACCTGCTTCATCTTTATCTAAAGAGGTGGATGTGTCCATAGGTATATTCTTTCCCAATGCATTCTCCATCCCGAACCTTTTGAGTAGATATTTAACATATTTCGTTTGGTGAATGAAGGTTCCCTCTTTTGACTGCTTGATTTGCAATCCTAGGAAGTACGTAAGCTCGCCCATGTGGCTTATCTCGAATTCTTCCTGCATTAACTTAGCAAACTCTTGACATTGATCATCGTTAGTGGATCCAAAATAATATCATCTACATAAATTTGAATGAGAATGATGTCATCATGAATTTTCTTAACAAATAATGTAGTGTTAATTTTTCCGACATTATATCCCGAGTTGATTAAGAATTTTCTTAATCTTTTGTACTAAGCTCTTGGAGCTTGTTTCAGACCATATAAGGCAGTATTTAGTTTATAAACATGACCTACTTTCTTATCATGTTCAAAGCCAGGAGGTTGTTCAACATATACCTCCTCCTTTATATAGCCATTTAAGAATGCGCTCTTTACATCCATTTGGTTTAACTTAAAATTTTTAAATGATGCAAATGCAAGTAGCATTCTAATGGATTCTAGTCTAGGAACAGATGCAAAAGTTTCGTCGAAATCAATACCTTCTTCTTGTGAATACCACTGTGCCACTATCCTTGCTTTGTTTCTTACCACATTTCCGTCATCGTTTAGTTTGTTCCGGTACACCCATTTTGTTCCGATGACTGGATGATCTTCTGGTCTAGGGACTAGCTCCCATACCTGATTTCTCTCAAATTGGATAAGTTATTCTTGCAGTGCTTCAATCCATGATTCATCTGCAAAAGCTTCATCTACCTTTTTCGGCTCAATGATAGAAACAAATGCAACATGTGTTATGTGTTCTATTTGAGATCTAGTTCTAACACCTGAATCAATAGCACCAATAACTTGTGTGTGTGTGTGTGATGTGTAACTTCAGGAAGAGATTTAGGTAAAGAAGTGGAAGTGTTAACATCAGAAATAGGTGCAACAACATCATCAATATTAATGCGAGTATTACTAGTAAAGGATTCATCAAATGTTACTTGCATAGTTTCAACAACATCTCTGGTTCTTTTATCATTGATTCTAGATGCTTTACTACGAAAAGAATATCAGATAAATATGCATGCATCCTTCTTGGAGGCAAATTTATCTTAGTTATCTTTTGTGTAAAGAATAGAGCATTTACAACCAAAAACCCTAAAATATGATACTTTTGGAATTTGTTGGAGCAACAACTCATAGGGTATCTTTTCAAAAGGTTTTCTAATTAAAACTCTGTTTTTAATATAACACGCAGTTGTTACAACTTTTACCCAAAAATATTTTGGAAGGTTGCTTTCGCACAACATTGTTCGTGCATACTCTTGGATTGTCCTGTTTTTCCTTTCAACTACCCCATTTTAAGGAGCAGCTTTAGGAAAATAAAAAGTATGAGAAACACCTTGTTTTTCACAAAATATTAGAAAAAGTTCGTTTTCAAATTCACCACCGTGATCACTTCTTATAGAGAAAATTTTCAAAGAGTATAATCTTTCAATTCTTTTGAAAAATATTTTAAATTCACGGAAGGCATGATTATTATTGACTAAGAATAATACCCACGTGTATCGTGTGAAATCATCAACTATAACAAATATGTATTTGCTATTATAAACAGATGAAGTTCTAGCCGGGCCAAACAAATCTATATGAAGTAGTTCAAGTGGCCTTTTTGAACTGAGAGCTCCAATACCAAGTTGACATGAGTCACACATTTTGTCCAATTTAAAATTTAATTTTGGGAGACCATGCACCAAATCTTTCCTAGATATCTTACTAATGTTTTTTATGTTTACATGACTAAAACGTCTGTGCCAAAGCAACGGGTCATTTGTTGAAACAATTAAACATACATTTGAATCATAATCATTTAAGCTAAGCACATAGATATTTTCTACTCGCTTACCTTTAAAAAGAATGTTCTTTATATCATTATCATAAACTAAGCAAGCATCTAATGTCACTGGTGGAAAAAGGGTCTACAGCCACGGATATTTGGCCACAGACAATTCAGTGGCCAAATATCCATGTCTGAATAAAATATTGTCCCACAGAGTATTGCCCACGGATTTTTTCGTGGGCGTTAGTGGACCTTCAGCCACGGAATTGCCTGTAGCCGATAATTATCAGTCATGGAAAAGTGGTGAAGAAATTTGTCGTGGCTACTACGGTTTAGCCAGGGATATTTCTGTGGCCAATAATTTTAACGGCCACGGATATGTCCGTGACTAAAGGTCTGTTGCCAGTAAAAAAAATTTTACCCAAATTTTGGGAGCCCGCGCCCCCAATTTGGGTAAGATTTCAATTTTCATCCGAGAGAGAGAGAGCTAGAGAGAGAGAGAGAGAGAGAGAGAGAGACAGAGAGAGTGAGAGTGAGGATGACGATGAGGAATGACGCTGATGCCGACGAATACAACCGCCGTGCAATGTACGCTTTGAACTTAAGGAGGAGAGCGGGAGCTGGGGCAACGGCGGTTGCCGACGCCCCCTCCGACCCCTCTCTCTCCTACTCCCCCAATCCCGGACCCCAACCCCCACAAACCCATCCCTCACTGGAGACCCCCCCGCTCGAGAAACATGTTAATTGTTAGGGGTAGGGTTAGGGTTAGGGTTTGGGGTTGGTTTTGGGTTGGGGATGGGGTTCGGGTTAGGGTTAGGGTTGGGGTTTGGGTTTTGGTTTTGGTTAGGGTTTGGGTTTTGGTTTTGGTTTTGGTTTTGGTTGCGTTAGGGTTGAGGTTAGGGTTGGTGTTAGGGTTGGGGTTTAGGTTTTGGTTGCGTTAGGGTTGGGGTTGAGTTTAGGTAAGGGGTTGGGGCTAGGGTTAGGGTATGGGAAGGGGTTCGGTTTAAGGTGAGGGTTTAAGGTAGGGGTTCGGTTTAGGTGTTGGGGTAGGGTACGGTTTAAAATATAGTTTTGGGTTAGGGTTCGGTTAGTGTTAGGGTTGGAGTCAGGGCTAGGATTAGGGTTGAGGGTAGGGTTGAGGGTAGGGTTGAGGTTAAGGTAAAGGGTTAGGTCTGATTGGGGTTGGGGGAAGGTTTCGGGTTGTGGTTAGGGTTAGGGTTGGGGTTATGGTTAGGGAATGGTTAGGGTGGGTTAGGGTTCAATTAGGGTTGGGGTTGGGTTTGGTTCTAGGGTATGTGTTGGTGCTAGGGTTGGGGGATGGGTAGGGGTAGGGGTGAGGGTCAGGGTGAGGGTGAGGGGACTTGCATCACGATGCAATTTCAATATCCATCACTATATGAAATTAATTTGGTAAAATCTAAATTGCAAAAGGAGAATACTCGTAAGAGGACCGTGGCTTGGACTTAGTCAAATCAACTCCTACACTACACTCTTGGTATACTCGTTAGACGACTGTGTCATAAATTTTTTTAGTTATAATGTCGATATCAAGGGAAAAATAGAATTTATTTTAATTTTAGATTAATGAGAACCTAGCCATGTTAAAACATACAGTCTTGGTATAAAATTTATTTTAGTTATATTGTCAATATCAAGGGAAAAATAGAATGTATATTAATTTTAGATTAATGAGAACCTAGCCATGTTAAAACATACACTCTTGGTATAAAATTTATTTTAGTTATATTGTTGATATCAAGGAAAAAATAGAATTTATTTTAATTTTAGATTAATGATAACCTAGCCATGTTAAAACATACACTCTTGGTATCACAATGATAGCTGCATACTTTTATGAAAGAGTCGACTATCATTTAAAGGTTCTCAAAATAGTTAATTTAGAAATATATAAATGGTTGATACACAATTACATGTAAATTTCATCGTCAATTATAGATGCTGGAGGTTTCTGACAAGTCGTTTATGGAAATATCAGATCTAAACATGACTGGAAACCGAAGATACTTAAAGGGGATAGATGCGTTCTTAGTGATGCCAACCCTCTAAGCATGTCCAGTGGAAAAATTCGTTGCCCTCGCAAGGGGTGCCAGAACAATGAGGTCCTTTAGAAATACAGTGTACGTGTCCATTTGGTGTCTCAAGGGTTCGATCCTAATTATAAATTTTGAAGTTACCACGGAGAAGGTGTCGTAACAGAGGAGATACTTAGGGCAGAAGAGCGTATTGTTCATAGAGATCATAGGGCAGATGACATAGATACAATGCTGGAAGATATTGGTGCTCCTAGATAAACATGTCAGATGTTGATCTTCACATTGTTGATTATGATCGATTGATGAAATTAGTGGAGGATAATGAGTCTGATTTATACGAAGGATGCACGGAGTTCACTAGGATATCATTCATGATTAGACTGCTGCATATACAAACACTACGCGGAATGGCGATTACACATTTAGAGATGTTGTTGGATTTGTTGAGAAGGGTAGTTCCCGATGGGAAGGACAGCATTCCAGCTACTCATTATGAAGCGAGAAAAATCATTAATACGTTAGGGCTCGATTACAAGAAAATTGACGCATGCCCTAATGATTGCATTCTATACTACAATAACAACAAGGACCTACACGAATGTCCAACGTGTCATGTTCCCCGGTGGAAAGTTGAACAAAGAACAGGTGTGATGAGGGATGGTCCTACAGTCCAAAAGAAGAAGCAGACTCTGGCGAAGGTTCTCCGATATTTCCCAATTATACCAAGGCAACAGAGGTTTTTCATTTCTACTGAATTGGCAGGAAAAATGCGATGACACGCCACCAACCGCGTAGAGGACGGATAATTGAGGCATCCTGCCGATGGGGAAGCATGGAAGCATATCGATAGTATTTAACCCGACTTTGCAAGGGAGACGAGGAATCTTAGGCTTGGTCTCACAAGCGATATGTTTTATCCTTTTGGAGTGATGAGCTTGTTGAGTATTGGACTTCTCCCTAATTGGTGTTAATCATGAGCAAACATAAATACTTGTGACTAATCCCCTATTTGCAGTTAATCCATTACCCATGCATGTCATGAAGATCTATTAGCAATGGATGATACTCAAAGATCATTGAAAGCAAATGAAATGGATTGGATGATCGTAGATGGTGATTGAAGCTCCTAGAAGACATCAAGCTCATGCGTTGGATAAAAGAGAGAGTTCGTCAAATGTAACTTTCTTGTTTCTCTTCTAGTATGTATCTTAGAAGTAGAACATTGTTGGAGCACACACACATCTTCATTTCAGTCTTATGATATCATTAGATCAACCTTCCTTAGACTCCAATTCATTCCTATCTAGAATGTGCATGTCATGTTTAAAACAGTCGACTGCTGAACGTTTTACAGTCGCCTGTCTCAAAACAGTCGACTGTGTTTTGTTCTACAGCTGCCTGTTATGCACAAACTTTTTCAGTCTAGTTTTGGGCTTCTTAGCTTTAACTCTCACAGGCGACTTATGAATGATTCATATGCGCCTGTCCCAGTGACAGTCGACTGTGTTTTGTTAATCAGTCACCTGACTATCTTTAGCCCAAGATCTATTTCTCTGTTTATTCTGGCCAGTCGACTATTGTTAGTTTTACAGTTGACTGTCAAATGGAACAGTCGACTGTCAATGCTAGAATAGTCGTCTGTCTTTGAGCCTATTTGATGACTCAACTCTCTGGAAAATCTCAGGGTTTTGACAGTCGTCTGTAGAAGGAATTACAGTCGCCTGTTCGGTTTAACGGTCAACTGTCTTATCTTCATCAGTCGTCTGTCCTGTTCTCCTAGACGTTTTTAAGATTTCATCAACTTACCCAACTTACGGCCAGTCGCCTGTAGTAGGATTTACAGTCGCCTGTTGGTTAAACAGTCGACTGTCTATGCCTCATCAGTCGACTATCCACATGGTAAGTTACCGTTATGAATTCTCACCTACCCTCTGTCACTGTGCAGCAGTCGACTGTGATTTCTTCAACAGTCGACTGTCGCGGGCGCAGATTCTGTCCGTTGAGATTTTCCTCACGGATTTCAAAGGGGTATTTGCTGATTTTGTTTGAAGGGTTTGAGAAACCTATAAAAGAAGCATCTACTTTTCCATTGAGAGGCTAGACACTTTGACTCATTTTGCTAAATCATTTCAAGCTTTCATTCTCTCAAGATAAAAGCTCTCAAATCCTAAAGCCCTAGAATTCCAATCTTCAATCTCTTGCTCTCCAACCTAGAACCAAAGAGAAATCTTCTAGGAATTTGGTGCAGTCAAGAGAAAGGGCTTTCCTCTCTTCCAAGAGATTCTTTCAACACACAACACACCTCTCCTTCAAGTTCTACTTCAATGCATAGTTGATTGTAAGTGTTGCTTAATTTCATATTTCATAACTTTAGTTATTTGATTTACTCTCGGTTTGTGAGAGTGGTTTGCTTGCTCCCAAGTTGTGGGAGTCAAGATCAATCGATTTTATTTCGATTTCACTTGTAGGGTTGCTACAAGTGGGTTTTAAGGAAACCTCAAGTTAGGGTTCTAACTTGAGTATCCAGTTGTTAACTAGGTGGAAGGGACGTAGGATTACCGGGAACAAGTCGGGAAGTGACTTAGGTAATCCGAACCCTTGAAACATCTTTGCGTTTAAATTTGTTTCATTTTGGGTTTATTTCTATTCCGCACTATTTGTTGGTTAGGAATTTAAATTGGTGTAACTATCTTTTTAAATTGCATAAACACTATTCAACCCCCCTTCTAGTGTTTTCCTCATAGTCAGGGACCTTATAATTGGTATCAGAGTGATGGTTTATAGCTATGGCATCTAACAACAACAACGTTCCTCCACCGTCTTCGTACAACAATCACGATCGTGATGGAGCGTCCACAATTTTCGAAGGACAATCAACGGTGTGTCCTCCGCGTTTCAGTGGCACGAACTCTGGGTATTGGAAATGCCGGATGGAGACGTTCCTAAGGAGTGCTTCCCTTTGGAGAACCCTCTACAAGGAATACGTCAAGCCCACCGAAGAGGATTTCGAAAGATGGATGGCTACCGAGAAATCCACCGAAGTCAACAACGCAAAGGCAATGAACGCTCTTCATTTTACATTGGACCCAGATGAGTTCGACAAGATATACACATGTAAGAGTGAATATCAAATTTGGAACCATCTCGGCGTTACCCATGAGGGAACGAACACGGTAAAACTTTCTAAACTCTATGTTGCCGTGCAAAATTTCGATATGTTTCATATGCAGGAAAATGAAAGCATAGCATCGATGTACGGATGTTTTACCGATATCACTAATGAATTGGAAGCTCTCAGACAAGTCTATTCCCAACAAGATAAGGTAAGGAAGATCATAATGGGAATGACCTCCAAGTGGGAAAGAAGAGCTATCGCCATCGAGGAGGTCAATAACTTGAAGACTTACACAGTTGTGAACCTTATCGCCACTCTCATGTCTTACGAAGTAAGACGGGAGAACCAATTAAAGACTCTAGCTATGATGAACCCTACGGAGGCCAAGAAGAAATCTTTGGCATTCAAAGCCAATTCCTCATCCTCCGATAGTGAAGAATCAGAAAATGAGATGGACTTGGATGAAATGGCTCAAATGGCGAAGAAGTTCCAACGCTTCTTTCGCAAAGGTAAATTTTCATCTAAGAATAGATTTGATTCTACTAATAACACTTCCTCTCTTTGCTTTAAGTGTAATAATCCAGGGCACATCAAGAAGGATTGCGCAATGCTACGAAACAAAGAGAAGTGGAAGGCTGCGAAGTACCACAAGTCCGACAAGAATAAGAAAGATAAGAAGAAAGGACTCGTAGGTACATTCGATGATTCAAATGGAGACTCATCAAGCAAATCTGATGATGAGAAGGGTGAAAGTGCCCACATGTGTTTCATGGCCCGAGAAGATTCACTCTCCGATGAAAGTTATTCCGACATGGATGAAACCGAGGTAACTATGGATGAATTGCGTATTGCTAATGAAGAATTATTTACTAAGTATCAATCTTTAATGCTTAGATATACTAGTTTAAAGAAATTGAATGTTAGCAATCCATCCATTCCATGCATTATCAACAATGACACCATTTTTGATACTTTAACCCTTGAGAAAGCAAATTTAGCTTCTCAAAATGTCACTTTGAGAAATGAGGTGAATACCCTCAAATCTCAACTAGATCAAACACATCGTAAGGATAAAAGTGATCTAGCTTCACGACACACACAATTGGGTTTAGAGAATGATTCTCTTAAAACCAAAGTGCACGAGCTCAAAGCACAGGTGTCCACATTGGATACCATCATTTCTTCTATTAAGGATAAATATGAGCTCATGTCCTCCCGTATTGTGAGATTCAATAAGGGAAAAGGACAATTGGACAATTTTATAGCAAACCAATTTCCGGCCACACATCGTGTTGGTCTTGGTTTTGTAAACGCAAATGCATCCAATGCTTGCACCTCCTATAGTGCTGTCACTATAGACTTTGTGAGGCCATCCTCCGGTGCATCCACAAGTGGTGTCAAAGACACTATAGGTAACAAACCTACCAAGAAAGTCACAACTTCACCGTCTCTTCTTTTTGGCAAGAAACCCACTAAGGGTGGAAACCAAAAGAGAAGCCATGCTTACATGTACACTAACCTTCATCCACGTAGGAAATCTCCGACTTCACAAGTGGATACTCATGACACTTTCTATGCTCCACATCCACGGACACGTACAAATCCACACATGAGAAATACTCATGTATGTGCTCCTATACACCCATATGCTCATACACATCATTCTTACATGTATGCACATCCTCCACATGTCATGCATGACCCGTATGTTTCATACAACATGCATGTTCCCAAGCATACATATAATCCTTATATGTCCTATGCATATCCACAACCTCATTTTTATGCTAGAAACCATGTTCCTAAGAAGCATACACCACATAGAAATCTAACAACTATGCATGCAACTAGGAAAAGGACTCCCAAAACATACACCATTTGGGGTCCTAAGAACACTAGCTTAATTGATAGGAATGCATATGTTGATTCCTATTTTCATGATGTTATTAATAAAGTTAATTATGTTGGGAAGCGGAAGTCCACTTCGACTTGGCTTCCAAAGGGCTAATCCCCTTGGACCCAACAAAAATTGGGTACCATGAGCTTATGGTATAATATGTAGGTACCCAAGAGAAAGAAAGAGATCTATAAAGGTCAAACTAGCTCTAAAAGGAAAGGATGCATTCTCGACAATGGTTGCTCCAAACACATGACTGTAGATCCTTCATTACTCTTCGAAGTGATTAGCATCAAGAATGGTGCAACGGTCACTTTTGGAGATAACCAAAAGGGAACCATCATTGGAGTAGGTATAGTTGGAAACTCCTCCAAACCTTTAATTACTAATGTATTTCTAGTTAGTGGTTTGTGTCATAATCTCATTTCCATTAGTCAACTTTGTGACAAAGGTTACAAGGTTAACTTTGGAGAAGGATTGTGTAAAATTGTCTATTCTAATTCACATGTTTTATTTACCGGTATTAGGCGTAAAAATATTTATTATTTGAGCTTGCCTAAAACCGTAGAACATTGCTTAGTTGCTAATACAAATGAACAACTATTATGGCATCGCCGTTTTGGTCATGTTCATTTCAAGCACTTATATAAGTTAGCTAAGCAAGATCTAGTCAAATGTTTTCCAAAAATTACTTTTAGTAAGAAAAACTTTTGTGATTCATGCCAAGAGAGATAACCTTAATAAATCATCTTTTAAGCTTAAAGAAGGCATTACTTCTAAGAGGCCCTTAGAACTACTTCATCTAGATTTGTTTGGGCCAACTAGAACCGCTTCTTTAGGCAATGCTCATTATGGATTAGTTGCCGTTGACGATTTCTCTAGATTTACTTGGGTTTCATTCTTAACTAATAAGAATGAAGCTTTTGAAGAGTTTACCATATTTGCAAAGAAGATTCAGAATCTCTTAGGATCCACCATTATCACTATCCGTAGTGATCATGGAGGAGAATTTAAGAATGAGTCTTTTACAAAGTTTTGTGATGACACAGGGATAACACACAATTTTTCTTTTCCTCGGGCACCACCACTAAATGGTGTTGTAGAGAGAAAGAATAGGACTCTTATTGAGTGTGCTCGTACTATGCTCCATGATAGTCACCTTGGACTACAATATTGGGCATAAGCAGTGCACACAGCATATTATGTGCTCAATAGGATCCTAGTGAGACCCCGAACGAACAAAACTTGTTTTGAGTTATTTTATGACAAAAAGCCTTAAGTTAAATATTTTCGATTTTTTGGTTCAACTTGTTTTATCAAGAATACCTTTGGTAATTTAGATAAATTTGAGCCAAGATCTGATGAAGGAATTTTTGTTGGATATTCCACATGTAGCAAAGCCTACCGGATATACAACAAAACCTCTTCAACGATCGAGGAATCACTACACGTATCATTTAATGAAGATTTTGATTTTCCTCGTGTTATTGATGATAGTGTAGATGCTATATGTGATTCTCTTAGTAATGTCAAGATTAATGATTCAATTATTGAGACTGACACTACTAATGAGATTGTTGAATATGTTCCAAGTGATGCAGGAATACCCAAAGCTTACCCAACCATTCACAACCATCCACATGACCAAATTACTGGAGATATTAGTGTGGGTGTTCGAACGAGGTCTAGAATTGAAGAATTCTCTCATTGCACATTTGTCTCTACCATTGAGCCAAACAACATCCAAGAAGCATGTGAGGATAGCTCTTGGATAGTGGCAATGGAAGAAGAGCTCATGCAATTTAAGAGCAATGAAGTTTGGGGGCTTGTTCCTCTTCCAAATTGTCATCAAGTTATTGGGACCAAGTGGATCTTCAAGAACAAGACAGATGAGAACGAGGTCATCACAAGGAACAAAGCAAGGTTAGTAGCTCAAGGCTACCGACAAGAAGAAGGTATCGATTTCGAAGAATCCTTTGCCCCGTAGCTAGATTAGAAGCTATTAGATTGCTTTTATCTTTTGTATCTCATAGGAATTTCAAATTATTTCAAATGTATGTTAAAAGTGCATTTTTAAATGGTATTGTCAATGAAGAAGTGTATGTTTCTCAACCTCCCGGCTTCATTCATGAAAAATTTCCAAACCATGTTTTGAAACTTAAGAAAGCGTTGTATGGGTTAAGACAAGCTCCTAGAGCTTGGTATGATCGACTCAAAACCTTTCTTTTGGATTTAGGTTTTAAAATGGGTGAAGTTGATTCAACACTTTTCATTAAGGATTATGAAAATGACATCCTATTGATTCAAGTTTATGTAGACGATATAATATTTGGTTCTACTAACTTTAATCTTTGTCAAGAATTTTCTATGTCCATGAAGGAGGAATTCGAGATGACCACATGGGTGAGCTCAACTATTTCCTTGGATTGCAAATTCGACAAATGAAGGATGTGACTTTCATACATCAAACTAAGTACACATGGGATCTTATCAAGCGATTCGGGATGGAATCGTCTTCAAGCAAAAGGACTCCCATGAGTACGACAACCCATCTACACAAGGATGAGAACGGAAAAGATGTAGATGTTCGTCTATATCGAGATATGATCGGTAGCTTACTCTATTTAACTGCTAGTAGGCTCGATATCATGTTTTCCGTATGCTTGTGTGCTAGATATCAAGCTAGATCTAAGGAGTCACACTTGATTGCGGTTAAACTAATTTTTTGTTATCTCAATCATTCACTAGATTATGGGTTACTTTACCCTAAATCTAGCACATATGAGTTAATCTCATATAGTGATGCCGACTTTGCCAGATGCAAATTCGATAGGAAAAGTACTAGTGGCACTTGCCATTTTCTAGGAAATGCCCTAGTCTCTTGGTTCTCAAAGAAACAGAACTCGGTATCATTGTCCACGACTGAAGCAGAATATATTGCCGCGGGTCTTGCATGTGCACAAGTTCTTTGATGAGACACACTCTTAAGGACTATGGTGTCAATTGCGATCCTTGCTCTATCATGGTTGATAACCAAAGTGCTATATGTCTTTCCAAGAATCCGGTACATCACTCCCGTACTGTAACGGTCGGTTTCCAATCGTACTTTCTTTGTGCAGTGCTCTTGATCGTGCACGTGTTTATTTTAGACTCTATTTGATTTTGAACGTTTTTGTGTGATATGTTGACGTGATCGTCTCTGAAAGTATTAGATTGTGGAACAACTTGGGAACGACATATTTCGAGTCGTTCTTCCGCGATACTATCTTATTTGATGTGACGTCGCGACTTTCTGTTTTGACGCGAGACGTTTCTATTTTTAGTTTCGTCTCTCGACATCAAAATTTTAGATCCGTCTTCTCCACTCCCTTTCTTTCGTTGCCCCGAACACCCCATAATTATTTTACAATTTTTAGGCTAAATTTGACCTATTTTCCATTTTTTAGAAAGTTTTAAATAATTTTAAAACCTATTTTTATAATTTTTTTAATTATGATAAAATTCCTATATTATAATAATGTATTAAAGAATTTTTTGACCAAATTTCAGAATTTTTGGCCGCACACAACTTTGCGTGAGGGAGAGAAGATATAATTATTTTAAATAAATCATTTTAATTATTTTTATTAATCCCCTAAACCCTAGACCTAGCCCTAACCCTCTTTCCTATTTATATTAGCCCTAGGCTAGATTATTTCCGCATTACACAAACCCTAGCCGTCTAAAACACCTTCTCAACGTTCGTCGCAACGTTGCGACAGCCACCCAGTGCACGACCGATGGCCGCCCCCGCACTTCCCAGTGCACGACCGGAGCCCGCTCCCGCATCGCCCACTTGCAGCGCTCTGCTGCAAGCCCCCTGCTGTCGCCCGCTCAAACCGAGAGCATCGCTCGGTCAGACCGAGCGCCCTCTCCGCACCCCGCTCCGCTCCGCACCCCGCACCGTTGCAACCGCCGCCTCAGCGCCCGACCGACGAAATCTTCCGCACCGACCCGCTGTGACCGAGGCGCCCCGCCGTGCAACGCCCTCCGCTACGACGACCGACCCGTGCGCTGTGTTCTCTCGGTCTGACCGAGAGAAACCCTCGCACCGACGGTGTCCGACCGACAGCACTCCGTCGCAACTTGTTTTCTTCCACACCAACTCCTGTGGTGGGCCCCCCAAGTTCTCCAGAGGTGTTGTGGGTCCCCCATTGACCCCTAGCACTGCTGTGGGCCCACTTGGGTGTGCTACTTCGCGGATTTTCCGTCTACGACGTTACGACACGTCGTAGGCCTTCGTCGCAGGTTTCAACTTTTGGGGAATCGTGCGAGGACCAGATCTGAAGCTGAGGAGTTCTCCGATCAGACACGACTTCCATTCTACGACAAACTCCGGTTCAGGTTGGTTCCCCGAAACTCGTAGAAACCCCCACAATAGCTGACTGAACCCTAAACTAAAAATCGACAACTTGAACTAAAAGTTATTTTCCAGCACCAGTAAAACATTGTACAAATCTAGAAAATCGACGAATGGACTTTGTTGACTGTGCACATAGGATAGATCGTCGATTAGGCTGAAACATCAAAAAGTGACTTTTGACGAATAGGATAGTCCCGATAACCTAGAAACGAACCCTAATAGGATTTGATGAAATTGAGACCTGACACCGTCGCCGTGGCGATATTTCAGACGGACTTCCACGGACGAGACGCTTGGACGAGACGCTTCGAGAGGACGACACACTCGCCATCGCAGGCAAGTGTATCCACTTGCACTTTTGGCCGTGCTTTGGCCTTAGTTGGTTAGAATTGATAGCTGTGAACAAATAGAACTGGACGTGAAATGATAGCGTCCGGGACGACTCCTGACGGCTCAGACTTGACGACGAAGTCTGAGCCTGACAACAACAACTTGATATTGTAGGGCTATCATGTGTGTGCGTGTGTATGGACACCCTAGAATAACCCTTCCTGTCTTGTCACGTCCCGTCCTGTCTTGCACAGCCCGCTGGGCAATAGGGCACTCTCTGAGTGATCCCTTGTACAGATTCACAGCCTGCGGGCAATAGGGCACTCTCCAAGCTAGAGAGAGTGATCCCTTGTACGGATACACAGCCTGCGGGCAATAGGGCACCGCCAAGCTAGAGCGAGTGATCCCTTGTCTCACTTGTCTTGTCCCGTCTTGTTCCGTCACGTCCCGACTTGTCATGACACCTGTAGGCTAGTCCCGTAGTTGGTAGCACATGCTACGACTACTACTTGCTACGCTTTAATTTCCTGCTGCGTTACTTCTGTTTGTTACTCAGTTATAACCCCAGCATGCTAATCAACCAGTAAAACGTTGTCTAAAAGTTGATACACTTGTAGTTTGGTCTAACCCTGTTTGTAGACCTGACCTGACGTACAGTTCCTTCTTTTGGTGCTGTACGTCAGGTGTTGAGCCAGAGTACGTCGACGAGGCGGACTTGCCAGCTGACGGAGAGCCGGAGGACGTTGATCCGGAGTACGACCCAGAGGAGGACCAAAGTTAGAGGTCTCCAGTTGCTGATCTAGAGTTCTGTTCCAGTTTAGATTGGGTGTGTAGCACCTGTTGTTTTTCTTGCCTAGGTTGGGTGCTTGCACCAGTAGTTTCTTTTTCTGCAGTTGTAGCCCTTCGGGCGTTTTAGACTCTCAGTTTTTTGGATGTTATTTTGGAATAAAATGAAATGCTATCTCTTTCAGTACTTTTGTTGTTCCGTACTAACTTGTAGGGACCTGTTTCCTTCATTTTGGAATACCACAGACGCTTATTGGGTCTGAGCTCTCAGCCCCGGCCTAAGCGGGCCTTAGTCACGCTTCGCCTCCGTCCTTTTTGGGTAGCGGGGCGTGACAAGTTTTAGTGGTGGCCCATGCAGGTCCCATCCTTCTGCGAATACGGAACAATCAAAGTATTGAAATTCATTTTATCATCATCCAGTAATCGTACAAGTCTAACCTCTGTGTTTCTTTCAATAGGATGGCAGGACGACGCGTTACCCGATCGGGGAACTTAGGCGATGGAGTTCCGGAGGACCAGGGCGGAGACTTCCGTCAGTTTCTGGGTGTGATGAGGGAGATGCTGGATGTTCAGCATCAGTTGGATCAGCAGTCCCAGCGTGCTGCCCAGGCTGTTCCAGTTGCACCACCACCACCTCCGCCTGCCCCACGAGCTGCTCCAGGAGTGAAGCAGTTCAACGAGCTCCAGCCGAGGACATTTTCGGGGAAGGAGGGACCCCTAGCTGCTGACGAGTGGATCCAGAGCACGGAGGAGAAGTTAGTTGCTGCGAAGATTCCTGACGATACCCGAGTGGAGATAGCGAAGATGCAGCTGACGGAGAATGCGAGGAACTGGTGGCGCATCGAGGAGAGGCGTCTTGAGAAGCCAGTAGGGTGGAAGACCTTCAGATCGATGTTCAAGGACAAATATTTCACCAAGTCTGCTAGGAGGGAGCTGCTGAGCAAGTTTATAGATCTGAAGCAGGGGGATATGACTGTCGAGGAGTATGAAGCTGAGTTTGAGATGCTGAGCCGTTTTGCCCCGCATATGGTGAGGAAGGAGGAGAAGCAAACTGATCGCTTTTGTCAGGGACTGCGTTCGAAGATTCAGGCTTCTATGTCTTCGGCGAGTTTCACGACTATGAGGGAGGTGCTAGATGCTGCGAAGAATCATGAGCTTATTTCGCTCCTACCTGACCCTCCAGCTGATAAGGGGAAGCGTCCCATGGAGCAGTACCGGCCACCTGCTAGGCCGGCGATGAGGCCAGTTCAGACAGTACCATTCAAGAGGCATGGAGCACCAGTTCAGATTCAGGGCAAGGGCCCATGCCACTTCTGCGGATTGCCTGGACATGTTCAGGCCACCTGCAGGAAGAAGATGGGACTATGCTTAGTTTGTGGAGATGCCTCGCATGCTGCGAGGGATTGTCCGAGAGCTCGTCATGCTGTAGTTGGAGCGCCAGCCCCGCTGCAGATGAGAGCGCCTGCTCCAGTTCAGAGAGGACCTGCTGCTCGTGGACCACCTTTGGCGCCACAGAGGCAGATGTTTCAGAGAGCGGCACAGCCCCAGAGGCCGGCGTACACTATGACTGCTGTTGAGACTGAGGAGCTGATGGAGTTTAGCAGGTAACTCTTGATCCTAGTCTTTCATTTCATAGTTTAGATCTTATTATTTGTATTGCTTGTTTGACTTGCTTGTTAGAATAGCTTGGTTTGACCGTAGTCGTTTATATCTTAGGCACCATTCTAGTGTCCTCTCACCCGGCCTTGGCTTTGTTCGACTCCGGTGCATCTATCTGCATCATATCCCGGAGGTTTGTAACAAAGCACTCCATTCCCACCCATACACTCCCTAAGTGTTGGGACATCACCATAGGGAACGGAGTGGTGACAGTGAACTTGGGATGTCGATCGATTTCTTTGGTGGTCAGTGGACACGAGCTCTTTGCAGATTTCATTGTCCACGATCTGCCACACTTCGATGTCGTTCTTGGCATCGATTGGTTGGGAGATTCCCACGCCTCGATCGACTGTCACAGCAAGAGGGTGGTGTTCCGGATTCCAGGCCATCCGGAGTTCGAGTTCCGCAGCAGAGATGAGTCGCTTAGGCCCATCAGATATCGGGCCAAGCCGGAGGTGCCGATTGTTACAGCCATGCAGATGGAGATGGAGATCGAGCGACCAGCAGTCGTCAGAGACTTCGACGACGTCTTCCCGGAGGATATCTCGGGTCTGCCACCCGACAGAGCTCTAGAATTTGGCATCGATCTTATGCCGGGAGCGCATCCGATATCGAAGGCGCCGTACCGTATGGCTCCCGCTGAGCTCGAGGAGCTGCGGAAGCAGTTAGATGAGTTGCTGCAGAAGGGATTCATCCACCCTAGTGTGTCACCATGGGGTGCACTAGTTTTACTTGTGAAGAAGAAGGATGGGTCCCGCAGGATGTGCGTGGACTATTGAGGATTGAATGCTGTAACCGTGAATAATAAGTACCCGCTGCCGCGCATCGACGATATCTTTGATTAGCTTGGAGGTTCGAGAGTCTTCTCGAAGTTGGACTTGAGGAGCGGGTACCATCAGTTGAAGGTGAATAAGGATAATGTTCTGAAGACGGCTTTCCGGATGAAGTACGGACATTATGAGTTCGTGGTCATGCCGTTTGGCGTGACCAATGCTCCAGCTGTGTTCATGAATTTGATGAACTTAATATTCTACGACTTCTTGGATAAGTTTGTCGTTATATTTATTGATGACATCCTTATTTACTCAAAGACGGAGGAGGAGCACAGCTGTCATCTGAGGACAGTGCTGGAGACGCTGAGGCGACACAAGCTTTATGCCAAGTATAGCAAGTGCGAGTTCTGGCTGGACAGAGTCGCATTCCTGGGACACGTGGTGTCCGGTGATGGCATATCTGTGGATCCGAAGAAGGTCAGAGCAGTTAGAGATTGGCCGACTCCGCAGTCAGCGTCAGACATCAGGAGCTTTCTTGGCTTAGCAGGCTATTATCGGTGATTCATCAAAGATTTCTCGAAGATTGCAGAGCCGATGACGAAACTGACGAGGAAGGACGTGGAGTTTCTTTGGTCAGATGCTTGTGAGGAGGCCTTCAGTATCTTGAAGGTGAGAATGACCACGGCATCGGTGTTGACAGTACCGGATCGAAGCGGAGGCTTCGAAGTTTATTGTGATGCATCAGGGAAGGGCCTAGGATGCGTCTTGCATCAGCATGGCCACGTGGTCGCGTACGCTTCTCGACAGTTGAGGACTCATGAGAAGAATTACCCGACTCATGATCTGGAGTTGGCAGCAGTGATTTTTGCACTGAAGATTTGGAGGCACTTCTTGCTAGGTGAGAGTGTGAAGATTTTCACCGATCACAAGAGCTTGAAGTACATCTTTACGCAGAAGGAGCTCAACATGCGTCAAAGGCGATGGTTAGAGCTCATGGCTGACTACGAGATTGATTTGCAGTATCATCCGGGGAAGGTGAACGTAGTGCCGGATGCCTTGAGTAGACTTCCTACTGCGATGATACATACAGCCGACTGGAGGATTCAGCAGGAGCTGAGAGAGATGGATTTGGAGGTTGTCCTACCTGGTGTAGTCCATTCATTCATGAATTTGCAGATTTAGTCCACGATCGTGGATCGGATCAAGGCAGCACAGGCAGGAGATCTGAAGCTGCAGAGGATCAGGAGGCAGGTTGAAGCTGGACTACGGACGGAGTCCGTGATTCATGAGGATGGTTCGCTGCGGTACGGCAGCAGACTCTGTGTACCTGTAGGTGATGTTCGCGAGGAGCTGTTGAGCGAGGCTCATAGCTCGCCATATTCTATACATCCTGGTGGCACCAAGATGTATAAGGACCTCCGTCTGAATTATTGGTGGATTGGCATGAAGAGGAGTGTGGCACGGAGCGTTGCCAAGTGTTTGATATGCCAACAGGTGAAGGCTGAGCACCATCGTACTGCTGGGTTGCTGCAACCGCTTCCTATTCTGGAGTGGAAGTGGCAACATATTACGATGGACTTCGTGACTGGTTTACCTCGGACCCCGAGGCAGAACGACGCAGTTTGGGTGATCGTGGATCGGTTGACCAAGTATGCGCACTTTATCCCATTCCGAGTGGGCCAGTCTACGGAAGCTTTGGCGAGGAAATATCTGGAGGTAAATTTCTTTTTACTTCTCTTTTAATTTCCTCTTGAGTTGGTTGTAACGTAGACCGTGTACGTGCAGGAGATTGTACGCTTACATGGAATCCCCGTGAGCATTGTGTCTGACCGAGACACGAGATTCACATCTCAGTTCTGGAGAAGTCTGCAGGAGCATTTGGGTACGAGTCCGAGTTTCAGCACGGTGTACCACCCGCAGACTGATGGCCAGTCCGAGAGGACTATTCAGATTCTGGAGGATATGCTACGAGCTTGTACGCTCGATTTGATGGGATCATGGGAGGACCATCTTCACTTGGTGGAGTTCTCATATAACAACAGCTACCAGGCGAGCATTGGCATGGCGCCGTTTGCTGCCTTATATGGAAGGAAATGTCGATCGCCGCTGAGCTGGGATGACATCAGAGATCGGGAACTGTTGGGTCCAGAGATGATAGTGGAAGCTGTGGATGTCGTGAGAGACATCAGGGAGAAGCTCAGAGTTGCACATGATCGCTTCAAGCATTGTGCAGATGCCAAGAGGAGACCTTTGGAGTTTCAGCCTGGAGATCACGTCTTCCTGAAGATTTCTCCGAACCGCGGAGTTATTCGTTTTGGGAAGAAGGGAAAGCTGAGTCCGAGGTATATTGGGCCATTTGATGTGCTAGAGCGTGTGGGAGCAGTGGCCTACCGCCTTGCTCTGCCACCATCTTTAGAGGGTGTTCACGACGTATTCCACGTATCTCAGCTACGTCGGTACGTCAGTGATCTGTCGCACACGGTTGATTTCTCAGAGATTACGGTTCGCCCGGACCTGACCTATGACCAGCAGCCTATGCATATCTTGGACCGTCGACAGAAGCAGTTGAGGAATAAGATAGTCGACCAGGTGAGAGTGATGTGGCGGCACGGATCACCTGGAGAGTCCACCTGGGAGCGTGAGGATGATATGAGAGAGCGCTTCCCGCATCTTTTCCCCAGCGATGCTTGATATTGATTCCGAGGACGGAATCATTTCTAAGTTGGGGAGGATGTAACGGTCGGTTTCCGATCGTACTTTCTTTGTGCACGTGCTCTTGATTGTGCACGTGTTTATTTTAGACTCTATTTGATTTTGAACGTTTTTGTGTGATATGTTGACGTGATCGTCTCTGAAAGTATTAGATTGTGGAACAACTTGGGAACGACATATCTCGAGTCGTTCTTCCGCGATACTATCTTATTTGATGTGACGTCGCGACTTTCTGTTTTGACGTGAGACGTTTCTATTTTTAGTTTCGTCTCTCGACGTCAAAAATTTAGATCCGTCTTCTCCACTCCCTTTCTTTCGTTGCCCCGAACACCCCATAATTATTTTACAATTTTTAGGCTAAATTTGACCTATTTTCCATTTTTTAGAAAGTTTTAAATAATTTTAAAACCT
The DNA here is from genome assembly GCA_030789695.1 of Scilla litardierei. Lineage (NCBI taxonomy): Eukaryota > Viridiplantae > Streptophyta > Magnoliopsida > Asparagales > Asparagaceae > Scilla > Scilla litardierei. Next base: position 228,555,264 of record CM061141.1, on the reverse strand, counting down.
ATTTTTATAAGTTTTTTAATTATGATAAAATTCCTATATTATAATAACGTATTAAAGAATTTTTTGACCAAATTTCAGAATTTTTGGCCGCACACAACTTTGCGTGAGGGAGAGAAGAGATAATTATTTTAAATAAATCATTTTAATTATTTTTATTAATCCCCTAAAACCTAGACCTAGCCCTAACCCTCTTTCCTATTTATATTAGCCCTAGGCTAGGTTATTTCCGCATTACACAAACCCTAGCTGTCTAAAACACCTTCTCAACGTTCGTCGCAACGTTGCGACAGCCACCCAGTGCACGACCGACGGCCGCCCCCGCACTTCACAGTGCCCGACCGGAGCCCGCTCCCGCATCGCCCGCTCGCAGCGCTCCGCTGCAAGCCCCCCGCTGTCGCCCGCTCTGACCGAGAGCATCGCTCGGTCAGACCGAGCGCCCGCTCTGCTCCGCACCCCGCACCGTTGCAACCGCCGCATCAGCGCCCGACCGACGAAATCTTCCGCACCGACCCGATGTGACCGAGGCGCCCCGCCGGGCAACGCCCTCCGCTGTGACGACCGACCCGTGCGCTGTGTTCTCTCAGTCTGACCGAGAGAAACCCTCGCACCGACGGTGTCCGACCGACAGCACTTCGTCGCAACTTGTTTTCTTCCACACCAACTCCTGTGGTGGGCCCCCCAAGTTCTCCAGAGGTGTTGTGGGCCCCCCATTGACCCCTAGCACTGCTGTGGGCCCCACTTAGGTGTGCTACTTCGCGGATTTTCCGTCTACGACGTTACGACACGTCGTAGGCCTTCGTCGCAAGTTTCAACTTTTGGGGAATCGTGCGAGGACCAGATCTGAAGCTGAGGAGTTCTCCGATCAGACACGACTTCCATTCTACGACAAACTCTGGTTCAGGTTGGTTCCCCGAAACTCGTAGAAACCCCCACAATAGCTGACTGAACCCTAAACTAAAAATCGACAACTTGAACTAAAAGTTATTTTCCAGCACCAGTAAAACGTTGTACAAATCTAGAAAATCGACGAATGGACTTTGTTGACTGTGCACATAGGATAGATCGTCGATTAGGCTGAAACATCAAAAGGTGACTTTTGAAGAATATGATAGTCCCGATAACCTAGAAACGAACCCTAATAGGATTTGATGAAATTGAGACCTGACACCGTCGCCGTGGCGATATTTCAGACGGACTTCCGCGGACGAGACGCTTCGAGAGGACGACACACTCGCCATCGGAGGCAAGTGTATCTGCTTGCACTTTTGGCCGTGCTTAGGCATTAGTTGGTTAGAATTGATAACTGTGAACAAATAGAACTGGACGTGAAATGATAGCGTCCGGGACGACTCCTGACGGCTCAGACTTGACGACGAAGTCTGAGCCTGACAACAACAACTTGATATTGTAGGGCTATCATGTGTGTGCGTGTGTGTGGACACCCTAGAATAACACTTCCTGTCTTGTCACGTCCCGTCCTGTCTTGCACAGCCTGTTGGGCAATAGGGCACTCTCTGAGTGATCCCTTGTACAGATTCACAGCCTGTGGGCAATAAGGCAATCTCCAAGCTAGAGAGAGTGATCCCTTGTACGGATACACAGCCTACGGGCAATAGGGCACCGCCAAGCTAGAGCGAGTGATCCCTTGTACTGTTGTCTTGTCTTGTCTTGTCTTCCTTGGGGTTTGGGGTTGGGTTGAGCGTGTGCACGGCAAAAGGGTCTGATCCCCCTCGAACCGTAAGGCGTGAACCCTTTCGTGTCTCACTTGTCTTGTCCCGTCTTGTTCCGTCACGTCCCGACTTGTCATGACACCTGTAGGTTAGTCCCGTAGTTGGTAGCACATGCTACGACTACTACTTGCTACGCTTTACTTTCCTGCTGCGTTAATTCTGTTTGTTACTCAGTTATAACCCCAGCATGCTAATCAATCAGTAAAACGTTGTCTACAAGTTGATACACTTGTAGTTTGGTCTAACCCTGTTTGTAGACCTGACCTGACGTACAGTTCCTTCTTTTGGTGTTGTACGTCAGGTGTTAAGCCAGAGTACGTCGACGAGGCGGACTTGCCAGCTGACGGAGAGCCGGAGGACGTTGATCCGGAGTACGACCCAGAGGAGGACCAGAGTTAGAGGTCTCCAGTTGCTGATCCAGAGTTCTGTTCCAGTTTAGATTGGGTGTGTAGCACCTGTTGTTTTTCTTGCCTAGGTTGGGTGCTTGCACCAGTAGTTTCTTTTTCTGCAGTTGTAGCCCTTCGGGCGTTTTAGACTCTCAGTACTTTTGGATGTTATTTTGGAATAAAATGAAATGCTATCTCTTTCAGTACTTTTGTTGTTCCGTACTAACTTGCAGGGACCTGTTTCCTTCGTTTTGGAATACCACAGACGCTTATTGGGTCTGGGCTCTCAGCCCCAGCCTAAGCGGGCCTTAGTCACGCTTCGCCTCCGTCCTTTTTGGGAAGCGGGGTGTGACTCGTACCGAACACATAAATGTGAGACACCACTTTATCAATGATCATGTAGCTAAGAAGGACATCATCTTAGAATACATTGAAACCCAAAAACAAATTACCGACATCTTCACAAAAACTCTTAAAGAAGATTCATTTGTGAGATTGCGTGGAGAATTAGGAATTATGGGTGAATCTGAAATTTAGGAGTTCAACTTACTTGTTATAACATCTTTTGAACTCATATCATCATGTTACCTCTCTTCATTTGATATATCCTATATTGGTTTTAAGAAAGGCTATTGAGATTTCGTGTTTTCATGATTTTTCGGATTGTCTTAAGAGATTTGTGTAATAAATAATTTATCGTTTGATATTGATTTTATGATGAGTTTATGTTAGAGTATAGGTCCTAGGGTGAGTTGTGCATATCCGCTGGATTTTAACCTCACTGTGCATTTTTTGGACCGGGACAGACGACTGTCTTTCCTTCGACAGTTGACTGCCCTACTATATCTTCCCTGTCAGTAGACTGTATCTTTCGACCAAGCGACTGATGACGACTTTACAGTCGACTGTTGGATCAACAGGCGACTACATTTTACTCATCAGGCGACTGTCAATTTCGTCTGTAGTCTCTATTTTATCATCAATTTTATTGATTCGCAGTCAATCGACTGATGAGTATAATATAGTCAACTGTCTCACGGACAGGCGACTGTAAGTTACCCAACAGTCGACTGTCTGTCAACCTAAGCTTATCTCTTATCACTTCAACCAGTCGACTGAATATTGTTCATCAGTCGACTGTCTCTTATTGTGGCGGTTCGTTTATTTTGATCTGAGCCATCGATTCTTCGATCCAACGGCCAAGATTCTTTTTCCCCTTCGTTATTTGAATGAGAACCATTCATTTCCATCGAAAGTTTCTCTCTCCTCCCTGCTTTGTCTCTTCCGATTTGTTCTCCCAGTCAATCTCTCCTCTGACTATTTTGAGCCGAAACGAAGTCTCCCTCCTTCGATTGGTTGCTTGATTGACTCTCGTCAGTCGATAGACAAATCTAAGGTATCTTCCCCGTTCGTTTCTTGTGTCTTGCTTGACCTAGTTTCTGTCGATCGATTTCATGGATCCTTCTGGTCCTTCGTTGTCAGGCGAAACTTTAAACATCTTTCTCGTTGAACCCTCTCCTCCACCTACTGAGCAGCTACCCTCTTTGCCTCCATCATCTGCGGAGTTCTTAGATATCTTGGTTGGTGATCCTATTCCCTCGGCAAACGTCGCTGAACCTACTTCTCATCCAGCCGATCACCCTCCATATTCTCCTCTGTCGGTTCCTCTAGAGGATTTCCTTCTCGGTCAACTGTGTGACCGTGTCACTAAGATCGAGAAGATTGCTGCCTCTATGGATCAGAAGCTCACTCTCCTTCTCGAGCTGCAGTACAAGTCTTTTGTGCTTCATGGGTTCTCCATTCCTGTCGAACTTCAGGCCCTGTTTCCTCCGTCTGAGGATACTGCTCATGCTGCTGTCCCTCCTCCTCCAGGCACAGTACCTGTGCCTTCTGAGGTCCAGACCCCCGTTCATGCTCATGCGGAAACCTCTGCCGCGGGTGCGTCGTCTTCCAAAAGGAAGGCTCCTGCTTATCCTACTCTCCGCTCTGCCAGGCTGATGTTCCATTTGTCTGGTCGTCCCTCGGACCCCACTGTCATCCAGATTGACTGATGCTGCAGTTGATATTTTTGGACACTCACCCTGAGACCTAGATTTTTTTTGTTTTGGTTAGGGTTGAGTAGTTGATTGGTGTATGTATGATGGATATTTTTTTAGTGATGATATATGGATGAGTGATGTATGGATTATCATGTATTTTGTTCATTTTGAGACACGTAGTGTTGTTCATATGTTTTGTACTCATGTGGTCTTATATATATATATATATATACATACATATATATATATATATATATATATATATATATATATAGGAAAATTTTCAAATGCAAACATTTCGCACCGTGCGAAAATGTTTTTAGTTTTTTTTTTGAAATTTTTTCTTTCAAAAATTCTTTTTTCCACCCTCATTATATGTTGTTATACCCCCCTCAAAAAATAATGGTTGAGAAATAATGCCATTTGGCCTTCGATCAAGGCATTTCATCAAATTCGCACGTTTTGAGACCGTTAAATTTGTAACGGGTGGATGAGTGCTCTAATGCCCAACGGGTTCACCCATTATTTTCCCTGGGGTATATAATTGTATGGATTAAACATCAAAAAAAGAATTTTTGAAAAAAAAAATTTCAAAAAAATAAAAATATTGTTTTCGCACGGTGCGAAAAGCCCTTTTTTCGCATTTGAAGATCCCTATATATATATATATATATATATATATATATATATATATATATGAAGTTGCAGTTTCTTCGTCTGTTTCACACTTTGTATAATTGCTTATCATATCAGTGTGAATTTTGAGATATTGTCTTCTTATATGCTGTATTCTACATGTGATGTGATTTGAGACGATATGTTTTCTTCGTATATCTCAATGTTGATATTGGACTCACATTCCTCTAATCGCCTAAGTTTATGATGTGGTTTTATGAGTTTTGATTTATATATCTTTAGACTCTTGTTATTGTTACTAGTTCTTATTTAGCATAATTATTGTTGTTATTTTACTCCCACCTTTTGGATAATGCCATAGGGGGAGAGAAATAAACATATAGATTCATAATGAATGTGCTAAGTACATACTAATAACACTTGAATCTAAGATTGAAGTTGCCTTAGATTCAGGGGAGTAAGATACATTGAAAATGGATTTTAAATCCTAGATTTCATGAATTCATTTCACACATGCATATCTTACTCATTTGCTTCATTTGATATATAGATGCCCTAATACGTATTGACTAACTTGATTGGCATCTATGTAGGGGGAGTAAGTTTCCTTTAAGCACAATTATTTATCTTTTTGTTTATGTTTGTTTGTCATCATCAAAAGGGGGAGAATGTTGAGCATTGGACTTCTCCCTCTTTGGTGTTAATGATGAGCAAACATAAATACTTGTGACTAATCCACTATTTGTAGTTAATCCATTGCATATGCAAGTCATGAAGATCTATTAGTATTGGATGATACTCAAAGATCATTGAAAGCAAATGAAATGGATTGGATGATCGTAGATGGTGATTGAAGCTCCTAGAAGACTTCAAGCTCATGCGTTGGATAGAAGAGAGAGTTCGTCAAATGTAACTTTCTTGTTTCTCTTCTAGTATGTAGCAAGAAGTAGAACATTGTTGGAGCACACACATCTTCATTTCAGTCTTAGGATATCATTAGATAACCTTCCTTATACTCCAATTCATTCCTATCTAAAATGTGCATGTCATGTTTAAAACAGTCGACTGCTGAACGTTTTACAGTCGCCTGTCTCAAAACAGTCGGCTGTGTTTTGTTATACAGTCGCCTGTTATGCACAAACTTTTTCAGTCTAATTTTGGGCTTCTTAGCTTTAACTCTCACAGGAGACTTATGAATGATTCACTGGCGCCTGTCCCAGTGACAGTCGACTGTATTTTGTTAATCAGTCGCCTGTCTATCTTTAGCCCAAATTCCATTTCTCTGTTTATTCTGACCAGTCGACTCGGTTTTACAGTTGACTATCCAATGGAACAGTTTACTGTCAATGCTTCAACAGTCGTCTGTCTTTGAGCCTATTTGATGACTCAACTCTCTGGAACATCTCAGGGTTTTGACAGTCGTCTGTAGAAGGAATTACGGTCGACTGTTCAGTTTAACAGTCGACTATCTTCTCTTCATCAGTCGTCTGTACTGTTCTCCCAGACGTTTTTCAGATTTCATCAACTTACCCAACTTACGGCCAGTCGCCTGTAGTAGGATTTACAGTCGCCTGTTGGTTCAATAGACGACTGTCTATGCCTCGTCAGTCGACTGTCCACGTGGTAAGTTACCATTATGAATTCTCACCTACCCTCTGTCACTGTGCAGCAGTCGACTGTGATTTCTTCAACAGTCGACTGTCGCGGGCGCAGATTCTATCCGTTGAGTTTTTCCCCACTGATTTCAAAGGGGTTTTTGCTGATTTCGTTTGAAGGGTTTGAGAAACCTATAAAAGAATCCTCTACTTTTCCATTGAGAGGCTAGACACTTTGACTCATTCTGCTAAATCATTTCAAGCTTTCATTCTCTCAAGATCAAGGCTCTCAAATCCTAAAGCCCTAGAATTCCAATCTTCAATCTCTGCTCTCCAACCTAGAACCAAAGAGAAAACTTCTAGGCATTTGGTGCAGTCAAGAGAAAGGGATTTCCTCTCTTCCAAGAGAATCTTTCAACACACAACACACTTCTCCTTCAAGTTCTACTTCAAGGCATATGTGATTGTAAGTGTTGCTTAATTTCATATTTCATAACTATAGTTATTTGATTTACTCTCGGTTTGTGAGAGTGGTTTGCTTGCTCCCAAGTTGTGGGAGTCAAGGTCAATCGATTGTATTTCGATTTCACTTGTAGGGTTGCTACAAGTGGGTTTTAAGGAAACCTCAAGTTAGGGTTCTAACTTGAGTATCCGGTTATTAACCGGGTGGAAGGGACGTAGGATTACTGGGAACAAGTCGGGAAGTGACTTAGGTAATCCGAACCCTTGAAACATCCTTGCGTTTGCATTTGTTTCATTTTGGGTTTATTTCTATTGCGCACTATTTGTTGGTTAGGAATTTAAATTGGTGTAACTATCTTTTTAAATTGCATAAACACTATTCAACCCCCCTTCTAGTGTTTTCCTCATAGTCAGAGACCTTACAGAGCTCTGGTTGGTCCACTTGGCCCGTGTTGCTGACCCCGTATAACCTCCCGCCTCATATGTGCATGAAGCTACCATACTTGATACTGTCACTATTGCTTCTTGGGAAATACTCGCCTGGAAATGATATCGATGTTTTCATGCCGCCCTTAATTGATGATCTGAAGCTTTTATGGGAACAAGGTGTGGGCACTTTCGACGCCGTGACAAAGCAAAGTTTCTGCATGCGTGCTATTGTTTAACAACTTCCCGGCATATGCTAATCTATCCGGTTGGTCGACGAAAGGTAGGACAGCTTGCCCGCTTTGTATGACAGGTTATGAAGACACATTCCTAAAATATAGCCGTAAGTTTTGCTTTTGGCAGAACAGAAGATGGTTGCATGCAGGTCATAGTTATAGGAGATATGGACAGTTGTTCGACGGCAAAACCGAACATCGAGAAGCCCCAGAGAAACTAATCGGAGAGGACATATTTGAAGCACTTCAGCCTTTTCAGAGAGTGAAGTTTGGAAAGAACAGATATAGCAAAGAGCACCCTCTTGGTGTTAGAAGGCGGATTGCAAAGGGAAAAGGAAAGAGCAAGGGCAAGGGCAAGGGCAAAACTAAAAGAAGAATGCATCGAGTGTCGCGCACAAATTCTAACACAGCAGATGTTCGAATACTACCAAGGGTTGGTCAAAGTTTAGTATTTTCTTCCAATTGCCATATTAGAGGAATTTGAAAATACGTCACAACCTGGATGTCATGCACATCGAAAAGAACATATATGAAAATCTGTTGTATACCTTGATGCAAGACACCAAGTCAAAAGACGAAGTAAAGGCTCGGCTTGACATAAAATAATTGAATATACGTACTGAATTGCAGGCTGTACAAAAGGAAAATTACAAGTATGACCTGCCAGCTTATTGGATCACCCTGTCAAGAGATGAAATTCATAATCTGTCTGTGTTTCTCAAGTCATTGAAGACACCAGATGGATATGCTTCGAAGATATCAAGATGTGTGCACATAGACCAGATGAAGATATTTGGATTGAAGACACATAATTATCATATCTTGCTACATAAGTTGCTTCCGGTTGCTTTACGTCATGTCGATAAGAAGCTTGCAAAAGTCATGATACAGTTCTATTGGTTCTTCAGGTAGGTGTGGTCGAATGTGATAGACGTTGGCGAGTTTGAAGATTTTGATGCGTGGGTTATCCTTGCACTGTGTAATATGGAAAAAAATTCCCCCTTCATTCTTTACAATCATGGTTCATCTTACTGTGCACCTGGCACAGGAGGCCCGCATTGCATGGCATGTACAATATCGGTGGATGTACCACATTGAAAGGTGAACGACGTGCCAAATATTATTCTATTTTGCTAGGAACAAAATTAAACGTGAATTTGAATCTTTTTATGATTTTTAAACCGCAGGTATCTATGGTTCATAAAGCAACTTGTGCACAATCGTGCACGGCCAGAAGGGTCAATATCCAAGAATTATACGTCAAACGAGGCCTTGATGTTCATATCTCGTTATTTGCAGGGTGTAGACAGAAGGGTAAATCGTCCGACAAGAGTTACTGATGGACTATTCTATAATGATTATAGAGAGGACACACGCTTTAGTAAAATTGAGCTTGAACAAGCACATTCATATGTTCTAAATAATCTACGCATATTTGACTCCTATCGGGGGTAATAAAGCTGAGTTATTCGCTTTTCCAAGTGGTGTAATTCCCAAGTTTTAATAGTTTTCTTTACTTGTCCCTCAGTCTTAATATAAAAGTACTCTAAGCCAAATTGCGCGCAAAAACTCTTAACCAAAAGGTTATGGATGCACACTCTAAAGAATTTACGTCCTGGCTGAAATTGACGTACGTGCATCGATTTCTCACGATAGTTACACACATATCACAAAATCAATTTCGATAACTTGCATATATGAGTGCAATTCTTATTTATCATAAAGGTGGCAGAGCAATGTGTTCGCGGTGCACGGTTATCCGAGGATATCCAAAAATACACCAGAGGTCCAGACGGCACAGTATATCGATATGGAGGTTATTCTATCAATGGTTACAGATTTAATACCATTGAAGTCAAGAAGGACCGATGCACCTAAAATAGTGGAATCTTCTCATCCTTTACGCAGTTGTCATATGCAAGATCCAGAGATCAACAACCAAAAGAAGGTCAAATATTCTATTATGGCCAGGTTGTAGACGTGGTTGAGTTATTTTATGGCTTTCGAAAGGAAGTGAGCCAAGTTATGTTTAAGGTGTAGTGGTGTGAGCAAGGAAAGAAGGACGACTTGGGCTTCACGATCGTTAATCTGAAGTAGGAAATCTATCTGGATGAGAAGTTCATGCTTGCCTCGCAAGCAAAACAATGTTTTTATGTTAAAGATATAATGGTATACGATGATTGGGTGGTTCTTAGAAATCCGCCTAGAGCATATGCATCGGATGAAACATGTGCTGAAGAGGGCAGTGAAGATGATGAAGAGGTTGTAATCGTAGCAGATGATGTCGTGGACGATTTTTCAATCGAGACAAATAATGAAACGACTGATGACATCACACCGTTGCGTGTTGATATACCCGATTTGGCGATCACAGGTACGGGTATTGTAGCATTAGAGTGCATAAGACGAATAAACACAATAAACAAAGTCATTTCATCTACCGTTCAGACTAGGTCACAAAGGGCATCAACATCAACATCAAATTATTGAACTTTTTTCAGTAATAAGCTAAAAATATGTAAATGTATAAAGATGTTCATTACGATGATTTTGCTTGGAATCAATAAAGAATGTGAATTACTCCATGTTTTACATACCATTTATTTCGTATAAATTACGCAAATTTAAAAGCACGTAAGTTACAATTTTTTATTAATAAATATTATGAAGTGCAGATGAAGAGAGTTTGGAACACGATTTTTACACCTGGTACAGGGACATCCCAGACCTCCCGGTCATCTGGGGCAGGTACGCATATTTTGTGGCTTAAGTACGGATGTATAACGTGCACAATTTAATTTGTTGGGAAACTAAATGGTAAAGTGCTTCGTACATTTTCAGGCAGTGCAGGTCATGGCTCCGCTCGGCACGTACAACCCCGCCCTCTGGGTCAGGTACGCATATGTTGTAGTACTGCTGTATAACATGCACAATTTAAATTTTTGTAAAACTAATTGGTAAAATGCTTCATACATTTTCAGGTGGTGCAGGACATGGCTCCCCGGTGGCACATTCCCCCAATCTGGGATAGGTATGCTTATTGTAGTTTTAGTATGTGTTTAAATGTGGACCTTTTAAGTTTTTGTATAACTAATTGCATAACATTCTTTATATATTTTCAGGCACTGCATGACATATACCATCTTCCCCCCATACCCCACTACCGACACGTACATGTACGCATATTTTTATTTTAAATGTTCAGTCCAGTTTGTTAAACTAATTGAATTTGCAATTGTCTTGTTGCGTATGGATGCAGGTGGGCTAGAGGATATACATATTGAGACTCCCGACACGGCCGGGTCACATGCCACCTCCATTTCTCAGACTGCCCCTCCATATGTTGAACCAGAGCCGGTGGTGTTCATTCCATATGACCCGGAGATTAAGCGTGCCGCCTTACCGACGGCCTGTAGGCACGAAGAGGCAAATAGGAGGCAGCCAGACGGTGTGAACACGCAGCGGCTTGTGATCGCGCAGTTGGCGGACAGAGCTGCACCGAGGATGATGGAGGCCAAATATGAGTGCTTTAGGTTACAGTGTACGTATAATGTAATCATATTTATTGTAATCTTATACATTCATTAAGTATGTTTGCTTTTTTACAGGCACAAACCCTCCGCCGAAGGAAGGACGAGGCGGGACGAAAATTTCGACCTTGATACCTGGAAACGGGCAGCAGGTCGTTATACAGTGGAGCCACCAAGCTCCCATTAGCACGTGGTCGGTAAAATTTAATTATTTCCTTGCTGCCCAGTCTAAAAGGTCGGACTTATTCAACCTCTGCCTGACGTGGAAGGATCAGCGGCACGCGTCCTTGGTCACATGTTGGCGGGAGATCAACGTAAGTAAGCTACCTTTTAATTTAAGGTTCTTAATAGGTAATTACTGTTATAATGTGTTTGTTATCTGGCATAGCGGCATTGCGTCCTGGAACGCAACCCTGATGCCTGGGGCTACTGTATGTATAAGATTCAGTCGGACTTGTCTAGTGGCGAAAGGAATTAAAAAAGAAGTACTGGAAACAGTTCATTCACCACTACAGATTTAGGCTTGGGTAACGCCACTTAGATAGCGCTTTTAAAAAGCGCTATCTAAGTGAGCTCTTGTATAGCGTTTCTGCACGTACAGAAAATAAAAATAAATCAAAATTAAGATAAAAATCACTTAGATAGCACTTTTTGTTAAAGCGCTATCTAAGTATTACCTTACATAGCACTTTTTGTAAGCGCTATGATAATAATCGTTACGTAAGCACTTCTATTAAAAAATTCCGCCCCATCCCCTCGGGTTATCCCTCTCTTTCCTCATTTCTAATCGCCCGCTCCCTTTTCAGGGTTTCTCTCTCTCCTCCCAAAATCAGAGAGAAGATAGCGGCGGCAAGGGTTTTTTTTTCTCTCTCTCTCGCTTCTTTTTCGCTTCCGCTTCAGGCTTCTCTCCTCCTCCTCCTCCTCATCCGTCCGCATCGCCGACCTAAACACTAGCCCTAGGTCTAACAATAGAGTGATTCCTTACCGCACCGAGCCTCCCTACGCCCCATGGCTCAACCACTGGGACCCACCCCTGGCGCCGTCCCCGCAAAAGCCCAAGTCTTCGAGCTCCATCGAGCTCATTGTTCACAGATTGCGAAACCTGGAGTTAGGGATCGAAGATGAAGCGAAGCCAGAAGAGGAATCTGACGGATTGTCGCCGTTGAATAGAGACGAAAGACTCGGAGAATTGTTGGAACGGAGCTGGAGCAGGAAGGCCCCGGCTGCGACGGAGCTGACAATCGAGGATGAGGAGCTGAGGCGGCTGATGAGGCTGGGGATGGCATTGGGAGCGAGGATTTATATTCCGAAGGCCGGGGTCATGCAGGTGCTTCTTAAAAAGGTTCATGATTGTTGGAAGAGATCGGAGCTCGTGAGGTTGAGGTTCCATGAAGATCTGGCGCATGATATGAAGATGGCCCGCAACACTGTTGAGGTTAGGGAATCTTGGTAAATTCTAAATTGGCTGCATTGTTCAATTCTGATTATAATAAACCTTGGTTGATACTTGTTGGAGCAATGTAATATGATAACGTTCTAAAGTCTGTTGCTTTGCTTTCCTTTGCTTGTCGAAGCAATCTAGTTGCAGGATGCCCCCTTTTAATTTGCTGAAGATATGATCATTGCTAGTGGCAGTGCTTAACTCTGCAACTAAAATTCGAGAAGCATCTGGAAAGGAATTGATTTATCTAATTAGGGTTTGTTAGATTCTCTCAATCCTAAGGTCAGGAAGCGCGTCGAGTAATCTTGAAAATGAGATAGTTTATGGTACTTTATTTAAAATTGAATATTATTGTACTCGTGTCCAGTGTCCATCTCAATGCTTCTTAGCTTGAAAGCATATCTAATATTTCATGGATTTCTTATCAAAACCTTGTCGAGTCTAAAATTTGACAAACGTCTTTTATAAAACTCCATCCACTGTTTTTGTTGTCAGCTCATGAAAACATGGAATTAATCTTAAACCTTTTGGGATCCTTTACATATATTCTATTTTTGGATATATGAATATTAGTTTCTGGATTTTCATGTAAGTGTTTGCATATCGTCAAAATCTTATTTACTATCATGCAGGTTAAGACCAAACTTAGAGGCCATCAGAAAAGTATAACTGGCCTTGCATTCTCCAGTACCCTAAATGTTCTTGCCTCATCAGGAGCAGATGCTCAGGTTTGTTACACATCAATGATAGTTGGCTTTCTATATTTTCTTGGTAATCATAAGGTTGACATTTGCTGAGAGTTCCTTCGAGAACTTGGTCATGCTTAAGAAATTCCTTTCATATTACCAAAATATTTATATGATCTGATAAGATTGTTTTTACAACCTAACAAATTCTGCATTTCCCTGCAAGATAAAAAAACTACCAAATGATTCTATCATGTGATGGTATCTTATGCCTTTTTATTGCAGTTGTGCATATGGGGGATGGATGGCTGGGAGAGACAAGCTAGTAAGTTTTTACAGATTCCTTCTAGGCGAGTAGCAGGTTCACATGCAGAAACTCGAGTCCAGTTTCACCAGGATCAGATTCATTTCTTGGTTGTGCACGAGAGTCAGCTTGCTATATACGAGGCATCTAAGCTGGAATGTCTAAAACAGGTATTCTTGTACGCGTCTCACCTTTATAAACTTTGAATGTTACATGAGCATAGAGTTGATATCCATATTGATGGTTGTAAAGAATGATTTCAGATGTATGTGCCCACATGCATTCTCAACTTGTGTTTGATGCAAACTTAAATGTGTGAATAGTTAAAACTTGTATTGGCCCTAATCTCTGTATTCTAAGATGTAGTTACATTGTAGTAATTCACAAGTTCTATTGCCAAATTAAGTGTAAGCATTCACATATCTTTTTCTGTCAAATAATCAATTAGTCAGGTGCAAAAAATATCCTTTTGGTGCCATGTGGTAATAGGCTAAGGCTGAAGGAAAATCTAGATTAGTAAAATATGAGGTAACGACTTAATCTAAATTAAATTAAATTCAATATTTTTAAGCGTTTGGATAATGAGTTTTGAAAAATAGCTAATGCACTTTTGTGGTTGGCAACATGAGATGTGTGAAGTACGTTCAAAGATAGATAAAATTCAGTTATCTTTGTTTATATTTTATAATAATTCCAACCATTTCTTTAATAAAAACCCCGGATTAGAAGATAACCCACATATATACATGGATTAGTAGATCTCCATTTAATCCGGTCTAAATATCATGATCCCTCAATTCAGATTAGTTGAACCTGTTTTTGCACGCGCGCGCGCACACACACACACAAATGTTTGGCAATGTGAAATCAGGTTAAATCCTCTTAACTTTTGACTTCGGCCTGTTGGCAAACAGAACCTTTTAAGTTTTCTGCATAGGTTTGTCAAATTAATTGTAATATGGTATATACTACGGTTGACAACTAGACCTTGAAGGTTTCACATTGAGCCTCTTTGCCGTGCAGATAGCTTCCTGGACTAGGAATCTAGGCTTCTAATGAGAGAATCAAGTCGATGGATAGATATGGGAGTAAAATTCATTTGTTATTATAATTATTATTTTTGTTTTTACTTGGGTGGGGGATGGGTGGGGGATGAGGGTTGGTTTCTCGATTTATCTTCTCAGATGATTTGCAGTTTTGGCAATGGTATATTATTTCATGATGATAATGATGTCTGGAAATGATAATCAATTGCCCCCGGCATGTCTGTTTTGCATGTCCACCAAACTATGGTATGTGTCACACTGGGCTTGTTGATTACTGATATTTATTATGCCATCATTTTATGCTTTCCACAGTGGACGCCACGAGAGGGATCAACAACAATTGGGTTAACGGATTGGGTTTAGAAGAATTGATTGATTTGCAAGCTCTTTGCAACAACAATTTTGTATGTTCACCTTCTTTACTGTTTATTTTTTTGTATGTCTTCTAAATTGACAATCGTTACTTTTAATGCTCTTTAATCCTAAATGTACTGTGAGCAAAATTGTGGAGAATCAATGTCGAATGCTTTAGTAAAAGTTAATAGGTTTATTTTCTACGTATATTTTGCGATCATAATTTTACAATGAATTGGCCACCGGCATGAAATGATTAGCTTCTTCATCATACTTTCAATTTATCCTTTTCATTTCTTGTGAAACTTATCTAAATGAAGTTTATTTAATATGCAATCTTTTGTTTAATATGTAATCTTCTGTAACCGTGTTAATATTGCATAAGGAAAGATGAATATGAAGTATATGAAGGGCAAGGGGAGTGAGAAAATCAGTTTTGCTCTGGGTGTTTTGGAAATATTTTATGTTCAAGTCCTGAGAGAGCTTTGAGAACTTCTCTCATCCAATCCAAAAGGCATGTAGTCTATGATAAGTCCTCTTGATGTTTGGAATAGCTTAAGAATTTTAGATGATCAAATCGTTGCAATTTTTTAACCAGAAAGTTTTGTCTATGTGTTATTCCTTCTAGATATCATGAGAATGCTAGAGTTTTCAGCTTTTTTTTAATTCTATGCACTTGCTGTTTTATCTTGTATATTGTTTCCACGTATGGAAGATACAAGTCTGAAAAGTTCATTCATGTTGTTTCCACGTATGGGAGTTTCAAGTGATGGCACCATTAAACTCTTTTGCACTAATTGTGCACTGTTTCAGGAGACAATTATGAACTTACCACATGGATCTATCAATTTGTTGTCTTAAATGTTGAAGAAGCATTTCTGAATATTTGTTTGACATGTACGTATTACCAATGAAGAGGGCATGGCTGCCATTTTATAATATGAAACTTCTTCCAGGCTTCTTCCAGGCTGCCATTTTGCAAAGCGGACGAGACACGCAAAGCGGACGAGACACGCTAATATTTTTCTTATTTCTATCATCATCAATAGGGCGGAATGAAAAGGTGGGGCTTTAAAGGAATTCTCGCAAGTCATGGTACCTCATTAACACATCGAAATATTGGTTCTACTGGGCAAATAGATGCTCCTGGAAAGGTATGATGGCTTTGCTTATCTGATTGAATAGTTTCTTCTGCGGCAGAATGCCTTCTAGTAATTCTGGAAGAAATTAGTTGTTCGTTGTTTTCTGATCTTGTTAACAATGTAAATTGGCAAATTACTCATGTTTTATTTTGTGTGCAAAGTATCATTTTGATTCATAGCTGCTGCATTTATAGGAAACCACTCTTCTATGTGTCATTGTTCTTACTTGGATGTACGCATTATAGTCTATTAAGAATGGCATCATCTCAGTAGGTCCTTGGTTGCTGAAAATAAAATTTAGATTTTTTTGTTCCCTTTGTAAGCATGCTTATTTGTATCAGCCCATGTGATAGTTAATTATTAACCCTCCTAAACGCCATAGTTAAATATCAACCCTCTTAAGTAGCATAGTTTCTGAAACTGTTACATGACAAAATCAGTTTAAAGGTACTCAACCAGTTTATTTTTAAGAGTGGGTTGTCCTGTTGTTAATAATATTTTGTGGCTGATAATAGCATTCATTCACCGGGGCATTATCCGTTGCAACTCTTATTCTTTATATGCAATATTATTTAAAAAAATAAAAAGCAAAAGTAAAACGACTTTGTTTAAAAAGGAGATTGGCAAGATCGAAAAATGCCACTAGCAACTCTTGTACTGTCAATGACAACATGTAGAGATTATTCATTCTTTTGTTCGCCTGCCTGTTATTGGCTGGAAGGAAAAACTTGCTCATCAAGATCCTTACTATAAAAATCATATTTATCATGGTCCTTGAATAGGTCTTTAAAGGGAAGAAAATGCCTGGGCACATGGGTGCTGCACAACGGACCGTGAAGAATGTATGGGTATACAAAATAGATCCTGCGAGAAATTTGATGTGGGTGAATGGTCAGGTATGTTCGGTATTAGTGATGGATGTTGCCAATGTCTTAAATATTTTTTGGCTCACTGTTTGCAAGCATGTAATAGGCCCAGAATGGAGAACGATGATAAAAGTAGTACATTTTCTTGCCATCCTCGCAGGTCCCTGGGGCTGAGGGCAACTTTGTTTTTATCAAGGACGCTGTATACAAGGATCCCAGGAAAGACAAATCCTTGCAACTACCATTCCCCACATATTTTATCCCAGAGGGCAAAGAAACATCCGAGCTGGAACCCCTGGTTGCTGATACGGGCGATGTGGATCCATACATGGTTGCAGATTAGCATCCAACTCGAGGATTCAAGGAGTAAATCCCAGATTCCCAGAGTTTTTGGAATGAGTTGCCGGAGAGATAAAATTCATGGTTACTATCAACAGTTCGTCATTTCTTCCAAGGAAATTTTGGTAACAATCATTTTGAATGGTTTCCTTCTAAAAAGGTGCTTGTTTTCACAGCACTGCCAGAAAGTTCAGTTTTTTGATACAGCTGCAGAAGAGTGAAACTGTTGGTTCATTTTTTTAATGTAACCGAGGAAGTAGTGCAGAATAAAAATGTATCCGTGTGAAAAATTGGCAGTCCATTTTGACTAATGAACTTGATTTTGTTGTATGATCGATGTCTGTGCTTGAACTGGTTTATCATACTGTAAGAAACAAAGGGTTGCAGCTTTCAAGGTAACATTTGAACACGCATGATTTTGCACCGTTCTGAATCTGTGTTTGGGAATTTTAATTCTGCACGACGAAACAACGAAATTTGTTTGATTTTCTTTGTTTTTTAAAAAATTAAACATTAGCCACGGACTGGCTGTGGCTAATACCCATTAGCCACGGCCAGTCTGTGGCTAATACACAGTAACCATGGACTGGCTGTGGCTAATGCGTATTAGCCACAGCCGGTCCGTGGCTACTGTGTATTAGCCACAGACATGCCACTAAGATAGCGCTTAAAAAAGCGCAATCCAAGCTACCATAGCGGTAGCTTGGATAGCGCTTTTATAAGCGCTATCTTAGTAAACCAGTACGATAGCGCTTATAAAAGCGCTATCCAAGTGAAAAAAAGCGCTATGCAAGCGTTTTTTGTAGTAGTGATTGAGGACTGGGAGCGGTATCGGCGTCAGGACAACCGTGCTGACCCGGTGCAGTTCTTTGGCTATGGTTTCCTGTGGGAGTCTGCTGCTGGGCAGGTATAGTTCATATTTTTTAAACACATATTCTATATATGTTTTTTGACATACTGTAGAAATATATAGAAAATTTCAGAAACGGCCGCCGCCAACCACAGTGCGCCTCGAGGCTATGAGCATCATGGCGGCTCGAAGAGCTTCAGCCAGATTGGGTACGAGTTGGCACGTTATGTAAAAATGTTGTAATTAATTTTTGTAACAAATAATTCTTTTCTGAAAGAGTGTCTAAATTTTTTCTTATTGATTTTAGGGCCGCCTGGGCATCGATTCTTTGGTGGAGCATACACTTACTAAGGCCCACCCAAAGTACAATGATCCCGAGAAGTTGGCAAAGAATCATGTGCTGGTGGTTACTAAAAGATTAAGTTTACATTATTATGCAGTTTTATTGCATAAAGTATATAAATCTTTTTCTCTTCTATTCAAGAGGCCGTCCACAATGCTGCCACGGTGGTGAGGGCACAGTCCCAGGCAGGATCGAGTTCCACAGGGCCTCTCACTAGGATTGATGAGGACGTGATCATTGCGGATACACTGGGAAGGAGGAGGAAGAACCGGTACCGGATGCGAGGCATAGAGAAGCGCGACTACGATGAGGACTCGGTCGGTTCTTCTTCACAGCATGAGAGTGTCAACAGCCTCCCTAGTCCACCGAGTTGCAGGGCATGGCTCAGGTTCAGGCGACCTTGACACAAGTCGTGGAGGATATGCAGAATCTAAAGGAGGAGAGTGCATTTTTTCGGTCCTGGGTGGGCCTTAATCCAGTAGAGTTGGAGGTTATCAGGCGCATTAGAGCGGCGCATGTAATGATTTCCTGTAACAGTTCCTTTTATTATATGTGCTATGTGATGATGTGTATGCGTCCGTCTTAGTTATTAGGTTTATGATTCGTAACACAAGCATGATAAACAACATTCCTAACAAGTTTTTGGGTTATAAGTAATATTTGGATTTATATTATAAGTCGCTGAGTATGAATTTGTTTATCTCCCCATATAAGTTCTCAAGAGGGCAATGCAAATGTGGTTTTAGATTAAATTGAAATATACGCAGAGTTTAAACTATATGGTTTACGGTTATAGGCGATATATAAATATATAAATATATATGTATATATCATATAGAAGATGTGTGTGTGTATGTGTGTGGAGGGGGAAGGGGTTGAGTAAAGATAGATAATGCCCTATATATCTTAATCTTAATTATTCCAAACACATCAAAGTTTGGATATAATTAAGTTGTAGACTGGTATCGTCCATGAAGTCCATGGGGAGATAAACGAATTCATACTCAAAGAGCGGATATCCTTATGTCGCAGCACTGATGTTCTATGTAGTGTAGTGCTGATCCAACAAGGTAATCAACAAATCTAGAATACAAAAAAAATTAGATCAAAATTAGATAGTCGTGCATGCATTAAGTAAGATATATTGGTTAAATACTATCTAGGATACAAATCAGAATATGGGCTTGTTGGGTAAGATATTAGTCAAGACAGTTGTACGAAGCATAAAGCTACGGCAACAACTACTGATACCAAGCCCAACCCCCTAATGCCAGGTTAATACGACGATTACTCTCAGCCTCTATTACCTCACCTCAACCATACTAATCGCCATTGCGACTTGGCAATGCCAATCACTCACCTCTCCCTCATTGCGGTCGCCACTGAGGTGGTGATCGGCGAAGTACTAGAGGAGCAGAGGCAAAGAGTGAAGAGGAGCTCTATCACCAACCCCAGCATGGACAGTGATGACTCCGAGGTGGGCGTTGAAATTCGGTCCCATGTCATGAGCAAGAAAAAGGTTGGGTAGTAATAAGAACTTTGTGGAGATATTGCGACGATGGGTTGGATCAGAAGGAAACAGTGTGCAGTAGGGTTGAAGTTGTAGGTGCAGTAGCGATAAATTTGAGGTTAAAAACATCTAGTAGTTGGATGAGATGGACGGGGAGTGGTATGGTAGTAGTATTGTGGTTGCTGAACTACTAATGGTTCCTCTACCAGACGATGTGAGGATGAAGGTGGAGCCTTAGGGCTAAGGATACAGTAATCCATGGATACTACACCGGCAAAAGAATGAGTGCGTTATGGGTTTTCATGGAAGATGTAGCCTGAGTAAGAACCAGGCAGCACGTATGTCATCTCGGGTCTCACATCATCGCATCGGGTACCGTGAATAAGGTTCTAACCCATCAACACATCAACACTTGCGTCCTCGGCCATCCTGTAGATCGACGTCATGGAACTATCTTGATTAACATACCAGTATCGCTGATGATGCAGCCGAGAAGGATGAAACCGTGTCGACGTTGGTAGAAATGGGTTTCCTTGCTGAGGAGGCATCTGCAGCAATCGGTAGGTGCATTATGTTATGCAAAAATTGAAGGACGATTTGTTTATCGGCGTAGTATCCATGGATTACTGTATCCTTATCCATAAGGCTCCTTCATCCTCACAATGTCAGGTTGAGGACCCTTTAGTACTTCAACAACCACTTCACTACTACCATGTCACTCACCGCCCACCTCCTCCACCTACTAGATGTTTTCGACCCCAAAGTTATTGCTACTTCACCTACAACCGCAACCGTACTCCACACTGTTTTCTTCTGATCCAACCCATCCTCGCTATATCTCCGCAAAGTTCTTATTACTACCCAACCCTTTTCTTGCTCATGATAGGGGACCGAATTTCAACACACACCTCGGAGTCATCACTGTCCATGCTGGGGTTGGTGATAGAGCTCCTCTTCACTCTTTGCCTCTGCTCCTCTAGTACTTCGCCGATCACCACCTCAGTGGCAGCCGCAATGAGGGAGAGGTGAGTGACTGGCATTGCCAAGTCACAATGGTGATTAGTATGGTTGAGGTGAGGTAATAGAGGCTGGGAGTAGTAGTCGTAATAACCTGTCATTAGGGGCTTGGGCTTGGTATCAGTAGTTGTTGCCGTAGCTTTATGCTTCGTACAACTGTCTTGACTAATTTCATACCCAACAAGCCCATATTTTGATTTGTATCCCAGTGTAGTATTTGACCAATATATCTTACTTAATGCATGTACGGCTATCTAATTTTGATCAAGTTTTTTGTTGTATTCTAGATTTGTTGATTACTTTGTTCGATTAGCTCTACACTACATATAACATCAGTGCTGCGACCTAAGGATATCCTCTCTTTGAGTATGACTTAGTTTATCTGTCCACGGACTTCAAGTATGATACCATTCTACAACTTAATTATATCCAAACTTTGATGTGTTTGGATTAATTAAGATTAAGATATATATATATATATACTAGTCATTACCCGTGCCCGCAGGCACGGTTTATTTAAGATTTTCACTCGTAAAATCTTTGTTCACAAAAAAATTCTTTCACATCCAAAATTTAAAAGAAAAACAAATTAGCGTAAAAATATTTAGCGGCAAGAGCAACTTTGGCGCAGGCGCCTCCGGTGCGAAGCAACACATTCGACGCAAGCGCTTTTGACACAGAACAACAAATTCGACGTGGGCACCTTCAGCGTGGAACAACAATTTCGACATGGGCGCCTTCTGCGTGAAACAACAATTTCGACGTAGAACAATACTTTTGACGCGGACGCCTTCGCGCGGAACAACAAATTAGCGTAAAAAATTTAGCGGGCGCCTTCGGCGCGGGCGCCTTCGGCGCGTGAAACAACAAATTAGCATAAAAAATTTAGCGGACACCTTCGACGCGGGCGCGGTTCATTTAAGATATCTTTGTTCCTCAAAAAATTATTTAGACAACCAAAATTTAAAAAACAACAAATTAGCGTAAAAATATTTAGCGGCACTGGCGCCTTCGGTACGGAACACTAAATTTGGTACTTGCGCCTTCGACACAGAACAACAAATTTGGTGTAGGCGCCTTCGACGCAGAATAACAAATTCGACGTAGAACAACACATTAGCGTAAAAAAATTTAGCGAGGCGCATTCGACACGATTAATTTAAGATAAATCTTAAGAAATTATTTTCTCCACCAAAATTTAGCGTAAAAAAATCTTTGTTCTACTTAAAAATTATTTCCTCCACCAAAACCTAAACGATTAGCTTCAGCACCGTGGGCGTACTCAGATTGCATGCGTATGTCCTCCCATTTAGGGAAATCCTAGGGAAAAAACCTCACTCGTCTTGAAATTTGCATTGCAATTAATAAACCTTAAGAAAGGAAGATGAAAATAAAACAAAAAAATGGCATCTTCCTATACAAAGACAACTTTGTTTGAATTACGTGACATGACTCTTCATTCAGAGATATTTTGTTGGATTTGAAATAATTCACAAAGATCAACAGATGCTACTTTTTTTTATATTAGAAGTTGGTGATTATTTTGATCCCATTTATTAGCATGTAGCTTGTTTTGAGATGGGCATTGGTTTAATGATCTTCCATTTATTAGTATGTAGAGTTCGGGCTTTCCATTGCAGGCATTCTCCATGTGTCCATCGTCTATTTGCTCGCAAATTTGACTTGACGTGTCATACGTACAACCTCTGCCCTTCACGTTTTGCAACCGGCCGCACGAAAACCTGCCCAACCCCCCCCCCCCCATAATACGGTCCACATGCGATAGAACGCGTAAATTTAACATTCCGAATATTCTTGCAGATTTTTTTTGGGAAGAGAGCAAGGGAGAGAAAGAATTTTCGGTTTTCAAAACTTTGGTTTTTCCAACGCCTTTCCTCTCCAAAATTCAAATGTTTCCTTCCAAAGCCCCATATCAATCGTTGATTTATCAAGATCAAATCACAGCCACTCTTTATCTTGTCCTAGTCAGTCCTAGAATTCAAAAACAGTTGTGTTTTAATATATATATATATATATATATAGGTTGACTAGGATCCATTCGGATGGATCAAACATGCAGATTCATCCAAGTGGAATTTAAAGCTAGATAATGTAAATAGAAAGTCCGACCGTTGGATGTCATTTAACATGTCTAAACTAGCTCCAAACAAAATTTCAACTAATTTGGACATGTTTTGCCCATGCATCAAGTGGTTGCAAAATCGATGTTTTTGAATAGTTATATAATCGGCTAATTTTGCAACCACTTGATGCATGGGCAAAACATGTCCAAATTAGTTGAAATTTTGTTTGGAGCTAGTTTAGACATGTTAAATGACATCCAACGGTCGGATTTTCTATTTACATTGTCTAGCTTTAAATTCCACTTGGATGGATCCGCATGTTTGATCCATCCGAATGGATCCTAGGCAACATATATATATATACTAGTCATTACCCGTGCCCATAGGGCACTGTTTATTTAATGGCTGAGTTTTTCTCCCCCACAAATTTCAAGTTCCCCCAAATTTCAAGTTTTACCACAAAATTTCAAGTTTCCCCCCAAATTTAAGTTTTCCCCCAAAATTTAAGTCCCCCCAAAATTGTCATTACCACCAAGGACAAACTTGCCACGTAGGACAAATATTTGTCCTAGTAGGATAAGATTCAAAATCTTCATAGAACTGGAAAAAAAATGGCCGGAAGGGGTGAGAATAAAAAGTGTGGGTGTGTGTGTGGCGAGGGTCCAAATGCAAAAATACAAAAACCGGGGTTGTATGTGCAAAATTCCCCACCTCCTCTTTTATCCCTCAAAATCTCATCTTTTATATTTTCTCTTATTCAATTTCCCTGTTTTATATAATAGATATCCAATTTCTCATGTCCAAATTCTCTTATCAATTTCTCTTGATAACATCCGTCTTTTATATAATAGATATCGCTTATCCAATTTCTCTTGTCCAATATCTCTTATCCAATTTCTCTTGTTAACATCTCTCGTTTGTAATATAGATATCTCTTATCCAATTTCTCTTGATAACATCACTCTTATCCAATTTCTATTGTCCAATATCTCTTATTCAATTTCTCTTGATAACATCCCTCTTTTATAATATAGATATCTCTTATCCAATTTATCTTGTCCAATATCTCTAATCCAATTTCTCTTGATAACATCCCTCTTTTATAATATAGATATCTCTTATCCAATTTCTCATGTCCAATATCTCTTATCCAATTTCTCTTGATAACATCCCTCTTTTATAATATAGATATCTCTTATCCAATTTCTCTTTTCCAATATCTCTTATCCAATTTCTCTTAATAACATCCCTCTATTATAATATAGATATCTCTTATCCAATCTCTCTTGATAACATCCCTCTCTTATAATATAGATATCTCTTATCCAATTTCTCTTGTCCAATATCTCTTATCCAATTTCTCTTGATAACATCCCTCTTTTATAATATAGATATCTCTTATCCAATTTCTCTTTTCCAATATCTCTTATCCAATTTCTCTTGATAACATCCCTCTTTTATTTTATATATATATATATATATATATATATATATATATATATATATATATATATATTGCAAGGTAAGTTAGCACTATATTAAATAAGAACAGAATGGTACAAAGGGGACTGAGCGTAGGATGCCAGACTAGTTGACTAGGGGAGAGGGCACAAGCGCCGTCACCCTAGACCAAATAGTCCAATATCCATGCACAGAACCATAATACATTAGACACAACAATAGCCTTCCACAAAGTTTAAATACAATAGACTTCAACCATTATCCCGAGTATCCCAATTATTAAAAGCAATTGCAGCTTCCTCTTCCACGTCCCTTAGGTTTCGCAGTATGATGCGCACATCTCCCGCAATGTCATCAAATAGAACCACTTTGGACTTCAATTTATTTTCAAACAACCGCCTGTTTCGTTCGCGCCAGAGATGCCAGACAACTACCGCTAAGACCGTTTTACCAAGCAGCCCGTGTGCTCCCTTCTTGCTGAACTTAGACTTAAAATAGTTGCCGATATCAGCTATTGAGTATGCCGTCGGTAATGGGATGTTGAGTTTCAGAATGTCTCTTTGCAAAATATATTGTGAGTATGGGCAATTGAAGTACAGGTGGCTTACGGTTTCAGATTCATCCTCAGTGCAGAGTTCACAACAATTGGAAGGAAGAGTGCTCCAGCTCTCCAGCCGTACCTTAGTAAGTAGCTTATTCCTGAATGCCCGAAGCAAGGTGATTGAATACTTAGGAATTGAATTGTTATACCACACTAGATTGGAAAAAGGGAAATGAACTGATTTCTTACGGACGGCGTCCCATGCCTCTTTAAACTTGAAGGCCGATCCACATTTCCATTCCCAAGAGTCGGATCCCGCTAATGCATTGTGTTGACTAAGAACCGGCCTGAGCATACGAATTTCTGGCACATCGATCCAAGAAACTCCATTCCAATAGTCAGAGACACGCTTACCACTGGTGCCATCTGGGATAGTGCACATATTCTTAAGGGGGCCGCACGGGAGCCAATTATCATGCCAAAATAAAATGTCTCTTCCATCACCCACTTTTCTTTTGATGATACTCTGTGATAGGCGCCTGCAATGTAGTAAAAACTTCCAAGTTCCAGATTGGTTGGCAGATCCCACCGCATTATAGAATTGGGAAGTGTCCTTATATTTTCTGCGCATGTACTCCGCCCAAAGCCCCTTAGACTTCAGTAATCTCCAAGTAAGTTTGATTCCAGATGCAAGATTCATGTCAGTTAATAATCTTAATCCAATCCCTCCTTCCTCCTTTGGTCTGCAGGAGTCACTCCAGGACCAGGCTTTAGATGTGCCCCAGATGAATCTTCTGCACATAGATTTTAGAGTTCGCAAAACAGTAGTAGGCAATCTATAAACCTGGATCCAGAAATTTATCATACCATATATTACTGATCTCACAAGTTCAATGCGACCCGCTAGGGATAATGTTGTCGAAGTCCATCCACTTAGGCGTTTCTTGCATCTATCAATAAGTCTGTTGTACATCTGAGCTTTTGGGTATTTAGACGACAGAGGAAGACCCAAATATGAGGAAAATGAATGTGCATGCTTAGCTCCCAGGAAGTCTGCAAGGTTACCAGGATTCCTTACACCCTTGCTAAACATAGCGATGCTCTTGTCCCAGTTGATTTCCAAGCCTGTGTAATTACGAAAATCCTCAAGAAGAATTTTTAGGCCATTAAAGGACCTCTGATTGGCTCGACAGAAGACCAACAGGTCGTCCGCAAAAAGGAGGTGTGAGATGGCGCCAACTCTTCTCATAGGTTGAATACTGCCTCTTTCTAGGGCCTTGGCAAGGAGGAGGGTGAAGCACTCCATAATAATGACGAAAAGGTAGGGGGATAGTGGGTCACCCTGCCTGAGTCCTCTATTTCCACCAAAAAATCCCACAGGAGAGCCATTGATCATGACGGAGTAAGAGGCCGTG
Organism: Scilla litardierei; assembly: GCA_030789695.1. NCBI lineage: Eukaryota > Viridiplantae > Streptophyta > Magnoliopsida > Asparagales > Asparagaceae > Scilla > Scilla litardierei. The sequence goes on along the minus strand of CM061141.1, from coordinate 228,528,825 downwards.
GAGATACATTCCTTGATCCACCCTATGAACTTTCGTCCAAATCCCATCCGATGTAGAATAAAGTACACAAACTCTCTGTTCACACTATCAAAAGCCTTTCTGAGATCAAGTTTTAAACAAGCTCTAGCTCCCATTGGGTTGCTGAAATCCCTAATTTGCTCATGAGCTAGTAGAGCACAGTCAGAAATCAACCTCCCCTGGAGGAATGCAGACTGATTGGGGGATACTAGGTCCTGGATGAAGCTTTGGAGCCTGTTGCAAAGAATCTTGCTGATAATTTTATATAGGACATTGCAACAGGCGATAGGCCTATAGTCTCCCAAGGATGTAGCATTAGTACCTTTTGGGACCAAAGTTAAAAAAGTGTGGTTTACCTGCTTCAGTAAAGATCCGGATCTGAAGAATGATTGTACCGCTCCCACCACATCTGTACCAATGGGATTCCAGTTATGTTGGTAGAAAAAGCTATTAATCCCATCTGGCCCAGGGGCCTTGGATGCCCCAATCTGGAAGACCGCAGCTTTAATCTCCTTAGGAGTCACACTTCTTTTTGGGGACAAGATTAGGGAAGACAGTCCAATAATTGGTTTGATTGTATAAGCATTCATAGAAGGTAGCAGCATCACCTTTTATTTCCTCATAAGTTTTATTCTGCACTCCATGTGCATCCACTAGATGAAAGAGATTATTGCGGGCCTGCCTTGATTTCATGGCATTGTAAAAGAATCTTGTATTTCTGTCTCCCAGCTCAAGCCAGTCCTGCCTACTCCTCTGCCTGTACATCTCCTCTTCCAACCCAAGTAGATTAGCCAGCTCAATAGATAATTTTCGCTCTCTTTCCTGAAGCTCAATTGAGGAATCAAGGGCATTCATTTTCCGCACGGCTTCAAGCTGGGAACGGCACTGCATTGCATTGTTACTTGCCTGATGGACCCTAGCCCAGGTTCTGAGCTCGGATTTAACCCTTCTCAGTTTACTAATTAGGCGATACATATGAGTCCCCCTAGTGTTCAGCCCCCAGCAAGATTCAACCAACTCATAATAACCTGGTAAGCATATCCAGTGGTTGTAAAATTTGAAAGGCTTAGGGCCAGAATGTACCTGGGGGTGTAGCTTGACATACATGGGAGAATGATCACTGGTGAGGGGATCCAAGTAGCTGAAGAAAGAGTCAGGTAGTATGTTTAGCCACTCATCATTACAGAATACCCTGTCCAATTGGCCAGAAATACGATGATGACCCAGACGTTTATTGCACCAACTCATCCTTTGCCCCGTACTTTTAAGATTCTGAAGGCCACAGGCAGAAAGACAGTTGTTGAAGTCAAGAAGCTTGCTGGACTCAACCCTACGGCCACCCAATTTATCTTTGGCATGTAGAATACAGTTGAAATCTCCGCCTACAATCCAGGCCTCATTAGTTAGGCGTGCCGCATCCCCTCTGAGTTGATCCCATAATAGTTTCCTCTCTGCTGCACTGTTACTACCATATACTGCGGTAAAAACAAATTTTAGCCCCCCGGAATTGGTACACTGAAAAGTGATATGCTGAAATGAGTCTGAAATAACATTCAACTGCCACACAATCGGATCATAGCCAATCAGAATTCGGCCACCTGAGTGATGATGCAAATTATGTATAGAAACCCAATGCTTTGGGAAGCCTGAATTAGAGATTATATTTCCAATATTTAGTTTAGTCTCTAGTAGGACTAAAATAGTTGGACAAAGATTCTTAATCCTATCCCGCAGGTCCCTGCGCCTCACAATATTGTTCAAGCCGAGTGTATTCCAAATTAGCATGGTCATAAAAAGATGTATTGCGGAGCTCAATAGATCCAACTCACCTACTTGAGCCTGGAGCTTCTGCGGGTTGAAACACCCGAAATAGAGACACATTGCTTCCGAACATTCGACATTTCATTCAGCTCTACTGCCCACTCAGGATTATCATATAGTGGTTCAGTGGGTAGGCCATCGGATGGGGCAGTTGATGTTTCCGCAGTGTTGGATTTCTTTGCAGCATCCTGATCCATATTTACACAAGTCTCAGGCATTGGGCGGTTCTCAAGCACCGGGGGGTACATGCTCTCAGGCACAGGGGAGTTCACACTCATGTTGACAGTGACCGGCTCCGTGTTTGGAGAAGCAGCTTCATGTTGCTCAACTGAACAACATTGGCTTGGAGTAGCAGCCTCATGCTGTATCATAGGCCCCCCTTCATGTTGCACATCTGAGCGTCTATGCTTCAGGTTATGTATGAACTTTAATGAGTTCAGTAGACTTAGGAGATTTCGCATTGGAGCTTCATTCTGATCCTGGAGTGAAGTTGCATTCGGGGGCCTGCTCTTAGATAGAACCTGCGCAGAAGATCCTGCAGTTGTGTCAGACGGATTGATAGCCCCCAAAGGAAGCTCAGGCCTAGCAATCCCCTTCCCCTTGTCTTGAAAGGGGCATTGCAACAGAGAGTGACCAAAACAAACACATCTATCGCAGCGGGGAGGTTCGGCTTCAAAAACTACATCAATAGGCAAAATAGAACCGTCGTCAAGTTCCACCTCAATCTGATTTGGCAGTGCCTTAATAGCATCAATCTCAATCAGGCATCTAGCATAGGTAATTCTTTCCAACCTCGCAGTTGCACGGTCAAGGCAAAGTGGCTTCCCCAGAACAGATGCAAGGATGTTAAGAGCATCCAAATTCCACATATTAACCGGTACCCCGTGCAATTGCACCCACATCGGGACAGAGGTGAGGATGTCCTGATCATGGCGGAGGGAAGGGGACCATAATTTAAGCACGACCAAGCGTCCATCAAACAGCCATGGTCCACTGCGAAGTATCCTCTCGCAATCCTCCCCAGACTCAAAACGGAAGTAGAAGAACCCATTGTCCTTGCTAAACAATTGCACTTTCTTTCTGGGCTTCCAGAGCCGCTCCAACCAGGCCAGCATCTGGCTGAACAATGGTGTATCGCCCAGAACATAGCCCACCAAAGTTGATTTCCAGTATTCTGCCCCCTTCACCAAGAGAGAATCTGGGATGCTGGCAACACAAGATCCGTCCTGTCTGACCTTTGGGGGCACAAAGGTCATGCCAATTGCTTCGCCATATGATCGCTTATCGCTACAAATTTCAGACCAACTGAGCTTGGGGGCCGACTGATTAATTGAAATCGGTAGAGAGGCCCTCACAGGCATTTCATCAAACATCCCGCCTCCAAGCCCGCCAGTAGAAATAGGATTGTGCCTCCCAGGATTATGCCCTCCAGAAGAAACCAATGGACGTGGGGCCCCCCGCCAGCCTCCCTGCTGTAACTTAGGCCCCCCTTGATATCGCCTAGTAGGATTCCGTTGACGCAGGTAGCCCCCGTCGCGAACAGGAAGTCTCCTCATATTCACGGTTTGCCAGGCACCCTCCGAATGTCTGGGAGCCCCAGCCGCCGACATAGTCCTTGGATCACCAGCCGCTCCAGATCCAAGAGTCTTGGTCGCAGCCGCCGTCCTAGAATCGAAAGTCGCCCCCTCCGGTAGATCTCCAGATCCAAGAGTCTTGGTCGCCGCAGCCACCCTAGGAACGTCAGGCACACCCTTCGGTTGATCTCCAGCTCCATGCTTGGCCGCCGCCGTCGCCCTAGGATCGCCAGTCGCACCTCTCTCACTCATGATATTATATATATATATATATAGGAAGATTAGCGTGTTAATTTATTGATCAAAATGTACAAAATACACCAATAACTCAACCAGACATGTGGCATCAATAGAGAGAGACTATCAATCCCCCATACTAGATGACGCTATTCCAAGCAAATGTATATACAAGTCATAAAGAATACTCTCAACTCAACCCAAGTCCCTGAATTCCCAATTGGCGAACACTCTTGCTTCAAGATCAATGGTCGGCTCTAGCTCATGCAACAGAATCCTGATATCAGCAGCAATATCATCAAATAGGACAGTCTTACTTCTCATCTCTCCTTCAAAAATGCGTCGGTTTCTTTCTTTCCAAATGTGCCAAACTGAGGCAACCAGGGCCGATTTGGCCAGTAAGTCAAGGGAACTATTTCCGCCAAACCGGCCAAGGAAGGACTTCCCTATCTCATTCAATCCTAGGCCAAGTAGAGAGGATATATTAAGCTTTAATAAAGATCTTCGCAGGATGTAGTTAGAAAAGCTACATTCAAAAAATAGATGATCTGTACTTTCCTCCTTGTCTTCATTGCACAATACACAATCCATCATAGTATTTATCCCCCATCTTCTGAGCATATCCTTAGTTAACAATTTATTTTGAAATGCACGGAGCAAAGTAAGCGACATTTTAGGAGAGTTTTTTTTATACCAAATCAATTTGTGGAATGGAAAATGGGTACCTCGCTTTCGAACACCTTCCCAAGCCTCTTTAAAGCTAAAACTCTCACTCGGCAACCATTCCCACTCATCCAACCCAGGCTTCAGTTTGTACGGCAACAGCAAATGCCTGATCGGGTCAATGCAAGGGTCAGTAGACCTCACGCCAGCAACCCAATAATCACTTACACATTTTCTCTCGGCGCCTGCAGGAATATTGCAAAAATCGCACAGGGGACCACCCAGCAACCACGTGTCATACCAAAATAGAGTGCCTCGGCCATCTCGCACCTTCATGCGAATGAGATTATGAGAAATAGGCCGGATTTTGAGCATCTTCTTCCAGGATCCTGAGTGTGTAACAAGGCCTTTTGCCGCATAAAAATCTGCCCCGTACCTCGCCCTCATGTGCTTTGCCCAAATGCTATCAGAGGTGAGATACCTCCAAGTAAGTTTCACGCCCGCAGCCGCATTGAGATCTTCCAGTAGTCTAATCCCCACTCCGCATTCTTCTTTTGGTTTGCAGAAATCTTCCAAAGCCCAAGCTTTAGAAGATCCCAAAATAAATCGGCGACACATTCCAGAGATGGATCTAATAATATTATAAGGGATTTGATAAGCATGCATCCAGAATGCCACTATTCCATAGATCACCGTTCTTACCAGTTCAATTCTCCTCGCCACCGAGAGTAAGAAAGAGCTCCAGCCCGACATCCTCTTCCTACACTTGTCCACTAACTTGCTGAAGTTTCTGGTTTTTGGATATTTAGAAGAGAGTGGCAACCCAAGGTAGGTGTATAACATAGTACCAACCTTGATACCCAACATATCAGCCAACGAACTTTTATTTCTGGCTCCCTTGCTAAACAACCCTGCACTTTTATCCCAATTCACCTGCAGGCCAGTATAATTATAGAATTCCTCCAAAAAATTTCTGACACCCAAGAAGGAACTCTTGGAAGCCCGACAGAACACCAGGAGATCATCCGCAAACAAAAGATGATAAATAGAACCAGTACGCCTCATCGGTAAAATATTTCCCATATTAATGGCCTTAGAAATCAATAGGGAGAATGCCTCCATAGTAATAACAAATAGATAAGGGGAGAGGGGATCACCTTGTCGAATACCTCTGTTACTCTTGAAAAATCTGTGGGGAGAGCCATTAATCAGGACAGAGAACGTTGACGTAGATTTACATTCTTTGACCCAGCTAACAAAGATATCAGGAAACCCCAATTGGCGCAAGAAGAAGAAGAAGAAGTCCCGATTAACACTGTCAAAGGCTTTTCTCAAGTCTAATTTCAAGCAGGCTCTCCCTCCCATAGGGTTGCTAAAGTCTCTGATTTGTTCATGAGCAAGCAAGGAACAATCAGATAAGAGTCTCCCTTTAAGGAAAGCAGCTTGGTTAGGAGAAATAAGCTCATGAATCACCAATTTAAGCCTGTTGCAAATAATTTTGCTAATGATCTTGTAGAGAACGTTGCAACAGGAAATAGGTCTATAATCACTTAGGGTCGATGCATTGCCATTCTTAGGAATAAGAGTAAGGAAGGTGTGGTTGACAGTCCTAAGAAGGGAACCAGATATGAAAAAAGATTTAATGGCAGAAGATACCTCATCACCAATCAGAGCCCAATTGTGCTGGAAGAAAAACCCATTAAACCCATCAGGACCAGGGGATTTATCAGTGCCAATCTAAAAAACAGCCGCCTTGATCTCCTCATCTGAAACCCTCCTGCTCAGCCAGACAGAAGAAGTCTCAGTTAAGATGCGCTTAGGAACCAGATTGGGGAATGTAGTCTGGTAATAATTCTGGTTATATAGTCCTTCAAAGAATGTAGGAGCCGCAATTTTCAATTCATCAAAAATCATGTTTCGGCCCCCATTACTGTCAATCAGGTGACAAAGATTGTTACGGCAGATCCTAGCCCTCATAGCGTTATAAAAAAACTTTGTATTCTTATCTCCAAGAGTAAGCCAATCCTGCCTACTCTTTTGCCTCAACATCCCCTCTTCCAGTTTCATAACTTTCACCAATTCCTTCTGGAGGATCTGATCCTTAAGATGGAGAATAGTAGTAGAATGGATACAAGGATCACTACGAATATCCTCCAACTCCTTCCTGCAATTCTTTACCATGTTTGTAGCATTATAGTCACCTGCCCAGGCACGGAGAACTAGCTTCAACTTCTTTAGCTTGAGTGTCAGCTTATACATTGGAGTCCCACTCTCAAAACCGCCCCAACATCCCTCTACAGCGTTTTTATAACCTGGGCAATGAATCCAATAATTAAAAAATTTGAAAGGCTTAGGTTCAGAAGCAACCTGGGAATGGAAGTGCACAACCATAGGAGAGTGGTCACTTGTACTAGGGTCCATGTAGGTGGTATAAGTCTCAGGCAACATGTGGACCCATGAAGAGTTAGAGAAAACCCGATCAAGTTGAGCCGCTATACGGTCCTTGCCAATATGGTTGTTACACCAACTGAGTTTATTTCCCGTGCTCTTCAGCTCCTGAAGAGAACACCTACAAATGCAATCAGTGAAGTCCTGGAACATGGACTCATCAAGTCTTCTACCACCAATCTTGTCTTTAGAGAATAGGACACTGTTGAAATCACCCCTACTAGCCAGGGAGTGTTGCCAATCAGAGGAGCGTCCACTTCCAAACACTTCCACAACTCCTTCCTTTCCAGCACAGTGTTTCGCCCATACACTCCCGTGATAAAACATGCAATCCCTCCCACATTGGAACAAGAGACCGAAATGTGTTGAGCTGATCGGGATAAGATAGATGCCTTCCAAATAGCAGGGTTAAACCCCATAATAATACGCCCCCCAGACGCACAATCCGAATTGTCTATGCTTGGCCACCCCCTAGGGATACAAGAATTAGTACAGATAGCTGGAGCCTTGAGCTTAGTCTCCAAAAGTATAATCACAGACGGGCTTATTGTGTTAATTCTGTTCCTCAGGTCCTTCCGTCGCACCTGGTTATTGAGTCCCCTGGTATTCCAAAAGAAGATAGTCATTAATCAATATTTGAGTGTTGTTTCCTAGTGTTACCTCCAGCTAGCAACACCTGGCTCCTTGTGCTCCTCCTGCAAACATCCGCTGAGGTGAGAACTTCTTTCTTCTTCCCCGCCTTGATTTCTGCCTTTCGTTTTAGCTGATCCTCCACCTCCAATTCCCAGTCTGGATTGGGAATAGTCATATTAGTAGGTAGCATATCAATTTCTGCTTCACTTCGGTCAACAAGCAATGAAGGAGTAGGCATCAAATTGGTTCTCAGATTATCCGACAAATCCATCCCCGCCTTTATGGGCACAAAATTGCTTCCTCCCTGTAAGTCCTGCCGTGGGGTAGTGGTCTCCATAACTCCCGCCTGATCAACAATACCCTCCGTAGAGTAACCTGGATCATCCACAGCCGGTTCTTCCAAGTTCACATCATTCACACATGGATGCTCCGCATTGGAACCCACGTTCAGGGCGCCCACAAGCTTCTCATGAGCTCTGTGGGTCTCAACTGTGCTCCCCCTATAGAGGTATCATTGATAGTTCCATTGATTTCTGATTTATCTCCCTCACCTGAGGCGACTGCTGGGCCGCTCGGAACTACAAGGATTTTAGAGCCGCCATTGGCATTATATATTCCAGAGACGCCATTATCATTATATATTCCAGGAGCCAAATTAGGAGTGATGTCCATCTTCAAATTGGGGCTTTTAACATTCAGTTTAGCAAGGTCTCCACTGTCCAGAACGGTAGTCAATGATGCTGAATTGGTAGGTACTTGATCATTCACTGAGGTTAAGTCACCACCATGATCCTGATCAGAGCAGTTTTCATGGATTGAAGGGAGCTTGTTATTATCAGGGCACTGAACATCAGTGTGCCCAAAACAGACACAACGACTGCATCGTGGGGGTTCCCCTTCAAACTTTGTATTTATAGTGATAGTTTTTCCATCTACCAATTCCACCTCAAAAGATGAAACAAGAGGATATGAGGCATCAACTTCGATGAGACATCGGGCGTAAGAAATCCTTTCTAAAAAAGCAGTAGCTCGGTCAAGGCATATAGGATTACCTAGGACGGAAGATATAATATTCAGTCCCTCCAGATTCCACATATATAGTGGTACCCCATGAAGCTGCACCCAAATAGGAATCGAGGTTAGTATATCGCGATCATGTCGCATATCAAGGCTCCATCTCTTGAGTACCACAAGGCGCCCGTCAAATAACCAAGGCCCCCCAGTCAAGATCTTATCGCATTCCTCCTTGGATTCGAATCTGAAATAAAAAAACCCATTTTCCTTACTGTAAATTTGAACCCTCTTCCTGGGCCTCCACAATCTCTCCATCCAAGCAACCATCTGCCCGTAGAAGGGGATATCCCCCAGTACGTATCCCACAATGGTATTCTTCCAGTTGTCAGCTCCCCGCTGAACAAGTTCAGAGGGGAACTTGGCACAGATAGTACCGTCCTCCCTAGTAGTCGGTGGGACACGAGTCATCCCCAAAGCTATGACATACGTGCGCCGGTTGGCGCAAACGTCAATCCAAGATCTCTTGGTACCCGTAGTATCAACCTTAATTTGTGCTTTTGCTCTCTCAGGCATTTTGTCATACAGGTTATGGCCGAACCATGTAGACCGTGGTTTAGGAATAAACTTCGTACCTCCGGGAGCTCGGATTCGAGAAGTGCCCTCACCATTGATCCGCCTATTCTTCATTTGCGGGATAGCCCCCTTGCCTGCAGCATCTTTCTTCCTAACAATTTGCCATCCATCCCCTACATCCTCTCCCCTTCTTCTGTTATCACCATCCCCAAGTTTCAGAGATACCGTTTTCTGAGTGAGGCCTACGCCCATTCCATCAGCAGCCTTAAGGTTGCTTGCCGTATGAACGAGATCCACACCGAAACCCTCAGATCCAATGCCATGCCTGACACGATCCTCAAGACGGCTACGATCAACCAGACTCGAAGCGCCATTCCCATCCGAAGATTTACCGTAGACCTTAGAAGGCCCGCCGTGCTTCCCTCCAGGGTCGCCAGAATCTCCATCGCCCAGTGTCGCCAGAGCCGCCATTTTTTACAGATAATGTAAAAAATTTATATATATATATATATATGACATTATCTATCTTTACTCACCCACTTCCCTCCCACACACACACATATATATCATATATATATATATATATATATATATATATATATATATATATATATATATATATATATATATATATGTGGTTTGGTTTCAGGGGCATATCCCCAAAATGGCTATCACTTTATTACGAGCTTTCCATGGGAAACTTCTTATCCTGGACAAGCTCGTACAATGGGGAGTGCCCACTTCATCCTTTTGTGTCTTATGTTCTGATAGCGCACAGGAAAATATGGATCATATATTTTTTGAATGCAGTTATACTAATTACCTCCTTTGCAGGAGCTTTCTGAAGCTGGGATTCAGTTCTACTTTACCGACCTCTTTAGCTGATACTGGAGATCTTATTCTCAACCTTTTTCACAAAAAAGGCAGCACAGGAAGATTGGCTAAAACAGTCTTAGCAGCGATGGTTTGGCACATATGGAGGGAGAGGAACAGGAGAATATTTGAGGGTTGCAGCAAGATACGGACGGTTCTCTTTGATGATATTGCTGAGGACGTCAGGATTGCTTTACGACATGTGGTTTGGGAGTAGGATGAGGCTGGCGCCCCCCTTCCAACTGGGGGCTATTAGACTATGTTGATATTTCCATGTATTTTTGTTTTCTTCTTTGACTCTACGGGTATCGGAAGGCGTTATGCTTGGTGGAAGTATTGGCGCATGTGCCTTATTTCCTCTTGCTAACTTCCTTCTTTCACCCTTGTGAGAGCCTTGTATTTTTTCATTACACTCAATAAAGATGCAAAGCATATTCTTCAATATATATATATATATATATATATATATATATATATATATATATATATATATATATATATATATATATATATATATATATATCTCTCTCTCTCTCTCTCTCTCTCTCTCTCTCTCTCCCCCACCTATAACCATATAGCATATCACCTATAACACTTTGTGTTTGGGTCTGCGTATATATATCAGTAGGAATTACCCGTGCACATAGTGCACCGGGATCAAAGTCAAAACAGACCCACATAAATATCAAGATGAGCAATGCGTTAGAGCATCTCTAACCATCCCCTTCAAAAAATCCCCTTCAAAATTGAATATGCTTTAAAGATTCCGTTATGAAGGATGTGCAATTCCAACCCACCCTCTTCAAAACCTAATTGGACAAGAGAAATTAGATAAGAGAATTTGGACAATACATACATATATATACATTTTTTTGAAAGGTAAGTGTAATCTTTATTAATGTATAAACAAAAACAATACATAAGTGGGATCGGAGAGGGATACATGATTTAATAGAGAGAGGATAGGGCACAAGCGCCGTCACTCCCTACTATCATCTCCTGTTTCCTGACCAAAACCCCATGAAACCAAAAAACAATCATACAAACTTCCAGAATGATTATTAACCCACATCTCTGAAATCCCAATTTGATAATGCTTCAGCCGCATCCACATCGCCAAGGTCCTGGTCTTTTAAAGCAATCCTGATATCAGAAGCGATGACCTCAAAAACCTGGGTTTTACAGCGCTTGATGTTCTCAAAACTCTCCTATTCCACTCCCTCCATGAGTGCCAGACTATAGCAGATAAGGTGGTTTTAGCAAGGACGCTAAGGAGACCTTTAGTACCAAATTGCCTCAGAAAATAATCACCTACACTCTGCAAATCAGCAGGGAGAGGTCCACGCATGCCCAGCTTCAATAAACTGCGCTCCAACAAGTAATAGGTAAATTCGCACCCAAAGAAAAGGTGATGCGCACTCTCTTCCGAACAGTTCTCGCACAGAACACAGCTTCCATCATTGCTAATCCCCCATTTAACGACGTAATCCTTGGCTAGAAACCTACCGTTAAATGCTCTCAAGAGGAATAGGGCCATCTTCGGGATATGCTTGTTATACCAAATTAGTTTGTGGTAGGGGAAAGGATTAACTCTTCATCTAGCACCATCCCTAGCATCCCTATACCGAAACACATCACCTGGCTCCCATTTCCAGTAATTCGAGCCAGCCTTTATAGCCAAGTTGTGAAGCTTCGGCCTAATGCTGTCAATGGACGGGTCATTCGTCCAGCCCGTGCCTTGCCAGTAATCAATCACACGATTATTGCTAGCTCCAGTAGGAATAAGATGCTCATTTTTAGTGGGCCACCAGGCAGCCAGTTATCATGCCAGAATAGGGTGGATTTGCCGTCACGAACCACTTTTTTGATAAGTTTCTGGGAGGTGTTTCTGCAATGAAGCATGAACTTCCACGTTCCCGAATGAACTGGCATCCCAATTGCTGCGAAGAAGGTGTTCGGATCTCCATATTTTTCCCACATAAATTCTACCCAAAGCCCTTCATTTGATAGTAGTCTCCAAGTCAATCTAACCCCTGAAGCCAGGTTTAGATCAGAGAATAGTCTGAGGCCAACTCCTCCCTCCTTTTTGGGCGTGTAGACATCATTCCAAGACCAGATGCTAGTGCTTCCCCAAATAAATCTCCTACAGGCTGAAGAAATTTTACGGAGAATAGAGGAAGGTACGTGAAAGGCTTGCATCCAAAAGAAAACCATAACGTAGATTACGGATCTCACCAGTTCGATTACATATATATACATACATATATACATATACATATATACATATACATATATACATATACATACATACATATATACATATTCATACATACATATACATACATCTATTCTATAAAATAGGGATGTTATCAAGAGAAATTGGATAAGAGAAATTGAACAAGAGAAATTGAACAAGAGAAATTGGATAAGATAACTTGGACAAGAGTATATACATACATATATACATATACATACATACATATACATTCATACATATACATACATCTATTCTATAAAATAGTGATGTTATCAAGAGAAATTGGATAAGAGAATTTGGACAAGAGTATATACATACATATATACATATACATACATACATATACATACATCTATCTGACGTGCGTTTATATTTCATATATTCACGCACGTTTTCTTTTGTGTTTCTCCGTGTTTTTCCGCCGTCTCTTATTCGTTTTCGTATATTTTCCCGTTTTCTTTCACTTTTCTTTGTTTATCCATGATTGCAGGAGTTCGACCACGTAGGGGACGTTTAACGATGATATCCCAAGTCCCCGGAGCAACGGGAGAAGTCACGCGTGATCCAGGGGGTCAAAAGTCGAAGAATTCATCTTTCTGCCCCTCACCCGGTCGGTTGGTCATCTTGAACCGATCGGGTGATGCACGCGTGCACCACCCGGTCTCTACCGCAGCTCACAGAGAAGTCACCCGACCGGGTCACAGACCGGTTCTGCGGGCGGCTGTTCTATGTCTTTTCGAGCGGAATTCCAACCGATCGGGTGACTCTCACCCGATCGGTTCATCTGTAGCTGAAGAAGAAGAGCTGAAGACACGGGCGTTGAACCGATCGGTTCACCCGACTGCTCCAAGATCCAACCGGTCGCTCAAGAACTCACCCGATCGGTTCATGAGATCGGGTGAAAACTCGCTGTTTTCTGTTATTTATCTGTAACGGATCAACCGATCGGTTGACTTGTCAACCGATCGGTTGATGTGTAGGTCTATATATAGAACCCTTAGGGTTCCAGAAACGAGAGCTGTTGTATTTTTTACTGTTTTATCTCCTTGTGACGGCTGTAATTGTTACTCTTTAGTAAGTTTTCTGATCTTTCTAAAATTTTAGTATTGTCTTTATTACTCCTTTACTTCCGCATTGCAATTGTCTGATTATGATTTCAACGGTTAAATTTCATTTAGATCGCTTTTTCATGAATTTTTGTGAGTAGTTCCCAAATCTGGGATTTTGGTGGAAACCCCTTCGGGGGCTCTTCCCGATGCGTCCATAGGGTTAGGAAATCGATAGGGAGTAGGAATCTAACGGTTACGCGGGGCGTTTCATTGTCATCGGCGGGAAAAAGACCGCCTTTGACCGTTGGGCCAAGGGGGAATAAACTTGGCGGTTGACTCCCTAGCCATAGCTCACGCCCTTAGCGTAGACGCCGAATCTTAGCACGCGGGAGCGGCAGGATGAGACGTTGGGAGATATCGTTGTGGGCTTAGTGCTCCCGGGATCGATCAGTGTTAATGGACACGGGAGTGCCCACTGATCGAATCCGGGAAGTCCGGTGTATCATCCTGGGCACCGACCGGAATATCGGGCCCATGGGACGCCGGTACCACTTTCAGAGGCAACGTCTCACCATTAGACCCTAATCCCGATCGCTATCCATACCCGTAGGCCGCATCGGCGAGAGTCTCTCGTCGGGTTGGAAACCAAAGTCCCGGGTTTACTTTCTTTTTGTTCATACGCTTTTATTTCCTTTCGTGACAACCATCCACCGATTCGGGCTAGCTCGCCCCTCGGGGTGATTTAGGTCCTACCTGACCCAAGCACAACCTCGCCTCCCTGAGTTCGATATTCCCGCACCCTACACTAACCGTGAAACTTGCGGTAAACGACACCGCGCCGCCGCGACGCACGCGGGAAGCCGGTCAAGTTTATGGCGCCGTTGCCGGGGAGGCTTGATTATTTTAGGATCTCTTGAACCCTCGTGTCTAGCTCACATCCCTGCCTCACGATAATTTTCGCATTCTCCTTTTTCTTTTTATTTTTCTTATTTTTATTCCTTATTTTATCTGTTTCTCTCCCACTTGTCGCTTCACGGGTATTTGTTGTTTTTCATGCGCAGGAGTTCAAGGAGTCTTGACGACTTGATTCCCCTCGATCCAGAGATTAACGCCACCCTTAGGCGCTTGGTCGCCGAGAAGCGGAGAAGGGAAGATCCCGAATCCATGGAGGAGAACACCCCACCTCAAAAGTCTCTGCTGGAGTACTTGATGCCATCTATCGAGTCCACTTCCGCCATCCGTCCTCCAGCTATTGTAACGGCCGCTTTCCGACCGTTCGTATTTTCTACGTACACGTACTTTTTTGTGCACGTATTTTATTTGGTTTTTCTGAGCTCCGGCATGAGCGATGCGATATGCCGTTGTGATCGTTTGGGAGTGTAGAATTTTATAGTAATTTTTGGGAACGTCTTTTCACGGCTCGTTTTCTCGCAAAACGATTTTGAAAGATAGGGGCGTTTTAGTCATTTGACTCAAAACGCCGTTTCCAATTTTACGTAAATTCTTGGTAGGCGTTATGCATGATCGGGCTCCGTAGATCTGTGCGTCTCGTCTCCACGATCGTTCCGGTATTTTCGGATTATTTTTCCGATGCCCGTAGTGGAAGATATCCCCTAATCAATTCTCAACCGTTGATTAGCATTTAATCAACATTCAAATTCAAACCCTTAATCTAATCCCTAGAAATCCCTACGTAGCATGAATTGTGGGATGTCATTTGCTACCCACACCCTCCTTTCCCTCTCTTTGCACTTCTCCTATCTCTATCCCCCTCTCAATTAACCATATATTCTAAAGTTGTTTAGCAAACATCTCCATCTTTTAAGCAAACAACCAAACCCATGCCCTAGGGCACTCACGCATGAAACCCCAACCAGCCGCCACCCCCTCTCTAACCCATGGCCGGCCTCCCCCATCACCGACGGCTCCTCCGGCCGCCCCTCTCCCTCTCCTCTCTCTTCTCTCCCTCCTCTCTCTTCTCCTTCCCCATTGAAACACCCAAGAACCTCCACCATGGCCAAACTTGGCATCACCCGGCTCCAACGGCCGGCCACCTCTCTCCGGCGATCTTCGGAAGCCGCCACCGCCTCCCTCGGATCCCCCTCGACCTCCCCTAACACATGCAACCTCTCTCCTCTCATCTCCCTCCATTGAAACCCCTCAAAACTCCATTGAAACCCATCAAAAACACATCAAAACACAGTTTTGGGCCAGAACTGCGCCCCGCCGGAAAACACCGCCGGCCGGCCACCTCCGGCCACCCCCTCCGGCGACCACCACCCCCGATCAACTCCTCTCTGACCCCCCAAGCATCTCCACCTCCCCTTACTCTCTTCCCTCATCTCTATCTCCCTCAAAACGCTTTCAAACACAACCCAAACGACAGTTTTACAGATCTGCACCACCGCCGGAAAAACTCACGCCCACCGGCCATCCGGCCACCTCCGACGACCACCATACCGCCGTTGGATTCCTATCGAAACCACCTACCAACTGAAATTTTTCTCACGCTCATATCCCGCCTGTAGCTCCCGGAATCCTAGTCGGAACACGTCATGTCCGTTGTTTTTCACAGATCTGGAAGCTGAACTTCGCCGCCCGCGCACGGCCACCTCCGACCACCCCCGGTGACAACTCCACTGCCGTTGGCTTCGTCTTGAAGTCCTTTACCCACTGCAGTTTCCCGTTTCCGTTGTTCGTCTTTGGAATTTCACTGAGACGTGCAACAACGGACGTGGCACGAATCTGTCCTCCCCAGCTTCTCACGGCCGCCCACCGCCGTGCGCTCACGCCGTCGGCCATCCACCAGGGCCGAGCATCTTTCTTTGATCCCACTTCATCTACCAACAGTCCCCTTGGACTCTCGAAGTTCGCGTGCATTGCCGCACGCACGTACTTTTAGCCGACATCGCCGATATAGTGAAGAACCGTTGCGCTACTCGCAACGGGGAGGGAGATCGCTGATTAGCTCGCTGATTTCACGTCATCACCCTGCTGTCTAGAGGTACCTCGCTGCGCTACCCGCGGCCGAGGAGTTCCAGACGACGCCGACGTTTCACCGTTCAGACCCGACTTCCGCTTGTTGGACGACATTACGAGGTTAGTTTCCCTAACGAGTAGTAAAACCCACACCGTAGCAAAACTGAACCCTAAACTAAAACTGGACAACTACAATTAAATTTACTTTTTCGCATCAGTAAAATGTTTTCACTGTAGAAAATCGATCATTGGACAATTTTCTGTGCATATAGGGTAGCGGTCGATTTAGGCTGAACAAGAACACCAAATTGTGACTTTGACAAATAGGGTAGTCCCGATAACCTAGAAATGAACCTAAATAGGATTATTGAAAAAACGCGACCTGACCCCGCCGCCATGACCTGTTTCAGCCGGACTACCGCGGACGACACGCCTGGACGAGACGCCCCGGACAGACGACACACTCTCCACCGCATGCAAGTGTATCCACTTGCACTTTTGGCCGTGCTTAGGCCTTAGTTGGTTAGAATTGTTAACTGTGAACAAAAAGAACCGGACGTGAAATGATAGCGTCCGGGACGACTCCTGACGGCTCAGACTTGACGACGAAGTTTGAGCCTGACAACAACAACTTCTGATATTGTAGGGCTATCATGTGTGTGCGTGTGTGTGGACACCCTAGAATAACATCTCCCGTACACTGGTCGTGTCATGTCACTGTTACACAAAAAGCCTTCGGGCGTTTCAGATGCTCTCCTTGCGGGAGTGATCTCCGTGATACAAAAAGCCTTCGGGCGTTTCAGATGCTCTCCTTGCGGGAGTGATCTCCGTGATACAAAAAGCCTTCGGGCGTTTCGGATGCTTTCCTAGCGGAAGTGATCCCTGTTACACAAAAAGCCTTCGGGCATTTCGGATGCTTTCCTAGCGAAAGTGATCCCTGTTACACAAAAAGCCTTCGGGTGTTTCGGATGCTTTCCTAGCGGAAGTGATCCCTGTTACACAAAAAGCCTTCGGGCGTTTCGGATGCTTTCCTAGCGGAAGTGATCCCTGTTACATAAAAAGCCTTCGGGCGTTTCGGATGCTTTCCCCCGTGAAAGTGATCCCTGTTACACAAAAAGCCTTCGGGCGTTTCGGATGCTTTCCCCCGCGAAAGTGATCCCTGTTACACAAAAAGCCTTCGGGCGTTTCGGATGTTTCCCTAGCGGAAATGATCCCTGTAAATCTTGTCCTGAGTTCCTGGGTTTGGGGTTGGGTTGAGCGTGCGCACGGCAAGAGGGTCTGATCCCCCTCGAACCGTAAGGCGTGAACCCTTTCGTGTCTCACTTGTCCTGTCTTGTCTTGTCCCGTCACGTCCCGTCTTGTCTTGACACCTGTAGGTTAGTCTCGTAGTTCGTAGCACACGCTACGACTACTACTTGTTGCGCTTTACTTTCCTGCTGCTTTACTTCTGTTTGTTACTCAGTTATAACTCCAGCATGCTAATCAACCAGTAAATCGTTGTCTAAACGTTGATACACTTGTAGTAGAGTCTAACCCTTTTTGTAGACTTTACCTGACGTACAATTCCTTTCTTTTGGGGTGATGTACGTCAGGTGCTTAGCCAGAGTTCGTGGACGAGGCAGACTCACTGGAGCACGAGCAGTCGAGGACGTGGACCCAGAGTACGTGCCCGACGAGGACCAGACCTAGAGGTCTTTTTAGTCGCCACTTTTAGAGGTTACTGCTTTTAGGTTTGCTTTTAAAACTTTTGTTGCCATGCTTAGGCTTCTTTTTTAGACTTGCACTCGCTGGATATTAGAACTCTAATGAATGCCTTTTCCTTTCTGTATTTCCTATTGTTCTGAATTTTATTAATGCAAGAACCTGAAAGTTTTAAAATGGTACCCCTACAGACGCTTATTGGGTCCGAGCTTCCCAGCTCTGGCCTAAGCGGGCCTTAGTCACGCTTCGCCTCCGTCGTTTTGGGAAGCGGGGCGTGACAGGTTTTAGTGGTGGCCCATGCAGGTCATGCAAAAGTTCGGAACAATAAAAGTACCGCATTCATTTAATATCCATGTGCAAGTCTAAATTAGGTTTACCCAGTCTTAGATGGTAGAAAGACTTAGGTAGATGTCCCAGTTGGATAGTCAGACCCCTTGGTCAAGATTTAGCCGTACCCGTCTTATGATACCTTAGTAGCCTCTCCCTCCATAGTTCTGATCGAATTAGATTCTAGAGTCCTTCTTTTGGTTTTATCGCCCGCCCAGCTCCATCGACTTCGGATCCGACAGAACGTAACCTTGATTCTCTTAGAAACCATCACTTAGATCCTAATTATAGTCTAGTTCACTAGGAAGTCTTAGTGTTGAGCTTTCCCTGATCTTTAGGCAGCCCGATAATTAGGAATCTTGGAATTCTAGCATCTTCCAATCGTTACACTCTTGTGATTATCAGCTGTAGAGTTCATCATAGCTTTCATAAATCTTATCTTAGGCGTATTATTCATACGATCATGTTTCGATTCACGTGATCGCTTCTTGACGGTCATCGTAGATCCTTCGAATCTTTCTCTTTGCCAATTTTGCCTCCTCTAAAAGTACTTTCGAAATTCCTTATCCAGTTTCTTCGCTCAGCTTAATTTCTTTGAAAACCCCTATACTACATCTTTAAAATTTCTTGTTTTTTCGGTTGAATTAAAATTCTTTTATTGACTTGAAACCTTCTTGGTCGTAAATTCTTAGGTTACTATCTCGTACTCGCTTTCGAATCATTATCTTTCGAATTTCGGTTTTAAAACTTGTTACTATTTTGAAAATTCAATATTATTCTTTTTATAAAAACTACCAAAAAAAATTTCTACCAACTTAACGTGCTACTTTTTTTAAAAATATTTCCTAAACTAGAGGGAACTCCAATTATTTTATTATTATTATTATACCAGTTCTATGTTCTTCGCGACCACATTTCAAAATCTTTGTTAAACTTACTTTCATTTGCAAAACAACCGCTACCTCACCCCACTTTTATCTCCTTCATCCAACTCTTTCTCCAAAATTATAATAATTTTTACCGTCGGCTCACTTTTCCCTACACATTTTTTTAGTATAAAGTATACGATATCATATTTTACACGTAAATCTCCTTCATCTATCTAATTATTCTGAGAAATATTTTGTCTCTTCCAACCAACTATCTCATTACACTGCCTTGTTGGAACTCGTTCTTTCCGATCTTATTACATTTCGCTCTTGATCTAGTCTCCTTTTCTTTCTATTATCTAGACATTAGTCCTTGTAGTTGTCCATGCTATCTCCAGTTTAGGAGTAGGCCCTTTGGTAGGTGATGTCGTTGTGGTGCGTGAGTATAGGTAGAGTGTGTAGACCTGTATGCGTGTGTCATCTTTAGGATCCTGATAGTTGCCTTTTGTGTCTTGAATGTGTATAGTGTTAACCATGATATGATTGAAGTTGTCTGAATGACTGTATTCATACATATATGAATATGGTCATAGCAGACAATTTCATTAGACGTAGTTTTTCGCGATTATGGAATAGCTTATCTTTGACTGCGTGTGATTGTATTAAAACTTAGTTTTTTTAAACCAAACCTTTAAAGTTTTTGAAATTAGCTCACAAGATCACAAATCAATTATCCTTCCTCATCCATTACCACGACTCCACACGTTTTTCCAAATGTTTTAAAAATGTGTCACTGGTTTTAAGTTTCCCTTTCTCTTCTCTCTCTCCATTTTGGAATGTTATGTTATGGTTGTTATAGTTTTGGGACTAGCTATTATTGTTGTAGGATTTTGTTCGCGGGTAGGCTCAGGGAGAAATGAGATTTGTTATAGCATTGATTAACCGATTTTGGAACAATAGGATATTGAAATAGATTTCTTTCGGATGAGAAGATGAGCTGTCCAAGACTTATTTATGATACCGATGTGAGACGGACTCAATGGGAAATTCTGGCAGGATGAAATTATATGCGAGGAGATGATAACTTATCAGACTTGAGTCTTAGACGGGTGGTAGGTAGGAGTAATTGCGGAGTATAGTATGAGTCAGGATGATCACGAGAATTAGTAGAACTTTGTAAGCATCAAGACTTGGTTGTCTAGTTGACGTGAGAAGGCTTTGAGAATGATACGACACGTCGAGATAAATGGATGGTTAGGTAGTCGGACTTAATATTGCTTGGGATTAATTATAGTGAGTAGGATAAGATATGATTTTGGTAGTTCAATTATTTGGCGGATTAATTTATGGGAA
Source organism: Scilla litardierei (assembly GCA_030789695.1). Classification (NCBI taxonomy): domain Eukaryota; kingdom Viridiplantae; phylum Streptophyta; class Magnoliopsida; order Asparagales; family Asparagaceae; genus Scilla; species Scilla litardierei. The sequence continues at coordinate 228,508,436 of CM061141.1, read as the reverse complement.
GATATGACAAGGAACGTATTGAGGACACGACGATTGTTAATTTGTGAAGGTGTTATAAGATAGACAGAGTTTTTGTTTTGGGTTGGTGATTGACTAGAACATCATTTTAGCGATTGATTAATATTGGGAAGAGATAGAGAGTTAAAAGATTGTTTTTGAGCGATGATGTTTTATAGAATGGTATGGTATGAGAAGATGATTATTATTCTTTTGTGAGGACTTGGAGTTGGAAATTTCAACAGCAATGATGGGTCTGTGGTTAAGTCTTAGGATGTGAGATTAGTCGTGGCATTATTCAATGAAAAGAAGGGTTATGAAGAATTAATTAAAGAACATTGGTTGCAGTTATAAGATTAGCGATCTATAGGCGTAGTCATGAGAGTTTTGGGGTATAAGGTTATATATATGTTATTATTGATAGTATGAGTGATTCTAAGGACGGAATCATTTCTAAGGTGGGTAGAATGTAACGCCGCTTTCCGACCGTTCGTATTTTCTACGTACACGTACTTTTTTGTGCACGTATTTTATTTGGTTTTTCTGAGCTCCGGCATGAGCGATGCGATATGCCGTTGTGATCGTTTGGGAGTGTAGAATTTTATAGTAATTTTTGGGAACGTCTTTTCACGGCTCGTTTTCTCGCAAAACGATTTTGAAAGATAGGGGCGTTTTAGTCATTTGACTCAAAACGCCGTTTCCAATTTTACGTAAATTCTTAGTAGGCGTTATGCATGATCGGGCTCCGTAGATCTGTGCGTCTCGTCTCCACGATCGTTCCGGTATTTTCGGATTATTTTTCCGATGCCCGTAGTGGAAGATATCCCCTAATTAATTCTCAACCGTTGATTAGCATTTAATCAACATTCAAATTCAAACCCTTAATATAATCCCTAGAAATCCCTACGTAGCATGAATTGTGGGATGTCATTTGCTACCCACACCCTCCTTTCCCTCTCTTTGAACTTCTCCTATCTCTATCCCCCTCTCAATTAACCCTATATTCTAAAGTTGTTTAGCAAACATCTCCATCTTTTAAGCAAACAACCAAACCCATGCCCTAGGGCACTCACGCATGAAACCCCAACCAGCCGCCACCCCCTCTCTAACCCATGGCCGGCCTCCCCCATCACCGACGGCTCCTCCGGCCGCCCCTCTCCCTCTCCTCTCTCTTCTCTCCCTCCTCTCTCTTCTCCTTCCCCATTGAAACACCCAAGAACCTCCACCATGGCCAAACTTGGCATCACCCGGTTCCAACGGCCGGCCACCTCTCTCCGGCGATCTTCGGAAGCCGCCACCGCCTCCCTCGGATCCCCCTCGACCTCCCCTAACACCTGCATCCTCTCTCCTCTCATCTCCCTCCATTGAAACCCCTCAAAACTCCATTGAAACCCATCAAAAACACATCAAAACACAGTTTTGGGCCAGAATTGCGCCCCGCCGGAAAACACCTCCGGCCGGCCACCTCCGGCCACCCCCTCCGGAGACCACCACCCCCGATCAACTCCTCTCTGACCCCCAAGCATCTCCACCTCCCCTTACTCTCTTCCCTCATCTCTATCTCCCTCAAAACGCTTTCAAACACAACCCAAACGACAGTTTTACAGATCTGCACCACCGCCGGAAAAACTCACGCACACCGGCCATCCGGCCACCTCCGACGACCACCCTATCACCGTTGGATTCCTATAGAAACCACCTACCAACTGCAATTTTCCTCACGCTCATATCCCGCCTGTAGCTCCCGGAATCCTCGTCGGAACACGTCACATCCGCTGTTTTTCACAGATCTGGAAGCTGAACTTCGCCGCCCGCGCACGGCCACCTCCGACCACCCCCGGTGACAACTCCATTGCCATTGGCTTCGTCTTGAAGTCCTTTACCCACTGCAGTTTCCCGTTTCCGCTGTTCATCTTTGGAATTTCACTGAGACGTGCAACAACGGACGTGGCACGAATCTGTCCTCCCCAGCTTCTCACGGCCGCCCACCGCCGTGCGCTCACGCCGTCGGCCATCCACCGGGCCGAGCATCTTTCTTTGGTCCCACTTCATCTACCAACAGCCCCTTGGACTCTCGAAGTTCGCGTGCATTGCCGCACGCACGTACTTTTAGCCGACATCGCCGATATCGTGAAGAACAGTTGCGCTACTCGCAACGGGGAGGGAGATCGCTGATTAGCTCGCTGATTTCACGTCATCACCCCGCTGTCCAGAGGTACCTCGCTGCGCTACCCGCGGCTGAGGAGTTCCAGACGACGCCGACGTTTCACCGTTCAGACCCGACTTCCGCTTGTTGGATGACATTACGAGGTTAGTTTCCCTAACGAGTAGTAAAACCCACACTGTAGCAAAACTGAACCCTAAACTAAAACTGGACAACTACAATTAAATTTACTTTTTCGCATCAGTAAAATGTTGTCACTGTAGAAAATCGACCATCGGACAATTTTCTGTGCATATAGGGTAGCGGTCGATTTAGGCTGAACAAGAACACCAAATGGTGACTTTGACAAATAGGGTAGTCCCGATAACCTAGAAATGAACCTAAATAGGATTATTGAAAAAACACGACCTGACCCCGTCGCCATGACCTGTTTCAGCCGGACTACCGCAGACGAGACGCCTGGACGAGATGCCCCGGACGGACGACACACTCTCCACCGCATGCAAGTGTATCCACTTGCACTTTTGGCCGTGCTTAGGCCTTAGTTGGTTAGAATTGTTAACTATGAACAAAAAGAACCGGACGTGAAATGATAGCGTCCGGGACGACTCCTGACGGCTCAGACTTGACGACGAAGTCTGAGCCTGACAACAACAACTTCTGATATTGTAGGGCTATCATGTGTGTGCGTGTGTGTGGACACCCTAGAATAACATCTCCCGTACACTGGTCGTGTCATGTCACTGTTACACAAAAAGCCTTCGGGCGTTTCAGATGCTCTCCTTGCGGGAGTGATCTCCGTGATACAAAAAGCCTTCGGGCGTTTCAGATGCTCTCCTTGCGGGAGTGATCTCCGTGATACAAAAAGCCTTCGGGCGTTTCGGATGCTTTCCTAGCGGAAGTGATCCCTGTTACACAAAAAGCCTTCAGGCATTTCGGATGCTTTCCTAGCGAAAGTGATCCCTGTTACACAAAAAGCCTTCGGGTGTTTCGGATGCTTTCCTAGCGGAAGTGATCCCTGTTACACAAAAAGCCTTCGGGCGTTTCGGATGCTTTCCTAGCGGAAGTGATCCCTGTTACATAAAAAGCCTTCGGGCGTTTCGGATGCTTTCCCTCGTGAAAGTGATCCCTGTTACACAAAAAGCCTTCGGGCGTTTCGGATGCTTTCCCCCGCGAAAGTGATCCCTGTTACACAAAAAGCCTTCGGGCGTTTCGGATGTTTCCCTAGCGGAAATGATCCCTGTAAATCTTGTCCTGAGTTCCTGGGTTTGGGGTTGGGTTGAGCGTGCGCACGGCAAGAGGGTCTGATCCCCCTCGAACCGTAAGGCGTGAACCCTTTTGTGTCTCACTTGTCTTGTCTTGTCTTGTCCCGTCACGTCCCGTCTTGTCTTGACACCTGTAGGTTAGTCCCGTAGTTCGTAGCACACGCTACGACTACTACTTGTTGCGCTTTACTTTCCTGCTGCTTTACTTCTGTTTGTTACTCAGTTATAACTCCAGCATGCTAATCAACCAGTAAATCGTTGTCTAAAAGTTGATACACTTGTAGTAGAGTCTAACCCTTTTTGTAGACTTTACCTGACGTACAGTTCCTTTCTTTTGGGGTGCTGTACATCAGGTGCTAAGCCAGAGTTCATGGACGATGCAGACTCACTGGAGCACGAGGAGCCGAGGACGTCGACCCAGAGTACGTGCCCGACGAGGACCAGACCTAGAGGTCTTTTTAGTCGCCACTTTCAGAGGTTACTACTTTTAGGTTTGCTTTTAAAACTTTTGTTGCCATGCTTAGGCTTCTTTTTTTAGACTTGCACTCGCTGGATATTAGAACTCTAATGAATGCCTTTTCCTTTCTGTATTTCCTATTGTTCCGAATTTTATTAATGCAAGAACATGAAAGTTTTAAAATGGTACCCCTACAGACGCTTATTGGGTCCGAGCTTCCCAGCTCTGGCCTAAGCGGGCCTTAGTCACGCTTCGCCTCCGTCGTTTTGGGAAGCGGGGCGTGACAGCTATCACGGCCCAAAGCTTTGAGCTGAAGCCGTCATTGGTGACGTGGATCCAGTAGGATCAGTTTGCGGGTGCACCCATGGAAAGCCCGATCGAGCATCTAGACTCCTTTTTGGAGAAATGTGACACCTTCCGGATTAATGGTGTCACGGCCGAGGCTATCCGTCTGAAGCTGTTCCCCTTCTCTTTGCGAGACAAAGCCAAGCAATGGCTAAGGGGGAAGGACCCCAACACTTTCAACACCTGGGAGAAGCTCTCCAACGCTTTTCTGACAAAGTTCTTTCCTCCGGGGAAGACCATGAAGTTGAGGAGTGAGATCTCCTCCTTCTCCCAGGCCAGCCACGAGTCCTTGCATGAAGCTTGGATGAGATATAAAGAGATGCAAAGAAGATGCCCTCACCATGAGCTTCCGAAGTGACAGATTATTAATCTGTTCTACAATGGGTTGAGGGATGACCTGAAATCTTCTATGGACGCCGCGGCTGGGGGTTCCTTCATGTCTAGAAGCGAGGAAGATGCCGGACATATTCTAGAAAACATGGCATCGAACAATGAGCGGTGGTGTGACGAAAGAGCCACACCAAGGTCTGGGGGTGTACACAGAGTCGAGGACGTCGACAAACTTTCAAGCAAGTTTGACTTGCTTTCGACCCAGATCTCCGCACTAATGGTAGGAGCCGGTGGGGGCGATACACAGCAGATTTCAGCAGTAGAGTCCGGATTCTTCGGGGAATTCGACGGTGGTGACATCTCACCACCGTTGGATCAGGCGAGCGCACTATTTTACAACCCTACGGGAAATGCACCGTACCCGCCAAGGACAAATTCCAACCCGGCCTACTCTCCAAACAACCGGAACCACCCGAACTTCAGTTACCGGCCACCATTTCAGCCCTCGCCGCCTCAACAGCCGCAGCAACAAGCATATCAGCCGGCTAGGCCACAGCAGAGTCAATTTCAGCAGCAACAATATCAGCAGCAACCATCTCAGCAACAATCTTATGCCCCCAGGACTCAGCAGCCGTTCCAGCAGCAGCAGCAGTATGGCCAACAAAGGGCCGTCTCTCCGGTTGAGTCTCTCTTGACTCAGTATATTACCAACCAGGAGAGGATCAACCAAAAGCTGGAAATGGGTCAGCGGACCCTCACGGACCAAGTAACCCAACTGGGGTTACAAGTGGCGAACCTTGCGAGGTCACAAAACCAATTACCACCACAACCGGAGGTGAACCCGAGGGGAGCAACCCAGACATCGGCACTCGTGCACGAGCACGCAAACGTGTCCGCTATCGTTCTGAGAAGCGGGACACAAATTCCTACTAGAGTGCCCCCTAGCAACCCGGAAGCACCGTTGTTCGTTGAGAAACCAATCGAAAAATCAAACGACGCCGGTGCTTCGTCATCAAATCCTATGACTCCGGAGGGAGTCTCTGAAGAAGAGAAGGAGAAGAAGGAGGAAGAGAGCCCGAAAGTGTATAAACCCGTTGTGCCATTTCCGCAACGGTTGGCTCAAGCAAAAATTGATGATAAATATGGCAAGTTCTTCGCCATGGTCAAGGACCTGAGTTTGCAGATCCCCTTCCTAGAAGCAATCGAAACAATCCCCTCCTATGCAAAATTCTTGAAAGATTTGGTGACGAGAGGGTCTAGAAAAGAGAAAGTAGTGTTGACGGCGGAGTGTATCGCTCTTATCCAGAGGGAAAATCCGCCGAAACTTAAAGACCCGGGGAGCTTCTCTATTCCTTGCACGATCGGGGCAGTGAAGATTCATCGTGCACTCGTCGATCTCGGAGCGAGCGTTAGTTTGATGCCCTTGTCGATGTACAGAAGGATAGGGATGGGTGATTTGGAACCCACCGGGATGACCCTACAACTAGCTGACCGGTCGGTCAAATATCCGGTAGGAGTTGTGGATGACCTGCCCGTGAATGTGAGAGGGGTGCATGTGCCTGTGGACTTTGTAGTCATGGACATGCCCGAAGACGCACACACCCCCATTATCCTGGGACGGCCTTTCATGGCCACTGCTGGCGTTCTAATAGATGTGAAGAACGGAAAACTCTCTTTGAACGTCAGCGGGGAGAAAGTTGAGTTTGACCTGGGATTATCTATGAAGCACCCCGATCCCCCTGATGACCCTGGATGCAATTTGCTTGAGATAGAAGAAGAAAAAGCTGTAGAGGAGAACTCATGGGAGATTCTCCTGAGAAACCCCCCCGATGACTTGGGGGATTCAGAAGATGGAGACGGCCCCGAAGACAAAGAAGCTGTTGGAAAACCGAGTGCAGCGAGAACGACCCCTCCCGGGTTCCCCAAGACTCTTCCTGCGAGAAGAACGGGGAAAGAGCCCATGGACCTCACTAAAGACGAGGTCCGGATTCTGAAGAAGATGGCGGGAAGCGCCAACACCAAGGAAAAGCCCCCGGATCCCAAGAACAAGGGAAGGGTAGTCGAGCAAGTATTTTTCCAGCCGCTTACTACTCCAAGTGCCTTCAGCTCCAACGAGGAAGAGATGCCGAACTTCGGGCATCACCCGTATCAGCCACCATGAGCATCTCTTGCGGGCGTCGAGCCAACGACGTTAAACAAGTGCGCTTCATGGGAGGCAACCCATGTTCTAAACTTTTTCTCAAGTTTTTAGCGTTATTTTTTACTTTATTTTATCTATTTTTATAAATAAAATCAGCCGCGAGAACATCCGTTCGGGGACTTAATCAAATCTATTGGTTTTTTGCAGAAAACAAGCCCCAACCGATCGGGTGACAACTCACCCGATCGGTTGGGATGTATCAGATACATGCCGAGATCTGTCCCCATATGACCTGATCGGTTGAGTAATGAAGAGACCGGGTGGCAGACCGGGTGAGCTGGGGAGAACTCTCGGGAAATTTTGGGGATTATCAACCGATCGGTTGAGTTCTAGCGCGATCGGTTGACGTGACCGGGTGAGCAGCCCTAAGCTCTCGGGAAAATGAGTGGAGCGGCCAACCGGTCGGTTGAAAAGTCAACCGACCGGTTCGCCTGTAGCATTTCTTCGGCAAGATTTTCGACCTAGCCGTCAACCGATCAGGTGACAAGTCACCCGATCGGTTTGACTTAAACCCCTATATAAACCCCCCGACACCCGTTCGTTTTCACCCTCGCCCGATCGCCCGAATCTCTGCCGTTTCGTCTCCCGTCGTGCGCCTTCCTGCTTTCTTCCCCAAGATCTGCCTCGATCTTCTTCCCCAGCCATCTCCCTACCCGTCCACCATCATTTCTCTCCATTCCCCGCCATCTCCCTCCACACAAACCCTAAATTTCACCCATCCCCCCCCAGCTTCGGAACTTGTTGAAGAGATAGCTGCAGCTTCACGGCGTGCTCCAATCGAGTAGCATCGGGGCGTCTACGATCGACTATCTTCATCTCATTTGGGTAAACTCGCTCCTTTGCTTAATTTTAATCTATTCCGTTTGCTTGTTGGTCGTATCTTGTGTTTGTGTTGAATTCATTGTACTCTCACACACCTACGCGCACAAACAACACCTACACAATGCCTCCCCGCCGTATTAAACCCACCGACGCTATGATTCGGGTTGAATATTGCATATTTAACCCCCCATTTAGCCCTATTTTGTGCTCATATGATGCTTAATTGGTATGTAATACGTTCGTATTTTGTATATCGACGTTTATTAGAGAAATCACCTTATTTGAGCAATAAACAGCAATAAACTGAATATTTCTGCAATTTTTATATTTTTCATGGCTTGGTCTCGATCTCACGATTCCAACGACTATTTATTTGTATTTTTCTGAGATCTGTGCTAATTACTATGAATTTTTGAATGCAGAATACCAATTAAATGGAGAAATACGCAATTAAATACGAAAATACGGCCACCAACCAATCAGGCACTGCCACGTGGCGAACATCGGCCGCTTCCCGTACGAATCCAACGGCCGTCGTCGCTCTCGCAATCGAACTCAGAAGTGGAGACGCGGCGCATTCGTGACCATCAGATCGCGATCCAACGGACGAAACGCGCGGCCATCGAAGCGACGAAGAGCTGAGAAATGGGGCGACGTGGCGAGATCGCAGCGATCACCCGCCCAATCGAACGGCTCATACCGAGCGTAGCAGTAGAGCGAAGCGTTCGAATCTTCGAGCGACGTGTCACGCTCTCAACGCTTTCCCGCTTCGATCGACGGACGAGATCAACTTGATGCATCGAAGCGGAGCGTGCAAAGCAGCGAGCGCCTGGAGCTACGTGGCTTCCTTCAGATGGTCCGATGTAGATCGGACGGCTAGGTTGAAGTGGCGAGCGAATCCGATCGGAACTCGGAGCGGGTCGATGCGGGATCCGATAGCCTGGCCACGTGGCGAGCCGAGAGCACATCCCGCTCTAAATCAACGGACTAGATCAGCTAGCGGCTTGCGGATGCGGGTTTGGATGCGTTTTGAAGCGGTTTGTGAACCCGTTAACACAGTAAACCCGCAATACTCCCTATATAAGCGTATTTTGGCCTAGGGTTGCGTATTCTGGCGTATTTTGGGGCTTTTGGAGCGGCTACTGTGCGTATTTCTCCGGGGGAAAATTCTGAAAAATTCCAGAGGCTATTCTTCCTATTCTAAAGGAGTTTTGGGCTTTAAAGTGGAGATTTGGTGATAAATTCTTGAACTTATACCCCGTATTTGGTGTATTTTATCGTATTTTGGCTATTATAACGATGTATTTGGCTATGAAATCTGATTTTCTTTGCACCATGCGTGGCTAATCTCCTTGTGCTATGGTTGTGATGTAATTAGGAGTATTTAGTTGATGAATTTCATGTCTTTAGCCCTATTTTCTTGTCAAAATCACTCGTAACATTGATTTCTACAACGTATTTGTTGGGTATTTGCTTATTATCGATATTATTAACATCCCGTATGGCTAGGCCCTGACAAGGCTAGCCAATTTATGTTCACTAATCTGAACTTATTATTGCTTTTATCGTTTAATGAAATCAATGTTGCTAGTGATGCGTATACGGCTATTTTGACTAGTTTTCATCGTTTCATCTTCCGACGCCTTCGTGCCCTGACCGGACGAAGCGTTGAGTTATATGAAAGACATGATATTTCAGCGATTATTAACTCCTAATGAAATCACAACCGTAGCACATTCACTTCATACGTGTTGGAGTTGACGTAGTTAGGGTGTCGTAATTATTGGTTTCTATATCTTTTCGCCCTATCTTAATTGTATAATTCTTTGGCACGTTTTCATACGCTTGATCGCCATATTTTCCGACGTTCTCGTGCCTTGACCGGACGAAACGTTGAGTTTTAGAAAAGGTATTGATATTCATTGATTGCACACACCCTCACGAAATCAAACCCAACACAAACTCCCCAGACTTGTACCCCTACCAAAGTCACCGTAAATATCGTAGGATTTTCATTTCTTATTCCATACTCTTGATCCTATATCTTTGTGTTCGATAGGTGGTTGGTTAACATCGTATTATTACTCTTTTCAGATTGACGTTCGTAGTTTTGCAGGTCAGTTGTCCCGTGGATTCGATACCTGGACTCACCAGGATATTACTTGCACGATCTCCTGCGCTTGGGAGTAGTTCTCACATCATTTGAGACGAGGCACGCTAGCTCTTCGAACCCTAGGCCCACCCGTCGTACCCGTCGCACACAGCCCACCACATCCAATCCATCCACCACACCATGCACCACTTCCCCACCTCACGTTTATGATCCCGAATATGGAATGCAATTCCAAACCGATGACCATGCCGACCGATTCGCGGCCATGGTCCTCCTAGCTGGGCAGGGTGGTCGGATAACCCATGAGTCCGTCGACCGAGACCTCCCCTTTCTTCAAAGCTTCATTCGCCACATCCGTGAAGACCTGCCCGACGTCTCCGAGCTCCACATTCCACCCCCCACGACTCCTGGTCCTCTGCGCAGGCCCCCGTCACCACCCCCAGAGGGTGGTGCCCCTGCTTGATTTTTTCTCTCCCACTTTTGCCCCCCCGTATTTGTGCCCATCTGTCTTTTCGGGGCCCTGCTTTGTCTCTGTCGGGGGGGACTATTTGCGTGTTGCTTTCTGAATTCTCCTCTTTTGTTTTTGACTCCCCCTTGCATATCTCTGCATTTCATTGATCACATCATTTCGCTAGCACTTTCTGGTCTAGCTTGGAGGACGTCTATTTTGGTGTGCTGTCGTGTTTTGTTTGTTTTTCTCATTTTTTGTTTGTGTGCTTGTTTTTCATTTTTTGAGTGTCGTGTCGTGTGGTTTTATTTTTATTTTCGTATTTTTTGATTTTGATTTCTCTTTCTTTTTCAGTTTTATCTATGTGTTTTCCTCGTTTTCATTTCTTTTTGTGTCAGCGCGTATTCCCCCCCATTTTTATTGCCCTCCCGTGCTCACTCATATTGCATTGAGGGCAATGCAAACTTCAGCTTGGGGGAGTCGCACTGTGTGCGTCATTTGAGTCCTTCTTTTTCGTTTTTTCGTGTCGTTTTCATCGTGTTTTTATTTTTTCTTGTTTTTCTTTTTTAGCTCTTTCTCCTAGAAATGACTCCTATGATGAATCGCCACAAAGTCACACACACCTAGCATTGCATCGATAATCACACTCACTAACCCTAGGATTTCGAGTCCTCTTGCATTTCACGCATCGCGGGTCCACTTAGCTTTTTGTGAGTCGTGAGTCGTGACTAGCATTTGGTGTGCTTCTGCTTTGTGATTTTACTTTATATTCCTGTCCAGGAATGACCCCTAGATTATCATGCTCCGATTTGAATATGCGGTATATGTTTCCACTGTTAGCATGCTATATTTATATCGTATACTTCAATTCGCATGCGTCGGGATTCCACAACTAAGGACTAGGATAACCCATTTAGCCTACGCTCTATTTAGCGAGAATAGTTTCCTTTGCCCAAGTGTTTAGATTTCGACTTCTTTTTTTTGTTTTACTTGGTGCAAATCCCCTCGTCGTGTACCGTTCTCCCACTTGGGAGAGTACACATGTGTATAGCCAATATCCCAAAAATCCAAAAAAAAAGGGAGAAAAGAAAAGAAAAACCCAAAAAGAAAAGAAAAGATAAATCTTGTATAGCCCAAAATCCAAAAAAATACAAATACCCAAAACCCAGAAAAATTTCCGTGTGAATATTTTTTCATACTTGCCAAGAATAAAGGGAAGGCGAGAGTTTGCACCGAGTGTTCTTCTCCACATCATCTCAACCCCCGTCGTTATCGAAAACACTTGGCTTAGGAACTTTTTAGCTAGTATCTAGGCTATGGTGGCGTGATTTCCTTAACCCTAGTTGTGGAGTCCCCGATGCATGATACGCTTCTATTCTATCTCTTCTCATGCATGCTTGAACTTATATTCGCCGCTTATTTCAATTCGGATCGATATTTTGGGTCATATCTTGGATTTGTGTATATCGAGCCTCATAGCACATCGTAGAAAGCATCACCATTTGCTAGCACACGACGACGCTCACTCGCGCTTCACTGCGTGGACCCACGACACTTATTTGGACTCGCTTTCCTAGGTTTAGTGGTGCGATTTGGCGTTTGCTTGCTTGGTGTGTAGTTTCTGATTTTGGTGGCTCTGATGGACGATCTAGGGTTTAGAGTTTTCTTTTTCTTTCTTCCTCTCTATTTTCCCCTTCCGAGCTCCAACTCTCACTCGTCTTCCTCGAGGACGAGGAAGAGTTCAGCTTGGGTGATTTTGACGTGCGTTTATATTTCATATATTCACGCACGTTTTCTTTTGTGTTTCTCCGTGTTTTTCCGCCGTCTCTTATTCATTTTCGTATATTTTCCCATTTTCTTTCACTTTTCTTTGTTTATCCATGATTGCAGGAGTTCGACCACGTAGGGGACGTTTAACGATGATATCCCAAGTCCCCGGAGCAACGGGAGAAGTCACGCGTGATCCATGGGGTCAAACGTCGAAGAATTCATCTTTCAGCCCCTCACCCGGTCGGTTGGTCATCTTCAACCGATCGGGTGATGCACGCGTGCACCACCCGGTCTCTACCGCAGCTCACAAAGAAGTCACCCGACCGGGTCACAGACCGGTTCTGCGGGCGGCTGTTCTCTGTCTTTTCGAGCGGAATTCCAACCGATCGGGTGACTCTCACCCGATCGGTTCATCTGTAGCTGAAGAAGAAGAGCTGAAGACACGGGCGTTGAACCGATCGGTTCACCCGACTGCTCCAAGATCCAACCGGTCGCTTAAGAACTCACCCGATCGGTTCATGAGATCGGGTGAAAACTCGCTGTTTTCTGTTATTTATCTGTAACGGGTCAACCGATCGGTTGACTTGTCAACCGATCGGTTGATGCGTAGGTCTATATATAGAACCCTTAGGGTTCCAGAAACGAGAGCTGTTGTATTTTTTTACTGTTTTATCTCCTTGTGACGGCTGTAATTGTTACTCTTTAGTAAGATTTCAGATCTTTCTAAAATTTTAGTATTGTCTTTATTACTCCTTTACTTCCGCATTGCAATTGTCTGATTATGATTTCAACGGTTAAATTTCATTTAGATCGCTTTTTCATGAATTTTTGTGAGTAGTTCCCAAATCTGGGATTTTGGTGGAAACCCCTTCGGGGGCTCTTCCCGATGCGTCCATAGGGTTAGGAAATCGATAGGGAGTAGGAATCTAACGATTACGCGGGGCGTTTCATTGTCATCGGCGGGAAAAAGACCGCCTTTGACCGTTGGGCCAAGGGGGAATAAACTTGGCGGTTGACTCCCTAGCCATAGCTCACGCCCTTAGCATAGACGCCGAATCTTAGCACGCGGGAGCGGCAGGATGAGACGTTGGGAGATATCGTTGCGGGCTTAGTGCTCCCGGGATCGATCAGTGTTAATGGACACGGGAGTGCCCACTGATCGAATCCGGGAAGTCCGATGTATCATCCTGGGCACCGACTGGAATATCGGGCCCATGGGACGCCGGTACCACTTTCAGAGGCAACGTCTCACCATTAGACCCTAATCCCGATCGCTATCCATACCCGTAGGCCGCATCGGCGAGAGTCTCTCGTCGGGTTGGAAACCAAAGTCCCGGGTTTACTTTCTTTTTGTTCATACGCTTTTATTTCCTTTCGTGACAACCATCCACCGATTCGGGCTAGCTCACCCCTCGGGGTGATTTAGGTCCTACCTGACCCAAGCACAACCTCGCCTCCCTGAGTTCGATATTCCCGCACCCTACACTAACCGTGAAACTTGCGGTAAACGACACCGCGCCGCCGCGATGCACGCGGGGCGCCGGTCACTATCCTATAAAATAGGTATGTTATTAAGAGAAATTGGATAAGAAAAATTGGATAAGAGAATTTGGACAAGAGTATACATATACATACATACATATACATACATACATACATATCTATTCTATAAAATATGGATGTTATCAAGAGAAATTGAATAAGAGAATTTGGACAAGAGAAATTGGATAAGAGATGAGATTTTGAGGGATAAGAGAGGAGGTGGGGAATTTTGCACAAACAACCCCGGATTTTACATTTTTGCCCCTGGACCCCCACACACACACCCACACTTTTTATTCTTCCCCCCCTTCCGAATGTTTTTTCCCAGTCCACGTGCACGCGTGCACGGGTTATTTGCTAGTGTGTGTGTGTATATATATATCGCCTATAACCATATAACATATCACCTATAACACTTTGTTTTTGGGTACACACACACACACACACACACACACACACACACACACACACACACACACACATATCGATCACTAGAAAGTACCTGTGCACATAGTGCTCATGGATCAAAGTCAAAACACACATTGATAACTATCTTAATGGGCTACTCTTTAGGGTTAGTGTTAGGTTTAGTGTGAAGGTTAGAATGAGTCGCAGAGTGGAGTTTCCCCTTGATTTGTGCCAAGCGTGCACGTGTGAATGCGAAAATTGTAGGAAATTAGAAATGTTGCAATTCATTCCTAGTGATAACAATAAATTGTTACTTATTTGCTAGAACAATTATGAAACAACGAATAACTATGCATTAAAAATATTTTTAAACAACATAATTTTAAAAAATTAAAAAAATTGCTCTTTATTTGCATCGTCTTATTGATCTTATCAATATAGTAAATTTGGTTCATTAAAATATTTCAATAAACATATGACATGCTTTGTAAAAAGAAAAAAATCATTATTTGCATAGCTATGAAGCACGTCAAGTAACTTTTAATAAATATGTTATCATATTACATATACTTAATAGGCAATAGACGATACTACATTATAAAATGTAGTGCATTAAGATTCCAAGTTCCATAATACAATTCCATGTTGTATACTTTAGGAAAGTAGGGTTAGGGTTCCGTCTCCTCCTTCGATCGTTTTGAACCCTAGGGTTAGGGTTCCGTCTCCTCATCCGATCGTTTTGAACCCTAGGGTTAGGGTTTGAGAGAGCGTGAGAGGAAGGGAAGGAGGGAGGGAGGGATGGACGGTGTGATCTGCCATAACTGGGCAGACTTCTGCCCAGAGCGTGTGACCTTCGCTTTCGGCCGAGTCACACGTGCACTCAATTGTATGCTTGGTTTCTGGGCAAACTCAAATTTTGAAGCATTTCTGGTTAAACTTAATTTTAAGTGTTTCTTTTATACTCGTTTATTGTTTTATTTGTTTTACAACCTAACTTCTTATTTTTTGGTAGGGTCAACATGGCGGGGGCGGTATTGGCGATGGAGGTCCTTCAGGACCAGAGGGTGGTAGTGGTCTTGGCGAGGGGAGCAGGATTAGGGGCGATGGTGACGGTGGCGATGTCGTTTGATAGCGGGCTTGGGGGCGATGGTGACGATGGTGGCGATGGCTTCCTATAGCGGGCTTGGTGGCGATGGCGACGATGGCGATGGTGGCGTTCGATGATGGCGATGGCGAGGCGTTCGATGGCGATGGTACGGGCATGGGGATGGGGACGTTGGCGGTGTAGGGAGTCACGATTTTATGGTTTATTGTTGTCATATGTTTATTTTTTAAACTGCGGTCGTTGGCTATATATAATATACTTTATTTGATCGATTTTTTCGATTAATTTATGCATTTCCTTTTTATTAGTTGCTTGCTTTATTTTGTTGTATACATGTACATATTTAATTGTTATAAAAAAATTGTATATTATAAGTAGAAAATACAGCATTTTTTAAAAAAAATTTACACTATCAGCCACGGACAAATTCGTGGCCGATAGCACGATACGGCCATAGAATTGTTCATGGCCGACACGTATCGGCCACAGATTATGTGCACAAAATTGAGGATTTCGTGCACATAATCCGTGGACTTTACATAATGGCCACGGATTATTCCGTGACAGATACATACGTATGGCCACGACAAAGTACGTGGCCGATAGCATTTGCCCACGGTTTGTGAGCAAGGATTACGTCAGATGTGTGCCCATTATCTGTGGCCGTTATATATCGACGACGGACCTTTTCATGGCCATATATATGTATCAGTCACAGATTTGTCTGTGGAAGATACATTTATATAGTATTTTATTCGGATTATTGGCCACAGACATCCGTGGGCGTTAATCTGTGGCAGATTATCAGCTACGGAATAGTCTGTGGGCAAAAGGGGGTATCAGCCACTACGGTATCGGCCACAGATTTTCGGCCACGGAATTTTTTTCCGTGGCCGTAATGTTTCGGCCACGGATACACGGCTTTCAACAACGGATTTGTCCATGGCTGAAAGCCTGATATGTAGTAGTGTGTGAAAATAAATTTCAAACCTTTATCACACAATTGACTTATGTTTATTAAGTTATGTTTTAGCCCGCTTACCAAACTAACATATTTGATAATTGGTTTTAAAGAGTCGTCGATATTACTGATGCCAATAATTTTACCTTTCTTGTTGTCACCATAACTTACGGTTCATCCATCAATCATCTTTAATGCGCTCAGCAATTTTGCCTTCCAGGTAATGTGTGCGAAGCATACGCTGTCCATTATCCATATGTCCTCATCCTTGTTGTCCTGACGATCCATCATGCATATTTCTTTCCTAAATCTCTCATCGTTTGATTGGGTTGTCTACATGGGTGTTTTGATTTCTTTAGAACTTGATCCGAATCTTTCTTCCAATATATTGAGTATTTGATGTGAGGTGTCTGCCTCTTCTACAAGATCTAGCATCTCATTAGTTAAACCAATATAAAGTAGATGCATTGCCTTTATGTTTATGAAGTATGCTTCCTCTTGATCTGGATTCCATTAAGTTTAAGGAGTGGTTGGGATTTCATATTGTTCTCTAATAAATTGTGTGTACTTTAAATCTTGTGCCTCTAAAAAGATCTACATCCTTCTTTTCCATTGGGAATAGAACGTGCCGTCAAAGGTTGGTGGAGTATGAATGCTACATCCATGAGGAAAGAACGTTGTTGATGCCATCGCCTTAACCTTGCTTTGAAACAAAGTGTTGGATCTTGTGGATGGCAAACAATAATAGAAGGGAGGTTTGAATAGTGTTATGTGAATAAAAACTTTTTCGCAAATAAACAACACAAAGAATAACTTCCCTTCCAATGTTGCCTAAGGAGCCAAGTAGAGTGATCTATGCTTGGTCCTTAATCAACACGATGATGTCCAAATAAAATGAGATGGTATACCAACAATGAGGATCAAAAGAGTAACAATAGTAAAATAGATCTCACAGCGGAATGAAATATAATCTTGCGATAACAAAGTTAATAAGTAAGAATAGATTAACAAGAGATTGTAAATGACATATACTTAAACAATAAGCAAGTTAGCATAAAGTAAATGACAAGAGACAATCACTGAAAATTCACACAGAGAGATAATAGATTTTATCCTGGTTCCCCACCTGGGTACATCCAGTCCCCGACCGTCACAGATCGAGATTAAATCCACTATTACCATAGCAATATAATTACCAAGCTTTACTCGCTAATATTTCCTGCGACCTAGCTCTGCCACTAGGATTTCCAACCAACCTAGTCTCAACTAGGATTTACACCACCACCACCTAGCCTTAGCTATGATTTCCAACACCCTTATCTCCAAGGGACTCAAAGTAAGATCAGATCAAATACACCACAATGAATTTGATCCAATACACCATAATGAATTTGTGGAGATTGGTTTTTACATCAAATAATTCTATAGCCAAGAAGAATGTGAAATTGTGCTCTATGTGGCTAAAAATTAATAAATCTTCTTTGATCATACATAGAATATTAGTTGATTCAATGTGATCAAGAAACTTTGTTGCTTTAAAATCATTTTAAGAATATTCAAAATTGAAGTAGAAAGGATTTGAAAAATAACTTGTAATAGCCAAATAAAAAAAATCTTAAGAGAAGATAGAAAAATACGCATAAGAATAAGATCAGAATTTAAAAATAGTTGGCTATGAAAAACTTAAAAACAATGAAAATTAGAGAGCTTGAATGATTGAGAGAATTTTGAATTTTGCTCAAGAATAATTGGTATTGAAACGGGTTTCAATGGCTCTCTATTTATAGGGCTAAAAATGAATTCAAAATGTTCCGAAAACGATTGACTTTTGCCCCCAAAAACGGCTACAAAATAGATTCAATGAATCTGACCGTCGACGGCTGGTATTCGATTGAATGATTGAGAGAATTTTGAATTTTTATTAAGAATAATTGGTATTGAAAAGGGTCTCAATGGATCTCTATTTATAGGGCTAAAAATGAATTCAAAACGTTCCAAAAACGTTTGACTTTTGCCCCCAAAACGGCTACAAAACAGATTCAATGAATCTGGCCGTCGACAGCTGGTAGTCGACTCCCAAACTTGGTAGTCGACTCCCAGAGAAATTTCTGAGAAAATCTGCCACAGCTGGTAGTCGACTTCCAAGCTTGGTAGTCGACTCCCAGAGCATTTTTCTGAAAAATTCTGCTACTGACAGGTAGTCAACTCCCGGGTGTTTGGTAGTCGACTCCTTCTTGATAAGTGGTTTTCTCAAGTAATTTTGCTCTCATATCTTTGAAAATAAATTTATATAATAATACCATGAATTTAAAACCATTTTCAAAAATCTATTTGTGTGTGTAGTTATTGTAACTTGGCTTTGACAATATTCTAAGAAAACGAAAAATAACTCATACACTAGACTCTATGAAGAACTTGAAGCCGTAGTTGAGCTTGATCTAATTGCATAGGCTTCACTTGAATATGAGCTCCTCTTTATCTTGAGCTTGAGCACAGTCTTTGAGCTTCATCTTCGAGCTCCAGGCTTCAGCTTTAGGCTCCTCTTGTTCTTAAACTAAAGCTGTTGAATGTAGACGTGGAATGTGAGCTCAATCCATCTTCATCTTCTATGTGTGTAGTTATAGTTCTTTTTCTCAGAATATGCTTCGAGCTTCGATTACCTTGTTGTACGACCTACACACTTAAACAAAATAATTAGTACCCTCAACAGTTGGTGTGATCATGATCGCGTCGGGATGTACTCCCAAAACAATGTAGTTTTACTGCAAGCACATGGTTAAGTGGTGAGCGGGTATCGAATCACGGGGATGAACTAGGTTTCTATATTAATTACTTGGCGGAGGTGAAACGATGATCAAGAAATGTTGGTGTCACTGTCATGCAAAGTATTGTTTATGAATTCAATTAATAAAATTGTCTAGGTCTTGGGAATCCCCACTATAGATCTCAAGCATCAATGTGAAATATGGATCTCCATATCACTACTCTTGGTTTAAGGTGAACTTGTCACAACTAGGTTATGAACCAACGCATGCTCTCGCGCTACACAAGTCTATAGCAATCAAAACTAGAGCCTCGCTCGCTCGCAAGCCTAGTTCAGACCACTAGTATTAAGATCGACAATATTGTTCAATTCCAACTCAAGCTCTCTCTCGCGTAACGTGAGTTCGAATCTAGATCGTGATGGTTCGTATTAGTTTTACCGTCATACAAACGAATATAATTATGGAAATATAATAAAGAAGCTAGCTTTGGTTGCTCTCGTACACCAATTCTAGGGAATCTCGATTATAGATCTAAATCGAATATCTAGGGCTTCCCATAGATCAATATCCTCTCTCGAGCTCTCAAAATCCAATGGAAATCCCTAGTTATCTGTAGTAAATCGATCACAATCTAACCTATTTACAAGTTTAGCAACATGGGTCTTCATTAGATTTCACATATCAAACCCTAGATCCAGATGGTTCATCCCTTTGCCCTAGAGCAAGGAGATTACTCACGATTCATCATAGAAAAAGCAATAGAATTAAGAAGTGCAGGAGAATTCATCATAGGAATCAGATCCAAATAGAAATTTAGCAAAGGAACAAGAACATACAAAAGCTTAGACAAACCAATAATGTTCAAGCTTCAAACAATAAGAAAATTAAGATCTTGCACTTCAATCCTCTCGTGAAAATAAGATAGAACAAAGGTATTTTTCCTAAGAACTATAGCTATGTCATCCCTTTTTTGATGGCTCTCAAAACTAGGTATTTATACTAACTCAAAACGTCCAAAAAAGCCTGACAAAAATACCCCCAGACGGCTGGAAAAACCTTAAGTCGAAACTGGGTCGGCAGTGCACTCGGCCGAGTGGAAATGTCACTCGATCGAGTGGCTCTTCTGTGGAAAATATGGGAAAATCGGCCTTCTGTAATGTTCAGGCCACTCGGTCGAGTGGTCTGCTCACTCGGTCGAGTGAGCTTCTCACTCGGTCGAGTGGAGTCTTCTGCAGAACTCTCCAAAATCGCTGTTCTGTTCTATAAATTTCTGTCTCCACTCGGTCGAGTGGGCTTATCACTCGGTCGAGTGGGCTTCTCACTCGGTCGAGTGGGAATTCCACTTGGTCGAGTAGTTTGTCTCTTCTTCTTTCAGCTGAAGATGGCCGTGTCAGTGCCACTCGGTCGAGTGAGCTGTCTCACTCGGCCGAGTACGCTGCTTCTTCTTCATAATCTCCTCCTTCTCTCTCCTTTCTCCATTCTCTCACCTGTCTTCCTCTTCTTCTCATTATCAAGCACCGTTAGCTCCTAGATATCATCGTGATTGATGATCAGGCACTCGTGTAAGTGCTCATAGCTCCAAATTTCTCCCGATTGCTCCATATTTCCTAAATTCCAACGAAATATAGAAATAGTGAAATTCATCGTAAAATCGTCGTTTAAACGTTAAATTCGCGATATGAGCAATCGTTATGGGATGGAAAAATGCAGAAATAAAGTGTTAAATATGAGCATATCAAAATCCCCAAAGCTTACCTCTTACTCGTCGTCGAGGAAGATAAGTAAAAAGTTAACTTGACGAATAAAATAAAAACATCAAATAAATAGAAAAGAAGGCGAAGAGTGGAAATGCTAGATCATTCTCCCAGAACTCGAATTCTCTTACTCAAATGCACCAATAATGAATATGAACATCACTAAAGCTTTTATTTCGATATCATTTCATATGGGGTACACTTAATATAAAAACTGAGAACAACGTGAATCTTATGAAATATGAAATCATTTTAATGTTAAGCATCGTCTAAGGCATAGAAAACAATATACATAATCATAGAAAACACACTTTTCAATTTACTGCTTCTATTTGGAGTATGATAGATATCATGCAATTCAAAGCAATAAGAATAGAAAGATATGGTTTCATGAATTTCATGTCAAATTTTCAATTTATAGATGTCGTTATACTTGAAGTCATCTCCCTAAATATCAGAGATTACCTGGCTTAGGTCGTTATGCACATATAAGTAATCACTCCTTACACATCATTGGATTTCATCCCCCAAGCTTATCTATAAACGTGGTGGCATCGAGTATGGAATATAAAGTCTCTTCCTAACTTTTGTAGCTCCATATATAGAAAGCAAAACGAAAGAAATGAAAGCAAGGGATTGTGTATATACAATGAAGTTCTCTTTTTATTTTTTATTTTTTGTTTTTCTTTTTTATATACACAGGTAAATCCCATAGAAAGATGCATACAAATACATTATTTTTCTTTTGATCTTTTGGGATCATGGAGCTTATTTTTTTTTTCAAGGAAAAGATGCACGAATAAGAAATCACTTTAGGGAAGGATCACCATTGATAATATGTAAAGAAATGTAGTTCAAGATATATGGAGAAAGAATGTATCATATCACTTAGTTCACTCTTTGTATGTGCATAACTACTTCAGCAGGGTAATGTCATCTACTCGGTTTGATTTCTAAAAGTAATCTAGTCTATTCATATCAAATGCCAATCAATACATTCAACCTGAAGGTTTATACACAATTCATGCAATAAGAAGTGATATTAAGATAAGAAAACAGTACTCCAAGTATAATACAGTCATTGCGTGAATCTTGGTGTGTTTTCTATAAAGAGTATACAATAAAGTAATTCTTAGACGAGTCAACGTTAAAATTCATTCATAGACAAATAATAACACAATTGAAGTTCTTTTTCTCAAGTGCACAACGGATATATCGCAAATGATATCAGAAATAAAAAATAGCATGGCAAAAGATGTGCATATAAGTAAAGCGAAATCCAAGCAATATTCATCACAGCGAATTCATTTCTAGCAAAGAAAATAAAAGAAGTAAGGAAAAAATAAAATCTAACTATACACATGCAAGCACTCCAAAAGTAAGGAAAATATGATGCATGGAAAAGAATGAAAAAGTGTGAAAATAAGTGGAAAATAATGAGAATAAAGGTAAAAATAAAGAAAATAGAAGTTTGTGAGTACACTCACTCCCCCATGCTAAACATCACATAGTCCTCAATATGCAAAGTGTGGCACTAGAACATATAAGATAGGGGTGGGAGGGTGTGGATGCGAGTATGATGCAAAGAAAATGGAAAATAAAGGAAAATAATAAATGGAAAACATGATGGTATATGCAAAGGATGTGTGTAAATCAAGCATGCGAAATGATGGATGGATGTAAAATGGTGGTCAGAAGTATTATACTCTCCCCCAAGCTGGAATATATGGTGCAATGCAAAAAGTGGAGATAGGTGGGCATGCAAAATTGTGGGGTGAGATGGGAGAAAAAGTATGACATGCATCAAGTGAAGTGCCTACTCAGGTGCATCGCCCTTACCTCCCTGTGGTGGGAGTGGTGGTTTCGGAGAGGCTGGCTGCTACTGCAGCCGGAGAAGGATCTGGTTCAGTCTGATGAATACCAGTAATAAGGGCATTATGGGCTTGCTGAGCAGAGACGGCCTGCATGAGAGCTCGAAAATCGACTCTAAGTCCAGTCACTACTGATTCAACTGTGTGCAGCCGCATGTCTCTATCGTCAGGAACAGAGGTATAGGGACATGCAAGAGGGAAAGCTAGGCTCACATAGCCTCCAAAAACTAGTAGGGCTACAACAGGGTGAGGGTGTGGAGCAGAGCTCATGGCAGAACGCTCAGCCTCCAGGTGAGACTGAGATGCAGGAAAGCACTGAGAGATCGGTGCAACAGAGGTAATGATCGGAATATCAACAGCGGTGGGAGAAGGGGCAGAGGTTGTGACAACAGATGTGGTAACAGACACCACGACACACTCGTTAAGGACGGTGGCAGTATAGACTGGAACAACGACAGATGGGGTGGATGTGAAAACTGAGGATAAGGACACCCCAGGAGTCGAGATATCAGAAGAGATCAGGGTCTCTACAGTCGCTGAGGAGGAAGGATGATCAGGCTCAGTGAACTACGGGGCAACACTCTCAGAAATGATATACGTTATCGGATCTACACTCATAGGGATGGTATGGACAGGATCGGGTATAATTACAGTGCTTACTAGGGCGGGTGCAGAAGTGGAGCTCTCAGCACGAGCAAAAGTGGAGACATGTGTGCTGGGCTCGGGAAGTGACACAGCGGCATGCTTGGGAATGGGGATCTCAGGGTGAAGAGGCTCGACATCGTGCTCCTGCTGCTTGTCGTCGGGCTCTAGTATGTAAACAGGTGGGATGAGGAGGTCCATGGGGAACCTCCACTCTGCACATACTGGTCCAACTTGGGTCCGAATATGGTTTGGAAGCACAATATAGTCTGCAGAGAATGGATCATGTAGCCAGACCCAATGACGTCGTCCGTTAGGGCAGATCATGTGCATGCGGGCCAAAACATAATCAGATAGTGAGGTGGGGCCCGTAGCACGGCGCAGGTCAGTAGGAAGCTGAATGTCAAAGATGGGTGCTAGGAGGGTGATCAGACCACCACAACATATCGCCTTGGTGGAGGCGACCATGGAAAATATGCGATCGAAAAACCATCTAAAGATATCAATAGAAATGGCGAGGACTAATGAGTCACAGCCTGCCTCATGTCATCCCCTAGATTTGGCACTATATGCAGTAGGATCCGGGATACCAGATTTAAATATTTGTAACAGCAAGCGAACGGTATTGTAGTGTGGCTTGGGGGTCGAACTTAGGGAGGCGTGTGTTGTGTTTGTTTTCAAGAAGGAACAGGTTCACCCGGTGGGTGAGCTAGCCCTAACAATCGGCTGGTTGTCACGAGAAAGAAATACGAACGATGTAAGATATAAAAGGGAACCTAGGACTTTGGCTTCCACCCTATCATGAGCTCTCTCTATTATGACCGACGGATAGGAACACGATTCTAGGGTTAAGTGGTGAGACGTAGCCTCTAAGAGTGATACCTAGCGTTTCATGGGCCCGATATTCTGGTCGATGCCTAGGATGATACGCTAGGTCTACCCGGGTTCGATCGGTGGGCTTTCCCATGTCCATTAACACCGACCGACTCCGGGAGCACTAAGCGCGCAACGATTGCTCCCAACATTTCATCCTGCCGTTCCTACACGCTATGATTCAATGTCTATGCTAGGGGTATGAGCTGTGGCTAGGGGATCAAACGCCAGTTTTATTTCCTCTTCGCCCGACGGTCAGAGGCGGTCTTTCTCCTGCAAATGACAATAAAACGCCCTGCATAACCATCTAAATTCCTAAATCCCATTGAAATCCTAATCCTATGGTCGTTCTAGGGAGAACCAACGAAGGGGTTTCCGCCAATGCCATAGATTGGGGAACTACTCACGATTCATAGTAAAAATATCAACACAACAAAATTTAGCCATTGGAATCAAAATCAAGCAATAGCAATATAGAGCTAACAATAGTATTAATGTAATATCAAAGTTTCAGAACAATCAGAAAACTTACAAGATAGAATAAATTTGGAGCCGTCAAAAATACCAAAAAGACCGAAAATAAAATTGGGGATCCGTTCTGGGAAAAAACCTAGGGCTATTTATAGAAAACACGACCACTCGATCGGTTGAAGCATCAACCGATCGGGTGAGTCGACGGTCGACATTGCCTTCAGTTCTTCAGATACATCACCCGATCGCTGAACCAATCGGGTGATGTCGCCGGGTCGTGAGTTGGGAGATTTCGGCTACAGATGAACCGATCGGGTGAAATGTCACCCGATCGGTTGGAATTCAGCTCCAAAAAACAGAGAGCTCTGTCGATTTCACCCGATCACTGAACCGATCGGGTGAGATTCTCTTCGCTGCTGCTCCTGTCCGGGTCGGATACGCGTGCATGAACCGATTGGGTAGGACTGTCCACCCGATCGGTTGAGGGCTGAAATCTGATATTCTTCGATGTTTGGTCCTCGGGATCGCGCGTGACACCTCCCGTTGCTCTGGGGACTCACGATATCTACTTTAAATGTCCCCAGCGCTGTCATTCTCCTGCATTGGCACAAAAACACAAAGAAGTGAAAGAAAACTAAAAATCACAAGAGAATGGGTACGAAACACCGGAAAACAACAGAAAATCACGAAGAAGACGTGCATGAATATATAAAATATAAACGTACGTCAAAATCCCCCTAGCTGAACCCTTCCTCGTCCTCGAGGAAGACGAGTGAGAGTAGGAGCTCGGAGGGAAAAATAGAAAGGAAGAAACAAAAATAAAGAAAATAAAATCCTTGATCGCCCGTCAGAGCCAACGAAATCAATCACGCCACATTAAGCAGGCATGCGATAAACACATCACTAAACCCAGGAATTTGAGTCCATACAAGTGTCATGGGCTCACGCGGTGAAGCGCGAGTGAGTGTGGTCGTGAGCTAGCAGACGGTGTTATTATCTAAATTGTGCAATAAAGCCCCATATACACATACCCAAGGAATGACCCAAATATCGATTAAATTCGAATAAGCGGTGAATAATAGCTCAAGCATGCATGAGAATAGAATAAGAATTGAAGCGTATCATATTTCGGGGACTCGACCGCTAGGAACTAGAAGATCATCGCACTATAGCCTAGATAATTGCTAGAAAATTCCTATGCCAAGTGCGTTCGAAAACGAGGGAGGTTGAGAAGGTGTGGAGTAGAACACTCGGTGCAAATTCTTGCCTTCCCTTTATTCACGGTGGATAGGAATGATATTCACAACAGGTATTTTTTTGGGTTTTGGGTAGTTGTATTTTTTTGGTTTTTGGCTATACATATTTTTTTCTTTTTTTTTCTTTTTGGATTTTTCTTCTCTCTTTTTTCTTTTTTTGGGGTTTTGGATTTTTTGGCTATATACTTGTGTACTCTCCCAAGTGGGAGAACGGTACACAACGAGGGGATTTGCACCAAGTAAAACAAAAAGAAATCGAATTCTAAACACTTGGGCAAAAGAAAATTTTTCTCGCGCATCAGACCATAAGCTAAATGGGTTATCCTAGTCCTATTTGTAGAGTCCCGACACATGCGAATTGAAGCATAATATATATAGATTATCATGCATAGAGAAGTAGACAGTGGAGGCAAAATACCGCATTTTCAAAATTGAAGCATGATAGTCTAGGGGTCAACCAAGGACAGGTATATAAAAACAAAATCACAGAGTAGAAGCATACCAACTAGCTAGTCACGACAAACAACTCACACAAAAGTAAAGTGAACACACGAAGCATGAAATGCAATATGACTCGGTTTCCTAGGGTTAGTGAAGGTGATTATCGTAGCTAAGCTAAGTGTGTGTGTGGTTCCGTGGCAGGTCATCATGTGGGGTCATCTCTAGGAGAGTGAGAATAAAAAGAGAGAAAGAAAAAGAAAATACGATGAAAACGACTCAAAAATGGTGAAAAAAGATAAAACTGACGCACAAAGTGCGACTCCCCCAAGCTGAATCTTGCATTGCCATCAATGCAATAAGAGTAAATACGAGAGGGCAATGAAAATGGGAGGGAAGTACGCACCGACACAAAAAATTGAAAAACATGAAAAACACACAAACGAAACAGAAAAATAAAGAAAAAAAAACTCACAAATAAAAGATAGAAAAGCACATCCAAAGAACACATATAAACAAGCACACAATAACGAAATCACATGAAAATATGCACAAAAATCGATTTCCCCCAAGCTGATCATGACAATGCTAGCGAAAATGTGTGATCATGGTGATGCAGAAATAATGGGCTAGGGTGAAAATCGGAAGAGAAAAAGAAAGAAATCAAAATGCAGGAGAGGTAGTGTCCTCGTCCTCCTCGGAAGAGACTGGAGGGGTGTGGGTGGGAGAGGTGATGGGTGTGTGGAGAAGTGGAGACAGGGGTGGAGATGGTGGATGGATGGGTGTGGTGGTGGTGTGAACGATGGGTGGAGTGTCGGTGGTAATGGTGAGTGGGAGGGATATGGCGACCAATGTGGTGGGAGTGGGTATTGATTTCGAGTGCACAACTTGCTTCTTGCGGCGCGAATATGCAGTGGTGATGGAGGAGGGTGGTGGGAGTGTAGGATCTACGGTAGTGGTTGTGGGTGGAGAAGAAGTGGAGAGAGGGGGGATGATCGCCTAGGGGGATGGAGGAGGTGATGATCGTGATGGAGGAGGTGATGATCGTGGCAGAGGTGAAGGAGGTGGTGATGGTGCTGGAGTAGGTGGAGGCGGACCGTGAATGTGTGTAAGAATACGGAGAATGGTGGCCACGTTTCGCTCGAGTGCGAGGAAACATGGGTGTGAAAGGAAGGAAGTGGATGGGTCCGAGGAGGTAGAGGTAGATGCGCCAGCATGCAGAGCAGCCAGCTTGGCCTCAAGAGCAAGGCGAGCAGATGTGGCCTGACGAACATCAGAAGAGGTGCCGACGGCAGTGGTCGTGCCGGCACCGGAGGCAAGGCCTAAGAGGGCCGTAGTGAGTGCCTCAGAAGAAACAGCGGCAGAAGCCGGGGTCGTGACACTAGGTCTAGCCCCGGGGTCTCCTCTGTACATAGGGATATCTTGCTCACCTAAGTGGGCGGCAGGGGACGGTGGTCGTGGTGCGTCTGGGAGTGGAATCTGAAGATGTAACCCCCCCGTAAACTCTGGATCTGGAGGAAACATCCAGTCTGCCTCAAGATGAATAGCCATACAGCCATGATTAGGTAGAGTGGTATATAGGGCAGGGGGTGGCCATAGTAAAAGATATACCGACCCATGCCTCGTGGCTTGATCATGTGGGTGTGCCGCGGGACATTAAGATCTAGATATGTAGATCCAGCGGCATGCGGCAAATCGCGGGGGATAACGACGTTGAATGGGGGGTGTAAAGCAATGAGGGTAATGAGGCCCCCGCAGCAATATTTGCCCTTGCCGACGCGGCTAATATCAAGGAGTTTTTGAATAAGCCATACACCGCCGTTAATGGGTATGCTCGGGGCCTCGAAAGCGATCCTGTCAACACCGGGAATGAAATCAAAAGTCATAGCCCAAAGGATGAAAAGGTCAGGGATGGTCACGGTCCTGGACTCATCCCTGGGGAAGAAAGTGCTCGATATGATGTGGTGGGCTAGACGAAAGATGGGGTGGATAATGGAGGAGGCCTTGGCCTTGCCTCGAGGATATCGGTCGTAAAAGGTGAGGCGACCCCAAAAATAATCGACATCGAAGTCGCGATGAAAATCATAGGGACGGATATCGGCGTCGAGAATGGGGAAACCAAAAATGTTGTTGTTGGTGTTCACATGGGTGCGGTAGTTTCGGTTTCAGAGGTGGAAATCTATGATTGACCCCTCTCCTCAGTTTTTAGAGTCGAGAGGAATTCGAGTGTGAGGACGGGGTATGATGGTGCATGGGAGTTTAAGAACCTTAGCCATCCTAGGTTTGCAAATAGAGTCTCGACGGAGAAAACTCCGAGATCGATTAGGTTTTAAACATGGGCAAACTTAGTGGATAAATGAGATCGTTGGTTGAGTCGATTATAAAAATATTTATGCTCTGGACTTAAGAAACGGATTCCCTGTGGGCCCATCAGTGGGTCTGCTATGGGAATGATGGGTTGGGATGGAGGTTGGGTAGGAGGAGTAGGAGGAGCACGTGCACGCGGTGGATGTGTGGATTCGTGTCTCTTGCGAGACGGCTCCTCTTCCTGCATGATCCCCTTGCCCTTGTCTTTGGCCATGATTGTGTGGTGATGCAATGTGAATGCAAGACTATACGAATGCACACAATCAAACGACAATGGAGCAAATGCAAATACTTGGGCAAAGTAAAAATAAATCTCAGGAGCGAGTATACCCAGTATCGACGTGATTCCTTGCTCGCAAAAGGTCCTTCACCGTACAATTGAGGAGTATGTTAAGCTGCGGCACTTCAATCCAACAAGAGATGAAATTTTCGAAATGGGGGGGAGTACAGCTAGGGCTTGTCGAAATTGGGGGTGAATGAGGTGGGGAGAGGATTGATGAGAGAGAGAGAGAGAGATGGAGGAAGTGGGGGAGTGAATTGATCACTCCTTATTTTACACCCTTTTTCCGCATGTTTGCATGCCATTTAGATCGCCCAAATCATGTTTTTCACGATATATCGACGATATTGCGATGCTTTTCACGATTTGTTGTTTTTGTCGCATTTCAGGTGATTTGGCGCGATTTGGAGTGATCTCGAGATGCGCTTACTCTAGACGGTCACCGACGACCTCCCCGAGGGGTATTTTGGTGTTGGAGAGGAGCGGAAGAAGAATGAACGTCGCAGGAGCGACGAGGAGGCCAAAACAAGCAGATTGGGCATTTTTTGTGTCCCACTCGGCCGAGTGGAGGAGCCACTCGGCCGACCAGCGAGACACCGCTCGGCCGACCAGTTCAGACACGATTTCTATGTGCACTCGGCCGAGCGACGGAGACCACATCGGCCGAGTGACGAGACCACGTCCGCCCGAGTGGCGCCCAGACGAAGCCCTTCCAAAATCTCCAAGTTTCTGTTTTTCGGCTGCCTGAGCTTCAGAAGACCCACTCGGCCGAGTGGATTATCCCGTCCGCCCGAGTATCATGAAGCCATCGGCCGAGTGACGACAACTCACTCGGCCGAGCCGCCCCCGAAGTAGAGACCCCTGAAGGCCCCGACTTACTGGAAAATTACAGGGTTTCTCACTCGGCCGAGCGACTTTTGTCACTCGGCCGAGTGCGATGCGCTGCCTGTAGCGAAAACTGCGGAAAACAGGCTGTGCAGGGGTATTTTGGTCACAATTTTTGGACGATTTTTGGGGGTATTTAAACCCTGTTTTTACCCTAGTTTTGAGAGCTCTCTCTTAGATTTTTTGCAGCTTTTTAGATTAGTTTTTAGCTTTATTCTTGTGATTGGAGAAGAAGAAAATATTGGATTTTTGTTGGATTAATTGAAGAACTACATTGGTTTGCATCTCTTTTCCTTAAAAATTCTATTTTTATTGCTTATCTCATTATTGTGATGAATTCTATTGCTTATTTCAACGATTATTTTTGTGATCTTGCTATGATTTGTGAGTAGTCTCCACGTCTTGGGGCGTGGGGATGAACCCTACAAGCCCATTTTCATATTTGTGATGAATTGGTAGAAATTGAGCTAGAATTGCTATTAGAGATTAGATTGGGATCGATTTACTACGGATTGCTAGGTATTCATATCAATTGGGATTTGCAAGAGATTGGATCCCAATTTGATAGGAAACCCTAGAAATTCGAATTGGGTTGGAGTCGGATTTTCGAAGTATCGGTTTGCAAGAGATTGGACCGATACTAGGATTTCTGGTTGCAATTCCATGCCGATACCCGTTTGCAAGAGATTGGACGGGTAGGAACTATCCTAACCTAGATCGTGGACCGAGTTTGCAAGAGATTGGGCTCGGTGCGCGATTGAACGATGATGTTGATCCTAATGCTAGCTTCCCTAGGGTAGGGTTTGCAAGAGATTGGACCCAAACCTAGGATAGCTATAGACCGGCAACAGCGCGAGAGCGTGAGCTTGGTTCTACATTCAGTTGCAACTAGTTCATCCGAAATCTTATTCTAGCAATTTTGATACCGATAAACCTTATTTATGAAATACGGTGAGTAGCGGGGATTCCTCATTCCCTAGACGTTCTTTATTTGATTTGATATTTCCACACTTTGTCTGACGATTGTGACAGGATCGCCAAAGGCAAATCTTCCCTCTCTTAAATAGCCAGGTTGATTGGAGCAAGCACGGTCATTCGTCCTCCCTGTGTTCGATACCCGCTCGCTGCTACACCGTGCACTTGCGGTAAAACTACAACCGTCGCTCCGGGTCGTGTATCCGGGGTGCGATCAAGTTTTTGGCGCCGTTGCCGGGGAGGGCATTTTGACGGTGTTCGTCATCGACCACCCGGAAGAATGGAGAATGCAATGTCAACGATGGGACTCAGTCTGGAAGATTATGACTCCTTCACAGACCTCCTTAAGGAGCTTGTCGACGAGGTCCACGCTACCGGAGCTTTCGCTATCAATGTCAAGGACCCCGACGAACAGCTGTTTGCTAGTTTCGTGATGGACCAGATCTCCCCGGAGGGGACTATCGGGGGCAACGTCAGAGTTGACGTGATCGACGACAAATTATATTTCGAAGAAGGTGGAACAAGTGTCGAGGATCACTATACTTCGGAAGGATCATCAGAGCAAACCAATGTTCAGGGAGTTACACCCCATGACACTTACTCTTGCTTCTATGAATCGTCTGATGTGTTTCTTGATTCCAGGAACGAACCGGAGCAGATTGAAAACTCTGACGATGCTAGCACAGAATCGGAGCACGCCTATTTTGATGCATTGTCCTCACTGAGTAGTGAGTGTGACTCTTCACAAGAGAGCGCGCCGCCTGAACACGAGCTAGACCCAGCCGACAAGGAAGAAGCCGAACTCATGCAAGCTGATGAAGTGGAAGGAGCGGCGCCTCTTCAGGTAGAACTTAAACAATTACCTCCGAATCTAAGGTACGCCTTTTTGGGTAGCAAATTAACTTTCCCGGTGATAGTAAACTCCCACCTCACGCCGGACCAACTTGAAAAACTCCTAGACGTTCTTAGGAGCCACATAGATGTCCTAGGCTACACCATCTCCGATCTAAAAGGGATAAGCCCTAGGCTCTGCACGCATAGGATCCATTTGGAGGATACCGATGCCACCTCCATTGAGCCTCAAAGGCGGCTAAACCCGAACATGAAGGAGGTGGTTAAAAAAGAAATCCTAAAATTGCTAGAAGCCGGTATTATTTATCCTATCTCAGACAGTAGGTGGGTTAGCCCCGTTCACGTCGTTCCCAAGAAAGGGGGGATGACGGTTATAAAAAATGAAAAAGGTGAGCCCATATCTACACGCACCGTCACGGGATGGCGAATGTGCATTGACTATAGGAAACTCAATAAAGCTACCCGAAAAGACCACTACCCATTGCCCTTCATTGATCAAATGCTTGAGCGCCTTGCAAAAAATAAATACTTTTGCTATCTAGATGGGTATTCGGGATTCTTCCAAATCCCTTTGCACGAAGATGACCAAGAAAAGACCACTTTTACTTGTCCCTACGGTACCTATGCTTACCGTAGGATGCCGTTCGGTCTTTGTAATGCCCCCGCCACTTTTCAAAGGTGTATGACATCCATATTTTCCGATTACATTGAAAATATTATGGAAGTTTTTATGGATGATTTCTCGGTTTACGGAAGTGAGTTTGACTCTTGCTTGGAAAATCTCACTAAAGTCCTAAAAAGGTGCCAACAAAACAATCTCACTCTCAATTGGGAGAAGTGTCACTTCATGGTCACGGAAGGTATAGTTCTCGGACATCTTGTTTCCTCGAGAGGAATTGAGGTAGATAAAGCAAAAATTAAGGTAATCGAAAAACTTCCTCCTCCTATTAATGTCAAGGGCATTAGAGGCTTCCTTGGCCATGCGGGGTTTTACCGCCGCTTCATCAAGGACTTTGCCTCGATTGCCCGACCACTTACTTCCTTGCTCGCTAAAGATGTTCCTTTTGATTTTTCAGGAGAATGCTTGCAAGCCTTCAACACCTTGAAGGAAGCGCTAGTCTCCGCGCCCATCATACAACCGCCGGATTGGAGCCTTCCTTTTGAGCTAATGTGTGATGCTAGCGACCAAGCCATTGGAGCGGTATTGGGACAAAGAAAAGATAGGAAGCTTCATGCGATATACTACGCGAGCAAGACATTGGATGACGCGCAGAAAAACTACACAACTACCGAAAAGGAGCTTCTAGCGGTCGTCTATTCCATAGAGAAGTTTCGCTCCTACCTCCTCGGCTCCAAGGTGATTGTCCACACCGACCATGCGGCATTGAAGTATCTTTTAAACAAGAAGGAGGCCAAACCTCGGTTGATTAGGTGGATACTCTTGTTGCAAGAATTCGACTTAGAGATCAGAGATAAGAAGGGTACGGACAATGTCGTGGCGGATCATTTATCTAGGCTCATTCGCGACAAGGAGGATGAGAGCTTACCTATTGATGACACATTTATTGATGAGAGGCTATATGCCGTAAGGACCGGTGAAGTACCTTGGTACGCGGACTTCGTCAACTACTTGGCTTGCGGGATCAAGCCACATGGGATGTTTACGCAACAAAAGAGGAGATTTCTACATGAGGTCTGTAGCTATTTTTGGGAAGATCCTTACCTTTTCAAGATATGCAAAGATAGTGTCATTCGTAGGTGTGTTTCTAAAGAGGAGGCAACGTCTATCATTTTGCATTGCCACGGTCTACCATGCGGAGGACATCATGCCGCTTCTAAAACAACCGCTAAGATCTTGCAGAGCGGATTCTTCTGGCCAACAATGTTTAGGGACACCCATGCTTTTGTGAAGGGGTGCGATAGATGCCACCGGACCGGGAATATCTCCAAGCGCAATGAGATGCCAATGAGACCCATCCAAGAAATTGAGCTTTTTGATTGTTGGGGAGTAGACTTCATGGGGCCATTCCCCACGAGAAATGGTAACAAATACATCTTATTGGCCGTTGACTATGTCTCCAAATGGGTGGAAGCAATTGCCACTCCTACCAATGATGCAAGGGTCGTCTCCAAGTTCTTTAAGCAAAATATCTTCCCGCGCTTTGGAGTACCGCGTACCTTGATAAGAGACGGGGGAAGCCACTTCATAGAGAACAAGTTTGAAGCCATGCTAAAGAAGTACGGGGTAAATCATAGAGTTGGCATGGCTTATCACCCCCAGACTAGCGGCCAAGTGGAAGTCTCAAATAGAGAAATTAAGCAAATTCTCGAAAAGACGGTGGATCGATCTAGAAAGGATTGGTCAATGAAGCTAAACGATGCTCTATGGGCATATCGTACGGCCTTTCGCACTCCCATAGGCACCACGCCGTTCCGACTCGTTTATGGGAAAGCTTGCCACTTACCGGTAGAGTTGGAGCACCGCGCATATTGGGCCATCAAAACCTTTAATTACGATTACAAGAGTGCCGCGGTGAGGCGACTCTTAGACATCAACGAGCTTGATGAGATAAGAAGAGACGCCTACGAAAGCTCAAGAATTTACAAAGAAAGGACCAAGATTCTTCACGATGCCCGCATAACCGTCACAGACTTCAAAGTAGGAGACAAGGTCTTGCTCTATAATTCCCAGCTCCGACTATTTCCCGGTAAGTTGAGGTCACGTTGGTCCGGACCTTTCACCATCAAGCACATACAACCGGGCGGAGCTTTCGAGTTGGAAAGCAAGGACGGTTCCACATTCAAAGTAAATGGTCAGAGGCTCAAACACTATTCCGAGGGAGTCCCGACGGGCGAAACCAATAGAATATATTTGCTTAAGGGACGGTCGGAAGATCTTTCGGACCTCCTTGATGAGGTGATTGAAGAGGCGATTCCTCACTCAATTGGCGCTCTTTTCGACGAAGATTTTGTGGAAGGCCCGGATTTAGGCCAAGATGAGAAGAAAGATGATTCCCCCGACCTCTCCGCTGAAGATGATGAAGGCGACGCTGATGTCGCAAGGATTCGAGAGCTCTGCAAGCTCTCGAAATTAAAGTCTCCAAAGAAAGCTCCGCCGGTACGGAAATCGGCATCACCGGTTAAGCCGTTGACCGGAGCAAATGCTAGCTTGGGGGAGCCTCCCCCCAACACTATTCGAGACGAGAGACCACCGCGAGAGAACACGACGCCGCAACTTCCCAATCCAAGCGTTCTCCCCGAAAAGTTTGATGGGTGCATCTCGTATGCACCAAACATCCCGCATTGATTGAAAATTATATGGGGTCAAGCTCACGACCTTAAACGAGCGCTTGTCGGGAGGCAACCCGACGGTTTTTGCTTTATTTTAACTTTTTCTTTATTTTCATTTTAGAAATTTTTAGTGTTTTGAGTCGTTCGCCCAAAAATTTTGTGATAACGGGTCATATTTTTCTTGACAGGAGAGGAGATAGGTAGATCCATCATGAGGAGGATGAACGAGACGACGAGGAGTGCCCCAAGAAGGCGCTCGACGCTTAGGAGGAAGATGAAATCGACTGGAGGAAGAAAGACGGAGTTTAGAGCCAAAACGAAGACAAACAGCAGAACATAAGGCTCACTCGGCCGAGCATACTACTCCACTCGGTCGAGTACACAAGTTCGTCCGGCCGAGCCGCTCACGAACAAGGGAAGTCTGCTGTACCCAACTCTCTGTTTATTTTCCTCATTTCAGTATAACTTCTACTCGGCTGAGTACATATTCTCACTCGGCCGAGTAAAACGGATACCCTCCTAGGGCGAGTCTTGCCGAGTAGCTTGAGTCACTCGGCCGAATGGACTTACTCCACTCGGCCGAGGCTGGCAAAGCCACTCGGCCGAAGCATAAGCGGGGATGAAATTTTCATTGGTCTCGCTCGGCCGAGTGACCACGTCACTCGGCCGAGTCGTAACTTTTATTATATAAGGGCCGAGGGGGGCTCATTTTTCGAAATCGCAAAACCCCCAAACACCCGCGCCCCTTCAGCTCCCTCGCCCGATCCCCGCTCGCTCTCGCCCTCACTCGCCCAGTCGACCATCACCGCGCCGCCGCTCGGCCCGCCACCGCCGGCCGACCACCGACGCGACTCGCCCGAGTCGCCGCCGGCGGCAGCCTCTCCGGTCACCTCCGGTATCACTCGTATCGCCTTTTTCTCCTCTTTTTGAGTATTTCTTGAGGATCCATGTGTTAAACGACCCCCTAACCCAAATCAATTCCTATATCTATCTATTATACCCCTAATGCTCCATACATTTTGAATATTACCCACTGATATCGCCATTTCATGCGCAGGTTGCTTATTGGAGCTTAGGGGAGCCCAGGGGAGCTTCTACGGGCTGATTTGGGCTTCGCAGAGGCGCTGACTTCGCACGCTTCCACTGCTTAGCACTCGCGATGTGTCGGGGTATACTCTTTCCATTATTTTTGCACACGCCACACTTTTCACGTTTTTCGGCACGCGCTCGGGGCCGATATGCCGCCCCGGACACGGCCGCGGTCGACGAGAGCTTCCGCTAAGCGGAAGCGGTCGGACGAGCCCGGCCCCTCTCACGAGGTGGAGGACTCTCCTCCTCCTTCCCCCGCACACCCCGCCCAGCCAGCACAACCTGCAGGCCCCGCACAGCCTGCAGCGCACCCACAGCCCGCACAGCCCGCACAGCCACTCCCCGCCGCTGCACAGCCACCACCACCGGCTCCACTGGTCAGGCCGCTCGGGATTACGTTCCGAGACGACGCACACCGCGCCGTCTTCGACCGTATCTCCCAGCGCTCGATCGTACCCTCCAGGTTTGCACACCTCGCTGACCTAGGACGCCTGGGGGTACTAGAGGGGATACTCACGTTGTACGACAACGTGGGTTGGCGTGACTTCCTTCAGGTGTCGGCGGACACGTTCACCCGCCCGACACTTGAGGTTCTGAGTTCGATCGCCCGGACCGACAAGGGATGCTCGTTTCGGTTCATGGATCGAGAGTGCCAGGTCACTCTCGATATGATGAGAGCGTTTTTCTCGTGGCCCGCTGTCCCCGGAGCCGATCGCGGTTACGCCCCTACCCATATCCCCCCACCTTCCTTCGACGCCGGTGCCTTTTGGGCACGGATCACGGGTCTCCACGCCGCCTTTGACCCTAGTAGGGCCAAGGCCTCGGCCATTGTCCACCACTGCCTCCGTATAGCCCAGCGCCTTATGGCGACGACCTTTTTGGCCAGATATGAGCCGGGCACGATGTCTACACCAGAGCTCTACATGCTCTACGCGATGACACGTCCCAGAGCTCTATCTAGGGATGGAGATGAGCTTGTCCCCGCCGTCGTGATCGATATCGCGGCATGGTTTTTAGACCGCATCATTGTATCGGTGGGCGCTCGCTTACCGATATGCTGCGGCGGTCTGATCACCTTGCTTACCATGATGACTGGCGAGGACCTACCCGACGACCTGCGGTGAGTATCGGGCCCCACTTCTTTGTCGATTGATGTCATGGACCGGATGAAGATGCTTCGTCCGCACGGTGAGCGTCACTGGGTCTGGTTGCACGGCCCTTACGGGGCCGATTACATGATTCTCCCGAGCCCAGCTTGGACTCAGATTGCACCAGCCCAGGCAGACTGGCTCCCTGCGATGGATGTTCTCATCCCCGCTGCTTACGTGCTCGAGGCCGAGGAGGCCGAGCAGGCACACGCTGCCCACGCTGCCCAGGCTGCCCCCGCAGACCCTGTTGTGCACCCTACCGAGCCTGCTGCCTCTGTTGACCCCGTGGCCCCTCAGCCTGTACCTGATGTTTCCGCTGCTCCTAACACCTCTGTCTCCACTTCTGTCAGTGTCACGAGTACCTCAGCTGAGCCCACTTCCACCACCTCTGTCCCTGCTTCCGCGGCTGTCACCACTTCCACCACCTCCGCACCCACTACCACCACTGGCCCTCTGGCTGTTGAGCCGATTTCCTCTGCCCCACCCGAGCGCCTGCCGACCGTAGTCGAGTGCGGAGAGCCCTCTGTCTCCACTGCCGCTGTATTTTCCGAGAGTGTCGTGGCGTCTGTCCACACTTCTGTGCCACTGACCTCTCTGGCCACCTCGCTGCCACTTTTGCACTCTTCTTTCGCTGCCGCTGCCTCCACTTCTCACCAGCCGGTGTCCCGACCTCGCACTGAGGCTAGGCCCACATTTGCAGGCGCGGCACCTTTCGTTCCCTTCCCTGCTGAGCCCATTACATACGCCACCCGAGTACGCCAGCTTCGCCCTGCACAGCCTAGACCGGTGCGCCCCTCTGCACCACCCCCGCCCGACACTGTACTGCAGAGCATATGTGCTCTCGAGTTGGCGGTGAGTGGTCTTAGAGGTGACCTTAGGACCCTGTCCTCCACCGTCTCTGCGATGGCTGGACGCTTCGACCTGATCCCCCAGATTCACTACTGCCTTACACAGGTCCTGGAGCGTCTCCCGCGCGTACCCACCCAGCAGGTTCCCACCCACACTTCCACCCACACTCAGCCTGCTGCCACTACCACACCCGCCGCAGCTCAGCAGCCACCACCACCACCACCACCACCTCCGCCTCAGGACGGAGACGGTGCAGCGCCACCTTCTTAGGCACCCTTGATGCCATCGATTCTTTTTGGCCGTTGTGCTGCCCGTTTCTGCTGGGTCCTGTAGCATTTTTGCCCACCCCCTCCCCTCACTTGTTTTGGGATTCTCATTTTGCCGTATCTTTATATATCTTTTTTGGGAGAGAGGGAGAGTTTTTGGTGCCACATTTATATTCGTATCACTCCTATCTGTGCATGCATCATATCAGCATCATATTTTCATTTCTTTATTTTTCTATTTATTTTCTTTTTTTCTTTTCATCATGCATGCATCCTCACTTGCCCCTCCCATTACTTGTCTCTCGGTGTGCCACACTTTGCACATTGAGGACACTGTGCCATTTAGCTTGGGGGAGTGAGTTCTCACGTTCTTTTTCGATTTGCCACCCTTATTTTTAGTTTTTCACGCCATTTTCCGCTTTTGCACTTATTTTCACTTATTTTCATCATTTTTTCTTATTTTACCATGCATCACGTTTTTCTTATTTTTCTGCGTGCCGCATTGTAAATAGTTCTATTTTTCCTTTATCTTTATTTCTTTCTTTTTCATCTCATGCTAGAGATGACTTTTCTATGATGATGTCTACGTGGAGTTAGCTTATTCTATATGCATGCTATATTTGTCATGTCTTAGATTTTATTTCAGATATCATATGCTATGACTTACCTTGCATTTAGGAATAGTAACCCACACCGTTTTCCGCATGAAAATGGATGAAATTTTATTATTAGCTGAGCCTGAATATTCATATGTATGCTATCGCAGAAAACACACAAAGGTTCACGCATTGAATGCTTATATCTGGAGTACTGATTTCTTTTCCTATATCACTTCTATATGCATGAATTGTACACTTCACTTCAGGATGATTGAATGATGTTAGCTATGATAAATCTGGATTAGTTAGCTTTTTTGTGATCAAAACTGAGTAGATTAGATTACCCTGCTGAAGTTGTCGTGCATGTCTTATAGAGTGAACCGAGAGTTATATCTATTTCTTTCTCCACAAATCTTGAACATCATTTCTCTACTTTTAAAATCATTGGTGAATCTCCCCTTAGCAATTCTATTTTATGGCATTTCCCCCGCCACTAATTCCTAGCTCCAAATCTCTTATTCTATAAAAAAAATAAAAGAGAGAAAAACATTCTTGTATATCATTGCCTCTCTTTGAGTTGGGACCATTGTGAATATATGCTATATGAAAAAAAAAGAGAGAGAAAAAGAGGAAAAATCCTCAATAAAGGATCCCATCTCCCTTACTTTCTTTCTTCTTTCTTTTCATTGCTTTTGGAGCTATATAAAAATGGGGATGTAAATATTTTTGTGCCACCATGCTTATAGATAAGCTTGGGGGAGGGGATCCATTGATGTGTGAGAGAGTGACTACTTGACGTTGCACGACAACCTAGGCTAAGTAATATTCTATACTCGGTGAGATTATTTTTAGCTTTACGAAATCCAGGAATCTAAGCCTAGCGTTCATTTCATGAAATCCATACTTTTCTATTCTCTCTATTCTATAGTGTGATACTCTTATACTCCTGATAGAAAGCGTTCAATTGAAAAGTGTGTGATCTGTGATTTGTATACCGCTTTAAATGATTCAGACGATGTTAATTTTAAAATTATTCCGTTTTTCATGATTATATCGTTGTTCGTGGGTTTTCTATTTCTATTTGCACTATTATACTATGATATCAAAATAAAATTCTTTGACATGTATTTTTCATTCAGTGCATGTTATATGAGTAAGTGAAACCCACGTCCTGAGAAAATGATCTAGTATCCTACCTCTTCGCTTCTTTCTTTCTTCTTTATTTTATTTCGTTCTCACTCTTCTTCGTTTTTCATTTTTCATTTTTCGCCGTTTTCGTTTTCCGAATCCACCGGGTTCGCCTTTTACTTATCTTCCTCGAGGACGAGTAAGAGGCAAGCTTGGGGGATTTTGATCACTCCTTATTTTACACCCTTTTTCCGCATGTTTGCATGCCATTTAGATCGCCCAAATCATGTTTTTCACGATATATCGACGATATTGCGATGCTTTTCACGATTTGTTGTTTTTGTCGCATTTCAGGTGATTTGGCGCGATTTGGAGTGATCTCGAGATGCGCTTACTCTAGACGGTCACCGACGACCTCCCCGAGGGGTATTTTGGTGTTGGAGAGGAGCGGAAGAAGAATGAACGTCGCAGGAGCGACGAGGAGGCCAAAACAAGCAGATTGGGCATTTTTTGTGTCCCACTCGGCCGAGTGGAGGAGCCACTCGGCCGACCAGCGAGACACCGCTCGACCGACCAGTTCAGACACGATTTCTATGTGCACTCGGCCGAGCGACGGAGACCACATCGGCCGAGTGACGAGACCACGTCCGCCCGAGTGGCGCCCAGACGAAGCCCTTCAAAATCTCCAAGTTTCTGTTTTTCGGCTGCCTGAGCTTCAGAAGACCCACTCGGCCGAGTGGATTATCCCGTCCGCCCGAGTATCATGAAGCCATCGACCGAGTGACGACAACTCACTCGGCCGAGCCGCCCCCGAAGTAGAGACCCCTGAAGGCCCCGACTTACTGGAAAATTACAGGGTTTCTCACTCGGCCGAGCGACTTTTGTCACTCGGCCGAGTGCGATGCGCTGCCTGTAGCGAAAACTGCGGAAAACAGGCTGTGCAGGGGTATTTTGGTCACAATTTTTGGACGATTTTTGGGGGTATTTAAACCCTGTTTTTACCCTAGTTTTGAGAGCTCTCTCTTAGATTTTTTGCAGCTTTTTAGATTAGTTTTTAGCTTTATTCTTGTGATTGGAGAAGAAGAAAATATTGGATTTTTGTTGGATTAATTGAAGAACTACATTGGTTTGCATCTCTTTTCCTTAAAAATTCTATTTTTATTGCTTATCTCATTATTGTGATGAATTCTATTGCTTATTTCAACGATTATTTTTGTGATCTTGCTATGATTTGTGAGTAGTCTCCACGTCTTGGGGCGTGTGGATGAACCCTACAAGCCCATTTTCATATTTGTGATGAATTGGTAGAAATTGAGCTAGAATTGCTATTAGAGATTAGATTGGGATCGATTTACTACGGATTGCTAGGTATTCATATCAATTGGGATTTGCAAGAGATTGGATCCCAATTTGATAGGAAACCCTAGAAATTCGAATTGGGTTGGAGTCGGATTTTCGAAGTATCGGTTTGCAAGAGATTGGACCGATACTAGGATTTCCGGTTGCAATTCCATGCCGATACCCGTTTGCAAGAGATTGGACGGGTAGGAACTATCCTAACCAAGATCGTGGACCGAGTTTGCAAGAGATTGGGCTCGGTGCGCGATTGAACGATGATGTTGATCCTAATGCTAGCTTCCCTAGGGTAGGGTTTGCAAGAGATTGGACCCAAACCTAGGATAGCTATAGACCGACAACAGCGCGAGAGCGTGAGCTTGGTTCTACATTCAGTTGCAACTAGTTCATTCGAAATCTTATTCTAGCAATTTTGATACCGATAAACCATATTTATGAAATACGGTGAGTAGCGGGGATTCCCCATTCCCTAGACGTTCTTTATTTGATTTGATATTTCCACACTTTGTCTGACGATTGTGACAGGATCGCCAAAGGCAAATCTTCTCTCTCTTAAATAGCCAGGTTGATTGGAGCAAGCACGGTCATTCGTCCTCCCTGTGTTCGATACCCGCTCGCTGCTACACCGTGCACTTGCGGTAAAACTACAACCGTCGCTCCGGGTCGTGTATCCGGGGTGCGATCATGAATCTAGGAGTAGTAGTAGAGAGGAGGAGGTCGGTTGAGAGGGATGTGGAGATGAAATGATCAAAGAGAGAGAAAGTTCGGTGAAAAATGAAATCGGGTGAGTGGGGGGGTATTTATAGAGTTAGGCGAACCGATCGGG
Source organism: Scilla litardierei (assembly GCA_030789695.1). Classification (NCBI taxonomy): domain Eukaryota; kingdom Viridiplantae; phylum Streptophyta; class Magnoliopsida; order Asparagales; family Asparagaceae; genus Scilla; species Scilla litardierei. The sequence goes on along the minus strand of CM061141.1, from coordinate 228,466,528 downwards.
TGAGATCTCACCCGATCGGGTGGGTTAATTTTTGAAAATTCTTGTTGGTCAACAGCTACAGGTGAACTGATCGGGTGAGTTTTCACCCGATAGGTTGACCGCGTCATAAATTTTTCGAGAGCTCTGTACTCTTCACCCGGTCTGCCACCCGATCACGGCTTCAGCTCAACCGATCGGTTGGATTTTCACCAAAATTCCCGAGAGCTCTTACTCTCCACCCGGTCTACCATCCGATCACAGCTTCAGCTCAACCGATCGATTGGATTATGTTCTGATACTGGCCATCATCAGACACAGCCCACCCGATCGGTTGATGCTTGAACCGATCGGGTGGGGGTAATTTCCTGCACAAACACAAAAATCATCTAAGTCTCCTGACGAAAATCCCCATGGCAGAATTTATTCACCAAAAATAAGAAAACTAATACTATAAATAATGACGAGAGTTCAGAACATGGGTTGCCTCCCATAAAGCGCTGTTGTTTAAAGTCGTTTGCTCAACTCCCGGTATGTGATCTTCAGGAGGGTTGGTGCGGGTGATGCCCAACGATCGACATCCTTTCAGCTTTTGGAGCAGCGGCCCTTGTCAGTGATAGAGGTGAAAGGTAGATGCTCTTGACGATCCTCCCGTTGGTGGTGTCTGGGGGCTTTTCCCTCACGTTGGTGTCAACCGCCACTCTTCGCAGGATCCGGACTTCAGTGAGCCCCAAGGGCTCTTTTCACATGCTCTCTGTCAGAGCAACCTTCTTAAATCTGGGAGGAGTCGTCCGGGAGACAAACACTTCTCCAGCTACTACTACTTCTTCTTCCAACCCGATGTGCTCCTCAAGGCCCCCCAAGCTATCGGGGGGGGGGGGGGGGGGGTTCCTTGAGAGAACCTCCCAAGCTCCAGCTTCAACGATTCTTTCTTCCTCGATATCCAGTAGATTACACCTTTGTTCCTCAGGTGTATGCTTCATTGACAATCCCAAATCAAACTCTACTTTTTGTTCCCCGACATTCAGGGACAGGTTCCCCTTCTTCACATCAATGAGTACGCCAACGGTCACCATGAAGGGCCTCCCGAGGACAATCGGAGTATGATTGTCCTCCGGCATGTCCATTACTATAAAATCCACAGGCACGTGTACGCCGCTGACGTTCACCGGCAAGTCGTCCACAACCCCCACCGGGTACTTCACCGATCTGTCTACCAGTTGCAGAGTCATTTTGGTGGGTTTAAGGTCGCCTATTCTTATCCTCCTGTAAAATGATAGAGGCATCAGACTTACGCTCGCACCCAAGTCGACGAGCGCCCGATTGATTTTTACATCTCATATCGAGCATGGGATGGAGAAGCTCCCTGGGTCCTTGAGCTTTGGCAGATTCACTCGTTGAATCAGAGCGCTGCACTCCGCTGTCAGGACGACTTTCGCTTTCCTTGTACCCTTCGTTACCAAATCCTTCAGAAATTTAGCATAGGAAGGGATGGTCTCTATAGCCTCCAGGAAGGGAATTTGCAAACTCAAGTCTTTAACCATGTCGAAAAACTTGCCGTACTTCTTGTCTATTTTCGCCTTGGCAAGCCTTTGTGGGAATGGCACCACAGGCTTGAAGACTCTCGAGTTGCCCTCCTTATTCTTCTTCTTTTCTTCCTCAGAAACTCCATCCGGAGTCATAGTGTTTAATGCCGAAACTCCATCGTCATTTGCTTTTAGATTTGGTCTCCCATCGACCAATGGAGCTTCGGGTTCCTTAGTGGCCTCCCTAGTTGGAATCTGTGTGCCGCTTCTCAAGACTATCACAGACACATTTGCATGATCATGCGTCAAGGACAATGTTTGATTGGGCCCCATAGGATTGACCTCCGACTGACCCGGTAATTGGCCCTGTGTCCTCTGAAGATTGGCCACCTGCAACCCCAGCTGGGTCACTTGATCGGCCAAGGTCTTTTGTCCCATCTGTAGCTGCAGGTGAAACTTCTCCTGGTTTGATATGTATTGGGTCAAGAGATTCTCGACCGGAGAGATTACCCGTTGTTGGTTATATGATTTCTGCTGTGGCGGGGGCTACTGATTTCTCAGGGGGTACTGTTGAAACATCTGCTGAGGTTGTTGTTGATGCTGGTACAACTGCTACTGCTGTCGAGGTGGTTGTTACAATTTCTACTGAGGTTGCTGGGGCTACTGGTATAGTGCCCTGTAGCTGAGGTTCGGGTGGTTCCGGTTGTTGGGAGAATACGCCGGATTCGAGCTTGTCCTCGGTGGATAGGGTGCATTACCCATCGGGTTATAGAAAAGAGCACTCACCTGATCCACCGGTGGTGAGATATCACCACCATCAAAGTCTCCCAAGACTTCAGCTTCTGTTGCTGCCACTTGCTAGGTGTTGGCACAACCGGCCCCTACCATGAATGCCGAGATCTGGGTAGATAGCAAATCGAATTTGCTAGACAATTTGTCGACCTCCTCTACTCGGTGCATTCCACCAGATCTAGGCGTGGCGCGTTCATCGCACCACCTTCCATTATTAGATGCCATATTCTCCAGAATGGTTCCGGCATATTCTTCGTTCCTTGACATAAAGGACCCTCCAGCCGCGGCATCCATTGAGGACTTCAGATCGTCTCTCAATCCATTGTAGAACAAATTGATGATTTGCCATTTGGGGAGCTCATGGTGAGGGCATTTCCGTTGCATCTCTATATACCTCATCCATGACTCATGCAAGGATTCGTGGCTGGCTTGGGAGAAGGAGGAGATCTTGCTCCTCAGCTTCATCGTCTTCCCCGGGGCAAAGAACTTGTTCAGGAAAGCGTTGGACAACTTCTCCCAAGTTGTGAAAGTATTGGGGCCCTTACCCTTCAGCCATTGTTTGGCTTTGTCCCGCAGAGAGAATGGGAACAATCTGAGCCGGATGGCTTCTGCTGATACACTATTGATTCTGAAGGTGTCGCACTTCTCCAGAAATGAGTCCAGGTGCTCGATTGGGCTCTCCATAGGAGCTCCTGAAAACTGGTCCTGTTGGATCCATGTCACCAATGACGGCTTCAGCTCGAAACTTTCGATCGTAATGGCCGGAGGTTGGATGCTGGACGTGGACCCGATGGACGGCATCAAGTACTCAAGCAAGGACTTCTGGGGAGGGGTATTTTCTCCCATGGTGGCATCTTCTTCCCTTCTCATTCTCTCAGCGTTCAGACGCCTCACGGTGGCGTTTATCTATGGATCTAGAAGAATCAAGTCATCGAGACTTCTTGTGTTCATGTGCATGAAAAATCAAGAAACACCCGTGAAGCACATATGGTATAACGAAAAAATAAAAAAGAAAATAAAGAGTAGAAAAAATAAAAAGTAAAAATGTAGAATGCGAAAACTATCGCGTTGTCAGGATGTGCACTAGTCTCGGGGGTTCACAGGGTCCTAAAAGGAACAAGCACGTTGCATCCCCGGCAACGGTGCCATAAAGCTTGATGTCCCCTAGATTTGGCACTATCTGCAGTAGGATCGGGGATACCAGATTTAAATATTTGTAACCGCAAGCGCACGGTGTTGTAGTGTGGCTTGGGGGTCGAACTCAGAGATGCGTGTGTTGTGCTTGTTTTCAAGAAGGAACCGATCCACCCGGTGGGTGAGCTAGCTCTAACAATCGGCTGGTTGTCATGAGAAAGAAATACGAACGATGTAAGATATAAATGGGAACCTAGTATTTTAGCTTCCACCCTATCATGAGCTCTCTCTATTACGACCGACGGATAGGAACACGATCGGATTCTAGGGTTTAGTGGTGAGACATAGCCTCTAAGAGTGATACCTAGCGTTTCATGGGCCTGATATTGCGGTCGATGCCCAGGATGATACGCTAGGTCTACCCGGGTTCGGTCGGTGGGCATTCCCATGTCCATTAACACCGACCGACTCCGGGAGCACTAAGCTCGCAACGATTGCTCCCAACATTTCATCCTGCCCTTCCCACGCGCTAGGATTCAATGTCTATGCTAGGGGTGTGAGCTGTGGCTAGGGGATCAAACGCCAGTTTTATTTCCCCTTGGCCCGACAGTCAGAGGCGGTCTTTCTCCCGCCAATGACAATAAAACACCCCGCATAACCATCTAAATTCCTAAATCCTATCGAAATCCTAATCCTATGGTCGTTCTAGGGAGAACCAACGAAGGGGTTTCTGCCAATGCAATAGATTGGGGAACTAATCACGATTCATAGTAAAAATATCAACACAACAAAATTTAGCCATTGGAATCAAAATCAAGCAATAGCAATTTAGAGCTAACAATAGTATCAATGTAATATCAAAGTTTCAGAACAATCAGAAAACTTACAAGATAGAATAAATTCGGAGCCGTCAAAAATCCCAAAAAGAGCGAAAATAAAAATGGGGATCCATTCTGGGAAAAAACCTAGTGCTATTTATTGAAAACACGGCCACCCGATCGGTTGAAGCATCAACCGATCAGGTGAGTCGACGGTCGACATTGCCTTCAGTTCTTCAGATACATCACCCGATCGCTGAACCGATCGGGTGATGTCGCCGGTTCGTGAGTTGGGAGATTTCGGCTACAGATGAACCGATCGGGTGAGATGTCACCCGATCGGTTGGAATTCAGCTCCAAAAAATAGAGAGCTCTGTCGGTTTCACCCGATCACTGAATCGATCGGGTGAGATTCTCTTCGCTGCTGCTCCTGTCCGGGTCGGATACGCATGCACGAACCGATCGGGTGGGACTGTCCACCCGATCGGTTGAGGGCTGAAATCTGATATTCTTCGACGTTTGGTCCTCGGGATCGCGCTTGACATCACACGTTTCTCTGGGGACTCATGATATCTGTTTTATATGTCCCCAGCGCTGTCATTCTTCTGCATTGGTACAAAAACACAAAGAAGTGAAAGAAAACTAAAAAACCCAAGAGAATGGGTACTAAACACCGGAAAACAACGGAAAATCACGAAGAAGACGTGCGTGAATAAATAAAATATAAACGCACGTCACTTCACAGGCTCTCTCCCTGGTCATCGCCCATAGCATGAATAGCTCATGCATGGACAAGGTCCCAACCTCTGGCCTGGCTAGTATGGTGGTCGCCAAAAGGCGTTGTGCAAGCCGTAGGCAGGGGTGGACGATGGAAGAGGCCGTCGCCCTGCTAGAGTCGAAGTGTGGCGTACCGGTTATCATCTCCCAAAATGCATCAGCTGCAAAGACAGAGGGGGTGTGCTGTAAAGGACCATAGGCTCAATCGAGGTCTGTGACATGGGGCCAATGGAAGTATGCATGGGCCATATCGTGCGAGATCTCGCACTCCCGGTCCATGAGTCTGAATTAGTAGCCCTTAGGAGTCCTACAGATAGAACTCAAGACCTCGAGTGTCAGGTGAATGTAAGTGCTCGTTGACACAGATAGGAAATTACCCCAACCGACATTTTTATTCAGCTGGTGCAACCCCTCAAATACCCATAGGAGCTCGAGTGTAGGAATGTGAGCAAACCTAGTGGGTATGATCTGGCGTCCAGAGATCCTCTCAAATTTGGCGCGATGTGTGCAATATCTGGATGTGATTACGTACGTATCGATTGTTGTGAGGGGGCTATGCTGGTGGTGCACATGGTGTAGGTGTGGGGTCGCTACGTGGTGGAGGCACTGCCCTAGAAGAAGAAGGACCGGGGTTGCCAGTCTTCTTTCACTTAGCAGCGGACTGCCTACCACCAGAATGGGTGTGTGGAGGCATTGATGGATGCCGTGAAAATGGTGCACACTGCGTGAAATGCAAATGGAATGCTCGAAAATAATAAGGAACAAGTGTACCGAGCAATCGAAACGACTCCAAACAAGCTTATGAATGCGAGGCGGCGCCCCCAAGCTTCAACTTTACAATATTCACAAATGATCACCCCAAGCATTCCTGTTGCACAAAAACAAATAATTAGTGTTAAGAATCCATAATAATTGGGGTTGAATAAGAGAAATTGGAGATTAATAGGGTTGAATAGGGTTAGGGGTTGGATTTGGGCTTATGGGATGGATATGAGAGGATAGAGAAATAAATTAGGTTCGATGGGGGGTAGGATGGCCGGACTCGGTCTGTGGAGTCGCCGCCGGTGGTGGCCGGAAGCATCGCCGCGGTCGAGTGGGGTGGCAACGCGGTCGAGTGAGTTAGGGATTAAGGGGAAAGGGGAGATGGCGTGCTTGATTTGAGGGATTTTTTGATCGGGCGAGTGGGGGTCGGTTATTGATACTCGGCTGTCGACTTAAGTTACTTGGTCGAGTAACAATGGTCTCTCGGTCGAGTGGCCCGTTGGACTTAAAAATGGAATTTTGGTGCTTTGGCTGAGTCGAGTGACTCGGCCGAGTGGCTCAATTCACTCGGTCGAGTGATAAGAGTCACTCGGTCGAGTGGGAGAGCAGACCGAGTGTCATTTTTAGGATCTTTGCTACAGTCTCCCACTCGGTCGAGTGGGATTAGTCACTCGGCCGAGTGAACTAATGACTCGCCCGAGTGAAAAGGCCTTAGAGAGCATAGATTTTCAGATTTTTGCTATAGGGGTCCACTCGGTCGAGTGGCACAGTCACTTGATCGAGTGATATAAGAATTTCATAAAGAATTTTAGGGTCTTCCCGATTCAGTGTGTCACTCGGTCGAGTGAATTCTTCACTCGGTCGAGTGAAAATCTCACTCAGCCAAGTGAGCTGTCTTTTTCAGCCTTCTGCTCTACGTTTTTCTCAATCTTCTGTTTCTCCCTCTTTCTTCAGTTTCCTCCTTTCTTTCTTGTTTAAGCTTGTCTCTAGCACTGTTCTCCATCGCCATGGCTACCCTCCTTTGATTGGCATCCTCGTATCTTCTTCTTTCAATAAAAACGTTGCCCATTGTCAGTTTTTCCTAAACTCTTGATCCACTAAACTAATAAGAATCTAAAACAAAGATGAAAAATTCAACTAAAACTAAGATAGAAATATCGGGTTGCCTCCCGATAAGCGCTCGCTTAAGGTCTTGAGTTCGACCCCTTATGATTTACGTGGAGCGTGTAATTTTCGACGCATAGGAGATGCGCGTATCAAATTTGGTGAGCAGGCCGGTAGGGCTGAGATGCTCTTTTTCTTCTCGTTTGTTCTCCTTTATGAGCGCCTCCTCTCTAATGATGGTGGGGAAGAGTTCCCCGTGCTTTCCTTCTTGACTTTTTATTGCTCAATGTTCTTTCCCGACAGTGATGAAGACATTGTCGGTGGCGCGTGCTTTACTTGAGTCCCAGATGAGAGCTTGCAGAGCTCTTTTATCCTTACGACATCAGCGTCATTCTCCTCTTCTTCAGTAAGGTGGCCTGGGTATCTCCATGTTGGGGGCCATCTTCAGAATTTGGCTCCTCTTCAAAATCACCTATGCAAGGCATTGATGGCATATGGCGTAGCTTCTTCAATGACCTCTTCAAGTACGTTCATATATTCATTTTCCTCAAGTGAGGATCTATTCTTCATGGCATGCGGGAGATGGAATTCAACTTCAATATTTCCAACGTTGAGTGACAACGTTCCTTCTCTCACGTCCACGATGACTCCGATGGTGGTTAAGAAGGGACGCCCAAGAATAAGAGCGTGTCTCCAACTTCCTTCATGTCCATGATGACGAAGTCACATGGCACGCAAAGTCCTCCCAAAATTTGTAGCGGCACATTTTTGGATTGACCGTCGTGGGCTATCGAACAATAAATAGGAGTCCAAGGTAGAACACTAAGTGGATTCCCTTAAATCCAGCTCTTCACAAAGATGAGAAAAAGGAATGTAGTGATCCCAAGAAGCCGCTTAAAGCTCCATTCGTGGTCGGAGGTATAATGTGTCATCGAAGGGCCTCTTTTCAACAGTAGTCGTTAGGCCTCCCACCAATAGTTCAGTCGGGAGAGAGATTTGAACTCTTGAGAGATCCGTTGAATACGACCAGTGGGATAGAAGATAAGGTAGGCTAAGCCTGGTCTTGACTCTTCTGTGTGGTATTCATTCTCGTTCGGCTCTTGGAATCACATCCAGCAGTGGTTGGAACAGCTCGCAAAATCCAACCACTTCACCTACTTCATTGCCCCCAACCGTTTCCCGTACCTCTATTGAAACAGAATGGTTTCATGTTCTTTCATCGATTGGTTATTCCTCTCCGTTCGTATCTCCTTATCCAATTTCGGTCTCGATTAGTTCACAAGATTGAACGATCCCCACCGGCCTAGTGATACGCCCATCAGCGAGTTGAATCTTCATGTCGGTGGGCTTGAGATCTGTCCCCGTATTCAGCTTTTTGAACATTATGAGAGGCATGAGACTCACGCTTACACCCAAATCAACCAAAGCCTTTTGTAGGGGGACTCCGTCAAGTGTGCGTGGAGTTCTAAAGCTTTCGGGGACCTTTAACTTCTTTGGCACCTTGTCTTCCTTGACGAACCATGTACCTTGGTCGGTAAGCATAATCTTCTCCGTTCTTTTCCTTCCCGTAATCAAGTCCTTGAGGAACTTTGCATATGTCGGGATTTCGATGATGGCATCTAGGAATAGGATGTTTAGGCTTATACCTCTCAAGTACTCCAAAAATTGAGCAAATTTCTTCTCCAATTTTGCCTTTGCCAACCATTGTGGGAATGGTACCGATGGCGCATATACTCTCTCCTTCTGGGGCTCGTCAACTTCAGATTTTTTTCTCTTCATTTAGGGTCGCTGTGGGCCTTTCTTCCTCATTGTTTCCCTCTTTCTCAACTGAAGCGTCATGCTTTAGGCTTCGAGTTTGAATCACGACGGGGGTAGTGTCCTTCCTACCTCTAGTAGTTACCGCCACTACCGCATTGACGTGGCTGGTGTTGCTCCTTGGATTTGCCTCCGGTTGAGCCGACAATTGGTTTTGGACCTTGTTTAGCAATGTGATTTGCTCCGCTAGTTGCGCCACTATGATGTTGAGGCTATCTTGTCACGCCGATAGTTTAGCATTTATCTTCTTTCACGCGGCCATAAATTCCACAACTCTTGTCTCGTGTTCGGATATTTGCAGCGTTAGTGGTGGGTTTTGTGGCCTCCAACTTTGATTGTATCTGGGGGTCTATAAGACCCTGCTTGTTGCCTCTGCTGAAATTGTTACTGTGGTGGCCTTGGTTGGTAGGGTTGCTGCTGAGGTGGTGGGCGAGCTTGCTGTTGTTATTGTTGTGGATGCTGATGACGGGTTAAGGCTCCATTAATGTTTGCATATGAAAATTCGGGGTGAGTCTTCCAAGCCGGATTCACCCAAGACCCATTATTTGTTCCACCTGGCTTGTAATCTGAAACATACTGAACCTGATCCACAGGTTCCTCATGTGCATCGCCTCCTATGTACATGACTTGGCCTTCCCAATCATTTGTGTTCCCAACTAAAGTCGATGTGTCTGTTGCGCTAAATGGCTAAGTTAGCTTCCTCTCAAGTCTCTCTACCACTCTAGATAGAGAGTCAAATTTTCCCGCCAAGTCTGCCACTGCTTTGGCTTCATATATGCTTGCTGGATTCAAATATAAGATGGTTGGCCTCTTTCATCGGCCCAATGTTGATTGTTAGATGCCATCTCCTCATGTAATGTTGTGGCCTCTTCGGGAGTCTTTGATAATATCGCCCCATTAGCGGTGGCATCAATGATCATCCTTGTGTCAGATTTCAACCCATTGTAGAAGCTATGCACTAACTCCCAGTCGTCGATATTGTGGTAGGGGCAATTATGTTGAAGACCTTTGAAGCGCTCCCACACCTCATACAAAGATTCTTGGGGTCCCTGCCTAAAAGACATCAAAGAATTCTTTCTTCTGACGGTCTTTGATGGAGGATAGAATTTGTTGACGAAGGCACTTGTAAGGTCGTCCCAAGTAGTGAATGCGCCATTTGTTTGCATCCTCAACCAATATTGTGCTTTATCTTTAAGGGTGCAGGGAAAAAGGCGTAGGCAGATGGCGTCCTCTGGTATGCTAGGAATCTGAAAAGTGGCAACTTCGCCAAGAACATTTGTATTTGGTAATGAGGATTCTCATGCGCATTCACATGGTAGGGATCCTGTTCCATCAGCATAACTAATCCAGTCTTTAGCTCAAAGTTCTTGTCAGGCGACAACTCTGTCATAAGAATAGACGAGGTGGTAGAGTTATTCGGAGTGAGTCTATCTCTGATGGAAATAAACCTGACATTTCTTGGTGGAGTATTTTGATCCGCCATTTTATCTCCCTCTTGAATGTGCCTCTTCTCTGCTCTTAGTTTCCTTGTTGTGCGCTCGATCTCGGGATCAAATAATTTAGTTCCGTCGGTAGCCCTTTATCCTGTGTTCTTGCACAAATAAAGAGAATCTGCAAAGAAGTGTCAGCACAAATAGAGGAATAAAATAGAAAAGAATAGCTAAGTAAAAATATAGAATATCGTCGTCTCCCCGGCAATGTCGCCAAAAACTTGATCGCGTCGGGATGTCTCCCAATATAATGTAGTTTTAACCTCAAGCGCATGGTTAAGTGGTGAGCGGGTATCGAATAACAGTAAAGAACTGGGTTTCAATATTAATTACTTGGTGGAGGTGAAGCGATGATCAAGAAATGTTGGTGTCACAGTCATGCAAAATATTGTTTATGAATTCAATTAATAAAAATGTCTATGGCTTGGGAATCCCCACTATAGATCTCAAGCATCAATGTGAAATATGAATCTCCATATCACTACTCTTGGTTTAAGGTGAACTTGTCACAACTATGTTGTGAACTAACACACGCTCTCACGCTACGCAAGTCTATAGCAATCTAAACTAGAGTCTCGCTCCCGCGCAAGCCTAGTTCAGACAACTAGCAATAAGATCGACAATATTGTTCAATTCCAACTCAAGCTCTCTCTCTCGCAACGTGAGTTCGAATCTAGATCGTGATGGTTCATATTCGTTGTACTGTCGTACAAACGAATATAATTATAGAAATATAATAAAGATGCTAGATTTGGTTGCTCGCTCGCACCAATTCTAGGGAATCTCGATTATAGATCTATATCGAATATTTAGGGCTTCACATATATCAAGATCATCTCTCGAGCTCTCAAGATCCAATGAAAATCTCTGGCTATCCATAGTAAATCGATCACAATCTAACCTATTTACAAGTTTAGCAACATGGGTCTTCATTAGATTTCACATATCAAACCCTAGATCCATAGGGTTCATCCCTTTGCCCTAGAGCAAGGAGATTACTTACGATTCATCATAGAAAAAGCAATAGAATTGAGAAGTACAGGAGAATTCATCTAGGAATCAGATCCAAATAGATATTTAGCATAAAAACAAGAACTTGCCAAAGTTTAGACAAACCAATGATGTTCTAGATCCAAACAATAAGAAAATTAAGATCTTGCACTTCAATCCTCTCGCGAAAATAAGATAGAACGAAGGTAATTTTCCTAAGAATTATAGCTATGTCCGCTCTTTTTTTACGGCTCTCAAAACTAGCTATTTATACAAACTCAAAACGTTCAAAAAATCCTGACAAAAAATACGCCCAGACGGCTGGAAAACCCATAAGTCGAAACTGGGTCGGTAGCGCACTCGACCCGAGTGGAAATGTCACTCGGTCGAGTGGCTCTTTTATGGAAAATCTGGGAAAATCGGCCTTCTGTAATGTTCAGGCCACTCGGTCGAGTGGTCTGCTCACTCGGTCGAGTGAGCTTCTCACTCGGTCGAGTGGAGTCTTCTGTAAAACTCTCCAAAATCGTTGTTCTGTTCGATAAATTTCTGTCTCCACTCTGTCAAATGGGCTTCTCACTCGGTCGAGTGGGAATTCCACTCGACTGAGTAGGTTGTATCTTCTTCTTTCAGCTGGAGATGGCTGTGTCGGTGCCACTCGGTCGAGTGAGCTGTCTCACTCGACCGAGTAGGCTGCTTCTTCTTCATAATCTCCTCCTTCTCGCTCCTTTCTCCATTCTCTCGCCTTTCTTCATCTACTTCTCATCATCAAGCAACGTTAGCTCCTAGATATCATCGTGAGTGATGCTCTGGCACTCGTGTATGTGCTCATAGCTCCAAATTGCTCCCGATTGCTTCATATTTCCTGAATTCCAACGAAACATAGAAATAGTGAAATTCATCGTAAAATCATCATTTAAACGTTAAATTCGCGATATGAGCAATCATTATGGCGTGTAAAAATGCAGAAATAAAGTGTAAAATATGAGCATATCAGATCATCATCAAAACCACTTGGGGTTGGACTAGATTTCCCAACTTCACTCACGTAATTATGATGCCAAAACAGGGATGACATCTACTGCTCGTGGTCCTTGTCGTCTAGGGGTTTCGAGCTCCAACCTGTAGTATGGTCAGGCTGTAGGGTCTCACACCGAGTAGGATTTTCATCTTAGTAACCGGAAGTATTTGGTATGATTGCACTCGGTTGCACGGAAATAATTAGTGTTACATAGGGGTTGTGACTATAAAGTCTAATGTAATTAAATGGGAATTAATAGTATCACAAAAGGTTTACGATATAATCATTAGGAGAATGCTATGAGGGATTATTGCATATGATGCAAAAGGATTTAAAATATATCGTAAAATGTTTGCCACAATATTTTAAATAATAAAGGCATAGAAACGGTTGAAACCGGTGTTCAAACGGTTCCAAGAAGGCTCAAAAGGAGCCAAAATGGCTCAAATAGTGAACAAAATGGGGAACCAAAAGACCCTCATTGCCAAACTCGGCCCAAGCCCAGTCATTGGCCTAGGTGTGCCTGAGCATAAGCCTGGGCATGCCCAGGCAACTGACTGGGCCGAAGTCCAGTCGAGGTGGGGCTTAGCCCCATAAAAAGTTGCCAGGGTCGGGCACCCGCCCGACCCGCGTCCCCGACCCACTGCGGGTTGGCACCTACTTCAGGCGGGCACCTGATCTAACTTTGCAGGCAGGTACACCAGCAAGTGGGTGCACCCGCAACCCACTGATATAGTACGGGGCCCACTAATGGGTCCCACGGGGATGCTATTCTGCAGATATTGGATCTTCGTTTTTGGGCAGTTTTGGAGCCATCTTTGAGGCAACGTTTGAGGGGTCAAACGAACTCGGAATGGATCGCCATTTGTTTCTATACATTCACCGTTCAGTGCTCTTCGATTTGATATATGATATCACTTGCGAAGCTCAACGGTGAGGGCGGAAAAATTCGTTAAAGTTTGACATTAGTATAAGGCAAACTAAATTAATTTTTCCCTTTACTTTCATTAACCCACATCGCTCGTGAGACGAGGAAGGGGGCCGGCTCTCTATATAAATAGGGGCTGAGCCGCCCTTTGAACCTACACCAAGTCTTCGCTTCGGATAGCTCCAAAAAGTTTGAGCACGCCAGAACTTAGACTAATAATTATTCTCTCCTCATAAACTTCTTCTGTTCCTCTGTTCAAGTCCTAGCAAGATGGCGAGGAGGTTTGGATCAGATCCAAAGTCTTTGACATGGGTCCTGCTCAAGTGAAACTTTCTTCGGCATGTGGTTGGCTCAGAGGTGTGGTGTTGGGTCGCCTTGGGTGGTCTAGTCTTAGAGGCACGGAGTCGGCTCTCTTCGGGGATTAAAGACATGTTGCTAAAAACGATGCTTCACGCTGTAGCGAGGTGACAGGTATGTCTTTTGTTTTATAATTATATGTTCATATATGTTGCAGTAGTTTAGATCTGTTTTGGGGATGGTCGGACCCACCCCAAGACAGTAGATTTTCCTAGCTAGGGTTTATGAAATCATTAGGGCTGTCATTAAATAGTTTAATGATTTTTATTCCACTGCCTTTCGATGCTTCTATCGTCCGTCTAACGTAGGACGATCATAGATTTTATTCCCTGTAGGCCCATCAAAACCCAACAAGTAATAGCTTCACCTTAGTTGAAAACCCCACACCTGAGCAGCAGAAAGAAAATGATCGGTTAGAGAATCTTAATGCTAAGGCCATGAGCATATTGTATTGTGGTCTTAATAAAACTGAATACAACTGTATTAGTTCTTGCTTCACTGCTAAAGATATTTGGACTAAACTTGAAGTTACTCATGAGGGAACTTCTGAGGTGAAGAAAATTTGCATTAGAATGCTTTTACAAAAATATGATAATTTTGCTATGATACCCGATGAATCTATTGATGTTATGTTTTCTCGTTTTGTAAATATTGTCAATCTGCTAAAGGCTTTAGGAAATGACATCCTAGAGGAAGACTTAATCGGAAAGGTTCTATATTCCTTGTCTGGAGAATGGATCCAAAAGAGGATGGCGATTGAAGAAGCGCATGGTTTGGAGATCATCACTTTTGAGCAATTAATGGGAAAATTGAAGGCATATGAAGTACACTTAAAGATGATCAATGAAAGTACGCCAAAGAAGGAGGAAAAATCAAAGGAGGAGGAGAAAAATGAAAAGAATTTGGCCTTCAAAGCATCTAAGTTCAGAGATGAGACATCATACGATTCAGATGATGAAGAAATGGACTCCCTAATAAAAGGCTTCAGAGCATTCCTACGAAACCACAAGAAAATGACTGGAAACATATGGGGAAGTAAAAGGAAGGAAAAAGAAGAAAAAGAGAACATTATACCATGATGCTTTAAATGCAATAAGAAAGGTCACTTAAAAATTGATTACCCTCTTCTCAAGACCAAAGGAAAGGGGAAAGAAGCTAAGGGGAGCCAAAGGACATATACGCGAGTAATGATTGAAACTTGGGGAGAAAGTGATGTAGAGTAGCTATTTTCAAAGGATGATGGAAATAACGACAATGGGACATATTTCATGGCGGGGGACGAAAAGGTAAAATCTGAACTCTTCTCTCTTGATGGTAATAGTTATAGTGAGAATATGTTCACTAATATGGAAGAAGCATATGAATATTTAGTAGATATCTTCGTAGACATAGCTCCTAAATATTCTAAGTTTAAAAATCTTTGTGCTTCTTTAGAAGACCAACTTGTAAGTGACGAACATGATAAAGAAGAGTTGTTCATAAAATGGAAAGAATTAAAAAAACATTGATAACTTCGATGAGACCAGCTAGAATTATGTGAACTTTGTCTTTTTTCTGTATAGAAGCATCTCGACAAGTCGTTGTGTGAACTTTGTCTTTAACAAGCACATGTGTGTTGTCTCATGATGTCCTCACAACAAGTGGCAATGATACCAGCCACTATCATCACCATAGTAGAGATCAATGCATACTGGTCCATCTGAAATATCAATGTCCCATTTTGATCTTCATATGACCATGAACATTTAGAAGTTGTGTGTAAGCAGATCTACTGAGCCTTATTATCATAATCTTATCAAGATTCCAATATCCTCACACATCTCCAAGGACTTTATCCATGCCATCACAACATAATATGCATATATACTCAAGTGTATTAACAATTTATATAGATAAAGTTGTACCAAATAGCTTACTATCATATTGTACGAGTTGCGTAAATTACAACTAATTGATATAATTGCACATATTCCCCAACATGTGGTGCATCATCATGGTTTTCAAAAATGTTTTAAGACAGAAAATAGAATTACATCAATTACAAAATATATATTTGTTCTCTTGATTGATGTAGTCTTTAGCTCCATGTCTGTATTTATGTGAATCTTCACTTCTTGTTGCCTTGACACCATGTCATTTTGCTTCCAGCTTCCTAATGATTTCCTAATAGCTGCATAAAAACATTAATGCAATCATAATTTTTGATCATCATCATAACATATATTAGGGTGACTAATATCCAACAGTCTTTCCCATTTTTGTTGATGACAACTATTTATAAATCAAAATATTTAAACAAATTTAAATATACTCACTGATTTTACTCTCATGACTTTATAATGCTCCCCTTGAATTAATGATTCCTTAGATTTTGATGGTACGATGCTTCTAGCAGTTCTTCTGATTAAGCGCAACAAAAAGAAGGGAGACCAAAAGTCTGATATCAAGTGTTGGATCTTGATATCACTGAGATACTGATGTCTTTGACTTTGATACCAAATTTTGAATCTTAGCATTACTTTCAAAAGTTACATCAATTGTATTCTTCTCCTTTTATTTTGGATACCTGAGAAAGGAATCTGAAACTTGGCACCCCTTTAAAGTTTGGTCATTGGGGTTAGTTCTAGGGGTTAAGTCATTAAGGACTCTAATTTAATTCAGCTAATTTGGATTTGAACTCTAACAACTAAGAAAAACTGATACAGAAATAATTCAGACTAATAAGATTTTTAAACTGTATTAGTCGACTAGTACTATTTATTAGTCAACTAAATTGCTCACTAGTCAACTAGTAAATGAGCATTTGTCGACTACTAGCACCATCAACAGCTGAGTATCTAAAATTTTTAAAGAAGTTATTTTGTATTAGTTGACTAAGGTTTTTATCAATCAACTAATGATTGGTTTAATATGATGTTTAGGTGATCAATATCCACATGATTTCTAAATTATCATTATCCCTCAAAGTTTCTTGTTCTTTTCAATGATAAAATTGATCTCAATTTTAATATTATTTATGTTTTCAAACCTTCTTCTCCATTTCATATAAGGTACCTTAAAAGATATATATTAGTGATTTTGGTACTTATTAATTATAGTTCTTTAAGGTTTAATCATTATGAAGCCAAATCCATTTAGGATCTATTTTCCTTACGTGCACAAATAATGCAAATTTTTCATAAAAATATATGCATTCTTATCAATATTACTGTCACGCCCCGCTTCCCATTATACTTGGAAGCAGGGACGTGAGCGGGTCCGCTTGTGCTTAAAGCAAAGAAGAAGTACTTTTTTCCTTCTTTGACTTAAGCACAATAAGCGTCTGTGATTACAACATCTCAGGTCATTGCATGTAAACTCAGAACAATACAAATTATCATTTATACAGAGTCAGTGTCCAGAATTACATGTACACAAATAAGGCCTAACATGGCCACTAGAAAGAGTTACATCAAAAGGAATTACATTGAATGAGATTACAACAACAAATATTAATCTTTAGCGGTGTTGCAAAAGCACGCCATTCCTTAATAGTGGATCTCAGCGTCCGGGTACTCCTGGTCACCTGCTTAGTCTCAAGTAGACTCACCTGTCTCAAACCTGACATATATTTCACAAGATAGAAGACAAGAAAATATACGTCAGCGAGGGTCGCTTGATAAGATATAAAATGTTAGTAGGATTGACCCTCGGCAAGGTTTTCAAAAACAATTTCATGGCAGTTAAAGCATTTAAGAATGAATGAATAATTAACATTTCTAAGCAGTTCAAACAGAAATGACATTAGCATGACAGCTCTATTTCTAAGCAGTTAGAACAGATTTTAAATTAGCATGGCAGTTCTATTTTAAATGAAAGCAGTAGCAGATCTATACATGTTCAATATAGCAATTTCAGGATGTTCATGAGTGTGTGCAATTATGTGACTAAGGTTCACGTCGTTAGGCGTTTGATTCGGGCTGAATATTTCATATTAAAAACCTCATTTATCCCCATTATGTGCATATATGGTGCTTATTTGGTCTCTAATACGATCTTATTTAGAATACCCTTAATTAGTAGAGCAAACTCTCATTTTATGCACAAAACAACAACATACTGAGTATTCCTGCCATTGTAGTATATTTCATCCGAAGATCTCGATCTCACGATTCCAACGACTATTTATTTGTATTTTTTTGAGATCTATGCTAATTTATATGAATTTTTGACTGTAGAATACCATTTAATTTGATAAATACGGAAGAAATACGCATAAAATACGAAAATACGGCCCGCATCCTCTCACACAGGCACCACGTGGCACCATCAGAGCCGTTCCCACTCAAATCAACGATCTCCTACTAAGGGAAGACGTGGCCCCATCTGAACCGTCGGCCTCGAATCCAACGGTGCCTACTCATCACGAAGCGGACGATTGGAGCAGGCGACGTGGCTCCATCAGCGACGTCTGATTCCGATCCAACAGCCCATAGTGGAGCGGAATGCAGCTGAGCAGAACGAATTCCGCGGGACACATGTCATCATCGATGTGCTCCCTCAGGAAGATCTATGGCTCTAGTGAAATCCAAAGCGAATAAGGATTAGCGAGCGAAGCGGGCGGCGGGCGAGACTCGTTTATAGGACACGTGGCATCCCATTGTGAGATCCCGCTTCGATCGGACAGCCGTCGTTTGCAGCTGCTGCGGAAATGGGTTTGAAGCGGGTTGGATCCGTTAAAGACTTAGAAAACCCGCAATGCTATTATATAAGCATATTTCTAGGGTTTTGGGCGTATTCTGGCGTATTTGGGGCTCTAGGAGCCATATTTGTCCGTGAAATTTAGAGGCCCTGGAGACATAGGCTAGGAGCAACTTCTGAAGGATATTTGGGGCTAATTGGAGAGTTTTAATGATATAATTCCTAACTTTACTCTAGTATTTTGCGTATTTAGTGCGGATTTTGAGTATTTAAACATGTATTTGTCTATGAATATGGTTCATTTTCTCTCCATGCATGGTTAGTACCTATTTGTGTTGGTCTTGATGTAGTAGGGGATTTGTATTCTCTGGTTTGATGTCATTACGCCCTATTTTTCATGTAAAATCGTGTATTTTATTAGTTTCTACTCGTATTATTCAAGTATATTCGTTGTTGATGTACTTGTATCGAATCTGATCTTTGCGGACTTATTCATGGCATGATCCTTGCAGACATCGTCGTGACCCTTGCGGGCACATGAGCTTATGTTCTTTATGAAACTAATAATTTATTCGATACGTATGGTGATATTTTAATGCTCTTTATTGCAATATTTTCCGACGTTCTCATACCCTTGCGGGGTGAAACGTCGTCTTGTTTAGGTTAAGCAATTGATTCTAATGTTTTAGATCTTGATTCACACACGATCCGCAAGGCTCATCTATGAATCTTGATTGCGAATGTTCTGAACCAATTGATTAACCATGACATCAATTACCATTGATTGCAAACCCCTACCGAAATCACGATCAACACATCCTCTCCATTTTGGTACCCCAATATCGACTTCGCCGTATTTATCGTAGGATTCTCTTTTATTATTTTAAACCATCGACACCATTACTTATATCTCTAATCGGTGGTTGTTTATTATTGCTTTAGTACTTTTTATAAACTAAAGTTCATGGTTTTACAGGTCAGTTGTCCCGTGGATACGATACCTGGACACATCAGGATTATTACTTGTTCGATCTCCTACACTTGGAAGTAGCGCTCACACATTTTGGGACGAGTCAAGTTTTTGGCGCTGTTGCCGAGGATATCGGTACTTGTAAGCTACAATTTCAGTTCGTAAGAAGGAATATTCGGTGAGATCCTTCCATCTTATAGTTTATGACTTTTAATAGTTTTTTTGTTTTGTTTTCTCTTTAAAAAATTCAAAAAAATGGAGTATATGAAATTCTATGGCACAGATTATTGGCATGATGCAGAGTACAATGCTGCACACAAGCATAGAATGGAGAAGTTCAAGATCGTTAATTTTAATCAAAGAGATTGTGAAACTTTATTTCATGCCTGTAGGAGGTTCACAGACATAGTATTGAGCTATCTGCAACATGGGTACACAAAGAAAGAGCTTATGGACTTATTTGGACTACGACCACAGTTGCAGGAATTTTTTGGAGTCATGACGTCGACAGAGGCGTGGAAGTACATGGAGTCCTTACAAAAGAATGATCCGACCATTAATGAGACTTCAGAGGGTGATTCAACGGAGCCTTCCTGCCTTGATCAAGGATAGCAAAGCATAGACGTATCATTGCAACCCTTGAAAGAGGAATTTTATTTGCTCATTCAAACACAGGAGGCTACATCCCATCAATTCCAAGAAAACTTCATTGCTTGGAGTCGGCAAATTTAGCAATCCATTGAAAATCTTACTCTGATTGCCACTTGCTTAGAAGAAAGTAATTATTTTTAAATTCAATTTCAATAAATCTAATATGAGTTCATCTTCTATTGCAGGTATATCGAGTGAGCCATGTCACGATGAAAGCATAACTCAGAAAATCAACATGGCAGGAAGTGTGTACAAAAGAGAGGACGAGCTAGCAATTTTGGATGAACGGGAGGAGGAGACAGCTAGGGACATGGGTTTAGAGATTATCGCTATGGAGCCCGAACCACTCTTTCCCCCAGTTTTTTCCCAAAATCATTCATCCCTCTACCCAATTACTGCGCATCATACCGAGAGCAGTGCAAATTTTTCAGGGAGTAGTCATCAATATGCTTTATTTTATTTTACTTACTTTGATGACTATATTTGGAATATGTTTATGGTAAAGAATTTTGGACTAAATTGGACTGACATAACTCATCTCTTGCAGGACATACATAATCACTTTATAGAGATGACTGGAGTTGTGTTGCTAGGGTCCTATTTGGCTAATGGAGGACGATTACTCGTCGAGGAGCTCAAGGAGCAAATAGAACAACTTCCTCCACCATTAAAGATCTGTGATCCGCCATTTGACCACGGTGTGTTCTTTCCATTAGCGTAGATTTTTATATGCTTTTCTTTTGAATAAACTCGTACCCTTTTCGACATTGAGGACAATGTCCATCTTTAGTTGGGGGGAGTGTATGAGACCTTAAGATTTTTTAAATAAATTGAAAGAAAATAATAAATCACCAATTCTCATCATTTAAAACTCCTTCACATATAACAAATGCGGATGATTATGCATTGATTGAGTTCTAAAAATCGTTTATGGCTTAAATTAATTTTTATTTCTTCATGGAATTAGTCATTAATATGCTATTTATGAAAACTTTCAATTGCCATGATTAATATCTCGAAATAGTTTGAATTTATTTCATGCACGCTATTGTGATGCAAAAGCTTAAGTATACACGATTTATTACAACAATCTTCAAGTTAAAGATGAATTTGGCATTTGTTACTAACGTCTATGTTCGATGAATGGGTGTTGAGTTGCTTATAAAAAATAGAATAATAAAAAAGAGAGAAAAAGAAAAAATGCATCGTTCCCTTGAGTTCATTAATTAGTCGGGTCTTCGTGCCTCAGGAAGCATTGGAGATTCGCATCAAACGATGGATGAATGGGGAGTGCATTCAAAAAAAATAAGAAAATAAAACTTGGATGATTCGAGTTATTAAGTTCGAGGGGCTCTTCTAAGCCTAATGTCCGAAGGTCGTCTGTCATAGGAATCATTAACTGAAAGCTTGTTACATGGATAATTCTAGGTCGTCAAAACAAGGAAACCAAGAAAAAAAGGAAAAAAAGAAATGTTGAATAAACTAAGCAACTTCAATGCACATGACTTGAACTATCTTTATGAGATGCCAAACCCTTAGAAATGAGAAAACTATGACATGCCGTCGTGTCTTACTTTCGCTTGCGCAAAACGATGCTGGAGTTTATTCAAATTAGATTAGAGAAAATATCATGTGATTGATCTTATTCATGAATTGTGTATATTGATGGTCAAAATCATGTTGGAAAGCGTATTATTAAGCCATGCCATAAGCGATTGACAGAATTTATTATTTTAACTAATCATCCGACTTAATCGCACTTTTTGATAGGGACTAGCAAATCGCTAGTTGGGGGTGTAATTCGGGTTGAATATTGCATATTAAACACCTCATTTAGCCCCATTTTGTGCATATATGATGCTTATTTGGTCTTTAATACGATCGTATTTAGAATACCTTTAATTAGTAGAGCAAACTCTCATTTTATGCACAAAATAGCAACATACTAAGTATTCCTGACATTGTAGTATTTTTCATCGAAGATCTCGATCTCATGATTCCAACGACTATTTATTTGTATTTTTCTGATATCTGTGCTAATTTCTACGAATTTTTGAATGCAGACTACCAGTAAAATTGAGAAATACGGAAAAAATACGCTTAAAATACGAAAATACGGCCCGCATCCTCTCACACAGGCACCATGTGGCACCATCAGAGCCGTTCCCGCTCAAATCAACGATCTCCTGCTAAGGGAAGACGTGGCACCATCTGAACCGTCGGCCTCGAATCCAATGGTGTCTACTCATAATGAAGCAGACGATTGGAGCAGGTGACGTGGCTCCATCAGCGACGTCTGATTCCGATCCAACAGCCCACAGCGGAGCTGAACGTAGCTGAGCGGAACGAATTCCGTGGGACACACATCATCATCGCATGTGCTCCCTCGCGAAGATCTATGGCCCAGGTGAAATCCGAAGCGAATAAGGATCAGCGAGCGAAGAGGGCGGCGGGAGAGACCCGTTTATAGGAAACGTGGCATCCCATCGTGACATCCCACTCCAATCGGACGGCCCTTGTTTGTAACGGCTGTGAAAATGGGTTTGAAGCAGGTTGGGTCCGTTAAAGACTTAGAAAACTTGCAATGCTATTATATAAGCGCATTTCTAGGGTTTTGGGTGTATTCTGGCATATTTGGGGCTCTAGGAGCCGTATTTGGCCGTGAAATTTGGAGGCCCTAGAGACAGAGGCTAGGAGAAACTTCTGAAGGAGATTTGGGGCTAATTGTAGAGTTTTGGTGATATAATTCCTAACTTTACTCTAGTATTTTGCGTATTTAGCGCATATTTTGAGTATTTGAACATGTATTTGTCTATGAATACGGTTCCTTTTCTCTCCATGCGTGGCTAGTACCTATTTGTGTTGGTCTTGATGTAGTTGGGGATTTGTATTCTCTGGTTTGATGTCATTACGCCCTATTTTGCATGTAAAATCACGTATTTTATTAGTTTCTACTCTATTATTCAAGTATATTCGTTGTTGATGTACTTGGCTCGAATCTGATCTTTGCGGACTTATTCGTGGCATGATCCTTGCGGACATCGCCGTGACCCTTGCGGGCACATGAGCTTATGTTCTTTATGAAACTAATAATTTATTCGATACATATGGCAATATTTTAATGCTCTTTATTGCAATATTTTCCGACGTTCTCATACCCTTGCGGGGTGAAACGTCGTGTTCTTTAGGTTAAGCAATTGATTCTGATGTTTTAGATATTGATTCACACACGATCCGCAAGGCTCATCTATGAATCTTGATTGCGAACGTTCAGAACCAATTGACTAACCAAGACATCAATTACCATTGATTGCAAACCCCTAAAGAAATCACGACCAACACATCCTCTGCATTTTGGTACCCAAATATCGACTTCGTCATAACCATCGACACCATTACTTATATCTTTGATAGGTGGTTGTTTATTATTGCTTTAGTACTCTTTATAAACTGCAGCTCATGGTTTTTCAGATCAGTTGTCCCGTGGATATGATACCTATACTCATCAGGATTATTACTTGTTCGATCTCCTACACTTGGGAGTAGCCCTCACACATTTTGAGACGAGTCAGCGGTAAGCAAGTGAATCGACCTTCAAGTTCCCCCGAAGGTGACCCATTTACTTCTGACTAGTGCCCGCGAACCCAACCCTACCCACATGTACTTTTTGGACCACGAGCCAGAATTAGCCAAACCGACCCACAAGATGTTTCAATAGCCAAACCGGCTCGCAAGTTGTTTCATTAGCCAAAGCAGCTCGCAAGTTGTTTCATTAGACAAATTGGGTCACAAGTTGTTTCATTAGCCAAACCGGCTCGTAAGTTGTTTCATTAGCCAAACCGGCCCGTAAGTTGGCCAAACCGGCCCGCAAGATTGTCTTGACCGTTTCAAGTGATTCAAGATGTTTACATGTCCAACAGTTTGCAATTTATGAAACGTTATCAGTCAATTTGTTAAAGTGTCCACACTCACTCACTCACAAGTTCTTATTTGGCAATTCACAAAATATAGAATAGAGTTTTGGAGTCGTTGTATCAAATGGCAATGTCCGTGTGCAACATTTCATGGTTAAATCGTCCAGAGACAAGCTATATGCGAAAAACGATTAAATGAACGATATTTAAGGACATGTATAAAGTGCACACTTGCCTGTTTGGAGTGATTTCGGTTGTCTAGGTGACTGTAACGAGTGTCATGTTTTATATACGTCATTAGATTCATATTTATTAGACTAAATGTCTTTTAAGCTATTAAAATAATGTTGACAACTACCATACACACTTAAGTATATTTATATATACATACTAGTCATAACCTGTGTCTGCGGGCACGGTTCATTTAAGATTTCCCCCAGCGAAATCTTTGTTTCCCAAAAAAATTATTTCCATAGCCAAAATTTAAAAGAACAACAAATTATCGTAAAAATATTTAGCGGCACGGGCACCTTCGGAGTGGGTGTATTCGGCGCGGAACAACAAATTCGATGTAGAACAAAAAATTCAGCGCTGGTGCTTTCGGCACGGAACAACAAATTCGGCGTAGAACAAAAAATTCAGCGTAGGTACCTTCGGCGCGGAACAACGCGCGAGTGCCTTTGGCGTGGAATAACAAATTAGCGTAAAAAAATTTAGTGGGCGCCTTAGGCACGAAACAACAAACCTCAGGGTAATTTTCAGTGAGGGTATTAACTTAAATTTCTTTACACTATTTTGTTGTTCCACTAAATTTTATTACGCTAATTTGTTGTTCCGCTAAATTTTTTACGCTAAATTTTTTACTTTGTTTAATTTAGTGGATCAGGATTCTCCTAAATCTTTTCCAATTCACTTTCAATTTCAAAGTTTAGGTTCCGAAGACACTTTTTCCCGCAAAATTTAATCTCCACAATCTTTCCCAATACACCTTTAGTTTCAAAGTTTTGGATCCCAAGACGCTTTCCCTCCAAAATTTAATCTCCACAATCTTTCCCAATACACTTTTAATTTCAAAGTTTTGGTTCCCAACACACTTTTCCCTCCAAAATTTATGTTTTCCCACTAAAATTTTCACAAAATCCAATCTCAACCATTGATTTACCAAGATCAAATCTCAGCCACTCCTTATCTTGTCTTAGTTAGCCCTAAAATTCAAAAAAGTTTGTCAAATGTATAATATATATATATATATACACCACGAGCAGATTAGAGATTTCAATAATCATATGAGATCTAGAATGTGCCTTAAGCTTGACCTCAGGAAGGCTTTTTGACAGCGTAAATCGAGAATTTGTGTACTTTATTCTACACTAGATGGGATTCGGGTATACTTTCATCAGCTGGATCAAAGAGTGCATTTCTACTCCATCCTTTCGGTAATGGTAAATGGCTCTCCTGTGGGTTTTTTTTGATGGAAATAGAGGTATCAGACAAGGTGACCCCCTTTCCCCATATTTATTTGTCACTATCATGGAAGCCTTTTCACTCCTGGTTGCAAAATTTACCACCAGAGGTACCATACAACCTATGCGAAGTCAAGGTTCTATTTCGCACCTCTTATTTGCAGATGATTTGCTAGTGTTCTGTCGGGCCGACAACAATCCTTGCGAGGGCTTAAAATTTGCTATCTGGTTTTACCAATTTTACGGGGCTTCATATCAATTGGGATAAGAGTGCAGCTATGTTCAGTAAAGGGGTAAAGGATCCAAGAGAACTTGCAGATTTCCTGGGGGTTAAAATGGCTACGATAGTAACTACCTATTTGGGATTGTCGTTATCTTCAAAATATCCAAAGACTACCATGTACGGTAGACTGGTAGATAAATGCAAAAAGAGGCTAAGTGGTTGGTCTTCTTCGACGCTCTCCATAGCAGGACGAATCGAGCTGGTTAGAACAGTGATATATGGTATGATATCCTTTTGGTCTCAGGCTTTCCGGATTCCCAAAGTTATTTTGCATACCATCACTTCTTTATGTAGGAAATTCATTTGGGGAACAACTAACACATGGGCTTAGGGAGAATCTTGCAAACCTAAATCGGAAGGTAGTGTTGGGCTTAGACTCCTCCCTGATCTGAACCTGGCTTCGGGTCTGAAGCTAACTTGGAGATTGTTGAAAGGGAAGGGTCTATGGGCTGAATATATGAGAAGCAAGTATAAGGATGTAGCATCGTTTTATGAGGCGAAAGTTAAGCCAACACATTCGGGAACATGGAAATTTCTTTTACATTGTAGAGGAGTGTCGTAGAAGCTTATTACAATGAAGGTCAGCGATGGGAATGACACACTCTTCTGGCATGATAACTGGATGCCGTGTGGTCCACTCAAATACATGTACGACATTCCAGATGGAGCTAGTAAGCGGAGAGTTCGGGAATATTGGAGTGGGTTCGAATGGCTGGAGGAACCCAACATTCGACAATTGAGGGCATTGCTACATCAGGTAACTTTGGTTCCAGGGGTTGATTCTTGGGAATGGAAGCCATGCCCCTCCTTCAGCTACAAGAGCGCCTGGGATAATGTACGGCACAAGAGTCCCTCTTTCTCCTTCAGCAAACTGATTTGGTACAAAGGAAATATCCCGAAGATGAGCATAACCCTGCTACGAGCATTCAAGGGGAGGCTCCTGACAAGGGACATGCTTTTGAAATGGGGTCTGAATACTAAAGGGGACTGCCTGCTGTGTGGGGACGGTAGTATGGAGAGTAATGAGCACATCTTCTTTGCTTGCCACTATGCGTCTTACCTGCTGAGAAGAGTGATGCTAAAAATGGGAGTTACGGCTCCTACCAGGATTGCCTTGCCGGTGGTTGGAACACTATTCCTCTCTAAGTTTGGGGGAAAGGGGGTCATGGGGATACTAGCTAAGACCGTGCTTGCGGCTCTGGTGTGGCACGTTTGGAGAGAAAGAAATAGACTCGTCTTCGACAAATCTCAAAGATGCAAACTAAGTCTTTTTGAGGATATTGCTGCGGATGTAAGGATAGCTCTTCGAAATTACGATCCCAATGATACGGAAGCTTCTGAAGCTCTCTCAAATTGAGGGATAATGGATGAAAGCCTGTAACACTATATTTTTTGGGGGTTATTGTGAGTAGATGCTAGATTTGATATTAGGAGGTGACGACGCTTGTGTCCGCTCCCTCCTATACTAAATCTAGTATGCTATTCAACAATGAGTGTATTGTTTTGTATATTTTACTCAATAAAGTTCTTCATTTACCTTTCAATATATATATATATATATATATATATATATATATATATATATATTGCTATCCTCTATGGCTGGTGTGAGACTTACGTGGCGATTATTAGCCACGGAGGGACTCTGGTCTAGGTATATGCGCACCAATTACAAAGATACATCCCATTTCTTCTCCGCTCGAGGTTCACCAACACATTCAGGTACCTGGAAATTTTTTCTACACTGTAGAAATTTTTCCAAACATCTTATTAGCAGGACAGTAAGGGATGGTGCAACTACTCTTTTCTGGATGGATAATTGGCTTCCAGGAGGTCCTCTTGCGGAAATACATGATGTCCCTATTGATATAATCAACAAGCGGGTTAGTGACTATTGGACTGGGAGTGGATGGACCCAGGATGCGGAAATTGATTATGTCCGGCCGCTACTACACAACTTCTCCTTATCACCAGGGCACGATGAATGGCATTGGGCGGCTTCAAATGAATTCTCTTTCAAAGCCGCATGGGAGGGTACTAGGCAACGCCATGATCAATTCCAATATGCGTCGCTAGTCTGGTATAAATATAATGTTCCCAAGATGAGTCTCACTTTATTGCGTGCAATACAAGGGAAGTTGGCGACAAAGGATATTCTGAGAAAATGGAACCCACACATGGATACTGGGTGTGTGTTGTGTGAATCTACTGAGGCCGAAAATAAAGATCATCTATTCTTCGAGTGTGCTTACACTAAATATATCCTTTGCAGATGCTTACTAAAACTGGGTGTCTCGATCCCCACTGAACCGTTGTTAGCTAAAGTTGGTGATCAATTCTTACTAAAATATGGGAAGAGGGAATCTATTGGTATTCTGGCGAGAACTGTGCTATCCTCTATGGTTTGGCACATTTGGAAGGAGAGGAATAAAAGAATCTTCGATAAGACAAAGAAGTCTAAGACGGTTTTGTTTGATGAAATTTCTGCAACTGTTCGGGATTCCCTCCAACATCTGGAGGCAGATACTCAGGAAGCTAGTCTAGCTATGGAAAATTGGGAATTTAGAGATGCTGGCTAGATTTCTTTAGTTCTTTTTCATTGGTTTTTGTAGTTATGCTTGGCTGCTGTTGGGGTGGGGGTTTGCAGGTAGTGGGTGACGGCGCTTGTGCCCTCTCCCCCCACCTTCAATCACCCCTCCTCAGCGCGGCCATTTGTATTCTGTACATTATTGCTGGTAAATAAAGATACACACTAATCATCCAATATATATATATATATATATATATATATATATATATATATATATATATATATATATATATACACATACATATATACTAGTCATTACCCATGCCCATAGGGCACGGTGTATTTAATGGCTGAGTTTTCCCCCACAAATTTCAAGTTCCCCGAAATTTCAAGTTTTCCCACAAAATTTCAAGTTTCCCCCCAAATTTAAGTTTCCCCCCAAAATTTAAGTCACCCCAAAATTGTCATTGCCACCTAGGACAAACTTGCCACGTAGGACAAAGCTTTGTCCTAGTAGGATAAGTTTCTAAATCTTCAAAGGACTGGAAAAAAAATGGTCGGAAGGGGGAGAATAAAAAGTGTGGTTGGGTGTGTGGGGATGGTCCAGGGGCAAAAATGCAAAAACCGGGGTTGTATGTGCAAAATTCCCCACATCATCTCTTATCCTTCAAAATGTCATCTCTTATATTTTCTCTTATCCAATTTCCCTATTTTATATAATAGATATCCAAATTCTCTTATCCAATTTCTCATGGCCAAATTCTCTTATCCAATTTCTCTTGATAACATCCCTTTTTTATATAATAGATATCCAAATTCTCTTAACACGTGCACACGTTCACGTGGACTGGGAAAAAACGATCGGAAAGGGGGGAAGAATAAAAAGTGTCGGTGTGTATGGGGGGAGGGTCCATGGGCAAAAATGTAAAACCGGGGTTGTATGTGCAAAATTCCCCACCTCCTCTCTTATCCCTGAAAATATCATCTCTTATCCAACTTCTCTTGTCCAAATTCTCTTATCCAATTTCTCTTGATAACATCCCTATTTTATAGAATAGATATGTATGTATGTATTCAATTTCCGGAAAGGGGGAAGAATAAAAAGTGTGGGTATGTGTGGGGGGAGGGTCCATGGGCAAAAATGTAAAAACCGGGGTTGTATGTGAAAAATTCCCCACCTCCTCGCTTATCCCTCAAAATATCATCTCTTATCCAATTTCTCTTGTCCAAATTCTCTTATCCAATTTCTCTTGATAACATCCCTTTTTTATATAATAGATATCCAAATTCTCTTAACCCATGCACACGTGCACGTGGACTGGGAAAAAACGGTCGAAAAGGGGGGAAGAATAAAAAGTGTGGGTGTGTGTGTGGGGAGGGTCCAGGGGCAAAAATGTAAAAACCGAGGTTGTATGCACCAAATTCCACACCTCTTCTCTTATCTCTCAAA
Source organism: Scilla litardierei (assembly GCA_030789695.1). Lineage (NCBI taxonomy): Eukaryota > Viridiplantae > Streptophyta > Magnoliopsida > Asparagales > Asparagaceae > Scilla > Scilla litardierei. The sequence goes on along the minus strand of CM061141.1, from coordinate 228,437,100 downwards.
ATCTCATCACTTATCCAATTTCTCTTGTCCAAATTCTCTTATCTAATTTCTCTTGTCTAATTTCTCTTGATAACATCCCTATTTTATAGAATAGATATGTATGTATGTATATGTATGTATGTATGTATGTATATGTATACTCTTGTCCAAATTCTCTTATCCAATTTCTTTTATCCAATTTCTCTTATCCAATTTCTCTTGATACCATCCCTATTTTATAGAATAGATGTATATACTCTTGTCCAAATTCTCTTATCCAATTTCTCTTGTCCTATTTCTCTTATCCAATTTCTCATCATAACATCCATATATATAGCTGTATATACTCTTGTCCAAATTCTCTTATCCAAATTCTCTTGTCCAAATTCTCTTATCTAATTTCTCTTGATAACATCCCTATTTTATAGAATAGATGTATATACTCTTGTCCAAATTCTCCTATCCAAATTCTCTTGTCCAATTTCTCTTATCCAATTTCTCTTGATAACATCCCTATTTTATAGAATAGATATCCAATTTCTCTTCATAACATCCCTAGTCATTACCCGTGCCCATAGGGCACGGTTTATTTAATGGCTGAGTTTTTCTCCCCCACAAATTTCAAGTTCCCCAAATTTCAAGTTTTCCCACAAAATTTCAAGTTTCCCCCAAATTTAAGTTTTCCCGCAAAATTTATGTCCCCCCCAAAATTGTCATTACCACCTAGGACAAACTTGCCACGTAGGACAAAGCTTTGTCCTAGTAGGATAAGATTCAAAATCTTCAAAGAACTGGGAAAAAATGGTCGGAAGGGGTGAGAATAAAAAGTGTGGGTGGGTGTGTGCGGAGGGTCCATGTGCAAAAATACAAAAACCGGGGTTGTATGTGCAAAATTCCCCACCTCCTCTATTATTCCTCAAAATCTCATCTCTTATATTTTCTTTTATCCAATTTCCCTGTTTTATATAATAGATATCCAAATGCTCTTATCCAATTTCTCATGTCCAAATTCTCTTATCCAATTTCTCTTGATAACATCCCTCTTTATATAATAGAAAAATTTCAAGTTTCCCCCAAATTTAAGTTTCCCCCAAAATTTAAGTATCCCCAAAATTGTCATTATCACCTTGGACAAACTTGTCATGTAGGACAAAGCTTTGTCCTAGTAGGATAAGATTCAAAATCTTCAAAGAACTGGAAAAAAATGGTCGGAAGGGGGGAGAATAAAAAGTGTGGGTGGGTGTGTGGGGAGGATCCATGGGCAAAAATACAAAAACCGGGGTTGTATGTGCAAAATTCTCCACCTCCTCTCTTATTCCTCAAAATCTCATTTCTTATATTTTCTCTTATCCAATTTCTCATGTCCAAATTCTCTTATCAATTTCTCTTGATAACATCCCTCTTTTATATAATAGATATCCAATTTCTCTTCATAACATCCCTATATATAGCTGTATATACTCTTGTCCAAATTCTCTTATCCAAATTCTCTTGTCCAAATTCTCTTATCTAATTTCTCTTGATAACATCCCTATTTTATAGAATAGATGTATATACTCTTGTCCAAATTCTCCTATCCAAATTCTCTTGTCCAATTTCTCTTATCCAATTTCTCTTGATAACATCCCTATTTTATAGAATAGATGTATGTATATGTATGTATCTATATGTATGTATGTTATGTATATATATATATGTATATATATGTATGTATATACTCTTGTCCAAATTCTCTTGTCCAATTTCTCTTGTCCAATTTCTCTTATCCAATTTATCAAATCCTGTATTTTACATATCCATACGATCGAGTCCTTGGGCTTCCGAAATAGTGTAATGTAAAAAAAAGTGCTTCGAATCATTGCTATTTGACTCGGACCTGTTCTGAAAAAGTCGAAGTATTTCGAATTATTTGTTGACACGGACAAAGTAAGGGAAAACCTCTGAAATGATTTCAATACTGGACCTTGGACATATAATAGTTCCAAATCAGGATATTACTTCTTTTATTTATAGTCTTTTGAGCTGTAGACCATACAGAAGAAATGATGATCTCCTTAATTGAGAATCCACCCTCATTTTGAGCTGGACGTGAATCAGCACTTACTGATGCATCCCTATTTTATAGAATAGATGTATGTATATGTATGTATGAATGTATATACTCTTGTCCAAATTCTCTTATCCAATTTCTCTTGTCCAATTTCTCTTGATAACATCCCTCTTTTATATAATAGATATATATATATATGAAAGGTAAGCGTGATATATATATTACTGTACAAAATTACAGACCAGTGGTAAGTGAAAATCTTAAGGGAAGGATAGGGCACAAGCGCCGTCACTCCCCACTAAGAAATTCACCCCCACAAAAGAACATCCTACAAACACTGCAAAACTAGGAGGACATCAAATCTACCAAAAACCTCATCCAGAATCCAATATCCCCCAATTAGCAAAAGTATCCAGTTCCTCCTCAGTGGCAGGATCAAGATCGTGGAGGGCAATTTTAACATCTGCGGCAATCTCCTTACACAGGATAGTCTTGCATTTCTTCTCATCTTCAAAAATCCGCCTGTTCCTTTCACGCCATAAGTGCCAAACCATAGCCGCTAGACTGGATTTAGCAAGTGTGCTTATAGCATCCTTTCCACCGAATTTACCATGGAAAAATTTCCCGACTTCTATTAAATTAGGCGCTGGTTGAGATTGCACACTTAGCTTAAGTAGAGTCCTGTGCAATATGTATTTAGAATAGTTGCACTCAAAAAACAGATGTGAAATATCCTCTACCAAGTTGTCATCGCAAAGGACACAGTTAGAGGGAGTATTGTTCATCTATCTGGCAATCTTATCTCTAGTCAACAACTTGTCTCTTAGAGCCTGGAGTAGAGTAAGAGAAAATTTAGGGATGTGCTTTGGGTACCAGATGATTTTGTGCAAGGGAAATGGTGGATTCCTTCTTCTAACTCCATTCCAAGCATGTCTGAAGGTAAATGATTCCCCGGCCAACCACTTCCAACTGTCAGGACCCACTCTCAAAGTAATATTGCAGAGAAGATGTCGGCATTGGTCTATTGCGGGATTTGCAGACCATCCACTACCCATCCAGTACTCGGACACCCTTCGTTTTGCCTCAGTCGGCGGTACATCAAAATAATTATTTAATGGACCCCCTTCTAACCAACTATCTTCCCAAAATAAAGTGCAAGTTCCGTCCCTTACAATTCTTTTGATAAGGGACTGTGAAAACTTGCGGCTTCTTAACAACCGCTTCCAGCTGCCCGATTGCAGCACAGTACCCTCCGCCGCAAAGAAACCTGTCGAGCGGTATTTAGCCCGCATTTGCCGTGCCCAAAGACCATCCGAGGTCAGGTACCTCCATGTAAGCCGCACTCCTGCCGCCGCATTTAGTTCCTCAATAAGCCTTAACCCCACGCCCCCCTCCGATTTCGGCTTGCATATATCCTCCCAAGCCCAGGATCGAGAATTGCCCAAAATGAAGCGTCTACAGATAGCAGTTATTTATCTCACCACAGTGACTGGGATGTGGAACACCTGAATCCAAAAAGCAACCATTCCAAATATTACACTCCTAACAAGCTCAACTCTGCCCGAAATGGATAGCATCTTAGACGACCAGCCTGCTAACCTCTTCTTGCATTTATCCACTGACTTCTGATGATTAATGGATGTAGGGTATTTTATAGACAGTGGAAGGCCCAAATATGTTGTGATGGTGGTTGCAATTTTGATACCCTAATAATCTGCCAGAACTTCCTTATTTCTAGCTCCCTTGCTGAACAGACCAACACTCTTGTCCCAGTTAACTTGAAGCCCAGTGAAATTTGAGAACTCTTCCAAAAGATTTTTGATGCCCAAGAATGAAGACATATTTGTGCGGCAGAAAACAAGGAGGTCATCAGCAAATAACAGGTGGGATATGGAACCAGACTGTCGCATTGGATGTATTTTCCGCAAATTGAGAGCTTTTTCTACAAGGATAGAGAATGTCTCCATTATAATAACAAAGAGGTAGGGAGATAGGGGATCACCTTGGCGAAGACCTCTGTTACTACTGTAATAGCCGCACGGAGTCCCGTTCACCATCACAGAAAAAGTTGGCGTGGTAATGCATTCTCTCACCCAGGAAATAAAAGAGTCAGGAAAATGGAGCTGCTGTAGGAAGTAGAATATAAAATCACGGTTTACACTGTCAAAGGCCTTCCGAAGATCCAATTTCAAACACGCTCTCCCCCCATAGGGTTGCTAAAATCCATGATCTGTTCATGGGCAATCAGTGTACAATCAGAAAGGAGTCTCCCTTTTAGAAAAGCGGCTTGATTTGGAGATATCAATTCATGAACTACCATCTTAAGTCTGTTGCATATAATTTTGCTGATGAACTTGTATAGGACATTGCAACATGCAATTGGTCTGTAATCACCTAGTCCTGAAGCATTGATATTTTTCGGCACCAGTGTTAGAAAAGTATGATTTACCTGCCGAAGAAGAGACCCAGAGACAAAAAAGGATTTAATAGCAGAAATGACATCCTCCCCAATAATCTCCCAATTTTGCTGGAAAAAAAGAGCATTAAACCCATCTGGCCCTGAAGCTTTATCAGGACCAATTTGAAAAACTGCAGCTTTAATCTCCTCGGAAGAAACCCTTGTGCTAAGCCAAGTAGCTGAATCATTTGTTAAAATTCGTTTTGGGGTAATCTTAGGGAAAGAAACCGGGTACTGACTTTGGTTATACAAATCAGTATAATAAGATGGGGCGATCTTCATCAAATTGTCAAAATTCAAGTTGCGGCCTCCACAGTTATCAACATGCTGATTCAAATTATTTCGGGAATACCTGGATTTCATTGCCGTATAAAAAAATTTTGTTTTCCTATCTCCAAGGGAAATCCAGTCTTGGCGACTCTTTTGCCTGAACATTTCTTCCTCAAGCTTCAGTGCATGAGAGAGTTCTTTAATAAGCTCAGCTTCAGTAGTTTAAAATGGAATGTAATTGTCAGTGACAGGATTATTTCGAATTTCCTCCAATTTGCGCCTGAGAGAGTTTACTACATTATCAGCCCGACAATTCTTTGCCCATTCTCTTAGGATTGCCTTCATCTTCTTAAGCTTGAGCACAAGACGGTACATTGGGGTACCCCTCTCATTTCCGGACCAATTAGCAGAGAGAAGGTCCCGATAACCTGGACATTTGGACCAATAATTGAAGAATTTGAACGGTTTAGGGGCAGAAGAAACCTGATTGTGAAAGTGGACTTCCATCATAGCATGATCGCTAGTGAGTGGCTCCAAATAAATATAAAATGAATCAGGGAGTTTAGAAATCCATTGCGTATTAACAAAGACTCTATCAAGCTGGGCTTTAATACAGCCTGTACCCACCCGGTTGTTGCACCAACTAAGACGATTCCCAGTACTTTTGAGCTCCTGAAGAGCACGCCTGCTTATGCAATCAGAGTAATCACGAAGAGTTAAATCCTCCAGCTTCCTCCCCCCAATTTATCGCGGGAATATAGTACACTGTTGAAGTCTCCCCCTACTAGCCAAGGCAAGTTACTCAACAGAGACGAGTCAATCAGAAGGCTCTTCCATAATTCTTTCCTCTCACCCATAGTGTTACGCCCATAGACTCCCGTAATGACACAGGAGAACCCCCCAATGTTCTTACAATTTAAAGAAAGGTGTTGTGCCGAGATTGACACAAGAGATGCAGACCAAACTGAAGGATCCAAGCCAATGATGATGCGGCCCCCAGTTACTACATCAAAGTTGTTGAAAGATATCCATTTACTTGGTATAACCTGCATTTCCACATTCGTAGTAGACTTAATCTTGGTCTCCAATAGTATCACAGCCGATGGATTAAGCTTCTTCAGCCTATCCCTCAAATCCCTTCTCCTCACCACATTGTTAAGACCCCTGGTGTTCCAAAAGAGTACCGACATTAGGCAACATTAGATTTGCGACCCTGACTATTTTCCAGAAGACGAGTGCTCTTCCTAGAAGATAGGACCGGGATGGGTTCAGATTTCTTCTTTGGTGGCCTGCAAAGCGCAACTTCCTTAAGTTGCTCTTCCAATTCAATTTCCCACTCAGGGTTATCTACTGCTATGCCATCGGGAACTAGGTCTACTACATTATCCAAATCTTCATCAAGTAAGGAAGGGAGAGGGTTCAAACTGGGCGCATGAGTTCCTTCAGCATTCAAGCATTGCTGATCATTTCCTAAATCCTTGATTGATGCCAAACGGGTGTTCCCATTGGATATTGCAGCAGTGAGTATACCGTCTCCAGCTGAGCGCACATTCATCTCAGAGGATTCTGTAGCAGGTGCAACACAAGAGGAGGGAGCTTCACAGGCCTCAATACCCTGGCCACCAGGCAAATCTCCAGAGGTACTAGTTGGATTGACACCTGACTCTGTCAAACAATGTTGAGTGTTCCCAATAGCATCAGACATTCCTCGTACATTCCCATCCTCCATAAGATCAATCCACTCTGCCGTGTCCCCAGTGGATATTACATGAGATATGATATTAGTTTCAACACCAGAATCAGTAAGGTCCGCAACATTCTCGATGAATCTACCTAGCTTGGCTCCATCCGTCCCTATCTCTTGGATTGAAGGGGGCTCACAGGTTACAGGACAATCAATATTAGAATGCCCAAAGCAAACACACTTGGAACAACTTGGGGGTTCTCCTTCCACTTTAATCGATATAGAAATAGATGGCCCACCCTCCGTACCCACCAGTACCGATTTTGGCACCGCATCAGCCGCATGAATTTCAACAAGGCAACGAGCAAATGAAAGACGCTCCTTCTTAGCAGTTAATTTATCCAAACAGATGGGCTTCCCAATGACCGAAGCAATACAATTTAAAATTTCTAAAGTCCACATGCCTAAAGGCACCCCGTGTAGATGTACCCAAACAGGCACTGATGACAGGATATCATGCTCAAGTTTCAGGCCATGGCTCCAGCGTTGAAGCACCACCAGTCTGCCATCAAACATCCAGGGCCCGCCATGTAAAATCTTTTCACATTCACCCTCTTCCTCGAACATCTAGCAGAAGAACCCATTCTCGCGGCTGTAGATTTTAACTCCCTTCTTGAGATTCCAAAGCCTCTCAACCCAACCACACATCTGGCTATAGAAAGGTACATCTCCTAACACATACCCAACTAGGGTTGATTTCCACTGTTCGGCCCCTCTGTCCAATGCGGCTTTTGCCACCATAGCCATTAGCGTGCCATCTTCAAGTGTAATAGGAGCCACATAGGACGTTCCCATGTCCAGATCATATTTCCTGATGTTAGAACAAACCTGAGCCCAAGATTGTTTCTCTCCAGAAGTGTTAAACGAAATGTTCATAGGAGGCCTATGAGGTATTTTATCAAACACCATCCCTGTAACAGGAGCTTGAGAGCTACGAGCAAAATTAGAAGTATATCCTTTACCTCTTTGATGGGCAGTACGCCGGTCCTTGCCCCAACTGCGAAAGTTTCCTCCACTCCGAGATCCAGGTTGAATCCCGGCGCCACCCAATCCTGAACCGATTGGAACCCTCTTATTCTTCCGACGGTCAACAACATTCCAGCTGCCTCCGATATCAACAGAGCCGCCGATATCAACAGAGCCCCCGAGTTGAGCAGAAGAGCGTTCCGAACGCACGCTCTCAACTGGATTCACCTTGCGCTTAGTCGATTCTTGGCCATTACCCTGATCGCCATTTCTCCACGCTCCGAGATTAACGGGTCCCATTTTTTTGATGAATATATATAAAAAAAATTAGAAGTATATCCTTTACCTCTTTGATGGGCAGTACGCCGGTCCTTGCCCCAACTGCGAAAGTTTCCTCCACTCCGAGATCCAGGTTTAATCCCGGCGCCACCCAATCCTGAACCGATTGGAACCCTCTTATTCTTCCGGCGGTCAACAACATTCCAGCTGCCTCCGATATCAATAGAGCTGTCGATATCAACAGAGCCCCCGAGTTGAGCAGAAGAGCGTTCCAAACGCACGCACTCAACTGGATTCACCTTGCGCTTAGTCGATTCTTGGCCATTACCCTGATCGCCATTTCTCCACGCTCCGAGATTAACGGGCCCCAACTGCGAAAGTTTCCTCCGCTCCGAGAGATATATATATAGGGATTAATGGGTATCATACGCCATATGAGATAGGCTCTCATACGCCCTCTCACATAAAGCAACCAAGTACAACCAAGTACAAGCCCATGTGGGCTTGTACTTGGTTGCTTTATGTGAGAGGGCGTATGAGAGCCTGTCTCATATGGCGTATGATACCCATTAATCCCATATATATATATATATATATATATATATATATATATATATATATATTCTATAAAATAGGGATGTATATGGATAGTATCAATAGAAATTGGATAAGAGAAATTGGACAAGAGAAATTGGATAAGAGAATTTGGACAAGAGTATATACATACATACATACATATACATACATACATATACATACATCTATTCTATAAAATAGGGATGCATGAGTAAGTGCTGATTCGCGTCCAGCTCAAAATGAGGGTGGATTCTCAATTAAGGAGATCATCATTTCTTCTGTATGGTCTACAGCTCAAAAGACTATAAATAAAATAAGTAATATCCTGATTCGGAACTATTATATGTCCAAGGTCCAATATTGAAATCATTTCAGAGGTTTTCACTTACTTTGTCCGTGTCAACAAACAATTCGAAATACCTCGACTTTTTCAGAACAGGTCAGAGTCAAATAGCAATGATTCGAAGCACTTTTTTTAAATATACATTACACTATTTCGGAAACCCAAGGACTCGATCATATGGATATGTAAAATACAGGATTTGATAAATTGGATAAGAGAAATTGGACAAGAGAAATTGGACAAGAGAATTTGGACAAGAGTATATACATACATATATATACATATATATATACATATACATACATACATACAGATACATACATATACATACATCTATTCATAAAAAACGGCGATGGGCGGTGGGCGATCTCTCAACATCGGCGTTGGGCGATCTCTCAACAACGGTGATGGTCGGCCTTTCAATGGTAAGATTGATGTCCTAGGTTCTATTCGAGATGGATCTTCTGTTTCTGGAGCTGAGGACTCGTCGGCACAGGATGAACTCCCTCCTGAAGGTTGGGTTATGGTGGATCGGCGCAAGAAGAGCGGGTTCTTGGGCAACAGAGTGGGTGGTGTAGGAAATCCGCTCCAATCCCAGCTTCATCGGGGTAAGGCTAACCCTAAGCTGGGGAAGGATCGGCCTGGTTCTCAGATTGATAGAAGGCCCCAAAGGCCAGGTGCCCATCAGGTGTTTGACAATAGGCCTCTTAGGCCTAAGGTGGATCTAAAATTTGATTCTAATGGCACAAAACAGTCTTGGGTGGAGATTTGTTCTAACATTCGAAAGTACGATCTTGATACGGGTATGTCGTATGTGGCGCCACACTCTCAGGCTGATGGATCCCTCATGGCCATGGTGAGAAAATCGGCGTTGGATAGAGGAGCAGAACAGTGGAAATTCACCCTCGTTGGATATGTGTTGGGGGATATACCATTCTAGGGCCAGATGTGTTCCTGGGTGGAGAGACTATAGAAAGTTAATAATGGGCTTAAAATCTACAGCCGAGAGAACGGTTTCTTCTGTTTTAAATTTGAAGACGAAGGAGACTGTGAGAGAATTTTACACGGTGGCCCGTGGATGTTTGATGGGAGGCTTGTGGTTTTGCAGCGCTGGAGTCCCTCTCTCAAACTTGAGCGTGATATCCTTTCTTCGGTCCCTGTCTGGATCCAGCTTCACGGGGTTCCTCTCGGTATGTGGACTCTAGAAATCTTTAACTCCATTGCTTCTATTATTGGTGTTCCGATATGTCTGGACAAATTGACTGCAAAGAAGGAACGGCTTTCGTACGCGAGATGCCTTGTTGAAATTCATGCCAAAAATGCAATCCCTACTAGTGTCTTGGTTGGTACTGAAGATGGCCCCTCAGTCACGATTGAGGTGAAAATCGAGGGCGAGCCCCCGAGATGTTCGAAATGCATCTGTTTCGGACACTCTAACAATCAGTGCCCTGATGCAGTAGAGCGCCCTTCAATCCAAGAGGAAGCGGTCCCTCTAAATGTCATTGACAAAGGGAAACATGTTGGAATTGCTGTGGACGCTCAGGGAATTAACGGGAATGGGTGGGAGGTGATGCAGCCTAATACTGAAGAGGGGGTAGTTGGGGCCAAGATTTCTGATAGTTCTGGAGGAGTATCAGGTCCTAAGGCTAGTGATAACAATCTGCCTAGCCTCACTGCACATGGTATGGGTGAGATAAACACGGGTAATGTGCAAGATATCTTGGGGAGTTGTGATGCTTCAGGTAGCGCTGAACCTGTGGATGTCCTGCCTTCTGGTGAAGTCTCCAAACCGATGGGTGCTCATGAAGATCAGCTACCTCTAGAATCAATCTCTAAGGGGATTTCCGTTCCATTTGTTGCATCAGTAAATTCAGCCGTTCCCCTACTGAACCCTGGAGACTATGAGGAGGAGGCACCAATGGCTACTGAGCGGTTGGCAGCGGCTTTGGGTACACTAAGGCCCCTCTCTTCTTTGATTAACGATATCCCTAAGGCTGAAATAGACATTCTATCGGAGGTAATAGCCAACGATAATCCAGAGTGGGATGCGGCAATGGTAGAGTAATGCAATACTTCGAAAAAGAAGATGGAGATGCTCCCCACTCTCCCCAGGAAAAGCACCCGATTGCAGGAGTCTGGCCGGGGGGAAAAATCGCATGTTGATCAATGAGTGTTTTATTCTGGAATACCAGGGGACTGAATAACATGGGGAGGAGGAGGGATTTGAGGTATGTTATTAATAAAGTCGGTCCGTCAGCCATTATTCTGGTTGCGACCAAACTCAGGTATCCTATTAAAATCAAAAAAATTGTGCTTCCGAAGGAATGGATCTCATTCAATAATTTTGACCTGGTGGAAGGAGGGCGCATCATTATGGGATTCGACCCTACTGTTTGGAATGCAAGTCCACTATCAAGATCAGATCAGCACATCTCTATTACTTGCTATAATGTGGGGGGGTTCTTGTGTGTTTTCACAGGAGTTTATGGCCGAAACACTCATAGGGAGAGGGAATCATTATGGAAGAGCCTAGTGTCTGATTGTGGAATGATGAATTCTGTACCGTGGTTGGTGGGAGGAGACTTTAACAGTGTCCTTTATACAAGAGATAAAATTGGGGGCAGGAAGCTGGAGTATTGCATGGTGCGGGATTTTAACGATTGTGTGCATAGATGTATGTTGCAGGAGCTTAAGAATGTGGGGAATCGATACAGTTGGTGCAATAACAGGGTTGGTAATGACCGGATCTCTGCTCAGCTTGATCGGGTTCTGGGGAACACTTTGTGGATTGATAAACTCTCGGGTTCTTATGTAACTTATTTGGAGTCTTCGACTAGTGATCATTCTCCGATGGCTGTCCAACTTCATAGTCAGGTACCTAGCCAGCCCAAACCTTTTAAATCCTATAACTACTGGCTTTCTTGTCCAGGTTATAAATATTTAATTTCAAAAAGCTGGTTCTACTAAGGAGAGGGTACTCCCATGTTCAGGCTTGTGCAAAAATTGAAGAATTTAAAGCCGGCCCTAAGGAGTTGGGCTAAGGACTATCAAGCGGATAGGGTGGTGGAGATGTGCAAGAGAAATCTAGCTGAAAACCGCAATAATCCGCTTATCAACCATGACCGTTCACTTCAGGAGATGGAATCTCGGCACCTTAAGGAGTTGATCGATGCGATGAAGCTTGAGGAAGACATGTTCAGACAAAAAAGCAGGCAAGAGTGGCTTACCCTTGGTGATAGAAATACAAAGTTTTTTTATAATGCAAATAAATCAAGAGAGCTAGCCGCAATAATCTGAATCACTTGGTTGATAGATTTGGGAAGCAGAATAATGTTTACATCGATTTGAGGGTGGAAGCTCCTATTTACTATAAGGAGCTTTATAACCAAACCAATTATGCTAGTTCTTTTGCCAAGCTTGTTCCTAAGCGCATTTTGACTGACGAGACAGCTTCTTGGCTTATTAGAAGAGTATCTTGGGAGGAAATTAAGGCAGCAGTTTTCCAGATCGGACCTGATAAATCTCCCGGGCCAGATGGTTATAACGGGTTTTTCTACCAGAGGAATTGGGATCTTGTTGGGGATGATGTGACTACTGCTATTAAATCCTTCTTCAGAACGGGTTCTTTACTCAGGCAGGTTAACCATACGTTTCTAACTCTGGTGCCTAAGAATTCTAACGCATCAGGCTTGGGCGACTACAGGCCTATTGCATGCTGCAAAGTCCTCTATAAGTTCATCAGTAAGATCATTTGTAACAGGTTAAAAGAGGTGGTGCATGAGCTAATATCTCCTAATCAGTCAGCTTTCCTAAAGGGACGTCTCCTGTCTGACAGCACACTGATTGCCCATGAACAGATCAGAGATTTTAATAATCCTATGGGGAGTAGAGCTTGTCTAAAGTTGGACTTAAGAAAGGCGTTTGACAGTGTGAATCGGGATTTCATCCTTTATTTCTTGCAACAGCTGAGATTTCCCGATACATTCATTACCTGGATAAGAGAATGTATAACTACTCCCACCTTCTCCGTCATGGTTAATGGGTCTCCCTGTGGATTTTTTGGAAGCAACAGAGGGCTGTGACAAGGTGATCCCCTCTCCCCATATCTATTTGTTATTGTTATGGAGGCGTTTTCTATACTAGTTGACCAAGCCATTATGGCTCGATCAATCCAACCTATGCGACGGTCTGGCTCTATTTCCCACCTCTTATTCGCCGATGATCTCCTGGTCTTCTGTCGTGCTAACAAGCCTACTTTTTTGGGTATCAAAAACCTTTTGAATGAGTTCTACAATTTCACTGGACTTCAGGTGAACTGGGACAAGAGCGCATGTTTATTCAGCAAAGGGGTAATACAAAAATACCATCTGGCGGATCTTTTGGGTATTACTCCAGCCTCTTCCATCACTACTTATCTGGGGTTACCCCTCTCTCTTAAGTATCCCACTTCCACTAACTATAAGAGGTTGGTAGACAAATGTAAGAAGAAGATGTGTGGCTGGTCCTCTTCCATGCTCTCTATATCGGGGAGAATTTAGCTGGTCAAGTCAGTTATCCACGGCATGGTTGCATTCTGGATGCAAGTGTTTCATATCCCGGGAAGTGTCTTGAGATCCATATCGATGACTAGTAGGAAATTCATTTTTGGAAACACTAATGCTTGGGCATGGGATGACATTTGCAAGCCAAAGGCTGAAGGAGGGGTGGGCCTCAGATTATTGGAGGAACTTAACGCGGTAGCAGGCATTCGGCAGATCTAGAGATACCTAGCCTCGGACTCCATCAGGGCAGGCCTCATGCGCATCAGATACGGTCACCCGCAGAGATTCTTCACGGTAAAGTCTCTTGTTACTCATTCGGGTTCCTGGAAGCGACTCATCAGAGGCCAAGCCGCTGCTCAGAAACTAATCCGGAGACAAGTGCGCGACGGGGCTTCGACTCGCTTCTGGGTTGACCCGTGGCTGGAGGGTGGCTCATTGGCCACCAATTTCACTGTTCCGGCGGGTGCGGAGGACAAGTTGGTGTCGGAATATTGGGACCCTTGCCGCGGCTGGAGCTCTACATAGGAGCTGAATCCCGTCCGCCACTTGTTGCGACATGTAGAGCTAAAGCCAGGGATTGATGGCTGGAGATGGCTATCAGGTGACTTGTTCTCTTTCAAACAAGCTTGGGATGGAGTACGTCGCAGAAACCCCCCTTGGCCTCCACAAGCTGGTTTGGTTCCCGAATAATGTGCCAAAATTTTCATTGACTCTACTAAGAGCGTTACGTGGGAAATTGCTGACTAAAGATAAGATTATCAGATGGGGGGAGAGGCCACTATCACGCCTTCTTGTGTGCTATGCGTTGGTGATGAGGTAGAAAATATCGAACACTTATTCTTTGAGTGCCACTATTCCAAATATTTACTGCGCATGGCTATGCTTAAACTTAAGATGGCTCAACACATCGGCCCTTCCTTGTCGGCTGTGGGGCAATACTTGCTTGCAACATTGGGAGTTAAGGGTGTCATGAGTCTGCTTGCGAGGCAATGCCTGGGGGCCCTAGTTTGGCACATCTGGAGAGAAAGAAATAGAAGGATTTTTGAAGGGGATAGAAGAAGTTCAACTGTCCTGTTTGAAGAGATAGTGGCTGACATTAGAGTGGCCATGCATAGTCAAGACCCGACCACTTCTAAGGAGATGGAAGCATTTGGAAACTGGGACATCAATGATAATGGCTGAGATTGATTTTCTATTTTTTCCAATGTATACTTAGTTTAGGGATATGGTATGGTAAGGGTTCTACTAGTAGGGAGTGACGACGCTTGTGCCCTATCCTCCTTCTAGTTAAACCCCTACCCTATTATAATCCCTTTGTATTGAAACATTTTTGTTTATAATATATTGCTAACCTTTCAAAAAAAAAACATACATCTATTCTATAAAATAGGGATGTTATCAAGAGAAATTGGATAAGAGAAATTGGACAAGAGAATTTGGATAGGAGAATTTGGACAAGAGTATATACATCTATTCTATAAAATAGGGATGTTATCAAGAGAAATTAGATAAGAGAAATTGGACATGAGAATTTGGATAAGAGAATTTGGACAAGAGTATATACAGCTATAAATAGGGATGTTATGAAGAGAAATTGGATAAGAGAAATAGGACAAGAGAAATTGGATAAGAGAATTTGGACAAGAGTATATAAATCTATTCTATAAAATAGGGATGGTATCAAGAGAAATTGGATAAGAGAAATTGGATAAAAGAAATTGGATAAGAGAATTTGGACAAGAGTATACATATACATATATACATACATACATATCTATTCTATAAAATAGGGATGTTATCAAGAGAAATTAGACAAGAGAAATTAGATAAGAGAATTTGGACAAGAGAAATTGGATAAGTGATGAGATTTTGAGAGATAAGAGAAGAGGTGGGGAATTTTGTGCATACAACCCCGGTTTTTTAGATTTTTTCCTCTGGACCCTCCCCCCCACACACCCACACTTTTTATTCTTCCCCCCTTTTCGACCGTTTTTTCCCAGTCCACGTGCACGTGTGCATGGGTTAAGAGAATTTGGATATCTATTATATAAAAAAGGGATGTTATCAAGAGAAATTGGATAAGAGAATTTGGACGAGAAATTGGACAAGAGACGATATTTTGAGGGATAAGAGAGGAGGTGGGGAATTTTTCACATACAACCCCGGTTTTTACATTTTTGCCCCTGGACCCTCCCCCCACACATACCCACACTTTTTATTCTTCCCCCCTTTCCGGAAATTGAATACATACATACATATCTATTCTATAAAATAGGGATGTTATCAAGAGAAATTGGATAAGAGAATTGGGACAAGAGAAGTTGGATAAGAGATGATATTTTCAGGGATAAGAGAGGAGGTGGGGAATTTTGCACATACAACCCCGGGTTTTACATTTTTGCCCCTGGACCCTCCCCCCACACACACCCACACTTTTTATTCTTCCCCCTTTTCCGATCGTTTTTTCCCAGTCCACATGCACGTGTGCACGTGTTAAGAGAATTTGGATATCTATTATATAAAAAAGGGATGTTATCAAGAGAAATTGGATAAGAGAATTTGGCCATGAGAAATTGGATAAGAGAATTTGGATATCTATTATATAAAATAGGGAAATTGGATAAGAGAAAATATAAGAGATGACAGTTTGAGGGATAAGAGAGGAGATGGGGAATTTTGCACATACAACCCCGGTTTTTGCATTTTTGCCCCTGGACCCTCCCCACACACCCACCCACACTTTTTATTCTCCCCCTTCCGACCATTTTTTTTCCAGTCCTTTGAAGATTTAGAAACTTATCCTACTAGGACAAAGCTTTGTCCTACGTGGCAAGTTTGTCCTAGGTGGCAATGACAATTTTGGGGTGACTTAAATTTTGGGGGGAAACTTAAATTTAGGGGGAAACTTGAAATTTTGTGGGAAAACTTGAAATTTGGGGGAACTTGAAATTTGGGAGGGAAAACTCAGCCATTAAATAAACCGTGCCCTATGGGCATGGGTAATGACTAGTATATATATATATATATATATATATATATATATATATATATATATATATATATATATATATATATATATATATAATGGATAAAAATAAAAAGTGAGACGAGCGCTCTGCACGGAGGGAGCGACTCGGGTGATCCCGCTGGTAGCTGTCCTTTGCCTGACCTCTCCGGCAAAGGCACCCATTCTACAGAGGGGACGATCAAGGACCGGGTGTCAACGCAATGAGAGGATTGGCATGTAGTTGGGAAAAGGAACCGAAGAAACTCTAATTTTGGAGGAAATCAACTCAAGGGAAATCGGAATCCTCTGGGTGGCAGGTATGAAGGGCTGATCAAGGGTTGTAACCGGAGAATTGGGAATAGGCGGAATGATCTTGGGGCTATACCTAGCAGCTCTAGACAGGTTCATAAAACTGGAAATACCGAGTCACATGCTCGCAACCTGTTTGATAAAGTACCTGTTAGGCTGAAATTCTCTTTGCAAATCAATACCTCAGGTAAGAAATTCTCTTGGTCTGATATTTGTGCAAATAAGAGAACTTACGAGGAGTCCTTAGCAATGACCTATGTTCCCCCCGAGGTTGAAGACGGGGTGGCACTTGGTAGGGTATGGGGCCCAATGCTTGATAGAGGAGGTGAAAGATGGAAGAACACCCTGGTAGGTTATGTGCTAGGGGATGTGCCCTACTATGGTCAAATCAGCGTATGGGTTGACAGACTCTGGAAACTAAAGAAAGGGATTCAAATCTATAGTCGAGAGAACGGATTTTTCTATTTCCGGTTTGAATGTGAAGCTGAATATGACAGGATCCTTCACAGGGGACCATGGTTATTTGATGGGCGTCTTACAGTGCTTCAAAAATGGAGTCCCACGCTGCGCCATGATAGGGACATCCTTTTATCGGTCCCAGTATGGGTCCAGTTCCATGGTCTGCCTCTAAATATGTCGACACTGGAAATCCTGAATGTAGTAGCTTCGGTGGTAGGCTCCCCCATTTTCCTGGATCGTGCAACTGCTAATTTGGAGTGATTATCATATTCCAGATGTCTTGTTGAATTTGATGCTAAAAACCCTCTGCCGTCGTCTGGGGGATTAAGACTTGACGATGGTATCATGGACATCGAAACCAAATATGAGGGATAGCCACTAAGGTGTAGCCATTGTGTGTGTTTTGGTTATGGCAATCAGCAATGTCCGGATTTGTTAAAGCTCCCTTCAATCCAAGTAACTGGAAGGTCGAGTGGTATGGAGCCAGAATTGCCAAAAGCGGTGGAGAAGAGTTCTTCTAGTGATCCATGTGTTGGCTCGGACTCAGGGCAAGTGTTAGGGTATTTATAGAAGCACAAAGTCTCTCCTATGGCTTGTACTTCAGACTCAAAAATTGGTGAGCATGTCACTTCCACTTACACTGAGAGTGTTAAACAAGTAGTTGAGTTAGATAATGCTATGGGAAATCATACTGACAGTGTTGAACAAGAAGCTGAGATAGAAACTGTGGGGAGTCTTATTACAGGACTAGAAGCTGAGGGGAGACATAATGCTATTACTAATAGTAGAGATCAGAATTCTTCTATCCATGCAGTTTTGAATCTCAAGTCTGTAGCTGCAGAGGAACATTACAGTCCACCTGGAAAGTCAACAGGAATGAACAGGCAAGTCCCATCTCTTATTGAGGATGATGGGGTGCTAGACATTGACAAAATCCCAGATCTCCTGACGTGCTCTAATCCAGATTGGGAGATAGAGGTTCAGGAGCTAGCAGGATCTTTGGAAAAACAGAGTACTGTAAAGGATATATCCGGCCCTAATATCCCCCCTGCCTCTAAGTACCAGAAGGAGTGTGAGACTGAAGGAGGGGAGTCTCCAGCAACAAAATCGTGTTTAATGACTGTCCTCATCTGGAACACGCGGGGCCTAAATAATTCAATTAGGCGAAGAGATCTTAGAGATGTTCTGAAGAATCAGAAGCCCTCTATTGTGGCTTTGTTAGAGACTAAACTGAAAAGTCTGTCTGTTAATAAGAAGTCGTGCATCCCTCAGCAATGGCTGACCTTTAATAATTTTGCAACGCAGAGTGGAGGTAGGATCCTATTGGGCTTGGACCCTAATGTCTGGCAGGCAACTGTAATATCATCTTCTCCGCAACACATCACAACTCTCTGTAACAATGCGGGAGGATTCACCATGGTGTTTACAGTGATATACGCTCTGAACACTAGCTCGGAGAGGAAAATGTTATGGCATCAGCTTCATCTTGATTCAAAAAATGTACGGCACAAGCCCTAGATTATTGGAGGAGATTTCAACTGTGTCCTGTGCACTAAGGATAAGATTGGCGGTCGTAAGCTGGATGATGGTATGGTTGAAGACTTCAATAATTGCATAACTAACTGCTCTCTCC
Source organism: Scilla litardierei (assembly GCA_030789695.1). Classification (NCBI taxonomy): domain Eukaryota; kingdom Viridiplantae; phylum Streptophyta; class Magnoliopsida; order Asparagales; family Asparagaceae; genus Scilla; species Scilla litardierei. The sequence continues at coordinate 228,418,486 of CM061141.1, read as the reverse complement.
AAGAAATTGAGAGTACTGGCCCCTGAATGAGTTGGTGCAACAAGAGACTGGGCAAGGGACGCATTGCGGCGCAGCTAGACAGAGTATTCTGCAATGATGATTGGATTGCCAAGCTGACGGAATCTTACATGCTGTACCTTGACCCTCACACCAGTATTCACTCCCCGATGGTTGTTAAATTGCGTTCCCAGGTATCGACTAGCCCCAAACCCTTTAAATATTTTAACCATTGGTCAAAATTGCCAGGATACACAGACCTGATAGAAGCTAGCAGGGGTCAGTACATGCACGGTTCCCCCATGGTTTGCTTGACGCAAAAGCTAAAGAGTTAAAAAGCTTATTACACAACTGGACCCGTGATGCACATGCGGCTAATTCTATTGATTCATGCTGTAAAAAGCTTGAGAGCTTGAGGAATCAGTAAGACTTTAATGTGGATCCGAGGTTATATTATGAAGAACAGAAGTTGCATAATGAAATGTCCCAGTTGATTGGTATGGAAGAGGAGATGTATAGGCAGAAAAGTCGGCAACAATGGCTTAGTTTGGGAGACAGGAACACAGAAGTCTTCTATAATGCCATGAAGGCTAGACAAGGGTTTAATAACCTGGGGCACTTGGTGGATGCTGATGGGAACCAAAATAGGTCTCTGGAGGATCTGAAAGTTGAGGCTCCTAAATTCTATGAGCAATTATATAGCCAAACAGACTACTGGAATGTATTCCCTCGCCTTGTTCCTAAACGCAAGATTATAGTTGAGGTGGCCAATTGGCTGGATAGGAGAATATCCAAAGATGAAATAAAATCAGCAGTGTTTCAAATTGGAGCAGATAAAGCACTGGGGCCGGATGGTTATAATGGGTTCTTTTTCCAACAACACTAGTCTCTCATTGAAGGTGATGTCATCAGATTAATTCAACATTTTTTAGAACCGGTGTGATGCTCCCCCAAATTAATCACACTTGCCTTACACTAGTGCCCAAAACCCCAAATGCGTCAAGTCTGGGGGATTATCGACATATTGCCTGCTGTAATGTGATATACAAAATTATCAGCAAAGTATTGTGCAACAGACTTAAGGAGGTCATCCATGATCTAATCTCGGCAAACCAGTCTGCTTTTTTGAAAGGCAGACTACTCTCTGACTGCTCTCTACTAGCCCATGAGCAAATAAGAGATTACAGCAACCCTATGGGATCCAGAGCATGTATCAAATTGGATTTGAGGAAGACTTTCGACAGTGTCAACAGGGAATTTGTTTACTTCGTGTTGCACCAGCTGGGGTTCAATTACACTTTCATTAACTGGATAAAGGAGTGCATCTCTACCCCGTCTTTCTCAGCTTTGGTGAATGGTTCGCCTGAGGGCCACTTTAAGGGAAACAGAGGCCTACGCCAGGGTGACCCTCTCTCTCCTTACCTCTTCGTGATTGTTATGGAAGCTTTCTCACTCCTTGTGGGGAAAGCTATTCTTTTGCACACCATTCAACCTATGCGACGTACATGCTCTATTTCACATCTCCTCTTTGCAGATGAGCTCCTAATCTTCTGTCGGGCTAATCACCGTTCCTTTAAGGGGCTTAAAAATCTTCTGGATGAGTTCTCCAACTTCTCTGGCCTCCATATTAATTGGAATAAAAGCGTCGGGATATTCAGTAAGGGTACCAAATCGCCTTCAAATCTTGCAGACTTCCTGGGTATTAAGATGGCCTCCACGATCACCACATACCTGGGGCTTCCTCTGTCTACAAAATATCCTAAAGCCCCCCACTATAACAAGCTGATTGACAAATGCAAGAAGAGGCTTCTGGGTTGGACATCGACGTCCCTATCAATCTCTGGTAGAATCAAGCTGGTGAGATCCGTAATCTACGGTATGGTTTTCTTCTGGATGCAAGCTTTCCATGTACCATCATCTATCCTCTGTAAAATTTCCTCTGCATGTCGGAAATTTATCTGGGGAAGCACTAGGATCTGGTCTTGGAATGATGTCTGCACGCCCAAAAAAGAGGGAGGAGTTGGCCTCAGGCTTCTCTCTGATTTTAACCTGGCTTCGGGGGTCAGATTGACTTGGAGATTACTCTCAAATGAAGGGTTTTGGGCAGAATATATGCGGGGGAAATATGGAGATCCGAACAACTTCTTTGCAGCAATTGGGTTGCCAATTCATTCGGGAACGTGGAAGTTCATGATACATTGCAGAAACATCTCCCAGAAACTTATCAAAAAAGTCGTTCGGGATGGCAAATCCACACTATTCTGGCACGATAACTAGCTACCTGGTGGGCCCCTTAAAAATGAGCATCCAATTCCTATGGGAGCGAGTAATAAGCGTGTGATTGATTACTGGCAAGGCACAGGCTGGAAAAGTGACCCGGCCATTGAGAGCATTAGGCCGAAGCTGGTGAATTTTATTATCAAGACAGGCTCGGATTACTGGAAATGGGTCCCAGGTGAGGAGTTTCGGTATAGGGATGCTTGTGATGGGGCTAGACGTAGAGGTGAGTCTTTTCCATATCATAAACTAATATGGTACAAAGATCATATACCGAAGATGGCCATATCCCTCTTGAGAGCTTTTAAAGGGAAGCTGCTAACCAAGGACTTTCTCACTAATTGGGGGATTAGCAGCGATGGGCTGTGTGTCCTGTGCGATAACGGCTCGGAAGAATCCGCACAACACCTCTTCTTTAGGTGTGAGTTTGTTTTTTATTTGTTGAAGTGCAGCATGCTGAAGCTGGGCGTGCGTGGACCCCCCAAGCTGATTTGCAGAGCGTTGGGGATTTTTTCCTAAGGCGCTTTGGGTCCAAAAGTCTCCTTAGCCTCCTTGCTAAAACCGCCCTATCTGAAATAATCTGGCACTCATGGAGGGAGAGGAATAGGAGAGTTTTTGAGAACACCAAGCGCTGTAAAACCCAGGTTTTTAAGGACATCACTTCTGATATCAGGATTGCTTTAAAAGACCAGGATCTTGACGATGTGGATGCGGCTGAAGCATTAACAAATTGGGGTTTCAGAGATATGGGTTAATAACCATTATGGGAGTTTGTGTGGTTGTGTGGTTATTTTTAGGTTTCATGGGGTTTGGTCCGAAAATGGGAAATGATAGTAGAGAGTGACGACGCTTGTGCCCTATCCTCTCTCTATTAAATCCTGTTTTCCTAACCAGTCCCCGATTTTGTATATTTTAGATTATACATCAATAAAGATTACACTTACCTTTCAATATATATATATATATATATATATATATATATATATATATATATATATATATATCATACTTAATACTTAATAGAATACTTAATTATAAACATAAGTATAAAACTTAAAATAATAACAACATTAAGTTAATCTAAAATTATTAATATTATTAGCATATCGTTTCTTAGTGTGTTATTATAAAATGATATAATGATAATAAAACATACTGTTCTTATAAATGGTATATTGTTTTGCACTAATATATACTAACTCACACATATATATAACATATATAAGCTATAACTGTACACTATTAATATAAAAATATAATAAACTAACTTACGTAAACCCCTCTAATATTATCTACCGCTAACTATGCAATTAAAAACTTACGTGTATTCCACGTCCCCTTGCATGAGTGCGGATGTCGTCAACGTCGGACGTTTGGGCAGCGGCAGCGGAGACTCGCGGCGAAGACGACGGTGAGTGGCGGCGGGGGAGTGAGGCGATGTGCTGTCGTCAGAGGCAGAGGGGTGTGACGACGGTCTGGAGGTGGTGACTATGGGGTTTGGAGTTGGAAGAATGTGTGGACGGCGGCGAAGAAGCTGAGGGTGAGGCGTTGTCGAGCTAGTGGTGCGTCGGAGGCGGAGGCTGAGTCGAAGGGAGGAGGAGGCAGGAGGAAGAAGGCAGTGTGGGTGGTGGTGTGGAGTTATGGGGTCGAAGGCTGAAGGATGGAGATGGGGCGGGCTTGTGGGAGTTTGTTGTAAGTGGCGGAGGGCGGTGAGGAGGCGTTGCCGTGGAAGATGGTGGTGTGGGTTAAGAGCGTTTCAAGAGGTGGCGGTAAGGGGTCGGAGCTGCGGTTTCGTCGGAGGGAGGTGGAGTTGGGTCCTCGTGGATGGCGCTGCGTTTTTGAGGAAGAAGAGGATGTGGCGCGGTGGTTTGTTTAGGGTGGTCGGATAGAAGTGGCGCCCGTCAGAGCTTATAAAGGGAGGGGAGGGAGGAGTTGAACGGTGATGCGGGAGTTGATTGTCGGAGGTTGGAGATAAAGAAGGTGACGGTGGGAGCTTGGGTCGCTGGGGTATTGAAGAATGAGGATGAGGTTTGTGGGGTTGGGATCGCTAGAGGGATGAAGGCATGTCGGAGGGAGGTGTAAGGTCGCGGGTTGCACGGCTGTTGCAGTCGGAAGGGAAGTTCGGGTTTGCATGATGATGGTGGTTGCTGGAGGAATGGAGGAGGATAGGTGGTGTTCTTCGGCATGGCGACGTACGCCGGTGACTGGGGCTGTTGTGTGTTTGCGTGGGGGTGCCGCCGGAGATTCACTATGAAGATGGGAGGAACGTCGAGGGTTTTAAGAAGAAGAAGAGAGGAAGAACGTGCGGGGGTTGCGTGAATTGTGTGCGCATTAAAGAGATGCATGAGTTGGTTGTGGTTGCATGCATGTGGACGTGCGTGTATGGGGATTTAGTTGCATGTGTGAGATCCCTAAGAATCCGTGGTAAGGGATTGAGTGCTGATGGTGAGAACGTGGGGTGACTGTGCGAGATTAAGGGTTAGTTTAGGATACTAGATGAAATCAGTTTACATTAAATTTAAAGGAAATCTGAATTTTGAAAGGTACTATAATATAAAGGAAATATGATTTTAATTAAGATTTTGGGAGGATTAGTTAAGAAAATGATTTGATGGGATTTAGTAGGATATTATAGGTTTTAAAAAGATTAGTTAGGATAATTGGATTTCTAACATTTAGATTTGGTTTGAAATATCAGTGCAATTAAGATATTAAGGTGGGATTTGATTTAGTAGATCGAAGATATATGAACATTTACGATTTCGCCCCTGAAATCAATGTCCACCAAAAATATAAAGAATGTAACGTAGCGATCGTGAAGTCGGGGCCCGATCACAAGTTCAAGCTAAAGAAAACAATCACAATACAATTATTCAAATAATCAACTAATGGAAATACGTACAAAATATATACACATAGAAACAGGCCGTTACATCTTACCCACCTTATAAAAATTCTGTCCTCGAAATTTCATAAGTTAGATAATGATCGAGGACTGCCTGATAGACGGAGTAAAGATGAGATCACAACATCAAGAAAGCAAAAGTCATACATAAGATGTGACAATGGTAAGATAGACGCATTTATGATATGAATCATTAAATGCGATGATAGAATAGGGTTCAGATGTCATCGTTCGTCACGGCTCATCGTCCCTAACTTCCTCGGTGACCATAGAGAAAGTTTGGTGCGGACTGTGTTCGGGCTTGGCCTATTAGGGAACTTGACGCTGAAGGGCCAGAGGGGGTCCCTGTTGCGTCGATCCTGACACTACCATAGATTGGGTCGCTGGAATGTTAGTGCGACGAGGGCAGTTCCTCAAGATATGGTCAGATGCCCTCGCACACCAAGCAATGGTCCAACAACACACAACAATCCTTCTTGGCATGCCCCAGTCGGTTACAATGGTGACACACTATCGTAGATCTGGAGTCAGTTGGAGTCACATGCCTTTTGAAGTTGGTGGTCTGGGTTGGTCGGAGATTATTCCTTGGCGGCTCTAGTGGACGCTGACGTGCGCTTATATTTCATATATTCATGCACGTTTTCTTTTGTGTTTCTCCGTGTTTTCCGCCGTCTCTTATTCATTTTTGTATATTTTCCCGTTTTCTTTCACTTTTCTTTGTTTTTCATGATTGCAGGAGTTCGACCACGTAGGGGACGTTTTACGATGATATCCCAAGTCCCCGGAGCAACGGGAGAAGTCACGCGTGATCCAGGGGGTCAAACGTCGAAGAATTCATCTTTCAGTCCCTCACCCGGTCGGTTGATCATCTTCAACCGATCGGGTGATGCACGCGTGCACCACCCGGTCTCTACCGCAGCTCACGAAGAAGTCACCCGACCGGTTCACAGACCGGTTCTGCGGGCGGTTGTTCTCTGTCTTTTCGAGCAGAATTCCAACCGATCGGGTGACTCTCACCCGATCGGTTCATCTGTAGCTGAGAAAAAGAGCTGAAGACACGGGCGTCGAACCGACCGGTTCACCCGACTGCTCCAAGATCCAACCGGTCGCTCAAGAACTCACCCGATCGGTTCATGAGATCGGGTGAAAACTCGCCGTTTTCTGTAATTTATCTGTAACGGATCAACCGATCGGTTGACTTGTCACCCGATCGGTTGATCCGAAAATCTATATATATGACCCCTAGGGTTCCAGAAACGGGAGAGTTGTATTTTTTTACTGTTTCATTTCCTTGTGACGGCTGTAATTGTTACTCTTAAGTAAGTTTTCAGATCTTTCTAAAATTTTAGTATTGTCTTTAATACTCCTTTACTTCCGCATTGCAATTGTCCGATTATGATTTCAACGGTTAAATTTCATTTAGATTGCTTTTTCATGAATTTTTGTGAGTAGTTCCCAAATCTGGGATTTTGGTGGAAACCCCTTCGGGGCTCTCCCCGATGCGTCCATAGGGTTAGGAAATCGATAGGGAGTAGGAATCTAACGGTTACGCGGGGCGTTTCATTGTCATCGGCGGGAAAAAGACCGCCTTTGACCGTCGGGCCAAGGGGGAATAAACTTGGCGGTTGACTCCCTAGCCAAAGCTCACGCCTTTAGCGTAGACGCCGAATCCTAGCACGCGGGAGCGGCAGGATGAGACGTTGGGAGATATCGTTGCGGACTTAGTGCTCCCGGGATCGATCAGTGTTTTTGGACACGGGAGTGCCCACTGATCGAATCCGGGAAGTCCGGTGTATCATCCTGGGCACCGACCGGAATATCGGGCCCATGGGACGCCGGTACCACTTTCAGAGGCAACGTCTCACCATTAGACCCTAATCCCGATCGCTACCCATACCCGTAGGCCGTAGCGGCGAGAGTCTCTCGTCGGGTTGGAAACCAAAGTCCCGGGTTTACTTTCTTTTCGTTCATACGCTTTCATTTCCTTTCGTGACAACCATCCACCGATTTGGGCTAGCTCGCCCCTCGGGGTGATTCAGGTCCTACCTGACCCAAGCACAACCTCGCCTCCCTGAGTTCGATATTCCCGCACCCTACACTAACCGTGAAACTTGCGGTAGATGACACCGTGCCGCCGCGACTCTCGCGGGCGCCGGTCAAGTTTATGGCGCCGTTGCCGGGGAGGCAACGTGCTTGATTATTTTAGGATCTCTTGAACCCTCGTGTCTAGCTCACATCCCTACCTCGCGATAATTTTCGCATTCTCCTTTTTCTTTTTATTTTTCTTATTTTTATTTCTTATTTTATCTGTCTCTTTCCCACTTGTCGCTTCACGGGTGTTTGTTGTTTTTCATGCGCATGAGTTCAAGGAGTCTTGACGACTTGATCCCCCTCGATCCAGAGATTAACGCCACCCTTAGGCGCTTGGCTGCCGAGAAGCGGAGAAGGGAAGATCCCGAATCCATGGGGGAGAACACCCCACCTCAAAAGTCCCTGCTGGAATACTCGATGCCATCTATCGAGTCCACTTCCGCCATCCGTCCTCCAGCTATCACGGCCTAAAGCTTTGAGCTGAAGCCGTCATTGGTGACGTGGATCCAGCAGGATCAGTTTGCGGGTGCACCCATGGAGAGCCCGATCGAGCATCTAGACTCCTTCTTGGAGAAGTGTGACACCTTCTGGATCAATGGTGTCACGACAGAGGCTATCCGTCTGAAGCTGTTCCCCTTCTCTTTGCGAGACAAAGCAAAGCAATGGCTAAGGGGGAAGGACCCCAACACTTTCAACACCTGGGAGAAGCTCTCCAACGCTTTTCTGACAAAGTTCTTTCCTCCGGGGAAGACCATGAAGTTGAGGAGTGAGATCTCCTCCTTCTCCCAGGCCAGCCACGAGTCCTTGCATGAAGCTTGGACGAGATATAAAGAGATGCAAAGAAGATGCCCTCACCATGAGCTTCCAAAGTGGCAGATTATTAATCTGTTCTACAATGGGTTGAGGGATGACCTGAAATCTTCTATGGACGCCGCGGCTGGGGGTTCCTTCATGTCTAGAAGCGAGGAAGATGCCGGACATATTCTATAAAACATGGCATCGAACAATGAGCGGTGGTGTGACGAGAGAGCCACACCAAGATCTGGGGGTGTACACAGAGTCGAGGACGTCGACAAACTTTCAAGCAAGTTTGACTTGCTTTCGACCCAGATCTCCGCACTAATGGTTGGAGCCGGTGGGGCCGATACACAGCAGATTTCAGCAGTGGAGTCCGGATTCTTCGGGGAATTCGACGGTGGTGACATCTCACCACCGTTGGATCAGGCGAGCGCACTATTTTACAACCCTACTGGAAATGCGCCGTACCCGCCAAGGACAAATTCCAACCCGGCCTACTCTCCAAACAACCGGAACCACCCGAACTTCAGTTACCGGCCACCATTTCAGCCCTCGCCGCCTCAGCAGCCGCAACAACAAGCATATCAGCCGGCTAGGCCACAGCAAAGTCAGTTTCAGCAGCAACAATATTAGCAGCAACCATCTCAGCAACAATCTTACGCCCCCAGGAATCAGCAGCCGTTCCAGCAGCAGCAGCAGTATGGCCAACAAAGGGCCGTCTCTCCGGTTGAGTCTCTCTTGACTCAATATATTACCAACCAGGAGAGGATCAACCAGAAGCTGGAAATGGGTCAGCGGACCCTCACGGACCAAGTAACCCAGCTGGGGTTACAAGTGGCGAACCTTGCAAGGTCACAAAACCAATTACCGCCACAACCGGAGGTGAATCCGAGGGGAGCAACCCAGACATCGGCACTCGTGCACGAGCACACAAATGTGTCCGCTATCGTTCTGAGAAGCGGGACACAAATTCCTACTAGAGTGCCCCCCTAGCAATCCGGAAGCACCTTTGGTCATTGAGAAACCGACCGAAAAATCTAACGACGCCGGTGCTTCGTCATCAAATCCTATGACTCCGGAGGGAGTCTCTGAAGAAGAGAAAGAGAAGAAGGAGGAAGAAAGCGCGAAAGCGTATAAACCCGTTGTGCCATTTCCACAACGGTTGGCTCAGGCAAAGATTGATGAGAAATATGGCAAGTTCTTCGCCATGGTCAAGGACCTGATTCTGCAAATCCCCTTCCTGGAAGCAATAGAAACAATCCCCTCCTATGCAAAATTTTTGAAAGATTTGGTGACGAGAGGGTCTAGAAAAGAGAAAGTAGTGTTGACGGCAGAGTGTAGCGCTCTTATCCAGAGGGCAAATCCGCCGAAACTTAAGGACCCGGGGAGCTTTTCCATTCCTTGCACGATCGGGGCAGTGAAGATTCATCGTGCACTCGTCGATCTCGGAGCGAGTGTTAGTTTGATGCCCTTGTCGATGTACAGAAGGATAGGGATGGGTGATTTGGAACCCACCGGGATGACCCTACAACTAGCTGACCGGTCGGTGAAATATACGGTAGGAGTTGTGGATGACCTGCCCGTGAATGTCAGAGGGGTGTATGTGCCCGTGGACTTTGTAGTCATGGACATGCCCGAAGATGCACACACCCCCATTATCCTGGGACGGCCTTTCATGGCCACTACTGGCGTTCTAATAGATGTTAAGAACGGAAAACTCTCTTTGAACGTCAGCGGAGAGAAAGTGGAGTTTGACCTGGGATTATCTATGAAGCACCCCGACCCACCTGATGACCCTGGATGCAATTTGCTTGAGATAGAAGAAGAAAAAGCTGTAGAGGAGAACTCCTGGGAGATTCTCTTGAGAAACCCCCCCCCCCCCCCCGATGACATGGGGGATTTAGAAGATGAAGAAGGCCACAAAGACAAAGAAGCTGCTGGAAAACCAAGTGCAGCGAGAACGACCCCTCCCGGGTTCCCCAAGGCTCCTCCTGTGAGGAGAACGGGGAAAGAGCACACGGACCTCACTAAAGACGAGGTCCGGATCCTGAAAAAGATGGCGGGAAGCGCCAACACCAAGGAAAAGCCCCCGGACCCCAAGAACAAAGGGGGGGTAGTCGAGCAAGTATTTTTCCAGCCGCTGACTACACCAAGCGCCTTCAGCTCCAGCGAGAAAGAGATGCCGAAACTTGGGCATCACCCGTATAAGCCACCATGAGCATCTCTTGCGGGCGTCGAGCCAACGACGTTAAACAAGTGCGCTTCAGGGGAGGCAACCCATGTTCTAAACTTTTTCTCAATTTTTTAGCGTTATTTTTTACTTTATTTTATCTATTTTTATAAATAAAATCAGCCGCGAGAACATCCGTTCGGGGACTTAATCAAATCTCTTGGTTTTTTGCAGGAAACAAGCCTCAACCGATCGGGTGACAACTCACCCGATCGGTTGGGACGTATCAAATACATGCCGAGATCTGTCCCCATATGACCCGATCGGTTGAGTAATGAAGAGACCAGGTGGCAGATCGGGTGAGCTGGGGAGAACTCTCGGAAAATCTTGGGGAATATCAACCGATCGGTTGAGTTCGAGCGCGATCGGTTGACCTGACCGGGTGAGCTGCCCTAAGTTCTCGGGAAATTGACTGGAGCGGCCAACCGATCGGTTGACAAGTCAACCGATCGGTTCGCCTGTAGCATTTCTTCGGCAAAATTTTCGACCTAACAGTCAACCGATCGGGTGAGAAGTCACCCGATCGGTTCGACTTAAAACCCTATATAAACCCCCCCGACACCCGCTCGTTTCCATCACGCCCGATCGCCAAAAATCCCCAAACCCCGCCGTCGTTTCGCCTTCCCCTCTTCGCCAACAACCGATCTTCACTCCCCCACGCCCTCTACTCCTCCATTACTCCCACTCTCCACCTCCTTCATCAACCCCTCCATCATCTACACCCTCTCTCTCCTCCCATTCCGAATTTTTGACCTAGTTTTCCCCCAAACCACCCCCATTTCGAAAATTTTTGCCGAAGGAGTTCGCCGCGGCTCCACGCTACTCTCGCTGAACAGTGTGGGGCACCAACGAGCAAGCTCCACCACTCCGCTTGGGTAAACCCGCTCCTATTCTTATTTTATATATTTGCCCTGTTTATTGTGCTTGCTCGTTGGCTTGTGTTTGTGTGCATCCACGATTTTTGCACTAATTCTTGCTCGTACACACACACATGGCTAAAGATAAGGATAAGGGAAAAGGAATCATGAGGGAAGAGGAGCCGCCTCGAAAGAGGCGAAAACAAACGCGCCCTCCTTCCCGTACACGAGCACTTACACTTGGCCCTCCTCCACCTATTATCCCCCCTGTGGACCCAATGTTGGGCCCGCATGGGTATATCTTTCGGGACCAGGAGCACAAAGATTTTTACCGTAGGCTTGATGCTCGAGGGCATCTTTCTACTAAGTTCCCGCATGCACAAACACTTCTCGATCTCGGTGTCTTCACCGAGATCGAATATCTTTTCGGCAACTTAGGATGGTTAGCCTTCCTTAATGCATCTGCCACTTCCTACCCGGCACTCACACTCGAATTCCTCTCCACACTTGTTTTAGAGTCCGGGTCGATCGTTAGATTCCGGGTGCGTAACCGTAGTGTCACCACAACCCTGAACACGATTAATGATATATTTGGTTTCCCCAATCTCGGGGATGATTCTATCCGACACCACAGGTACACGCCCGAATTTAATGTCGATCAATTCTGGTTCCGCCTCACATTGATCCGTGACTACCCCCGAGGTCGGGCCAAGGCCTCCTCCATCATTCATCCCGTGTTTCGTCTAGCCCACAGGATCATTTCATCTGCATTCTTTCCTAGGGACGAGTCAGGCACTGTGACTATTCCCGATCTTTTTATCCTTTGGGCCATGACTTTTCCTTATGTCCGGGACGATGATGGAGTTAGCTTCAGGGCCCCTAACGTCCCCATTCATGGCGGCGATTGGCTTGTTTACAAGCTACTCGAGATTAGCCGGGCCGGTAAGGGAAAGTTTTGTTGTGGGGGCATCATCACTATCATATGCTCTTACCCCCAATTCAATATTCCCCTCCCCAATAATCTTCATGTTGCCGCAGGACCATCACGTCTTGATATTGACGTCCTGCGGCACATTCACATGATTAGACCCTACTCAGCTGGCCACTACATCTTCAACTATGGCCACCCCCCAGCCCCTTATACCATTCTACCCAACCCCGCCCGCATGGCCGTTCCTCTCGTGGGAGATTGGACTTTCCCACCTGATCCCGACTTCTTTGCGGGGTTGAATCTTCCTTTTCTCCCCGCAGGCGCACGCAGATCACCGTCCCCTGCCGCCCACTTAGGCGAGCAGGATATCCCTGCGTCTGCGGGAGATTTAGGGGCTGGCCCGAGTCGTCCTGTTTCTGCTCCGGGACCGATCACGTCTGAGCACCTCCTTGCGGCCATTTCTGGCCTTGTCTCCTGTGCCGGCATGACCACTGCCGTCGGCACCTCTTCGACCTTACCTGGCGGCACCACCTCTGCCTCGCGTCAGTCCACATCTTTTGGTCGCCGTCAGGTATCTGCCCGTCTGGGGCTTGAGAGGGAGGTCGCTGCCCTTCGTGAGCTCGCCATGTCCTCTGTTTCCTCGGACCCATCGCCATCCTCCTTTCTTACTCACCCACGTTTCCTCGCACTTGAGAGGAACGTGGCCGCCATTCTCCGCCTTCTTACTCATATCCACGGACCACCTCCACCTTCACCACCCCGGCGATCTTCTCCACCACCCACCCACACCTCCCCACATGCATCACCCCCCTCACCACATTCTTCTCCCCCCACTTCACACCCCATCCCGGCATCCACTTCATCCCTCCCGACCACTTCCACCGCACCCACGCTACATCCCTCCTCCTCCGTCACTCCATACGTGCGCCGGAGGAAATTACCGGTGCGCTCCAGATCCCTCCCACCACACCCCACTACCGTCACCACCGCATCTACTTCCTCCACTTCTATTCCTCTCACCACCGCCTTGATCGCCTCCCTACCACCACCACCCAGCACCACCGACACTCCTCCCATTGTTCACACCACCACTGCCCCCACTCCTTCGCCTCTTTCCCCACTTCTCAGCACACCACCAGCCTCCCCCGACCACCCATCCACACCTTCTTCCGAGGAGGACGAGGACTGAGCTCCTCCTGCTTTCTGATTTACTTTTTTTTGTTCTTTTTGACTCCCCCTTGCACATCTCTGCATTTCATTGATCACATCATTTCGCTAGCACTTTCTGGTCTAGCTTGGGGGAAGTCTATTTTGGTGTGCTGTCATGTTTTGTTTGTTTTTCTCATTTTTGTGTGTGTGCTTGTTTTTCGTTTTTTGAGTGTCGTGTCGTGTGATTTTATTTTTATTTTTATTTTCGTATTGTTTGATTTTGACTTTCATTTTTCTTTCTTTTTCAGTTTTTTCTATGTGTTTTCCTCGTTTTCATTTCTTTTTGTGTCAGTGCGTATTCCCCCCCCCCCATTTTCATTGCCCTCCCGTGCTCACTCATATTGCATTGAGGGCAATGCAAACTTCAGCTTGGGGGAGTCGCACTGTGTGCGTCATTCGAGTCCTTTTTCGTATTTTTTGTGTCGTTTTCATCGTGTTTTTATTTTTTTTCTTGTTTTTCTTTTTTTTAGCTCTTTCTCCTAGAAATGACTCCTATGATGAATCGCCACAAAGTCACACACACCTAGCATTGCATCGATGATCACACTCACTTACCCTAGGGTTTCGAGTCCTCTTGCATTTCACGTGTCGCAGGTCCACTTAGCTTTTTATGAGTCGTGTGTCGTGACTAGCATTCGGTGTGCTTCTGCTTTGTGATTTTACTTTATATACCTGTACAGGAATGACCCCTAGATTGTCATGCTCCGATTTGAATGTGCGGTATATGTTTCCACTGTTTGCATGCTATATTTATATCGTATACTTCAATTCACATGCGTCGGGATTCCATAACTAAGGACTAGGATAACCCATTTAGCCTACGCTCTGTTTAGCGAGATTAGTTTCCTTTGCCCAAGTGTTTAAATTTCGACTTCTTTTTTGTTTTACTTGGTGCAAATCCCCTCGTCGTGTACCGTTCTCCCACTTGGGAGAGTACACATGTGTATAGCCAATATCCCAAAAAAATCCAAAAAAAAGGAGAAAAGAAAAGAAAAACCCAAAAAGAAAAGAAAAGAAAAAAAATCTTGTATAGCCCAAAATCCAAAAAAAATACAAATACCCAAAACCCAAAAAAATTTCCGTGTGAATATTTTTTCATACTTGCCAAGAATAAAGGGAAGGCGAGAATTTGCACCGAGTGTCCTTCTCCACATCATCTCAACCCCCGTCGTCATCGAAAACACTTGGCTTAGGAACTTCTTAGCTAGTATCTAGGCTATAGTGGCGTGATTTCCTTAACCCTAGTTGTGGAGTCCCCGATGCATGATACGCTTCTATTCTAACTCTTCTCATGCATGCTTGAACTTATATTCGCCGCTTATTTCAATTCGGATCGATATTTTGGGTCATATCTTGGATTTGTGTATATCGAGCATCACAGCACATCGTAGAAAGCATCACCATTTGCTAGCGCACGACGACGCTCACTCGCGCTTCACCGCGTGGACCCACGACACTTATTTGGACTCGCTTTCCTAGGTTTAGTGGTGTGATTTGGCGTTTGCTTGCTTTGTGTGGCGTTTTTGATTTCGGTGGCTCTGATGGACGATTTAGGGTTTAGAGTTTTCTTTTTCTTTCTTCCTCTCTATTTTCCCCTTCCGAGCTCCTACTCTCACTCGTCTTCCTCGAGGACGAGGAAGAGTTCAGCTTGGGGGATTTTGACGTGCGCTTATATTTCATATATTCACGCACGTTTTCTTTTGTGTTTCTCCGTGTTTTCCGCCGTCTCTTATTCATTTTTGTATATTTTCCCGTTTTCTTTCACTTTTCTTTGTTTGTTCATGATTGCAGGAGTTCGACCACGTAGGGGACGTTTTACGATGATATCCCAAGTCCCCGGAGCAACGGGAGAAGTCACGCGTGATCCAGGGGGTCAAACGTTGAAGAATTCATCTTTCAGCCCCTCACCCGGTCGGTTGATCATCTTCAACCGATCGGGTGATGCACGCGTGCACCACCCGGTCTCTACCGCAGCTCACGAAGAAGTCACCCGACCGGTTCACAGACCGGTTCTGCGGGCGGCTGTTCTCTGTCTTTTCGAGCAAAATTCCAACCGATCGGGTGACTCTCACCCGATCGGTTCATCTGTAGCTGAGAAAAAGAGCTGAAGACACGGGCGTCGAACCGACCGGTTCACCCGACTGCTCCAAGATCCAACCGGTCGCTCAAGAACTCACCCGATCGGTTCATGAGATCGGGTGAAAACTCGCCGTTTTTTGTAATTTATCTGTAACGGATCAACCGATCGGTTGACTTGTCACCCGATCGGTTGATCCGAAAATCTATATATAGGACCCCTAGGGTTCCAGAAACGGGAGAGTTGTATTTTTTTACTGTTTCATTTCCTTGTGACGGCTGTAATTGTTACTCTTAAGTAAGTTTTCAGATCTTTCTAAAATTTTAGTATTGTCTTTAATACTCCTTTACTTCCGCATTGCAATTGTCCGATTATGATTTCAACGGTTAAATTTCATTTAGATTGCTTTTTCATGAATTTTTGTGAGTAGTTCCCAAATCTGGGATTTTGGTGGAAACCCCTTCGGGGGCTCTCCCCGATGCGTCCATAGGGTTAGGAAATCGATATGGAGTAGGAATCTAACGGTTACACGGGGCGTTTCATTGTCATCGGCGGGAAAAAGACCGCCTTTGACCGTCGGGCCAAGGGGGAATACACTTGGCGGTTGACTCCCTAGCCAAAGCTCACGCCTTTAGCGTAGACGCCGAATCCTAGCACGCGGGAGCGGCAGGATGAGACGTTGGGAGATATCGTTGCGGACTTAGTGCTCCCGGGATCGATCAGTGTTTTTGGACACGGGAGTGCCCACTGATCGAATCCGGGAAGTCCGGTGTATCATCCTGGGCACCGACCGGAATATCGGGCCCATGGGACGCCGGTACCACTTTCAGAGGCAACGTCTCACCATTAGACCCTAATCCCGATCGCTACCCATACCCGTAGGCCGTAGCGGCGAGATTCTCTCGTCGGGTTGGAAACCAAAGTCCCGGGTTTACTTTCTTTTCGTTCATACGCTTTCATTTCCTTTCGTGACAACCATCCACCGATTTGGGCTAGCTCGCCCCTCGGGGTGATTCAGGTCCTACCTGACCCAAGCACAACCTCGCCTCCCTGAGTTCGATATTCCCGCACCCTACACTAATCGTGAAACTTGCGGTAGACGACACCGCGCCGCCGCGACTCTCGCGGGCGCCGGTCAGACGCTTACTTCCTCCAGCTTGAGGTCCCACTAGAAGTCTCACCACGACTTCATGGCTCCGTTTAGCATCCAAAACGTCCTGAAGTGTCGTGAGTTTCGTCTAGGTCATCGAGGCTTGAACTTTGGGATTCATGCCTTGGCGAAACTGAAATGCACAATTCTCTGGGTCCTTGACCATATGGGGTGCAAATCGGCTGGGCATAGAAAACTCGGCCTCATACTCGTCAACGGTCCTATCTCCTTGGACCAGATTAGCAAAGCACTGCTGAAGTTCTCGTTTGGCCGTCTTGGGAAAGTACTTGGCATTGAACCGTTCCCGAAACATACCCCAAGAGATGGGCTTGACCAAACGTCTCTCTTCCAGTTTCCACCAGCTCATGGAATAACTAGCATTATCAGTCAGCAGGAGCTTCGTGACATCGACCCATCCTACTTGAGGGATACGTGCAACACTTAGATTGTCCTCAGTTTCTTGGGCACATTCTTTAGCATCCACATGTACTTCTTTTCCAGAGCTTTTGGGTTGCAGCTCATGGAATTGCTTAACTCCGGGGTCAGCTCGAGGGGGGGTGGTGCAATCTGAGCAGGCTGATGACCTTGCTGAATTAGCTGCTGCTGGATCTTCAACATTCCTCTCATGACTCCGAGGAGTTCATTGATATCGGAAGTACCACTTCTGCCAGATCCATTCCCGTTCCTGGTGTTGAGTCATCCTGCCATGCTGCAAGAAAAACAAGGTAAACATTTGCGTACAAGATTTATCTAGACAATCTGGCTAATAATGGCATCCATATTGTTTCGAGTATTTCGCAGGATGCAGACCTGCATGGGCCACCACTAAAACCTGTCATGCTCAGATTCCCATTATACTTGGGATCGGGGACTCGAGTGGGTCTGCATGTGCTTAAAACTAAGAAAAAGTACGTTTTTTCTTCCTTCTTTGACTTAAGCACAATAAGCGTATGTGATATCAACATCTCAGGTCCTTGCTTGCGAACTCAGAACAATACAAATTATAATTTATACAGAGTCAGTGTCCAGAATTACATGTACACAAATAAGGCCTAACTGATCTATCCAAAATGTAACTCCGAGAACAACCAAGTATAGAGGTGAGGTGAACTAGTCGTAACTGAATATAGAACCAAGCTCACGTTCTCGCGCTATTGCCGGTCTATAGCAAACCTAGGATTGAGCCCACTCTCGTGCAAACCCCAGCCTAAGCCGCTAGCGTGAAGAACGACATCATTGTTCAATCGTACCCAGAGCCCACTCTAGTGCAAACTCGAGCTACAACCTAGGTTATGATAGTTCATATCCGTCCAATCTCTTGCAAACAGATATGTGTATAGAATCACAATTAAAAATCCCAGCTTTGGTCCAATATTTTGCAAACCAAATCTAGAGAAATCCAATTGTTAATCTAAATCGAATATCTAGGCCTTCCTATCAATTGGGATCCAATCTCTTGTAAATCCCAATCGATATGAATTCCTAGCTACCTGTAATTAATCAATCACAATCTAACCTTCTAGCAATTCTAGCAATATAGAAATTCATTCTTCACAATTCAGAAATTAGATCCATAGGGTTCATCCATATGCCCTAGAACAACAATCAACCAAGCATAGCAACAACGATATAGAAATCAATATGAGAAATTGCTTGCATATGAAAAGATAGCAAATCAAAGATTCAAACAATAAGAACAAGAATACTTATCTTTGATGAAGAACTTCAATCCAATTACAAGCTTTTAGATCCAAGAGGGGGCCTAGGGCATAGCCTAACATCTAAAATAATCACTAAGAAAACATATGGAACTCCCCTCTAATGACGGCTACAACCCTCATATATTGCCCCCCAAAACCTTAGCAAATAACCCTAGAAAACCCCTCAAATTCGTGCCCAAAAACAGCCCTAACCGCAACTTAAAATCTGGGGCCGTCGCCACTCGGGCCGAGTGGCAATCTGACTCGGCCGAGTGGAAATTCCAGCACTGCAGCGTCAACTTGCAGAAATTCTCCAGATTTCATCCGACATCCGATTGGCGTTTTCTTGGCGACGTTGGAACCGTCATGAAGTCTACTATCCATAAAAAATATGAGAAAAATAATTTGATTGTGGAATGATAGCATATTTCAAAATAGTGGAAGGCTATCTGAAAATCTGGGCATGTGTGTCATCGGCGTCACTCGGCCGAGTGGGATTCTTCACTCGGTTGAGTGGACTTCTCTACTCGGCTGAGTGACAGACCCTGTAGAAAAACAGTAACTTCGAGGTCCTCAGGGGTCTGTCTCCGGGGGTGGCTCGGCCGAGTAGCTTTCATCATTCGGCCCAGTGGTAATGTGTACTCGGCCGAGTAGGCCATCGACGGGTCTCTGGGAATCGCAGTAGATTCGGCCTCTTCTCTGAAAAATTTCCCTGACGTACACGGGTGAGTGAGCTTCCTCACTCGACCGAGTAGGAATTTGTCATTCGGCCGAGTATACGCTGAAAAACATTGTGCACGTATCCGTTCTGGTCGGGCGAGTGGGCTTTCTTGCTCGGCCGAGTGGGCTTTCTTGCTCGGCCGAGTGTGTGCTTCACTCGGCCGAGTGGCATGATGTAAATGCCCAATCTTCTCCGTTTCTCCTCCTCGTCGCTCCTATGAAGTTCCTTCTTCTTCCACTCATCCTCCATCACCGATAAGTCTGTAAATGAGCCGTGGGCGACACTCCAAAGTGGGTGCAAATCCTCTTGATCTCAAAATCGCTCCAAATCGCTTCATAACTCCTGAAATACAAAAAAAAACAAGAAATAATGAAAAGCATCACAATATTGTCGAATAATCGTGAAAAACGCGATATGGGCGATCAAAATGGCATGCAAACATGCAGAAAAAAGGTGTAAAATATGGAACGATCAAAATCCCCCAAGCTTACCTCTTACTCGTCCTCGAGGAAGATAAGTAGAGAGACGAACTCGGGAGATGAAAACAAAGGAAATGAAATGAAAGAAAAAGGAATACGAAGTGGAAGGGGTCGCTAGATTATTCTCTCAGATCTCAAGCCATAAGCTACTCATCACGATAACTTGGAAAATACGAATCACATGCTATAAGGATTTTATGTCTTACTTAAACATGGTACTTGCAAGCTTTTAAGAACAACAAAAGGGACTCTCTAAATTCATACAATCAATTCATATCGACATCACGCATTTCAAAGAATTTAATATACAAATGTTGGCGATGCACTTTTCAATCAAGAGTTATAACAGAAGCATATAAGAATCACACCAAACATGCAATGGAGAATGGAATAAATCATGGCATTCACATATTTATATCGATTCATAAGAAATCTCCATAACTAAAGTATTTTGCTAAGTTTCAGCATTATCAAACTTCCTCATTCGTGCACCTCTCCACTCTAATGTCGTACTCACTCATATGGTCAAACGAGTTCACCCCCCAAGCTTAGCTTGAGGCATCACATCTAAAGGAATATGATAGTGGAAAATGGGATTTTTGCCTTGGTTTTCCCAAGTATTTTGTGGCTCCAATAATGAGATAGAGAAATATCTTTTTTTCTTTTGGACTTTGTTTCTCATTTTTCTTTTTGGATTTTTGTAGCAGCTATATGATTTGTATTTTTGGATTTTGGCTCCTTTTTGGCTTTTTGGACTTTTTGGAGCTAACTTTTTCTTTTGTAGGGATTTTTGGAAAATAGATGCGATATAAGTAGCTTTAGGAGGTGAACTCAAGTGACATGTAGAGAATAGAAAGATATATGTGGAGAAAGAAATAATGTAACACTCGGTTCACTCTAAGATGTGCACGAACGGTTCAATAAAATAATACTTCAACTAAAACTAATATGTAAGCATGTATATTCTCAATCATCTCAATAAAAAGTGAAGTCAAGCGGTAAAGCGCACAATCATATCAAGCAAGCAACAGGAGGCGAATAAGACCATAAGACAGATGCATCCGTTATACAATTGATGCGTGAATCTTGGTGCACTTCCAATAAAAGCATACTAAACACTAATCCATACATTCAGTTTCAATGAATACCATGTAATTACTTAGAGGAGTCATCAAAAGAAATAGATTTGCAAGCACATGTTAATAGCAAGACTATAGAATTCTCTAAGTAGCATGGCAAGGAATAATAAGCATCGTGATGGTTTCTAAGGCAATAAGAGATATCATCATACGAAACAAATCTAGCAAAAGGAGGAAAAGAAAATAAAGATATAAAAATAAAAGAGAGGAAAGAAAAGAAAAAAAAACAAGCACACAATATGATGCATGAACAAACATAAAAGGAAAATAAGATGGGAAAAATCAAAAAGATGATGCAAAAATTTTGAAAATTTTAAAAACCCTAAAATAAAGTAAAAATGCAACTAATGCATCTAAATGGCATGGAAATGCACTCCCCCAAGCTTAAACTTCACATTGTCCTCAATGTGATCATAGTGAAAGAATATGAGGAACAACTATAATAATAAGGGGGTGAATGAAAACTGATGAAATGAATGACATGAAATCCTAATGTAACTACATGCACATATAATGATGCATGAGAGCACCTTACCCCAAGCTTATACCAAACAATCCTATTCAAATGTCTCGATCAAAAATATCACGGCTTCACTAAGCGAGATCAAGTCAAACAAATAAGAAAGTAAGGTTTCACTTGAAAGAAATACTCGGTGGTGGTGAGCAAAAAGGATGTGACACATCAAAATATAAAGAGGGCAATTAATATATATAATGGGTTTGGGGTGTAAAAATTTTTGTTGCCATCATATGAGGTGATATTTATTCAAGCAAATCTATACGGTCCTCTCGCTGTCGAGAGGATTCGTGTTTATTGAAAGCATAAAATTTCTACACTACTGGATTGATATCACCTATAGCAAAAGGCGGATCCAGTATCTTTGCCGGTGCGGGCAACTGCTCCAACTGCTCTTTCCGTGGCTCCGCCAGGCGCATATGTCCACGGTCACCAACGAACTCCAGCAATGCATCCTCCAGCATTCTCACAAGGAGTCCACCTATACCCTGCAGAGAATAGGATGCATCAGTTCGCTGCAAAAATTTCACCCTCATAATAAAAGTATTCCAAAGAGGATCGTCAATAGAAATATATGAAATAAATAGTGGTGGACGATACTTCCCTGGAAATAATTCAATATCCTCTTGTGCTTTGATAGATATCTTCATGGTGTGCTCTCTCAACTGCTCAGGTAAATCTGGATCATAGGTGTGGACCTCCTCGATAGGCTCGTCAAACTGTGACACGTCCAAGCATACTTCCAGTCCATAATCGTATGTGTGCTGCAAAAGGTATGACGTGTCAAAAATATCCGAATCAAAATAAATATCGAATGGAATGCATGATTCAGAAATGGAGTGGGTAAAAATATCTCATTGAGTGGGAGCAGTAAGCTCTGTGGGATAGTCCTCGACGTCAGTGGAAGGATGAGGTGGCTGCGGGAGCTCCAATGGAGGAGGGTAGTGCTCGGAATCCTTATGAATGGCTGTATCCTCATCCTGATGTACGACCTCCTCGGTGATAAGCTCTGGCTCTGTGTGTAAGGCCTCCTCAAAAGCATGCTCTGGCTCTGCATGTGAGGCCTCCTCGTCAATATGCTCTGGCTCGACAGTGTTCTCCTTTGCATTCTCATCAACTATCAATGTAGGCTCTCTCTGGAATGGTGATGCTGGCTGCTCAGGTGTGTCAACTTATAGGGATGTATCATGTGGAGGGGAATGCCCGCAAGCAATCCGAAAATATAGTATATCCCCCTCAAGACTGACATGGATGTCCTCCTCAATTGTTCCTATAGCTGAAATACGGTTCATAACAAAATCTGCAAATCGTAGCTCAAATGCATCACCTGCTGTAATGCTCTCTGAACCGGCGAACCTCACTGACTCCAAGAGGCCATCCAATAATCTCTGAAATGCGTCCTCCTCTGGCTGCGCATATGGCTCAGTTTCTGCTTCCTCCACGACCTCTTCGTCCATCCATTCTTTATATGCAATAGTTGTATCATAGGATGTGTGATCGATGACGGCACATTCTGGCTCTGGTAATATGACCGGTGATGCTTCTTGCCCATAAAATGAAGAAGCAGAACTGATATCTTTGGAAATCTCTGCAACCTTAAGCATGAGCGCTTTCATTTCAAGTTCCCTCTTCACCCATTCCAATTGAAGGTCGCCCTTATCAAGCCTGGCTTGTATTTCAACTTGGTGTGCATGCATCTCATTAAAAAAATCCTTTGTTTCTCATCAAGCTCGGGCCAGTGCGTTTCCTCAAAAAAGTATTCTCCCATCTGCGCACTCTGATCAAAAATAATATTCTCCCGTCTGAGCACTCTGATCATAATAGTATTCTCCCATCTGAGCACTCTGATCAAAATCTATGGTCCACGTAGTATAATCCATAGCACCTGATCAACAAAGATAAATACCTGGAGAAAAATATCAGTGGCACAAAAGAATATAGAAATGATAATAATGGTGGCGGGGGTGAAAATTTTCTTTTGTTAAAAAAAGTTTTTTTCGTAGTCTAATCAACCTAATTGTGACAAATTGGCACCCAACGGAAAACACCTCCCCGGCAACGGTGCCAAAAACTTGATTTATCCAAAATGTAACTCTGAGAACAACCAAGTATGGCGCAATTTACACGGAGATGAATCCCCGGTAACATCGTCAAAAACTTGATCGGCCCCGGATGTACACCCGGAGAACGATTGTAGTTTTACCGCAAGCGCACGGTCAAGTGGTGAGCGAGTATCGAACACGAGGAGGTGGTGTTGGTTCCAATCTATCCTAGGTTGGCTCGACTACGAATGTTTTATTGGTGGAGATGGGTATGGTATGATGTAATGACAATGGTTATGGATGTCGGTGTCGGTGATAAAGATGTTGGTCAAATAGCGATTCGAATTCAATACAATAAAAGAGTCTAGAGCTAGGGAATCCCCACTATGGATCGTCATTCATCCTTGTAAATAGTGAATCTCAATATTACTAGACTTGTGTTGAGGTGAACTAGTTGTAACTGAATATAGAACCAAGCTCACGTTCTCGCGCTATTGCCTGTCTATAGAAAACCTATGATTGAGCCGACTCTCGTGCAAACCCCAGCTTAAGCCGCTAACGTGAAGAACGACATCATTGTTCAATCGTATCCCGAGCCCACTCTCGTGCAAACTCGAGCTACAACCTAGGTTATGATAGTTCATATCCGTCCAATCTCTTGCAAACGGATATGTGTATAGAATCACAATTAAAAATCCTAGCTTTGGTCCAATCTCTTGCAAACCAAATCTAGAGAAATCCAATTGTCAATCTAAATCGAATATCTAGGCCTTCCTATCAATTGAGATCCAATCTCTTGCAAATCCCAATCGATATGAATTCCTAGCTACCTGTAATTAATCAATAACAATCTAACCTTCTAGCAATTCTAGCAATATAGAAATTCATTCTTCATAATTCAGAAATTAGATCCATAGGGTTCATCCCTATGCCCTAGAACAACAATCAACCAAGCATAGCAACAACGATATAGAAATCAATATGAGAAATTGCTTGCATATGAAAAGATAGCAAATCAAAGATTCAAACAATAAGAACAAGGATACTTAGCTTTGATGAAGAACTTCAATCCAATTACAAGCTTTTAGATCCAAGAGGGGGCCTAGGGCATGGCCTAACCTCTAAAATAATCACTAAGAAAACATATGGAACTCCCCTCTAATTAGGGCTACAACCCTCTTATATAGCCACCCAAAACCCTAGCAAATAATCCTAGAAAACCCCTCAAATTCGTGCCTAAAAACAGCCCTAACCGCAACTTAAAATCTGGGCCCACCGACACTCGGGCCGAGTGGCAATCTGACTCGGCCGAGTGGAAATTCTAGCACTGCAGCGTCAACTTGCAGAAATTCTCCAGATTTCATCCGACCTCTGATTGGCACGTTCTTAGCGGCGTTGGAACCATCATGAAGTCTACTATCCATACTTTGATTGCAGGAATGATAGCAGATTTCAAAATAGTGGAAGGCTGTCTGAAAATCTGGGCGTGTGTGTCATCGGCGTCACTCGGCCGAGTGGGATTGTTCACTCGGTCGAGTGGACTTCTCTACTCGGCCGAGTCATAGACCATGTAGAAAAATAGTAACTTCGAGGTCCTCAGGGGTCTGTCTCCGGGGGTGGCTCGGTCGAGTAGCTTTCATCATTCGGCCGAGTGGTAATGTGTACTCGGCCGAGTAGGCCATCGACGGGGCTCTGGGAATCGCAGTAGATTCGGCCTCTTCTCTGGAAAATTTCCCTGACGTACTCGGGCGAGTGAGCTTCCTCACTCGGCTGAGTAGGACTTTGTCATTCGGCCGAGTATACACTGAAAAACATTATGCACGTATCCGTTCTGGTCAGCCGAGTGGGCTTTCTTGCTCGGCCGAGTGTGTGCTTCACTTGGCCGAGTGGCATGCTGTAAATGCCCAATCTTGTCCGTTTCTCCTCCTCGTCGCTCCTATGAAGTTCCTTCTTCTTCCACTCATCCTCCATCGTCGATAAGTCTGTAAATGAGCCGTGGGCGACACTCCAAAGTGGGTGCAAATCCTCTTGATCTCAAAATCACTCCAAATCGCTCCATATCTCCTAAAATACGACAAAAACAAGAAATAGTGAAAAGCATCGCAATATTGTCGAATAATCGTGAAAAACACGATATGAGCGATCAAAATGGCATGCAAACATGCAGAAAAAAGGTGTAAAATATGGACCGATCACTAACATGGCCACTAGAAATAGTTACATCAAAAGGAATTACATTGAATGAGATTACAACAACAAATATTAACCTTTACCGGTGTTGCGAAAGCATGCCGTTTCGCAGCAGTGGATCTCAGCGTCCGAGTACTCCTGGTCACCTGCTTAGTCTCAAGTATACTCCTCTGTCTCAAACTGGTGGGCTCCGAAAGGGTGCTCTCTCTCAAGCACAAGAGTCCGTACAAGTAGTAAAATCTGGGAGTCCAGATGTCGAATCCACGGGAAGAAATCTGTTGCAACCACAGCTCCAATCAAATAGAAATCCTACGAAAAGAAACTAACCACTTCAACAATGATGACGGTGATGTGAATACGTGAACAATATAAACAAGGAAATTCGTGTATGAAAATATCTATAAAAAGTATGCACATGGTATGGATTCGTTAGGATCAATGATTCGTATTAATTTGGTTGATGAATATATCACAATGAATTCTCTTTTTGAGAGCAATTCACTGGGAAAATATCCAATATAACTCAATGAATTCTCCTTTTGGGAGCAATTCATCGGAAGATGCCCTTTTGGGGGTTCAAGCAAAATATTCAATAAGATCGTCGCTAAAGTTATAATACGATATGAAACTCTCTTTTGGAGAGATCAAAACTACGGTATGAAACTCCCTTTTGGGGAGATCAAAACTCACCCTTTTGGGGCGATCATCAACTAAATCAATTCTTTTGGAATATGAAAAAGTCGATTTACGAACAAAGATTACAATTTTAACGACGTTTAACGATTTAGCACAAGGATATTCAACCAAACTAACACAAATCACATCCCCTAAATACTCCATACCATGCACAACAGAGATTTAGCTACTCATAATGCAATAATAAACAACTTCCATAGCAAAATACATCAACTTTATAGCAAAATACGCTAGAAAACACCAAAATACGGGGTTTGAGTTAAAGAAAATATCACCAAATCTCCATGTTTCGACTTCAAACTCTCTGGAAATAATAAAAACAGCCTCTGGAATTTTACAGAATTTTACAGAGGGGAAATACGGCTCCTAGAGCCTCCAATACGCCCAAAATACGCCCCAATCTGCTTGTATCCGCCCAAAAACCATAGAAATACCTTATATAGCCTCATTGCGGGTTTGGATTGTGTTATCGGGTTCAAAACCGCATCAAAATTCTGCCCAAAACCCGCATCAACTCCTGGCCGTTCGATCGGAGGCGGGATCGAACCTACGCGTGACACGTGTCCCCGCTGTATGCCCGCTTTTGCTCGAATCCGGTCCGCTCTCGGAGATGTTTTCGGCCGTCCGATCGAGGATCGCTCGGTTCACGGCTCGCCACATCGCCCCCGCTAACGAATGATCCGAGTTCATCTCGGAGTAGACATGGGCCGTTGGATCGGTCGGATGTTGTTTGGATTGCTGCCGCGTGTCCCAATGAATCGCGAGATCGCCTCCGCTCGCAAACGCTTTTCGACCGTTGGATCGTAATCCAACGGTCCGTAACGCGCCGCGTCGCCCCCACTTCGCGACGTCTTCGTCTTCACTCGGGACCGTAGGATCGAGATCCAGCGATCGGGAATCCGCCACGTCGACCACTGCGATTTGAATTCGCAATTCAGCTCGTCCGTTGGATCAAATGGCTAACGGGCACGATCGTGCCACGTCACCAAGGAGTTTCCGCCGCTTCGTTCGCTGCGGGAATGAATCTGGACCCTTCGATCTTGATCCTATGGTCGAGAGCTGCCCACTTCGTTCGCTTAGCTCGCTCTTTGTGGACCGTCGGATCAGCATTCGACGGTTGGGAATTTTTCACGTTACTGAAGATGATAGCCGTTCGATCTGGCGGGGATTGCGTGGATGGCTGCCACGTGGCGTGCTGTGATTTGCTGGCGACCGTATTTTCGTATTTCCTTGCGTATTTCCCCATTTAATTGGTATTCTGCATTCAAAAATACACAGTAATTAGCACAGATCTCAGAAAAATACGAATAAATAGTCGTTGGAATCGTGAGATCGGGATCTTGCCATGAAAAATATAAAAAGTGCAGAAATACTCTATTAATTGCTGTTTTATGCTCAAATAAGGTGTTTTCTCTAATAAATGATGGTGTACAAAATACGTATGAATTAGAGAACAATGTAGCATCACATGAGCGCAAAATAGGGCTAAATGTAGGGTTAAATATGTAATATTAAACCCGAATCACAAACCTAACTTATATTTCATAAGATAGAAGACAAGGAAATATACGTCAGCGAGGGTCGCTCGGTAAGATATAAATTGTTAGTATGATTGACCCTCTGCAAGGTTTTCGAAAACAATTTCATGGCAGTTAAAGCATTTAAGATTGAATGAACAATTAACATTTCTAAGCAGTTCAAACAGAAATTACATTAGCATGATAGTTCTATTTCTAAGCAGTTAGAACAGATTTTAAATTAGCATGGCAGTTCTATTTTAAATGAAAGCAGTAGCAGATCTATACATGTTCAATATAGCAATTTTAGGATGTTCATGAGTGTGTGCAATTATGTAACTAAGGTTCACGTCGTTAGGCGGTAATCAAGTGAATCGACCTTCAAGTGCCCCCCGAAGGAGACCTGTTTACTTCCGACTAGTGCCCGCGAACCTGATCGCTCCTGAATGTAACCCAAAAAGGGCGACCGTGTAGTTTTACCGCAAGCGCACGGTGTAGCGGCGAGCGGGTTATCGAACACAGGGAGGACGAATGACAGTGCCTGCTCCGAACAACCTGGCTATGGGAACAGAAAAGATGGAATTTGCCTTTTGGCGATCCTGTCACAATCGTCAGACAAAGTATGGAGATATAAAATCAAATAAAGACGCCTAGGGAATAGGGAATCCCCGCTACTCACCGTATCTCGTCAATGTGATTCATTGGTATCACAATTGCTAGGGTAGAATTTCGGATGAACTAGTTGCAACTGAATGTGAAACCTGGCTCACGCTCTCGTGCTGTTGCCGGTCTATAGCTATCCTAGGTTTGGGTCCAATCTCTTGCAAACCCTAGCCTAGGCAAGCTAGCATTAGGATCAACATCATCGTTCAATCGCGTCCCGAGCCCACTCTCGTGCAAACTCGGGCCGCGACCTAGGTTGGGATAGTTCCTACCCGTCCAATCTCTTGCAAACGAGTATCGGTATGGAATTGCAACCGAGAACCCTAGTATCGGTCCAATCTCTTGCAAACCGATACTATGGAAACTCAATTTCAACCCAATTTGGATTTCTAGGGTTTCCTATCGAATTGGGATCCAATCTCTTGCAAATCCCAATCGATATGAACACCTAGCTACCCGTAGTATATTGATCCCAAACTAACCCTAATAGCAATTCTAGCAATAGTCCTACCAAATCATCACAAATCGGAAATTGGGCTCGTAGGGTTCATCCCCACGCCCCAAGACGTTAGGACTACTCACAATTCATATCACAATTGCAAAAATAATCAATTGAAATAACAATAGAATTCATCACAATATTCAAATAAGCAATAAAAATGAGATTTTTAATGAAGAGGGAGACAAACCAATAGAGTTCTCCAAGAATCCAACAAAAATAAACTTTTCTCTCTTCTCCAATAGCAAGAATCAAAAGCTAAAAAGTTTAATCTAAAAAGCTGCCAAAAGCAAGGGAAAAAGCTCCCTAACCTAGGTTAAAAACTGGGGTTAAATACCCCCCAAAATCGTCCAAAAACTGTGACCAAAATGCCCCTGCGCAGCCTGAAAATCGCAATTTACGCTACAGGCAGCGCGGCTCACTCGGTCGAGTGACAAAAGTCGCTCGGTCGAGTGATAAACCCTGAGAATTTCCAGTAAGTTTGGGGTGTTGGGAGTCTTCACTTCGGGCGTCGCTCGGTCGAGTGAGTTGTCGTCACTCGGCCGATGGCTTCTATTCACTCGGGCGGTCGGCATTTTCCACTCGGCCGAGTGGGTCTTCTGAAGCTCAGGCAGACGAAAAACAGTAAGTTGGCTCTTTTTGATGGGCGTCGTCTGAGTGCCACTCGGGCGGACGGGGTTCCGTCACTCGGCCGATGTGGCTTCCGATGCTCGGCCGAGTGCACACATGAAGCGTTTCCGATCTGGTCGGCCGAGCGGGGTCTCGCTGGTCGGCCGAGTGACTCCTTCACTCGGCCAAGTGAGACACCAAAAATGCCCATTCTGATTGTTTTTGCATCCTCGTCGCTCCTACGACTTTCTTTCTTCTTCCGCTCCTCTCCAATAGCTAAATACCCCTCGGGGGAGTCATCGGTGACACTCTGGAGTAGGTGTATTTCGAGATCACTCCAAATCGCTCCAAATCTCCTGAAATACGACAAAAACAACAAATCGTGAAAATTATCACAATATTGTCGATAAATCGTGAAAAGCGTGATTTGAGCGATCTAAATGGCATGCAAACATGCGGGAAAAAAGTGTAAAATACGGAGTGATCAAAATCCCCCAAGCTTACCTCTTACTCGTCCTCGAGGAAGATAAGTAAAAGGCAAACCCGGTGGCTTCTGAAAACGAAAACGACGAAAAAAACGAAAAACGAAAAACGAAGAAGAAAGAAGAAAGCGAAGAGGGAAGCTGCTAGATCATTTTCTCAGGACGTGGGTTTTGCTTACTCATATAGCATGCACCGAACGTAAAACACATGTCAAAGAATTTTATTTCGATATCATAGTATAATGGTGCAAATAGAAATAGAAAACCCGAGAATATTGTTATAGCATGAAAAACGGAAAAATTTTAGAATTAACATCGTCTGAATCATCTAAAGCGGTATACAATATCGCAGATCACACACTTTTCAATTGAATGCTTTCTAAGAGGAGTATAAGAATATCACGCAATAGAATAGAATAGAATAGAAAAGTGTGGATTTCATGAAATGAGTGCTAGGCGTAGATTTCTGGATTTTGTAGAGCTAAAACAATCTCACCGAGTATAGAATATTACTTAGCCTAGGTTGTCGAGCACCGTCAAGTAGTCACTCTCTCACATATCATTGGATTCCCTCCCCCAAGCTTATCTATAAGCGTGGTGGCACAAAAAACAATATTTACATCCCCATTTTTATGAAGCTCCAAAAGTAATGAAAATAAAAACAAAAAAAGGGGAAGAAAGAGAGAACATGAGATGGGATCTTTTATTGAGGTTCTTTTCTCTTTTCTTTTCTTTTTCTTTTCTTTTTCTCTTTTTTTCCCTTTTTTTTCAATAGCATATATAAACAATGATCCCAAATCAAAGAGAAGTAAGGATATACAAGAATTTTTCTTTTTCTTTTTGGTTTTGAGAAATTTGGAGCTAGGAATTAATAGCGGGGGAAATGCCATATATTAGAATCGCTAAGGGGAGATTCACCAATGATTTTAAAATAGAGAATTGATGTTCAAGATATGTGGAGAAAGAAGTAAATATGTCTCTCAGTTCACTCTATAAGACGTGCACGACAACTTCAGCAGGGTAATCTAATCTACTCAGTTTCGATCACAAAAAAGCTAAACTAATCCAGATTTATCATAGCTAACATCATTCAATCATCCTGAAGTGAAATGTACATATCATGCAAATAGAAGTGATATAGGAAAAGAAAACGGTACTCCAGATATAAGCATTCAATGCGTGAATCTTGGTGTGTTTTCTGCGATAGCATACATATGAATATTCAGACTCAGCTAATAATAAAATTTCATCCATTTTCATGCTGAAAAAGTGTGGGTTACTATCTCTAAATGCAAGGCAAATCACAGCATATGATATCAGAAATAAAATCTAAGACATGACAAATATAGCATGCATATAGAGAAAGCTAACTCCACGTCATCATCATCACAGAAAAGTCATCTCTAGCATGAGATGAAAAAGAAATAAAGATAAAGAGGGAAAATAAAGATAAATACAATGCAGCACACAAAGAAAATAAGAAAAACGTGATGCATGGTAAAAAAAGAAAAAATGATGAAGAAAAGTGCAAAAGCGGAAAATGGCGTGAAAAAAACTAAAAATAAAGGTGGTAAATCGAAAAGAACGTGAGAACTCACTCCCCCAAGCTAAAGTGCACAGTGTCCTCAATGTGCGAAGTGTGGCACACCGAGAGACGTGTGAAGTGAGGGTAAGGTGAGGATGCATGCATGAGGAAAAAGAAAATAAAATAAAGAAACGAAAAATATGATGCGGACATGATGCATGCAGATATAGGAGTGATACAGATATAAAAGTGCGACACCAAAAACTCACCCTCTCTCCCAAAAATGATATAGAAATATATGAACAAAATGTGGTCCCAAAAACAGTGAGGGGAGGGGTGGTGGTGGGCAAAAATCATCAGGACCCAGCAGAGACGGGCAGCACGACGGCAAAAAAGATCAAATGCATCAAGGGTGCCTAAGAGGGTGGGGCTGCGCCGTCTCCGTCCTGAGGTGGTGGTGGTGGTGGTGGCGGCGGGGGAACAGTCTGCTGGGTGGGGGTGGGTGTGGGTACGGAAGCAGGCTGGGTGTGGGTAGGGGTGGGGGTGGGTACGCGAGGAAGCCGCTCGAGAATCTGAGTGAGGCAATAGTGAATGCCCGGAAGTAGGTCGAAGCGGCTGGCCATAGCGGTGACGGTGGCAGACATGGTCCTAAGGTCGCCTCTGAGGCCACTCACCGCCCCCTCGAGAGCACGAATGCTCTGAAGTACAGTGTCAGGGGGAGGTGGTGCAGAGGGACGCACCTGTCTGTGCTGTGCAGGACGGGACTGGCGGACTCGGGTGGCGTAGGTGATGGGCTCAGCAGGTAGGTGGAGGAAAGGTGCTGTGCTCGCAAGTGTGGGCCTAGCCTCAGTGCGAGGCTGGGGCGCAGGCTGGTATGAGGTGGAAGCAGCAGCAACGGAAGTGGAGTATAAAAGTGGCAACGAGGCGGCCAGAGAGGTCGGTGACACAGACGTGTGGACAGACGCCACGACACTCTCAGAAAAAACGGCTGCGGTGGAGACAGAGGTGGAAACCACGGTCTCCACGACGGCAGCAAAGGAGGGCTCTCCGCTCTCAACTAACGTAGGTGGGCGCTCGGGTAGGGCGGAGGAAACGGGCTCAACGGACAGGGGGCCAGCTGTGGTGGGAGTGGTGGTGGGCGTGGAGGTAGTGGAGGTGGGCTCAGCGAGGGTACTCCCGACACCTGCAGAAGTGTGGACAGAGGTGTCGGGAGCAGCAGAAATGTCAGGCTGCTGAGGGGCCACAGGGTCAACAGGAGCAGCGGGGTCAGCGGGTGCAGCGTGTGCAGCGTGGGCCTACTCAGCCTGCTCAGGCTCCTCGGCCTCAAGCACGTAGGCGGCGGGGATCAGGAGATCCATCGCCGGAAGCCAGTCCACCTGAGCTGGTGCTATCTGTGTCCGAGCTGGGCTCGGAAGGATCATGTAATCCGCACCGCAGGGGCCGTGC
Organism: Scilla litardierei; assembly: GCA_030789695.1. Classification (NCBI taxonomy): domain Eukaryota; kingdom Viridiplantae; phylum Streptophyta; class Magnoliopsida; order Asparagales; family Asparagaceae; genus Scilla; species Scilla litardierei. The sequence goes on along the minus strand of CM061141.1, from coordinate 228,385,739 downwards.
AACCAAACCCAGTACCGCTGACCGTGCGGACGTATCATCTTCATCCGGGCCATAACATCAATGGACAGTGAAGTGGGGCCTGGGGCTCGTCGCAGGTCATCTGGAAAGTCCTCGCCGGTCATCAGGGCGAGCAGGGTGATCAGACCGCCGTAACATATCGGTGAGCGAGCACCCACCGATACGATGATGCGATCCAAAAACCAGCTCGCGATATCAATCACGACGGCGGGGACCAACTCGTCACTATCCCTAGCTAGAGCTCTGGGACGCGTCATCGCATAGAGCATATAAAGCTCTGGCGTGGACATCGTCCCAGGCTCATACCTCGCCAAAAAAGTAGTCGCCATAAGGCGCTGAGCTATGCGGAGGCAAGGGTGGACGATGGCCGAGGCCTTGGCCCTACTAGGGTCAAAGGCAGCAGGAAGACCTGTGATCCGGGCACAGAAGGCGCCGGAATCGAAGGAAGGTGGGGGAATGTGAGTGGGGGCCTAACCACGGTCGGCCCCGGGGACATCGGGCCACGAAAAGAAAGCTCTCATCATACTGAGAGTGACCTGGCACTCTCAGTCCATGAACCTAAACGAGCATCCCTCGTCGGTCCGGGCGATAGAACTAAGCACCTCAAGTGTCGGACGGACGAACGTGTCCGCCGACACCTGGAAGAAATCTCGCCAACCCACATTGTCATACAACGTGAGCATCCCCTCAAGTACCCCCAGGTGTCCTAGGTCTGCAAGGTGTGTGAACCTGGAGGGTACGATCGAGCGCTGGGAAATGCGCTCGAAAACGACGTGGTGTGCGTCGTCCCGGAACGTAATCCCCAGCGGCCCGACAAGTGGAGCCGGTGGCGGTGGTTGTGGGACGGCAGGGAGTGGCTGTGCGGGGTGAATGGGCTCTGCAGGCTGTGCGGGGTGTGCGGGGTCTGCAGGCGGTGCGGGGTGAACAGGGTGTGGTGGTGTAGGCGGAGGAGAGTCCTCCACCTCGTGGGAGGGGCCGGCCTCATCCAACTGCTTCCGCTTGGCGGAAGCTCTCCTCGACCGTGGCCGTGTCCGGGGCGGCATATGGGCCCCGGGTGCTCACCAAAAGTGATAAAAAATGCGGCGTGCGTAAAATAAAGGAAGGAGTATACCGCGACACGCCGCGAGAGCAAAGTAATGGAAGCGTGCGAAGACGATGCCTCCACGTAGCCCAAAACGATCCCCGGAAGCTCCCCTGGGCTCCCCTAAGCTCCCCAATATACCCTGCACATCAAACGAACATATCAGCGAGTAATATTCAAAACGTATGGGGGGTTAGGGGTATAATAGATAGAAATTGAATTTAATTTGGGTTTGGGATTCGTTAGACACATGGATCGTCGAAAAATACGCAAAAGAGGAGAAATAGGCAAGAAATCAAGGTACCGGAGCTCGGCCGGCGAGGTGGTCGCCGGCGGCGACTCGGGTGAGGGGTGGCGGCGATCGGCCGGAGGCGGGTGGCCGAGCGCGGCGGTGTGGCGCGAGGTCGGGCGAGTGAGGGGGGAATCGGGGACGAGGGATGCAAACGGTCGGGATTTTTGGAGTTTAATTCGTTTCGAAAAACGCGCTACCCCACGCCCCCTTTTATAGAAAAAGTTACGACTCGGCCGAGTGACTAAGTCGCTCGGCCGAGTGAACTCAACGGAAATATTTTAAAAAATTCCTCCCTGCTTACGATTCGGCCGAGTGGCCTTGCCACCCTCGGCCGAGTGGAGTAAGTCCATTCGGCCGAGTGGCTCAAGCTACTCGGCAAGACTCGCCCTAGGAGCGTATCAGTTTTATTCGGCCGAGTGAATATATATACTCGGCCGAGTAGCAATTATACTGAAATCAAGAAAAGAAACAGAGAGTTGGGTACAGCAGACTTCCCTCGTTCGTAAGCCGCTCGGGCGGACGAACTTATGTGCTCGGCCGAGTGACTAGTATACTCGGCCGAGTGAACCCTGTTTTCTGCTGTTTGGCTTCGTTTGGGCTCTAAACTCTGTTTTTCTTCCTCCAATTGATTTCATCTTCCTCCTAAGCATCGAGCGCCTTCCTGGAGCGCTCCTCGTCGCCTTGTTCATCCTCCTAATGATAGGTACCTCGTTCTCCTCTCCTGTCAAAGAAAAATAGGACCCGTTATCATGAAATTTTTGGGCAAACGACTCAAAACACTAATAATTTCTAAAACAAAAATAAAAGAAAAGTAAAAATAAAGCGATAACCGTCGGGTTGCCTCCCGACAAGCGCTCGTTTAAGGTCGTGAGCTCGACCCCCCTTTGATTTTCAATTCAATGCGGGATATTGGGTGCATATGAGATGCACCCGTCAAATTTTCCGGGGAGAACGCTTGGATTCGGATGTTGCGACGGCGTGTTCTCCCTCGGTGATCTCCCGTCTCGGGTAGTGTGGGGGGGTGGCTCCCCCAAGCTAGTGCTCGCTCCGGTCCTCGGCTTCACCGGTGACACCGATTTCCGTATCGGCGGAGCTTTCTTCGGAGACTTCAGTTTTGAGAGCTTGCAGAGCTCTCGAATCCTTGCGACATCAGCGTTGCCTTCATCAATTTCCATGGAGAGGTCGGGGGAATGCTCCATCTTCTCTTCTTGGTCCAAATCCGGCCCTTCCTCAAAATCTTTCTTGAATAGAGCGCCGATCGAATGGGGGATCGCCTCCTCTATAACCTCGTCAAGGATGTATGAAAGATCATCCGGTCGTCCCTTAAGTAGATATATTCTATTGATTTCTCCCATCGGGACTCCCTCAGAATAATGCTTGAGCCTCTGACCATTTACTTTGAATGTGGCTCCGTCCTTGCTTTCCAACTCGAAAGCCCCTCCCGGTTGTATGTGCTTGATGGTGAAAGGTCCGGACCAACGTGACCTCAAATTACCGGGAAATAGTCGGAGTCGGGAATTATAGAGCAAGACCTTGTCTCCTACTTTGAAGTCTGTAACGGTTATGCGGGCATCGTGGAGAATCTTGGTCCTTTCTTTGTAAATTCTTGAGCTCTCGTAGGCGTCTCTTCTTATCTCATCAAGCTCGTTGATGTCCAAGAGTCGCCTCACCGCCGCACTCTTATAGTCATAATTAAGGGTCTTGATGGCCCAATATGCGCGGTGTTCCAACTCTACCGGCAAGTGGCAAGCTTTCCCATAAACAAGTCGGAACGGTGTGGTACCGATGGGAGTGCGAAAGGCCGTGCGATATGCCCATAGAGCATCGTTTAGCTTCATTGACCAATCCTTTCTAGATCGATCCACAGTCTTCTCAAGAATTTGCTTGATCTCTCTATTCGAGACCTCCACCTGGCCGCTTGTCTGGGGGTGATATGCCATGCCAACTCTATGGTTTACCCCGTACTTCTTCAGCATGGCTTCAAACTTATTCTCTATGAAATGGCTCCCCCGTCGCTTATCAAAGTACGAGGCACTCCGAAGCATGGGAAGATGTTCTGCTTGAAGAACTTAGAGACGACCCTTGCATCATTGGTAGTGGTAGCGATTGCTTCTACCCATTTGGAGACGTAGTCAACGGCTAATAGGATGTATTTGTTGCCATTGCTCGACGGAAATGGTCCCATGAAGTCCACCCCCCAATAATCAAAAAGCTCAATTTCTTGGATGGGCCTCATTGGCATCTCATTGCGTTTGGAGATATTCCCGGTCCGTTGGCATCTATCGCACCCCTTTACAAAGTCGTGGGTGTCTCTAAACATTGTTGGCCAGAAGAATCCGCTCTGCAAAATCTTGGCGGTTGTCTTAGAGGCGACATGATGTCCCCCGCATGGCATACCATGGCAATGCAAAATGATAGACGTTGCCTCCTCTTTAGAAACACACCTCCGAATAACGCTATCTTTGCATATCTTGAAGAGGTATGGATCTTCCCAAAAATAGCTACGGACCTCATGCAAAAATCTCCTCTTTTGGTGCGTGGGCATCCCATGCGGTTTAATTCCACAATCCAAGTAATTGACGAAGTCCGCGTACCAAGGTACTTCTCCGGTCCTTATGGCGTATAGCCTCTCATCCACGAATGTGTCGTCGATAGGCAAACTCTCGTCCTCCTTGTCGCGAATAAGCCTAGACAAATGGTCCGCCACAACATTGTCCGTACCTTTCTTGTCTCTGATCTCCAAATCGAACTCTTGCAACAAGATTATCCACCTAATTAACCGAGGCTTGGCTTCCTTCTTGTTTAAAAGATATTTCAACGCCGCATGGTCGGTGTGGACAATCACCTTGGAACCAAGGAGGTAGGAGCGAAACTTCTCGATGGAATAGACGACCGCTAGAAGCTCTTTTCGGTAGTTGTATAGTTTTTCTGCGCGTCATCCAATGTCTTGCTCGCATAGAATATCGCATGAAGCTTCCTATCTTTCCTTTGTCCCAATACCGCTCCAATGGCTTAGTCGCTAGCATCACACATTAGCTCAAAGGGAAGGCTCCAATCCGGTGGTTGTATGATGGGCGCGGAAACTAGTGCTTCCTTCAAGGTATTGAAGGCTTGCAAGCATTCCCCTGAAAAAATAAAAGGAGTATCTTTAGCGAGCAAGGAAGTAAGCGGTCGGGCAATCGAGGCGAAATCCTTGATGAAGCGGCGGTAAAACCCCGCATGACCAAGAAAGCCTCTAATGCCCTTGACATTAATAGGAGGAGGGAGTTTCTCGATTACCTCGATCTTTGCTTTATCTACCTCAATTCCTCTCGAGGAGACAAGGTGCCCGAGAACTATACCTTCCGTGACCATGAAGTGACACTTCTCCCAATTTAGAGTGAGATTGTTTTGTTGGCACCTTTTAAGGACTTTAGTAAGATTGGCCAAACAAGAGTCAAACTCACTTCCATAAACCGAAAAATCATCCATAAAAACTTCCATAATATTTTCAATATAATCGGAAAATATGGATGTCATACACCTCTGAAAGGTGGCGGGAGCATTACAAAGACCAAACAGCATCCTACGGTAGGCATAGGTACCATAGGGACAAGTAAAAGTGTTCTTTTCTTGGTCATCTTCATGCAAAGGGATTTGGAAGAATCCCGAATACCCATCTAGATAACAAAAGTATTTGTGTTTAGCTAGGCGTTCAAGCATTTGATCAATGAAGGGCAATGGGTAATGGCCCTTTCGGGTAGCTTTATTTAGTTTCCTATAATCAATGCACATTCGCCATCCCATGACGGTGCGTGTAGAAATGGGCTCACCTTTATCATTTTTTATAACTGTCATCCCCCCTTTCTTAGGGACGATGTGAACGGGGCTAACCCATCTACTGTCAAAGATAGGATAAATAATACCGGCGTCGAGCAATTTTAGGATTTTCTTTTTAACCACCTCTTTCATGTTCGGGTTTAACCGCCGTTGAGGCTCCATGCAGGTGGCGTCGGTATGCTCCAAATGGATCCTATGTGTGCAAAGCCTAGGGCTTATCCCTTTTAGATCGGAGATAGTGTAGCCAAGGACATCTTTGTGGCTCCTAAGAACGTCTAGGAGTCTCTCAAGTTGATCATGCGTGAGGTGGGAGTTAACTATCACCGGAAAAGTTAATTTACTACCCAAAAAGGCATACCTTAGATTCGGTGGTAATTGTTTAAGTTCTACCTCAAGAGGTGCCGCTCCTTCTACTTCATCAGCTCGTATAAGTTTGGCTTCTTCCTTGTCATCCGAGTTTAGCTTATGTTCAGGTGGCGTGCTCTCATGCAAAGACTCAGACTCACTACTTAGTGAGGACGATGCATCGAAATAGGCGCTCTCCGATTCTGTGTTAACATCGTCAAAAACTTCACGCTGCTCCGGTTCGTTCCTGGAATCAAGAAACACATCAGACGATTCATAAAAGCAAGAGTGAGTGTCATAGAGTGTAACTCCCTGAACATCGGTTTGCTCGAAAGATTCTTCGGGAGTATAGTGCTCTTCGTCACTTGTTCTACCGTCTTCGAAATATAACTTGTCGTCTATCACATCAACTCTGACATTGCCCCCGATAGTCCCATCCGGGGAGACTTGATCCATCACAAAACTAGTAAACAGTTGTTCGTCGGGGTCCTTGATATCGATAGCAAAAGCTCCGGTAGCGTGGACCTCATCGACAAGCTCCTTAAGGAGGTCTGTGAAGGAGTCATAATCTCCCTGACTGAGTTCCGTTGTCGACATTGCATCCTCCATTCTACCTGTTAAGATCTTATGCAAAATACGGGGAGAGTATGCAAATAGGGCTGCAAACAGAGTTAGAACAGGATATAGAAGAAAGTAAAGAAAGAAAGAAAAATAACCGGGTGGTCGATGCCGAACACCGTCAAAATGCCCTCCCAGCAACGGCGCCAAAAACTTGATCGCTCCTGAATGTAACCCAAAAAGGGCGACCGTGTAGTTTTACCGCAAGCGCACGGTGTAGCGGCGAGCGGGTTATCGAACACAGGGAGGACGAATGACAGTGCCTGCTCCAAACAACCTGGCTATAGGAACAGAAAAGATGGAATTTGCCTTTTGGCGATCCTGTCACAATCGTCAGACAAAGTATGGAGATATAAAATCAAATAAAGACGCCTAGGGAATAGGGAATCCCCGCTACTCACCGTATCTCGTCAATGTGATTCATTGGTATCACAATTGCTAGGGTAGAATTTCGGATGAACTAGTTGCAACTGAATGTGAAACCTGGCTCACGCTCTCGCGCTGTTGCCGGTCTATAGCTATCCTAGGTTTGTGTCCAATCTCTTGCAAACCCTAGCCTAGGCAAGCTAGCATTAGGATCAACATCATCGTTCAATCGCGTCCCGAGCCCACTCTCGTGCAAACTCGGGCCGCGACCTAGGTTGGGATAGTTCCTACCCGTCAAATCTCTTTTAAACGAGTATCGGTATGGAATTGCAACCGAGAACCCTAGTATCGGTCCAATCTCTTGCAAACCGATACTACAGAAACTCAATTTCAACCCAATTCGGATTTCTAGGGTTTCCTATCGAATTGGGATCCAATCTCTTGCAAATCCCAATCGATATGAACACCTAGCTATCCGTAGTATATCGATCCCAAACTAACCCTAATAGCAATTCTAGCAATAGTCCTACCAAATCATCACAAATCGGAAATTGGGCTCGTAGGGTTCATCCCCACGCCCCAAGACGTTAGGACTACTCACAATTCATATCACAATTGTAAAAATAATCAATTGAAATAACAATAGAATTCATCACAATATTCAAATAAGCAATAAAAATGAGATTTTTAATGAAGAGGGAGACAAACCAATAGAGTTCTCCAAGAATCCAACAAAAATAAACTTTTCTCTCTTCTCCAATAGCAAGAATCAAAAGCTAAAAAGTTTAATCTAAAAAGCTGCCAAAAGCAAGGGAAAAAGCTCCCTAACCTAGGTTAAAAACTGGGGTTAAATACCCCCCAAAATCGTCCAAAAAACTGTGACCAAAATGCCCCTGCGCAGCCTAAAAATCGCAATTTACGCTACAGGCAGCGCGGCTCACTCGGCCGAGTGACAAAAGTCGCTCGGCCGAGTGATAAACCCTGAGAATTTCCAGTAAGTCTGGGGTCTTGGGAGTCTTCACTTCGGGCGTCGCTCGGCCGAGTGAGTTGTCGTCACTCGGCCGATGGCTTCTATTCACTCGGGCGGTCGGCATTTTTCACTCGGCCGAGTGGGTCTTCTGAAGCTCAGGCAGACGAAAAACAGTAAGTTGGCTCTTTTTGATGGGCGTCGTCTGAGTGCCACTCGGGCGGACGGGGTTCCGTCACTCGGCCGATGTGGCTTCCAATGCTCGGCCGAGTGCACACATGAAGCGTGTCCGATCTGGTCGGCCGAGCGGGGTCTCGCTGGTCGGCCGAGTGACTCCTTCACTCGGCCGAGTGAGACACCAAAAATGCCCATTCTGATTGTTTTTGCCTCCTCGTCGCTCCTACGACGTTCTTTCTTCTTCCGCTCCTCTCCAATAGCTAAATACCCCTCGGGGGAGTCATCGGTGACACTCTGGAGTAGGTGTATTTCGGGATCACTCCAGATCGCTCCAAATCTCCTGAAATACGACAAAAACAACAAATCGTGAAAAGTATCACAATATTGTCGATAAATTGTGAAAAGAGTGATTTGAGCGATCTAAATGGCATGCAAACATGCGGGAAAAAAGTGTAAAATACGGAGTGATCAGAACCCAACTCCACCCACGTGTTCTTTCTGGACCACGAGCCAGAATCAGCCAAACCGACCCATAATATGATTCATTAGCCAAACCGGCTTGCAAGTTGTTTCATTAACCAAACCAGCTGGCAAGTTGTTTCATTAGCCAAACCGGCTCGCAAGTTGTTTCATTAGCCAAATCGGCCCGCAAGTTGGCCAGACCAGCCCGCAAGATTGTCTTGATCGTTTCAAGTGATTCAAGATGTTTACATGTCCAACAGTTTGCAATTTATGAAATGTTATCAGTCAATTTGTTAAAGTGTCAACACTTACACACACGGTTCTTATTTGGCAATTCACAAAATACAGAATAGAGTTTTGGAGTTGTTGTATCAAATGGAAATGTTCGTGTGCAACATTTCATGGTTAAATCGTCCAGAGACTAACTATATGCGAAAAACGATTAAATGAATGATATTTAAGGACATGTATAAAAGTGCACACTTGCTTGTTTGGAGTGATTTCGGATGTCCAGGTGAGCGTAACGAGTGTCGTGTTTTATCTGCATCATTAGATTCATATTTATTAGACTAAAATTCTTTTTAGCCATTAAATAATGGTGACAACTACCATAAACACTTATGTATATTTATATACACTTATGTATATTTATATACACTTATGTATATTTATACATATATATATATACTAGTCATAACCCTTGCCCGCGGGCACGGTTCATTTAAGATTTCCCCCGCGAAATCTTTGTCCCCCGAAAAATTATTTCCACAGCCAAAATTTAACAGAACAATAAAATAGCGTAAAAATATTTAGCGGCACGGGCACCTTTGGCGTGGAACAAAAAATTCGGCGTAAGCGTCTTCGGATCGGAACAACAAATTCAGCGTCGAACAACTAATTTGGCACCCGCGCCTTAGGCGCGGAACAACAAATTTGGCGTGGAACAATAGATTTGGAGCCCGTGCCTTCGGTGTGGAACAACAAATTTGGCCTCAGCGCTTTCGGTGCGGAACAACAAATTAGCGGGCGCCTTCGACGCGGAACAGCAAATTCGGCGTCGAACAACAAATTTGGTGCCCGCGCCTTTGGCGCGGAACAACAAAATGGCGCAGACGCCTACGCCGCGGAACAACAAATTCGATGTGGGCGCCTTCAGATTATCAATTCTTTTTATCTATAGTAAAATCGTAAGAGATTGAGCTTCTTGCGTTATTGGTATCTAAGCCTTCGGGTTATCAATTCTTTTTTGCTGTAGTAAAATCGCGCTGGCGCCTTCTGGTTATCAATTCTTTTTATCTATAGCAAAATCGCCTTCTGGTTATCAATTCTTTTTGTCTATAGCAAAATCGTAAAAGATTGAGCTTCTTGCATGGTTGGTATCTGAGACTTCTAATTGGAGCTACATTATTTGGGGATGCATGAATGATGGATGGTTGGGTGATGTCTTCAATGATGCATTAGTATTATTATTTATCAGATCCTTCATATTAACCAATTCTATATCAATGAAGTTATGTATTAATGCCTCATTCATTATTGCTGGATAACATTTACTTCACAATGGTAATAGGTTAGCTTTTTTCTGATTTTTCTTTCAAGAAATTTCCAAAAGGCAACGCAAGATATGCGAAGTTTATTGGAATTCTGAGAAGTTCAAAAAAAGGCATGCTACCAAGAATTTCCAAAAGCTTTTTTGTGATTTCCATGCTACAATTGTAACACTTAGGAGTTCATGTAAGAAGGCATTATTCAAAAAACATGGCATCACCTGATTTTCTATACAATAACACACAACAATAAAGCACATTGACACACAAATCAGTAGATAATACCCAACATCTCAAAATCTCAAAATCTTTAAACAGAGGTACAACAAACCTAACTGAATCTTGTCCGCCACAGACCAATAAATTTCCATGGACCTCCTGGACCGTCTTTCCTAAACCCTGGAACTTCTGGCAAGAATACGGACAACAATACCAAAATGCCATACAAATGAAATTATGTTGAACAGAAAATTGCATGGTGTTTATAAAGAAGAAAATTTAAACAAAATTTTGTAAAAGGTGCTAAAGAGTTGCACATGGCATGCTACATCAAGTGCTCTAAGTACATGCTCAACAAACTTATCAATCACCGCATGGACCCTAAGCTCTATCTCGGACTTGAAATGATGAAAATAAATGCAGGATCTCCATAACTGAATAGTCAACCATAACGGATTTAGCAAAATTGGCAAACTATTCTTCTTTGCAGAATCTCCCGGAAATTCTCTTCTCTTCTTTGAAATGATGAAAATAAATGCCGAATCTCCATAACTGATTTAGCAAACTTCTCTTCTTTGCACATTTAGAATTTGCAGCACAATAATAGTTAAAAGATGGATTATTTATGCACAAAAATAATACATTATGGATCAAATTAAGAAAGCTTGGATATCCCAAAAATTTTCGCTGTCATTTTTTTTAAAGTTTTGTCCGCAGATTCAAAGGTTTTATAAAGGAAATTAAAACTGAAAGTTATCCTACATGGCAAAAGTGACTCCCCACTTCCATAGCCCACTTTAGTCAAAACAAACACTTGATTTGGCAAGCAATTTGTTCATGCTATCAGCATTTATACATTCAAAACTGTCATAATCTCTTAATGTCATACATCCTCAACAGTCTACTCATCCCTTAGAATACTTGATTTGGTTGTATCTTATTATGTAACATGCAAAAAATAGGAAGTCAGATTCGTGGACAAATCCTCAACAGTGAAATAATTTGTCATGGAGGCCATGATTGTATTTAATTTACATTTATAGCATTTGGAAAGTTTCAGCTTGAATAAAACCTTATTCAGTTTGTTAAATGAAAAGAAAAAAAGGATACCATGTACCCTTGCTGCCTGCAAATGAGATTTTTAACGTTTCATTTCATTTCAGAATAAAAATCTTCATACCTTACTAAGTTTGTTAAATTCTTTGTTCCTACCTTTCATAAGAAATGCTAAATTTCTCCAAAATTGTGGGTGCATATTTTTGCTTTTGAAGTGTATAACGGTGTTTTATTTTGTGTTGGGAGGGGGGGTGTGTGTCAGAAATTTGATGTTCCAGAAACAAAACTTCAAAACATCATCTTCAAGTTCCATTTCTGGGAAAGATCAGATGCGAAAGATCCTAATATTGACAACTACAACGATAAGATCACAACATAATTTGATTATTTAGCATACTAAGAATTCTAAAACATCTGCATTATAACTGATCTAAGGTGTAAGGAACCCCTTACCTCCAATAGCAGCTGTGGGATCAACTGAAGGCTGTTCCATATAGTTGGAACATGAATGCATGGTACGTCACTGGAGCAGGCATAGGTTCATTTCGGGAGGTGTTCTTTCTCTGTTGTATGCCAAGAAAAGCATTTCCATCATATTCTATAGCATGCACCCAGTTATCATATGCTTTTTTAACCAATGCATCAGCAAATACCTGCAAAATTCTGCAACATTTCCAAACATGAATACCAACAATTATGGATGACATACATGCAGTCAGTTATTCAAATTGCTTCATTTAATCTTCAATCAAATTGCTTCATTTAATAGTCAAAAATGAAGGCCAAATTGCCTTCAAGAAGTTATCTTCAAATTGCACGCATGTATTCATGTTTCTATCAGCAGTTATCATATGCTTGCGAAAATTCAAAATGAAGCAATTTGAAAACCTGTCAATTGGAGGCCAACTCTATTATCCTGTCAATTTGAAGACCTGTCAACACAAATAACTTGCAGTTACCTATTTTGAAGCATGAATAAATTGCCTGCAAGCATGAATAAATTGCCAACTCTATTATCCTGTCAACTTGAATGCCATGTACTGCTGATACAAACATGAAGCAATTTGAATACCAACAACTATGGATGGTGATGATAGTTTTAATGCTTACATTCAATTTTTTTTCTATTCCTATGCTTCGTAATAAAATTGTTTCCATTCAAATCAGGATCAAATTAACAGGATTAAAAAGTTGAACCCATGTATTTAGATGAAATTAACGGGATTAAAAACCATGCGGCGAAGATTAACAGCTAGGATCAAATTAATCAGGATGTGAGGAAAATCAAATAGCTGCGAGGAAGATGCTACCATCCAAATTCAAATACACGACAATGAGAATATACTACCATCCAAATTCATAGGAACTCAATTGAATAAATCAAATATGTGCTACCATCCAAATTCATAGGAGTGAACCCAATGGGAATATGCTACTATATGCTGTTAGAATGAAATGTAACATTGGCCAATTCATTTTAGCATATGATTCATTTTAGCATATCAATTTGAATCTTACTATATGCTGTCAGAATTGGTGTTATAACATTGCCAAGTTTATATATTCTGTGCAAATGAATTGGTGTTACAACATTGGCAAATGAACTCAATTGAATTGGTGTTATAACATTTGAATTTTGAACTCAATTCCTATTCTGTGCAAATGAATTGGTGTTATAACATTGGCAAGTTTATATATTCTGTGCAACTGAGTACACTGCTAAAAATGAACAAAAAACTGAGTACACTGCTTGTATATGCCAATTCTTGGCTGTAGATGCCAACAAAGAAAATGAGTACACTAAAGAACTAATTTAAAAAATGAGTACATTGCTAAAAATGAACGAAAATGAGTAAAATGCAAACAAAAAATTACATGCGAAAATGAGTACAGGATGCTTTCAAAAATTACAAAGAAATAGCGTAACTACTCCAAGAAATTACAAAGAAATAGCCTGCAAACAAAAAAATTACCTGCGAGAATGAGTACACTGCAAACAAAAATATGAGTACAGTGAAAAATGAGCACAGTACCAAAAAATCGATGAATCCTGCAAAAAAACAACCCAGATTAGAAAGTAAGATTCACACAACACAAATAGGGAAAAATGACCCATTTATTTACAACATACATATGTCAAGATTCTTGGATGATTGAAAAGCAACAGACACTGTGACACAAAAGAGATTCATTGAGCCTATACTACTTTAGTGTACATTTAGGAGATTCATTGAGCTTTCAGTCATTGTATCAGTTCCTTGAGCCTTTCAGCCGCCCTTGAAAAATAGCCAGCGGGTGAATCGTGTGGAAGACCTTGTCGCCGACGACCGAGAAGCTCGCGTTCACGACCTCGGCCCCTTCCTCCTCCAGCGCCGCGATCACCTCGTAGAACACGGGCCTCCTCTTCAGGCCGACGATCAGGACCATCTCCAAGACCGACTCCAGCTGCCTCACCTCGACCACAGGGAGCCCGAACTCAGACGCCGACTCACCGTCAAATTCTCCGTCGACGGTCGCTTCCCCCATTGCGTGCTTCTTGATCTGTCAAAAAAGGGAAAAAAGGCCTCGGCAACGATTTTTGGTGTAAAACGTTAAAAATAAGATCAACACAACTGCCCATTAAAAATAGATGTATGGATTTTTTGGAGACAACCTTCGACCCACCTTCTTGATCTCATCATAGGCCATACGAAGCATCTCAAGCTGCATCGTTTTATTCCCGCATCTCTCGGCCAATGTATAGGGCGGCGTAGGCCTCGACGTCCCGCATTGCTCAACAGCACCTTCGAGGCGACAGCACCGCCATGGGGTTTGAGGGGTTTGCACCATCGCCTTCGTTAGGGTTTGAGGGGTATGCGAAATTTCCTCCGAGTTTCAAACCCCTAGTAGAATCGCTGGGGAGAGAGGAGCCAGAGCTACTGTAAAGAGGCTTGGGGAAAGAGAGCAGGGCGTATATGGAAAGAGAGCATATGGAAAGATGAAAAGTTATCATTTGCTTTCTGCTTTTTCAAAACGCACACAAACTTAGGAAAACCCACCACCTAACCCTCTCTTTTAATACATGGCCCCACATCATTTTCGTCTACTCCAAACTTTAGGGTTGATAATTTCACCCAACAATTTCTGTTTTTCCCCAAAAAATTTCAAAGTCCCCCCCCGTAAATTTCATATACCAGCATCCGAACCGTTCATTTCCTTAGATTTAATCCTGGCCGTCTTTCTATCAACCCCTTTGTCCTAGTCAGCTTGTCCTAGTCAGCCCTAGGATTCAAAAATCGCTGTCAAATTTGAAATAGATATATCATACTTAATACTTAATAGAATACTTAATTATAAACCTAAGTATAAAACTTAAAATAATAACAACATTAAGTTAATCTAAAATTATTAATATTACTAGCATACTGTTTCTTAGTATGTTATTATTAAATGATATAATGATAATAAAACATACTGTTCTTATAAATGGTATACTGTTTTGCACTAACATATACTAACTTACACAAATATATAACATATATAAGCTGTAGCCGTACAGTCTCAATATAAAAATATAATAAACTAACTTACGTAAACCCCTCTAATTTTATCTACCGCTAACTACGCAATTAAAAACTTACATGTATTCCACGTCCCCTTGCATGAGTGCGGATGGCATCTACGGCGGACGCTTGTGCAGCAGCAGTGGAGACTCACGGCGAAGACGACGGTGAGTGGCGGCGGTGGAGCGAGGCGCAAGGCTGTCGTAAGAGGTGAAGGGGTGCAGCAACGGTTTGGAGGCGGTGACTGCAGGCTTTGGAGGTGGAAGGATGTGCAGACGGCGGTGACAAGGCTGAGGGTGAGGTGCTGTCGAGCTGGTGGTGCATCGGAGGCGGAGGCTGAGTCGAAGTGAGGAGGAGGCAGGAGGAAAAAGGCGGTGTGGGCGGTGGCGTGGAGTTGTGGGGTCGAAGGTTAAAGGAAGGAGATGGGGCGGGCTTGTGGGGGTTTATCGGAAGTGGCGGAGGGCGGTGAGGAGGCGTTGCCATGGAAGATGGTGGTGTGGGTTGAGAGCGTTGCAAGAGGTGGCGGTAAGGGGTCAGGCTGCGGTTTCTCCGGAGGGAGGCAGAGTTGGGTCATCGGGGATGGCGCTGGGTTCGTTTGGAGGGTAGAGGAAGAAGAGGAGGCAGCGCGGTGGTTTGTTTAGTGTGGTCGAAGAGAAGTGGCACCCGTCGGAGCTTGTGAAGGGAGGGGCGGGAGGAGTTGAACGGCGAGGTGGGAGTTGATTATCGGATGTTGGAGAGAAATAAGGTAACGGTGGGAGCTTGGGTCGCTGGAGTATTGAAGAAGTAGGAGGAGGTTTGTGGGGCTAGGATTGTCGGAGGGCTGTAAGCCTATCAGAGGGAGGTGTAAGGTCGCGGGTTGCGCGACTGTTGTAGTCGAAAGGGATGTTCTTGGTTGCCGGAGGAATGGAGGAGGATGGGTGGTGCTGTTCGGCGTGGTGACGTACGCTGGCGGTTGGGGCTGTTGTGTGTTTGCGAGGGGGTGCCGTCGGAGATTCGCTGTGAAGTGGGGAGGAATGGTGAGGGTTTTAAGAAGAAGAAGAGAGGAAGAACGTGCGGGGGTTGCATGAATTGTGTGTGCATTAGGGGGATGCATGAGTTGGTTGTGGTTGCATGCACGTGGACGTGCGTGTATGGGGATTCAGTTGCATGCGTGAAATCCCCAAGAATCCGTGGGAAGGGGGTTAAGTGCTGATGGTGAGAACGTGGGGTGACTGTGCGAGATTAAGGGCTGGTTTAGGATACTAGATGAAATCAGCGTAGATTAAATTTAAAGAAAATTTGAAATTTGAAAGGTATTATAATATCAGGGAAATATGATTTTAATTAAGATTTTGGGAGGATTAGTTAAGAAAATGATTTGATGGGATTTAGTAGGATATTATAAGTTTTAAAAAGATTAGGTAGGATAATTGGATTTCTAACATTTAGATTTGGTTTGAATTATCAGTGTAATTAAGATATTAAGGTGGGATTTGATTTAGTAGATCGAATATATATGAACAGTTACGATTTCGCCCCTGAAATCAATGTCCACCAAAAACATAAAGAATGTAACGTCGCGATCGTGAAGTCGGGTCCCGATCACACATTCGTTCTAAAGAAAACAATCATAATACAATTATTCAAATAAATCAACTAATAGAAATACGTACGAAATACGTACACATAGAAACAGGCTGTTACAATTACAGTCATCTTTTGGTATCTACATAGAAATCATATGATTTGTAGCATAATGGTTATGGTGCACTGTATGTGGTTTGTCAAATTGATTATGATGCATTTTTGTGAATGTCTTGCATGTCTATTATATATGTAAGCATGATTTGTTTTAGCTTGTTTGACATGCAAATTATTTTTAACATGTTTCTTGTGATTATTATAGCCTAGTCCACATTTTGAATTAGAAACATATTGGTTAGAGAGAATTTGGTTTAAATTTTATTACCTTTTCTTAAACATATTAACATTACAGGAAATTCCATTGTACTTCAATTTAATGGAGGATATGTCTTTATCAAACTCTTCTATTCTAATATTTAAATTATGAGATTCCTTTTTGAGTAATATATTTTTATTTTTTTAGATTTTTATTTTGTATAACTAATTTTTCATTACTTAAAGGAACATTATCTAAACTTGAACATTTAGATAGAAAAATATCTTGTCCATGAATTAATGCATAATGTTCATGTTTTAATGAGTAATGTTCATTTTAAATGATTCATGGTCTACTTTTAATGGCTTGTAATTTTTGGTAAGGTCTTGTATTTACCATACATTTCATTAAAACCAAATAGTAATTCATTGTAATCAGGTTTAGATGTTACCTCATCGCTATGTGCCATGAAGCACATGTTTGTAACTTTCTTATTCATCCTTTTCTTCATCTTGGAAAGATGGGTCATTGGATGTTGATGTTGGACATTGGAATCCCAAATATATGTTTTGATGATAATCAAACATAATGCTTGGACTACTGTGTTTGTACAGCTGTTAAGAACGCTTTAGAAAAGGTCAAAAGCTCATGTGTGGATTAAAAAGAAAGATGACAAAACAAGCGCGACATATTTATGTTTGACAAGCTAAGACAAGATGATTTGGAGTTATCTATGATAAGGAGATGAACATAGGATGAATCAATCAAGATATCGAAGACATATTATGTGTTTCGAGGTGTTTTCTCACCACTGGATGGTAGTACGGAGGTCCCAAGGTCGTCGGACGCGAGCAAGACAGGCGACCATCGGGATCGATCGGATGAGCAGGCTCTGGTGCGAGGATGCATGGATCTGAGCATCGGAGCACTGAAGGGAAGCTTCGACAGAGCAACTGCCTCTGGGATCGGTCGGCCAAATGGACTCTTGGTGCGAGGGTATTCGGATCCGCGCGATGGTACACCGAAGGGAAGCTTCGGCGGTGCAGACGTTACTTCAGATCTGCAAAACAAAGAGCTCGTCAGGGGGGTCGGACCTTGGTTTCGATCAAGTCCCCTCCGATGCCTAAGTCAGATCTAGTCTGAAGGGTGCTCGGTGGGATCGAGTATGGTTCACGAGGAGACCAATACGCGAATCCCCAGGCCGAGCTGTGGAGGAGAAATATTAGGTGGAAGAAGGTGTGGGAGTTGTATGATGATACCTCCATTGTTGATTGCGGAGCCCCCTTTTGACGCTTCTACCTTCCGGCCTTCATATAGGCAAGCCATCACCCCTCTCATGTCCAAGGCAATGAAGAGGCTTTAATGTCATCCTTGATGATGGCATGCTAATAAGGAAGTGTTTGTCGCCTGATTACTGCCATCCTTCATGAAGGAGTAAGTACGGGTCTTAATCGTCGGATTTATGAGGCATGAAGGTGGCCACGTAGGCCGGCCATAATTGGTGTGACAGTTGCCCCCATCTCCCAAGATCTACTACTGCGAAGGTTGAGGACAGGAGATATAGTAGGAGAGAAAGATGTGGTATCGTTAAGGACTTGGTTCGTCTTGCGAAGTCAGCTATGGACAATAATTGAACGGTCCGAGATTCGTTCGGTGGCAAGAGGAGTGGCCCCCTGACGTACGACTGACGAAGGAGTGGATTGGCCAGCTGGGGGAGTGGACCACAGCCTTACTACCGACTTGTTCGTTCGATGGCAAGGGGAGTGGCCCCTAGAATTACGGTCGATGAAGGGGTCGACCAGCTAGGGGAGTGGCCCCCAGCCTTACGAAAAACCAGGTGGGTCGGCCTGCTGGTGGAGTTGCCCCCGGCCTTACGGTCAAGAGGTTGATCGGCCTGCTGGGGGAGTTGCCCCATCCTTACGGTCGAAAAGTTGATCAGCCTACTTGGGGAGTTGCCCCAGCCATACCGTCGACAGGTTGATTGGCTTGCTGGGGGAGTTGCCCCCAGCATTACGGTCGACAAGTTGATTGGCCTGCTGGAAGAGTTGCCCCCAGCCTTACAGTCGACATGTGGATCGGCCTACTAGGGGAGTTGCCCCAAGCCATATGGTGGACAGGTCGATCGGCCTGCTGGGGGAGTTGCCCCAGCCTTACGGTCGACAGGTCAATCGGCATACTTGGGGAGCTACACCTAGTCTTATGGTCGATCGAATGATCGGCCTACTGGGGGAGTTGCCCCAGCCTTACGGTCGATACGTGATCGGCCTGCTGGGGGAGTTTGTTGGAAGCAACGATCTAGGATCTTGGTTTGATGATGACAAACGTGTCGTTATATCTGACGCGTGTGCTTAGTGTGTTTCAGGATTGACGAAACAATATATTTGCACTATTTGGCGGAATTGCTATTCGTATAGCATATTGGGAGAGAGGGAGTGTGTGTGCACAAAGAAGTTTGACTTGGTCAATGGAGGAGGGATGTGGCCAAATATATTAGAAAGATTGTCTCTTATCCTTCTCCCATTCAAACACCAATGTGATCAATTAAAATCTTATGGGGATTTAATCAAATCCATGTGGGATGTGATCGAATCAATTATCATAGTGTTGGGTCTACCCAATTCATACTCAAATATATTATCACAATATATTTTCCTTCTCAAAGATGGATTCAAATCTACCACTCCTATTTTTATGGGATTCTTATTTACCCTAACCCAAGACTAGGGTGCGGCTACATAAGATTCTCCCAAGGCTATATCAAAACCCTAGCACACAATATATAAAGTGCATCATCCCTATGGTTAAAAAAAGCAGCAGCAATCAAAATAATCGAAAGGGGCCGTAACAAAAAAAATCAAGAGGGCAACAAAAAGTTTTAGGCATACAATATTGCAATAGAAAAAGCTTTGAACTCCTTTTACCGAAAAAATCTCCAATCCCATCAAAAAAACTCCAAAAGCCTCTCCATTGCCATCCTCCCTCCAGCCAAAAGCTTCTAACCCTTAACATCTGCATACCCCGACATCTGTGTTTCCAAAAGCTTCTAGCCAAAAGCTTCTAAGCTTGAAGAAGCCGACATCTGCATCAACGTTGAGAAGCTGATCACCGGAGAAGAGCTCTAGCAGCCGCCAAGGAGGAGTTATCGCTGTTCAAAACATTTCCACCGCCATTATCAGAGATCGCCGTTCTTCTGGGTCGCTGTTCATCTGCGCCGTCCGTGCTCGAGTTCTTCATCGCCGTCGAGACCACGAAGAGCACACAAGTTGCCGACGACGACAAACCAACGATCGAGGGAGCACCGCGAGCCATCGCCGTCGGAGGGTGACACTATCGAAGGGAAGCCGCTGCACAGACGTTGTCGGAGTGCCAAAGCCCGCTGCCAGAGAACGCCTCACGGAGACGAAGACGACGTCGCTTGCTGCCGTTGAAAGTCACCGTCGTCGTCAACCCACGTCGCCGTCACCAATCGAGTGAAGCAACACGTCGCCTGTCGACCCAGTCGAAGCTGCCACCGCCGCCTTAGCTCGAAGACGAAGCGACGAGGCCGCCGTCGTTGTCGCCGAAGGAGAATTCACCGCTTGAAGATCCACGTCGCCGTCGGGATCACTGCCGCCTGAAAGGACGTCACAGCTTCCTATTGCAGAAAACCGCCGCCGGACTAGTCCTTGCTGAGGTCGCCGCTGCCGTTGCGAGGACGCCGTCGCTCGAGCTGAAGTCACCGCACGAAGTGCCGCTCGACGCCTGCATGCCCTAGACGAAGAAGAGAACGAGATGATCGACTCCGAGAGCCAACGGCGTATAAAGCTTGATTGTGTGTACATCGAACGGCGCAGATCGCATCACTTGGCTGACGTGGACGAAGCTCTGCTACGAGATATCAAAACGAAAGGCGCAATCAACGGCTGTGATTGAACGGAAGCAAATCAATTCGGACCGTTGCATGAAAACGAAAAGCCCCGTGTGAAAACAAAGTAATGCAAAGCTGCTGACGTGGATTGGTTTGTTAAGGGAACTGCTGAGCGCACAGACCGCTTATTAAATGGATGTGAACTGTTTTGCTCTGCGCACAGACTGCTTGAGTTAAAGGAGTTGCTGAGCGTACAAACCAGCTTTTATAAGGATTTGAACTGAACTTCTTTACACACAGACCAGTGTATATTTTGCAATCCAGGAGTCAGATTGAGACACCGTTTGCGTCAGATTGGAGCTGACGACGTGCTGATTGACAGAGACGCCTACACGGACACGAACTGAGCATTTCTAAACCCTTAAACTCTTTTATTTGTGTCTTAGTGTAACGTTCTTTGTAGGGGAAACTTTACCATCTTTTGTGTTTTATTTTGGGACTTGTCTAGTTGGGACTAGACAAGTGGGACCCAGCTAGTTTGGGACTAGCTGGTAGAAAGCATTACTAGGATTGATAGTGAGAGAAAACATAGTGTGTGTGGGTACTGAGAGCCTGGCGAGTGTAGAGACGTAGACGGTGCTCTGAGCGTGGTCTAACTTGTGGTTTTGTACCTATTGCGCTATTCAATACTAGTTCTGCTTTGGGGGCTGGAGTAGGTCGTTGGGACGACCGAATCAGGGTAAATCTGCTGTGTACTCGGTGTCTGCATTTTATTTACCCTGGTGCTGCTATAACTGCGTGTGTTTATTCGTGGGTTGCACGAATTATTTTTATTAGCCTATTCACCCCCCTCTAGGCTAGGATTCAGATCCAACAAGTGGTATCAGAGCAGGTTTTAGGATCTAGCCTAGGATTAACCATGAATAACCATATGGATAGTGCTTTTGCTGAGGGTCAGTCTGTTTCCCGTCCCCCTAGATTTAATGGAGGTGATTATGCTTATTGGAAAAATCGAATGAAAATCTACCTTATTTCTGTTGATTATAAAGCTTGGCAAATAATTGAAAAAGGATATAAACTGCCTGTTATTAAAGTAGAAAATGTTGAGATTGAAAAACCAAATGACAAATGGGATGATAATGATTGGAAATCTTATTCTTTAAATGCTAAAGCCATGAATGCTCTCATTTGTGCACTTGATAAATCTGAATATAATAGAATCTCACATTGTTTAACTGCGCAGGAAATATGGCACACTTTGGAGGTGACGCACGAGGGAACATCACAGGTAAAGGAGTCTAGACTGTCTCTTTTGAGTGTAGAGTTCGAGGGATTTTGCATGCTACCATCAGAGAGCATATCAGAGATGTATGCGAGGTTCACCGACATAGTCTACAAGTCTAACTCGCTTGGAAAGCCATATGATAGCCTCGATCAAGTGAGGAAGATCCTAAGAGCACTGCCAAGCTCTTTCAGACCAAAGGTCACCGCCATCTAGGAAGCAAAGGTATTGTCACAATTGAAGGTGGAGGACAATGAGTTGGAACTGCAAAATGTTGAAGCAAGAGAGAAACCCGAGGAGAAAGAGAAAGCCATAAAGCCCCTTGCTCTGAAAGCTGACAAAAGTGAAGATGATGATGACGACATAGCACTAATGGTGAGAAACTTCAGAAAGTTCATCAAGACCAAGCATGAGAGAAACGAAATGGCACCCAGGTTTAATCGTTCTAACATTAATAATTCTTCCAAGCAATTTAATGATCAGAAATCTACTGATAGAATGCAATGTTTTAAATGCAATGGAAGAGGACATCAGATGAAGGATTGCCCAAATGAAACAGCTCAGCTCGCTAAAGGAAAAGAAAAAGCGAAGGTATTAACATGGGATATGGATAGCGAAGCTGAAAGCGAGGAGGAACATGAAGCACATTCTTGCATGGCTTTGATGGGCATCCAAGATGAGAAACCGTCAGGTAGCAAAGCTGAACTTCTTAAAATTTGTGAAGAAATGCAAAATCAAATAGTAGATCATGAGTTCACTATTGAATGTCTCCAAAATCAGAACTATGACATGCAAGTTAGAGATGATAAGGTGTTTAAAGAGAATGAAAAACTTAAAATTGAACTTAATGCATGTAAGTCTACTATTGAAGTCATGAAGAAGGAAAAAGAAATCTTTGATGAAACCGCTCCTTGTATTTCTTGTTCCTCATTATTAAACCAAATTAGCATGCTTAAACTTGATTTGATTAAGCTCGAAACTGAAAAAGACTATGTGATTAGAGAGCTTAATGATAAATTCTGCATGTTGGACAAAGACTTTAAAAGAAAAATGATTGAATTTGAAAAGAAGGAAGAGGAAAACAAGAGAGCTTTTATTAGTAAATGCACGATGCTTGTGGAAGAAAATAAACAATTAAAAACCAAAGTCTCTCATCTTGAAGTAGCCATTAAGAAATTCTCTATGGGAAAACAATCGTTGGACACTATTTTAGAGAATCAATTATATGGCAACAATAGAAGAGGACTTGGTTTTGGTCTGAAAAACGTTGAAAAGCAAAAATTCAAGAAATTCCACAATGTACCCTCTATTGCAAAGAACAAATATGCAAAGTGCTTTACTTGTGATAGTTTAGCCATACTTCATATTATTGTAAATTTAGGAACACAAATATCAAGTTTAAACAAGTTTGGGTTCCTAAATCTTTAATGGCTAACACTCGTGGACCTTGTTGGATTCCAAGGTCACACTTAACACCTTTCTTGTAGGTGTGGTGGAGGTTTAGCGAGGAGCAAATTTTTAAAGTCTCATTCTATTTCTAGCTCCTTCGTCAAATAGAGACGAGAATGTATAATTTTTTTTCCTCTTTGCATTCCATTGCATACCTTCATAGATTGTTTTGTGTGCTTGTTTTTATTTTGTTTTGTGTGCTTGTTTTTATTTTGTTTTGTGTGCTTGCTTGCATGATTTTTATTGTTTTTATTTCTGAAAAAAAAAACAAAAAAAAATTGCAAAACCAAAAAATAAAATAAAAATGTGCTTAAAAGAATACCCTTTATGATTTATCTTAAGTGGTATTGTATGAATGTTCAAATCTATTTCTTGTAGAAGTCAATTCATTATTTTTGTAGCTACATGAACATGATGTTATTCTTTTTAGTAGCCATGACATGTCTCATTAGTTTTAAACTTGACTTCTACACCTACATTTGCACTTTCACGGTATTTGACTTCATAGTACTTTTGGAGATTCTTTTGAAGAATAATGGAAAGTGAATGTAGGAATGATTAAATTCTGAATTTTCTAAGAGATATGATGTGTTTAGCCAGGAATAAAAATTGAGCACAAAAGAATTGCAAATGAAAAAATGAATTTTGCTCCGTATGAAAAATGGATACACTTCATGGCTAATACACAACCCACGAGTATCCAACTTATGCTACATGGGTAATCATTAGCGTTGGTGTATATAACTCGTCAAGCAATGCCACCCCACATTTAAAAGTCCTTTAAGGCTATGTTTTGGGGTTCGGTAACTTGAACTCATCTTTGATGAGATGGGAAAATTCAATCCTCGCGATATTCATGAAAATTGGAAAATGTGGATTGATTTGGTTGATTTTCTGAAATTGAATTTCCTCTTGTACTTTATTGTCTATATCACTACACTTACACAAAGGAGGAGAAGTCTTATTATGAAATTCAATGAGCTTGAATTGTCTATTGTTTGGAAAACACATGCAAAGTGCACGCTACATTGAATAATGGTTTATTTTTACATGAAATATTTTTGTGACTTCATTAATCCACTTTTGGTGATTACAAAGGGGGAGAAAGAAAAGAAAGATTAGAAAGATTTGCTGTCGGTATGTCGCCGGTTTGTCGTATGTCGGTATTATTTGTTAAAGGGGGAGCATGAAAAATAATGTTGAAGGGGGAGCTTGAGAGAAGGGGGAGGATGCTTTGTTTTCCATACTTATTGTGCATGCTTTGTAATTGCATTACACCCTTCAACACACTTCACACACCCATACTTATTGCTCAAATCGTTTATGGGTTTGTCATCACCAAAAGGGGGAGATTGTTGGAAGCAACGATCTAGGATCTTGGTTTGATGATGACAAACGTGTCATTATATCTGACGCGTGTGCTTAGTGTGTTTCAGGATTGACGAAACAATATATTTGCACTATTTGGCGGAATTGCTATTCGTATAGCATATTGGGAGAGAGGGAGTGTGTGTGCACAAAGAAGTTTGACTTGGTCAATGGAGGAGAGATGTGGCCAAATATATTAGAAAGATTGTCTCCTCTCCTTCTCACATTCAAACACCAACTTGATCAATTCAAATCTCATGGGGATTTAATCAAATCCATGTGGGATGTGATCGAATCAATTATCATAGTGTTGGGTCTACCCAATTCCTACTCAAATATATTATCACAATATATTTTCCTTCTCAAAGATGGATTCAAATCTACCACTCCTATTTTTATGGGATTCTTCTTTACCCTAACCCAAGACTAGGGTGCGGCTACACAAGATTCTCCCAAGGCTATATCAAAACCCTAGCACACAATATATATAGTGCATCATCCCTATGGTTAAAAAAAGCAGCATCAATCAAAATAATCGAAAGGGGCCGTAACAAAAAAAATCAAGAGGGCAACAAAAAGTTTTAGGCATACAATATTCGAATAGAAAAAGCTTTGAACTCCTTTTGCCGAAAAAATCTCCAAGCCCATCAAAAAAACTCCAAAAGCCTCTCCATTGCCATCCTCCCTCCAGCCAAAAGCTTCTAACCCTCAACATCTGCATACCCCGACATCTGTGTTTCCAAAAGCTTATAGCCAAAAGCTTCTAAGCTTGAAGAAGCTGACATCTGCATCAACGTTGAGAAGCTGATCACCGGAGAAGAGCTCTAGCAACCGCCAAGGAGGAGTTATCGTCGTTCAAAACATTTCCACCGCCATTATCGGAGATCACCGTTCTTCTGGGTCACTGTTCATCTGCACCGTCCGTGCTCGAGTTCTTCATCGCCGTCGAGACCATGAAGAGCCCACAAGTTGCCGACGACGACAAACCAACGATCTAGGGAGCACCGCGAGCCATCGCCGTCGGAGGGTGACACTGTCGAAGGGAAGCCGCTGCACAGACGTTGTCGGAGTGCCAAAGCCCGCTGCCGGAGAATGCCTCACGGAGACGAAGACGACGTCGCTTGCTGCCGTTGAAAGTCACCGTCGTCGTCAACCCACGTCGCCGTCACCGATCGAGCGAAGCAACACGTCGCCTGTCGACCCAGTCGAAGCTGCCACCACTGCCTTAGCTCGAAGATGAAGCGACGAGGCCGCTGCCGTTGTCGCCGAAGGAGAATTTGCCGCTTGAAGATCCACGTCGCTGTCGGGATCACTGTCGCCTGAAAGGACGTCGCCGCTTCCTGTTGAAGAAAACCACCGACGGACTAGTCCTCACTGAGGTCGCCGCTGTCGTTGCGAGGACACCGTCACTCGAGCTGAAGTAACCGCACGAAGTGCCGCTCGACGCCTGCATGCCCTAGACGAAGAAGAGAACGAGCTGATCGACTCCGAGAACCAACGGCGTGTAAAGCTTGATTGTGTGTACATCGAACGGCGCAGATCGCATCACTTGGCTGACGTGGACGAAGCTCTGCTGTGAGATATCAAAACGAAAGGCGTAATCAACGGCTGTGATTGAACGGAAGCAAATCAATTCGGACCGCTGCATGAAAACGAAAAGCCCCGTGCGAAAACAAAGTAATTCAAAGCTGCTGACGTGGATTGGTTTGTTAAGGGAACTGCTGAGCGCACAGACCGCTTATTAAATGGATGTGAACTGTTTCGATCTGCGTACAGACCGCTTGAGTTAAAGGAGTTGCTGAGTGCACAGACCAGCTTTTATAAGGATTTGAACTGAACTTCTTTACACACAGACCAATGTATATTTTGCAATCCAGGAGTCAGATTGAGACACCGTTTGCGTCAGATTGGAGCTGACGACGTGCTGATTGACAGAGACGCCTACACGGACACGAACTGAGCATCTCTAAACCCTTAAACTCTTTTATTCATGTCTTAGTGTAATGTTCTTTGTAGGGGAAACTTTACCATCTTTTGTGTTTTATTTTGGGACTTGTCTAGTTGTGACTAGACAAGTGGGACCCAGCTAGTTTGGGACTAGCTGGTAGAAAGCATTACTAGGAATGATAGTGAGAGAAAACACAGTGTGTGTGGTACTGAGAGCCTGGCGAGTGTAGAGACGTAGAGGGTGCTCTGAGCGTGGTCTAACTTGTGGTTTTGTACCTATTGCGTTATTCAATACTAGTTCTGCTTTGGGGGCTGGAGTAGGTCGTTGGGACGACCGAACCAGGGTAAATCTGATGTGTACTCTGTGTCTGCATTTTATTTACCATGTTGCTGCTATAACTGCGTATGTTTATTCGTGGGTTGCACGAATTATTTTTATTAGCCTATTCACCCCCCCTCTAGGTTAGGATTCAGATCCAACAGAGTTGCCACTAGCCTTACGGTCGATAGGTCGATCGGCCTACTAGGGGAGCTACCCTGAGTCTTATGGTCGATCGAATGATCGGCCTGTTGGGGGAGTTGCCCCAGCCTTACGGTCGACAGCTCAATCGGCCTGTTGGGGGAGCCACCCCCAGTCTTACGGTCGATCAAATGATCGGCTTGCTGGGGGAGTTGCCCCAGCCCTACTACTGATCCGGATATGGTTGGCCTGCTGGTGGAGTTGCCCCAGCCTTACGGCAAACCCATGGGTCTTCCTGCTGGGGGTGTTTTCCCCAGCCTTACAGCAAACCGTATGGGTCGGCCTACTGGGGGCATTGCCCCCAGTCTTACGACCGATCCCGGCTCTTGTCTGAATCCCAGTCTTAGCCCAAGCTCTAGTCTGGTCGGTAGAGGTTCTGCGTCGCCGCCTTAGTTTCTGCACAGTTGGGGAGCTTTGAAAGGCAAAGGTAGTACTGGTCCTCCTGTGTATGTTATCCTTGCCCCCTCCATGGCTCGGCTTTGCCATGAAAGGTTGGAAACTCAAGTCGTCGGAAATTTCATCGTGTTGGCACAAGTCGACGGGCTCGGACTGAGGTAGGTCTGCTAACTCGGCTAGTTTGGACAGGGGTGAGCTCGGCTTGGTCAACAGCTCTGTCGAGGTGGGGACAAATTTGTAAGCTCGGCAAGGTGGCTCGGACTTGTCTGGTCAGCCTCCTCCTGGATGGGTCAGCCTGGTATGGTCGTCCTCATCCTGGGTCAGTCGGTCTGGTCTGGTCGGCCACCTTCTGGTTCGGTCGGCCTGGTCTGGTTGGCCTCGTCCTGGATGGGTCGGCCTCATCTGGTTGGCCTCCTCCTAGATCGGTCGGCTTCACGTGATCGACATCCTCCTTGGTCGGTCTGCCTCGTTTGGTTGGCCTCCCCCTTGATGGGTCGGTCTGGTCTGGTCAGGCTCCTCCTGGGTCAGTTGGCCTCATCTGGTCAGCCTCCTCTAGGCTTCAGCTCAAGCTACAACTTTAGCATTTGTCTGGATCATATCTCTATTTCCAGCTCCAGCTCCGGCTTTTGTCTGTATCATAGCTCCAGCTCCAGCTCTAGCTCCGGCTCCAGCTTTTTTCTGGATCCCAGCTCCAGCTCTAGCTCCAGCTCCGACTTTTGTCTGGTCAGCGCTACCCACCCGATCTAGGCCCCCTACATGGCTCGGATTTGCCCTGAAAAGTGGGAAACTCGAGTCGTTGGAAATTTCATCACATTGGCACATGACGGTTTGATGGGTGGGGTAGTTACCAGCGTTGAGACCGATCTTCTTGCCGGGGCGCTCCGAGCTCGGCTCGCTTGGCATGGGTACTCGGAGGCTCAGACGGGCTCGGATGCTCGAACAGACCTTGAGCACAGAGAACGGAACTCGGCTCACTCGACATGGCAAGCTCGGTTGGTCTGTTGAAGGGCAAGTGGAAGACATCGTGGTTCCCTCCCACTGAATCCAAAGTCCATCAAGACCTTGGTCGTGAAAAATCCTAATGCCAACGTAACGAAGACGATGATGGGAAACTGTGAAGGTTGTCATGTAACTGAGACGTAATTGGGCTTGGAAACTCGAACGGGCATTGACCTCGGAGATCGGAGCATGGCTCGCTCGACTTGGACACTCAGATGCTCGGGTCTTGAGCGCAGCTTGTGGATGCTTAGGGGTTCGTGGAGCTTGTTACCGAATAAACCCGTAACAAATGAGGACTGGGCTGAACACGAATGCCACGAACGCCGAATGGATCTCGATTGCGTCTGTAGTGAACCCATTTAGGATCGCACACCCATAGAAGTTGATGAGCTCCTCGGCCTCTGGAATCCGACGGATCAGCCACCACATCATGGGCCGGACCATGTAGTGGCATATGAGCACGAACCTGACGCCGGAGAGGATGAACCATAGGGACGACTGCACCATCTGGAGGTGCAGTACGAGGGTGAGGGAGATGGCGAGAAGCACCCGGCACATGTCGTTCATGATCGCAGGCGACGTCGAGACGTGGCCCAACTTGGTGTTGAGGAGCTTGATGTCGAAGAGGATGTGGGCGATGAGGAAGACAATGGTGATTTTGATAGCGGGATATCAAAGGACATGTCAGTGAACAACGCATCGGAGTCCATTCCTCAGATCCACTCGACCTCGAGATGAGAGAGCATCAGCCGTATGATCAGCGGGTGCTCGGCCTAGTAGTCGGCGAGCTCTTTATCGAGGTGAGCCATGTTGTAGGCGACATCGATTCCCCGAATCTTGCAAAACCGACAACTGTTGCTGTCGGTGGGCCATGTTACTGTCGGGTCTCAATGGCCGGATCTCAGAGTAAGCGTTGGCTGAGGTAGTGGTGTGCGGGGGACAGGGACAACCTGTCAAGTCGGCACACAGCATGCTGTCGAGTTGGGGCGGATCTTCGACAGAGCTCGGTCGGTCGGATCTTCGACGATTGGACATTGGGCTGGAGCATAGGTCGGAGCTGGGGCATCGATATCGATCCCGACCCTTTTGGGTCCAAAGGTAGAGGCTTTATTGACCTTTTCTCGGGTGCTATGTCATCCAGAGTGTCTTCACCTTCATCTGTCGGGTTGCCTTCAAGACGATGTCTATGTCGAGGGACAACGAGAGGTATGGTAAGCTGGTGACCGATGAAGACAGCGCAGGCCCGCTAACACGGTTGGCGAAGGATGGGCAGACTGAGGGGAAGGGGAACACTGCCCAGGCCGTCGAGTTTGTAGGCAGGGACCCGGCGGGCGTTGAGCAGATGGTGCTCATCGGAGTCTCTTCGGTGTTCGCCAAAATCCCGAAGGAAGGCATCATGAAGGTGCATACCATGGCGGTATGGGCCATGTCGGAGCTCGCCACAAACCATCCTAAATGATAGGACATGTTTGTTCTGAGTAATGGGAATACAATTCGGCGAAGGGGGTAGCCCCCTCTCTACCGATCGACGGTGTGTCGAAGGCCAATATGGCCGATAAAAGGAGGCAGATCGACGTCCATCGGCGGCTGTACCCTTAGTGGTCTGAGCAATAATTAATCCCTTCGAATTGGACAAGGAGAACTAAATCAGCGGCTACGATCGGCCCTTCACTTTGCACATGGGGTGACAGGGCACGGCCTTAGGCCCAATCAAGGGTTCTTCTGATTTCCCCTCTCGAAATTGGTCGGATATTGGTTTTGTGATCCCAAGAAGTGAATTGGTTGATTGGAGAAATGGATATGCCTACGATTAGCACAGAGACGACCTGGTTCCCCCCAAACCTTACATGCTTAGGCTGCTCGGGTATTTGATTAGTGGAAATGAGTCTTCATCGATGTGGTTGATGATGTGATGTTGACTCATTCCCACAGATGGTGCCAGATGTTTAAGGGTGTTTTCTCACCGCTGGATGGTAGTACGGAGGTCTAAAGGTCGTTAGATACGAGCGAGACAGGCGACCATCAGGATTGATCAGATGAGAAGGCTCTGGTGCGAGGATGCACAGAACCGAGCATCGGTGCACCGAAGGAAAGCTTTGGCGGAGCGACTGCCTCCAGGATTGGCCATCAAACGGACTCTTGGTGCGAGGTCGTTCAGATCCGGGCGATGGGACGCTGAAGGGAATCTTCGACGGTGCTGACGTCACTTCAGATCTGCAAAACGAAGAGCTCGTCAGGGGGGTCGGATCTTGGTTTCGACCAAGTCACCGCATATGCCAAAGTCAAATCTAGTCTGAATGGTGCTCGGTGGGATCGAGTATAGTTCACGGGGAGACCAATATGCGGATCCTCACACCGAGCTGTGGAGGAGAAATATTAAGCGGAAGAAGGTGTGGGAGTTGTATGATGATACCTCTATTGTTGATTGCAAAGCCCCCTTTTGAAGTTGCTACCTCCCGGCCTTCATATAGGCGAGCCATTACCCCTCTCATCTCCAATGCAATGAAGAGGCTTTAATGTCGTCCTTGATGACGGCATGCTAATAAGGAAGTGTTTGACCCCTGATTGTTGCCATCCTTGATGAAGGAGTGAGTGCGGGTCTTAATCATCGGATTTATGAGCCATGAAGGTGGTCACGTAGGCTGGCCATAATTGGCGTGACATTATGTAATTGATTAATTTTTATTTCTAATCTTAAATTACTTGTTAAAGCCTTAAAGATGTCACACACACACACATGAAACCCGAAAAAAAATTTAATAAATAATTAATTCATATCAAATCCCCTGGGTCTAATATCTTAACCGTGCATTTGTATCATAATTAGTTGACTAATGTAGATGTCCTAGTCGATTAATAATTGGCTGAAACTGGCTGAGACTGGCTGAGACTCTGGATGTCAGGTTAGCCAACTAATGTTGTTTCATTGGTCAACTAGTACCAAAGCACTAGCCGACTAATGGTTGAATTCTAGTTAACTAATAATGTACTAGGCAATGTCAGATTTGACTTTGCGCAACTAGTCATTTTCTAGTAATTGTAGAGGATATTTTAGACATTCTCTCTCATAAAATTTTCCCTTTAAAATATGGATTTATTCTTAGATATTTTATACATGATAATAGACAATAAAAAGAAAGAATAATCTCATATTACCCTTGTGATCAAGCCTTCATCAATTATCTTCTATGGCTATAGTTTACTATTCTCCCAAGATCAAATCTGTTGGATAGAACCCCCCTCCCATAGCCAGACTATACACAAGAGCTACATGTTCTAGGACAAAAGGATCTTGTAATCTTTCTACAACAAAATTTATTATTAGGTGTTAAGGTGGCTTTGCTATCAAGTTCAAGAGGTTTTTCATCTCATGTTATTGAGATTGAGGATTCACATTTGGCAAGGGTGTTTGCCAAAGTTGCAATGGTGTAACTTTTTATGGGTTCGTAAATGAGTTAGTGGAACTCTTAAATGGGATTTTCTTGAGAGCTGGACGTAGGTTGGGAAGACCAAAAATTAGTATAAAATTAATGTGTTTATGTTCTGCTTTCGTGATTGATCTATTGCTTCCAATTTATATCTATTATTCAGTTGCATACTTAATCCTTGCAAGTGTTTTTATTGATTAAGAATCTAACGTTGGTCACTCTTTTAGATTTCTTAGGTACAATTTTTTAACACTATTCACCCCATATAGTGTTTTCACTTGCTTTTCACTGAATCCTATTTGTTTCAGAGTGTTTTCTCACTACAGAAGCGTTGACCGCGGACTGCCCGGTCAACGTGGTCAAGGGGCCGATTTGGGTCCCTTGGGTGCGTCGAGCACGTGTAGACACGACGCGAATCGGAGATGCAGTCGACGCAGAGCTCGTCAGCTGGGCCGGGTCTGGATCCTCGGCCTCAGGGGGGCTGAGGGGAAGCCTCGGCCCGGTGTGAGGTGCTCGGCCTCGGACGGTCGGGCGACGAGGGGTAGCCTCGGTCGCCTTGGCTCGGCGAGGGGTGGCCTCGGCAGAGCGACATCCTCGTGGTGGAGGAGACGAACGGGCTCGGGGACGTGGGCGCTCGGCTCCGGTTGGAAGGACGCTGAGGGGTAGCCTCGGCGTCGCTGGATCTCCTGGACCGGTGGGGTCGGCCGATGGCGGGTTCGCTCGGGCGGGAAGGCGCTGCTCCGTTCTTTGGCGGGCCGAGGGGTAGCCTCGGCGTGACGACGACCTTCGGGATCGGTTGAAGGCGGAGTCGCTCATCGCGGGACGCGCGGATCCTCGCGTCGGCTCGGCGAGGGGTGGCCTCGGCAGAGCGACATCCTCGTGGTGGTGGAGACGAACGGGCTCGGGGACGTGGGTGCTCGGCTCCGGTTGGAAGGACGCTGAGGGGTAGCCTCGGCGTCGCTGGGTCTCCTGGACCTGAATAGACGAGGGAGCTCGTCAGGGTGGTCGGACCTTGGTTCCGACCAATTCCCCTCCGATGCCTAAGTGAGAACGGATCTGTGTAGGAGCTCGGTGGGATCGAGTATGGCTCGCGGAGAGACCGATACCCGTGTCCTCAAGCCAAGCTTTGGAGGAAGAATATTATAGGTGGAAGAAGGAGTAATAGTGATAGTATACGATACCATGGTTGTAGATCGCAAAGATCCGGCCCCCCTTCAAACGACGCCCGCCCCCTCCTCATATAGACGAATCATGCTCATAATGTGCCATGACGTGACATCATGGCCGCCATTTATGGGGTCATGCAAATGGGGAAGTGTTGACTCCCCCTAATTGCGCCCACTTGATGACGCCATGAAGGTGGAGTCATGGCCATGAGTGATTGCCATAATTGGCGGGCCATGAAGGCTGGAGTAATGGGCATTGCAGTTGCCATAACTGGCGGGCCATAATGGCGGGGGAGTGATGGCCATTAAGTCTGGCCATGAAGTCGAGCCTTGATGGCTAGATGGCCTTTTAAGTCGGACCATCATTGGCAAGTTATGGCCATGAAGATGGTTGCCATGTCTGGCGGATCATGATGGCACGGGGCGGCTGCCATATTTGGCGAAGGCTTCCTCGATTTGGGCCCCGATTTCCTCCACTACAGAAGTGGGCAATCTCTTGGGCCTTCGTCGTGGGTGGAGAAACGCGACCCGCCCGTAAGATCCTTGGGCCGGAGCCCGAGGCCGTAGTTTGGCTGGTTGACTGGTCGTGGTTGACTTGGCTCCTCCGGACCCGGTCAAAATAGTCGTATCAATTGCCCCCATCTTATGAGCTCTACCATTGTTGAGGTGGAGGTCGGGAGATGTAGTATAATGGGGAAGAAGTTGCTCTTTCTGCAGAATTTGGTCCGTCCTGCGGAGTTGGCTAGTGACGATAGATCTTCGGTCCGAGATTCGTTCGGTTGCGAGGTGAGTTGCCCCTCGGCTTACGGTCGACGAAGGAGATTCGTTCGGTGGTGAAGGAAGTTGCCCCTCGGCTTACGGCTTACGAAGGAGATCCGCTCGGTGGCGAGGTGAGTTGCCCCTCGGCTTACAGCCGGCGAAGGAGATCCGCTCGGTGGCGAGGGGAGTTGCCCCTCGGCTTACGGCCGACGAAGGAGATCCGCTCGGTGGCGAGGTGAGTTGCCCCTCGGCTTACGGCCGGTGAAGGAGATCCACTCGGTGGCGAGGGGAGTTGCCCCTCGGCTTACGGCCGACGAAGGAGATCCGCTCGGTGGCGAGGGGAGTTGCCCCTTGGCTTACGGTCGACGAAGGAGATCCGCTCGGTGGCGAGGGGATTTGCCCCTCGGCTTACGGCCGGCGAAGGAGATCCGCTCGGTGGCGAGGGGAGTTGCCCCTCGGCTTACGGCCGACGAAGGAGATCCGCTCGGTGGCGAGGTGAGTTTCCCCTCGGCTTATGATCGCGCCACGGATACACGTCCCGGAGCGACGGTTGTAGTTTTACAGCAAGTGCACGGTGTAGCAGCGAGCGGGTATCGAACACAGGGAGGACGAATGACTGTTCTTGCTCCGAATCAACCTGGCTATTTGAGAACAGAGAAAATTGCCTTGGGCGATCCTGTCACAATCGTCAGACAAATGTGCGAAATATCAAATCAAATAAAGAACGTCTAGGGAATGGGGAATTACCGCTACTCACCGTACTTCATAAATGTGGTTCGTCGGTATCAAAATTGCTAGAAAGAGAATTCGGATGAACTAGTTGCAACTGAATGTAGAACCAAGCTCACGCTCTCGCGCTGTTGCCGGTCTATATCTATCCTAGGTTTGGGTCCAATCTCTTGCAAACCCTAGCCTAGGGAAGCTAGCATTAGGATCAACATCATCGTCCAATTGCGCACCGAGCCCAATCTCTTGCAAACGCGGTCCACAATCTAAATTAGGATAGTTCCTACCCGTCCAATCTCTTGCAAACGGGTATTGGTATGGAATTGCAATCGGAAATCCTGGTATCGGTCCAATCTCTTGCAAACCGATACTTCGAAAATCCGACTCCAACCCAATTCGGATTTCTAGGGCTTCCTATCAAATTGGGATCCAATCTCTTGCAAATCCCAATTGATATGAATTCCTAGCTATCCGTAGTAAATCGATCCCAATCTAATCCCTAATAGCGATTCTAGCTCAATTTCTACCAATTCATCACAAATAGGAAATAGGGCTTGTAGGGTTCATCCCCACGCCCCAAGATGTGGAGACTACTCACAAATCATAGCAATAGCACAAAAATAATCAATGAAATAAACAATAGAATTCATCACAAATATTGAGATAAACAATAAAAATAGAATTTTTAGGGAAGAGAGATGCAAACCAATGGAGTTCTTCAATTTAATCCAACAAAAATCCAAGTTTTTCCTCTTCTCCAATCACAATAATAAAGCTAAAAAGTAATCTAAAAAGCTGCAAAAAATCTAAGAGATGGCTCCAAAACTAGGGTAAAAACAGGGCTTAAATAGACCCAAAAATCGTCCAAAAATCGTGACCAAAATACCCCTGCACAGCCTGTTTTCCGAAGTTTTCGCTACAGGCAGCGCATCGCACTCGGCCGAGTGACAAAAGTCGCTCGGCCGAGTGAAAACCCTGCAATTTTCCAGAAAGTCGGTGCTTTCAGGGGTCTTCAATTCGGAGGCGGCTCGGCCGAGTGAGTTGTCGTCACTCGGCCGATGACTTCACTGCACTCGGGCGGACGGGATTCTCCACTCGGCCGAGTGGGTCTTCTGAAGTTCAGGTGGCCGAAAAACAGTAACTTCGATGTTTTTGAAAGGCTTCGTTCGGGCGCCACTCGGGCGGACGTGGTATCGTCACTCGGCCGAGTGGGTCTTCTGTGCTCGGCCGAGTGCACAGGTAACTCGTGTCTGAAATGGTCGGCCGAGCAGTGTCTCGCTGGTCGGCCGAGTGGCTCCTCCACTCGGCCGAGTGGGACACAAAGAATGCCCAATCTGCTTGTTTTGGCCTCCTCGTCGCTCCTGCGACGTCCATTCTTCTTCCGCTCCTCTCCAACAGCAAAATACCCCTCGGGGAGGTCGTTGGTGACCGTCTAGAGTAAGCGCATCTCGAGATCACTCCAAATCGCGCCAAATCACCTGAAATGCGACAAAAACAACAAATCGTGAAAAGCATCGCAATATCGTCGATATATCGTGAAAAACATGATTTGGGCGATCCAAATGGCATGCAAACATGCGGAAAAAGGGTGTAAAATAAGGAGTGATCAAAATCCCCCAAGCTTGCCTCTTACTCGTCCTCGAGGAAGATAAGTAAAAGGCGAACCCGGTGGATTCGGAAAACGAAAACGGCGAAAAACGAAAAAATGAAAAACGAAGAAGAATGAAAACGAAATGAAAATAAAGAAGAAAGAAAGAAGGAAAGAAGCGAAGAGGTAGGATGCTAGATCATTTTCTCAGGACGTGGGTTTCACTTACTCTTATAGCATGCACCGAATGAGAAATACATGTCAGAGAATTTTATTTTGATATCATAGTATAATAGTGCAAATAGAAATAGAAAACCCACGAACAATGGTATAATCATGAAAAATGGAATAATTCTAAAATTAGCGTTGTCCGAATCATTTAAAGCGGTATACAAATCACAGATCACACACTTTTCAATTGAACGCTTTCTATCTGGAGTATAAGAGTATCACACTATAGAGTAGAGAGAATAGAAAAGTATGGGTTTCATGAAATGAACGCTAGGCTTAGATTTCTGGATTTCGTAAAACTAAAATAATCTCACCGAGTTTAGAATATTACTTAGCCTAGGTTGTCGTGCAATGTCAAGTAGTCACTCTCTCACACATCAATGGATCCCCTCCCCCAAGCTTATCTATAAGCGTGGTGGCATAAAAAATATTTACATCCCCATTTTTTTTATATATAGCTCCAAAAGCAACGAAAAGAAAGAAGAAAGAAAGAAGGTGAGATGGGATCTT
This sequence comes from Scilla litardierei, assembly GCA_030789695.1. Taxonomy (NCBI): domain Eukaryota; kingdom Viridiplantae; phylum Streptophyta; class Magnoliopsida; order Asparagales; family Asparagaceae; genus Scilla; species Scilla litardierei. The sequence goes on along the minus strand of CM061141.1, from coordinate 228,349,135 downwards.
TTATTGAGGATATTTATTATTTTTTTTCTTTTTTTTTCTTTGCAATAAGCAATATATACACAACAGTCCCAACTCAGAGAGAGATAATGATGTACAAGAATGTTTTTCTCTCTCTCTCTCTGTTTTTTTTCTTTTTTAGAATAAGAGATTTGGAGCTAGAAATTAGTAGCGGGGGAAAATGCCATAAAATAGAATCACTAAGGGGAGATTCACCAATGATTTTAAAAGTAGAGAAATGATGTTCAAGATTTGTGGAGAAAGAAATAAATATAACTCTCGGTTCACTCTATAGGACATGCACGACAACTTCAGCAGGGTAATCTAATCTACTCAGTTTCGATCACAAAAAAGCTAACTAATCCAGATATATCATAGCTAACATCATTCAATCGTCCTGAAATGAAGTGTACAATTCATGCATATAGAAGTGATATAGGAAAAGAAAGTCAGTACTCCAGATATAAGCATTCAATGCGTGAATCTTGGTGTGTTTTCTGTGATAGCATACATATGAATATTCAGGCTCAGCTAATAATAAAATTTCATCCATTTTCATGTGGAAAAAGTGTGGGTTACTATTTCTAAATGCAAAGCAAGTCATAGCATATGATATTAGAAATAAAATCTAAGACATGACAAATATAGCATGCATATAGAATAAGCTAACTCCACGTAGACATCATCACAGAAAATTCATCTCTAGCATGAGATGAAAAAGAAATAAATAAAGACAAAGGAAAATAAAACTATGCAATGCGTCACACATGAAAATAAGAAAAACGTGATGCATGGCAAAATAAGAGAAAAAAAATAGTGAAAAATAAGTGCAAAAGCGCAAAGTGGCGTGAAAAACTAAAAATAAAGGTGGCAAATCGGAAAAGAACGTGAGAACTCACTCCCCCAAGCTAAACGGCACAGTGTCCTCAATGTGCAAAGTGTGGCACACCGAGAGACAATCGATGGGAGGGGCAAGTGAGGATGCATGCATGGAAGAATGAAAAGAAAAAGGTAAAATAAAGAAATGAAAATATGATGCGGATATGATGCATGCACAGATATGAGTGATACGAGTATAAATGCGTCACCAAAAACTCTCCCTCTCTCCCGGAATGGATATAAAAAGATATGATCAAAAAGAGAATACCATAATAAATGAGGGGAGGGGGGGGTGGACAAAAAGTGCAACAGGACCCAGCAGAAACGGGCAGCACAACGGCAGGAATGGATCAAGGCATCAAGGGTGCCTAAGAAGGTGGTGCTGCGCCGTCTCCGTCCTGAGGCGGAGGTGGTGGTGGTGGTGGTGTAGGCTGCTGAGCTGGGGTGGGCGTGGAAGTGGAAGCAGGTCTAGTGTGTGTGGAAGTGTGTGTGGGAACCTGCTGGGTGGGTGGGGGTACGCGTGGGAGACGCTCCAAGACCTGTGTAAGGCATTAGTGGATCTGGGGGATCAGCTCGAAGCGTCCAGCCATCGTAGAGACGGAGGAGGACAGGGTCCTAAGGTCACCTCTAAGACCACTCACCGCCAACTCAAGAGCACGTATGCTCTGCAGTACAGTGTCGGGCGGGGGTGGTGCAGAGGGACGCACCGGTCGGGGCTGCGCAGGGCGAGGCTGGCGTACGCGAGTGGAGTATGTAACGGGCTCAGCAGGTAAGGGAACAAAAGGTGCCGTGCCTGCAAATGTGGGCCTGGCCTCAGTGTGAGGCCGGGGCGGGCGGTGAGAAGTGGAGGCAGCGGCAGCGAAAGAAGAGTACAAAAGTGGCTGCGAGGCGGCTAGAGAGGTCAGTGGCACAGAAGTGTGGACAGACGCCACGACACTCTCGGAAAATACAGCGGGGGTGGAGACAGAGGTAACTACCGCTGGGGCGGAAGTGTGTGGACCAAAAGGCGCAACCCCAGCGGAGATCATGCTAGCCATGGTCTCCACGACCGCGGAAAACGAGGGCTCTCCACTCTCGACAAAGGTCGGCGGGCGCTCGGGGAGAGCGGAGCAAAGAGGCTCCACGGACAGAGGGCCAGAGGTGGCAGTGGGAGTGGTGGGGACAGCCTCGGAAGTGGTGACAGTGGTGGAAGTGGGCTCAGCAAAAGTACTCTCGACACCGACAGCGGTGTCAGGAGCAGCGGAAACATCTGGTAGGGGCTGAGGGGCCACATGGTCAAAAGGGTCGGCGGCAGGCTCGGCAGGGTGTGCAGCAGGGTCTGCGGGGGCAGCCTGGGCAGCGTGGGCAGCGTGGGCCTGCTCGGCCTCCTCGGCCTCGAGCACGTAGGCGGCGGGGATGAGAACATCCATCGCCGGGAGCCAGTCGACCTGGGCTGGTGCAATCTGGGTCCGAGCAGGGCTCGGGAGAATCATGTAGTCGGCACCGTAAGGGCCGTGCAACCAGACCCAGTGACGCTCACCATGCGGACGAAGCATCTTCATCCGGGCCATAACGTCTATCGACAGAGAAGTGGGGCCCGATACTCGCCGCAGGTCGTCAGGTAGGTCCTCACCGGTCATCATGGTAAGCAGGGTGATCAGACCGCCGCAGCATATCGGTGAGCGAGCGCCCACCGACACAATGATGCGGTCTAAAAACCAAGCCGCAATGTCGATCACGACGGCGGGGACAAGCTCGTGTCCATCCCTAGATAGAGCTCTGGGACGTGTCATCGCATAGAGCATGTAGAGCTCTGGCGTAGACATCGTGCCCGGCTCATATCTGGCCAAAAAGGTGGTCGCCATGAGGCGCTGGGCAATGCGTAGGCAGGGGTGGACAATGGCCGAGGCCTTGGCCCTACTAGGGTCAAAGGCGGCGTGGTGGCCTGTAATCCGGGCCCAGAAGGCGCCGGCGTCGAAGGAAGGTGGGGGGATATGGGTGGGGCCGTAACCGCGATCGGCTCCGGGGACGGCGGGCCACGAGAAGAATGCTCTCATCATATCGAGAGTGACCTGGCACTCTCGATCCATGAACCGGAATGAGCATCCCTCATCGGTCCGGGCGATCGAACTCAAAACCTCAAGTGTCGGGCGGGTAAAAGTATCCGCCGACACCTGCAGAAAATCTCGCCAGCCCACGTTGTCGTACAACGTGAGCATCCCCTCTAGTACCCCCAGGCGTCCTAGGTCAGCGAGGTGTGCAAACCTGGAGGGTACGATTGAGCGCTGGGAGATACGCTCGAAGACAGCGCGGTGTGCGTCGTCTCGGAACGTAATCCCGAGCGGCCCGACCAGTGGAGCCGGTGGTGGTGGCTGTGGGTCGGCAGGGAGAGGCTGTGCGGGCTGTGGGTGCACTGCAGGCTGTGCGGAGTGTGCGGGGCCTGCAGGCTGTGCTGGCTGTGCGGGGTGTGTGGGGGACGGTGGAGGAGAGTCCTCCAACTCGTGGGAGGGGCCGGCATCATCCGACCGCTTCCGCTTGGCGGAAGCTCTCTTCGACCGCGGCCGTGTCCGGGGCGGCATATCGGCCCCGAGCGCGCGCCGAAAAACGTGAAAAGTGTGGCGTGTGCAAAAAGAATGGAAAGAGTATACCCAAACACGCCGCGAGTGCTAAGCAGTGGAAGCGTGCGAAGTCCGCACCTCCACGAAGTCCAAAACAGCCCGTAGAAGCTCCCCTGAGCTCCCCTAAGCTCCAAAAAGCAACCTGCGCATGAAAAAGCGATATCAGCGAGTAATAATCAAAATGTATGGAGCAATAGGGGTATAATGGATAGATATAGAAATTGATTTGGGTTAGGGGGGCGTTTAGCACATGGATCCTCAAGAAATACACGAAAAGAGGAGAAAACGGCGAAAACAGGGTTACCGGAGGTGATCGGACGGCGTGCCGCCGGCGGCGACTCGGGCGAGGCGTCGGCGGTTGCTCGGCCGGCGGTGGCGGGCCGAGCGGCGGCGTGGGTCGGCTGGTCGGGCGAGTGAGGGTGCGAGCGAGGGGGGATCGGGCGTAGGAGCTGAAGGGGCGCGGGCGAGATTTGGGTTTTGCGTTTCGAAAATCGCGCCCCCCCTCGGCCCTTATATAAAAGAAGTTACGACTCGGCCGAGTGACGTGGTCACTCGGCCGAGCGAGACCGATGAAAATTTCCTCCCCGCTATCGCTTCGGCCGAGTGGCTTTGCCAGCCTCGGCCGAGTGGAGTAAGTCCATTTGGCCGAGTGACTCAAGCTACTCGGCAAGACTCGCCCTAGGAGGGTATCAGTTTCACTCGGCCGAGTGAATATATATACTCGGCCGAGTATCAGTTATATCGAAATCAAGAAAATAAACAGAGAGTTGGGTACAGCAGACTTCCCTCGTTCGTGAGCGGCTCGGCCGGACGAACTTGTGTACTCGGCCGAGTGACTAGTATACTCGGCCGAGTGAGCCTTGTGTTCTGCTGTTTGTCTTCGTTTTGGCTCTAAACTCCGTCTTTCTTCCTCCAATCGATTTCATCTTCCTCCTAAGCGTCGAGCGCCTTCTTGGGGCGATCCTCGTCGACTCGTTCATCCTCCTTATGATGGATCTACCTATCTCCTCTCCTGTCAAGAAAAATAGGACCCGTTATCACAAAATTTTTGGGCGAACGACTCAAAACACCAAAAGTTTCTAAAACGAAAACAAAGAAAAAGTAAAAATAAAGCAAAAACCGTCGGGTTGCCTCCCGACAAGCGCTCGTTTAAGGTCGTGAGCTCGACCCCCCTATAATTTTCAATCAATGCGGGATGTTTGGTGCATACGGGATGCACCCATCAAACTTTCCGGGGAGCGCGCTTGGATTTGGATGTGGCGGCGGCGTGTTCTCCCTCGGTGGTCTACTATCTCGAATAGTGTTGGGGGGAGGCTCCCCCAAGCTAGCATTTGCTCCGGTCAACGGCTTTGCCGGTGGTGCCGATTTCCGTGCCAGCGGAGCTTTCTTTGGAGACTTTAGTTTCGAGAGCTTGCAGAGCTCTCGAATCCTTGCGACATCAGCGTCGCCTTCATCTTCTTCAGCGGAGAAGTCGGGGGAATCATCTTTATTCTCTTCATGGCCTAAATCCGGGCCTTCTTCAAATTCTTCATCAAAAAGAGCGCCGATTGAGTGAGGAATCGCCTCCTCTATCACCTCATCAAGGAGGTCCATGTAGTCAAGTTCCTCGTGATAAGGCATATGCTTCATAGCCTTAGGAATGTGGAGCTCCACCTCGATGTTTCCGACGTTTAAGGTTAAGGTACCTTCGCGCACGTCGACGATGACTCCGGCGGTGGCGAGGAACGGGCGTCCAAGTATCAACGAGGTGTCTCCCTCCTCCTTAACGTCCATGATCACAAAGTCACATGGCAAGCATATTCCACCCGGGACTTGAAGCGGTATGTCTTCGGCGATCCCCACCGGCCTTGTTATCCGTCCATCGGCTAATTGAATGCGCATGTCGGTGGGTTTCAACTTTGTCCCGGTGTTTAGCTTTAAGAACATGGAGAGGGGCATGAGGCTCACACTAGCCCCAAGATCTACCAACGCCTTTTGAAGAGGAACGCCGCCCAAGGTGCAAGGAATCCGAAAACTCCCCGGATCTTTGAATTTTGCCGGCTCCTTCTCTCTCTTGGTGAACCAAGAGCCCTCCTCGGCTAGCATGATCTTCTCCTTCCTTTTCCTCCCCGAAATCAAGTCCTTCAAAAATTTAGCATACGTGGGGATCTCGACGATGGCGTCAAGGAAGGGGATGTTAAGGCTAACTCCTCTTAGGTACTCGAGAAATTTCGCTAGCCTTTTCTCCATTTTCGCTCTAGCGAGCCTTTGGGGGAATGGGACCGGTGGCATGAAGCGCCTTTCCTCAATTAATTGCTCCGCCCTAGATTTCTCCTTGTCTTGTGGCTCCTTCTCCTTTTCAACTTCAACTATCGGCTCAATCGGCTCCAAGCTTTCCTCCACGGCCTCCTCGGTAGGGATCATAGCGGGGGTGGTGTCCTTCCCGCCTCTAGTAGTAACGGCAACTACGGCGTTGATGTGGCCGGTGTTGCCCCGTGGGTTTTGCTCCGGTTGCGCCGGCAATCGTTGAGTGTTCCGATTGAGCAACGCTAATTGCTCCGATATTTGAGCCACTACGGTATTAAGAGAGTCTTGCCCCGCCTTCAAAGTAGCATTCACCTTATTTTGCTCGACCATGAACGCCTCCACTCTAGTTTCGAAATCGGACCGTTGTGGAGCTTGCGGAGGGTTTTGATTTTGATTCCTCCACCCTTGGTTGTAACCGGGCGGCCTATAAGGTGGAACTTGTTGCTTCGGTTGAAAGTTTTGTTGAGTAGGCCCCCTCGGTGGATAGTTTTGTTGTTGGGGTGGTGGTGGTCGAGCTTGTTGAGGTAGTGGTTGTGGCGGGTTCAAAGCTCCTTCATTGTTGGCATAGGAGAATCCGAGATGATTTCTTGCGGCCGGATTGGACCAATACCCTTGGTTCCCCGCAACATATTGTACTTGCTCCAAGGATCCTTCTCCTTGCTCTCCTCCCGAGTACATGGCTTGAGATTGGTCTTGCCAATCACACATTTGGTTGGTTGGAGCGGAGGTGGAAGGGCTTCCTTGGGGCTCCGTGATGAACTTCTCCAATCTCTCCACCACCTTGTGGAGAGAATCAAATTTGCTCGTGAGCTCCGCTACGGCCTTCGCCTCGTAAATGCTAGTTGGCTTTAAGGAGGACGTGGAGTGTCCTCTCTCATCGCCCCATTGTTGGTTATTTGAGGCCATCTCCTCAATTAGGGCCGTAGCTTCTTCGGGAGTCTTTGATAAGATTGCACCATTCGCCGCGGCATCAATAATTTGTTTGGTCCCCGGTTGGAGACCGTTGTAGAAGCTATGAACTAGCTCCCAATCTTCTATACTGTGGTGCGGGCATTGATGCTGCAAATCCTTAAAACGCTCCCATGCTTCATAGAGCGTCTCCTGTGGTCCTTGCTTGAAGGACATGAGAGCGCTCCGGATCTTCACCGTCTTGGATGGCGGATAGAACTTATCAATAAATGCACTCGCCAACTCGTCCCAAGTGGTGAAGATTCCGTCAGCCTGCGTCCTCAACCAATAGAGTGCCTTGTCCTTAAGCGTGAAGGGGAAGAGACGCAGTCTGATAGCATCGATGGAGACCCCCGGCATCTGGAATGTGGCGCACTTTGACAAGAATAGTTGGATGTGGTAGTGGGGGTTCTCATGGGCGTTCCCATGAAATGGGTCTTGTTGCATCAAAACCACCAATCCAGTCTTTAGCTCGAAGTTCTTGTCAGCCGCCAACTGCGGCACGGCAATGGACGAGGTAGTAGAAGAGGTCTTAGGCCGAAGCCTATCGCGAATAGAAATTATCCTCGCTATCCTTGCTGCCAATTCTTCAGGAGTTTCCGGGTTGGTCATATACCTCCCTTCCGGATCTTGTCTTCTTTCCGCTCTAAGTCTCCGCGCGGTACGTTCAATCTCAGGATCAAATAATAAAGCTTCAGGGTCCGCCGTAGATCTCGTGTACATGCACAGGGGAAACAGAGTTTCAAAGAAATGGTTAGCACCGTGGAAGGGTTAGGTAAGAAGTAAGAAATAAAAATAATGATAATAGTAATAAAAAAAAGAATAGCTAGGGTGAGAAAGAATCAAACGCAATCGCCTCCCCGGCAACGGCGCCAAAAACTTGATCGCGCCCCGGATACACGTCCCGGAGCGACGGTTGTAGTTTTACCGCAAGTGCACGGTGTAGCAGCGAGCGGGTATCGAACACAGGGAGGACGAATGACTGTGCTTGCTCTGAATCAACCTGGCTATTTGAGAACAGAGAAAATTGCCTTGGGCGATCCTGTCACAATCGTCAGAAAAATGTGCGAAATATCAAATCAAATAAAGAACGTCTAGGGAATGGGGAATTCCCGCTACTCACCGTACTTCATAAATGTGGTTCGTCGGTATCAAAATTGCTAGAAAGAGAATTCGGATGAACTAGTTGCAACTGAATGTAGAACCAAGCTCACGCTCTCACGCTGTTGCCGGTCTATAGCTATCCTAGGTTTGGGTCCAATCTCTTGCAAACCCTAGCCTAGGGAAGCTAGCATTAGGATCAACATCATCATCCAATTGCGCACCGAGCCCAATCTCTTGCAAACGCGGTCCACAATCTAAATTAGGATAGTTCCTACCCGTCCAATCTCTTGCAAACGGGTATTGGTATGGAATTGCAATCGGAAATCCTGGTATCGGTCCAATCTCTTGCAAACCGATACTTCGAAAATCCGACTCCAACCCAATTCGGATTTCTAGGGCTTCCTATCAAATTGGGATCCAATCTCTTGCAAATCCCAATTGATATGAATTCCTAGCTATCCGTAGTAAATCGATCCCAATCTAATCCCTAATAGCGATTCTAGCTCAATTTCTACCAATTCATCACAAATAGGAAATAGGGCTTGTAGGGTTCATCCCCACGCCCCAAGATGTGGAGACTACTCACAAATCATAGCAATAGCACAAAAATAATCAATGAAATAAACAATAGAATTCATCACAAATATTGAGATAAACAATAAAAATAGAATTTTTAGGGAAGAGAGATGCAAACCAATGGAGTTCTTCAATTTAATCCAACAAAAATCCAAGTTTTTCCTCTTCTCCAATCACAATAATAAAGCTAAAAAGTAATCTAAAAAGCTGCAAAAAATCTAAGAGATGGCTCTCAAAACTAGGGTAAAAACAGGGCTTAAATAGCCCCAAAAATCGTCCAAAAATCGTGACCAAAATACCCCTGCACAACCTGTTTTCCGCAGTTTTCGCTACAGGCAGCGCATCGCACTCGGCCGAGTGACAAAAGTCGCTCGGCCGAGTGAAAACCCTGCAATTTTCCAGAAAGTCGGGGCTTTCAGGGGTCTTCAATTCGGAGGCGGCTCGGCCGAGTGAGTTGTCGTCACTCGGCCGATGACTTCACTGCACTCAGGCGGACGGGATTCTCCACTCGGCCGAGTGGGTCTTCTGAAGTTCAGGTGGCTGAAAAACAGTAACTTCGATGTTTTTGAAAGGCTTCGTTCGGGCGCCACTCGGGCGGACGTGGTAGCGTCACTCGGCCGAGTGGGTCTTCTGTGCTCGGCCGAGTGCACAGGTAACTCGTGTCTGAAATGGTCGGCCGAGCAGTGTCTCGCTGGTCGGCCGAGTGGCTCCTCCACTCGGCCGAGTGGGACACAAAGAATGCCCAATCTGCTTGTTTTGGCCTCCTCGTCGCTCCTGCGACGTCCATTCTTCTTCCGCTCCTCTCCAACAGCAAAATACCCCTCGGGGAGGTCGTTGGTGACCGTCTAGAGTAAGCGCATCTCGAGATCACTCCAAATCGCGCCAAATCACCTGAAATGCGACAAAAACAACAAATCGTGAAAAGCATCGCAATATCGTCGATATATCGTGAAAAACATGATTTGGGCGATCCAAATGGCATGCAAACATGCGGAAAAAGGGTGTAAAATAAGGAGTGATCAGCTTACGGCCGGTGAAGGAGATCCGATCGGTGGCGAGGGGAGTTGCCCCTCGGCTTACGGCCGACGAAGGAGATCCGCTCGGTGGCGAGGGGAGTTGCCCCTCGGCTTACGGCCGACGAAGGAGTGATCGGCCTGCTGGGGGGTTGCCCCCAGCCCTTTGACCGATCTGTTCGTTCGGTTGCGAAGGGAGTTGCTCCTCGACTTATGACCGACGTAGGAGTGATCGGCCTGCTGGGGGGTTGCCCCCAGCCCTTTGACCGATCTGTTCGTTCGGTTGCGAAGGGGGTTGCCCCTCGACTTATGGCCGACGAAAAGGGTGAAGACCTTGTGAAGCCTTTCGAAGATTCCATGGTGGCGCTCTGCCATTGCTTCATCCAGATCGGTGGATGCAGGGGTTGTTCGGCAAGCGGGGACCCAGCAGCATGGTCGGAGGAGCGATCTGGGTGCTTGAACTTGGACGGGGGTGCTTCGGCCAGATCGGCTTGGCCAGGATGAGGATGAATTTGAGACAAGGTGGCTCGGAGGCTTGGAAGGGTGGTCCGACTCGTCTGGCCGGACCAGTCGGCCTCCTCTGGGGTCGGCCTCGGTCTCGGCCTGAACTGGTCGGCCTCGATCGGAGGAGCTGCTTGGATGCTCGACTGGTTCAACAGCTCCGTCGCAGTGGGGATAACTTTGTAAGCTCGACAAGGTGGCTTGGCGTTGAGACTCTGATACTTGGCAAGGTGGTCGGACTCGTCTGGTCAGCCTCCTCCTGGGTTGTTTAAACTGGTGTGGTCGGCCTCCTCTTGGATGGGTCGGCCTCATCTAGACACAGCTCCAGTTCCATTTCCAACTTCAGCTCCAGCTTTTGTCTGGATCGTATCTCCAGCTCCAGCTCCGGCTCCAGCTCTAGATTTTGTATGGATCGTATCTCCAGATCCAGCTCCGGCTCCTGCTCCAGCTCCACTCCCATTGGTCACAGTTTATCATGGAGGCGAGCTTTAGCTAATCCGACTGAACTGACCCATTTGACGGGACTAGCAAAATGTCGAAGGCGACCTCCAACCGAAATGAGCTTAGCTCGGTAGGGGCGTCTTCGATGGGTCAACAGCTAGGCATGGCGCCCACCTTTCGAGAAGCTGTTCGGGAATGAGACTGCTCGTCGGTCGATGTAGATCACAGCCCTCTGCTTCGATCTCCCGACGACGATGACGGATTTGGCAGCCATCGAGTCGGGGATGCCGTCTACGCAGAGTGCGTATCGGTGCCGGTCTTGACGGAAGCGAGCTCAGTCGGATTGGTAGCACCTCGAACTCGGCTTGGTCGGTCGCCTCGACGAGGGCGGCTCGAACGGTCGGCAGCCTCGAATGGCCGGCTGTGCCCCGAGCTCGACAAGGGTAGCTCGGATGCTAGGTCGATGGGTCGGATGCTTGGTCGATCAATTTGTTTGCTCGGGTCGTGTGATCTTCCGCAACGTCCAGCTCACATTAAGCTCAGTTCCTGCACCATCAAGCCCGGTATGGGGCAGCTTCAACCGGTGTCGGAGATGGGAGTCGATCAAATTCTCCTTCCCCGGTCCTTCGAACTAGTTGAGAAGAGCCCGTCGATCACTCAGAAATGGGAGCTATGTTGAGAAACCCATCTGCCGTTGATGAAGTTGAAGGGGTAAATTTTGTAACCGAAATGATTGCAGGCTAGGACGCAAAAAAGAGAAACTCAGGAAGGGGAGGTTTAAAAGTCGACTTATCTGAGTTGGGCCTCGAGTTTGTCCTTCGACTGTCAGGAGTCCGGTACCTTCGGCTCGGCATGGTCGGCAGGTTGGCGCCTCGGTGCGGCCCGGGAGCAGCCTAGATCAGCTACTCGCTCGGCATGGTCGGTAGGGTGCCATGTAGATGCTCTGTGGGGGTCGACCGGGTAGTGTCGCTCAAATGAAACCCGACGGTGATTGGACTGAAAAGCTCAATAGATCGACCAAGCTCGGAAACCTCCGGTTGATCGATGCTTCTTGGCTGTAATCAATGTTTGGAATTCTCTGAGCTGGGTTATCCATCGACGAGGTTGATGACGCTTCTGTGGGGGTCGCCTTATGAACAGCCATCGATCATTCACACGAGGTAGTCAAGCTCGGAGATTTAGGAGCTCTGTCGGGGAGCCCCGAGCTTCAGCCAGATGGGGCTCGGGTCTCATACTGAACTCAGTGGGACGAGCCTCGCTCATTGACGGATGATCGGAAGGTGGGAAGCTTCGTAGAGATCTGATCGGGGCGCGGCCCGGTCCGACGGTACCTGGCCAAGGCGGGTTCGGAACTCCGATTGGGGGATAGCCGAGTCGAATTAGAGGAGCAATCGAGCTCCTGGCCTGTCGGGTTATGAGAGATCCGACCGAGGAAAGCTCGGTCGGTCGAGGCAAGGGAGTCTCGCCAGGCCAGATGAGGGCACAAAGCTCCGACCATGGAGGCGGTGAACACAGTCGGGTCGTCTTGGAGCCTCGACCAATGATCTTTGTCCATATGAGCCTTGACCCTTGATCTCCGTCCGCCATTTCAATTCGACAGAAGTAGACTTGCATTTCTTGTCAAGCACTGAGAGAAACTTGGGACCTTTTCTTGTGCCTGAACCTGTCCGCAGGAGTCAAAGCAGGAGGAGAATCTTTGGACGATGAAGATGACTCGCCACCTGCTCCCATTGCGGTGCTTGCCGCATTCGGACTCAACGAAGATGAGCGGTGGTGCCAGAATGACCTGCTCCCTTGATGTTGACCTCTCCCAATGCTGTAAATTTTTTCCAATATCTCCTCATATAGCTCCTCATCTTTGCAATAGTATGAGACGTCCAACGATGTTGCGGGTTCTGGGATTTCAGAAGGATCACGTAGGCAAAACCGAGAAGCCGGGCCATCGTTCCGCTGCAAGACTCGACGAAGGCGAGATGGCGACGTGGTCAAGATCCCCGAGGACCCGATTACTGAGGAGGCGCTTGCTCGGGGAGATGACGCAAACGGTGAGCTCGAAGCTCCGGATCCACCGATTCCCACCGTCGGATCTTGTTGACGACATGCCAAAGCTGGTCATCGGATTCGCCATTGGAATCTCATCATCACCGTTGGATTCCTCGTCGTCAGAATTGTATGCCGACGGCTGGATCGGACCAACGGCCGCTTCTTCGAGGAGCGTCGAATCTGGGTCGGATGCCTGGTGTTGGGCACTTGGGTTTGGTCATCCGAATTGGCAACAAGAAGCTCGGATGACGCTCACCGTTGCGACATGGAAGTAGCCAGAGAACTTCATGATCCAGGGCATCGTTTGCCAGCGATCCCCACCTCTGACAACGCTTCCGCATCTCAAAGTTGAAGAGATCGGCAAGGCGATGAGTGTCTCGGGAACCAGATCTGTCGCTATTCTTCCTCGACAAATCCTTTGCACTCCTTCTCCAAAAACTGTGAAATTCGTAAAAATCTCCACCCCCTTCGGGCCCAGGGGTTCCACTCTCCCCGCAGATCCCCGCGATGGAGACCACGTCGATGGCGACGTTCGCCGGCGTGGCCATGCCGCCTGCCATTTCCCTTAATCGTCGGATCCCCATCATGGAGTTGGAGGAGATCGACGCCGACGGGATCTGTCGAAGGAGGGGAGGTCTGGCCACCGGAGGATCACGCAGCAGTCGGTGCAGGCGCCCGCCACGTGGCGTGAGACGGGGACATCACTGGACGAGGCACCGAGGGTCTCGTACCCGGAGACTTTGGGGGAAGTGGCCATGCGGGGATTCGGCGTTCGGGATCAAGTACTTGATGAGGACACATGGTAATTTAGAGTTTACAAAGTACCTCATGATCGGAAGACTCAGCACATTCTGTTGGTAGTTTAGAGGGGGGATATGAGTCATACTTGAGAGCTTATAAAGTCTCTCATGCATGACGGTTGCTTGCACAGACCCTTCATCCAATGGGATCTTTGAGTCTGAATCCTTATGAGACGAGGGCGTGCTATTCCTTCAGTAGTTTGGTCTTTCAGATCTTTGATTAATGGAACGAGTCATTGCAGGTGTGGTTGACGACGTGGATGTTGACTCGTTCCCACAGACGGCGCCAGATGTTTCAGAGTGTTTTCTCACTACAGAAGCGTTGACCGCGGACTGCCCGGTCAATGTGGTCAAGAGGCCGATTTGGGTCCCTTGGGTGCATCGAGCACGTGTAGACGCGACGCGAATCGGAGATGCAGTCGACGCGGAGCTCGTCAGCTGGGCCGGGTCTGGATCCTCAGCCTCAGGGGGGCTGAGGGGAAGCCTCGGCCCGGTGTGAGGTGCTCGGCCTCGGACGGTCGGGCGACGAGGGGTAGCCTCGGTCGCCTTGGCTCGGCGAGGGGTGGCCTCGGCAGAGCGACATCCTCGTGGTGGAGGAGACGAACGGGCTCGGGGACGTGGGCGCTCGGCTCCGGTTGGAAGGATGCTGAGGGGTAGCCTCGGCGTCGCTGGATCTCCTGGACCGGTGGGGTCGGCCGATGGCGGGTTCGCTCGGGCGGGAAGGCGCGGCTCCGTTCTTTGGCGGGCCGAGGGGTAGCCTCGGCGTGACGACGACCTCCGGGATCGGTTGAAGGCGGAGTCGCTCATCGCGGGACGCGCGGATCCTCGCGTCGGCTCGGCGAGGGGTGGCCTCGGCAGAGCGACATCCTCGTGGTGGTGGAGACGAACGGGCTCGGGGACGTGGGCGCTCGGCTCCGGTTGGAAGGATGCTGAGGGGTAGCCTCGGCGTCGCTGGGTCTCCTGGACCTGAATAGACGAGGGAGCTCGTCAGACCAATTCCCCTCCGATGCCTAAGTCAGAACAGATCTGTGTAGGAGCTCGGTGGGATCGAGTATGGCTCACTGAGAGACCGATACACGAGTCCTCAAGCCGAGCTTTGGAGGAAGAATATTATAGGTGGAAGAAGGAGTAATAGTGATAGTATACGATACCATGGTTGTAGATCGCAAAGATCCGGCCCCCCTTCAAACGACGCCCGCCCCCTCCTCATATAGACGAATCATGCTCATAATGTGCCATGACGTGACATCATGGCCGCCATTCATGGGGTCGTGCAAATGGGGAAGTGTTGACCCCCCTAATTGCGCCCACTTGATGACGCCATGAAGGTGGAGTCATGGCCATGAGTGATTGCCATAATTGGCGGGCCATGAAGGCTGGAGTAATGGGCATTGCGGTTGCCATAACTGGCGGGCCATAATGGCGGGGGAGTGATGGCCATTAAGTCTGGCCATGAAGTCGAGCCTTGATGGCTAGATGGCCTTTTAAGTCGGACCATCATTGGCAAGTTATGGCCATGAAGATGGTTGCCATGTCTGGCGGATCATGATGGCACGGGGCGGCTGCCATATTTGGCGAAGGCTTCCTCGATTTGGGCCCCGATTTCCTCCACTACAGAAGTGGGCAATCTCTTGGGCCTTCGTCGTGGGTGGAGAAACGCGACCCGCCCGTAAGATCCTTGGGCCGGAGCCCGAGGCCGTAGTTTGGCTGGTTGACTGGTCGTGGTTGACTTGGCTCCTCCGGACCCGGTTAAAATAGTCGTATCACTATTCATGGAATCAGAGCAATCATGTGGACTCTACAATCGGAGCGGGTTAACAAATATCATCAACAAGCTACACATCATAATGTCCTGAAAGAGACTCCACATCAAGACCATTAATATTAGATTGTACCAACTACAACAATTGAAAGAGATGAATGACGATCTACCTCTAATCCATCAACTACAATTTATGGGACTTCATGGAGATGCCTTTTAGCGAACCTATCACATCTTCCTCACAATGAAATAGTAAAGAGAATGAAATGGCAACCCTCAATACAAAGGTAATGAGCATTTTATTTAATGCTTTAGAGGATAATATTTTTAATTATGTGTCAGATAGTATGCCGACAAATCAAATATTGCACACTATTAAATATGCTTATGAATAATCAACTTCCGAAAAAAGAGGAAGCACATGAATAATCTTCATTAGACGAAGAGGAACAACCCACAAATAATTACACATGTTTCATGGCATAAGAGGTAACCTCGAATTCTGATTTTGAAGATAGTGATTTGTTATAAGTATTTAATGAGTTATTTTATAAACATAAAAAATTAAATACCTTGTATATATCACTAAAAATGATCTTGAAAATTCAAAGAATGAACATGATATGTGTGCAACTAAGCTAGATGAAAATAATTTAACTAATGAAAATTTAGTTGTATAAAATACTAAACTAAAAGAAGAAAATTCATTACTTAAAATGGAATCTTAAAGATTAAATACTAGAGTTAAAGAGCTAGATAAGAATATTTGTTCAATTAAATTGTAATATGATGAGATTGCACTAAATATGAATAAGGTTAATGATGAAAAGATAATTTGAACAACCAACATGTTTCTAAGTTAACATGTTTCTAAGTTAAGACAAGATTATAACAATCAAAGGAAAACATGTCAATAAAAACATGCATGTTAAACAAGCTAACTATGCTTACATCTCTCATAGATACATAAGACACGCACGTAAAATGCATCATAAGCATTTTGAGAAACAACATATAGGGATCAACATGTACATCATGCTAAATATCATAAGATCTCAATATGGATTCCAAATGATACATGCAAATTTGATAAATATGCATACATAAATAATTTTATAAAAAATATACATAATTCTAATATTTATGTTTATATATGCACAATGAAAACATATCCAACATATATTTAGGCTTCTATTGATAGATACCTTAATGAACCCTAAAAATAAGGTACCACAAACTCTAATGCAAACTTTATAAGGTGCCTTATATGACTTAAGAACAAATAAAAATAAGTGCATGAAAAATGAATGATGATAAGCTTAAAATGATAATGTAATAACAAATTAATCATTGTTACACATAGATTATCTAGTGATATGATAAGATTGTAATCTTTTCAAAATATTGTATCATATCCATATATTAACTCTCACATCCCCTCTAAATAAAGGCCTGGGGACTCCCCCAGAAAATACGTTCACAACACGTTATCAGCACACTCTTCCTGAAATTGGAGGCCCGGACGCTACGAAAGCTAAGGAAGGAGACGGTAGATCTCGTGCGTTGATGTAGACCACCCCTACACGTTCATTTTCCTCTTCGATCTTGAGGTATATCTAAAACGTCACAAATTTTATTTCAAGATCAGGATGACTACGATAAGTAATAACCTACAGATCGAACGATTTGGGAAGGACAGCGACTTTTCACAGCCAACCCTTAGGGGGCAGTCACCGGACGTCACCCCATCCCAACGGGTGAGGGCGACGGCCTATGGCTGCCAACTCTATGGCCGAAACCATAATAAACAAAAAAACAAAAAAAAATTTAAAGAACGCAGCCGACCGACAGCCCCGCCGCCACCGCCAAACCCCTTGCCCTCAACCCCCACCACCCCAACCCCCCTAACAATTCCTCGTAACTACCCTACGGCAATGGCACGCTGCCACCCCTAGCAACGACAAACCCTAAATCTAGGGTTTCAAAAAAACGTTCGACCCCCTCACTACTGGCGGCATCTTCGTCATCGACAGACCATCGCCCCCCCACGGTGTTGTGACGTCACCCCTGGCGATGACAAAACCCTCCCACCCCATCTGACTTCCGCTCTATAAAGACAGTCCTCCACTGCCAACGGCAGCAGCCTTAAACATAAAAATTCTGATCACTGACGAACCCCACTGCCACCGCCGACTTAACCGCTGCCCCTCGACGATAAACAGCCGCCCCATCCTCACCTAGCGAGGAGAGACCACGACAGGGGAGGTAGGAGCGACAGACATTGTCCACCGCTCCATGTCCCCCTTACCCTTATGCATGATGGGACACGGCCCATCTTAGAGAGGAAAAAAACATTTTTCCTCTAAAAATGGGCAGACGCCGGCAGCTTTGCTGCAAGCCTCTGCCACATTATAAAAAAGAAAAAAGGAAAAAAAGAGGCCACGGCCCGTGAGCTTCGGCCCCAAGTCCGAAACAAAAACAAAGAGGAAAAAGAGGTTGCGGGCATCAGCCTGCAACTGCGGACTGTGGGCCTCAGCCCAAATGACTAAAACAAAAAAAACATTGGGCGGAACGGGCTGCCGCCCGTAGCTCTATTGCGGTCCTCAGCCCCAAAACAAAAGAAAAAAAAGGAGAAGAAAAAGGGGTTTGTGGGCTGAAAAATAAAAAGGTAAATAAATGGGGATATTGAGAATTATATGGGGAAAACAAGTGATAAATAGGGAAAATTGATGAAAAAGGTGGACAAAAGGAAAATTTTATTTTTCCTTTCAAACAAATTACATGAGGGCATTTTTCAGTTTTACCTGAATTTGCCCCCATGAGCACAATTTATTACTAGTATATTATTCATGAATGATGCCTATGATTAGGATCATATTAATATGCCTTTATCTCAAATATTTGCCACAAATTCTAGTATAAATTTATGCTTATGTGTGCAAGCATTCACTTGATAATTATGAAGATCATGTGACCTCTTTTGCCGTTAGTTACCTAACCTAACGTGTATGACATCGCCCCACCGTCCAATTAATTATTAAGCACAAAATATGATAATTTTGTTTATTATATGAATCTGTGATGCATATGATGCGTTATAAACATGTTTTCTGAGCACAAAATTTGCATGAATGTCTATATTGTGGTTTTCGGTTGGCCTTTTAAGTCCCACATTTTATTTTTCCCACACTTTTCTTTTCTTTTTGAGAGAAATTGTAGTGAGGATTATTATGTAATACCCAAGACCGAAGGACATTTCCATGGAGGCGGAGGCCACTCTTGAAGAAGAAGAATTTCATGGGACCCATGTGGTTTCCAAATTTGTAATCTTTCTTTTTCATTTATGTAAAATGAACTGTATAATTTGGACTTTGGACATTATTTTGTGTTGACTAGCCAATCCACACAGTTATCCTATTCATTTTAAAATTGCCTCTGCATGGTATAATTTATAGTTTTTATATCAATTCATGTAATTATGCTTATAAATAATTATGTAAAGGCCCATGTCGCAATTATTGTTTTCAAATCTTTGAATAATTATTATTGGCAATTGTACCCGAAGTTTCACTGCAATGCCAATACCCTTCTTCCCTTTAAACAAATAAATGAATGCAAAGGGATAAATGCGGAAGTCATTATTGACATCTTCTAGACACAAGTCTTAAAAGATGAGAACCACCGCGGTAAATAGATCCTACAAGTCTATGGTCTAATTACAGACCAAATGGACACCAAAAGGGTGCCATATCACCGATAAGTGATATCACCTCATGGGGCATGATTCTTATATCTAGCCCTAATATATAATTCTGTCATGATAAATAATAAATAATAAATCATGTCTGAAGTCGTGACTTGACAGAATAAGTTATAAACATATAAATGAAGGAGTATCGCACACTTGCATTTGCCCCCATGTGTCATGTTTCTTCTTCCACAACTGAAAAAATGTAAGAAAAGAAACAGGGGGAGCTCACACCCTAGTGAGACTAATGTTTCTTCTTCCAGAAAAAATTATAAAAATTGGAAGTAAGAAATAGGGGGAGCCTACATCCTTGTATCTACCTCCTAAATGAGGCTAATGCTTCCCCTCTCCAAGAAATAAAAGTGGAAAAATGGTAATATGGGAAGCACAGAAATTATAAGGAACAACAATAAAAAGAGAAAGTGAAAATAAAGTATAGCTTGACAAGAAATAGCAATGGCTAACCAAGTCCAGTGAGGACTGGCAAGACTTATATAGGTCATTAATATATAATATGCCAAAACAATAGCAAGATTTATATAAAGCCAGTCTAAAGACAAAAGATGATATAAATCTAGCAATTGAATACTTAGCTATTCTTCGACAACATAAAAAAATTTTGAAAATAATAATTTTCTTGACTAGTTACCAAAATATAATTGTCATGCATATTTTTAGTTAGCAATTAAATACCTATACTTCTACGCACAGAAATAAATTGTATGCAAAGTTTTCCTTACATGCCATATTTTGATGGTTATGTTTGCATTGAGGTATTTTTTTTGCAATGATTATACTTGCTACAAGTTTGACTTATTGAATTTATCAAACAAACTATGGATAACTAAACCATCCACATGATCACTTATGACGCATGTTATCAAAATAATCCCACTCTAAAGATAGTCCTGAAGTACTATCTTGGAACGTCTGAATTGAGGAATAAACATTACACATATGTAAACTCCTGAACAAAATGTGAGGATGCCCAATACTCTCAGAAAATAAGGAAAAAGAAAAGTTTCAATGATATTCGTATATACGAAATCCATAATGAAACTAACGAAATAAATAAATACTAAATATTCATTTATAACGACTCAAGATAATTAATGGCCTGAAGACCATACTTGAGCATTTTAATGTACCTTTAAAAGGTCCATACAATACGAAATTCGAAAAATGGAGCAAAATTAACGGAGCACACAAATGTGCCCAAACTCATATAAGTTTATACTTCGAGACGAGTGGTTTAGACACCCAAGATCGATGCTGATGCACTCCATCATATCCCAATCCCATGAAAATAATACGAAGATTCTTCAGAAGGGTGAATCTCCATTTTATGAAGTGAAAACCAAGGTGAATCTCCATTTTATGAAGTGAAAACCAACTCCAATAAAAAATAAAATAATAAGACTGTTTCCTTGAGAGTACTTGAGGGATATTTATCCACTCCTCATAACGTGTTGGAAATAATAGGCTCTCAAAAGCCTTTGTTTCATTCTCACTATTTTATTTAGTCCCACTTTGCATGAGCAATTTGCCTTGGAGGAGTTTATTAGGGGAGTTGTAAAGACTTGGGCTGTGCCCCAAGGGGTACGACACTTTTGTGAAGGGGACATGACTTATATGAGTATGGGTCCACCACACGCGCATCGCCACCGCCAACCAGCCGTGGCGTGGCGCGCGCGACTTTCCTTTTTTGGACGCCATGACTTTCGTTTTTTGGACCTAGCACATTGATGTCTCAGATTTAAACCCTCTAATGGATATTTAATTTTTGCATTCATATGCCATAATTATGGTTTTGATTGTAGCTGTTAATTACAGCATTTATTCGCCCCAATTAATTTTAATCGTTTGTATTCTGAAACATCTTTTGATGCTTCTTATAAATAGCCGTGTCTCTTTCCACATGTGATACACGGAAATATCTGCTTTCTTCGAAAACTCTCTCTTCCTCAGCTTGTTCTCCTGGGTATCTGTACTGTGCAAACTCCAAAGTCTATGGCCACGAGTGGACGCGTCCAGGGGCTGCTGTGTTAACCTTGAGGAGCAACCGGCAACAGCGATTACCACCAAGGTCGTGCTGTAATTGCTTTCAAGGCAGTGGTCATCCCACGCCACAGCGCTTTCAATTACATTTGCTAAGTATTCTGTTTCTCTGGTCTTCCTCGTATAGCCAAGGTATTCTACTTATTTTTCCTACAATCTGAAAGCAATTACGGAGGTATTATACTATGGCTATTATCACAAACAAACAAGTACTGAGGTATTCTACCTTTTTTTAATTCCTTGCATGGTCTTTTAATGTAACAAACTTATTCAAAGAGTAGGTTTGTTATTCATTTCAAAAATTTCAATCACATCAGAATTCATGTTCTGCAAAAGATGATTTGTTCCATAATATATGCAAGCTAACTGTACAATCACCAAATTTAGAAGTCTTTTGCTTTGGATGCCTAATATGGTGTGAAGTGCCCATCTGCCAAAAAATTGCAGTGTGAACTTTTATAAATCAGCGACATGATATCTGCTAAGTTCAACTCTCTAAATCTGGAAGTCTTCTTTCTTGGACTCATGACACGTTTACCAAATGTCCAAGCGTTTGAAAGTGTCCAATATGGGAATCATAATATTCCTTTTGATTATCTGAATATTTAGGGCCCAATGCATGATATTTCTGTCCATAGATGTGAAAAACATTTATATATGTAAGTTCACAATCTGGTCATCTGACAGATCGATTATGAGTCCATAATGAACATGTGTCATTCGATTACCTTTAATTATCTGATAGTATGGCATGTGTGATACTTTAAGTTTAAAATGTATTGGGTAATTGAATTTCAAATTGTATCATGCACAAAACAGAACATAAGAATTGGAATAGTGTTTATAATTATATAATTATGAATTTTTTCTGTCATACTCAAACTGGGAGTAGTGCCATTTTTGCACTTTAAGATGGTCCTGTGCATAGTTATTGTGTGGCAGCCTTGATTGAAAACGGTTTGATGCACCGATTCTTCTAGAAGGGTCGTGTAGAAGTATCGGATACAGACCCAATATCCGTATAGGATGTGTACCCGGTTCTTCTGAAAGGGTCAAGTACATGTGCCTTTTCAAATTTTTACGTATATGTGTATCCATATTGCATTGTATCCTATACTTGTATCCGTATTCGGACAACATAATTAAACAAATCCATTCCAAATTATGACATGGATAGACTTGTGTATCATGTCCAAAAGTGACACTCAAGTGGAAAACCAGTATTCACAGATGGGAACCAGCTGGGTGTTCTACAAATTGTTGGCTCTGTGATTGGTATGTTGGTTTTATCATTGGATGCATTTTAATTATATGTTTAAAAGTTTTATTATTCTTTATTGGGTGAACACCTCCATATCTAGTTGCTTGATGTTAAGTTACATATGCTATTTGTCAGATACTGGTTATATATATATATTTTTTCTCCTATTGGTGGCACCCTTTCTACCTTGCGGTATTATGGGTCGTTGACAATGATAAGGTGAAATTGGGATGTTCGTCTACTTTAAGGGAATGACCATCTTGGAAGGGTCACCATATGGTTTATGCAGACTCCTTTGGAATTTGATCTGCCTAAGAATTGAAAGGAATTAACAGAATCCATGTCCCTTGTACCTCCTATTGAGTCTCTTCCTTCTTCTTCACCTATATCTTCTGATATGCATACATGTAGTTCTACTTTTAGTGAAGAACCTAGAAGGAGTAAGAGCAAAGGACTAAAACCAATTTTGGACCTGACTTTATAACTGCCTTTCTGTCAGAAAATGGATGCATAGACATGCTTAGTGGTGAGATAGTGTCTACCGTTATAATAGAAGGAGACCCAAAAACCTATGATGAGGCAATGAGATCCATTGATGCTAGTTTTTGGAAAGAGGCTATTAAAAGCTAACTTGATTCTATTGTATCCAATCAAACTTGGGAATTAGCTGAGTTACCTAAAGGTAATAAGCCCATTAGTAATAAATCGATTTTCAAGAAAAAGATGAGACCTGACGGATCGATAGAAAAGCTCAAAGCTAGACTTGTGATTAGGAATTTTACCCAAAAGAAAGGCTTAGACTATTTTGATACTTATTCCGTAGCATATTCAGACATGTATAGCACGATCCATCATGGAATCTAAATTCATTGCTCTTGAGTTGGCAGGGCAAGAAGCTGATTGGCTACGAAACTTATTAGCAGACATGTCATTGTGGGGGAAATCTGCGGCAGTTTTCCTTCATTGTGATTCTCAAGCAGCCATTCGAGTTGCTAAAAACAGTGTCTATAACAGAAAGAAAAGACACATACGCATCAAACACGGAGTGGTTATACAACTCCTGAAAAATGTAGTAATTTCTTTGGAATATGTGAGGTCCGAAAGAAATCTTGCAGATCCACTAACCAAGGGTTGCCAAGGAAAGTGGTTCTTGATTCGTCGAGGGGGATGTGACTAAAGCCCATGAGCTAAGATAATTATGGTTGATACCCAGTGTGGTCTAACGAAGCCATATGATTCTTAACACACACTACACTTCCATCCCTATGACACGTGGTCGTGTTTTTAAATCCATAACCAAGTTTTGGTGGTGCTATAGAGAAGCACTTGATGGATTCACTTTGAGATAAGTCTATAACCAGTTTTGGTGGTGCTATAGAGAAGCACTTGATGGACGCATTATTTGTTGAGAGGTTGAGCAATATGCTCTCAATGGTTCCAAACCTGTGTGATGGTGCTATAGAGAAGCACTTAATGGACCACCTACGTGGGTGTGAAGGTTTGGCCGCCTTCTATGAAAGACAAGGCAGTCTTTCTAGAGCACTCATGAGACCCAAGGTGTGCGCATGGCCTTAAAGCGCTTGATTTGTATCACGGAGTTTACACATACTCAAGGTTCAATACGTGTTGTGGGGGTCGTAACCGAACTCTAATGAGTTCAAGAGAAATTCACTCATTAGTAAGTAAGTTGTTACCTCACTTCACTACGTATCAATTCAATCGAAAGACATTGATACTTAAGTATATATCATTTCTTTACTCAGGATTCTTTGTTTCTTTTCTCCATCCATTAGTGGGGGAATGTTGGAAATAATAGGCTCTCAAAAGCCTTTGTTTCATTCTCACTATTCTATTTAGTCCCACTTTGCATGTGCAATTTGCCTTGGAGGAGTTTATTAGGGGAGTTGTAAAGACTTGGGCTGTGCCTTAAGGGGTACGACACTTTTGTGAAGGGGACATGACTTATATGAGTATGGGTCCACCACACACGCACCGCCACCGCCGGCCGGCCGTGGCGTGGCGCGCGCGACTTTCCTTTTTTTGGACGCCATGACTTTCGTTTTTTGGACCTAGCACATTGATGTCTCAGATTTAAACCCTCTAATGGCTATTTAATTTCTTCATTCATATGCCATAATTATGGGTTTGATTGCAGCTGTTAATTACAACATTTATTCGCCCCAATTAATTTTGACCGTTTGTATTCTGAAACATCTTTTGATCCTTCTTATAAATAGCCGTGTCTCTTTCCACATGTGATACACGGAAATATCTGCTTCCTCTGAAAACTCTCTCTTCCTCAGCTTGTTCTCCTGGGTATTTGTAATGTGCAAACTCCAAAGTCTCTGGCCACGAGTGGACGCGTCCAGGGGCTGCTGTGTTAACCTTGTGGAGCAACCGGCAACAGCGATTACCACCGAGGTCGTGCCGTAATTGCTTTCAAGGCAATGGTCATCCCACGCCACAGCGCTTTGAATTACATCTGCTAAGTATTATGTTTCTTTGGTCTTCCTCGTATAGCCAAGGTATTTTACTTATTTTTCCTACATAACGGACCAATAAAGTACCTTACCGTACTTATTATCCTCCAAATGGTCATAAGTAGGCCGATTATCCAACCCCAGTCCATACAATATGAAATTCGAAGAATGGAGCAAAATTAACGGAGTGCACTAATGTGTCTAAACTCGTATAAGTTTATACTTCGAGACGAGTGGTTTAGACACCCAAGATCAATGATTATGTACTCCATCATATCCCAATCCCATGAAAATAATACGAAGATTCTTTAGAAGGGTGAATCTCTATTTTATGAAGTGAAAACCAATCTCAGTTAAAAATAAAATAATAAGACTTTTTCCTTGAGAGTACTTGAGGGATTTTATCCATTCCCCGTAATGAATCAATAAAGTACCTTACCATACTTATCATCCTCCAAGTGGTCATAAGTAGGCCGATTATCCCATCGCAGTCCAGCTTTTCTAAAAAGCTACTAGGACACATTTTCATAATTGTGAACAAAATGGATAAAACTGGGATGTAAAAATAATTTGCAACTGGAATAAACGTTGAACCCCCTGAAGTATGTGTTCACACCCAAAATGGGTTTCAAAGTCGATTGTTAAAATGACTCAAATAGATTACACATCCACAAATTTCAGTTGTTGGTGACTACTTGGGGACATGCAATCTTGCATGATGCTTCATAAATAAGACTCAGACCATCTATGAATCAGAGTCATTCTCTGATGCAACTAGCATACGGAACACCTCCAAATATCTCTCATTTGAGGATTTTAGGTGTGCAGTATACATCCTCACAGCACCACATAAAATAAAATGAGGACATCAACGCCGTCTTGGAATCCATATAGGGTTTGATACACCCTAGATACCTTGCACCCCAAATGGGAGAGGCGTTAAAAGCACATCTTATAGATTGTGCATATATGTGTCCACATTCCCAGTGCTAGGCTCAACTGGTTTGATGCATGAAGCCCTACTAATAATTCAAAATAAATAAACAACAATCTATGATCCGAAAATTATGAAATGTGAAAATGAGATCCTGAAGATCTGTCACATTCAAGAAAACTGTTCAAACAGTTATCAGACATAGTTACTGACAACAAGAAAATTTGTTAGATCACACATCTTGCTGCTAATATTCTAGCTAGGATTGACATCAACGAGAACGGATGCAATCCACCAGTAGCAGTAGTGGTTATTCCTCAAAGAGGCAGACCATCGGCTCCAAGGGTAAAATTCCCATAAAGAGGAAAACACCTTGAGGCCTTAAGTCAATACTTCCACAGGATAATGAGCTCATGTCCATACCCTCATCGCTCCAGAATCCCCTGAAGTGGAAAATCTAGGAGAAATTGAAATGAAATTAAATGGTGTACGTACTTGGGAGGTGTTGGACAAAAAGAACACAATTGTCGACAATATATTCACGTATCATATTGCCACCTACATCACAACAGTGATGATAATCATATAATATCATTCCACACTCTATTGCTAAAATGCAAATGTAGAGATTGGCCAAATGTGAAATGAGGCAATAAAAGCTGAGCTGGACTCGCTTATGAAACGTGAAGTATTCAGACCTGACGTCCAATCACCAAAAGGTGTCAAACTAGTAGGCATAATAAGCATTGCATACATAAAAATATAAGTACAAATTTGTATGATATAAGGTATAGCCTATAGCTCAAGGATTCTTTCGCTAAAACTTGGGAATAAACAAATTAAGATAAGCATGACTCGCTTATATAAATGATGCAACAGATTCTGTAGTTATAAATGACAAATACTTTTCAATTTGGCAACAGAAATTTTGGAAATGCTAATATTGGACGTTGTGACAGTATACCTCTATGGATATCTTGATAAAGATAAATCCCACATTTCTGTAAATGCTTGAATAGACTTCGAGACGTCTATTCTATTAAAGAAATAATAGAAGATTATACAACCAAGTGAATCCCTTGACAAAGCAAAGATTCCTACTGAGGGTTGTCTTTGCATCTTTATAAAGAGTAAAGAACGAGATTAGAGATCATAGTTGTAAACAACTTAAATCTCGTTGGATCTCCTAAAGAGAAAAACAAAAATATATGTTCTAGCCTGATTATCAAAGACCTAGGCAACATAAAAATATGTCATGGCTCACAGATTTATCATGTTAGATTAAATTTTAAACACCCAGAGTGTGTTGAAGAAATTACAACAAGGACCATTGTCATCCAATGAGTACACCTATGGTAGTACATTCACTGGATGTACAAAAAGACCCATTCCATCAGCTAGAAGAGGGGGAGGATATTCTAGGTTCTGATGTCCCTTAACTAAGTGCAATCAGAGCACTTCTAGCTAAATGCACGTGTCCTAATATAGCAGTTACAGTAAATTCAGTAGCCAGATCGGGTGCAGTGCCCACAAAGTGCCACTAGATCAGAGTTAAAGCATCTTCTACGCTACCTCCAAGGGTCGATGGATTTGGGCTTACATTATAAAGATTTATCCTCCTTGCTTATGCAGATGCAGGTTACAGGTCCGACCCCTATAATGAGAAGTCACAAACTGGGTACCTACTTGGGACTGCCATCTGATGTAGATCTGCAAAGAAAACTATGAAGGCCACATCATCCTATCATTCCGAGACCCTCACCATTCGAGAAATAAACCTAGGGTGTGTTTAGGTGTGCCTAGTGGTACATCACATCCCAGTGACAACTAGGTAAAAGGCTGGTGATTTGGAGATGACCACATAGTCTGAAGACCAAGCCACATGCTTACCTCAACTTTGAGGAGACCACATCAGAGTCGACAAAACAAAGCACACCTCTCTAGAGTTTTTGGATTCCGCAGCTTCTTAATGTTGGTGATATTTTTAATCTCTATGTATTTTCAGAATGTTGTAAATAGGAGTGATGAAAAACTCCTAAGAGATCTGAAAGCCTAAGGGCTTGTACAGATCAGGGGGAGTTAGATGGAATTTGTACTCTTTTTCCTTAACTATGGTTTTTCCCATAGAGGTTTCCATAGCTAAAGGTTTTAATGAGGCAAATCCCATTAACTCAGGATCTTGAACCATCCACCCTTTATGATATTCATATGATGCTCATAATCCCGAAGTATTCATGAGCAGAGTTCACACTTATGACATGATAAGAGGGAGTGTTATAAACGTGTGATACTTATATGATGCTCAGAATCCCGAAGTATTCATAAGCAGAGTTCACACTTATGACAGGATAAGAGGGAGTGTTATAAATAGATTATCTAGTGATATGATAAGGTTGTAATCTATTCAAGAGATTGTATCATATTCATGTATGAACTCTCTCATCCCCTATAAATAAAGGCCTGGAGTCTTCACCAGAAAATACGTTCACAATAATCATTTGGTTATTAGTCACCAAAAAAAATAATTGAAACTGTTGAGAACTATACATGCAGTAGGCTAGTCAACTAATACATATATCCTTGTTGACTAATCTGATATAGAATGCCAGCTTCATGTCTGATTTTCCAAGTTAGTTGACAAATATATATATTCATTAGTCGACTACTGTCGGTCTAGTCGATTAATCTGTAAACAAATCCCGACAGTTTGGGTTTCAATTTTTCTTATCTAATTTTCAGTTCTGATTTGTATCAGCATTAGTCAACCAACAATTATTCACTAGTCAACAAATAGACAGTTTAGTCAATGAATGAATATGAACTAGTCTACTAATGAATTTTTTTTTTAAAAAATACTAATTTTACTTGTATCTATTTTTGCTGAGATATTTGTATTCAAAACAATTTATCTAAGTTTTTAATGACTAACTCCTAGGATCCAAAAGTAAAATGGATACCAAGTTGTATGTTTATTTTTTAGGTACCGATAATAAAAGGGGAAAGCATACTAATTGATGTTACTTCTAAGAATGACTGTGATAACTACATTTGATGTGACCTCCTAAATGATAATATGATTACTATACTTGGTATCACGACTCCCCTTGAAGATGAAGATTTTGTGTATAGTATGGCTATAGGAATGTGTTTCTATTCTAGAGAGTTGATCTTGGTAGAATAGAAAATTATGGCTGAAGGAGATAATAAAGGAAGGCATGAGTGTGAACTCTGCTCATTCTTCCTGGCATATGTCCATTCTCCACCCGAGGATCTTAACCTTTCTATTTGTGTTCAGTCTTCCTGACCTATGTCCATTCTCCACCAGATGATCTTGTAATATTTCTACAACAAAGTATCTCCTCGGTCGTTAAGGTGGTGGTGTTCTTAAGTTCCAAAGGTTTTCAATCTTGGGTTTGTTGAGATTGAACATTTGCATTTGGTAAGGGTGTTTGTCAAAGTTGCGAGGGTGTATCTTCTTACGAGTTTGCAAGTGAGTTAGTGGGATTCTTAAGCAGCGTGGAGAATGGACATAGGTCAGGAAGACTGAACAAATATAGTATTATTGTGCTTGAATTGTTCTTTTGTAATTGATCTATTACTTGCAATTTGTGTTTATCAATCCACTACATATAGTTAACCTGGCAAGTGATTTTATTGAATAAGAATCTAATATTTGTAACTCTTTTCGATTTCTTAGGTAGAATTTTTAAACACTATTCACCCACCTCTTGTGTTTCTACTTGATATCCACATGATCCTCCACAAGAAATCAGAGCAATCATGTGGATTCTACAGTTGACTCTACATGATCATTAAGCATGTGCCATATTAGATTCACTGATGTAGCTTTTGTCACATAGTTTAAAGCAGTATTTTCCCAGACACAAAATTAGATATTCAGTACCTTGGAGTTTAAGGTTGTGGTTGATCTCTCTTTATTTGTCCATTGTAAAGATAGAGTGGTAGGTTCATTGTGGGGCATATCCACAATGTTCCATAATTCATAGTCTATGTATCGAAGATAGATCATCATTCTTCTCTTTCAGTAGTTTACGCTAAAATCATCATACTTTGGTGGTATTGATGTGGAGTGTCCTTGTGAAAATTGAAAATTCAGGTTAT
This sequence comes from Scilla litardierei, assembly GCA_030789695.1. Taxonomy (NCBI): domain Eukaryota; kingdom Viridiplantae; phylum Streptophyta; class Magnoliopsida; order Asparagales; family Asparagaceae; genus Scilla; species Scilla litardierei. The sequence goes on along the minus strand of CM061141.1, from coordinate 228,319,585 downwards.
TAACGTCATATTTGACTTCACTCTAATACCAAGTGTTAGTGGTATCAGACATGTAAGGATATTCATTTTCTGCTTATGATACCAAGTGTTTGATGATGTGGATGACAAGTAGAAAACTAATGTGTAGATGAATAGTGTTTTATAAAGTTCTACTTAAGATACCTAAATGAGTTATCATCTAGAATCTTAATCAACAAATTATACTTGTAAATAATGAATATTGTAATGGAAATAAACAAGTAATAATAAAAAGGAAATAAACAATCAAACCAGAGAATTAATCAAGTTTCTAGTTCAGTCTCCCCAACCTACTCCAGTATCCAAGCTCCCTGCTTGAGATTTTCTACTAAACCTCTTTTACAAACCACAAGAGATTAACCTTGCAGCTTGGCAAACACCCATACCAACTGCAAACCCCAATCTCAATGCCCTGAGATTGGGAACCACTCTATAACTAAGAGCACCACCTCTTAACATTAAGGCAAAAATTTGTAAAAGAAAACTTACTAATTCCTACAACCTTGATAAATTGTTTATGTGGATACAATGGAGGCTAAGGAGAGTAATTTCTATTCTATAAGATACGTGTAATGGAGAATTGAAATTAGGGGTTTCCTTTTTTTCTTGACTCACAAAGGATATATATCTAAAGGTATTTTGGCCAAAAAATGATATTTTTTTTCTTTTTCATATCTAATAAATAACAAGTATTTCCTATTTATAAAACAAACTATGTGCGAGGAAATGTCCAAAAAGCTCTCTACAACGGCTAGAAAATAACTAATTTCTCAAAGTCAAGTCAACCAATGGCTAGTTGATTAGTCGACAAGTGAAGGATTATTAGTCTACTAGCAGTTGTTCACTGGTCGGCTAATGCTTCTTCATTGGTCCACTAAATTGAGCTAGCCAAAGTTACTATCGTGTATTAGTTGACTTGGAAATATGTATTGGTCGACTAATAAGGCTAAAAACACACATGTTAGAATAAAAACCTAGGTTTTTGGTATGTGTTATATAAATATTAATTCTACGTCTTTTCTAGGGTTTCTTATGTGTGTGTGGTACATCTTCAGGGATTTAACAAAAGTTCAAAGACAAGAAAATATATTTACATCAATTATAAAATATACACTTGTTTACTTGATTGTTGTTGTGTTTAGCTTCATGTCGTTGTCATAGATGAACTTCAATTATTGTTTCCTTGACATATTGTCCTTTGCTTCTTGCTTCCTAATGATTTCATACTATTTACAAAAAATAAATTGGTGCAATCATAATATTTTATCATCATTAAAACATATATTGGGGTGACCAATTTCCAACAGTATTAAATCTTCTTAATAATTATTTGGACCATGGAAAGATGTCATACACAGTTAGATTAGATAACTAACAACAGAGTGGTTATAGGATTCTTAAAATTATTATACACATAATCAATTTATAGCATAAAGAAAATATGGAATGTAAGACTACTTCTCTCAAAACTATAAAGCATGGAGTAAGAACATCTCAAATAATTTTAAATACTTCTAAAATTATTCTAGCACAATTATTTTATTATATAAAAATTTTTAATCAATTTATTTCCATCAAAATATGAAGCTATTCAGAATACAACTCATGCTAAAATAAGTACCACTAATTTAATACAGAGATTAAAATCAAAAAATATCACCGTGTTGTAGAGCACTGAGTTCTGATCGTCCTTGCACAAACGGTTCATCAATCTGAGCTCTGTGGAGAAAGTTATGCACTTTTTAGCGTCGTCCGTCGAGCTCCTTCTTTTTCCTGCAAATTTGATGATCTCTTTGAAGCTTGGAGGATAAATTCGACCAAGATGAAGAGAAATGAGTCTAGAGCTGGCCTTGTTTGCTTGTTCTCTCTTCTTGGGTTGTTTTCCTTGTAGAAATAGGGATTGTGTTTATAGTTCTTGGACCCAAGTAATTGGATTGAATCAAAACTCCTTGAAATTGATTTGATATCTCCAAATTGATTTGCTCTCATCTTATCTCTTTGGTCAAATGAACTTGGTCAATATCCTATTCAAAATAGAACTCCTTTTGTATCCAAATGAGATCTAATTTGAATCTAGATTCAATCAAATTTGACCAAGTCAAATCCACTTAATCCAAATTGATTTGGACTTGATTTTGATCTCTTTTTGAATTTAATTTCTTATCACTCCACATCATGTTGACCAAGTCCAATTATTGCAATTTATGAGATTGCCATCTCTCCATCTTTTGCTTGAATTTACTTCATTGCCATTACTCCTAATTTGCCAGATTGCCATTGATTAATAATCACACCATTGTTGTTAAGGCCAAAAATGACCGAGACAGTTGTCAAGCTGACGTGGACCCTTCGTGTAGAGTTGGAGCCACGTGAGCATGTTGAATGGGACCCTAGGTTGGAGGAACCAGGGTCGGTTGATGGATGTTGGTTGGGATGTGGTACTCGATCGACCCTCGAACAGCTTGTACGTCGATCATTCGAGGTTGGGAATCTTGAGGCGACCCTCATGGAAGATGGAGACTCGTCGATCTACACCAAAATACACGTTAGGTTGGTCGGATCTGGGTCCCGACCCAAATCCCATCTGATGCTTAAGTTAGTACGTGAACTTAAGGATGAGATAGAGCTTGGAGCAGCTGAGATCGACCTACGGAGGTTCGTCTTAGATCTGTCGTCGCAAGCTCTTTAGTAGTAGAATTATAAGCTGAATGAGTAGAGTCTATGTATTAGATCTCGTACCTTGGGAATTGGAACCCTTTTGGTATTTATAGACCTCACGGGTCCTTTCAGTGACGTTGGGGAGATAACGGTCAACCCTTATGGTGCCATGATCTCCCCTCTTTAATAGGAGCAAAAGTTGCCCACGTTCGTACTATTTATGAGGTTGTCTTCAATCCCACGTCTGAGTGATGGGAGTGCAACATGCGAATGGCTGGTGGGCTTTGACCGAGTCGATTTCGGGCTTCTTTCGTGGGCCTAAACCTTCATCGGTCGATTTGGCTTGAGTGTCGGCCCAATGGCTCAACAATGGCCCCTGTCGCACGACATCAACAGGTTCGACTATTAAAGTCAAGCGATGTTACATCGCATTAACAAGGCATGTCAGTCGAGGAATTTGCACCCGAGTTTGAGGCGCCAAAACGTCCACCTCATCAATTCAGATGATCTGCCGGTTTGAAACCCAGATACATGGATTCTTGGATCTTCGATGCGTGTCTCATCGTGCGACTGTCCCCTTGTTGATATAAGTCGGTTCCAGCGACAGAATTCGATGATGCCGTCTTCTTCTTTCTTGATTTAAATTTTCTCCATTTGAAAGAAATGGCTTCGTCGAGCTTGGTTACCGTCATACAGAAAAACAAGGAGGGGCCATGGAGCCTGGTCTGATTGCAAATCTGAGGTCCAAAGTTGGGGCCGATCAGATCCCCGAGCTCCAGAGAAGCTATGTCCGCCTCGATTATCAGATCCGGGTGCCGGGGAGAGACGATATGGTCCATCGCCCTGGCGACTGGGAAGTTGGGGTTTATGTCAAAGCCTTTCAACAGGGCATCGATTTCCTATGCACCCCTTCATGTGTTACTTCTTGTGCACCTTGAACCTTTCCCTCTGCCAGTTGATGCCGAGCGCCATTGGTGCACTGATGGGCTTTATAGCTCTGTGCATGATGAGGGGGTTGAGCCGTCGCTGAGACTATTTAACTACTTCTTCATGATCCCTCCCTTTAAGACCATGTGCTGGTACACGATAACGGCCCGCCGAGGCACGAAGCTGTTTGACGACCTCCCTTCCTCCAATCCCAAATGGAAAGATGAGTTCGTGTTTGTGGTCTTCCAAGGAGAAGAGAGTTTTTGCACCGGCTGGGGTGTTCCTGACTTAAGCCCTTCTGAGGACAAGCCTTTGACTAGAGAGGAGAAGGAATTCGCCGACGTATTGATGGGTCTACTAGAGAACGTGAGGAAGACGAACTGGATGTGGTCCGATGATGTGTTGCATCGGACCGTGTGGACGAAAGGTTGATTCGATCGTGTCTATCTACTGTTGGACCCTCGTTCTCTAATTTTACTTGTTTTTTTTTTCTGCAGGCATGGTCGGCGTGACTATCAGTTGGACCCTACGTTGAGGGAGGTAGTTGAGGCTTCCATTAGGGAGGGTGAGCTGAGCAAGCTATCTCTTCGGGTACCGTCCATGTGAGAAAGGACGGCTCAACCGTCGGAGGATCGACCCATTGTTGCTGAGAGGGCTACTCAGGTGGCCCGTCTTAAGCCGAAGAAGAAGGAGAGGCTTGTCTCTGAATTTGAGGTGGTTGCAATTGAGGGGAATAAGAGGAAGCAGCGAGTTCTTCTTAGCGACTCAGAGCCATCTGGGTTAGTCGAAGCCGCAGAGCAGGTCCCTCAGGTGGAGAGGGAAACTCCTCTAGAGGGAGACTCGGGGGAGGCCCAGGTCCCTCTGAAGCTCCTCCTGTATGAGGATTGCTGGCCCTGGGGAGGTCTATTCCCTCCAGTATCATTGTCTGAAGACATCCCCGACGAGTTCAGACCGATTTTGCTAGAGAGTCGATCTCCTCAGAGTACTCCGTTCGATTGCTCAGCGGAGGAACTCCTTCGAATGGAGTTTCCAATGAGGCGAGAATACTCCACTCTCCTATATTACAGGGCCACATCCTGGATTGTTGAAAATGCAACCCTTTTGTGGGATATGGCTGTCGTGGAGAGGGTCGACTACGAGAGTCTTGCATCGATGGCCGTCCACATTAATGTCCCGGTAACTATTGCACCAGCCTCCATTGTAGGTGATGCAAGCATGGATGTCAAGTACAGTGCTTTGTTTGCAGGCTCTCATGGCCCCTGCTATGTTGCGTCGACACATGTCGGTGGTGGCTAATCACAAAGTCACCTTGGGGGCCGTAAAGTTGGCCGTGGAGAAGTCTCAGGCCGAGCTGGCTAGCATTGGGATTCTGTGTAAATGGAGACTGAATCATATTCAACAGCTTGAGCATGACTTAAGAGGGTCTCGTGAGAGAGAAGCCAAGCAATCTTCCTTGAGGGACTGGGCAGAGAAAGCTTTACTGGAGGAGAAAGCCAATGTCGAGGCCGTAGCGGAGAGGGCGGTCCAGGAATTCAAGGATTCATTTCCCGATTTTGACGAGCTATACACAGAAGGCTACAAGCGATGTCGATCGAAACCGAAAAACCGATTTCCTGACCTCTCCATTGAGATCGACTGGATCCCGATGATGTTTCCAGATCTTGGTGACGGTGAATCGAGCCAAGTCATGAGGGAGGCCGCTCCCACCATCGAAGTTGTCACCATAACGGGCGATAATGTAGGAGTTGGTGCTTCGGGGGACCAAGATCCTGCGGTTGTGTCGGAGGGAGACCTAGGGCCTAGCCAGCTATTGTAGAGTCTTGACGCTCCTTTTACCCTGTTTTAATTTTTGAATGTATGAGGGGGGTAATTGAGATGTAAACAATTGAGATGTAAACGAAAATAATTTTGTAGTGAAGGTGCCAGAAGAGTTGGCTTGTATTTCTTTGTTTGTCATTATATCTCTTTGTATGTCACCGATCATGCCGTGTGTGTGGTCATAATGCCTGATGGCCCCTTTCGATGGGTTAGACCCTTGACCAAGATGATCGAGGCTAAGCCATTGGATAATGTTAGAAATAGACCATTCCGTTCATCGGTGAGGGAGCGATTCCCTCGACCCACGGTTGACAACACGAGGGAGTCATTCAGTGGCGAAGAGGCGACCCCTTCGGTTTACGGTTGATGACACGAAAGATTCTTTCAGTGGAGAATGGGTGGCTCCTTCAACTTACGGCGATGACATGTCAGGGTAGTCGTTCAGTAGCATAGGGGTGGCCCCTTCGACTTACAGCTGATGACACGTCAGGGTAGTCGTTCAGTAGCATATGGGTGGCCCCTTTAACTGACAGCTAACGACACGTTAGAGTCGTTCAGCGACGAAGGGGTGGCCCCTTTGAATTATGGCTGAAGACATGTTAGGGTAGTCGTTCAGTAGCGTAGGGGTGTCCCCTTCGACTTACGACTGACGACACAAAAGAGTCATTCAGCAGTGAAGGGGTGGCCCCTTCGACTTATGGCTGACGAAGGATTAGGAGAGTCGTTCAGTGGCGAAGGGATGGCCCCTTCGACTTACAGCTGACGACGCATTAGGAGAGTCGTTCAGTGGTGAAGGGGTGGCCCTTTCGACTTACGGCTGACGACACATTAGGAGAGTCGTTCAGTGGCGAAGCGGTGGCCCCTTCGACTTACGGCTAATGACACATTAGGAGAGTCGTTCAGTGGCGAAGGGGTGGCCCCTTCAACTTACGGCTGACGACGCATTAGGAGAATCGTTCAGTGACGAAGGGGTGGCCCCTTCGACTTACAGCTGACGACGTATTAAGGGAGTCGTTCAATGGAGAAGCGGTGGCCCCTTCGACTTACAGCTGACGATGCATTAGGTGAGTCGTTCAGTGGCGAAGGGGCGGCCCCTTCGACTTACGACTGACAACTCATTAGGAGAGTCGTTCAGTGGCGAAGGGGCGGCCCCTTTGACTTACGGCTGACGACTCATTAGGAGAGTCGTTCAGTGGCAAAGGGGTGGCCCCTTCTACTTATCGCTGATGACGCATTAGGAGAGTCGTTCAGTGGCGAAGGGGTGGCCCCTTCGACTTACGGTTGACGATGAATTAGGAGAGTCGTTCAGTGGCGAATGGGTGGCCCCTTCGACTTACAGCTGACGGCACATTAGGAGAATCATTCAGTGGTGAAGGGGTGGCCCCTTCGACTTACGGCTGACGACGCATTAGGTGAGTCGTTTAGGGGCGAAGGGGCGGCTCCCTCGATTTATAGTTGACGCAACGTTAGGGTCGTTCGCACGAGTCTCATCAATGTGGGTTCGGCTTATCCCGCTTCCCCAGGGATCGGATCCTTTTAGTGAGGAGCGTGATGGTATATCTCACGTAACATTCACGAATGAGTTGTTTCCGAACTTCGTTTCGAAGAGGAGGCAAAACTTAACTTGATGGGAAAACATACTTTATTGAAAGGAATAAAATATATAAGGCGTACAGGTGTTTCCGAACTTCGTCGGAGTTGTTTTCATCCCACGCCTTTTTTATTTGATCCTGAGCTTGGTGGTTTGTTAGTCGATCACCTTGGTGATAGGTGATCCTGTCATCTTGCCCTTCTGCTTCGAGGGTGCCTCCTTGCTAGGTTGATCGCTGGCTGGGCTTTTGGGATGCCCTCGCTTGACCAGTGCTTCAATCTCTTTCTTGAGAGTCCAACAGTCGTTGGTATCGTGCCCGTAGTCGTTGTGGTACTTGCATAATTTTAGGTCGTCCCTCTTCTCATACTTGCCTTTCTTGGCATATTCTTGTACCAGTTCCTCCCGTGGGGCATAAGCAAGGACCTCCATCTTGGGGTGCTTGGCCTCGCATAGGTAGGGCGTTCCTTTCTCCGAGGGCTTCTCTCTCTGGGCCTCTTGTCCTGAGACTCTTGGTGAGGGGTCCCTTGAGTCGGTATTTCCTGCTTGGTGTCTCCATGGCGGGCGGGGGTGCCTTTCCCAGTAGTTCCAGTCGGTTCCTCCGCTTCTTCGGAGATGGTGAATTGATCTGTTATGTTGAAAATCTCTGCGAGGTTGTTAAGGGAAACTGGTGAAGCGCCTTTCACAGATGTTTGTTCTGTACCACTTGAGTGAGCGCCACTATGACAGTCACATCTGGTGTTTCTTCTACATCGAGCCTTTCGTCGTTGAACCATTGAACGAAGGCCCAGATCGACTCATTCTCGTTTTGCTTGAGTGATAAGATGTGGGAGGACTTCTTTTTCGGACGATGACCTGCGACAAACTGCGTGCAGAACATATCAGCCAATTCGTCGAATGACCCGATGCTGCCGTCAAGTAATCCTTCGTACCAGCCTTCCACCCTCTTAAATAAGGTGGCATGGAAGGCTCGGCACAGGTATGGCTCATTGGCCTCATGAAGCAGGATCATGTTCAAGTATATTTGCGAATGTACGACCATGGGTCGCCTCTCCCATCGTACGCTGGCAAGGCGTGGAGCTTGAACAAGAATGAGAAGATGATGTTTTCCTTCAATGGGGTTTGCTGAAGTGCAGATTGGATGAACAAGGATCTCCCCTCTCTGCCTTGTCCGTATGTTGCTCCCGAAGATCAGTTTGGGATCTCATCTCTCCTCCCAAAACCACCTGCAAGGTTGAGATGGTTATTACCCTAGGGAGCCCCGTATATTACCTGGTCCAGGATATGGCGGGTCGCTTCCTTGTAGTTGGAGGGATCGGGCTCTCCCTGGATACTGAAAGAACGATAATCAATCCCCCCTTTATCGTTTAGGTGAGTCGGGGGGCCACATAGTGCCGGTAGATTTCTTGCCGATCTGCTCTTGGATCTCCTTGATCCCTCTGCGCGGATAAGACTCTAGTTGGTGTCAGAATTGGAGGCGGCAACTACCCATTTATGGGTGGCGGGTCTCCTATGCTTTGGCGTATCAGAGTCTCCAATACATCGAGACACTTGTCGAACCGCTCTGAAAATTGGTCGAACTGCTTCTGGGACACTTTAGTTTCTTTGGGGCCTTCTCAGGTCGCTTTGATGGCGAGGTGGAATCTGTGGCATCCTCCACCTGGACGATATTCTCCTTTTGCATCTCCTTCGGACCTCAGATCGGTCTGATATTGCTGGGTCCAGCAGACATTGCTTCTTGATCGCCTCGGGATGTCGAGCTGGTTAACGTTTCTCACATACGACGCCAAACTGTTAAGGCCAAAAATGATCGAGACAATTGTCAAGCTGACGTGGACCCTTCGTGTTGAGTCGAAGCCATGTCAGCAGGTTGAATGTGACCCTAGGTTGGAAGAACCAGGGTCGGTTAATGGATGTTGGTTGGGATGCGGTACTCAATCGACCCTCAAACAGCTTGTACATCGATCGTTCGAGGTTGGGAAGCTCGGAAGAGACCCTTGTGGAAGATGGAGACTTGTAACGGCCGCTTTCCGACCATTCGTATTTTGCGCGTACTTTTCCCTTTCGTACGCGTATTTTCTTTGTCCTTTATTCTATCCGGAATATATGATGTTATATATCGTTGTGACCGTATGGAAGAGTAGTTATTTTATGGGGCTTTTAGTGAAGGTCATTTCCCGGGTCATTCTCCCACAAATCAGCTTTGAATGAAGGGGTGTTTTAGCCTCTAGACTTCAACGCTTAGTTTTTATTTTTATTATCATTCTTGGTAGGCTTAGCTCGTGACCGGACCTCGTATTCTCGATCCTCTCGTCGTTATGGTCTTCCCGATATTTTTCTCATAATTTCCGGACACCGTTAGCCTGACCTATCACACTTATTACGTTCAAACCCGCTTAGCCCTAATCTAATTTTAAATTCAAACTTAACCTAATCTAATGGGATTCTTACGTATCACATGGGTGATTCTCTGGCTATCCTCACCCTAAGTGTACCCTCTCCCTCTCACACACCCTCTCTCCAATCAACCCAATCTACACCATCTTTTAACCCCATTTAGCAAAACTTTCATGTTAAAACAACAACCCAACGCAAACTAGGGTTTCTCATGTTTTGACAGTCGCCACCCTCTAAATAACCCACGGCCGGTGTTCCCCCTTGCCGCACGGCCGCCACCGGCCATCCTCCGGCATCCCCTCCTCCTCGACGACTCTTCTCTCCCTCCTTCCTCTTCTCTCCCTCCTTGAAACACCCTAGAAATCTGCTATTTGTCGCAAGTTAGCAGCCGCCCAGCCCCATACAACCACGCCGGGCCACCAGCAGCCGCCGCCGGCGACCCCCTCCCACCGCCGGCAACCCCCTACGGCCCTCTCTACCCACTACCTTTGCCCCTTGCTCCCCCTCAGCCGCGGCGACTGTCACGCCCCGCTTCCCTAAAATGGAAGGCAAGACGTGAGGTCCGCTCAGACTTGGAGCTGTGAAGCTGCAGTCTGATAAGCGTCTGTAAAAATTTCAAATGATGACAGGTCCTTTGCATTGCGACGAAACAACAATAATAATAATGAGGGATAGACAAAAGAATTATCCAACAATCAACATCCACATATATTATTCCAACATTACAGAGATAGTCATAAAATGAAGTACAGAGTCCAAAAAGAAGGCCTAAGAATGGCCGAAACTACAACAAGAAGTGGTGCAACGCACCGAACAACCTAACAGTAGCTACTAAGAAGGTAAACAACAACTAAAAGAGTGTCACCAGCTGAGACTAAGAGTAGAGCCGGTATCCTGGACATCAGTAACCTGTCGACCGCTGCAACCTACTCAGGCTCAAACCTGACATGTGACACCTAAAGAGAAAAGGGCACATGTCAGCAAAAGCCTCCCAAGAGGAAAACAGAAACTTTTTTGCAAGGAAACATAAGTGTAAAAAGGTACAACTAGCAGTTCTAAAGTAAAGAAGATGACATGACATGAATGCAGCAGTTTAAGCATGAGCATGAATTTAACAATTTAAAGATAAACATGAAAAGTAACATTGGCACGACACGTTGTAGCAAAAGCTACTAAACAATATTCACGATTTTCACGATTAACTTGCATTCACGATGTGCACAGGGTTTACTCCTTACAGCTGAAGGAGCGGATCAGGCATCCTTCTACGCTGCGTGATAGCTTAACCCTACCCCTCCCCAGTGTCGAGCCTTGGTTTCCCAAGTACGTGAGCTCGCTTCTGGATCACGAGTCCAGGAAGTGTTTTTCATTATGGACTGACGCCCACCTTCTGGATCACGAGCCAGGAAGTGTTTTTGGCATAGGGTTGTGCCCGTAAAGTAGGTTCCTAGCCTCAATCATTACAATAAGTGTAGCGTGTGCTACGCAATCACGATGAAACATTAGATGCATGCAATGACATGGCAATGAGCAGATAATTTGTGTACCGTTAATTGAAATTAAACATGGCATGGTAGCATGAATGCAAGCATGATAAGGGTGTCAGATCTAGCTTCGTTGTCAAGCTAGATCTAAAAAGTGTCGTCTATACAGCTATCATTTCACTGCCTAGTCTCTTTTACGCTACTGTACAAAATGGCCTAAGACGTCGCCTAAGCAGAAAGCTGGCAAGTATCACTCGCCTGAAATACGTGCTGGTATCACAATTCTCAAAGTCCAAACACAGATCCACAAAGTCCAGAGCTCCCACGCTCAGTCCAACAATCAGCCTACAGTCCCGTATTATTAAGTTGGATTAGTGAGTTACAAAGCAGTAAAAATAATCGTTTTTAATCTTGAATTAACATGCGATGGTTGGGGTTCCTACGGTGCAGATCTTACCTCAACACGACGCGAGAGCTACTCTGACATCGGGTAGCGACGTCATGGGTAGGATTCCTGCAGCGCATACGGTATAGGAAGACGGATACTCTGTGATAAAATCACGAGCATGAATGAGTTCGTTACGAAGGAACAAGAAATTATTAAACAACCTGGGATGTCTAATAAATCAATTTTAATTAGGGTTTCTATTCCAAGATGAGTGACACGTCAATATAACGATCATGAAATAATTAACACAATAATTTCAACGTATTTCTAGCACGACAACTTAACAAGAATATATTAAAGCAACCTAGATTACAAGTTAACTAAAAATCATCTAAACTAGTTATTACCCCTATAATCATCATTAACATCAATATAACGGGATTACTAGTGAATCTGGATCAATTTAATTAGGTTCTCCAATCTGATACGGGGTCCACCACTCAAAATTAATGATAATTAATTTGACTTATTGGTTCGTACAAGTTTACATCATTCTATCAAGCAACCTATATTAACAACTAGCAGTTGCATACAAGGCATTCCACCCTATAGATTTAGCTGTTAACGTCATTATTAAGCTCAAAAACTATCCAATGACTACTGCCCAAATCATTTGCAAGCTGGAAATAAATGTTGAAGCGTTACTAACCGCTGCGAAGAGGAGGTCCTCGGAGAGGCTACCGGGGTGATCACTGCGAGGACAGCGACTAGGGGATCGAACGTCGCCGCGCGCGGAGGGAAACGCTGCTGCGAAAACAGCAGCTAGGGTGGAGGGAAACATGTCGAAGCGAGGGGCCTAGGCGAGGGCGCAACTGCTGCTAGCGGCCAGGGGGTCTGAGCGATGCGGGGAGGCGCCGCCGTGATCCACAGTGCCGATGTTCGCTGCTGCGAGGAGCAGTAGTGCTGCTGGCGCCTGGGAATGTCGAGTAGCGCCCTGGGATGTCGCTGCGGCAGCAACGAGTGCTGATGCGCTGGAGAGGCACATGGGGAGGCCGAACATCGTGGGGCAGCGCTGTGCTGCACGGGGCGGCACTGCAGAGCAGCTGCGGTGCTGCTGCCCTGGAGTACAGCCGCTCAGGGGGGGTCCTCGGTCCGGGTTTTCGGCGTGAGAGGGTTGCGATAGGTGGAGGAAGTCGGTGTCGTGGCCGAGGGGGTGTCTGCATGACGCGGGGAGAGCGCCAGGCACTGGCGCGATCGGAGAGGCCGCACGTGGGGTGGCGAGGCTGACAGCGCAGCAGAGCACACCGTCGTTCACCGGAGATAGGTCCGAGGGAAGGCCAATGGGGGGGTTGTTGCAGAACGGCGTGGGGAGAAGCCTTGATAGGAGAGAACGGCTTCGGTGAAAACGTGTGGCAGCACTGCGGTTTTGTTGGGAGAGAAGCAAAGACATCTTAGGTTAAAATTGTAAGGAGACAGTAGGCTTTATAATGAGAAATAGGGTATGGTTTCAAAAGCACAGCACGTGGGTGAGGTTGCTTTTGGTTTCCTAGGTTTTTATATATTATTAAGAGATAGGATAGGGTTATATGCTACTGTATACTGATGTTAGCCTAGGTTTTGGGTTTTAAAAATTTAGTTGCGTGCAAGTCGTGTAAGTGTGCGACCTAGGGTAAAAGTCTAGAGTTTCTAGGTTTAATTAGTTAACTATAAATAATAATAAAAACGATTTTAATCTCCTCCCTCTAACCTGCTGTGTGTGTGGGGCCAAGGGAGAAAAACGTGGGCTAGGTCAACATTACAAGATGATAATTATTATTAAATAATTATCGGGGAAGAAACCGTAACATAGGTTAAACTGTAGTTTAACAGGGAAAAGCGAAAGTGGGTCAAACGGAGCCTGAAAATAATGGGATATATACTGAGGTGACCGTACCGTCGAGAGAAACAAAATTAAGAAGACGGATCACAATTTCGACGATGAGAAACGAAACTAAAAAATAGAAAGGCCTCACGACAAAAGTGAAAATCGCGACGTCTCATCAAACAAAGTCAAATCGTGGGAGAACGACCCGTGAAATGACGTTCCAAAATAGTTCCACAATTTAATACTCTTCGAGAGGGTCACAACGGCATATCACACCAAAAGGTTCGGATACAAACAAGGTCTAAAATAAACACGTGCATGAACGAGACTACGTGCATGAAAGACGCACGATCAAAAACAGACCGTGACATCCTACCCACCTTCGAATAAAGTCCGTCCTCGGACTTTCTAACTATAACTATATCTAGTCACTCTAGTAGCTACCCCATTCATATCACATTATACTTCAACCCAGATATAGTCACTACAAGTGCTTATATATGCACTAGGTAGTCAAGCAGTAACACTACCCTCATGTATATATTTACGCCCATTCTAAACTTACACCTATCATAGTCAGTCAAATTCATACACGTACTTCAATCATTCATATAATCACGTACATCCCTATATAACTATTAAACACTTATTACATACCATGGTGCACATACTCACGAACAATTAAATAGTTCACACCAGCAAAGACAATCGTAATACTCCACGTTTAGATAACTACCTATGAACAAAACAATAAGGATACACTACTCCATATATCTTCTAGTGTACATCCAATGCCAACATATCAACACAAGTAACCACACCACTCAATATTAAATCATGTTATTATATCTAAGATACATTTACCACTACTATAATTTCACAATCTTATAGTTATTCAAATGCATGCAAATATTTCACCATATATTCACATTACATACGGTCCTATAACTATATTCACGACACGCCACACATACCATAGTCACCAATACCTATAACTAAGCACATACTTATCCGTGCATGGTGCATATACACACACGCTAATATTTCATTCATATATACCAATCATACCACTATATATATCCAGCACATCTACACACCTAGTTTAGCTAGCACACATACGTTCACACAGGCAAGTCCTTAGTAAATAACTACACCACAAGACCAACACCTATAACTATATACTAGTATAGCCACCCACAATCATGTGCGTAACTCAACCAGGCACAAACAATCCTATCACTACACATACACCATCCATTGCTATATTCATGGCACTACACGCAACCCACAGACATATGTAACAATATACTTAGAGTATACCCACTCAAGCTTGAGTGAGACTCAAAACACATATCAGAATACTCTATATACGTAACACGGTATCTATACCTATACCAATACCACTCCGATGTATACACATCTACCAACATAACCACATACATACCATAATGTCAATCACACTCAATATTTAGTCAAGTAACACCCACATAGTCCAATCACTTTATATACCATAATAATATTACAGACATCAGCACACGTATAATTATAATACCCTCCCTAATACATGCATTCATCGTATAGTCACACACATGTAACATATATATATATATATCCACACCATATCCATCTACCTATAATTAGTATACCAATACATCTACTTATCCATACATAGTTAAGACATGCAATAATCGTGTATATCTCATGGTATACACGCACACACATCATCCCGTAAAAGCAAGCAATACCAATCAAAATTATAATCCTACTACCATACGTATATCACACATATTCATATAGTAAGCACATACCTACATACGAGCACACGCCCACACGTACTAACATATAGATCAAATATTAGGCATGCACACTTAACTATAAATACACCTAGTATCATTATACCTAATATACACATAACTTTACCAACATATTATTTCAACCATTATCATGTATCTCCAACTACATGCACCCCCAGTAGGTATTCCAATACTAATTCTTATACACACAGACATCCCTAGAGTGGTATAACTATCCACACACATATTTATAAATACTAACACACATACAACTTCATATATACCATGTAATTATATGTGCTACAACGACATCACAATCTATACTAAGGTTAACGTAGGCAACAGTAAGCACTAATGTGATAACTAAACAATAGTGAGGAAACCGAAATCGAAATTGAAATGAAAACAAGATCGGGGTGAACGGGTTTAGATGAGGTGACATATAAGGGAAGAAGCTTGGTTGGGGTGAAACAAAATATAGTTCAGGATAATCAAGTAGGGAAAAAAGATATAAAATACGAAATAAGGATATAATAAAATATAAGTTATAAAATAAAATATGATAATATCCTTATAAAATGTAGAAGGGTATCATGAAAGTTAAATCACGACATAAGGATTAGACGTAGAATAATGAGCATGGAGGTGAATGAATTATTTTGCAATTGGAGATAAATTTAAATGGAGATAGTATTTTGCAAAATTTTGAAGTAGGAAAATGATGAGTATAAAATCGATACGCTGAATGCTGAAGTCCCCTGTAACTTAGAAAAATATATTAAAGGTAAGCGCGATGAGTTATTCGAATAAGTTTCAATGGCATAAGTAAGAAAGGAAAATTTATAAATCGAATTTGGGAGAATAGAAGTGCGGTTCAGAATAAAATTAGTATATGAAAAGGAATAAGGTATTTATATAGGTATGGAAGGTAAAGGCTGGAAAAATATTATAAAATTGTAATCAAAAATCTCGACAATAGTTTCAAAATTTAAAATAATGGATTTAAGTCAATGATAGAGTATGAAGTCTAAGGGTATATATTAAAAGTTTTCAAACTAATTTAAACTTAGCGAATAAGGAATATCAAAAAAAATACTTTCAGAAGATTCAAGATTTGTAATGAAGAAGTTCGAAGATTAACGAAGATCGTCATGAGGCGATCTCGTGAATTGAGGGCAAGGATTATGGTCGCATGATCGAAACGTAAACACGCCTAGGATATGCCTCATGAAATCTACGGGAAACTCCTATGGTCGACCAACTAAAGATTAGGAAACTTAGCGCTAAGACTTTCTAAGGAACTAGACTGAATGAACTGCGTTTGGCTTGGCCCGAAATCGATGAACCCAAGCAGACGACTAAAGAAATTCTAGAAGTCTAATATGGTCAAAGCTTAGGCAAGAACCACTAAGGTAACTCCTAAGACGACTAAATCAATTTCTAGCTTGAAGTCTAGCTAACAATCAGGGACCTCTAACTAGCCAGCACAGACGTCTAACTAAGTCTTATTAAAGTCCTGATCTAATGGATTTCCTTACTAAGCTGAGACAGATGCTCGGGCATCACGTCTTCCAGCCATCTAAAACACAGAAAACGCTCTTATTAGACTCATATTTTACGACTTGAATGTTTCGAATAATTACTGAATGTTTTTATTATTATCATTGTCCCAATATTTCGCAGATGCAAAGAGGACCTGCATGGGCCACCAACAAAACCTGTCACGCCCCGCTTCCCTAAAATGGAAGGCGAGACGTGAGGTCCGCTCAGACTTGGAGCTGTGAAGCTGCAGTCTGATAAGCGTCTGTAAAAATTTCAAATGATGACAGGTCCTTTGCATTACGACGAAACAACAATAATAATGAGGGATAGACAAAAGAATTATCCAACAATCAACATCCACATATATTATTCCAACATTACAGAGATAGTCATAAAATGAAGTACAGAGTCCAAAAAGAAGGCCTAAGCATGGCCGAAACTACAACAAGAAGTGGTGCAACGCACCGAACAACCTAACAGTAGCTACTAAGAAGGTAAACAACAACTAAAAGAGTGTCACCAGCTGAGACTAAGAGTAGAGCCGGTATCCTGGACATCAGTAACCTGTCGACCGATGCAACCTATTCAGGCTCAAACCCGACATGTGACACCCAAAGAGAAAAGGGCACATGTCAGCAAAAGTCTCCCAAGAGGAAACGGAAACTTTTGTGCAAGGAAACATAAGTGTAAAAAGGTACAACTAGCAGTTCTAAAGTAAAGAAGATGACATGACATGAATGCAGCAGTTTAAGCATGAGCATGAATTTAACAATTTAAAGATGAACATGAAAAGTAACATTGGCACGACACGTTGTAGCAAAAGCTACTAAACAATATTCACGATTTTCACGATTAACTTGCATTCACGATGTGCACAGGGTTTACTCCTTACAGTTGAAGGAGTAGATCAGGCATCCTTTTACGCTGCGTGATAGCTTAACCCTACCCCTCCCCAGTGTCGAGCCTTGGTTTCCCAAGTACGTGAGCTCGCTTCTGGATCACGAGTCCAGGAAGTTTTTTTCATTATGGACTGACGCCCACCTTCTGGATCATGAGCCAGGAAGTGTTTTTGGCATAGGGTTGTGCCCGTAAAGTAGGTGCCTAGCCTCAATCATTACAATAAGTGTAGCGTGTGCTACGCAATCACGATGAAACATTAGATGCATGCAATGACATGGCAATGAGCAGATAATTTGCGTACCGTTAATTGAAATTAAACATGGCATGGTAGCATGAATGCAAGCATGATAAGGGTGTCAGATCTAGCTTCGTTGTCAAGCTAGATCTAAAAAGTGTCGTCTATACAGCTATCATTTCACTGCCTAGTCTCTTTTACGCTACTGTACAAAATGGCCTAAGACGTGGCCTAAGCAGAAAGCTGGAAAGTATCACTTGCCTGAAATACGTGCTGGTATCACAATTCTCAAAGTCCAAACACAGATCCACAAAGTCCAGAGCTCCCACGCTCAGTCCAACAATCAGCCTACAGTCCCGTATTATTAAGTTGGATTAGTGAGTCACAAAGCAGTAAAAATAATCGTTTTTAATCTTGAATTAACATGCGATGGTTGGGGTTCCTACGGTGCAGATCTTACCTCAACACGACACGAGAGCTACTCTGACATCGGGTAGCGACGTCAGGGGTTGGATTCCTGCAGCGCGTACGGTATGGGAAGACGGATACTCTGTGATAAAATCACGAGCATGAATGAGTTCGTTACGAAGGAACAAGAAATTATTAAACAACCTGGGACGTCTAATAAATCAATTTTAATTAGGGTTTCTATTCCAAGATGAGTGACACGTCAATATAACGATCAGGAAATAATTAACACAATAATTTCAACGTATTTCTAGCACGACAACTTAACAAGAATATATTAAAGCAACCTAGATTACAAGTTAACTAAAAATCATCTAAACTAGTTATTAACCCTATAATCATCATTAACATCAATATAACGGGATTACTAGTGAATCTGGATCAATTTAATTAGGTTCTCCAATCTGATACGGGGTCCACCACTCAAAATTAATGATAATTAATTTGACTTATTGGTTCGTACAAGTTTACATCATTCTATCAAGCAACCTATATTAACAACTAGCAGTTGCATACAAGGCTTTCCACCCTATAGATTTAGCTGTTAACGTCATTATTAATTCCAAAAACTATTCAATGACTACTGCCCAAATCATTTGAAAGCTGGAAATAAATATTGAAGCGTTACTAACCGCTGCGAAGAGGAGGTCCTCGGAGAGGCTACCGGGGTGATCACTGCGAGGACAGCGGCTAGGGGATCGAACGTCGCCGCACGCGGAGGGAAACGCTGCTGCGAAAACAGCGGCTAGGGTGGAGAGAAACATGTCGACGCGAGGGGCCTAGGTGAGGGAGCAGCTACTGCTAGCGGCCAGGGGGTCTGAGCGATGCGGGGTGGCACCGCCGTGACCCACAGCGCCGATGTTCGCTGCTACGAGGAGCAGCAGTGCTGTCGGTGCCTGGGGATGTCGAGTAGCGCCCTGGGATGTCGCTGCGGCAGAAGCGAGCGCTGATGCGCTGGAGAGGCACACGGGGAGGCCGAACATCATGGGACGGTGCTGTGCTGCGCGGGGTGGCACTGCAGAGCAGCTGCGGTGCTGTTGCCCTAGAGGACAGCCGCTCGGGGGGGGTCCTCGGTCTGGGTTTCCGGCGTGAGAGGGCTGCGATAGCTGGAGGAAGTCGGTGTCGTGGCCGAGGGGGTGTCTGCACGACACGGGGAGAGCGCCAGGCGCTGGCGCGATCGGAGAGGCCACAAGCGGGGTGGCGAGGCTGACGGCGCAGCGGAGCACACCGTCGGTCACCGGAGATAGGTCCGATGGAAGGCCATTGGGGGGTTGTTGCAGAACGGCGTGGGGAGAAGCCTTGATCGGAGAGAACGGCTTCGGTGAAAATGTGTGGCGGCGCTGCGGTTTTGTTGGGAGAGAAGCAAAGACAACTTAGGTTAAAATTGTAAGGAGACAGTAGGCTTTATAATGAGAAATAGGGTATGGGTTTCAAAAGCACAGCACGTGGGTGAGGTTGCTTTAGGTTTCCTAGGTTTTTATATATTATTAAGAGATAGGATAGGGTTATAGGCTACTGTATACTGATGTTAACCTAGGTTTTGGGTTTTAAAAATTTAGTTGCGTGCAAGTCGTGTAAGTGTGCGGCCTAGGGTAAAAGTCTAGAGTTTCTAGGTTTAATTAGTTAACTATAAATAATAATAAAAAACGATTTTAATCTCCTCCCTCTAACCTGCTGTGTGTGTGGGGCCAAGGGAGAAAAACATGGGCTAGGTCAACATTACAAGATGATAATTATTATTAAATAATTATCGGGGAAGAAACCGTAACATATGATAAACTATAGTTTAACAGGAAAAAGCGAAAGTGGGTCAAACGAAGCCTGAAAATAATGGGATAAATACTGAGGTGACCGTACCGTCGAGAGAAACAAAACTAAGAAGACGGATCACAATTTCGACGACGAGAAACAAAACTAAAAAATAGAAAGGCCTCACGACAAAAGTGAAAATCGTGACGTCTCATCAAACAAAGTCAAATCGTGGGAGAACGACCCGTGAAATAACGTTCCAAAATAGTTCCACAATTTAATACTCTTCGAGAGGGTCACAACGGCATATCACACCAAAGGGTTCGGATACAAACAAGGTCTAAAATAAACACGTGCACGAACGAGACTACGTGCACAAAAGACGCACGATCGAAAACAAACCATGACAGCGACCTCGCACGGCCCCAAAACAGCCAGCTACACCTGAAAAACTGCCGTTTGCCGCTGAAAAACTGCCGTTTTCGACCCTAGAGGCTGCCGACGGCCAGTTTATCCGGCAACCCCTCAGGCAAGCGCGATCCCTTCGACTTCCTCCAATACCCGGTAGCCCTCGTGCTTCTAGGAGTTCACGCATGCCGCGGATCTCCCGCGTTTTTCCCGATGTCGTACCCATCGCCGTGACATTTCGTTGCGCTACTTGCAACCGAAGCGATCTCGATGCCGTACCCTTTTCCATGTCATCTCGATGCGCTACCCGCAGCCAAGACGATCCCGAGATGATCCTGAGACGACCCTTACTGCGATGCCCACAGTCAAGGACACAAGCACCACCACCGTTACCAGACCCGACGTCAGACTCGTGCGCGTTCGTCGCTCTAGGTTAGCCATCTCACTCGTAGCAACCCAAACCATACGACATCAAAACCTAACTAAAATCGACCACTAAAGTAACTAAATTTACATTCTGCTCCTTTAAAACGATGTGGAACCGTAGATCGACGATCGGATTGATTTGACTATGCACATAGGATAGAATCGTCGGATAGGCTGAACGGACATCTTGACATGGAACTGTTAGGGTAGCCATGTTTAGTCTAGAAATGAACCCTAACAGGATTACTGATTAACGTGGCCTGACACCGTCACTTGACTCATTTCAGACGACCACTGACCGATGCCCCGCCTCGACGAGACGCTCCCGACAGACGTACCGCTCTCCACCGCAGGCAAGTGTGTTCACTTGCGCAGTTACGGCCACGTTTAGGCCATTGTGTCCCTTAAACTGTAAAAAGTATAAACAAGAGTACCAAACGTGAAATGATGGCGTCTGGGCCACCCCACGACAGCCTAGACTTGACAACAAAGTATGGGCACAACAACAACAACAACAATAACAACAACTGACACCATAGGTTTTATCTGTGTGTGCGTGCATGTGGACCCCCTAGAATGAACAACTTTCATCCACTTTCCATCTTGTCATGTCATGTCATGTGTTGCATGAGCATGCGGGCGAATAGGGCACTCTCCAAGTTAGAGAGAGTTATTCCTTGTAATGGACAAGCCTGCGGGCGAATAGGGCACTCTCCAAGTTAGAGTGAGTGATCCCTTGTAATGGATAAGCCTGCAGGTGAATAGGACACTCTCCAAGTTAGAGAGAGTGAACCTTTGTCATGATACACAAGCCTGCGGGCGAATAGGGCACTCACCTAATGAGTGAGTGATCCCTTGTAATGATTGTCTTGTGCACATTGGGTGGGGAAGGGTTGAGCGTGCCCTCGGTTTAGTGGGTTTGATCCCCCTCTATCCGAAAGGCGTGAACTCTCTTGGCATCACACGATACTTCTTGTCTTGTCTTTTCTTTTCTTTTCTTATTGCCAGTAGCACACGCGACGGCTATTGCATGTCATGTTTACTTTTCAGCGTTGTCTTTGCTTTCTTGCACATATATATATATATCACTGCCATGCTGGTGCATCATCATCATGAAAACAACCTTTAAAATGTCATCCTTAAATTGTTATACACCTTGTAGTGGAGTCTTCTCACTTTTACTTGCAGACTTCGCCTGACGTACAACCACTTTCTCTTGGTGTTTGTAGGTCTGGTACCGAGATAGAGTAAGTAGACCAGGAGCCGGTACCAGAGGACTTAGAGTAGGAGTACGCTGCTGATCAGGAGTACGACCCAGGCGAGGACCAGTCTTAGGGGTTCCTCAGTTGCTGACCTTGGAGTTTCCCGTTGTTCTCAGGTTGGGTGCGTAGCACCTTTTTACTTTCTGTTTTAGGTTGGATGCGTAGCACCATTAGTTTCCTTTTCTGCAGTTGTAGCCATGCTTGGGCTTCTTTTTAGACTTGGTGTATCGATGGATATTATCTCTTTATATTAATGAATGCATTTTTCTTACGTTTACTCTTATTTCATTGTTCAGAACTTTTATATGCAAGAACATGTAACTATATGGTATCCCTACAGATGCTTATTGGGCCCGGGCCTCACAGCCCCGGCCCATGCGGACCTTCGTCTCGTCCTCGCACCTATTTTGGAAACGGGCATGACAGGTTTTAGTGGTGGCCCATGCATGTCACCACCGCATTTATTTTTTTAAATAATACCAATGCGTCCAAGACTTATTTATTTATTTTACATAATACCAATGTGTAACGGACTCAATGGAGAATTCTGGTTGAATGAAATTGTACACCGGGAGATGAGTACTTATCAGATCTAAAATTTAGATGCGTAGTAGACATGAGTGGCTATGAAGGTATAGTGTGATTTAGGGTGATCATGAAAATGAGTAGAGCATTTAATGCATCAATACTTGATTATAAAGTTGGGGTGAGAAGACAGTGGAAATAACACGACTTGTTGAGACGAATGGATATTTATGAAGACGGATTTAATATGGTTAGGAGATTAGATAATAGGGGTAAGGATAAGATATGGTTTAATGGTTCATTAATTATGGCGAATAAATTTATGAGTCAATATGATGGAGAATATATTGGGGACGGGACGATTGTTGATTTGTAAATGGTAATGTGGATTTATAGTTAAGTGCTAGGATGTGATTCTAGTTGTAGCATTTTCCAATGAAAGACGAGTAATGATGAATTATTTGAGGAACGCTGATTAAAGTTATAGGATTAGCGATCATTATGTGGAATATGGGAGTTGCAGGAATAAGTGCATATAGATAGTATTATTATTAGTATAAGAGATTCCGAGGGCGGAATCATTTCTACGGTAGGTAGAATGTAACGGCCTCTTTCCGACCGTTCGTATTTTATGCGTACTTTTCCCTTTCGTACGCGTATTTTTCTTTGTCCTTTATTCTATCCGGAATACGCGATGTTATATATCCTTGTGACCGTATGGAAGAGTAGTTATTTGTGGGATTTTTAGTGAACATCATTTCCTGGGTCGCTCTCCCACAAATCAGCTTTGAATGAATGGGTGTTTTAGCCTCTAGACTTCAACGCCTAGTTTTTATTTTTATTATCGTTCTCGTTAGGCTTAGCTTATGACCAGACCCCGTATTCTCGATCCTCTCATCATCACGGTCGTCCCGATATTTTTCTCATAATTTTCGGACACCGTTAGCCCGACCTATCACACTTATCACGTTCAAACCCGCTTAGCTCTAATCTAATTTGAAATTCAAACTTAACCTAATCTAATGGGATTCTTACGTATCACATGAATGATTCTCTGGCTATCCTCACCCTAAGTGTACCCTCTCCCTCTTACACACCCTCTCTCCAATCAACCCAATCTACACCCTCTTTTAACCCCATTTAGTAAGACTTTCATGTTAAAACAACCACCCAACGTAAACTAGGGTTTCTCATCTTTTGACAGCCACCACCCTCTAAATAACCCACGGCCGGTATTCCCCCTTGCCGCACGGCCGCCGTCGGCCATCCTCCGGCATCCCCTCCTCCTCGACGACTCTTCTCTCCCGCCTTCCTATTCTCTCCCTCTTTGAAACACCCCAGAAATCTGCCCTTTGCCGCAAGTTAGCAGCCGCCCAGCCTCATACACCCACACCGGGCCACCGACAGCCGCCGCCGGCGACCCCCTCCTGCCGCCGGCGACCCCCCACGTGTCCCTCTACCCACTACCTTTGCCCCTTTCTCCCCCTCAGCCGTGGCGACCTTGCACGGCCCCAAAACAGCCGGCTACCCCTGAAAAACAGCCGTTTACTGCTGAAAAACTGCCGTTGTCCCACCCTAGAGGCTGTCGACGGCCAGTTGCTCCGGCCACCCCTCAGGCGAGCGCGACCCCTTCGACCTCCTCCAATCCTCGGTAGCCCCGTGTGTATAGGTGTTCACGCACGCCGCGGATCTCGCGTGTTTTCCCCGACGTCGTAGCCGTCGCCGTGACGTTTTGTTGCGCTACTCGCAACCGAAGTGATCCCGACGCCATACCCGTTGCCATGTCATCTTACTGCGCTACCCGCAAGCAAGACGATCCCGAGATGACCCTTACTGTGCTACCCGCAGTCGAGGACACGAGCACCGCCACCGTTACTAGACCCGACGTCAGACTCTTGTGCGTTCGTCGCACCAGGTTAGCCCTCTCACTCGTAGAAACCCAAACCATACGACATCAACCCCTAACTAAAATCAACCACTAAATTAACTAAATTTACTTTCTGCTCCTTTAAAATAATGTGGAACCGTATATCGACAATCGGACTAATTTGACTGTGCACATAGGATAGAATCGTCGGATAGGCTGAACGGATATCTTGACATGGAACTGTTAGGGTAGCCACGTTTAACCTAGAAATGAACCCTAATAGGACTAATGATAAACATGACCTGACACTGTCACTTGACTCGTTTCAGACGACCCCTTACCGACGCTCCGCCTCGACGAGACGCTCCCGACGGACGTTCCGCTCGCCACCGCAGGCAAGTGTGTTCACTTGCACAGTTTCGGCCACGTTTAGGCCATTGTCTCCCTTAAACTATAAAAAGTATAAACAAGAGTACCAGACGTTAAATGCTAGCGTCTGGGACACCTCACGACAGCCTGGACTTGACAACGAAGTCTGGGCACAACAACAACAACAACAACAACAACTGACACCATAGGTTTTATCTGTGTGCGTGCATGTGGACCCCCTAGAATGAACAACTTTCATCCACTTTCCATCTTGTCATGTCATATCATGTGTTGCATAAGCCTGCGGGCGAATAGGGCACTCTCCAAGTTAGATAGTGATCCCTTGTAATAGACAAGCCTGCGGGCGAATAGGGCACTCTCCAAGTTAGAGAGAGTGATCCCTTGTAATAGACAAGCCTACGGGCGAATAGGGCACTCTCCAAGTTAGAAAGAGTGATCCCTGGTAATGGATAATCCTGTGGGAGAATAGGGCACTCTCCAAGTTAGAGAGAGTGAACCCTTGTCATTATACACAAGCCTGAGGGCGAATAGGGCACTCACCTAGTGAATGAGTGATCCCTTGTAATGATTGTCTTGTGCACATTGGGTGGGGTAGGGTTGAGCGTGCCCTCTGTTTAGTGGGTTTGATCCCCCTCTATCCGAAAGGCATGAACCCTCTTGGCGTCACACGGTACTTCTTGTCTTGTCTTGTCTTGTCTTGTCTTGTTGCCAGTAGCACACGCCACGGCTATTGCCTGTCACGTTTACTTTTCAGCGTTGTCTTTTCTTTCTTGCACATATATATAACTGTCATGCTATTGCATCATCATCATGTAAACAACCTTTAAAATGTCATCATTAAATTGTTATACACCTTGTAGTGGAGTCTTCTCACGTTTACTTGCAGACTTCGCCTGACGTACAACCACTTTCTCTTGGTATTTGTATGTCAGGTACTGAGACAGAGTAACTAGACCTGGAGACGGTACCAGAGGACTTGAAGCAGGAGTATGCTGCTGACCAGGAGTACGACCCGGGCGAGGACCAGTCTTAGGGGTTCCTCAGTTGCTGACCTTAGAGTTTCCAGTTGTTCTCAGTTTGGGTGCGTAGCACCTTTTTGCTTTCTGTTTTAGGTTGGGTGTGTAGCACAATTAATTTCCTTTTCTGTAGTTGTAGCCATGCTTGGGCTTCTTTTTAGACTTGGTGTATCGCTGGATATTATCTCTTTATATTAATGAATGCAGTTTCCTTACGTCTACTCTTATTTCATTGTTCAGAACTTTTATATGCAAGAACATGTAACTATATGGTATCCTTACATATGCTTATTGGGCCCGGGCCTCATAGCCCCGGTCCATGTGGACCTTCGTCTCGTCCTCGCACCCATTTTGGAAAGCGGGGCGTGAAAAGACTCGTCTACCTACACCACAAAGACACGTTAGGTGGGTCGGATCTCTGTCCCAACCCAAATCCCCTCAGTTGCTTAAGTTAGTACGGGAACTTAAGGATGAGAGGGACCTTGAAGCAGCTGAGGTCGACCCACGGAGGTTCGTCTTAGATCTGTCGTCGCAAGCTCTTTAGTGGTAGAATTATAAGCTGAAAGAGTAGAGTCTATGTATTAGATCTCGTACATTGTAAATTGGAACCCTTTTGGTATTTATAGACCTCATGTGTCCTTTCAGAGATGTTGGGGAGATAACGGTCACCCCTTATGGTGCCATGATCTCCCCTCTTTGATAGGATCGAACGTTGCCCACATTCCCGCTATTTATGAGGCTACATTCAATCCAATGTCCAAGTGTTGGGAGTGCAACGGGCGACTGGCTGGTGGGCTTTGACCGAGTCGATTTCAGGCTTCTTTCGTGGGCCTAAACATTCGTTGGTCGATTTGTCTTGAGTGCCGGCCCAATGGCTCAACAGTTGCAATTGATTGCTCCATGTTTGTTTCCACCTGAAAACACTTAACAAACACATCAAAAATATTTACGAAGGTTTGTTATCATCAAATAAGAAATCATTGATCGTTGTATCCAACTATGTGTTGTATCCAACAATCTCCCCCTTTTGATGATGACAAACCCCAAATAAGATTTGATCAATAAGCTCTATAAGATGTCAGTTTGATATGTGTTTGTGAAGTGTGGTGATGCTTGTCAACATAATATAAATCATATGCAAGATGCTCCCCCTATTGACATGCTCCCCTTACTAAATTGCTCCCCCTATTAATATGCTTATACCATGATCAAATCTATACTTTATTCACCCCCTTTTGTTATCATCAAAAGAGCACTACAGAGTTTCATGTCATCTGCAATATAAAAATAAAGTATTAGTAATCAAGACATATGATCACATTAAAACAATTATAAACAACCACTTGACATTTAATTAATCTCATAACAATGATTAATACACCTTCGTGCTCGTGTGATAATTAAGAGTTAAAACATATATGGAGATGTTTCATGAGAATCAACCAATACAAATCAACTTTCAATATAACATAAATTCTTTTAGGATTGATTTTTCCCACCTCATTACTAATGAGTTCAAGTTTCCAACACCCAAAACATAGCCTATAAGGACTCTTAGATGTGGGGTGGCATTGCTTGACGGGTATAACACCAACGCTAAAGATTAATCTTAAAGCATAAGTTGGAAACCCGTGGGTTGTCTCATTGTCATGGTCTGTATCCATTTTTCATACGGAGCTCTTTTTACTTTCTTTTTCATTATTTGCAAATTTTTTTCATTATTGTTCTTTTCTTTTCATGAGCTCTAATTTTTATCCAAGGCAAGATACTTCATATCCCGTAGAATAATATATTTTCTATATTTTTTAATTTATCCACCCACAAACACTTTCCCTGATTTTATGAAAACAATTCCATATGTGCAATAACAATTAATCTCATGAAAGTGTAGGGTGAAGGTGTAGAAATCAAGTTATTCAATTAATTGAACATGTCATGATCATTTAGAAAGTGTAATATGCAATTATAGTCATGACAATAATACAAGATTTCTACATGGATATGAATATCATTCAATAGTGCAATTTTGACAATCGAAAGAGAGGTATACAATAAGCTCAATCTTGATACATTTTGCTCTTTTCTCAATTTTTCAATTTTTCAATTTTTTTTAAAGTTTTTTAAAGTTTTCTATCAAAAAAAAATCAAAAACACACCAATAAATAAACACACCCAAAAAATCACACACACAAATAAAAAAAAGTAAAAACACACCAAAAAATCCTATGAAAGTATACATTACACTCAAACAAGAAATCATACCTTCGCGTTGTTGTTTGGCTAATGAACATCAATGAAATTCGACGTACAATCCATAGTTCCTTGCCCCTCCATCGTAACTACACGGAAGATGTTATGTGTGACCTTGGAATCCAACAAAGTCCACCAGTGTTAGTCACAAAATCTTTAGGAAGCCATATTTGTTTATACTTTATTTTCGTGCTCCTATTTAAACAATTATTCACAGTATTTTTAGGAACTCATATTTGTTTGTACTTAATATTCGTGTTCCTGTAAATGCAATGATTAGAAGTATGACCAACACATCTACATGTAAATCACTTTGCATGAATATTTATAACTTTCATTGGCTCACTGTGAACTTTCTTCTTTTTAGGATTTTCAACGTATTTCAAACCATATCCAAGTCCTCTCCTATTATTTCCATATAGTTGATTTCCAAGAATAATATCTAAGGATTGTTTTCCCAGACCAAATTTATTTATGGTCAATTCTAGGTCCGTGACTTTTGATTTCAAATAAACATTTTCATCACAATCAAAGTGCACTTACTAATGAAAGTCTTTTCATTCTCCACTTCATTCCTTTTCAAAATTTCTGCTTTCTTCTCCATCTCCAAAGATTTTCCTTTAAGATTTTTATTTTCAGTTTCTGTCTTGGTCAATTTTTCTTTTAGCTCCTTTCTTTTATTTTCCAATATAATTATCTTTTCATTAAGCTCTTTCTTTTCAGTTTTCATTATGGTCATTCTTTCTTAGCACACTTTATTTTCAGTCTCAAGTGTAGGACATGTTTTACATTCTACCTTTTTATGCACCTAGATTTTTCCATTTTCATTTTTGCAGTGGTATCTCTAAATGCATCATTTTCAGCTTTTAGTTTTTCAACTTCTAGTGACATATTATAGTTATCTTGCTGCAATTCATAATTAGCATCTCTAAAGAATTCCACAGCAGATTCTAGATCATCAATTTCATTGTGCATTTTTTCACAAATATTCAGAAGCTCAATCTTAGTGCAAGATTTTACCTCATCGAGATCTCCCGTTTAAGCATAGAGGGGAGTCGACAGTCTCCTCCTGAGCCTCATCCTCACTATCGTCATCCCACGTAACTGTCAACAATTTTCCATTCTTTTCTATAGTATTGTTCTTTGCTTGTGGGCAGTTCTTCATGAAATGTCCCTGCTTCCTTGTTAGCATGTCTACTTTTTCCCGAGGAGTCTTGATGTATTTCTTGAATTCTCTAACCATCGATGACTGCTCCTCATCAAGCTTGTCATCATCGTCCCTTATGACTGAACGTGGCTTCTCATTCTTCTCCAAAAACTTCATTTTCATAGCTGTGCAGTTTTTCATAAAGTGACCATGTTTCCTACAATGATAACAACACAATGAATTAGTAATATTCTGATTCGAAGAAATATTAGCAGGATTAAGATTTTTGAAACGATCAAACCATTTGGACATCACTGCCTTATCTATGGGGGTATTCATATTTTCTAGACTAGATCCTCTAACCTGCTCTGATAACTCTTGTTGGATCGTGATCTAAGCCGAGAGGGGGGTGAATAGGCTTATAAAATATTTTTCAGATGCGTATAAAATATTCTTACTCAACCAATCAATCACAGAGTAAATAAAATGCAAGTAAAGATATCACAGAGCAATCACAGAGTGCACGAGAGATTTACCCTGGTTCGATCGCACCAACAACCTACTTCAGCCCCAAAGCAAATACTAGATTTATTAGTAACAAGGTACAAACTATAGAGAGCAACGAGACCCTACTCTATGCTCACCAAGTACTGTACAACACTCACCAAGGTATCAAACACTACAAATCTAGTACAAGCTTTCTCTTAACTAGCCCCAACTCGTCAAGAGCCCAAAGTCCCCAAAAACAAAAGTAAAACCTAATACAAAGATCTACCAACACTATCACAAATATAAATAAGATGAAGAGTTTAGAGTGCTCAGTTTGTGATGTTTGGCTAGTCTCCGTCGATAAGCACGTCGTCAACTTCACGTTGGCGCAAACGATGTCTCAATCTGATCTCTGGATCAAAAGATATGGCCTTCCAAAGTTCACTGCACTCACCAGAATCTGGTCTGTGCGTAAAGCAGTTTTCCGTTCTGTGGAATTTGATGCAGTCTGTGCATAAAGTAAGTTTCTGCCCCGTCTTCCAGAAATCATAGTAAATCAAACCGAGCTTAGAAAAATCTGAATAAATACTCTTTGGAATCGTGAGCTCGTCCTCTTCGACTGAAAAATAAGAAAGGGCCGATTTGAATGCTCTTGTGGAGAGGAATTCTCATATCTTTGAAGTGCGTCCTAGGGCTTGGAATTTGATCTCTTGGACTTAGCTTCTTCAAAGATGGTGTCTTTGGTCAATTGCTCCTTTAGGTTGAAGATGGATTATGCTTTGATAAGTAGCTTGATGATGGATGGTTCCTTATGCTGGGTTTTAAGGGACCCTTAGGGCACAGATCTGTTCCCGTCCTAAGTCGGATGTGCAACAGAGGGATAAAAAAGACAACGGAAAAACATATAGCTAAACAATTTAGCTAAGGCCCTAAGGAAACCCAAAACCTTAGCCAGGATCTATGCCGGCTTGGGGTTGATCTGACCACCATAAGAGGGATCTATACTACTGCGACATTATTAAAATTATTCTAGAAAGCTACTAAATCACATACCCGGAACCTTGCCTTGGTACATGCAAAGTGTACAGCATCGTCTTCCAAGTTGCTTGCCGTCCCATGTCGAACAGCTCCTCGAACAGATCCGTGTCCCGAGGCAAGCAATCCCCTTATCACAGAGCCAACCACGTGCCGAAGAAAGTTTCACTTGAGAGGATCCTCCGTCAAGACTTCGGATCCGATCCGAGCCCCTTCGTGGCTTTGCTAGAGCCCTTTAGGAGCAAGGCAGAAATTTAGGGAGAATAGAATATTATTTTAAGCTTAGATTCGAGCGTGCTACAACATTTTTGGGAGCCGCTCATATCTAGAACTTGGGACGAGTTTTGAGCGGGAGAGCAGACCCCTATTTATATAGGCGGCTAACCCCTCCCCTTTACTCCACTTCCGATGGGGGACTATTCTTTTTGGAGTTAATAAATCAAGTTAGTTTGCCTTAACAAAAGGCAAAACTTCCATGAATTTTAACTCCCTCACCGTTGAGCTTCGATCTTGATACAACCTATCAAATCGAAGGGTGTTCAACGGTGACCGTGTAGAAAAAAATGGCGTGTCAATCAAAGTCTGTTTGACCCCTCAATTGATCGTCCAAAGATGAGCCCAAAAGTCCTTTTTCGCAAAAACCCAACCGTCATATGAAATTCTGCACCTAGGGTTTGAACCCAAGGTGCGGGCCCCAATGTGCCAGCCTAGACAGGACCCAGGCCAGGCTGGACGCCTTGTCCAGTCAGGCTGGGTGCGGCCCAGGTTAGGTGCCTGGCGCCCAGGGCGCCTGGGCGGCCAGGCGTCCGCCCAAGCCCAGGGCACCTGTGCCCTGGGCTGGCGCCCAGGCCCAGGGCGCCTTATCCAAGCGGGCCAGGTGCCCTGGGGCCAGGCGCCCAGGCACAGGCTGCCTGGGCCAGACGTCCGGGTCTGGCCCGGGTCAGCCTTGGGCTGAATCATTTGTGCAGTTTTGACTGTTTTGGTCATAACTTGTGTATTTGGCTTCCGATTTGGACGTTGTTCGAACCTGTGTTTAGAGCAGGACATTCCCGTCTTATAGGTTAACATTTCCTTGTGTTTATCGCATTAAATATTGTCGTAAACAATTTACGACACATTTAACTCAGTTTGCATCCTATGCAAAATAGTCCCATATCTAAACTTAAAATATCATTTGCATCAAATGCAATTTTCTATCACTTGCATCAAATGAATATTCTCCCTAATGTTTGTACCTATTACTAGACGAAGTTCGCACCCTGTATGAGACCCTACAGCCTGACCCTACTACATGTGGGGCTCGAAGCCCCAGACGGCAGTGACCACGAGCAGCAGTTGCCGTCCCTGTTTCAATATCATACTTATATGGTTAACTCATCGACATGAGTATTATCGGGACCACCCTGACTGTGTCCGGTATGAATTCTGTAGTTTAAGTCTCTTCTTCTAAACTATGTCGTCTAGTTCAAGTTTAGGGTACGGTCAAACTGTCAACCTAATAACTTGAATTCGGTTAGTTTCCATCGATCTTTAGTCAAATAATTTTTGACATCTTCCAACATACTCTGGCCAGAGTTTTCACTAAAGACCGAACTAACTCTACGACACTAACTCCTATTGACCGGGAGAGACGAATACTATCTTGGTCATTACTCTCCTCGTATGTTTCAAATGTCACCCAACCAAAGACCTTTCGATAGGCCATGCCTCGAAGTTAGGTCAGGGATTTAAGTGACACCGTTCACGTGCAGGTTCGTAGAATGACCTCAAGTCAAAAACCAACTAGCCTATCATCACTAAGAGTTATCATTGACAGCTAGATCAATCAAAACCATATGACAACTCCCTTTGGGTCGTTCAGTGAACTCATTCTCCAATGAGCACATGTGTCTCATCTTCGACTTTGCCAAATCGAACGATCATGAGATCATCGTCACCACTATACGGTGAAGACTAAGACACAATGGTCTATCCGATGTTTCGATATCCTTTTATCGAAACATCTACAACCATGAACGTTTCTAGAGTTATGGTACCGACGGTCAAGCACTTCCCTATGATCGAGATCCTCATCTCGATATATGCTTGACCTCGCATTAAGTCTCAGGAATTTACCTAAGTTATTTTCTAATGATAACTACATTATGATTTAACTTAGATAAATTCTTACTATATAGCTTACTGTAATTTTGAACAAGATGTTTGTATAGATACACGGAGATAAATTGCCTCGATGGCATACATCTCGCAGCATCTCCCACTTGCACTCAGGCCCATTTATCCCGGTATCTCATACCGCATTTACACATAAGTCTTTCCAGACTTCACGTGGTAGAGCCTTCGTGAGTGGATCTGCTAAACCGTCTACTGAATAGACTTAAGGGGTTTTTCTATGTTTATCTTAGACTATTCATTTGAATCTCATCCAAATAATTTACTTTGGTCCTTCGGAATCCACTCATCCAGCTCATTGTTCCTTACGATAATAATTTTTAATAAGTTACTAGTCTTTTTAGATGGTTCATATTAAAAAGTGTCAAACTCTTTTAACCACTTTATCAAAATATGTTCTAGCTCCTTGATGCTTCACATGTTTTTGATTCGCTCCCACTGACCTTGAAAACTCTCTGGTCAATTCATATAAGTTCGTTCTTCTAAATCATATTTAGAAAACGAACTATAAATGAATGCTCCAATTTTCACGGTCATCATAAGCATTTACATCGATTTTGGTCCGAGTAGATCTGTACGCATCTGCTGGCGAGATAATTTAATCATAATCCGTTTATAGGAATTAGGATGAAAATGTTTTCAACCAACGTAAGAAGTACTTCACTACTTTCTTTCTGCACCAATCTTCTAAACTCGAAGATTTACTTGCAGACATTAAGAAACAATTTCTTTGGGCACGTAAACTAAAGTCCATACTTTGTTAACTTGCACAGACCTATTGCATCAAGTTGTTAATCAGAGTCTATACTCTGAATTTCATCCTGGAAGTTATCTTAGACCATCATCGACTAAGATGTCTAACTCGACTCTTCGTCTCACGAGACTCGAGTAATCCTTTAACTTCCTAAAGATTGATTTAATGAATATCTTATTGATAATGTCCTCACAGAACCTTATCAAGAACCAAGGCATTATAATCTGGGACTTAACCCAGAGGGAGGATCGTAAC
This sequence comes from Scilla litardierei, assembly GCA_030789695.1. Classification (NCBI taxonomy): domain Eukaryota; kingdom Viridiplantae; phylum Streptophyta; class Magnoliopsida; order Asparagales; family Asparagaceae; genus Scilla; species Scilla litardierei. The sequence goes on along the minus strand of CM061141.1, from coordinate 228,285,760 downwards.
TTAGAGTCAACTTGCCATGAATCGCACTATGTCAACCAAAATGTGATTCATGCTCTCAAACACAACCAATATGTTAAGAGACTTGACGTGAGAGAAAATCAAATTTTCTTTTATTTACACAAGATTTATACATCTAAGTGTTCGACGTTTCGATCTAATCGAATCAGTTCAAATACTTCTGTCAGACTTGTGTTTCATCAAGAACACGTGTCGTAAAAATAAAAGGAACAACTTATCATAGCTAAATTAGACTCGTGTCCGGGTACATCAGTATGTACGAGACTATGTGTTCAACAACTCGCTCTCCCACTGTCTTAGAGAAGGAGTTTCGGCCATCATACCTTTGAGAATAAGGTTCACAAGTGTCATGTAGACTTCATAATACGAGAGGTCAGACCCCTCTGTATATGACTTGTGAAGCTTAGTCTCTTTGATACGACCTAGTCTATTTTGCCATATAAGTTTATTACTATCTTGCTCATATATTAACATTTAATATATTATAGTTATTACAAATTACTAACACTAAACATTGCTTCAGAAGCAAGGTGACGACATTCGTCAATAATGTTTTAGACGTATGTTGTATAACAATTATTCTGAAATCGTGACATTAAATATGTCACATTTTCAGTTCCTCCTACTTACACCTTTACTAATGACAAATAAAACTATCTTTCTCAATTTGACTTTTCTGTGTGCCTTCTTCCTTATCTAAATCTCATTTAGATATAAATGTCTCAACAAAAATTTAAATAGTTATGCAAGCATCTCATGTATCCAAACGCCTAAGCTTTGCAACCTTGGGTGTAGCTCAACAAGTTGCTCGTCTCAAGATCCGGTTGGGATAAATAGTCTTGCACCGCTCATGCACTCATATTCGATTCAAACAGTTTGGTCGAATTTTTAAACCTTACGGATCGAACCTGCTTTCCATACAACCTTGAGTATCGCTCAACAAATTGTATGGAGAAACTTGCTATTGAACATCAATATGTTCCAGCTGCCCTATATAGAGGTGAGTAACATGTAGCGTGCATTTCTTTTGTTGGACTCAGAACGTGATGAAATTATATTCCTTAAGTCTGTCCTTAAGAATGTCATTTTGATGTTGACGAGAATATAATTTATTCTATCAATTAGAATTTAACTCGATATTCCATTAACCAACCTATTTGACTATTTAACTTATTCGCTTAGATTATTATGTTTTGATTCCATTGGCAAACTTAGAACTTACCCTATTTTAGCATATGTTCAATATTAAATATAGATAGAATGGCTTTTATCAGTCTATATCCTCCCACTATTTTGCGATCATTTTAAGCCAATCAGAGAACAATTAAATTAAATTAAATTAATGGGAAAGAAATCCAACAACCATGAGTCTTACAACCTTGAGTGTAGCTCAATAAATTGCTTGACTCTGCGATCGACAGATGAATCTTCATCAATCATATCATATATGACTCTCTTATCGGTTTTTACCCCTAGCCATTTGTGATCATGAGTGTGCTCATCCAAATCACAATGACTAGTCTAGTCGGACCCTTGTTTTCTTGTCTAGCCTAACTTATGCCGGTGCTCGGTGTATTCACGATACGACGGTTTGGGTCAAGTTTAGACTACATCATTACATTAACTTACACCGGCGCTCGGTGTATTCACGACACGACGGTTTGGGTCAAATCAAGATTACATCATATATATTTAAGAAATTGGTTTCTACAAGGTTGCCATGTCACAGCTTGAGTGTAGCTCAACAACTGGAACATGGGTCCTATAATTGCCAACTCCTAAAACAAGGAGGGATACGCCTAACCTTGAAAAAGATTATTAACGTATTTGACTAGATATAGTCCAGGGTGTCATATAATCATGATTTGCGTCATTGCGGTCCAGCGGAACACCGCCAGTGAATTGACTAAGCCAGGATCACTTATCCCTTAGACTAGCTAGGGTGATCCAACAAACATAGCCAAGCACATTGACCGGATCATGATCCATTGAATGAAGCGTGTAATTTTTATATGTGTGCCATAGACTAACAAGGCTTTTATTAACAACTAATTAATCCTATCAACTAGTTAGATCCTTAAAATTCAAAATTTTAGGATTTATTTAATAACTTTTATTAAATCCTTATCAACTATAAGGTTCTCATTGTTCAACGTGCTACCCTAATTACCATTAGGATTTTAAAAAATCATTTTAACACTTTTAAAGTGTAGTCATTTAATGAGAATTATTATTGAAACGATTAAAATAATAATCGTCGTTAAAGAGGACTACCCTAATTAGCAATTAGGTTTTTAATAGTTGTAATGATTATTAAAACATAGCATGTCATTAAAATTTATCTTATAAATCTTAAAGATTTTTAATGGCTAGCCTATAAGGGTTTTCTTGTGTTAAAGGACAAGAATAACATAGCCATTAATACTAACATCTTAATTAAATCATACGAAATTAAGTGTCAGCAATAAACAATAACTATCACATAATTATTTTATGTGTCAACTAAACATAACATGCAACATAATTTTAAAACCATAAAAATTTTATTTAATAAAATTTAAAGCTTTATGTTCAAAATTATATCATAATTTTATTACATGGACATATGTTAAAAAAATTATCAAATTAAAATTTGCTTGCAAAAAATTTTATCACATAAAATTTTAAAACATCTAAAATCATATTTAAAATTATCGCATAAAGTTAAAAACATTTTAAATGCATTAAGAAAGCAATCAATAATTTTAAAATTGTCGCAGTCCTAGATCATCATACAGACAAGGCTCTGATACCACTGATGGGTTTTGGCGAACCCTTAGTGCACAGATCTGTTCCCGTCCTAAGTCGGACGGACAACAAAGGGAAAAAAACACTGCGGAAAAACATATAGCTAAACAATTTAGCTAAGGCCCTAAGGAAAGCAAGAACCTTAGCCAGGACATATGCCGACTTGGGGTGGATCTGACCACCCCAAAAGGGATCTATACTACTGCGACATTATTAAAATTATTATAGAAAGCTACTAAATCACATACCCAGAACCTTGCCATGGTACGAGCAAGGTGTACTGCACTGTCTTCCGAGCTGATCCCTGTCCCGCGCCGAACCGCTCCTCGAATCGCTCCGCATCTAGAGGCAAGCAATCCCCTTGTCGCTGAGCCAACCACACACCGAAGAAAGTTTCACTTGAGAGGATCCTCCGTCAAGAATTCGGATCCGATCCGAGCCCCTTCGTGGCTTTGCTAGAGCCCTTCAGGAGCAAGGCAGAAATTTAAGGAGAAGCGAATATTATTTTAAGCTTAGATCCGAGTGTGCTTTAATATTTTTGGGAGCCGCTCAGATCTAGAGCTTGGGACGAGTTTTAAGGAGGAGAGCAGACCCCTATTTATATAGGCGGCTAACCCCTCCCCTTTACTCCACCTTCGATGTGGGACTATTCTTTTTGGAGTTAATAAATCAAATTAGTTTGCCTTAACAAAAGGCCAAACTTCCATGAATTTTAACTCCATAACCGTTGAGCTTCGATCTTGATACAATCTATCAAATCAAAGGGTGTTCAATGGTGAACGCGTAGGAAAAAAACGACGAGTCAATCGGAGTCCGTTTGACCCCTCAATTGATTGTCCAAAGATGAGCCCAAAAGACCTTTTTCACTCAAAACCAGCCGTCATCTGAAATTCTGCACCTAGGGTTTGAAACCCAAGGTGTGGGCCCCACTGTGCTAGCCTGGACAGGACCCAGGCCAAGCTAGACACCTGGTCCAGCTAGCCTGGGCGCTGCCCCGGCCCGGGCCTGGCGCCCAGGCGCCAGGCTCCTTGGCCTGGCGCCCAGGGCGCCTGGGCCTGGGAATGGCGCCCAGGCCCAGGGGGCCAGGCGCCCAAGCCAAGGGCGCCTGGTCCAGGTAGGCCAGGCATCCTGGTGCCACACGCCCAGGTCCAGGCTGCCTGGGCCAGACATCTGGGTCTGGCCCAGGTCAGCCTTGGGCTGATTCATTTGTGCAGTCATGACTGTTTTGGGCATAACTTGTGTATTTGGCGTTCGATTTGGACGCCGTTTGAACCTGTGTTTAGAGCGGGACATTCCCGTCTTGCAGGTAAACATTTTCTCGCATTTATCTCATTAAATATTTTCATAAACAATTTACGACACATTTAACTCAGTTTGCATCCTATCCAAAATAGTCCCCTATCTAAGCTTAAAATATCATTCGCATCAAATGCAATTTTATATCATTTGCATCAAATGCATATTCTCCCTAATGTTTCTACCTATTACTACACGAAGGTCGCACTCTGTATGAGACTCTACAGCCTGACCCTACTACATGTGGGGCTCGAAGCCCCAGACGGCAGTGACCACGAGCAACAGTTGTTGTCCATGTTTCAGTATCATACTTATGTGGTTAACTCATCGACATGAGTATTGTCGGGACCACCCTGACTGTGTCCGTGATGAATTCCATGGTTTTAGTTTCTTCGTCTAAACTATGTCGTCTAGTTCAAGTCTAGGGTACGTTCAAACTGTCAACCCCAATAACTTGAATTCGGTTAGTTTCCATCGATCTTTAATCAAATAATGTTTGACATTTTCCAACATACTCTGGCCAGAGTTTTCACTAAAGACCAAATTAACACTACGACACTAACTCACATTGACCGTGAGAGATGAATCCTATCTTGGTCATTACTCTCCTCGCACGTTTCAAATGTCACCCAACCAAAGACCTTTCGACAGGCCATGCCTCGAAGTTAAGTGAGGGATCTAAGTGACACCGTTCACATGCAGGTTCGTACAATGACCTCAAGTCAAAAACCAACTAGCATATCATCACTAAGAGTTATCATTGACAGCTAGGTCAATCAAAACCATATGACAACTTCCTTTGGGTCGTTCAGTGAACTCATTCTCCAATGAGCACCTGTGTCTCGTCTTCAGCTTCGCCAAATCGAACGATCATGAGATCATCGTCACCGCTATACGGTGAAGACTAAGACACAATGGTCCATCCGAGGTTTCGATATCCTTTTCTCGAAACATCTACGACCATGAATGTTTCTAGGCTTATGCTACCGACTGTCAAGCACTTCTCAATGATCGAGATCCTCATCTTGATATATGTTTTACCTTGCATTAAGTCTCAGGACATTACCTAAGTTATTTTCTAATGATAACTACATTATGATTTAACTTAGATAAATTCTTATCATACAACTTACTGCAATTTTGAACAAGATGTGTGTATAGATACATGGAGATAAATTGCCTCAATGGCATACATCTCGCAACACCTTATGCTTGTGGCAAGGCTTGAAGATGATGATGAACTTTGGCCTAGGAGATGATGAAAAATATGAAGCTATTCAAAATACAACTCATGCTAAAATAAATACCACTGATTTAATACAGCGATTAAAATCAGAAAAATATTACCATGTTATAGAGCACAGAGTTGTGATCATTCTGGCACAAACGGTTCGTTGATTCGAGCTCTGTGGAGAAAGTTATGCACTTTTTAGCGTCGTCCGTCGAGCTTCTTCTTCTTCCTGCAAATTTGATGATCTCTTTGAAGCTTGGAGGATAAATTCGGCCAAGATGAAGATAAATGAGTCTAGGGCCGGCCGTGTTTACTTGTTCTCTCTCCTTGGGGGGTTTTCCTTGAAGAAATATGGAGTGTATTTATAGTGCTTGGACCCAAGTAATTGGATTGAATCAAAACTCCTTGAAATTGATTTGATATCTCCAAATTGATTTTTTCTCATTTCATCTCTTTGGTCCAATGAACTTGGTCAATATCCTATTCAAAATAGAACTCCTTTTGTATCCAAATGAGATCTAATTTGAATCTACATTCAATCAAATTTGACCAAGTCAAATCCCCTTAATCCAAATTGATTTGGACTTTATTTTGATCTCTTTTTGAATTTAATTTCTTATCACTCCACATCATGTTGACCAAGTCCAATTCTCGCAATTTACGAGATTGCTATCTCTCCATCTTTTGCTTGAATTTACGACATTGCCATTACTCTCAATTCGTCAGATTGACATTGATTAATAATCACATCATTGCCATTTATTGCTCCATGTTTGTTTCCACCTGAAAACACTTAACAAACACATCAAAAATATTCACGAATGTTTGTTATCATCAAACAAGAAATCAACGATCGTTATATCCAAATACGCATTGTATCCAACACCGTGTTGGATGGCTACTCTCTTTACATGTTTATAATTATGCCCATCATATACCTACATATATTTCGGTGAAGGCCAGGTACTACTATCCAATGATATAGATCAATGCACAATGGTCAAACCAAAATATCGATGTTGCATCTTAATATTCCTCTGATCAGGAACACTTTTGGTCATATGCTCGGTAGACACATTGACCTCATTATTATGATCTCATCATGATCCCAATGTTCTGCACATATGTCCTGGGACTTTATCCATGCATCATATAACACAACATCAACCAATATGTGACATAGATGATTATAAAGATAAAGATTACCAAATAGCTTACTATTATTTCGAATGGGATATTTATTACAATTACAATAATTGCCTTAAGGGCATACATTTTTCAACATCTCCAACTTGCACTTATAGCCAATTATTACAGTACTTCATACCAATTTTATCCACTAAACACTCCAATTGTTTTGTGGAAGTGCTTTCGTGAGCAGGTATGCAATATTATCTTCTGTACTAATTCTTTGTATCTCAATGTCCTGGCATCTTTGGATTTCACATATCAAGTGAATATTCCCCAGGATGAGTCTAGATTTCTTATGAGATCTAGGTTCCTTGACAAGAATAACTACCACATTGTTATCACAATGCACAAGTATTTGATCAACAATCATGGGAACAACTCCAATTTCAATAATAAACTTCATCATCCATACCACCTCCTTTACTGCTCATTATGATGTACGTAGTTTCCATCGTCAAATTGGCTATAGTGTCTTGCTTGAAACTTTTCCAACTTACTGTCATGCCATTGATAGTGAAAACTTATCATCTCAATGTTTAGCTGTCATCTATGTCACTATGGAAACTTGGAATCAATAAATGTTTTTACCTAAAGATTACTACTCCTATCGTAAACCTTGAATATTCTTAGCACTTCTCAAGTACTTAGAATATATCTTTTACGGTAGTACAATGCATGTTTCTAGGATTTGATTGATATCGACAAATTATGCCACATGCGTATGCAACTTCGGGTCACGTCCATAATATGAAATACATGATAGGTCCTCACAAAGCTATACCGAATCTTACTAATGTATGCTTTCTCATCATCTGTCTTAGGAGATATAGTCTTGGAGAGAGTTATTCCATGACAAGCTAGTATTGAGATATTAAGTCTCACCCCCACGTGGTTTTGATGATGAACAACAATTGGTGCATCTAACATCTTTTGGGTGCAGAAGCTTAAGGAAATTAATGATATCACTCAAGGGATTAGTGTTGGGAATTGTGTGCCCTCAATGCCAATTATTTATAATTGGACATCTTGTTCAAAATAATAGAATGCTATCTGGTAATGTTTATCTGAAAATAATCATAATGTTTGTCTACTTTTTATAATTAGATAAAGTCCTGAGACTTAATGCGAGGTCGAACATGTATCGAGAAATAAGTCTCAAACTGTTTCTTAATGAGAGAAATAAATAGTCTTTCATAATGCGAGGATCTCAATCATGAAGAAGTGTTTCGACTGCTTGTAGCATAAGTCTCAAATTGTTCGTAGTCGTTGATGTATTAAGAAAGGACACCAATGCATCAGTTAGACTGTTGGGTGCTCTGTCTTCACCAAGTGTTGGTGTCAATGATCTCATGATAATTCGATTTAGTGAAATTGGAGACGAGACACAGATGCTCATTAGAGAATGAGTTTATTGAATGCCCCAACAAGAGCTGCTACGTGGATAGTGCATACCAAACAGTCAATGGTAGCACTCAGGTGATGATAGGCAAGCTGGTCCTTTGACTTGAGGCCATTATACAAGCCTATGCGTGAACGGTGTCACTTAAATCTCTGACCTAGCTTCGAGGCAGGTCTACTGAAAGGTCTTTGGTTGGGTGACACTTGAAGTGTATGATGAGAGTAGTGTCCAAGAGAGGATTCTTCACTCTCGTGCGTGGGAAGTAAGTGTCGCAGAATCAGTACGGTATGTAGTGTCATCCTTGGCCAAGATGTGTTGGATATGATCCAACAAAGACAAGCTAAGACCGAACGATGCAGACTAAGCGCGAAGCTATTAGGGGTTGACATTCAACCATACCCTAGGCTTTGCAGTGACATAGTGTTGATGAAGGGATTAAAACTATGGAATTCTTCACTGACATAGCCAAGTGTAGTCCTGACAATGTTTATGTCAATGGACAGAACGCGTGATTGATACCAAACCAGGGACGACACCTACTGCTCGCGGTCACTTTCGTCAAGGGCTTTGAGTCCCACCTGTAGTAGGGTCAGGCTGTAGGGTTTCAGACAGGCTGAGATCCTTGTCCAAGTAATAAGAGTAAAATGCATATGATGCATGGAAAGTTATATTGTTACAAATAGTTTCGAAGAGGATTTCGGTCACATATGATGTGACGCGAAGAATGAGCCTTGAAAAGCATAGAATAAGCTCAATCCAGTGGTCTAGAATTTCATGTACTTGTTTTTGGTCCAAGCTCAAATGGGCTGAAAAAAGACCAAAAAGGAAAAACAACACAAAACGACACAAAAGGGCACTGGTCAAGGCGATGGGCTGAGTCCATTGCCCAGCGCTGGCTTAGCCCAGTGCTGGGCGCCTAAGCACATCACACCCACTGGGCCTGAGCCCAGCGGGATCCCGTTGGACGCAGGGCCCAGCAAAACCTCTAGGTGTAGGGCCCAGCGGGTTGGACCTTAACCGGGTCGGGCACCTGTAGGGGTGGCAAAATGAACCCGACCCGACCCGACCCCGGCATCTTTAACCGAGTATGGGTAGGGGCCAATCCGGGTCAAGTAGGATCTGGGTTGACCCGACCCGACCCGTATAAAATTCTGGTCGGGTATGGGTTTGGAATGTCAACCCGAATGACCATAATTCAACCAAGTTTACTTTCTTTATATATATAAAAATTTATACAATAACTTCAACACACAGTTGCAAGGGGAGTTGTGCTTATACGATTTGAATTGTTGTCCTCTTCTTTAAGAGGTCTTGTATTCAATTCCCTTTACATACAACTTTTTAGTTAATTTTATTACTTTCGTTAATAAAATGGTAATGTTAATTATACTTCCTTGCTGTCATCAGTGCGGTTTAAGCGAAAAGCTGTTGGAAATTATGCAACACTGAATAAATTACTGGTGACTCTTAATAAATAGATGGATATCGAAAAAGGAGCAGTTGTGTATAAGTCAAATCTTAACCCGACGGGTTAACCCGAACCCGGCCCGAAAATTTTTCGAGTCACCCGAACCCCACCCGGACTCAATCCGGGTCGGGTTAGGGTTTTCCCCTATCCGGGTCGGGTCAAATCTGACCCGACCTAGATTCAATCCGGGTCAGGTTAGAGTTTACCCCTATCCGGTTCGGGTCAAATCTAACCTGAACCGAACCCGAACCCACCCGACCCGTTTGCCACACCTAGGCGCCTGACCTGGGCGCCAGCAGGTAGGCGTGCCTACTCCAAACTGTGGTGGGGCCCACTACGAGGCCCACCAGATGAACACTACCAATTGTTCATGGGGTTGTTTTGTTTTGTGACCTTTGGAGCTTCATTTGAAGGGTCCAATGAACTTGGAATTGATCATCGTTTATTTCTATGCGATCTCCGTTTAATGCTCTTCAAAATGATATATTATTTTGATTCTGAAGCATAACGGAGAGAGAGAATTAATTGCTCAAAGTTTGGTCCTTGAAAGGAAACAAATTTGAATCAATTTGAATTCTATTTTTTAGTATCACATCGGATGTGATACTCCTCTGAAGGCTTAACTCTCCCTATATATAGGAGCCCATCTTCCTCCTATTCACAAACCAAGCTAGATCAAGGGAGCTCACCCAAAATTAAAGTGAGCAAACCTAGATCTAATGGCGACCAAATTTTTCCTTCTTTTTCTCTTTACTTCATTTCATGTTCTAGCAAAACTTGAAGGAAGTTCGGATCGGATCTGAATCTTGGGGCGAGGATTCAGCTAAGGTGAAACTGTCTTGGTCAAGTGATCGCCTCTTGACAAAGGCGTTGGATCGCTTCGGGACGTCATCCTAAGGAAGAGTTTTTGCGACTGCAAAAACTTAGTATGCTTTTATGCTTTACATTTTATTGCAAAAAATATTTTAGATCTATCTAGGCGAGGTCGGTTCACCATTCTCCTTAGATAGTACAAGTTCATGCAAATGCACATTTCTTTGCATAAGGAGTTTTTCACAAAAATCATTTTATGATTTCGTTTTTCTTCTTCCGTTGCTTCCACCTCTGCTAAGACTTGGACTAGACTATGGAAAAGCCCTATGAAAGCTTGCTCAAAATCCTTCATTAGATGATGAGAAAACAAGGACATGTACCAAATTGGAACAAAATATAAGCTTGAAGAATGAAGATACATCACATTGGACTTCATTGTAATATTTTTATTTGATGTATTTTTATTTATTTTGTCTTAGCATGTTAAAGCCTTGTTAGAAGCTCTCTCTCACATATGATCACTTTACAAATGATTTAAAATATATTAAAATGCTTTTAAAGCTTTTTAACATAATATCATATGTATCAGACACAGTAGCAGACTACTCCTAACATAGGAGTCGACTACATTTCTGGGGTTCCTCTGCACCAAGAAGTAGTAGACTACAGTAAACTGGATAGTCGACTACAGTAGTCTGGATAGTCAACTATTCTTAACATTGTAGTTGACTACTACACTATTCACCGCTAAGAAAACAAAGTTCTGCATTTTCTGCAAAGCTGTCGAAAGAGTCTTTGGAGGGATGTTTTTGGGATAAATTTACAACGGTTTTTTCACACCTATTTAAGCTGAGTTGATGAGGATTTTTATGAATCAATTAATAAAAAAAGTCAAGTCTTTAAAAGTATTTACTATGTTGTTTTCAAAAGCCTCGAAACTCTCTTTCTTTGGCCAATGCTCTAAATTTTTCCTGAATCCTTAGCCAAAGTTTTTATTAATCTCACATTGCTTTAAACTCTTCATCTTTAGAGATCAACACTATAGCCAACACATCTACACAAGCTTCAAGCAATGCTAAGTGTTATTTTAATTCCAAGGAGTAAGTGGAAAATCATCAAGTGTTGAGTTGGTAAGTTTTATTTTTCTTGAGAAGAAATTTATAAGCAAGACCTCTTGGGAAGAGGCAGCTGTACTATTTGGGAAATAATGGGTTGAGCTTAGTGGGACTCGAGTGGCTGGAGTAGGATACGAGAACCAATTGGATCTTGTATATCCGAACCAGTGTATTTCTCGTGTTTGCAATGGCTTCCATTTTCTGTCATTGCTGCAATTTATCTCTTGCTTATTTATTCCGCTACATACTCCTTTAACAAGTGATATTTTTGTTGATTATGTTAAATTTTGATAGCACCATTTGTTAACTTAGGTAGATTTACTAGAGAATTTTTATACACTAATCACCCCCTAATGTCTACTTGCCATCATCCTCAGGTATAGGATGAGATCCCAACATGTAGTATCAAATCTTGGTACTGGATGGCATTAACAATCAACAATGATATCTATCCCGAATGGAAATCAACCAATTGTCCACCTCTACTCACCGGATCCAACTACGAAACTTGGAAGAATCAGATCTGCATCTTGAAGGGCGGTGAGGATGCTTTCATAGGGCTTTTTCCATCGTTTAACCCAAGGCTTAGCAGATGTGGGAAACAGAGGAAGAAGAAAAATCATTAAAAACACTTTTTTTGAAAACCCCTATGGAATAAAAAAACCCTTTACATGACCATTACTATCTAAGGAGGGAGGCAAAACGACCTCACAAACATAGATCTAATACTAACTGCTATTAAAATAAAATGCTTAAAAGAACATACCTATGTTTTTGCAGTCACAAAAACAATACCCTTATGGTGACGTCATGAAGCGTTCGCAACGTCTCGTCTTAGAGCTAACCACTTGTCCCAGAAAGTTTCACCTTAGTTAGAACCACTGCCTCAAGCTTCAGATCAGATCCGAATTCCCTTCAAGTTTTGCTAGAACCTGAAAGAGAGAATAAAGAGGGAAAACAAGAACTAAAAGCTGGTCTCCTTTAGATCTAGGTTTGCTCTTAATTAGGATGAGCTCCCTTGATCTAGGCTTGGTGTAAGTTTAGGATGAAGAGGAGGACCAAATTTATAGGACGAGCGAAGCATTCAGATCAGTAACATAACCAGTATGGTACTAAAAAAGGGAATCCATTTCAACTCAAGTTTTCCCTTTAAAGGTCCAAACTTTGAGTAATTTTTCCTTCCTCAACGGTAAACCTGAAGAGCTTCATACAGAGATCGCGTAGAAACCGACCACTCTCAATTTTAAGGTAGCTTGACCCCTCAAATGAGTCATCGAAGTCTGTCCAAATTTTTTTTCATAAAATGAGTCTGTAGACTCTCTAACCTGTGGGCGTGCCAAGTTGTTGCTTGGTCGCACCCGGTTTTTTGTATGCGCCCGCAATCTAGGCCTGCCTGAGCAGGCATGCACCTGGTTTGGGTGTGTGCCCGAACTGGTGCCCGGGCATGCCCATGCCGAAGTATAGGCCACCTGAGCCTAGTAATGGCTTAGCCCAGTTTCACTCGATCTAGAACCTGAGTTGGCGCACGGGCACAACCAGGCTGGTGCCTGGATGCACCCGAGCCCAAAAGTTTGGGCATAGCCCGAGCTGCACTCGAGCTTAGCTGAGCCCTAAGCTCAGGATAGGACAGCTGGGTCTGGAGAATTCGCAGACCCTAGTTTGGGTATTTTCTTTGCTTTTAAAGCGGCTCATATTTTTGTGTCATATCATATGTGACCGAAATCCCCTTCACAACTAATGGCGACCTTATTAGTTCATATGCATCGTATACATGTTCCTTATATTACTTGGATGAGGATCTCAACCTGTGTGAAACCTTACAGCTTGACCCTATTACAGGTGGGACTCATAGCCCCTGACGACACTGACTGCGAGCAGCAGTTGTCGTCCCTGGTTCGGTATCATCATTAGGTCTGCCACTTGACATAAATATTATCGGGACTACCCTTTGCTATGCAAGTGATGAATTCCACATGTTTATCCCTTCATCAGCACTATGTTGCTGCAAAGCCTATGTTATGGTTGACTAACAACCCTAGTATCTTTGTGATCTGATCAGTATCATTCAGTCTTGGATTTGTTTTTGTTAGATCATATCCAACACACCTCGGCCAAGGATTTCTGCTAAGGACCGTACTGATTTTGTGACTTTAACTCCCCACAACTAGAGAGATGAATTCTCTCTTAGTCACTACTCTCCTATATGATTCAAGTGCCATCCAACCTAAGACCTGTCAACAACACATGTCTAGAATCTAGGTTAGAGATCTTAGTGACACCGTTCACATAAAGGCTCATACAATGACCTCAAGTCAAAGGACTGGCTTGTGTATCATCACTTGAGAGCTACCATTGACTGTTTGGTATGTGCATTCTATGTAGCAGCTCTCATTGGGTCGTTCAGTGAACTCATTCTCTAATTAGCATATGTGTCTCGTCTCTGATTTCTCCAAATCGAACAGTCGTGATATCATCACCACCAACACTTGGTGAAGACAAAACACACAATAGTCTATCTGATGCATCGATGTCCTTTCTGTTGGGATTTGCGCATGATTCCATAAGGCTTTTCCCACTGTCTAGCCCCAGTGGGAAGCAGCGGAAGAAGAAAAATCATTAAAATCACATTTTTTTGAAAAACCATACGGAAAAATTAAAAACCCTTTGTAGGATCTTTTACTGTCTAAGGATAAGGACGAACCGATCTCGCAAAGATAGATCTAAAAATACTCTGCTATTAAAATAAAAGTATAAAGAACACACCTTAAGTTTTTTGCAGTCGCAAAAACTACTACTTAGGACGACTTCCCGAAGTGATGCAATGCCTCATCAAGAAGAGACCACTTGCGCCAGAAGGTTCCACATTGGCTGGAACCCTCGTCCCATGCTTTGGATCAAATCTGAATTCCATTTAAGTTTTCTTGGAACCTAAAAGAGGGAATAAAAGTAAGAAAAGAGGAAAAAATATGGTCATATTTAGATCTATATTTTCTCACTTAATAAGGATGAGCTCCCTTTATCTAGGCTTAGTGAAAGTTTATGAGGAAGAGGAGCACCCTATTTATAGGGTGAGCTGAGCCTTCAGACTAGTATCATAATCGGTAAGGTACTAAAATTTAGAATCCAAATTAACTCAATTTTTTCTTCTCTAAGAATTAAACTTTGAGTAATTAATTCTCTCCTTTGTTAACCTTAATATGCAAAATGATATATCATTTTGAAGAGCTCCAAATGGATATCACATAGAAACAAACGTCACTCAATTATGAGGCCGTTTGACCCATCAAACAGGCGCTCAAAATTTGCCAAAAACTGACCCAAAACCAGTTCGTAGACTTTACAGATTGCGGGCCCCACTGTGGGACCCACCCAGCTGTTCACGAGTGCACGGGTTGAATGTGCTTGCTGGGCTGGTCACTCAGGTCAGGCACATGCCCAGTTCAGGCGGGTGTCTGACCCATCACCTGACCCGGGCGTTGGCCTCGGCCAGCCCTTAGGCCAGTGCCCAGGCTTGGGCTTGCATCCATCCCGGGTGCTGGCATGGGCTAGCATCAAGGCCCAGCACCTGGGCTCTAGCCCAGACACTTTCCTGGTGCCTAGGTTCAAGCCCAGGTGCTCACCCAAGCCTAGGCTCGAGCCTAGGTGTGCTTGGGCTTGAACCTAGGCCTGGGCTGGTGATTCGGGATATAAATTGCATATTTTACCCCCTAACTCACCCCATTTTGTGCCAAAGATTAGGCTTAATTGTGCTCCTTTTGGGTATATTTTCACTTTAGGTCATTTTCGGGGCTTATTCTCATTCTTTGCACAAAATACGGATTTTATCGTTCTTATTGGCTTCCTATTATTTTGCATATGCTCCTGCCATTATTTTGATCATATTGCCATTTTTTGGTATTTATTTGAGCATGTGAATAATTTATATGGAATATTGGGAAGTCAATATTGTGTTTTTAATAGTCATTATATTAATTTCGTCATCATATGGACTAATTTCTCCTTCTTATATTTTTCAGGTACCCCTAGGAGTCTTGGGGATTTTCCAGAATTTTCTGGGATTTTTCTGGGATTTCTAGGTATTTTTGGTGAATTATTTGGAGGAAAAAGGGGGTTTAAAACAACCAGAAAAGGAATTAATTGGGTGCGCCACGTGGCGTAATCAGACGGAGCCACGTGGCGCCCATCTGAGTTCTCCGGGCCGCGTTCGCGTTTTTTTAAAAAGTAAAAAAATAATAATAATAAACTGCGAGAGGGCCGGCCCAGCTGGCCGGCCCGCCCGCCTTTTTTATATGGCAGCGGGCCAGCGGCCTGCTCGAAATAATCGAGCGGGCTTCGCCCCGTTTTCGCGAGCGGGCGGCCCGCTCGATTATTTCGAGCGGGCCCCGCCCCTAAAATTTCCCGCAGGCGCGTGCTGAAGTGAATTGGGGGCGGGCAGCGGGCGCCCGCCCCCCCCAAGCCCGACCCGGTTACCCTATTAACGGGGTGGATGCTAAAATAGAGGGGGAATTCGGCTGAGCTCGGTTTCTTGCAGTTTTTTTGGCTGTTTTTCTTTGTTTTTTTTTAGGGTTTGAGAGGGTTTTGATGGGGGAAGAGGCCATGGAAGCTTGAGAAGGCTTGGTGGAGCTTGGAGATGCTTGGAGGAAGGCAAATAGGAAGAGGGAAGGCTCATTTGGGAGAAATCTTGGTGAAATCCCCCCTTTCTCCCATTGTATTTTGATATCTCATTTTTGTATGAAACTTGGGTTAATTTTGAATGCAATTATCCTATTGTTTGCTATGATTGTGTAGTATTGAATTGCTTGGGTTGTGGTTTATTGATGTTGGGTGTTAATTGTAGCCCTAATTTCCTCTTGCCCTATTTTGAATGTTAATGTTGGAAGTTTCATTAGGCACAATTTAATTGGCTAAGTCCCGAGAGGGCAAATTTGTGAAAAATCCATGTGCTTAATTTGGTTAGTGCCTTGATAATATTTCCATCCCGATTGCAAAATTGTTGTGTTTTTATAGCTAAATATTCCGATTGGGCTTCCTTAGCCGGATGACCGATTGTGTTATATGTGGTAATTAGGACTTGATTAACGCAAATTTTAATGATCCCACAACCCATGCTCTCTCTCCTAGCTATCCTAAACTCCACCTTTGGCTCTCTAACCCTAGCCACTTAGGTTAGATTTTTCATTTCACCACACTTTTCCGACATTTCCACCGTTAGTTGAGGTAGTTGTAACACACTTTATTTTTCGTTATCGATCAATTTTGTGAACGTAGAACGACTTGTCCCTGTGATCCGACCCGGTACTCACCGGTTATTTTTATATTGCATTGACACTCCTACGCTTGGGAGCGGAAGGCGTGCACTTGCGCGTTTTCCGATTCAACCAATTGGCGCCGTTGCCGGGGACAACGGTTTCTATCATTAGCAATTTTTGATTGATTTCGAAAGTTTTAGTGTGATACTTCTATCTCTTAGTGTGTGTCTTTTCGATTATTTATTTTCCACTTATTGAGTCGTTTGGTTGTTTATTTTCATTTTTTTTGTAAAATTTTTTTAACTACAAAATGGCATCACCTTCAAATTTTTCGGACATTGATTTGGAGGATATCCCACTTCCGCCATTCTTTCATGGCTCGGAGTGGGAGAACCCTCATTTACATTTGAAAAAATTAGAAGAGTGGATGTTTTCATGTCTTGGTGGGAATATTGATGATGATTGCATATATTTCAGATTTTTTCCCTCTTCGTTACAAGATGATGCTAGACTTTGGTTTGATTCTTTGTCTCTGGACTCACATTTTACTTGGTTGTCATTTCAGGCTGAATTTCTCCGAGTATTTTTGCCTATCTTTTTGGAGCAGGTACATGGGCGGCAGGCCATGGAGCATATAGCGAGCTTTACCCAGTCTGAGTGGGAGGCCTACCATCAGACTTGGCAGAGGTTCACAGATTTGGTGCTTGCGTGCCCACACCAGAGCTTTCACGAGGATCATCTTCTGCAGATCTTCTACACAGGATTATTGCCATCTGGGCGGGATTTTGTGCAGATGAGTTGCGGCGGGGAGTTCTTTCATTATTCGACCGAGGATTCCTGGAGTTACCTGAGGGACCTTGCAGAGTGAGAGCAGACTGCGCCATCTGGAGAGCAGTCACTTGGATATGATGATGATGGCGAGTCCCAGTTTCCACTTCAGGATGCAGAGCAGCAGGTCCAGTACCAGCCTGAGGAGCCAGCTGAGGGCTTAGTCCAGTGCGACCCTATGGATTATCTAGAGAAACCTGTGAAGAGGGTGCATTGGGGCCAGGTAGAGGAATTTGAGCATATATATTTTGAGGAGTCAGAGGAGACGAATGATGGAGTGCGTGTCGACCACGATGGTGACACGATGCATTTTCACTTTGAGGTTGAGGATGAAGCGGATGTGCATGATGGCCGAGAGCAGATTGAGGACACCATGGGGCTGAGCCACATTCCACTTCAGAGTTAGCTTCACAGGTCGAGGCGATTGAGTACTTTGGGAGGACAACTGAGATGTACTATTTCTGGGATGGCGAGGATGATGCGTGCTTGGATTTGCCCGAGACGAGTCTAACTCCAGTCCCGTCACTGATGTCACTTCCCCCGCCTCAGGATGCGCACTTGCCAGTCATCGAGGAGATTTTTCAGGATACATTTCATAGTCTGGGGAGGTCTGCAGAGACTACACTTTCAAATAGCGAGGACGATTGCGAGATGGTTTACGTTGAGCCTGAGCCGTCGTCTCCTCCAGTTTCTCTTCTACAGCTACTTCCCCCTCCTCCTGAGGCAGCGTATCATGCCATATCTAGCGACATTTTTCAGGGAAGTTTCCACCATCTCATGCCTTGCATTTCTGAAACCAAATTTTCACTTCCTTATACAATTGTTTCAGATTGTCGTCCATTGCATTTAAATTCTTTTATTTGTTTTGACGACCCGTTTTAGAATGCTTTTGCAGGGCATGAGGACATGACTTGGATTGATGCAGCTCGTCTCACACGTGATCCATATTATCCAAAGGAGATGCTTGGAGTTGCATTGCTGGAATCCAAGGAGGCCGGTGGTGGCCTAACTCCAAAGCAGCTGGCGGAGGAGCAAAAGGATATAATCGAGCAGTTGCCACCACCGTTACACATTTTGGATCCGCCTTTTGCTAAGGTGTATTCTTTCCATGTAGTGTAAATAAATAAAAATTAGTTAGTTTGCTTTCGTGTGCTTTTCTCTTCTTTTCTAGGATCTTTTGCCGAGATCTAGTACTCTCCCAACATTGAGGACAATGCTTATTTTAAGTTGGGGGGAGAGTGTTAGAATCTTTAGGTTTGTTAGGATATTGGCCTAAATTTATTTTTTTGAGATTCCTCCAAGTCTCGCCTCATTCCATGAATTCATTGCATATCATATTTTGGCTTCCTCGTTCCTACGCCATTAGCTTTGCTTAGTCCCTATATGCTTAATGCCATGCAATTTTTTCGGATTATCTTTTTGGTATCAACTTCTCGATGTTGGATTGGCATGTTTCATTTCTTTTCCATTTTGGATTCATATGTTAATATACCATGTATGAACTATGTTATACGTCGTGATACTCTCTTTGAGATAGTTTGGGAAAAGTTTGGTGTAAGCGATTTCATGTTTGGGATGAATGGTGTAGTTTTTAATTGGATTGGGAGTGGCCAAATTGTGCATGCTTTGTTTTCATCTTAGGAGTGGGTGGATGAGTTGCTAATTTGTGTTGGAATGAAAAAGAAAGTTAGTATGAGTGAATGTTTCTTCCTAATCAAATCGAGTAGCCGGTGCCCCATGAAACATTGGGAAGGACGCCAAAGATGAGATTTAGGGGATCATTCCATCCCTTTGCCTATATAGCGTTAGCGCGTGTAGGTATTGGTGGCCGTGTTTGCATTTATAGCGTTTTCGCGTGAATGCAAAACATAAACATGAAAAATCCAAAAACAAAAAAAAGAGAAAAAGAAAAGAAAAAGAAAAAGAATGAATGAATAATCTTCATGAATGATGCAATCTCATCTCCCACCACTTAGAAGGAATTTCTTTTGTTTTGGCCATTTTCATGAAAATTGGAAATTTTGACATCGTGATAATTTCCCGATACGTGTGATACGGTGCTTATTTCCTTATTTTTCTTTGAATTGGATTGAAGATAGCATCATTTGTTGTTTACTTTCATACTTTGGGTATATTGGCGTTGGAATCTAGTGGAAATACTATTTTGTAGATGCCATGATGATATCGTGATTTTGGTGCATGTTTTTCAATTTAATCCGAATTTATCGCATATTTTGCTAGGGACTAGCAAAAAGCTAGTTGGGGGGTGTGATTCGGGATATAAATTGCATATTTTACCCCCTAACTCCCCCCATTTTGTGCCAAAGATTAGGCTTAATTGTGCTCCTTTTGGGTATATTTTCACTTTAGGTCATTTTCGGGGCTTATTCTCATTCTTTGCACAAAATACGGATGTTATCGTTCTTATTGGCTTCCTATTATTTTGCATATGCTCCTGCCATTATTTTGATCATATTGCCATTTTTTGGTATTTATTTGAGCATGTGAATAATTTATATGGAATATTGGGAAGTCAATATTGTGTTTTTAATAGTCATTATATTAATTTCGTCATCATATGGACTAATTTCTCCTTCTTATATTTTTCAGGTACCCCTAGGAGTCTTGGGGATTTTCCAGAATTTTCTGGGATTTTTCTGGGATTTCTAGGTATTTTTGGTGAATTATTTGGAGGAAAAGGGGGTTAAAACAACCAGAAAAGGAATTAATTGGGTGCGCCACGTGGCGCAATCAGACGGCGCCACGTGGCGCCCATCTGAGTTCTCCGGGCCGCGTTTGCGTTTTTTTAAAAAGTAAAAAAAATAATAATAATAAACTGCGAGCGGGTCGGCCCAGCTGGCCGGCCCGCCCGCCTTTTTTATATGGCAGCGGGCCAGCGGCCCGCTCGAAATAATCGAGCGGGCTTCGCCCCGCTTTCGCGAGAGGGCGGCCCGCTCGATTATTTCGAGCGGGCCCCGCCCCTAAAATTTCCCGCAGGCGCGCGCTGAAGTGAATTGGGGGCGGGCAGCGGGCGCCCGCCCCCCCAAGCCCGACCCGGTTACCCTATTAATGGGGTGGATGCGAAAATAGAGGGGGAATTCGGCTGAGCTCGGTTTCTTGCAGTTTTTTTGGCTGTTTTTCTTTGTTTTTTTAGGGTTTGAGAGGGTTTTGATGGGGGAAGAGGCCATGGAAGCTTGAGAAGGCTTGGTGGAGCTTGGAGATGCTTGGAGGAAGGCAAATAGGAAGAGGGAATGCTCATTTGGGAGAAATCTTGGTGAAATCCCCCCTTTCTCCCATTGTATTTTGATATCTCATTTTTGTATGAAACTTGGGTTAATTTTGAATGCAATTATCCTATTGTTTGCTATGATTGTGTAGTATTGAATTGCTTGGGTTGTGGTTTATTGATGTTGGGTGTTAATTGTAGCCCTAATTTCCTCTTGCCCTATTTTGAATGTTAATGTTGGAAGTTTCATTAGGCACAATTTAATTGGCTAAGTCCCGAGAGGGAAAATTTGTGAAAAATCCATGTGCTTAATTTGGTTAGTGCCTTGATAATATTTCCATCCCGATTGCAAAATTGTTGTGTTTTTATAGCTAAATATTCCGATTGGGCTTCCTTAGCCGGATGACCGATTGTGTTATATGTGGTAATTAGGACTTGATTAACACAAATTTTAATGATCCCACAACCCATGCTCTCTCTCCTAGCTATCCTAAACTCCACCTTTGGCTCTCTAACCCTAGCCACTTAGGTTAGATTTTTCATTTCACCACACTTTTCCGACATTTCCACCGTTAGTTGAGGTAGTTGTAACACACTTTATTTTTCGTTATCGATCAATTTTGTGAACGTAGAACGACTTGTCCCTGTGATCCGACCCGGTACTCACCGGTTATTTTTATATTGCATTGACACTCCTACGCTTGGGAGCGGAAGGCGTGCACTTACGCGTTTTCCGATTCAACCAATTGGCGCCGTTGCCAGGGACAACGGTTGCTATCATTAGCAATTTTTGATTGATTTCGAAAGTTTTAGTGTGATACTTCTATCTCTTAGTGTGTGTCTTTTCGATTATTTATTTTCCACTTATTGAGTCGTTTGGTTGTTTATTTTCATTTTTTTTGTAAAATTTTTTTAACTACAAAATGGCATCACCTTCAAATTTTTCGGACATTGATTTGGAGGATATCCCACTTCCGCCATTCTTTCATGGCTCGGAGTGGGAGAACCCTCATTTACATTTGAAAAAATTTGAAGAGTGGATGTTTTCATGTCTTGGTGGGAATATTGATGATGATTGCATATATTTCAGATTTTTTCCCTCTTCGTTACAAGATGATGCTAGACTTTGGTTTGATTCTTTGTCTCTGGACTCACATTTTACTTGGTTGTCATTTCAGGCTGAATTTCTCCGAGTATTTTTGCCTATCTTTTTGGAGCAGGTACATGGGCGGCAGGCCATGGAGCATATAGCGAGCTTTACCCAGTCTGAGTGGGAGGCCTACCATCAGACTTGGCAGAGGTTCACAGATTTGGTGCTTGCGTGCCCACACCAGAGCTTTCACGAGGATCATCTTCTGCAGATCTTCTACACAGGATTATTGCCATCTGGGCGGGATTTTGTGCAGATGAGTTGCGGCGGGGAGTTCTTTCATTATTCGACCGAGGATTCCTGGAGTTACCTGAGGGACCTTGCAGAGTGGGAGCAGACTGCGCCATCTGGAGAGCAGTCACTTGGATATGATGATGATGGCGAGTCCCAGTTTCCACTTCAGGATGCAGAGCAGCAGGTCCAGTACCAGCCTGAGGAGCCAGCTGAGGGCTCAGTCCAGTGCGACCCTATGGATTATCTAGAGAAACCTGTGAAGAGGGTGCATTGGGGCCAGGTAGAGGAATTTGAGCATATATATTTTGAGGAGTCAGAGGAGACAAATGATGGAGTGCGTGTCGACCACGATGGTGACACGATGCATTTTCACTTTGAGGTTGAGGATGAAGCGGATGTGCATGATGGCCGAGAGCAGATTGAGGACACCATGGGGCCTGAGCCACATTCCACTTCAGAGTTAGCTTCACAGGTCGAGGCGATTGAGTACTTTGGGAGGACGACTGAGATGTACTATTTCTGGGATGGCGAGGATGATGCGTGCTTGGATTTGCCCGAGACGAGTCTAACTCCAGTCCTGTCACTGATGTCACTGCCCGAGACGAGTAAGAAAAGATGAAAAAATATGGTCATATTTAGATCTATATTTGCTCACTTAATAAGGATGAGCTCCCTTGATCTAGGCTTAGTGAAAGTTTATGAGGAAGAGGAGCACCCTATTTATAGGGTGAGCTGAGCCTTCAGACTAGTATCATAATCGGTAAGGTACTAAAATTTAGAATCCAAATTAACTCAATTTTTTCTTCTCTAAGAATTAAACTTTGAGTAATTAATTCTCTCCTTTGTTAACCTTAATATGTAAAATGATATATCATTTTGAAGAGCTCCAAATGGAGATCGCATAGAAACAAACGTCACTCAATTATGAGGCCGTTTGACCCATCAAACAGGCGCTCAAAATTTGCCAAAAACTGACCCAAAACCAGTTCGTAGACTTTACAGATTGCGGGCCCCACTGTGGGACCCACCCAGCTGTTCACGAGTGCACGGGTCGAATGTGCTTGCTGGGCTAGTCACTCAGGTCAGGCACATACCCGGTTCAGGCGGGTGTCTGACCCATCTCCTGACCCGGGCGTTGGCCTCGGCCAGCCCTTAGGCCAGTGCCCAGGCTTGGGCTTGCATCCATCCCGGGTGCTGGCATGGGCTAGCATCAAGGCCCAGCACCTGGGCTCTAGCCCAGACACTTTCCTGGTGCCTAGGTTCAAGCCCAGGTGCTCACCCAAGCCTAGGCTCGAGCCTAGGTGTGCTTGGGCTTGAACCTAGGCCTGGGCTGGCACCCAAACACAACCAGACTGAAACTTGGGTGCACCTGAGTCAATTTTATGGGCTTAGCCCAAGTTATACTCAGGCTATCCTAAGCAAGAGGCATGGGCTAGGCTAAGTCTGTGCTCGAGCTCAAGCAATGGTGTCTGGAACCCTGTTTTGGCTTTTCTATGCTTTTGAATGGCTCTATTTTCATTTCACATCATGTGATCGAGTTCCTCTTCATGACTAATTGTGACCATTTTATTTCCCTTCATCATATGCATATTCCTCTTATTACTTGGACAAGGATCTTAGCATGTATGAGACCCTACAGCCTGACACTACTACATGTGGGACTCATAGACCCTTATAACAGTGACCACAAGCAGCAGTTGATGTCCCTGGTTTGGTATCATCATTACATGGTCTGCTCCTTGATATAAACATTATCGAGACCATAGCTATGTCAGTGATGAATTCCGTAGCTTAATCCCTTCGTCAACACTATGCTACTGTGAAGCTTAAAGTATGGTTGACTATCAACCCCTAATTTCTTTATGATCGATTAGCATCGTTTGGTCTTTGCTTGTCTTTGTTGCATCATATCCAACACACCTCGGCCAAGGATTTTTGCTAAGGACCGTACTGATTCTGCGACAGTAACTCCCATATACGTTTGAGACGAATCCTCTCTTGGCCATTACTCCCATCGTACGCTTCAAGTGTCATATGTTCGTGATCCCAGATGTTTCAATATTTATACCGCAAACGCACGGTGTCAGTTGTGTACTTACGGGTCGATCCACAGGGAGGTTGTCTGACTGAGTACTAGCCAATCCTAGGCTATGGTTAGCTACGTGGGCATTTTATGGAAGAGGGATAGTACAAACAGAAGATGGGCTTAAGGGCTAGGTATCTCCTCTAATGTGGGTTGAACAAGGAATTGAAATCATTGCCTAGCTATTGAATTGATCCTAGGGTGAGGTTATCGCACCTAATGTTGTCACCTACCCCCACTATCGTGATGCTATGATAGGACTACTGCTCATATGATCAAGCCAACTCTTGTTAGTCATCGTCACATGACGAGTGGATGATGCTCGACAATATTTCCCAACCATCGTTCATGCCACTATCATAGATAAAACACCAGTCATCGCATGGAGGCTCTAATATACGCCAAACTATCGTTGGCGACATAGATAGTAATTGATTCCAGCAAAACATCCATGGTGAAACCATAAGGCAATTTGATATCTAAACAATCAATTTATCCCATATTCAATCCCACAGTAGGGGTTCAACCATGCCCTAAATAAAAAATACTCAATAAACATCAAAAGAATCACAGAGGTAATCACAAAAGAGCAATAAGAAGACATATAAAAGAGAGAGGAAATCTTATCTCATAAAAATCACAATCCAAAGGCTCCAAAGATACAAGTTTCTTCAAAGGAAAGAGCAAATAAATCTAACCTAACCCTACTCCAACTCCTAAACTAATTACAGATGAAGAGGATGAAGAAAGACTAGAGAAAATCGTGCTCCCCCCTCAAATTTGGCACTCCAAAGTATTTATACAACCCAATAAAACCCTACCGGGTTCGCTAAAACCAGATCCGACACGACTTTATCGAGCAATCGACACGGTCATGTCGAATCTGCTCAAAAAATTTCCTTCAAAATCCTTTAGAAGACATAGCCTGACACGGTCGTGTAAAGATCCTACACGATCGTATGGTTGCAGAGCTCAAATTCAGCCTTCTGTATTCTTTTTGGCTCAGCCACACAACCGTGTACTTCTCGCTTTAGCCTCTTCATAAAACGACCCGCATGACCGTTTGCACGGTCATGTGTGGTCTTCAATTGAGCCCTTCACAAATTTGGTCCGCATGGTCGTGTGTGATATCTCACACGACCATGTGGAGCTTCTTTTGCAGCTCTTTTCTTTGGGTTCAAACGACACGGTCGTGTGGTGCATGCCACACGACCGTGTTGACCTGCTTCTTCAGCTCCACTCTTTTGTTGATTTGGAATATTTTGCTCTATTGATCGCTTCCGAAGCCTTCATCCTTGCTCTTGAGTTCCAAATATCTTCGTTTTCAACCTAATGCACCAAGGAAGCCCAAGAGTAAAAGGAAACCAAAAGATGGAAGAAACTGTATTAAATGCATGATAGAGGGGAGTGAATTCATAAAATAACTATATGAAAAATTTAAAAAATAAACAATCATCATCACCCAACCAAAAACCTTTCGATAGGCACTGCCTCAAAACTAGGTCAGAGATCTGAGTGACACCGTTCACGCACATGCTCGTACAATGACATCAGTCAAAGGATCATCTTGTCTATCAGCACTTGAGATCTAATATTGACAATTTTGTATGTGCTATCCATGGAGCAGCTCTCGTTGCGCCGTTCAGTGAACTCATTCTCTAATGAGCACACATGTCTCGTCTTCGATTTCTCCAAATCGAACGATCATGAAAGCATCGCCACCAACACTTGGTGAAGACAGAGCACACAATAGTCTATTTGATACATCGATGTCCTTTCTCGATGCATCTACGACTACAAACAGTTTAGACTTGTGCTACAAACGGTCGAAACACTTCTCCATGATCGTAAACCTCATCTCGATACATGTTCGACCTCACATTAAGTTTCAGGACTTTATCTAAGTATTTAATGAAGACAAAACATATATAAATATACTCAGAGAAATTGTACCAAATAACATATTATTATTTTGAACAAGATGTTTCAATTACAAAATAATTGGCCTCAAGGGCATACATTTACCAACACTTTCTCGATGCATCTACGACTAGGAATGATTTTAGACTTATGCTACACATGGGTGAAACACTTCTCTATAAGCGTGATCCTCATATCGATACAAGTTTGACCTCACATGAAGTCTCAAGAATTTATCAAAGTATAAAATACAGACAAAAATTTATAATAATACTTAGATAAATAGTACCATATAGCAAACTATTATTTTGAACAAGATGTCCCAATTTCAAATAATTGGACTCGAGGGCATATGTTTTCCAACATCTCCCTCTTTCACTTAGGCCCACTTATCCTGGTATCATCATACCACTTTTACACATGAGTCTTTCTAAATGATCACGTGATAAATCGTTCGTGGATGGATCAGCTAAAATTGTCTTCTGTAGAGACATCCAGTAGTTCTATGTCCTTCAATTCTATATCACATAGAAGTGATATCTACGAAGAATATCTTTATAGCCTCGGTTCCTTGACCAAATCTCTAGTCCTTCGCAAGTACTTAGAATTGTCTTGACTGATTTCTAGTGTCCTTCTCCAGGAACAGACTGATATCATTTTATTGCACCGAGTGCAAAAGCGATATTTGGTCTTGAACATATCATAATATACATGATGGATCCAATTGTGGAAGCATATGGTATCCTTTTCATGTGATCTCTCTCCAAGTCATTCTTTGAAGACATCTTCTTGAAAGAGTTATACCATGATTGGCAGGTATGAAACCACCCTTACCATGCTAAACCGTTTTAGCATGGTAATATAGCTGGAATGGGAGAGACCTAGCATCCTTTTGAATCTATCTCTATATATATTCACACCGAGTGTAAATGATACTTCTCCCAAGTCATTCATGGGGAATTGGTTCGATAGCCATCCTTTTAACAGAGTTCAACATCTTTATGTTGCTCGCTTATCAAAAGAATGTCATCCACGTATAATACGAGAATGACTAAAGAATTGACACTGGACCTTTATAGATGCATGGATCACCTTTGTTTGACAAAGCCAAACTATTTGACTGTTTTTTCAAATCGAATGTTCCAACCCATGATACCTGCTTGAGTCCATAAGTGGACCTATGCAGCCTACACGCTTTCTCTTCATTTCCACTGGCCTCAAAAAAATTTTGGCTAAGTCTTGTAAATATATTCTACTAAATCACTATTTAGAATAGCAGTCTTTAAATCCATCTTCCCGATTTCGTGGTCATAGAAAGTAGCGTAGCAAGTATAATCCGAATGGACTTATGCATGGCTATTGGTGAGAATGTTTCATAACCAGCCTAGCCTTGTATGCTTCTATCTTTCCATCTGCACTGACCTTTCTCCTTCAAGATATATTTGCAGCCAATGGGAACATTTCACTCGGGCGCATCATCTAAGGTCCATACCTTTTTAACGTGATGAAATCCATTTCGGGCTTTATTGCATCCAGCCACTTCTTAGAGTCTCTACTCTGAATGGATTTCTGGAAGCTAACACAGACATCATCAATTATGATGCTATCCACTACCCCTCTGTCTACGGGAAAATAGTAGTACCTCTCAAGGGATCAAGGACTCATGTTAGAATTCCTAATGACTGGCTGGGGAATATCAGGCTCTATATCTCCTGCTGGTTTCGACACAAGTTGAGAATGTAGGTACAATTTCTAGGGCATAGCCCTAGAGGGAGGTTGTTAATTCAGCATCACATACCATGAATTGCACCATGTCTAACAGAGTGCGATTCCATGTGTTTGGTAGCGTAACCTGAGAGAGAATCATATTCTCTACTGAATATGCAAGAGACCCATGGCTCAATTATTTTTCTCCTCGATCAGATCGAAGGATTTTAATACGTGCCAGTTTGTTATGCTATCCTTTAAATCGCTCAAAAGTATCGGACTTATGTTTCATCAAGAACACGTGTCCATACTAAGAGTGATCTTTAGCGAACGTAACAAAATATCCCTCCCTGACTAACGTAGACATAGGTCTGCATACATTCGAATGTACGAGACTCAAGAGTTCACTAACTCTCTCTGTTTGCCCAACAAGAGGAGTTTTGGCCACCTTACCTTTGAGGCAAGACTTGCAAGGGACGTATGACTCATAATTCGAAAGGGCTAAAGACCCCACTTTATGTAACTTACAAGTCTCTTCTCTCTGAGATGACCTGGTCTACACTACCAAAATAGGTTTCATTGTTTCCTTGTGTTTTCGTGTATAAACACTTAATACGTCATTGTCATACAAAATATATAAACCATTATTCAAAATCTCAAATTCATGCAATTTTTACCATCAAAGAAATAAGTTCATAACTTTTTTTATTGATTGTAAAATATATATACATCTCTAGCCAAAGCCGAGATGGAGATTACATTGCATAGAAAAATTAGGATTTTTTTTATCTCAGCATTAATTCCTAGATTTACAGTTAGATCTATGGCGTATGTATGATTGCTAAAATAAGAAAATTTTGATTATATATATTTTACGGCGTTATCTAAAATGTTTAGATCACCAGCAACATAACCTTATAGTGGAATCAGAGCCACGCTGCAATTTAATTTTTATGTTGTTTTAAAAACAAATAAACTTATAAAAAATTGGATTTTTAATAATCACAAAACCTAATATTGCGTAAATCTCATGAAGTAGTTGACTAATGGGTAACCATTAGTCGACAAATAGGTGAATTAGTTGACTAGCTGGAAAGTATAGTCAAGTAATACACCATCACCAGATTTGTGAAACTTTGTTGTTTGCAGGTTGGTCAATTAGCGTTTGACGTCTAGTCGATGAACACCGACTAATAGCATGATTTTTCAATTTGCATAAAAATGCGAAAATTTATCATTGTACAATTTTGATTTACTTTTAAAGATTTTGTTTACATGATTTGTTATACGATAACAAATTCAAAAATTATTTTGCATAAAAATTGAATTTGTACAGAATTTTGCGAGATAAAATTTTTGGATGGTTTTCATGATTTGTTATGAGATAACAGACTAATAAATAGTTTTTTATGAAAAAAATAATTTTCAAAGGATTTTATGAGATAAAATTTTATGGATGGAATTTTAAAATCGTTTTATAATTCTTTTATTGTGTGATCATGGATTTGTTAGCAATAATGTGATTATTGGCTAAATAATTATGAGGATCTTGTGATCTTTCTGTCGTTAGTAATCTAACCTAATGGTGTATGACATTGCTCCATGGTATTGCCCCCATGGTCTAAGTAATTATTAAGTGATTATAAGTAACTAAGTAAGTATGTATGTATGATGTTGCAAGGTCTCTTGCAAAATTAAAATAGATTGATGTGTTGTTGCTTGTAAAATATCACTTGCTTGCAAAATTGTTTTGTAAATGAACTATGTTTTGAATAAAACCTAATTAAATGGATTAATTAGTAGCTGTAAACACTAATAAGTTAGAATTAAATGTTTACCGAGAGGCGAATTTCTGTTCAAATGCCCTCACTAACTTGGGTTGTTATTTGGATGAGGAATTCCGGATTTGATAACGCCCTCCTGCATCTCTATCCCGTTTTCTTAGTTTTGATGTAAGGGGGACTGGTTATCCTCGAGGGTTCACCCTTTGATCCTTTGTATCTCTTTTTTCGATGAATAAAAAAAAGAATTACAAAAGGATTGTAAATTTTATTGTCTTTGGTATTTTTCTTTTCATATTGGTGTCTAAGAAAGGCATGTTTGGAAAAGGTTCTTAAATTAAGGAATATGGTCACCAAATTAAAGAATGTGGTCTTTGGTGATTCAAGCCATTAAACCCCGCACTTTCCTTAGAGGGCTGGCCTTTCCAATTGATTAGTGCTTACTTTTCTTATCCAATTAAAGTACATGGCATATTCTTTGCAACTATATCAAAACCATTACATTTAAAATCTTTTTACAAATCAGACGTAGCATCCCGTCATTTCAAAAGATAGAGTACTTAGTGTCTATGACATGGTTGTTGACGACAGTCAAGCTATGACATTTCAATACTAGGTGATGCACTTTTTCTACCATAAGATGGATTCAGGGTTAGAATATGAGCCTTGTTGACGATGGTCAAGTAAACATATCTCTCATCCTACTGAGTACAAAATATATGAGTCAAACTTGGCTAAACGTTATGACTTATTGATAGAGATCAAGGTCATACATGATTAGAGGCAAAACCCATAATTAGAAAGTGTAAGTGTTGCAATTGACAAAGAGTTTGTCTACATTCTATGGAGTGATGTAGCTTGTTAATGACGATCAAGGTTATCAATCTCATGATAGTCGGATCCTAGGTTCTACTGTAAAATTATCTCAATAATTTTAGTCTATCATTTGGGTTGAAGATATTCGTAAAATTAGTGGACGAAATAATTAGATAAACCAAATTAATTATTTATGAACATCTACTTTCATTATCGTAACTTTTTAAATGTCATTTTTTCGACATCATATCTGACTTAAAGTTTATACTAGAGAAGAATAAACTCACTGGACCTAATTAAATTAATTGGCTGAGAAACATAAGAATTGTGTAACTTATGATAAGCTAGCATACATTCTATATGAAACCCATCATGATGCCCAAAATGAGAAGTCTAGTACTGAGTAGAAAGAGTTCTTCATAGTATGGACACAGGACTGTGCCATTCCCAAATGCCTCATGCTATCTTCCATTAACAATGAGTTGCAAAGGATGCACGAGAATATGGGTGTTCACTGCATATCTCCATGTAAAAGAGTTATATGGAGGGCAATCTTGAATTGCAAGATTTGAGACTTCGAATAAATTGTTTTATTCAAAAATAGCAGCTGTGACACTAGTCCAGACCATGTCCTCATGATAATTAATTACTTTGAGGAATGGGAAGAATTTGGTTTTGTCATGAACAAGGAATTATATAAGGATATAAGTCTTCAATCTTTTGCCAACACCTTCTATCTATTCATATTGAATTTCAAGATAAACATATTGAATTTCAAGATAAACAAACTGGAACTAACACTTCCAGATCCCCTCAATATGTTGATGCAAGCTAAGAGCTCCTTTTCTAAGGAGAAGGCACATGTTATACTTGTTAAACCTTCTTCTCATCCCAAAGCTTCTGCCAAGGGAAAGAGGAATGCATACAAGCCTAAAGTTGGCATCAAGAAGGTGAAGGCAAAGAGAAAGGTGGTTGCATCTATTAAATGATATCATTGCCATAAGCCAGGCCATTGGAAGAGGAATTACAATGACTACTGGGTGTCTTTAAATAGGAAGGTTCAAGGTGATGCCTCACCTTCAGGTGTATTTGTTATTCAAAACATACTATCAGTTTCTCTTACTACTTAGTATTAGATATCGGAGCTCGTTCTCACATCTTTATTTGTCTATATTGGTTAAGAAAAAATAGGAAGCTGAGAAAAGGTGAAATGACCCTACAAGCTGGAACTAGAGTAAGAGTTGTAGATGTTGATTTAAAGAAATTCCACCTTGACTCTCTCACGGAAAAGTCCAAATATTGCACAATTGCTTTTATATAACAAGCATGATATCTAACATTATATCGATTTTCTTATGAGATAAGAAATATTAAAATTTTGTATTGACAGGCGATGTTATGGACGTTTTCAATAAATACATATTTCTTGGTTTTGGTACAGTGAGTAATATCATATATATTTTGGATATAATCACCATATTGAATATTTGTAATGTGAATAAAAGAAATACTTATTGAATATTCACAATGTGAATAAAAGAAAGACTCCAAGTGAAATTGAATCTTACTTGTGGAATTATAGATTAGACCATATTAGTGAGAAAAGACTTATGAAGTTGCATAAGGAAAAACTCTTGAGTACTTATAATTTTGAATCATTAACCACTTGTACATCTTGTCTTAAAGGAAAAACAGGTAAGACACCCTTTGTAAATCAAAGGAAAAGAGTTGGTGAACTCTTGGGACTCATACATACATATATACTTCTAATTTTGAATCATTTGCAACGTATACATCTTGTCTTAAAGGCAAAATAGTCAAGACACCCTTTGTAGGTCAAAGGAAAAGAGTTGGTGAACTCTTGGGACTCGTGCATACTAATGTATGTATTCTAATGTCTACACAAGAAAGAGGATGATTAACTTATTTCATTACTTTTATTGA
This sequence comes from Scilla litardierei, assembly GCA_030789695.1. Taxonomy (NCBI): domain Eukaryota; kingdom Viridiplantae; phylum Streptophyta; class Magnoliopsida; order Asparagales; family Asparagaceae; genus Scilla; species Scilla litardierei. The sequence goes on along the minus strand of CM061141.1, from coordinate 228,253,504 downwards.
TGACCTCTCTGAATTTGGATATGTGTTCTTGATGAAATACAAATCTGAGGCCTACAAAAAGTTCAAAGAATATAAGACTGAAGTATAGAACCAAACAGGAAGATGTATTAAAATTCTTCGATCAGATCGAGGATGTGAATACTTAAGTCTGAAATTCCTTACATATCTAAAAGAGTAGGATTCCCTCTCAAGTTACTCCTCCCAACACATCATAGCACAATGGTATGTTAGAGAGAAGAAATCACACCTTATTAGATATGATGTGACCCATGATGAGAAATGCTGAATTACCTCTTTTATTTTGGGGCTATGCATTAGAAATAACATCATGCATATTGAACATAGTTCTATCTAAAGTCATGCTAACCACTCCAAATAAGATATTGATGGGTAGAAACCACAATATTAAGTTTGTTCAGATTTGGTGATGTACAGTGTAAGTAAAAAAAAGGCAAAATCTAAATAAACTGAATGTTAGATCCACGATGTGTAAATTTATGGGATATCTTAATGATTCCAAAGGATTTCTACTACCCTGGGGAACAAAATGTGTTTGTTTCTTAACATACCACCTTCCTTGAAAAGAAGTCTTTTGTTGAAGACATCATTGGCAAAGAGATGGAACTGGAAGATGTTCCAGTGACACAACCTTCAATAGATCATGAGATAGTACCAGACACCAATATTGCTCCTACAGATCAGCCAATCAGGAGATCTAGTATGGAATCACGTCCACCTGAGAGATACTACAATTTTCTTGTTGATGGTGGAGTAGATGATAACATTATAGTGGAAGTGAACCTACTAGTTTCAAGGAAATCATGCAGAGTAGGGACTCTACAAGATGGTTAGACGCAATGAAGCCTGAAATGGGACTCATGCACGTCATGAAAGTGGACTTTGGAGTATGTTCCCGATGGGGTAAACCAGATATGGTGCAAGGAGATCTTTAAGAAGAAGATTGATGCAGATGGAAAGGTGAAGACCTTTAAGGTAATGTTAGTGGCAAAAAGATATCGTCAGAGGCTATGAATAGACTGTGACGAGACATTTTCGCTAGTAGCCATGCATAATCCATTTAGATTCTGCTTGCTATAGCAGCTTACCATGACTACGTGATCTAGCAAATAGATGTAAAGATAGCGTTTTAAATAGAGATTTAGAAGAGTGTGTTTACATGACCCAGCCAAAAGGCTTCAAAGTCAGTGGGAGCAGCAAGAAGTCATGCAGACTGCTTAAATCTATTTATGGGTTAAAACAAGCGTCAAGGAGCTGGAACATCTAATTTGATGAAATAGTCAAAAACTTAGCTTCATCAAAAAAGGGGATGAACCATGTATTTATCAAAATGTCAATAGAAGCACTATCGCATTCCTCCTATTATATGTAGATGATATACTTTTGATTGACAACAACATAAAGATGTTGCAATCAATCAAAGTAGGGTTATCACAAAAATTCTCCATGAAGGATTTAGGTGAAGCATTATATATACTTGGTATAAAGATTTATAGAGATAGATCGAGAGGATGATGGAATTGTCTCAGTCTAGGTACATAGACATCATAGCAAAGAGGTACAACATGGAAAACTCCAAGAGTGGCTTACCCACTTACCCACTTGTCATGGTATAAATCTCTTCAAGGACATGTCTCCCAAGATTAAGGAAAATAAAGTTCACATGAGTAAGATTTTTTACGTTTAGTCTGTAGGATTTATCATGTATTTTATGCTATATACTAGACCAGATGTCACATATGCACTTAGCGTTGTCAGTCGATATCAATCAAATCCAAGAAAGAAGCATTCACTACAACAAAACAAGTCATTTACAACTTTCATGGGACAATTTTTCTATTTTGGTAGTTGTAATAAATGTTTACCACAACTTTTTGCTCTCTGAAAGTTGTAAAAAATGTTTATTACAACTTTTTTCGTAGGTAATTGTAAAAAATGGTTATTACAACTTTTTTGCGAATAATTGTAAATGTTAATTTTGACACCACAACTTTTTTCTTTGAAAGTTGTAAAAAATATTTATTACAACTTTTTTCGTGGATAGTTGTAAAAAATGGTTATTACAACTTTTTTTCGTGAATAGTTGTAAATTTTAATTTTGACACCACAACTTTTTTCTCTCTAAAAGTTGTACAAAATGTTTATTACAATTTTTTTCGTGGATAGTTATAAAAAATGGTTATTACAACTTTTTTCGTGTATAGTTGTAAATGTTAATTTTGACCGAATATTTACAACTTTTTTGAGATGTTGTCTTAGTTAGAGATTGTAATAGCTTTTTTAAGTATCTCTAATTTGCTGCAATTTGCTCAAACGCCGCTTCTGCAATTCCCTTGACTAAAGATTATTTTCTAGATGATCTAGTTAATTTAACCAATGGGCTCAAACGCCAAATGTTAATTAAGTTGGGTTTTACTCGTTGCCTCCTTTCCATCTGCCCTTCGGGCCTGTTTCTTTTGCTCTCTCGTGCCGACTCTCTCTAGCGTTTCACCGAGCCACTGACCCCCTCTCCCTCTGCCCTAAAACGTAGTACCTGATGATCTTTCTCTCACCATCGGAGGTCATCTTTCTCTCGCCTCTTGCTCCGCGTCTCTCGAGCAACACTTCTGCCCCTTCCAAGCTCCGTTCCTCGAGTTTCAGAAACACTAGAATCTCTCCACCATCGTCAACCTCGAGGGAATCGACACCTCTGCCGTCCTTTCCGCGGCCACCAAGACTGTTGCCAGGATCATCGGCATGCTCGAGAGTGAGTATTTTTATTTCTTAAGTCCAAATATTCTTAGCTTATTTTTCTTTATTCGAAATTAATTCATGGGTTTTTCATTTCTCGATGCTATTGCTCTGATTTGGTGGTCAAAATTGCATCTTTGGCTTGATTTTAGCTTCCCATTTGGGTTCCTGCGTGAGACTAGGATGAGTTTAGTTCTATTTAATACCAGTCTTTAATTTATAACTACTGTCTGATGGGAATTTAGATATCCTAAAGGGGAATTTACCAATTACCTTAAATACGCAGCGGAAGGATCGATTCGCCAAGGTTTCCCTACATCGGTTGTGGTAGATCATCACACGATGGAAAATCTACGGATTTCCACAACCTAAAACTCTCTTGTTTGGTGCAGAAATTTGGATGAGAAAACTCACTCTTTTAGTGTACTCTCTCTTGGAAAATGAAGACTAAATGCAAGTAGTTTCTCTCTCCTTCAAGTGTTATTTTTCCAACAAGAGGGGAGGCCTATTTATAGCATTCCCACATGGTGGGAGTTACAATTTCTGTACATAACTACCTTGTGTAGTTATGGAACCACCCAATAACCAATTAATTAACATAATTGTGACATTTCCTAAGTCCTTAACTTAGGTATCTGACGCGTGTTCATATTTCACCTTTTGCACACGCTCTTCATCGTGTTTTCATATGCATTTCATCTCATTCCATGTTGTATATATCACATTTTGGTTCATATTGACTATTGGGTGTATTGTTTGTATTTCAGGTAAATGTCGGCATTTCGGAGTCTTCTGGAGTCAACCTTGCATATCGGGACCAAAGCGCACTCATGCGGCAAAGATCCGATGGCCAAAGATGAGGATTTGAAGTTTTGGAGCTTCAAACGATCGGGTGGATAGATCCACCCGATCGGTTCGTGCACACGTATCAGACCCGAGGAGAAGCAAGGATGAGGCAAACCCCAACCGATCGGTTCAGTGATTTGGGTGTGACAGTGTTCTCTGTTTTGTGAGCCGAACTCCACCCGATCGGTTGACTTGTCAACCGATCGGGTCACCTGTAGCCAAAGCTTCCCAGCTCACGACCCAGCTACTCACCCGATCGGTTCAGCGATTAGGTGATGATTTTCAGAAGCTGTCACCCGATCGGTTGACCTTCCAACCGATCGGGTGGCCCTTTTTCAGCGGTTTTAGTGGGTTTATGGACCTGAACCATTTGGGTTTTGGGGGAGCCTATAAATATGATATTGTGCACGACTTGTAAGGGCGGTTCCCCACTATTTTTCAGCAGCTTTCTGCCCCTTTCATGGGAGCCTTAGATTAGGTTAGATTAGGGTTTCTATTTGAATAAATCTTGTAATGGATTGATGGATTCTGACGTGTGTTTATATTTTATATATTCACGCACGTCTTCTTTGTGCTTTTCCGTTGTTTTCCGTCGTCCCGTACCCATTTTCTTGTGATTTTTAGTTTTCTTTCACTTCTCTGTGTTTTTGTGTATGTGCAGGAGATTACCGGTGTCTGGGACGGATAATGAAGATATCATGAGCCCCTAGAGAAATGGGAGGAGTCACACACGATCCAGGGGGTCAAACGATGAAGATTGCTATATTTCAGCTCTCAACCGATCGGTTGGACACAGCCAACCGATCGGTTGATGCACGCGTATCCGACCCGGACGAAGGCTGAAGTGAAGTGCAGCTCAACCGACCGGTTCATCGACCGTTTGAATCCAACAGAGCTCTCGGCCATTTGAAGCTGAATTCCAACCGATCGGGTGACATCTCACCCGATCGGTTTATCCGCAGCCGAATTTTCCAAAAGATGACCCGGAGAGCTCAACCGACCGGTTCGCTGACCGTGTGAGGTCAATAGAACTCTCTGTATTTTTGGGCGTAATTCCAACCGATCGGTTGAATACTCAACCGATCGGTTCACCTGATGCTGCATCTCTCAAATCGACCACCCGACGCCACCACCCGCTCTCCTCAGTGCACGGTTGAAGCTTCTGAAGCCGTTAGCAAAAGCTCCAAGCAGCTCAACTAATCAATTGATGCTTCAACCGATCGGGTGAGCTCAATTTCTACATATAGTTAACCTAGGGTTCTGAAAACGGGAGTGGTTATTTTTCTGTCTTTTTCTTGTACGGTGACGGCTGGAATTTTATTGCATTTTGTAAGTCTTTTGATTGCTTTCAAACTTTGATATTATCCTATTAGCATTGCTACTGCCTCATTTCAATTGCTTGATCATGATTTCTACCGTTGATTTTCATTTAGATTGCTTTTTAGCTATGATTTGTGAGTAGTTCCCAAATCTGGGATTTTGGTTGGAAACCCCTTCGTGTGTTCTCCCTAATGCGTCCATAGGACTAGGAAATCGATAGGGATTAGGAAATTAGATGTTTACGCGGGGTGTTTCATTGTCATTGGCAGGAGAAATACTGCATCTGACCGTCGGGCAAAGGGAGAATAAACTTGGTGGTTGACTCCCTTGCCACAGCTCATGTCCCTAGCGCAGACATCGAATCCTAGCGCGTGGGAACGGCAGGATGAGATGTTGGGAGTTATCGTTGCGAGCTTAGTGCTCCCAGAGTCGGTCGGTGTTAATGGATATGGGAATGCCTACCGACCAAACTCGGGTAGTCCTAGCGTATCATCCTGGGCACCGACCAGAATATCGGGCCCATGGGACGCTAGGTATCACTCTTAGAGGTAACGTCTCACCACTAAACCCTAAATTCTATCGTACTCCTATCCGTCGGCCGTAATAGTGAGAGCACATGATAGGGTGGAAACCGAATTCCTAGGTTTTCTTTTATATCGTTTATCCCTCGTATCTATATTCTGTGACAAACCATCGATCGTTCGGGCTTGCTCACCCATAGGGTGAACCGGTTCCTCTTTGACACAACCACGCCTCCCTGTGTTCGACCTCCAAGCCACACTACAACACCGTGCGCTTGCGGTATAAATATTTAAATCTGGTATCCCCAATCATATTGCACTCGTATGCATCAAAACTAGGGGACGTCAGATTCTAATGCAAGATAAGTATTTATTTTCTTATTTCCATTGCTTTGTGTTATTTTTATTGTGCTTGATGGTGAATGTTTGTTTGTCCCTTTTATTGCTTGCTATCATGTTCTTCTCCATTGAGTAGTGTTTGATGAACCCTAATAAGGGTTAAAGTAGGATTGATGCTTGGGATATTTCATTTGACTTGATTGCATGGCAAGTGTTTGATGGAATGTGGCAATGGGGATGTCTAGCAATCTGAGACCAATCTGTATGGCAACACACTAGATGGAGTTGGGGGTTGGGCTCCAGATGCTTGTCCCGTCAAGATCCTCTTTGATGTATTGCTAGAAATCACATTCGACCTATTTGGCCATAAGCGTTACGCTAGGGTGTTTTATTGTCATTGGCGGGATAAAGAACGCATCTGACCGTCGGTCCAAGGGCAAATAAAATGGGAGTTTGATCCTCTAGACATAGCTCACGCCCTAGCGTTGACATCGAGTCCTTGCACATGGGAACGGCTTGGACGAAATGTTGGGAGTTATCATTGTGGCCTTAATGCTCCTGGTTGCGGAGGGTGTTGGACATGGGAATGCCCACCGTCCGAAACCGGGTAGGCCTAGCGTATCATCCTGGGCATCGACCGGAATATCGGGCCTATGGGACACTAGGTACCAGCTTTTGGGGCAATGTCTCACCCTGGGTCGAGTCGAATACCAAGTGTCACGAGTGCTCTAGCCCGTGTTAGCGGGGATTCATTTCTTGACTTTTTCATTTCTTTCCTTTATTCCTACACTACCCACTCATATCATCCGCATAACTCTCACACAACCTAGGCGACGCTAGTAGCCTTCAAGCCATCCACCTCCATGTGTTCGATATAACCGTACCCTGCACTAACTGTGCACTAGCGATAAAACGACACCGCGCCCTAATCATAAACGGGGCGCCGGTCATATTTTTGGCGCCGTTGCCCGGGAGGCGTTCGGTTTTATATTAGCTTAGCTTGGGTTTGTTAGACTACGCATAAAACATTAAAAACAAAAAAAAAACAAATACAATAACCAAGAAATTTTTCCCCCCCCACCATCATTACTATCATTTCTATATTCTTTTGTGCCACTGATATTTTTCTCCAGGTATGTATCTTTGTTGATCAGGTGTAATGGATTACACTACATGGACCACAGATTTTGATCAAAGTGCTCAGATGGGAGAATACTATTTTGATCAGAGTGCTCAGATGGGACAATACTATTTTGATGAGAGTGCTCAGACGGGAGATCACCTTCTTGATGAGATGCTTGCACATCAGATTGAAATGCAAGCCAAGATTGAAAGGGGTCATTTTCTATTGGAATCAGGGAATAGAGACCTTGAAACCAATGCGCTCATGCCTGAGGCTGCCACGATTTCCAAAGATATCAGTTCTGCTTCTTCCTTTTATGGGCAAGAATCATCGCCAGTCATATTGCCAGAGCCGGAATGTGCCATCGTCGATCCCACATCCTACGATACAGCTATTGCATATGAAGAGTTGATGGGCGAAGAGGCAAGGGGGAAGAAAAAATTGAATCATATGCACCGACAGAGGAGGACACATTTTAGAACTTATTGGAGGGCCTCTTGAAATCAGTGCGGTTCACCGGTTCAGTTAGCATTACAATAGACGATGCATTTGAGCTACGCTTTGCAAGTTTTGTTGTGAACCATATTTCGGCTGCAGGAACAATTGAGGAAGACATCCGTGTCAGTCTTGATTTTTTGGGAAGTAGACTACATTTTTGGATTGCTTGCGGGCATTCTCCTCCACACAATACATCCCTACAAGTTGACACACATGAGCAGCCAAAATCATCATTCCAGAGAGAGCCTACATTGATAGTTGATGAGGAGGCAAAAGAGCACCATGTGGAGCCAGAGCATGTTTTTGAAGAGTCCTTACATGCGGAGCCAGAGCTTATCAACGAGGAGGTCTGCATCGAAACGAGGACACAGCCATTCATGAGGATCCCGAGCACTACCCTCCTCCATTAGAGCTTTCGCAACCACCTCATCCTTCCACTAACGCCGAGGACTATCCCACAGAGCTTACTGCTATCATTCAGGGAGATATTTCTACCCATTCCATTTCTGAATCATGTATTCCATTTGATATTTATTTTGATTCAGATATTCTTGACACGTCGTACCTTTTGCAGCACATGCACGATTATGTATGGGAGGTATGCTTGGACGTGTCATATCTAAGCGAACCTGGCAAGGAAGTCGACACATGTGATCCATATTTACCTAAGCAGCTGAGAGAGGACACCACGGAGATAGCTATCACAGTACCAAATGATATTGAATTATTTCCAGGGAAGTATCGTCCACCACTATTTATTTCATATATTTCTATAGACGATCCTCTTTGGAATACTTTTATTACGAGGGTGAAATTTTTGCAGCGAACTGATGCATCTTATTCTCTGCAAGGTACATATGGAGTCCTTGTGGGAATGCTAGAAGATGCATTGCTAGAGTTCGTAGGTGTTCATGGACACACGCGCCTGGCGGAGCCACAGAAGGAGCAATTGGAGCAGCTACCTGCCCCACTACAAATTCTGGATCCGCCTATGCTCAGGTGTATCCTAATCTAGAGTGTAAATATTTACGGCTTTCTAGTTTAGATTAGAATAATCTCGTCTCCTCTCATTAGCGAGGGGAGCGTATCTAAGGTTTGCTTTTGCACCATAATAACCCATCATGTTGTGTCCTATCTTTTCACCCCCATCACCCTATCCTTGTTCTTTTGGCACTTTTCTTGACCCCATTATCATTTTTCTCCATGAGACCCCTACCACCTCCAAAGGGTGGTGATGCCTGTTTTGCCTATTGTTCACTCTCCACTTTATCTTTTATGTCCCGTATCGGGTTTTCATATCTTTTGGGCATAGCTTATATTAGCTTGGGGGAGAGTATCACCCATGGTCATTTTTGTTATTTTTGATGCAGTTCCCCTCCCATTTTATCTTTGCCCTCTCATGAGTGATCTTATTGCATTGAGGGCAATGCAAGCTTTAGCTTGGGGGAGTTGCATTTCATGCATGTTTCCTTTATTTTCTTCCATTTTTCACCTTTTTCATGCATCAAAAAATTTTTCTTTTCATTTTTCTGCATCATTCCCATCTTGCATTTTTCTTTCTCCATTTTATTCTTGCCTCTTTCTAGAGATGAACCCTCAATGATATTTTGCCACTCATGCTTCACTTTTCGCATTTGAGCACCTTTCTTGTCACGCTATTTCCTTGATTATTCAATGCTCATATATGTGTTTTGCCATCTTTTGGGTTTATTTGCTATATTTCGAGATTGTTGGTTGTGATTGTGTTTAAGGCATGCTTCTAGCAATATATCATATTTTAATATGCCCCGCTATTTGAAGTTCCGAGATTTTCACGGTTCACTTCCAAAAAAGGTTATTTTACCATCCTACCCACGTGCTTCTAACTCTTACATGAAATACTATATGTGTACTCATATCGCATATGTTAGCTACCTTTCAATGGGGATTAGGATATCCACACCTTTGTTCCGTGCTTTAATTCATGGAGGATTTTCTTGCCATGCTTGGATTCCTCAAAAATTCTCTTTTGTTTTACTTTGTACATTCCCCCTCGTCGTGCATCATTCTCCCATTTTGGGGGAGTGCACACTTTTCATTTTCCAAAAAAAAAACATTACCCAAATAAACACTTTTGTACATATTTTTGTATAATGGTCCTTCGGGGTTCCTCGTAACCCGATGCCCTAAAGCCATCTAGCTTGGGATGTGTAGGCCGCCCTTGCATTCCATTGCGATTCCGCAAGTTTGCAAGACAAAAATATTAAAATCAAACCAAAAACCAAAAATATGTATATATGCCACATTCTCCCCTTTTCCTTCGCTCTCCACATCTCCTATATTTGAGAGCACCAATGTATATAGGGAAGGCGAGAGTTTGTACAAAGTGATCTTTCCACATCTTCTCCATCCCCTTTTGAAAATACAAGCAAGGCAAGAAAGTGTTTCAAAAATAAAAAACGACAAGTGTGTGTGTGGTGATTCCTTACATCCTAGAGATTGATAGTTATTCCCATGATTCATATCTATTCTTTCTTACTTCTTCATGCATGTATATGTATCTCGTATTCATCGTTTGGAAGATTTGATATGAATTTTGAGCTTCCTCATATTTGGGCATATTATCTACTATAACATGTTATGATAGCTATGCCTTTTGTCAATGTCATGCTTCTATCTCTTTTGTGCTCTATTGATATGAACCCATGATGCTATATTATGAGATTGAATTCTTGATTTAGATTGTGATATGCTTTTCCCTTGTGCTTAATTGTGTTGGTGATTACATTTGTGGTTTGGAGAGGGTGATCAAGGATTATTCGCTTTCCTTTCTTGCCCTCGCACCCAATCTTCATTCCAACTTGTCTTCCTCTGGACGAGGAAGAGTTTAGGTTGGGGGCTTGACGCGTGTTCATATTTCACCTTTTGCACACGCTCTTCATCGTGTTTTCATATGCGTTTCATCTCATTCCATGTTGTATATATCACATTTTGGTTCATATTGACTATTGGGTGTATTGTTTGTATTTCAGGTAAATGTCGGCATTTCAGAGTCTTCTGGAGTCAACCTTGCAATGTCGGGACCAAAGCGCACTAATACGGCAAAGATCCGATGGCCAAAGATGAGGATTTGAGGTTTTGGAGCTTCAACCGATCGGGTGGACAGATCCACCCGATCGGTTCGTGCATACGTATTAGACCCGAGGAGAAGCAAGGATGAGGCAACCCCAATCGATCGGTTCAATGATCGGTTGGGTGTGACAGTGTTCTCTATTTTGTGAGCCGAACTCCACCCGATCGGTTGATTTGTCAACAGATCGGGTCACCTGTAGCTGAAGCTTCCCAGCTCATAACCCGACGACTCACCCGATCGTTTCAATGATCGGGTGAAGATTTTCAGAAGCTGTCACCTGATCGGTTGACCTTCCAACCGATCGGGTGGCCCTTTTTCAACGGTTTTTGTGGGTTTATGGACCCGAACCTTTAGGGTTTTGGGGGAGCCTATAGATATGAGATTGTGCACGACTTGTAAGGGCGGTTCCCCACTATTTTTCAGCAGCTTTCTGCCCCTTTCATGGGAGCCTTAGATTAGGTTAGATTAGGGTTTCTATTTGAATAAATCTTGTAATGGATTGATGGATTCTAATGCAAGATAAGTATTTCCTTTCTTATTTCCATTACTTTGTGTTATTTTTATTGTGGTTGATAGTGAATGTTTGTTTGTCCCTTTTATTGCTTGCTATCATGGTCTTCACCATTGAGTAGTGTTTGATGAACCCTAATATGGGTTAGAGTAGGATTGATGCTTGGGATATTTCATTTGACTTGATTGCATAGCAAGTATTTGATGGAATGTGTCAATGGGGATGTCTAGCAATCTGACACCAATCCGTATGGCAACACACTAGATGGAGTTGGGGGTTGGGCTCCGGATGCTTGTCCCGTCAAGATCCACTTTGATGTATTGCTAGAAATCACATTCGACCTATTTGGCCATTATGGTTACGCTAGGGCGTTTTATTGTCATTGGCGGGATAAAGACTGCCTCTGACCGTCGGGCCAAGGGGAAATAAAACGGGAGTTTGATCCTCTAGCCATAATTCACGCCCTAGCGTTGCCATCGAGTCCTTGCACGTGGGAACGGCTTGGACGAAATGTTGGGAGTTATCATTGTGGCTTAATGCTCCCGGTTGCGGAGGGTGTTGAACATGGGAATGCCCACCATCCGAAACCGGGTAGACCTAGCGTATCATCCTAGGTATCGACCGGAATATCGGGCCCTTGGGGCACTAGTTACCACCTTTTGGGGCAATGTCACACCCTGGGTCGAGTCGAATACCAAGTGTCACGAGTGCTCTAGCCCGTGTTAGCGGGGATTCATTTCTTGTCTTTTTCATTTCTTTCCTTTATTCATACACTACCCACTCATATCATCCGTGTAGCTCTCACACAACCTAGGTGTAACGGTCGCTTTCCGACCTTATGAATCTTTTGCGTGCACGTGCCTTATCGTGCACGTATTTTATTTGGCACTTTCTGGATTCCGGTATATGCGATGTGATATGCTGTTGTGACCGTATGGGAGTGTAGAATTTTATAGTAATTTTTGGAACGTCATTTCACAGCTCGTTTTCTCGTAAAACGACTTGGAGTGGTAGGGGCGTTTTAGTCTTTTGACTTAAAACGCAGTTTCTGATTTTACGTAAATTCTTGGTAGGTGTTCTGCACGATCAGGCTCTGTAGATCTGAGTGTCTCGTCTCCATGATCACCCCGGTATTTTCGGTTTATTTTTCGGACGCCCGTAGCGAGAGATATCTCCCGGTAAAATCTCGGCCGTTGATTTGCCTGATCAAATTCAAATTTCGAATTTACTATCAGATCTGATCAATCCCTTGATTAGCTCCTACGTATCAAGAGGATTGATTCATCTGTTAGGTGCACCCTCCTTTCATCCTTAGGTCCACCCCCTAACTCTACCCATCAAACCACTACCCTATATTCTATAGGTGAATATCACGTTTAATATTATTAAACCCAACCCCAATCCCTCATTCACGTGCAGACCTAGGGTTGTTTGCATTTTTTTTCTCGCAGCCACCATACACAAACAACTTCCTCCCGCTCTCATCTCCTCCCTCCCTCGACTTCATCCCGTCACCCACACCGGCGGCTCTTCTCCGACCACCCGCGACCCCTCCGCGCCGCCGAGACGCCGGCAACCGCCACAAGCCCGGCGGCCCCACCCCGCGACCGCTGCAGCAACGACAGCAGTGGAAATCGCCGATGTCGATGTTTCCCAACGTTGCAAGTCACCGGCGATCCCCCGGAGGCCCCCAAGACACCGGCGATCCACCCGACGGCCTCCTCACCGTCGCACACAGCCGTGCGGGCTGTTACTCGCAGCAACAGTAGCGACAACAACGGAAATTGCCGCTGCTGTGTTTTTTCGGCACCTCCGACCGTCGCAGAGCACCGCCGTTGGCCCCCTGATCCGGCCGGCCACCCCTAGGCTGGAGACAACCCCGTGACAACTCTTAGGCCGAACAGCCCCTTAGACTAGCGTTCCAACGGATTTTCATCGCCGTTACGCGCCGTAACTCGCTGTTTTGGTTTCCCCATTGCCGTGTCCGCTGTCCGCTATTCCTGCACGCTGCCCGCACCTCCAGTCCGCTACCAGAACGTTCCTGGCTATGCTACCCGTAGCCGAGACGCCTCAAGAAGACGTTCTGTAGCCGTACCGTTCAGATCGGTCGCCGTTCAGACTCTACTTCCCATTCGCATCAAACACCGGAGAGGTTGGTCCCACGAACTCATGGCAAACTCACACCGTTGCAAAACTGAACCCTAACTAAAATCGGACAACTCGAACTAAATTAAATTTTCCGCACCAGTAAAACGATGTCACTGTAGAAATCGACCGTCGGACAACTTTTCTGTGCATATAGGGTAGTGGTCGATTTAGGCTGAACGAAACACCAAAATGTGACATTGACGAATAGGATAGCCCCGATAACCTAGAAACAAACCCTAATATGACTTGATGAAAATCACGACCTGACACCATCGCCGTGACACTGTTTCAGATGGACTACCGCGGACGCGACACCTGGACGAGACGCCCCGGACGGACGACAAACTCGCCACCGCAGGAAAGTGTACTCACTTGCACTTTTGGCCGTGCCTTGGTCTTAGACTGCTAGAACTATTAGACTGTGAACAAATAGATCCGGACGTGAAATGATAGTGTCTGGGACACCCTGACGACTTAGACTTGACGACGAAGTCTAAGCGTAACAACAACAACTTTTGACACCGTAGGGTTATCTTGTGTGTGCGTGCGTGTGGACCCCCTAGAAGAACTATCCCTGTCATGTCACGTCATGTCTTGTTTTGCACAGCCTGTGGGTAATAGGGCACTCTCCGAGTGATCCCTTGTACTGATACATAGCCTGCGGGCAAAGGGCACTCTCCGAGTGATCCCTTGTACTGATACACAGCTTGCATGGAATAGGGCACTCTCCGAGTGATCCCTTGTACTGATACACAGCTTGCGGGCAATAGGGCACTCTCCGAGTGATCCCTTGTACTAATACACAGCTTGCGGGCAATAGGGCACTCTCCGAGTGATCCCTTATACTGATTTGTCTTGTGCACTTGGGTTGGGTTAGGGTTGAGCGTGCACATGGTAAGAGGGTCTGATCCCCCTCGAACCGTAAGGCGTGAACCCTTTGAGTCACACGTGTCTCGTCTTGTCTTGTCCTGTCATGTTTGTCTTGTCACGTCTTGTCACGACCCGTTTAGGCTAGTCCTGTAGTCGGTAGCACACTTTACGACTACTGCTTGCTACGCTTTACTTTCCTGCTGTGTTTACTTCCTTTTGATACTCTGTTATAACCCCAGCATGCTAATCAACCAGTAAACTGTTGTTTAATAGTTCGGTACACTTGCAGTGGAGTCTGACCATTTTTGTAGACTTTACCTGACGTACAGTTCCTTTCTTTTGGGTGTTGTACGTCAGGTGTGGAACCAGAGTACATAGACGAGGCGGACCTGCCAGAGTACGTTGAGCCGGAGGACGCAGACCCAGAGTACGTGCCCGAGGAGGACCAGAGCTAGAGATCTTCACGTTGCTGATTCAGAGGTTTTACTGTAGTTTAGTTGGGTGCGTAGCACCGTTTACTTTCTGTCTAGGTTGGGTGCTTGCACCATTAGTTTACTTTCAGCTGTTTGTAGCCGTTTTAGCTTTTGTTTAGACTCCCCGTACTTTTCTGGATATCTGTTGAATAAAATGAATGCATCTCTTTTAGTACTTTTGTTATTCTGTACTAACCTGCAGGGACCTGTTCCTTCGTCTTGGAGTACCACACAGACGCTTATTGGGTCCGAGCTTCATAGCTCCGGCCTAAGCGGGCCTTGTCATGTTTCGCTTCCGTCGTTTTGGGAAGCGGGGCGTGACAGATTTTAGTGGTGGCCCATGCAGGTCCTTTTCTGCAAAAAGTTCGGAACGATAGAAGTATTAACATTCTTTTATTATTATCCAGTAAGGTGAGCGAGTCTAAGTTGTGTTTTTCCTGTCGTTAGGATGGTGGGAGGACGTGAAGCTCGAGACAGACCTTCAGCTGACGGGACCATGGATGGCCGATGTGACGATTTACGCCAATTACTGGGCGTTATGAGAGAGATGTTGGACGTTCAATATCGATTGGTTGATCAGGCGCATCAGATTGCCCGTGCTGCCCAGGCTCCTCCGACTGCACCACCATCACCACTGCGAAGGAACCGACTAATGGAGCAGTTCAGGCCGACAGCTAGGCCTGCAGTGGACCCGCTCAGTCGGCGTCTTTCATGAGGTCTGGAGCACCTACACAGAGTCAAAGAAAGGGACCGTGTCATTACTGTGACAAGCCAGGACATCGGCAGAACACTTGCAGGAAGAAGCTGGGATTGTATCTGACATGTGGGGCTGCTACGCGCACGGTTAGAGATTGCCCGAGGCATCGCCATGTGGAGGGCGGAGCGCCAGTTCCAGTGCAGCGTAGAGCGCCTGCCACAGTTCAGAGAGGAGCTGCTGTCTGTGGACCACCATTGGCCCCACAGGAACAGCTATTACAGCAGGCAATGCAACTTCGGAGGCCGGCGTACACCATGACAGCCGGCGAGGCTGAAGATTTGGATGGTGTTATAGCAGGTATATTCTTTGAGATCTGGTCTTTTCTTTTACAGTTAGATTGTTTCGCTCGTATATATGTGTTGTCCTTGCTAGTTGTTGGGTAGTGGGTTAGCCGTAGTTCTTTTATACCTTAGGCACCATTCTAGTGTACTCTCTCCTGGCCTTGGACTTGTTCGACTCCGGTGCATTCCATGTGCATCATACCCTGGGAGTTGTATCAAGATACTTTATATCCCATCCATACACTTCCAAAGTGTTGGGATATCTCCACAAGGAACGAAGTGGTGACAGTGAATCTGAATTGTCGATCGATCCCCTTGGTGGTCAGTGGACATGAACTATTAGATTTCATTGTCCGTGATCTACCTCTTTTTCGATGTCATTCTTGACATCAAATTGCTAGGAGACCTCCACGCTCTGTTTGAATGCCACAGTGAGAAGGTGGTATTCAGGATTTCGGGCCATCTTAAGTTCGAGTTCTCGAGGAATGCAGAGCCGATGACGAAGCTGACGAGGAAGGACGTGGTGTTTCATTGGTCAGGAGCTTGAGAGGAGGCCTTCAGTATCTTGAAGGCGAGGTTGACTTCAGCACCGGTTTTGGCTGTACCGGATCGGAGCGGAGGCTTCGAGGTATATTGTGATGCATCAGGGAAGGGCCTAGGATGCATCTTGCATCAGCATGGCCACGTGGTCGCGTATGTTTCTCGTCAATTGAGGACTCATGAGAAGAATTACCCGACGCACGATCTGGATCTGGCAGCGGTGATTTTTTTTGCACTGAAGATCTGGAGGCACTTCTTGCTGAGTGAGAGCGTGAAGATTTTCACCGATCACAAGAGCCTGAAGTACATCTTTACGTAGAAGGAGCTCAACATGCGTCAGAGACGATGGTTGGAGCTCATGGCTGACTATGAGATAGACTTGCAGTATCACCCAGGAAAGGTGAACGTAGTGCCTGATGCGTTGAGTAGGCTTCCTATTGCGGGGATGCATACTATCGACTGGAGGATACAACAGGAGCTGAAAGAGATGGATTTAGAGGTCGTCCTACCTGGTGGGGTTCATTCGTTCATGAATTTGCAGATTCAGTCCACTATCGTGGATCGGATCAAGGCAGCACAGGCAGGAGATCCGAAGATACAGAGGATCAGGAGGCAGGTTGAAGCTGGACTACGGACGGAGTTTGTGATTCATGAGGATGGTTCGCTGCGGTACGGCAGCAGACTCTGCGTACCTGCAGGTGATGTTCGTGAGGAGCTATTGAGCGAGGCTCATAGCTCGCCTTATTCTATACATCCTGGTGGCACCAAGATGTATAAGGACCTCCGTCTGAATTACTGGTGGATTGGCATGAAGAGGAGTATGGCACGGAGCGTTGCCAAGTGTTTGATATGCCAACAAGTGAAGGCTGAGCACCATCGTACGGCTGGATTGCTACAACCGCTTCCTATTCCAGAGTGAAAGTGGCAACATATTACGATGAATTTCATGACTGGTTTGCCTCGGACCCCGAAGCAGAACGACGCAGTCTGGGTGATCGTTGATCGGTTGACTAAGTCTGTGCATTTCATCCCCTTCCGAGTGGGTCAGACTACGGAAGTCTTGGCGAGGAAATATCTGGAGGTAAAATTTCGGTTTTACTCATCTTTTAATTTTTTCCTCTTGGAAATAGTTGTGATGTAGACCGTGTGCGTGCAGGAGATTGTACGCTTACATGGAGTCCCTGTGAGCATCGTGTCTGACAGAGACTCAAGGTTCACCTCTCAGTTCTGGAGAAGTCTGCAGGAGAATTTGGGTACGAGTCTGAGTTTCAGCACGGCGTACCACCCGCAGACCGATGGCCAGTCCGAGAGGACTATTCGGATTCTAGAGGATATGCTGTGAGCTTGTACGCTTGATTTGAAGGGATCTTGGGAGGACCATCTTCACTTGGTGGAGTTTTCGTATAACAACAGCTACCAGGCGAGCATTGGCATGGCGCCGTTTGCTGCATTATATGGGAGGAAATGTCGATCGCCACTGAGCTGGGATGACATCGGAGATTGGGAGCTGTTGGGTCCAGAGATGATACTGGAAGCCGTGGATGTCATGAGAGACATCAAAGAGAAGCTCAGAGTTGCACAGGATCGTTTCAAGCATTGGGCTGATGCCAAGAGGAGACCGTTGGAGTTCCAGCCAGGAGATCACGTCTTCCTGAAGATTTCTCCGAACCGCAGAGTTATTCGTTTCGGGAAGAAGGGAAAGCTGAGTCCGAGGTATATTGGACCTTTCGATGTGCTGGAGCGCGTGGGAGCAATGGCCTACCGCCTTGCTTTGCCACCATCTTTGGAGGGAGTTCACGACGTATTCCACGTATCTCGGCTACGTCGGTACGTCAGTGATCCGTCGCACACGGTTGATTTCTCTGAGATTACGGTCCGCCCGGACCAGACATATGACCAGCATCCTGTGCATATTTTGGACCGTTGACAGAAGCAATTAAGGAATAAGGTAGTCGACCTGGTGAGAGTGATGTGGCGTCACGGATCACCTGGAGAGTCCACTTGGGAGCGCGAGGAGGAGATGATGGAGCGTTTCCCATTCTTGTTTGCTGATTCGTATTGTTGATTCCGAGAACGGAATCTTTATTTTAGTGGGGTAGAATGTAACGGTCGCTTTCCGACCTTATGAATATTTTGCGTGCACGTGCCTTATCGTGCACGTATTTTATTTGGCACTTTCTGGATTCCGGTATATGCGATGTGATATGTCGTTGTGACCGTATGGGAGTGTAGAATTTTATAGTAATTTTTGGGAACGTCATTTCACGGCTCGTTTTCTCGCAAAACGACTTGGAGTGGTAGGGGCGTTTTAGTCTTTTGACTTAAAACGCAGTTTCCGATTTTACGTAAATTCTTGGTAGGTGTTACACACGATCAGGCTCTGTAGATCTGTGTGTCTCGTCTCCACGATCGCCCCGGTATTTTCGGTTTATTTTTCGGACGCCCGTAGCGAGAGATATCTCCCGGTAAAATCTCGGCCATTGATTTGCCTGATCAAATTCAAATTTCGAATTTACTATCAGATCTGATCAATCCCTTGATTAGCTCCTACGTATCAAGAGGATTGATTCATCTGTTAGGTGCACCCTCCTTTCATCCTCAGGTCCACCCCCCAAACTCTACCCATCAAACCACTACCCTATATTCTATAGGTGAATATCACGTTTAATATTATTAAACCCAACCCCAATCCCTCATTCACGTGCAGACCTAGGGTTGTTTGCATTTTTTTTCTCGCAGTCGCCATACACAAACAACTTCTTCCCTCTTGCATCTCCTCCCTCCCTTGACTTCATCCCGTCACCCACGCCGGCGGCTCTTCTCCGACCACCCGCGACCCCTCCGCGCCGCCGAGACGCCGGCAACCGCCACAAGCCCAGCGGCCCCTCCCCGCGATCGCTGCAACAACGACAGCAGCGGAAATCGCCGCTGCCGCTGTTTCCCAACGCCGCAAGTCGCAGGCGATCCCCGGAGGCCCCCAAGACACCGACGATCCCCCCAACGGCCTCATCGCCGTTGTAAACAGCCGTACGGGCTGTTACTCGTCGCAACAGCAGCGATAGCAGCGGCAATCACCGCTGCTGCATTTTTTCGGCACCTCCGACAGTCGCAGAGCACCGCCGACGGCCCCCTGATCCGGCCGGCCACCCCCTAGGATGGAGACACCCCCGTGACAACTCCTAGGCCGAACAGCCCCTTTGACTAGCGTTCCAACAGATTTTCATCGTCGTTACGCGCCATAGCTCACTGGTTTGGTTTCCCCATTGTCGTGTCCGCTGTCCGCTATTCCCGCACGCTGCCCGCACCTCCAGTCCGCTACCAGAACGTTCCCGGCTATGCTACCCGTAGCCGAGACGCCTCAAGAAGACGTTCCGTAGCCGTGCCGTTCAGATCGGTCGACGTTCAGACTCTACTTCCCATTCACATCAAACACCGGAGAGGTTGGTCCCCTGAACTCATAGCAAACCCACACCGTTGCAAAACAGAACCCTAACTTAAATCGGACAACTCGAACTAAATTTACTTTTCCGCACCAGTAAAACGATGTCACTGTAGAAATCGACCGTCGGACAACTTTTCTGTGCATATAGGGTAGTGGTCGATTTAGGCTGAACGAAACACCAAAATGTGACATTGACGAATAGGATAGCCCCGATAACCTAGAAACAAACCCTAATAGGACTTGATGAAAATCGCGGCCTGACACCGTCGCCGTGACACTGTTTCAGATGGACTATCGCAGACGCGACGCCTGGATGAGACGCCCCAGACGGACGGCACACTCGCCACCGCAGGCAAGTGTACTCACTTGCGCTTTTGGCCGTGCCTTGGTCTTAGACTGCTAGAACTATTAGACTGTGAACAAATAGATCCGGACGTGAAATGATAGCGTCCGGGACGCCCTGACGACTTAGACTTGACGACGAAGTCTAAGCGTAACAATAACAACTTTTGAAACCATAGGGTTATCTTGTGTGTGCGTGCGTGTGGACCCCCTAGAAGAAATATCCCTATCATGTCATGTCATGTCTTGTTTTGCACAGCCTGGGGCAATAAGGCACTCTCCTAGTGATCCCTTGTACTGATACACAGCCTGCGGACAATAGGGCATTCTCCGAGTGATCCCTTGTACTGATACACAGCTTGCGGGTAATAGGGCACTCTCCGAGTGATCCCTTGTACTGATACACAGCTTGCGGGCAATAGGGCACTCTCTGAGTGATCCCTTGTACGGATTTGTCTTGTCCACTTGGGTTGGGGTAGGGTTGAGCGTGCGCACGGTAAGAGGGTCTGATCCCCCTCGAACCGTAAGGCGTGAACCCTTCGAGTCACATGTGTCTCGTCCTGTCTTGTCCTGTCCTGTCTTGTTTATCTTGTCACGTCTTGTCACGACCCGTTTAGGCTAGTCCCGTAGTCGGTAGCACACGCTACGACTACTGCTTGCTACGCTTTACTTTCCTGTTGTGTTTACTTCCTTTTGATACTCTGTTATAACCCCAGCATGCTAATCAACCAGTAAACTGTTGTTTAATAGTTCGGTACACTTGCAGTGGAGTCTGACCCTTTTTCTAGACTTTACCTGACGTACAGTTCCTTTCTTTTGGGTGATGTACGTCAAGTGTGGAGCCAGAGTACGTAGACGAGGCGGACCTGCCAGAGTACGTTGAGCCGGAGGACGCAGACCCAGAGTACGTGCCCAAGGAGGACCAGAGCTAGAGATCTTCACGTTGCTGATTCAGAGGTTTTACTGCAGTTTAGTTGGGTGCGTAGCACCGTTTACTTTCTGTCTAGGTTGGGTGCTTGCACCATTAGTTTACTTTCAGCTGTTTGTAGCCGTGTTGGTTTTTTTTAGACTCCCCGTACTTTTCTGGATATCTGTTGAATAAAATGAATGCATCTCTTTTAGTACTTTTGTTGTTCCGTACTAACCTGCAGGGACCTGTTCCTTCGTCTTGGAGTACCACACAGACTCTTATTAGGTCCGAGCTTCACAGCTCTGGCCTAAGCAGGCCTTGTCACGTTTCGCTTCCGTCGTTTTGGGAAGCGGGGCATGACACTAGGCGAGGCTAGTAGCCTTCAAGCCATCCACCTCCATGTGTTCAATATACCTGCACCCTACACTAACCGTGCACTTGCGGTAAAATGACACCGCACCCTAATCATAAACGGGGCTCCGGTCAGTATCAAATTTATGGGTGTAATTGCTTCATTTAGCCCTCAAATCCAACATCTCCCACTCACACATGAATGAGATACATAAGGAAACTAATTTCCTTTATTCTGCGCCAATTCATACTAGAGAAATAGGCCGTGCAACCGGCATACTGCATGGGTTCGGTGCTATATAACGGTTAGGAGTATATAGCAACTCAATGAGTAGTTTAGAAGTATGCAGCACCCTAGATCATTTAATCACATTAAGTATCATCCCTCGATCTCATATACTTTGTATTCACAATTGAACTTCGTATAAGTTCAATTGGTCGACTGGTGAACACAAATCAATGTGATACTCGAAATGATCTTCCTCTTCTCGTGGTTTTCTTTAACATGGCTTAACTTGCTTTTCCAAGTATGTCCCGCCAGACTGAATCCATCGCGATCTCTTGGCAACATCTTAAGATAGCAAACATCAAACCTAGTCTCAAGAACTCGATCGAAGCTTTGAGGGTACTAGATTAAGACTCTCAAGTCCTCAGGGTCTCACACAACAGTAAGTTCAGATCAAAACTTACGTTTAAACCCTTTGGTTGCTTATGCGCACATGGTATGAAACATGCGTTACAACACTTTCTCCTTTCCCATGAAGTGTATGTCTCAACATTTAGTGTTGTACAGATGATAATTTGACATCACTATGTCTAACTTTGAGTCCTCCAATTTACTCATATCAAACCACTAGGACTCACATCTGACATCTAATACAGATGATTTGAATTCTTAAATTCACCTTTTTAAACCACAATGACTCCTTAGTCATTAGTCGACTTGTGATGTTAAGCCCGAACTCATAATTATTCGACTGACAATTAACTTAAAATCTCGTCTCATCTCCACTCATTTCTTAAATGATGGAGGCGGTTACCTGTGTGAGAAGGCTAACCTTACATCTGTCCGACATACTTTTTAATCAAGAATGCTCCATATAACATTCACAATTCTTTGTATGCTATCAAATATATTGGCATTAATTATATAAACATTGGGAAATACAAAAGAGAAGTACATCATATTCTACGTAATCCTTGAGATCTCGTGTGTTCCAAAAACACCTTTCTATGAATAGGTTTAGTAAGCGGATCTGCTATCATATCCCGCGTAGATATGTACTTCATGTTTATCTCCTTGCGTTCAACCATCTTCTTAGCAAATTTGTATTTGATATCTATTTGTTTGGTTTTGCAATGGTATTTTGGATCATTTGTATATGCAATAGCCGCCTGACTATCACAGTTAACCATAACTGTATTGGAATCATTTGCGGTAATTAAATGATCCAAGAGCCTTTTCAACCAAACAGCCTCTTGAGCTGCTGCAGAGAATGCTACAAACTCTGCTTCAATCATGGATAGGGCTATGCATGATTGTTTCTTACTACTCCATGATATGGCACCATTGTTAAGTAAGAAGACATATCCAGAGGTAGACTGCCTTTCATCAAGGTCTCCTCCCCAATCAGCATCAGTATAACCCTTCAGTTGCAGATCACTTCCTTGATAGTGGAGTGTATAATCAGTAGTCCCCTTTAGATATCTCAAAATTCTCTTAACTGCCTTCCAATGTGCTTGACCAGGGGTGGATTGGTATCTACTAACCATTCCAACTGCAAAGCAGATGTCTGGTCTTGTACACATCATAGCGTACATAAGACTATCAACTGCACTAGCATAAGGAATTTTGCTCATTAGGTCTTTCTCTTCTTTAGTCTTAGGGCATAAACTTTGACTTAAGGCCTCACCTTTGCTGATAGGAGTGTCAAAAGGCTTGCTATTTTGCATATTGAATCGTTCAAGTACTTTCTTTATAAAAGTCTCTTGTGAAGAGATAAAAGTTTATTTGAACGATCTCTTGAGATCTTAACCCCAAGAATATATTCGGCTTCACCCATATCTTTCATTTCAAAGTTCGATGAAAGCCAAGCTTTGATTTCTAACAAACACTCCTTATCATTTCCAGCTATAAGTATGTCATCTACGTAGAGTGACATAATTACAAACTTATCATTAGACCGTTTGGTATAAATGCAATGATCTTCATTAATCATAATGAACTCATTTGACATGATTACATTATGAAAGTGAATATACCATTGCCTTGAGGATTGTTTAAGGCCATAGATTGACTTTAAAATTCTACAAACCTTATGCTCGTGGCCTTTTTTAACAAAACCCATAGGTTGATCCATATAGATCTCCTCATCTAATTCTCCATCAAGAAATGCAGTTTTTGCATCCTTTTGATGTAATTCTAGGTCTAAGCTTGCAACTATAGCTAAAATTAGGAGAATCGAGGTAAAGCGTACAACAGGTGAGAAAGTCTCTTCATAGTCAATCCCTTCCTGTTGTGTGTACCCCTTTGCAACAAGTCGAGCCTTATATCTTTCTATTGATCTATCAGCCTTATGCTTTATTTTTAGAACCAATTTGTTCCCCATGGCTTTTCGTCCTTTTGGGAGATCAACCAATTCCTAAACTTTGTTCCATCTCATAGACTCAAGCTCCTCTTCCATTGCTTTAGCCCATTCTCCCTTAGCAGGACAAGAGAGAGCCTCTTTCAAATTTCTTGGCTCATCCTCGTTTAGTAGACTAGTCATGAAAGCTTCTCCACCTTCGATCTCAAATCGTCGACGTGGAATACTTACACGACTGCTACGTCTTCTTTGAGATTCATCGAGTCTCATTTGACTCTCATTTAGGTTAGTCCTTAATTGACTTGGGTCAATCCTTATTTGACTCCCACTTGGATCAAGATCTAATTGACTTGTTTAACTACCTTTTGGGTTAAGTCTCAATGGAATCCCACTTGGACCTGGATCATTTTCATTCGCACTTTCATTCAGATGAGGTGGTGGAATATGATCATTATTGGAATGAAGAATTAATTCCTCATGCAAATTCCTCCCACTCGAATGAGGTGATCCTATTTGATCCATAATCTCAAATAGGGATAGGTCTTGTCCTATCTCTCCCTGCCTAGGAAAATCCTCCTATAAGAATGTAACATCCCTTGATTCAAACTCAGTTGTACTTCCACCATCGTCTTGACCTATGAAGAATTATCCCTTTGAGGTTTCTGAGTATCTTATGAAGATACATTTCCTCCCCCTTGGACCTATTTTTCCATACTTATGGGAGGAAACATGTGCATAAGCTGCACAACCCAAAGGTCTTAAGATATTTAGGTTAGGCTTACGACCGATCCATAACTCATATGGAGTGGTTTCAACTGACTTGGTAGGCACTCTATTGAGAATGTAGGTTGCAGTCAATAATGCATCTCCCCAAAAAGTGATAGGCAAGTTAGCTTGTGCCATCATTGACCTAACCATCTCAAGTAGCGTTCTATTCCTTCTCTCTGCAACACCATTTTGTTGCGGAGTATAGGAAATACTCAACTGATGAATGATTCCATTTTCATCAAATAAGTCCTTGAATTGAGTTGATAGGTATTCTTTACCTCGGTTGGTTCTTAAGACTTTAATCTTTCGATCTAATTGATTCTCAAGTCATATAGTTTTTGAAACAACTTATTGCTTCATACTTGTGAGAAATCAAGTATACGTATCCGAACCGAGTGAAGTCGTCTATGAATGTGATGAAGTAGGACGCTCCATGCCTAGCCCTTATATTCATGGGACCACATATATCGGAGTGGATTAAGTGCAAAGGGCATTTGGCTCTCGTTCCTGTACCAAATGGCTTCCTTGAAGTCTTTCCTACTAGACAATGCTCACAAGTTGACATTTCAACTTTGCCAATGTCGGCTAATAAACCTTCCTTGGCTAGTCTACTCATTCTAGTTAGACCGATGTGACCAAGTCTAGAGTGCCATAAATTCACATTACTCGTATAGTCATGCAAAGTAGACATCATTGAAAAACTAATATTACAATCAGCATCATAGATTGTATCTAACACAAAGAATCCATTTATTACATTGGCTGAGCCGAAATAAGAAGTGCCAAGACAAAGGTCTACATTATTACAATGAAAGTTCCAACTGAAACCAAATCTAAGCAATACCAATACAGATATGATATTCCGACGAATATCAGAGGCAAACAGTACATCATGTAGGAGTAAAGTTCGGCCGACACGCAAGACTAACTTGCACGTGCCAATCCTCTTCACTTCAACCCTTGAGTTGTTCCCTACATAGATCCACTTTGTAACGTGCGAAATCCGTCGGAAATCTACGAAGGCTTCACGATCCCTCGCTATGTGGTCGGTGGAACCTGAGTCTACAATCCATAAAGGATGAGATTTTACCAAAAACACAGAGCTAGAAAAATAAATTTTAGCAAATTCATAACAAGATACCTGTTCGGTACAATTACGAGCAATATAGGCAAACATGTTGCACTTGAAGCACTTTATCTTGGCCATATTTCTCTTCTTGTTATGCTTTTTTCGACCATGTTGGTAATGCTTAAGTTTCTTGGGAGGCTCTTCATGTTCATTTCCCTTGCGCCCACGACGCTTGCGCTTGGATCCATCTTGAGAACTGGATCCTGCCACATACACTTCTGCAGTAGGCTTAGAGGCCTCTTGCCTCTCTACCTCTAGTTCGAGGTGGCGTGAAACATCTTCAAGGGTCCTGATGCTCTCATTGTGAGTGAGATGCATCTTCATTTGTTCCCATGTATTGGGCAAGGAACAGATGACCGCTTGAACCTGTTGTTCATCAGTCAAAGTATGATCGGCGTCCTTCAACTCTATAATTAAGTTTGACATGTGCCTCAGATATTTCTTCATTGAGTGATCTAAGTGCTTCTTGTATGTGTCAAACTTAATGGTGAGGGACCTTAGTTTAGTGACCGAATTGTCTTCAAGCTTGGCCTTATGCAAGGACCATATGTCCTTCGCAAGGTCATACTTACAAAACTAACGCATGATGTCATCATCCATGCTGCTCAGCACGTTATGCGAGCAATTGAGTTATTCCTCTTCCAAGAGTCATAGGCCTCACGGTCCCTCTTATGTTGGGCCGTGGTACCTATTTAAGGCTCTTCCATTATAACGTTTAAGACCTCAAGGACATCTTGTTCCGCGAGCACATACTGGAGTTTCATGCTCCATATCTTATAATTGTCGCCGTTTAACTTTTCACCTTTGTTAAGTTCAGGGACAATGTTCTTAGCAGCAAGAGACATTATGATTATAAATTTCTACAAAGAAGGAAACATGAACGACATTAATGTCCAGCATACAAAAATTGAATACTTCAACACTCGTCAAATGGATTAATGCGACATATTAATAAGTCTTAGAATCAGAAATTTCATTATATTCCCAATCACGATCTAAGATCAAATTAATATGCCTCTCGTCCAAATAACTTATGTAAAGTATACTCGAACATCAAATCAATATATTTGAAATAGGTATGGTAATTGCAAAGATCACTTGACCATGTCATGCATCCACAGGTTAGTTGACTATGGGCATAGCGGTGGCAGGATCTTTGAATTTAAGACCATACAACTCAACCTATATGCATGAATGTCAACATCTGTAACGGTCACTTTCCGATCGTACTTTGTTCATGCACGTGCTTTTGACCGTGCACGTATTTGTTTTAGACTCTGTTTGTTTGTGAACACTTTAGTGTGATATGTCGTTGTGAACGTCTCTGAGAGTATTAAATTGTGGCACTAAATTGGAACAACATTTCTCGGGTCGTTCTCCCACGATTTGATCTTATTCGAAGAGACGTTGTGATTTTCACTTTTGGCGTGAGACGTTCCTATTTTTAGTTTCGTCACTCGACATCGAAATTGAGATCCGTCTTCTTAGTTTCCTTTCTCTCGTCGTCCCGAGCACCCCAATATTTATTTCACAATTTTCAGAGTTCATTTGACCTATTTTACATTTTTAGCAAAGCTTAAAATATTTTTAAATACCAAGTTTTAAAGTATTTTCGACCCAATATAATTTCTACTACATTAAAACACTTCAAATGATTTTTGACCCAAGCCCCTAGCCTTGGCCGCACCCACACATGCTTGGGAGTTGGAGAGGGTGAATATTTGGGTGTAAAATTGATTCAAAATCAATTTTAATTCAAATAAAACCCTAGACTTGGTCAAACCCATCTACACTATATAAACAACCCCTAGGATACCCTATTTTTCCAAGAAAACTAACCCTAGCCGCTCCCACATCTCAAAATCTCACTTGTGACGTTCGTCGCAACCAACCCACGCAGCCGCCCCCGCACGACCGACGTTTTCTCTTGGTTTCCCTCGGTCTGACCGAGGCTCACCCCCGCACAGCCGCCCCGCTCCGCATCCAGTCGCCTGCATCGCACCACCCCGCTACGACCGAGAGTTTCCATCGGTATGACCGATAGAACGGCCCGCTCCGCATCGCACCCCGCTCCGCTGCAGCCCGCAGCGCCCGATCGAGAGCCCCCATCGGTCTGACCGACCCGCTCCCCCGCACCGTCGCTCCGTTGCACCCCGCTTCGTTGCAACCCCCGCCCCAAGCGCCCGACCGACGAATCCCCTAGCACCGACAGAGCGCCCGCACTGCAGCACGCTCCACAGCGTTGAAGCCAACCCCGTGCGCTGTGATCTCTCGGTCTGACTGAGAGATTCTCTCGCAGCGGCTCGGTCTGACCGAGCGACATTCGTCGCAACGTCACAACTTTCGTATCGCTTGCCACCGTGGGCCCCCCAAGTTCTCCAGAGGTGTTGTGGGTCCCACATTGGCCCCTAGAACTACTGTGGGTCCCACCCAAGTGCTTCTTCTTCGCCGTTGGACTATTTTGACGTTGCGACACGTCGTAGCTCTTCGTCGCACATGCTAGCTTTGGAATCTTGGTTCGTTGATCTGGTTGCTGCCCAGACAATTCGAGCGAGAACTCTGATCTGGAAACTGGACTAGGAGCGCGTTCTTATATTCCAACCCCTGGCGTCGCTACCCGACGCCAGTGTAGCATTCGCGTCGTGTTGAGGTAACGTTTTGCACCCCTAGGACTCCCAACCACAGCCTGTTAATCAAGACTAAAATCGATGTTTTAAAAGTGTTTTAAATTCACTAATCAAGATTAATAGTATGGGACTGTAGGCTCGTGGACTTGGCACATAGGTTGTTTGTGACTTTGGTCTCCTTGGGCGGTGTTTTTCAGACGTTTGACTTGCAGGCAAGTGAAACTTGCCAACTTTTGCTTTAGGCCATGTTTTAGGCCACTTCCTTGTTTTTAGCGTAAAAGAGACTAGACAGTGAAATGATAGCTGTCTAGGCGCAACTTTAAGATCTAGCTTGACAACAAAGCTAGATCTGTCACCCTGCCATGTCATTCATGCATTATTGCCTGCCACGCTACAATACTTGTACTTCCTTGTTCAGGCTAGGTGCACACCTATGCCATATTGAAAAACACTTCCTGGCTCGTGATCCAGAAGCGAGCATTCCTTGTTCGGGGGTAAGGCCCTGGCTCGATACACGTGGAGGGGTAGGGATAAGCGATCACTTGAGCTTAGGAGTTGGCCCGCGCAGCCACTCTAGCCAAAAGGCGTAATCTCTGTGCACGACGTGCTTACTAGACTTGTCCTTGTCCTTGTGATTGTTCTTGTAAAACTTGTTATCCATGCCATGATTGAAATGCCAGTTGCCATGCCATGCTCTTACTTTACTTTACTTGTTGCACTCATACTATATCTGCCATGTCATTGCATCATACTAGAACTGCTAGGTTGCTTTACCTTTACTTTCAGTTTCCTTGCACAAGTCTCTTGTAGACTTGCTGACATGTGCCCCTTGCTCTTTTGGGTGTCACATGTTAGACCCTGAGCCAGAGACTGTAGCTGAGGACGAGGTGTTTGCTAACGCTGAGCCGGAGCCTACGTTTGACGAGGAGTTGGTGGACACCGGTGACCAGTCTTAGAGACTGTTCTGAGTTGCTTGCTTTAGGTTGCTGTTAGTTGTCGGTGCGTAGCACCATTACTTTGTTTTCTGTACATTGTACTTTTGTTGGCCATGCTGGGGCCTTTTAGAATCTTTTACTTTTAGCCTGGTGGCTTTTTCTGTGATGTTGGAACTTATTTTATGGATATTCTGAGATTGCTTTTGTCTCATTTCCTCCGTTATTATCTTTGTTTCGTATCGCATTTGCAAGGACCTGCCATTTAAAGTTTATTGACGCTTATCAGACTTGCAGCTTCACAGCTGCAAGTCTGAGCGGACCTACTCATGCCTCGCCTCCATATTTTTGGAAAGCGGGGCGTGACAGGTTTTGTTGGTGGCCCATGCAGGTCCCATCTTGCAACTGCGAATTATCGGAACAATGATAATAACAGAATGTCCAGTAAATAAATTACAACATCCAAGTCATAATCTTTGAGTCTAAAATTTTGTTCGTTTTCTATGTCATTAGGTGGCTGGAAGACGACAGACCCGAGCTGGTGGTGGGCCCGCCCATAATGCGGAGCCGGATAGAGAGCCCACCAATGCTGAGATCATGAAGATGATGCAGGTGCAGCAAGGGAGGCTTCAGAATACCCAGAATGCCCCTCGCTTCGAGCCAGGAGCGAAGCAGTTTCGGGAGCTGGGCCCGACTTACTTTGATGGATCTGAAGGACCGTTGGCTGCTGAGGAGTGGATCAGAAATACTGAGGATAATCTGAAGATGTCGAAGATCAACCCGGCTGGATGGGTTGAGTTGGTGAAGAAGCAGCTCAGGGATAATGCCCGCAACTGGTGGGATGCAGAAGAGGAGCTGTTGGTGAGTCCTATACCTTGGGCTACCTTCAAGTCTAGGTTCGATGAGGAGTACTTTTCGAAGGCTACCAGGAGGGAGATGTTGCAGCGCTTCATTGAGCTGAAGCAGGGAAATCTGACGGTGGACCAGTACCATCAGGAGTTCACCAGGCTGAGTCGCTGCGCGCCGAAGATGGTGGAGGATGCTGAGGAGAAATCTCAGAGGTTTCTGCAGGGCCTTTCCCTAGACTTGCAGAGCCTGATGTCTTCGTCCGATCTGGAGTCATATCAGAAGTTGCTGGTAGCCGCACGGAGACAGGAGCTGATTGCGAGGCAGAAGAGAGGACAGACATCGGGAGCTCGGAAGAGGCCTATGGAGCAGGTCAGAGGAGTGGTTAGGCCTGGGTTCAAGCCTAATCAGCCAGTGCAGTTCAAGAGGCCAGGTGGGCCTACTCAGAAGACTTGCCATTTCTGCGGCAAGACCGGGCATGTCAAGGAGCAGTGTAGGAGGATGTTGGGACAGTGCCTGATTTGTGGAGATCCTACTCATACTATGAAGGAGTGCCCGACGTCTAAGCAGCCCTGGAAGGAACCAGTTGCAGCACAGCCATTGCAGTAGAGAGCACCTGTACCTGCATGACATGGAGCAGCCCTCGTTCCACAGAGGCAGGCTTTTCAGCAGGCCATACAGCCAAGGAGGCAGGCTTTTCTGATGACGGCAGTGGAGAGCGAGACTGTGGATGAGGTTATCGCAGGTAACTCTCAGTCTAGTTGTTTCCTTCCTTAGTTAGTTTTGGTTGTTAGCTTATGTTTGGTTGCTTGCATATGGTTGTTTGTTAGAATAGGGTTTGATTGTTAGACTGCTTGTTAGGTGTGATTTTGGTTTGCACATTTCATGCACGAGTCCTCTTTGACTCTGGTGCATCGATGTGCATTATATCCCAGAGCTTCGTGGAAAATCATTCCTTGACGACTTCCCCTCTTCCCAAGAGTTGGAACATCGTTACATGAAATGGCGTGATCTCGGTGCATCGTGGTTGCAATTCTTGCCCTTTGGTGGTATGTGGACATGAGCTTTACGCTGATTTTATTATCCACGACATCATCAACTATGATGTAGTGCTTGGGATGGATTTGCTAGCGAGTTTCTA
Source organism: Scilla litardierei (assembly GCA_030789695.1). Classification (NCBI taxonomy): domain Eukaryota; kingdom Viridiplantae; phylum Streptophyta; class Magnoliopsida; order Asparagales; family Asparagaceae; genus Scilla; species Scilla litardierei. The sequence continues at coordinate 228,222,344 of CM061141.1, read as the reverse complement.
TGCTACGATCGGTTGTCGGAGGAAGAAGGTGGTGTTCGAGATCCCAGTGCATCCCGTGTTTGAGTTCAGTCGAGGTAGCAGTTCGCTTGGCCCTGTCAGATTTCGAGCCAGCCCGATGGAGATCATTGCTATGTCTATGGATCAGTGTAGACCAGTTGTGGTGTGTGAATTCGATGACGTCTTCCCCGAGGAGATGTTTGGACTGCCGCCCGATCGAGCTCTCGAGTTTTCGATCGATCTTATTCCGGGGGCGCAGCCTATTTCGAAGGCGCCGTATCGTATGGCTCCAGCAGAGTTGGAGGAGTTGCGTAGGCAGCTGGATGAGCTTTTGCAGAAGGGTTACATCAATCCCAGTGTGTCTCCGTGGGGAGCACCGGTGTTGCTGGTAAAAAAGAAGGATGGTTCGCGTCGCATGTGCATGGATTACAGGGAGCTGAATGCTGTGACCATCAAGAATAAATATCCATTGCCTCATATAGACGACATTTTTGATCAGCTTGGAGGTTCGAGGGTGTTCTCTAAGTTGGATCTGAGGAGTGGTTATCATCAGCTCAAGGTAAAGAAGGAAGATATCCCGAAGACAGCATTCAGGACGAAGTATGGCCACTACGAGTTCGTGGTTATGCCTTTCGGTGTAACCAACGCATCCGCAGTTTTTATGAACCTGATGAATCTGATCTTCTACGACTTTCTAGACAAGTTTGTCGTTATCTTTATTGACGACATCCTGATCTATTCAAAGTCGGAGGAAGAGCATACATCGCACTTGAGGACAGTGTTAGAGATTCTGAGGAAGCATCGTTTGTATGCTAAGTATTCCAAGTGCGAGTTTTGGCTGGATAGAGTTGCTTTTCTCGGGCATGTGGTGTCAGGCGATGGAATTTCGGTGGATCCCGAGAAGATTAAGGCTATCAGAGAGTGGCATGTTCCACAGTCAGCGTCTGAGATCCGGAGTTTCCTTGGGCTTGCAGGTTATTATCGGCGTTTCATTAAGGACTTTTCCCGGATTACTGAGCCGATGACCAGACTAACGCGAAAGGATGTACCATTTGTTTGGTCTGATGATTGTGAGAAGGCTTTTAATGTTCTGAAGGAGAGATTGACGACTGCCCCTGTTCTTGCTGTGCCTGATCGGAGTGGAGGATTCGAGATCTTTTGCGATGCTTCTGGCAAGGGTCTTGGCTGCGCGTTGCATCAGCATGGGCATGTGGTTGCGTACCCTTCCCGTTAGCTCAAGGCTCATGAGAAGAATTACCCGACACACGATTTGGAGTTGGCTGCCGTTGTGTTTGCGCTGAAGATTTGGAGGCACTCCTACTGAGTGAGAAGGTGAAGATCTTCACTGATCACAAAAGCTTGAAGTATATTTTTACTCAGAAGGAGCTCAACATGCGACAGCGTCGATGGTTGGAGCTCATGGCAAATTATGAGATTGATTTGCAGTACCACCCTGGCAAAGTGAATGTGGTTCCAGATGCGCTGAGCAGACTTCCAGCGGTGATGATGTTGACTTCGTAGTGGAGATTGCAGCAGGATTTTTGCGAGTCTGGTATTGAGATTATTCTTCCTGGAGAGGCTTCTTTGTTGATGAGTATGCAGATACAGTCGACGATCGTGGATAGGATCAAGGCTGGACATGCTGGAGATGCTAAGCTGGTGAAGATTCGGGAGCAGGTGGAAGCCGGTCTGCGGACTGACTTCTTGATTCATGAGGATGGTTCGTTGAGATTTGGAGCCAGGTTGTGTGTGCCAGCTGGAGATATCAGAGAGGAATTATTGGTGGAGGCACACAGTTCGCCGTATTCTGTGCATCCTGGTGGTACCAAGATGTATAAGGATCTTCGCCTGAACTATTGGTGGCATGGTATGAAGAGGAGTGTGGCTCGGAGTGTCGCCAAGTGTCTGGTTTGCCAGCAAGTAAAGGCAGAGCATTAGCGTACGGCAGGGTTGCTACAACCGCTTCCGATTTCGGAGTGGAAGTGGCAACACATCACTATGGATTTCGTGACTGGACTACCTCGGAGTCCGAAGCAGAATGACGTGATTTGGGTGATCGTAGACCGATTGACCAAATCCGTACACTTTATTCCCTTCCGAGTAGGACAGTCTACTTAGACGCTAGTGAGGAGATATATGGAGGTAAATTCTTTTACTCTCCGTTTCTATTTCCTTTTCCTAGTTTAGATAGTGATGTAACGTGAATCGTGCAGGAGATCGTACGACTTCACGGAGTCCCTGTGAGTATCGTGTCGGACAGAGACACGAGATTCACATCTCAGTTTTGGCAGAGTCTGCAGAAGAGCTTGTGTACGAGTCTGAGTTTCAGCACGGCGTACCACCCGCAGACGGATGGCCAGTCCGAGAGGACGATTCAGATTTTGGAGGACATACTGAGAGCGTGCATGTTGGACTTCAAGGGATCTTGGGAGGATCATCTCCATCATGTGGAGTTTGCCTACAATAACAGCTACCAGGCGAGTATTGGTATGGCGCCTTTCGCCGCGCTATATGGGAAGAAATGTCGATCGTCGCTGAGCTGGGATGACATTGGAGATCGGGAGCTGTTAGGACCAGAGATGATTGTGGAGGCCGTGGATGTGGTGAGGAACATTCAGGAGAAGCTGAGGATTGCGCAGGACCATTTCAAACATTGGGCCGATGCTAAACGGAGGCCTTTGGAGTTTCAGCCTGGAGATCATGTCTTTCTGAAGATTTCTCCGAACCACGGAGTTATCCGATTTGGGAAGAGGGGCAAGCTGAGTCCGAGGTACATTGGGCCGTTTGATGTTCTGGAGAGAGTTGGAGCGGTGGCTTATCGCTTGGCGCTGCCACCGTCGCTGGAGGGAGTTCACGACGTATTTCACGTATCTCAGTTACGTCGATACGTTAGTGATCCGTCCCATGCTGTGGATTTCTCGGAGATCACGGTTTGTACAGATCTGTCTTATGATCAGTAGCCAATTGAGATTTTGGATAGACGGTAGAAGCAGCTGAGGAACAAGACCGTCGACTTGGTTCGAGTGCAGTGGCATCATGGTTCCCCTGAGGAGTCCACCTGGGAGCGTAAGGATGACAAGAGAGAGCGCTTCCCGCACCTCTTCCCGAGCAGTGCTTGATGTTGATTCCGAGGACGGAATCATTTCTAAGGTGGGGAGGATGTAACGGTCGCTTTCCGATCGTACTTTGTTCGTGCACGTGCTTTTGACCGTGCACGTATTTGTTTTAGACTCTGTTTGTTTGTGAACACTTTAGTGTGATATGTCATTGTGAACGTCTCTGAGACTATTAAATTGTGGCACTAAATTGGAACGAAATTTCTCGGGTTGTTCTCCCACGATTTGATCTTATTCGAAGAGACGTTGTGATTTTCACTTTTGGTGTGAGACGTTCCTATTTTTAGTTTCGTCACTCGACGTCGAAATTGAGATCCGTCTTCTTAGTTTCCTTTCTCTCGTCGTTTCGATCACCCCAATTTTTATTTCACAATTTTCGGAGTTCATTTGACCTATTTTACATTTTTAGCAAAGCTTAAAATATTTTTAAATACCAAGTTTTAAAGTATTTTCGACCCAATATAATTTCTACTACATTATAACACTTCAAATGATTTTTGACCCAAGCCCCTAGCCTTGGCCGCACCCACACATGCTTGGGAGTTGGAGAGGGTGAATATTTGGGTGTAAAATTGATTCAAAATCAATTTTAATTCAAATAAAACCTTAGACTTGGTCAAACCCATCTACACTATATAAACAACCCCTAGGATACCCTATTTTCCAAGAAAACAAACCCTAGCCACTCCCACATCTCAAAATCTCACTTGCGACGTTCGTCACAACCAACCCCCGCACGACCGACGTTTTCTCTTGGTTTCACTCGGTCTGACCGAGGCTCACCCCCGCACAGCCGCCCCGCTCCGCATCCAATCGCCCGCATCGCACCGCCCCGCTACGACCGAGATTTTCCATCGGTCTGACCGATAGAACGGCCCGCTCCGCATCGCACCCCGCTCCGCTGCAGCCCTCAGCGCCCGACCGAGAGCTCCCATTGGTCTGACCGACCCGCTCCCCCGCACCGCCGCTCTGTTGCAACCCTCTTCGTTGCAACACCCGCCCCAAGCACCCGACCGACGAATCCCCTCGCACCGGCCCGCTGTGACAGAGCGCCCGCACTGCAGCACACTCCGCAGCGTTGAAGCCAACCACGTGCGCTGCGATCTCTCGGTCTGACCGAGAGATTCTCTCGCAGCGGCTCGGTCTGACCGAGCAACGTTCGTCGCAACGTCATAACTTTCGCATTGCTTACCACCGTGGGCCCCCCAAGTTCTCCAGAGGTGTTGTGGGTCCCCCATTGGCCCCTAGAACTACTGCGGGTCCCACCCAAGTGCTTCTTCTTCGCCGTTGGACTATTTTGACGTTGCGACACGTCGTAGCTCTTCGTCGCACGTGCTAGCTTTGGAATCTTGGTTCGTTGATCTGGTTGCTGCCTAGACTATTTGAGCGAGGAATCTGATCTGGAAACTGGACTAGGAGCGCGTTCTTATATTCCAACCCCTGGCGTCGCTACCCGACGCCAGTGTAGCTTTTGCGTCGTGTTGAGGTAACGTTTTGCACCCCTAGGACTCCCAACCACAGCATGTTAATCAAGACTAAAATCGATGTTTTAAAAGTGTTTTAAATTCACTAATCAAGATTAATAATATGGGACTGTAGGCTGGTGGACTTTGCACATAGGTTGTTTGTGACTTTGGTCTCCTTGGGCGGTGTTTTTCAGACGTTTGACTTGCAGGCAAGTGAAACTTGCCAACTTTTGCTTTAGGCCATGTTTTAGGTCACTTCCTTGTTTTTAGCGTAAAAGAGACTAGACAGTGAAATGATAACTGTCTAGGCGCAACTTTAAGATCTAGCTTGACAACAAAGCTAGATCTGTCACCCTGCCATGTCATTCATGCATTATTGCCTGCCACGTTTAAATTCATTATTTGTACGCACTTAAACTATTATCTGCCATGCATTGCATCTTACATGTCATCCAAGTTGAATGTTGCATTCGTAGCACACGCTACAATACTTGTACTTCCTTGTTCAGGCTAGGTGCACACCTATGCCATATTGAAAAACACTTCCTGGCTCGTGATCCAGAAGCGAGCATTCCGTGTTCGGGGGTAAGGCCCTGGCTCGATACACGTGGAGGGGTAGGGATAAGCAATCACTTGAGCTTAGGAGTTGGCCCGCGCAGCCACTCTAGCCAAAAGGCGTAATCTCTGTGCACGACGTGCTTACAAGACTTGTCCTTGTCCTTGTGACTGTTCTTGTAAAACTTGTTATCCATGCCATGATTGAAATGCCAGTTGCCATGCCATGCTCGTACTTTACTTTACTTGTTTCACTCATACTATATCTGCCATGTCATTGCATCATACTAGAACTGCTAGGTTGCTTTACCTTTACTTTCAGTTTCCTTGCACAAGTCTCTTGTAGACTTGCTGACATGTGCCCCTTGCTCTTTTGGGTGTCACATGTTAGACCCTGAGCCAGAGACCGTAGCTGAGGACGATGTCTTTACTGACGCTGAGCTGGAGCCTACGTTTGACGAGGAGTTGGTGGACACTGGTGACCATTCTTAGAGACTGTTCTGAGTTGCTTGCTTCAGGTTGCTGTTAGTTGTCGGTGCGTAGCACCATTACTTTGTTTTCTGTACGTTGTACTTTTGTTGGCCATGATGGGGCCTTTTAGACTCTTTTACTTTTAGCCTGGTGGCTTTTTCTGTGATGTTGGAACTTATTTTATGGATATTCTGAGATTGCTTTTGTCTCATTTCCTCCGTTATTATCTTTGTTTCGTATCGCATTTGCAAGGACCTGCCATTTAAAGTTATTGACGCTTATCAGACTTGCAGCTTCACAGCTGCAAGTCTGAGCGGACCTACTCACGCCTCGCCTCCATATTTTTGGGAAGCAGGGCGTGACAACATCACACAGTGTGGAGTACAATTAAGGCTAGTCTCTATATAGTAGAGCATTTAAGCTAATCTCGTATAGAGTAGAGCCGCAAATAAAAATGCTAATCTCTATAGAGTAGAGCTATTAAGCCCATCTCATATAGAGTAGAGCATATTGTTGAGTATTGGACTCTCCACCTTTATTTTGATGATGATCAAACACAAATCATTGTGATTAACTCATGTGTTTGCAGTTAGCTAAAAAGTCACCAATTAGATTCAAGAAGATCAAAAGTGACTACACGTGTTGATTCAAGTGGAGGACTTGGTAGATCAACAAAGGTGAAACATTGGCTTGAAGAACTCAAAGGCTACCTCAAACCTCAAGCCAATGGCATCAACAAATGAATGGAGATTCAATCCAAAGAGAAGATAGGAATGGATGATTCAAAAGCTTCAAAGTCACCTTGAGGATCAAAGACTATGACGTTCAAGACATACATCTAAAAGACTCAAGACCATGAAGAATTATGGAGATCGTCGCCAAATTACTTTGTACATTTCAAGCGACGTCCCAAGACTTCCTCAGAACGCGTGATCATTGTGCCTGGAGCTTCGTTGAAGCTCAAGAAGTTATTCATGAAGTCAAGGGATTCGGATTCTCCATGTTGAACCTTTGAAGACGGTTCGTCATGTTATTTATATTGTCTTCTAACTTCTTCTCATAGAATGTTAAGCCTTGAGTAGTACTTGCCTAGAAATCTTCATAACTATCATATCTTATTTCTAGGATTGCCTTAGAAGCCATTAGAAAGTTTCCCGTAGCTTATCGCTTCTTTTAATGGCTTCATATGCATCTTAGTTTGTTCAAGTAGAAGAACCAACCGACTAGATGACGATCTAATCGATTGGAAATCCTTCTTGAACTGACTAGCCATACTTGTTAATTCAGCCTTTGTACTGTTGACCAGTTAGTTGGTTCAAGAAGGATGGTTAATCGATTAAAAGTCAATCTAGTCGGTCCAAGAAGGTTCACCGACCGACTAGTTGTCAATCTAGTCGGTTGATGATCCTTCTTAGACCGACTAGTTTCAAAACTAATCAGTCAGTGATCCTTCTTAGACCGACTAGTGCTTACCCATGATTGCACCATCTTCTCTGTCAACCATCTAGTCGGTCCAAGAAGGTTCACCGACCGACTAGTTGCAAAACTAATCGGTCAGTGATCCTTCTTAGACCGATTAAGCAGCTTCAGAAATAGAGCCATTGGGCATTTAATCCCACGATTTTTGTGACCATTTTTTCTCTTCTCTATATAAGTTTGAGTCCTTCAAACCAGTAATCCAAGGCTGATTTTAGAGACATTTTCACATCCAAGAGAAGAGCCATTCAACTCCATTTCTAAGCTCTCTCATCTCACAAGAATCTCTCCCTTACTATTTGAGCCCTATTTCCTCAAGAGAGATTCTCATTCTTTGTGAGCTACTCAAGCTAAGAGCTTGAATCAAAGTCACCAACTTCACCCTAGCCATCTATTGCTGTCCATCTTGGTGGAGCTAGGGTTTGGTGCTAACTACTTCCTCAAAATCCATTCTTGCCCTAAATTGGTAAGTATTTCTCAAGGCATAGGATTTTGTGGTAAGAGCTTTACATTTCATTCTCTATACATATAAATTGTTGTATACTCTCGGTTGTTGAGAGGGTTGGCTTGATCCCAAGTTGTGGGAGTCAAGATTAAGAGTTTGCTCTCGGTTTGTGAGAGTGTGCTTAGTCCATAGTTGTGGGATTAAGGTTTTTGCGTGTTCCCGGGTTGTGGGATACACGGACATCGATTGTAGGTCGATTGCACTTGTGGGGTTTCCGCAAGTGGCCTAAGGGAAGCTCTAGTGGTTTTACTAGAGTATCCGGAGGGGATCTGGGTGTTGCTAGATTAGGGCACCGGGAACAAGTCGGGGAGACTTGGGTGGCACCGAACCAGGGTACATTGCATGTTTGCTTTGCATTATTCCTTGTGTTGTTGATCACTTCTTTCATTCCGCATTTGTTGGTTAATTAGGGTTTTATTTGGCGTAAATTCCTTATAATTCTATAAAACACTATTCACCCCCCTCTAGTGTTTGTTCCTCATATCACAGGGTCACTACAATTGGTATCTGAGTGAGGTAATAGCTATGGAAACCAACAACAACATCACACGAAGTCCTTTTCCACCATATCTCATTGGACCCAACTATCAAATTTGGTGTGTAAAGATGAAGGCTTATATTCAATCCATTGAGAATGATTATTGGAATCTTGTGGAGAAGCCCATTCGTGCACCTACCACTTCTGAACATGAATGGACAAATGAGCAAAAAGAATTGGTGAAGAAACATCAAGAGGTAATGGATATCTTGCTTGAGTATTTATCTTATAACATTCTTATGCGTGTGTCCAAGGCAACAACGGCATATCAAATATGGTACATGCTAGCGGAGCAAGAAAAGTCCACCTCGGAGTGTTCTTTCTCCAATGATGAAAGGGATTCATTCATGGGTTTGATGGCACGAGAGGACGCCACTAAGGGTGACTCTAGTGACGAATCAAGCGATTCAAGTGGAAGTGATAGCGACAATGAAGAGGTAATAATGGAAGATCTTGGAATTGCATTTAGACAATTAATTGTTAAATATCAAAAGCTTATGCATACATATTGTGATGCTAAAGATAAGATTGCTAGTCTCACTAACACATCTACATGTAGCACCTCTAACACTGACACCATTGTTGAGACACTCGCTATTGAGAAAGCAAGTTTGCTTACTCAAAATTGCATGTTGAGAAATGAGGTGGAGTCCCTCAAATCTCAACTTGATCGTGTTTCCATTGTGGATAGTAACGATCTTGAGATTGAAAATCTTCAATCTCAAAACACTAGCTTGGGCATTGAGAATGAGGATCTCAAATCCCAAGTGCACGAGCTCACCACACATGCATCCACCTTGAATGCCACTATGTCTTCAATTTCGAAGAAATATGAGCTCATGTCCTCCATTGTTGAGAGATTCAATAAGGGAAAGGACAATTTGGATGATTTGCTAAAGAATCAACTACCGGCAAACCATCAAGTTGGCCTTGGTTATTCTAAGGCAAGTGCATCCAATGCACGCACCTCCTATAGTGAAGTAACTATAGATTTTGTAAGGCCATCCTCTGGTGCATCCACGAGTGGTGTCTATAACAACTTGTGTAGTTCTACTACTAAGGAAACCACCACTCCTATTTCCTCCCTCCTTTGCTATAAAACCCACCAAGGGTGGACACCAAAGGAAGGGACATGCATTCATGTACACCAATACACGTAGGAATGCCTCCACTCCTCACATTCCTACAAATGATGGTTTTTATGCTCCACACCCACGAGCACGTGCAAACACTCATTTGAGACACTCTCATGCACATACTCATGCTCATGCACCTTCACATGCTTATGATCACACATCGCATCCATATATTCATGCTCATTCTCATGATCATCTTCATGCATACACACCTCATATTCATCCATGTATGTATGCAACACCAAACCATGGATCATATGCACATCATCATGCTTTATCACAACACAATGTTTCATACACATATCCTCATGCTCTTGCTAGATCTCATGTTCCTAGGCCACATGCACCACGTAGAGATCAACCTTTTGTGCATGAAACCACTAGGAAGAGGATACCCAAATCATACACTATTTGGTGTTCTAAGAACACTAGTAATCATGCTAAGGATATGTATGTGCAATCTTATATTCATGATATTATTTTGAATGATGATTATGTTGGGAAATCACGGTCCTCTTGGACTTGGTTTCCAAAGGGTTAGTTTCTGTTGACCCTTCTTTGCTTGGTACCATAAGTTTATATTCATTTTATGGGTACCAAAGCATTTGTGTTAAGAATTGAGTTATTCTTTTGTTTGCATTTTGGTCTTAGATGCTCATGTTTGCTAGAAACGTAAATTCATATTGAATTTGATTTCCATTGCACGTTTATTAGTAAATCATTGTGTTTATGATTTTCATGTGTAGAATATCTAATACTTTTTCATGCAACACATGCTTTGGTTCATATTTATGTTTTGTTGCATGTGATGCATGTCATGATTTTGGATTAATATACATATTTACTTTTAGTACAATTGGTACATGCATGTATATGGTTATATATTTATCTAGTAACATGATTACATGTTTCATTAATATTGTGTATGATTACATTAGGATATGGGTTACAATAATTTGAATTTAGTTTGTTAAATTTGTTGCCTAACCATAGGATCCAAAAAGGTTTTTGGATACCAAAATTATGTTTTCTAGGTTCAATCCATATTGGGATACCAACTCTACCAACTCCTTGATTTGCAAAGATTTTCATTCTAATGGAGTTGATGGTGCTTAAGTGATGCACCAAAGTAGGGGGAGCTTAATGTTGTGAGTATATTCTTACATTTGGTATCCATGTGTGTTGGATGCATGTAGATGTCACTTTGTGTTTGAGACTATCTCATGCATATCCTATGTTTGCATATTATGTGTATTGTTTGTCATTCATGTCTATGTATTTCATTTGTGTCAAATTCTTATCTCATGTGCATTGTGTATTCATAATCCTTACTCATATGTTTATTCGAGGATTATTTATAACATGTGGCTTAAAAATTTTCATGTTAGAACTAATGCTCATTTGCATGTTTCACACACGGGACACGCTTATATTTATGTTCCACTTCACAAGCGTGCATCCCAACTTCCTACTCATGCCACTACACAACCTCTTCTTAAGAATCCCAAATCACTATCTTTTGGATTCCTAAGATTGTTTCTAGGTATGGTATGAACACACATATAAAATCGTATATTAGGATTGACATATTCTCATGCGACTTTATATAAAAATCAAACTCGGTCTTTATTTGATTTCCACCTTGCTAACTCACTCATATTGCACTTCATTGCTTGGGTACCATGTTTGTATGATTGTGTGGGAGTATGACAGTTCGATTGCTATCATGTTATGTTCTTCTATATGTCATTGCATTTCATTCATATTATGTTGTGCATATAGACTAGTTGATTTCTCTGACCCTTGGTGATTTATTATCAATTTGCACCTTCCTATCTTGTTGATATGCCAAAGGGAAAGAGAAATTTGGTTATGAAAACTAATACTTTATGCTTTTCATGCACACTCTTTGTGGTATTACTTTTCATGCCTTCCTTCAATATGTGTTGTACCGTGAATGTTTATTTTATGCACATATGCATATTGAACGAGGAATCTTTCTAGCACACACTATTGTATTAGATGTGTGTATTCATAATGATGTTGCTTGACTAAATCATATGCATAGGAATTATTAGTATATGTGTATCTAATTTCTAATGGTTGAGAATTGTTAATTCCTTATATGTATGATTTTCGTGATTATAATAACTCCTATTAATGCATGTCATGCATTTCTATTGATGAGTGTTATTTACAATTGGTAAATGATTGGTTATTGGACTACTTGATTTTGTTCCTTAACCTATTTGATCCAAAAAGTTTTTGGATACCACCAATTGTTGAATTGTCAGATTTTTGTGCAAGATGCCTACTCTACACACTCCTTGGTTTACAAATGATGGATCAATTCAAAGGAAAGGATGGTGCATTGGAGATGCACACATATAGGGAGAGCTAAATGGTTGTAAGTATGTGTTTTGTACAACTGGTATTTTAATATATTGGTTTTGACTACGATATTTACAATTGATATTTTAATATATTCGATTTGTGTAATATATCATGCTTCTTCATTAGCTCATTCTTGTCACACCCTCATGAAGATTGTTTGTTTATGTGACTACCTTGTTCATGTATGTCATGTATGTCTTATTACGACTCATGTACCATGGTAGCTATAACATTCATATAATGAATTGGATAGTTGCTTATTGATGTTCATATCTTTTTCATGCCATGAATAAGATTAATGATTTAGGATCTTTATGCATATATGTTCATTTTATCACCATACATCTCATACTTTTCTTATAGTTTGTATGATTATCTTTATGAGACGTATTGATATGATTTAGGGTGATCAATGTATGTTACGTGTCATTTTAATTACTTCATGACTGATGTTTAGCTATAATTTTATTCAAGAGATCTTTCATGTCTATAGCTAAATCTTTCATATATGATATTTTCACAAGTGACATAACACTCATTCATATTAGTTAGTGATCTTCAAGCTATATTTCTCACTATGTCATCTCTCATCTCATGCTCATATTTTATGCTATTTTTATGAGATGTTAGAGATAACTTGTGTTATACACGATCATATAAGCTTTATATTGTGTTTGATGATATGTATATTCTGTCATAGAAATTCTTCCATTAATATATCTTGATGCACTATTGATGGGAATCTAGTCCCACCCCAAGTGGTTTGTTTTGTTGATGATCACACCAAATGTTATTAAATTACTAATCATACAACTTAAGTGTGTAGGTTGTGCAATAAGCTAATTGAAGCTCGAAACATACTCCGAGAAGAAGAACTTCAACCACACACATAGAAGATGAAGATGAATTTAGCTCGCAACTTCAAAGCTCAAGCACAAGAAGAGTTCAAAGATGAAGCTCAAAGAATGTGCTCAAGCTAAAGCTAAAGAGGAGCTCAAATTCAAGCGGAAGCATATGTAACTAGCGCAAGCTCAAACATGGCTTCAAGTTCTTCGTAGAGTCTAGTGTGTGAGTTGGTTTTCATTTTCTTAGGATTATGTCAAAGCCAAGAAAGAATTTGCACACACACAAAATGATTTTCTAAAATGTTTTTAAAACTCATTTTAAACTTATTTGAGAGCATTCTTTTCATAGAAGCTAAGTTTCAATTTGTAGTCAACTACAAACACCCTGTAGTTCACTACACTGATTTCTGTCTTCTACCAGAAAAGATAGTGTTGTAGTCGACTACCTAAGTTAGGGAGTCGACTACCAGTAGTAGCAGATTTTCTCTGAGACACTCTGGGAGTCGACTACCAAAGTTAGGGAGTCGACTACCTGCTGTGCGATCAGAATTCCTTGATTCACTCTCTCATTTATTCATTGCTTGATTTTTGGGTTGAAGTCAAACTTGATTTGAATTATTTTGAATTCTCCTTTGGCTCTATAAATAGAGACCCTTTGAGAACATTTTTCTCACCAATTCATTCTTGAGCAAAATTCTTATTCTCTCAAAAGATCTCATCGTTCTCATCGCTCTCAAAGTTCTTCATAGCCAAATCGGTTTTTCAATTTCTGATCTTATTGCTTATATTCTTTTATAATTCTTTTTAAGATCATTATTATTATTTGGCTATTGCAAATTGGTTTTCAAAATCCTTCTCTTTGATTTTTTATATTCTCAAAGGATTTTTGAAACATCTAGATTCTAGATCACATCGAATAATTTCATATTCTTTGTGTGATCTAAGAACACATCTAGATTCTAGATCACAGTGAATAAACTCATATTCTTTGTGTGATCTATGGACGATTTAAAATTCTTTTAGCCACGTTAAGCACAATTGCAAATTTAATCTTGGCTATAGAATTATTGGGTGTAAAAACCAATCTCCACTAATTCATTGTGGTGTATTGGATTTGATTTTACTTGAAGTCCCTTGGTGATAAGGGTAATTGTAAATCCTTGTTGTAGGCAAGGTGTTTGTGAAAAGTCCTCGGATTGTGAGGCAAGGTAAAGTCCTCGGGTTGTGAGGCAAGGGTAAAATCCTAGACAAGTCTAGGTGGTCGGAAATCCTAGTTGTGGCTAGGTATTTGTATTGCTAAGGCAATAGTGGAAATCTCGTACCGGATTGGTCGGGGACTGGACGTACCCAGGGTTGTGGGGAACCAGGATAAAAATCCTTGTGTTTGCGTTTGATTCTCTCTGTGATTGTTTAGCTCTACTTTGTTTATCTTGATTCATTGAATATTACATTTGTAACTCATTCATAATATATTGCAAGATCAATTTCTGTATCTACTTCTCTATTGTACTTCCGTGTAATCGTTTATATCTTCATTACGTATTCGCTTAACTGAGCTGTGCATAATATCCCTCTGGGAGTCGACTACTGTTCTTAGGGAGTCGACTACCAGAAGAGTTTTATCTCTGACTTGTTTTGAAGATTAATTAAGTTGATTAAGAACCAAGCGTAGATTACTCTTCTTGGTTTCTTAGGCAACATTAGAAGGTTTTGTTTTGTGTTGATTGATTAAAGAACGAAAAAGTTTTATCTTTATACAACACTATTCAACCCCCCCTTCTAGTGTTGTTTGCCATCCACAGGATCCAACAACTATGACTTCATTGATGCTACCTCCGATTAAATTGTGCTTTCACAAGTCTTTTTTTATTCTATTCGCACAATTGGTATGCATGCATGCGATGTTCATGATAACTTTATTCGTTTATGTCATACCTTGTGACTTTGAACGTAGACTATCTTCATGCCTTTGCTTAAAAGATGTTTTGTCACATTATGCCTCATGTTGAATCCTTTGTGATAATTGAGATAGGATGAGATCATGTCTCTATTTGTTCACTTGGTTTCCTTCTCAAGTGATGTCATAATCTTGACATTATTTGCCTGCTTTGCATACTTTGTTAGACTATTGATATTGGATATCTTCTTTACATGCTCTTGCTTGATGCTAGTTTTAAGCTTATGATATAGTACTTATCTTCCTTATGCTCATGGCATTCCACGCTTATCATTGACTCATTCTGTGAGTATCTCTTCTGGAATGCATGCTAGTACTATGGTTCTTTTGAACATTGTTTCAATTAGTTTCCTAGTGTGCTAGAATTGTGTATGCCATATGTTTTATGAAGTTACTATCTCTATTTTTGGCATAACACTTTTGCGTGATATAGATATTTGATATTCATTTTTATTTATCACCATGTCACCCCACATCGTACATTTTTTAGATTTGGTATGCTTACTTTTAGAGATGCTTTGTGGAGTTTAGCTGGAGATACTTTTGGAGATGGATTGGTATGCCTACAATTGGTAACACATGCCATTATACTTAATTTGTGTTATTATTTTATAATATAACTGTGTACACCTGGCTAAGAATTTCCATAGTCATGATTGTTACAATTATTTATTTTGTTTGACTTAGATCTCAGTTTATTGACATTATTTGTTGATCTATGGCATTATGGTATGTCATATGTCATGCCCTTGCTCAATGACAGCCTATCACATTATGCCTAATGTTATAACTTTTGTGATAGTTGAGTTTGTTTGTGTATTTGACACTATTTGATCACTTGTTTTTCTTTCACAAGTAATGTCATGATTTTTGCATTGTTATCCATATTATTTATCATATTTATAGCTAGTAGCTACTGCTAATTATGCTATTGTCACTTTTCTAACACTGCTCACACTACTCTTTACAATTAGTATCTATTGTAATCTTTTATCACATATGCTTATTGCTTATCTTTTTGTGATAATTGAGGGTGGTTGAGTTGTTGTTGGATATTTGCTCTTGCAATTGATATCTTTATTTTGATATCTTGTTTTAAATTGGTAGTTTATCTAATTTACATTAGTTATACCTTTTAGTTTTCCACTCTATTTTTGCTTTTGTTGTTTCTATACCCCCATGTCTTTTGGATAATGCCAAAGGGGGAGAGAAATAAACAAAGGATGTACTTATTAAATGTTAAGTGTTAAACAATAACTTGAATCATATAGACTTTATGTATGATCGTTCATGTATATGATTCAGGGGAAGCATTGGTGATTACCTTGGTTTATATTGATTACATTATATATATATTGGTAATCATGCTCATGTTTATGATGTGTATCACATATATGATTTGTATTGTGTACGCATATTATTTCTGGTCATTCATGCGATATATACACAACCTCATGTGATACACACACTATTAACTGCTGAATGATGCTATTGATTAGTGATATTAACTTGATTGGCATCATTGCAGGGGGAGTAAGTATATTTAATGCACAATTATTTATTTTGTTTATATTTGGTTTGTCATCATCAAAAGGGGGGAGAATGTTGAGTATTGGACTCTCCACCTTGATTTTGATGATGATCAAACACAAATCATTGTGATTAACTCATGTGTTTGCAGTTAGCTAAAAAGTCACCAATTAGATTCAAGAAGATCAAAAGTGACTACACGTGTTGATTCAAGTGGAGGACTTGGTAGATCAACAAAGGTGAAACATTGGCTTGAAGAACTCAAAGGCTACCTCAAACCTCAAGCCAATGGCATCAACAAATGAATGGAGATTCAATCCAAAGAGAAGATAGGAATGGATGATTTAAAAGCTTCAATGTCACCTTGAGGATCAAAGACTATGACGTTCAAGACATACATCTAAAAGACTCAAGACCATGAAGAATTATGGAGATCGTCACCAAATTACTTTGTACATCTCAAGCGACGTCCCAAGACTTCCTCAGAACGTGTGATCGGTGTGCCTGGAGCTTCGTTGAAGCTCAAGGAGTTATTCATGAAGTCAAGGGATTCGGATTCTCCATGTTGAAGCTTTGAAGACGGTTCGTCATGTTATTTATATTGTCTTCTAGCTTCTTCTCATAGAATGTTAAGCCTTGAGTGGTACTTGCCTAGAAATCTTCATAACTATCATATCTTATCTCTAGGATTGCCTTAGAAGCCATTAGAAAGTATCCCGTAACTTATCGCTTCTTTTCATGGCTTCATATGCATCTTAGTTGGTTCAAGTAGAAGAACCAACCGACTAGATGACGATCTAATCTGTTGGAAATCCTTCTTGAACCGACTAGCCATACTTGTTAATTCAGCCTTTGGACTGTTGACCAGTTAGTTGGTTCAAGAAGGATGGTTAATCGATTAAAAGTCAATCTAGTCGGTCCAAGAAGGTTCACCGACCGACTAGTTGTCAATTTAGTCGGTTGATGATCCTTCTTAGACCGACTAGTTTCAAAACTAATCGGTCAGTGGTCCTTCTTAGACCGACTAGTGCTTATCCATGATTTCACCATCTTCTCTGTCAACCATCTAGTCGGTCCAAGAAGGTTCACCGACCGACTAGTTGCAAAACTAATCGGTCAGTGATCCTTCTTAGACCGACTAAGCAGCTTCAGAAATAGAGCCGTTGGGCATTTAATGCCATGATTTTTATGACCGTTTTGTCTCTTCTCAATATAAGTTTGAGTGCTTCAAACCAGTAATCCAAGGCTGATTTTAGAGACATTTTCACATCCAAGAGAAGAGCCATTCAACTCCATTTCTGTAACAACTGGTTTTCATGTATTTGGATTATCTATATTATATATATGTTTTGGTGGATTTTCTCCTTATGTGTGGTTTCCGCCTCCGTAGCTTTCGTTTTCGTTCGTTTCGTTGTGATTTTCTAGCTTCTTCCTTAGATCGTTGAGTTTGGAGTAAGTCATTCGTGACGAGCTTCATATCGCTCATATCTTAGAGATAGGTTGATCTTAGAAGCCGTAGGAATCTTCCTGGAACTTCGCGCTTCGATTCGAGACTTTTTGTGCACTTTAGTTGGTTCAAGAAGGGGTACCAACCGACTAGATTCCAATCTCGTCGGTCAGGAACTCTTCTCAAACCGACTAGTTCATTAAATCAAAAATTCAGAAGTTACTGTTTACTCTTAGTCGGTCTAAGAACAACCACCGACCGACTAGATGCGCAACTAGTCGGTCAGGAACTCTTCTCAAACCGACTAGTTCCTTTGATTAATTTTACCTAAGTTACTGTTTATCGTTAGTCGGGCAATGAACACTCACCGACCGACTAGGTTGCAAACTAGTCGGTCGACGGGCCTTCACAGACCGACTAATTCAATTTCCCAGATTTTATTCCTTTTTCGCTACTTGCTCTTAGTCGGTCACAGTAGAACGACCGACCGATTAGTTCTTAAACTAGTCGGTCAGCCAACCTTCTTTGACCGACTAACCGCTGTCGAAAACCTAGGGTTTGCCCAGCCGCCGCACAAATCCTATTTAAACCCCCCAATCATTTTCTTTCTTCTTTCATTTCCTTCTGAGCCTCCTTCTTCCCCAATACTCATCCAACATTCCCTATCTCTCCCCATTCATCCCCGGAGCCCCCTCACCCCCTCCTTGCGCCGGACACCTCCCCTAGGCCATCGGCCAACCCCAAAAACCCCAAATCCCAATTTCTCCAAGGTTTTCTCGCCGTTTCCAGATCTAAGCCATAGTTTCCCGGATCGTTCTTCCGTTGCCGTGCTTGCTCGGCATCGTTCTTCCGCTAACGATTCGGTAATAACTCGATCCTATAATATACTCATAACCCATATGTGATTTTTGTTAAACCCTAATAAAAATGGTTATTGTTTTGATGATTGTTTCTCCATAACAGTGACATTCCCCGTAGATTAGCGTTTGTGAGACGAACCTTCACGATCGTCATCCTCGGTGCTAGGCAAGTGAAACTTGCCACTTAGGGTTTTAGGCCAAACCTTTGGCCATTTCCTTGTTTTAGCGTAAAAGAGACTACGCAGTGAAAGGATAGCTGCCTAGACGCCCTTTGATCTAGCTTGACAACGAAGCTAGATCCGTCACCTTCATCATGCTTGTATGTCATGTTTAATTTCAATTAACGGTACGCAAATATCTGTTCATGTCATTGCATACATTGATTGTTCATCGTGATTGTGTAGCACACGCTACTTTAAAATGTAAGCTGCGGAGTAGGATTTTGACTCCTACACAGTGATCAAGGCTAGGTGCACCCCTATGCCAAATACACTTCCTGGCTCGTGATCCAGAAGCGAGCTAGTGTGTTGCTAATCCCAACGCTCGATACACGTGGAGGGGTAGGGTTAAACGGTCGCTTGAGCTTAGGAGTTGGCCCGATCAGCCACTCTAGCCAAAAGACGGAAACTCTGAGCACAAAGTGAAAATCGTGATAAGTGATTTGTGACAAGTGAAAAATCGTGATAAGTGATTCGTGAATTAGTGATTTGGTAGCTTTTGCTACATCGTGCATGCTTGTCCCTTCTTGTCCTTTTTAACTGTTGCATCATACTTAAATGTCATGTCATTGCATCCTACTTGAACTGTTAGGTTGTTAGTTTACTTTCAGTTTCCTTGCACAAGTCTTTTAGACTTGCTGACATGTGCCCCTCTCTCTTTTGGGTGACACATGTTAGATCCTGAGCCTGAGGTTGCTGCTGAGGACGTGGTGTTCGCTGACGCTGAGTCAGGACCTGCGTTTGTTGAGGAGGAGTACGTGGACACCGGGGACCAGTCCTAGTGTCTTCGTTGAGTTTTCCCTTTTATTTTAGACTGTTGTAGTTGTCGGTGCGCATCACCAATACTTTGTTATGTTGTCGTTTTGTTGGCCATGTTTTGGGCCTTTAGACTATTTCCTTTAGCTTGGTGGCTTTTCTGGATGTTGAATATTATTGTGGACAATTTCTGAGATTGGATTATTTTTATACCAGTCTCTCTTTCTTTGTTATTATTATTGTTGTTCCGTTTGCACTTACAGGGACCTGCATATATATTCAGATATTGACGCTTATCAGGCGTGTGGCTTCACAGCTCCACGTCTGTGCGGACCTTCTCACGTCTCGCCTCCATATTTTTGGGAAGCGGGGCGTGACAGGTTTTGTTGGTGGCCCATGCAGGTCCTCTTCTATAACTGCGATTATCGGAATAACGATAATAATATTAGAATGTCCAACAACTAAAATTCGACATCCGAGTCCTAAGCTATGAGTCTAATTGTTTCGTTTTTCTACGTCATTAGATGGCAAGAAGGCGATTTACCCGTGGTGGTGGTAGCGCGCCCCTCGTGACGAGGAGCCTGATAGGGAGCCCACCAATGGGGAGATGATGCGGATGATGCTTCAGATGATGCAGGTGCAGCAGGGCGTGCTCCTGCAAGTCCAGAATGCTCCAGTTGCTCGAGCTGCTCGGGCAATCCAGGATGCCCCTCGCTCTGAGCCGGGAGCGAAGCAATTTCGGGAGCTGGGTCCCGCTTATTTTGATGGGTCTGAGGGTCCTCTAGCTGCCGATGAGTGGATTCGGAACATTGAGGATAACTTGAAGATGGCCAAGATCAGCCCGGCTGGATGGGTTGATTTGGCGAAGCGACAACTCAAGGATAATGCTCGAAACTGGTGGGATGCTGAAGAGAAGATGTTGGTGGAGCCGATAGCTTGGGCTACCTTCAAGTCCAGGTTCGATGAGGAGTTCTTTCCGAAGGCTGCTAGGAAGGAGATGCTGCAGCGCTTTATTGATCTGAAGCAAGTGAGCTTGACGGTGGACCAGTACCACCAGGAGTTCACTAGGCTGAGTCGGTTCGCACCGAAGATGGTACATGAAGCTGATGAGAGGGCTCAGAGGTTCCTGCAGGGACTTGCTTTGGAGCTTCAGAGTTTCATGTCTTCTTCTGATCTGGAGTCTTACCAGAAGGTTCTGGTGGCTGCGAGGAGGCAGGAGCTGAACCTGAGCCAGAGGAGAGGACTTGCTTCTGGGGCTGGGAAGAGGCCTATGGAGCAGGCCAGGGCAGTGACGAGACCAGGATTCAGGCCCAACCAGCCAGCTCAGTTCAAGAGGCCAGGTGGGCCTGTTCTGAAGACTTGCAATCATTGTGGCAAGTCGGGTCATGTGAAGGACCAGTGCCGGAGGCTTTTGGGTCAGTGTTTGGGCTGTGGTGATGCTTCACATTCTCTGAAGGATTGTCTGAGTATCAAGCAGCCTTGGAGAGCACCTGTTGCAGCACAGCCGTTGCAGCAGAGAGCGCATGTTCCTGCTGGACGTGGAGCAGCTCTTGTTCCACAGAGGCAGGCTTTTCAGCAGGCTTTTCCGCCGAGGAGGCAAGCTTTTCTGATGACCGCTGTGGAGAGCGAGGCAGTGGATGAGGTTATTGCAGGTAACTCTCAATCTAGCTGTTTTCTTTCCTTAGTTAGTTTTAGTTATTAGATCATGTTTGGTTGCTTGCATATGATTGGGTGCTAGAATAGGATTTGATTATTAAATTGCTTGTTAGGTGTGGTTTTGTTTTGCACATTTCCTGCACGAGTCCTCTTTGACTCTGGTGCATCGATGTGCATTATTTCCCGGAGCTTCGTGGAGAAGCATTCCTTGATGATGTCCCCTCTTCCGAGGAGTTGGAATATCGTTACAGGGAATGGCGTGATCTCGGTGCATCGTGGTTGTAATTCTTGCTCGTTGGTGGTCTGTGGACATGAGCTGTACGCTGATTTCATTGTCCACGACATCATCAACTACGATGCGGTCCTTGGGATGGATTGGCTTGCGAGCTTCTATGCTACGATCGACTGTCGGAGGAAGAAGGTGGTGTTCGAGATTCCCGGGCATCCAGTATTTGAGTTCAGCCGGGGTAGCAATTCGCTTGGCCCTGTCAGATTTCGGGCCATGCCAGTGGAGATTGTGGCTATGCAGATGGAGCTGGAGAGGCCAGCGGTAGTGCGGGACTTCGATGACGTCTTCCCCGAGGAGATGTCTAGATTTCCACCTGATCGAGCTCTCGAGTTTTCGATTGATCTTATTCCGGGAGCGCAGCCGATTTCGAAAGCGCCTTATCGTATGGCTCCCGCTGAGTTGGAGGAATTGCAGAAGCAGCTGGATGAGCTTTTGCAGAAGGGTTATATCAATCCTAGTGTGTCTCCGTGGGGATCACCGGTGCTGCTGGTGAAGAAGAAGGATGGTTCGCGTCGCATGTGCGTGGACTACATGGAGCTGAATGCGGTGACCATCAAGAATAAATACCCGTTGCCTCGCATCGATGATATTTTTGATCAGCTTGGAGGAGCGAGGGTGTTTTCGAAGTTGGATCTGAGGAGTGGTTATCATCAGCTGAAGGTGAAGAAGGAAGACGTTCCGAAGACAGCGTTCAGGACGAAGTATGGACACTACGAGTTTGTGGTTATGCCCTTCGATGTAACCAATGCACCCGCAGTTTTCATGAATTTGATGAACCTGATTTTCTACGACTTTTTAGACAAGTTTGTCGTTATCTTTATTGATGACATTCTGATCTATTCTAAGTCGGAGGAAGAGCATGCCTCGCACTTGAGGACAGTGTTGTAGATTTTGAGGAAGCATCGTTTGTATGCCAAGTTTTCAAAGTGCGAGTTTTGGCTGGATAGAGTTGCTTTTCTCGGGCATGTGGTGACTGGAGATGGTATTTCAGTGGATCCTGAGAAGATCAAGGCTATTCGGGAGTGGCCTGTTCCGCAGTCAGCGTCTGAGATCCGGAGTTTCCTTGGACTTGCTGGTTATTATCGGTGCTTCATTAAGGACTTTTCTCGTATTGCTGAGCCGATGACAAAATTTACGCGGAAGGATGTGCATTTTGTTTGGTCGGGTGATTGTGAGAATGCTTTTGGCGTTCTGAGAGAGAGATTGACGACTGCCCCTATTCTTGTTGTGCCTGATCGCAGTGGAGGGTCCGAGATCTTTTACGATGCTTCTGGCAAGGGTCTCGGTTGTGTGTTGCATCAGCACGGGCATGTTGTGGCGTATGCTTCGCGTCTGCTCAAGACTCATGAGAAGAATTACCCGACGCATGATTTGGAGTTGGCTGCTGTCGTGTTTGCGCTCAAGATTTGGAGGCACTTCCTGCTGAGTGAGAAAGTGAAGATCTTCACCGGTCATAAAAGCTTGAAGTATATTTTTACTCAGAAGGAGCTCAACATGCGACAGCGTCGATGGTTGGAGCTCATGGCGGATTATGAGATTGATTTGCAATATCACCCCGGCAAGGTGAATGTGGTTCCGGATGCGCTGAGTAGGCTTCCAGCGGTGATGATGTTGACTTTGCAGTGGAGATTGCGGCAGGATTTTTGCGAGTCTGGTGTGGAGATTGTCCTTCCTGGAGAGGCCTCTTCGTTGATGAGTATGCAGATTCAGTCGTCGATTGTGGATAGGATCAAGGCTGGCCAGGCTGGAGATCCGAAGCTGGTGAAGATTCGGGAGCAGGTAGAAGCCGGTGTGCGGACTGACTTTTTGATTCATGAGGATGACTCGCTGAGGTATGGAGCTAGGGTGTGTGTGCCAGCTGGGGATATCCGGGAAGAGTTGTTGGTGGAGGCACACAGTTCGCCGTATTCTGTGCATCCTGGTGGCACCAAGATGTACAAGGATCTTCGTCTGAACTTTTGGTGGCATGGTATGAAGAGGAGTGTGTCTCGGAGTGTAGCCAAGTGTCTGGTTTGCCAGCAAGTGAAGGTGGAGCATCAGCGTACGGCAGGGTTGCTACAACCGCTTTCGATTTCGGAGTGGAAATGGCAACACATCACTATGGATTTCGTGACTGGACTACCTCGGAGTCCGAAGCAGAATGACACGATTTGGGTGATCGTAGATCGATTGACCAAATCCGCGCACTTTATTCCATTCCGAGTAGGACAGTCCACTGAGGCGCTAGCAAGGAGATACTTGGAGGTAAAAAAATTTTTTTACTCTCCGTTTCTATTTCCTTACCCTAGTTCAAATAGTGATGTAACGTGAATCGTGCAGGAGATCGTACGACTTCACGGAGTCCCCATGAATATTATGTCAGACAGAGACACGAGGTTCACATCTCAGTTCTGGCAGAGTTTGCAGAAGAGTTTGGGTACGAGTCTGAGTTTCAGCACGGCGTACCATCCGCAGACAGATGGCCAGTCCGAGAGGACGATTCAGATCTTGGAGGACATGCTGAGGGCGTACATGTTGGATTTCAAGGGTTCGTGGGAGGACCATCTACAGCTGGTAGAGTTTTCCTACAACAACAGCTTCCAGGCGAGCATTGGCATGGCGCCTTTCGCCGCGCTTTATGGGAGGAAATGTCGATCGCCATTGAGTTGGGATGACGTTGGTGATCGGAAGCTGTTGGTACCTGAGATGATTGTGGATGCTGTGGAAGTTGTCAGGAACATTCGGGAGAGGCTGAGGATTGCTCAGGACCGTTTTAAGCATTGGGCGGATGCTAAACGGCGTCCTTTGGAGTTTCAGCCAGGCGACCATGTGTTCTTGAAGATTTCCCCGAATCGTGGTGTGATTCGCTTTGGGAAGCGAGGGAAGTTGAGCCCTCGATACATTGGACCGTTTGACGTTCTGGAGAGAGTTGGCGAGGTAGCCTACCGCTTAGCCTTGCCGCCATTTTTGGAAGGAGTTCACAATGTTTTCCATGTGTCGCAGCTTCGTCGATACATCAGTGATCCATCTCATGCTGTGGATTTCTCGGAGATCACCGTTCGCCCAGATTTGACGTATGACCAGCAGCCAGTGCTGATTTTGGACAGGCGTCAGAAGTCACTCCGGAACAAGGTTGTCAATCTTGTGAGGGTGATGTGGCGACACGGCTCGCCAGGAGAGTCTACTTGGGAGAGAGAGGATGAGATGAGAGAGCGCTACCCACTTTTGTTCCCGGACACGTGAGTGTTGGGAAATTCCGAGGACGGAATTTTTCTTAAGTTGGGGAGGATGTAACAACTGGTTTTCAGGTATTTGGATTATCTATATTATATATATGTTTTGGTGGATTTTCTCCTTATGTGTGGTTTCCGTCTCCGTAGCTTTCGTTTTCGTTCGTTTCGTTGTGATTTTCTAGCTTCTTCCTTAGATCGTTGAGTTTGGAGTAAGTCATTCGTGACGAGCTTCATATCGCTCATATCTTAGAGATAGGTTGATCTTAGAAGCCGTAGAAATCTTCCTGGAACTTCGCGCTTCGATTCGAGACTTTTTGTGCACTTTAGTTGGTTCAAGAAGGGGTACCAACCGACTAGATTCCAATCTCGTCGGTCAGGAACTCTTCTCAAACCGACTAGTTCATTAAATCAAAAATTCAGAAGTTACTGTTTACTCTTAGTCGGTCTAAGAACAACCACCGACCGACTAGATGCGCAACTAGTCGGTCAGGAACTCTTCTCAAACCGACTAGTTCCTTTGATTAATTTTACCTAAGTTACTGTTTATCGTTAGTCGGGCAATGAACACTCACCGACCGACTAGGTTGCAAACTAGTCGGTCGACGGGCCTTCACAGACCGACTAATTCAATTTCCCAGATTTTATTCCTTTTTCGCTGCTTGCTCTTAGTCGGTCACAGTAGAACGACCGACTGATTAGTTCTTAAACTAGTCGGTCAGCCAACCTTCTTTGACCGACTAACCGCTGTCGAAAACCTAGGGTTTGCCCAGCCGCCGCACAAATCCTATTTAAACCCCCCAATCGTTTTCTTTCTTCTTTCATTTCCTTCTGAGCCTCCTTCTTCCCCAATACTCATCCAACATTCCCTAGCTCTCCCCCTTCATCCCCGGAGCCCCCTCACCCCCTCCTTGCGCCGACCACCTCCCCTAGGCCATCGGCCAACCCCAAATCCCAATTTCTCCAAGGTTTTCTCGCCGTTTCCAGATCTGAGCCATAGTTTCCCGGATCGTTCTTCCGTTGCTGTGCTTGCTCGGCATCGTTCTTCCGCTAACGATTCGATAATAACTCGATCCTATAATATACTCATAAGCCATATGTGATTTTTGTTAAACCCTAATAAAAATGGTTATTGTTTTGATGATTGTTTTTCCATAACAACGACATTCCCCGTAGATTAGCGATTGTGAGACGAACCTTCGTGATCGTCATCCTCGGTGCTAAGCAAGTGAAACTTGCCACTTAGGGTTTTAGGCCAAACCTTTGGCCATTTCCTTGTTTTAGCGTAAAAGAGACTACGCAGTGAAAGGATAGCTGCCTAGACGCCCTTTGATCTAGCTTGACAACGAAGCTAGATCCGTCACCTTCATCATGCTTGTATGTCATGTTTAATTTCAATTAACGGTACGCGAATATCTGTTCATGTCATTGCATACATTGATTGTTCATCGTGAAGCGTAGCACACGCTACTTTAAAATGTAAGCTGCGGCGAGTAGGATTTTGACTCCTACACAGTGATCAAGGCTAGGTGCACCCCTATACCAAATACACTTCCTGGCTCGTGATCCAGAAGCGAGCTAGTGTGTTGCTAATCCCAACGCTCGATACACGTGGAGGGGTAGGGTTAAACGGTCGCTTGAGCTTAGGAGTTGGCCCGATCAGCCACTCTAGCCAAAAGACAGAAACTCTGAGCACAAAGTGAAAATCGTGATAAGTGATTCGTGACAAGTGAAAAATCGTGATAAGTGATTCGTGAATTAGTGATTTGGTAGCTTTTGCTACATCGTGCGTGCTTGTCCCTTATTGTCCTTTTTAACTATTGCATCATACTTAAATGTCATGTCATTGCATCCTACTTGAACTGTTAGGTTGTTAGTTTACTTTCAGTTTCCTTTCACAAGTCTTTTAGACTTGCTGACATGTGCCCCTCTCTCTTTTGGGTGACACATGTTAGATCCTGAGCCTGAGGTTGCTGCTGAGGACGTGGTGTTCCCTGACGTTGAGTCAGGACCCGCGTTTGCTGAGGAGGAGTACGTGGACACCGGGGACCAGTCCTAGTGTCTTCGTTGAGCTTTCCCTTTTATTTTAGACTGATGTAGTTGTCGGTGCGCAGCACCAATACTTTGTTATGTTGTCGTTTTGTTGGCCATGTTTTGGGCCTTTAGACTCTTTCCTTTAGCCTGGTGGCTTTTCTGGATGTTGAATATTATTGTGGACAATTTCTGAGATTGGATTATTTTTATACCAGTCTCTCTTTCTTTGTTATTATTATTGTTGTTCTGTTTGCACTTACAGGGACCTGCATATATATTCAGATATTGACGCTTATCAGGCGTGTGGCTTCACAGCTCCACGTCTGTGCGGACCTTCTCACGTCTCGCCTCCATATTTTTGGGAAGCGGGGCGTGACAATTTCTAAGCTCTCTCATCTCACAAGAATCTATCCCTTACTCTTTGAGCCCTATTTCCTCAAGAGAGATTCTCATTCTTTGTGAGCTACTCAAGCTAAGAGCTTGAATCAAAGTCACTAACTTCACCCTAGCCATCTATTGCTGTCCATCTTGGTGGAGCTAGGGTTTGGTGCTAACTACTTCCTCAAAATCCATTCCTGCCCTAAATTGGTAAGTATTTATCAAGGCATAGGATTTTGTGGTAAGAGCTTTACATTTCATGCTCTATACATATAAATTGTTGTATACTCTCGGTTGTTGAGAGGGTTGGCTTAATCCCAAGTTGTGGGAGTCAAGATTAAGAGTTTGCTCTCAGTTTGTGAGAGTGTGCTTAGTCCCTAGTTGTGGGATTAAGGTTTTTATGTGTTCCCGGGTTGTGGGATACACGGATATCGATTGTAGGTTGATTGCACTTATAGGGTTTCCGCAAGTGGGCTAAGGGAAGCTCTAGTGGTTTTACTAGATTATCCAGAGGGGATCCGGGTGTTGCTGGATTAGGACACCGGGAACAAGTCAGGGAGACTTGGGTGGCACCGAACCAGGGTACATTGCATGTTTGCTTTGCATTATTCCTTGTGTTGTTGATCACTTCTTTCATTCCGCATTTGTTGGTTAATTAGGGTTTTATTTGGCGTAAATTCCTTATAATTCTATAAAACACTATTCACCCCCCTCTAGTGTTTGTTCCTCATAGCACAGGGTCACTACACATATTATTAAGTCTAGTCTCTATCGAGTAGAGCATTAAAGCTAGTCTCGTATAGAGTAGAGCCACAAACTAAAATTTAAATTACATGAAATCATTATTATAAATGATGGTTGACTAACATCTTATATTAGTATACTAATCATAGTCTTGAAATAAAATTTTCAGGAAAAAACTAGTAGTCTGGGAGAAATTTATCTACTAACAGATTTCGGTAGTCTGTTAATCGGCGACTGGATAGTTTTCAGACCAGTTTTAGGCAATTTTCAAACGGCCATAACTTGGCCATTTTAAGTCGGGTTTTGATGATTCTTTTTGCGTTTTCTCACTTGTTGAGAGGGCTATCACAGATCATAATAATCACATATGATTAAAATGAATTAAAAGAATCAAATAAGCCAACACTTAATCTTCTCTCATATAGCAAGAGAATGATTGCAACGGGAGAAGAAACCCAATCGCGATGATACCAATGATGGGAATTTAGATATCCCAAAGGGGAACTTACCAATTTCCTTAAATACGCCGCGGAAGGATCGATTCGCCAAGGTTTCTCTACACCGGTTGTTGTAGATGATCACACGATGGAAAATCTACAGATGTCCACAACCTAAAACTCTCTTGTTTGGTGCAGAAATTTGGATGAAAAAAATCACTCTTTTAGTGTACTCTCTCTTGGAAAATGAAGACTAAATGCAAGTAGTTTCTCTCTCGTTCAAGTGTTATTTTTATAACAAGAGAGGGGGCCTATTTATAGCCTTCCCACATGGTGGGAGTTACAATTTCTGCACATAACTACATTGTGTAGTTATGGAACCACCCAATAACCAATTAATTAACATAATTGTGACATTTCCTAAGTCCTTAACTTAGGTATCACATTTATGGGTGTAATTGCTTCATTTAGCCCTCAAATTCCAACACTGCCAAACTTGTGATGGGTTTTCTAATTAGAATTGGGTTTGTGATAGATTTTGGGATTGCGCTCAAACTATTTGACAAAACGCCTATGTGAAGTATTGCTTTGATTATCTAGAGCAGAGAGAAACAAATGAAATGGTGTTAAATGATGTGTTGGCTTGTGATACATAGGATATTGGTTCATTGAAAGGGTGTTTTAAGTGATCACTCAATTATAGTTTCCGAACTTTTTTTGCATTTGCAAGTTGATAACCGTTGTTTGTGAATGTGATGATATTCTCTAAAAGCAAAGGCATTTTTATTTGATTATCGATATGTCTCTGAGCACACCTATAAAAAAGGAAAAAGAACTATTTTTAGGTTGTGTACACTTAAATGACTGAGCTCCAAAAAAATTTGGTGGTTAATTGTTTTGTTAATTGTTTTGAAAACTTTTTAATGCAAACATTGCTTTACACTGCTTGCAACATCACAATGTAGGTACTGGTCACCGTATTCAGTGACAGATCCAGGAAGCATGGTGAATTCTTACTCCGGTGGCAAAAGCACATATACATAATCTACAACATTGATCTAGTTCTTTGCATACAGACATTTATGTTACTGACCATCAATGTAAATTATCATGTGATTTCCTTTGTTATGTACCTTTCCCCCTTGTATCCATGTTGTAAAATTCTCAGAACACGCAACTCTTTTACTTGTCGGGCAAAAGCAGACATATTTTTCAGTCATCCTCTGACTAACATATGCTGTTTAAAGGGCAGACAAAACATGTTAGAATTTTATAGATAGTTTGATGAAAAGTATGGAATTATGGGTGCTTGTGAAGACCGTTTACTGGGTCATTTTTATGCCATGTTTGTTCTTTAATGCTGCAACGCAGATATGCCTAATGCTCCTAGTGTTCTTCCCTTTTGTTTTCCATCTTTTTTATGAAAAGATGAGAATTTTTTTATCATATCCTGATTCTGTTATCTAAACTTGCTTTTTGATTTTTTCCTTATCGAAGATATGGGATGTTGCATCTGGGAAATTAAAGATCACATTAACTAGACATATTGAACAAATAAGAGGTTAGCTTCTTATACTGTAAATGACAAGTTAATACTAGTGCATATTGGAATTTCTTTAGTGGATTATCTTGGTGCATTTTTGGAGACAATAATGTGAATACGTTATTGTGTCCAGGTCTGGCTGTGAGCCAACGTCATACTTATATGTTTTCTGCGGGTGATGACAAACAAGTTAATGCTGGGACCTTGAATATAATAAGGTGAGTCATTGTTGGATATGTTTCATAGCTTGTATAGTTTTTTGTCGACTGCTGGAAAGCTTAAATTGACTTCTTTAATTTATTTTTTAGGTTATCAGGTCATATCATCGACATCTCAGTGGTGTCTATTGCTTAGCTCTGCATCCAACAATAGACATTTTATTAACTGGAGGTCGAGATTTTGTATGCCGGGTATGGATTTTCTTCTTCTTAGTAGTATAGAGGTGTCCTAATTAATTTTTGAACCCTCATGGTAGTTGAAAAATGTAGTATAATGGAATCGTGACCGTGATATAAATGCCGAGATTGTCTCGTTGTCTTCTTTTTCAGGTTTGTGATATTCGCAATAAAGCAATGGTTTTTGCTTTATCTGGAAATGATAACACAGTTTGTTCAGTTTTTGCTTGACCCACGGTATGCAAACTTTTCCTTAATGGTACCATCCACTTATAGATGTTGACATTGTATATCATTAAAAATATAGTAATTATACTGGCATGTGATTGCGAAATTATAAGCGTGCCCGAACAGCTTGATCTTCGACGTTTGATTTATATATTTCTTTTTTCTTTCATTTTTATTTTTTCCTGTAGAAATGCATATTGAACAGTCTGTAGTAGGTCTTGGGTCTGAATTATACAAACCATGATAAAATTATGAGGTTTTCCATGTACATGATACACTAACTGAAATATAGGTATTATGTTACTATTAGACCCCCCGGTGCATTTCCAACACCACCTTGCTTCAGACGTTTATTAAATATCTCAACATTTTTTGCATTAAAAGCGAGGACATAGTCTACAGTATCAAACAATGAAATTAACAAAAGATGGAGTTGTTTCCTTGGATTATTTAGTGAGAATCATCTTCAATCTAACGTAGTAACAAATGGATTTCTACGAAGTTGTGGGATTATGATTACATGAATACATAAAGTAGAGGTAAGTGTCTTGGATCACTATTTTAGACACCGACAATTTGTTGAAGATTAGTTGGATCAACTCAGATAAATTTAAAATGAGGTAAGTGCAAGTATTTGTAGATTATTTTTTGTTGAAATCCAGATTTTAGATATAAATAACCCTTGTGTTGGGCAGACCTTAGCCTTCTAGTTTGCTTGCAAGAAATGATGTCCATTAAGGTCTTTGGCCGTAAAGTATTCGTTTTGTTATTCCCTATATATTGCTATTAAATTTGATTATTTACCCCTCTAATTTAAAAACATAGATCGAGACGGGGGCACGCGTGATGATGATTATTACTCACCTCGAAGATCCAACTCCCCATCTTGTGATGATAGGGAGTACAGGTCATATCATCGGTTTCTAAGTCCCGAGGGGACAGGTCGAAGCCGATCCAGATCTCTCCTACAGATATCTTATGCAGACGTGTCGCATCGACAGGAGGCAGACCCACATGATGGGGGTGGGCCATCGCACGAAGAGGTCGTGCGGGACGAGCCACCGGTGGGGTTGGTGACTTACTTCAGGAGGAGGAGACGTGGGGACACGACTTAACTCTTAGAGGGGGCATTTGTTGTCCTTCAACATAAATTTGAACTTTTCCCCCTTATTTTATATTCTTGGGCTAGCCGTCATTTTCCTTTATGCTTAATTTTGTGAAGAACATTTAGGCGTCAACTTCGACGGTGTTTAGGCTTTAGTCTGTGCATCTAAAGCTAAGAGAGAGGGTCTCCTATTTAAAGAGATCCATTATCTTATTTTCCTTCGTTGTTCTTCGTCAAAATTCCAATAAAGTTTCCACATTTTTCATATTTTCCACATATATTCGCTGTTTTATTTGTTTGTGTGAGTAAATCGCATCAAATTGGTATCAGAACGGTGAGATCTAATGGCGACGGGCACGAGATCGAAGGCAGATTCCGTAGACGAGAAGATTCAAGGGTTGCGCGAAGAAATCAACAAAGAATTGGAGGCCACGAATGAAAGAATCAATGTAGGGTTCAAGGACGTCGCTCACACTCAAGAGGATATGCAAGGAGATCTACGAGCGATGAGGGCGGAAATTGGTCAAATCGGCCAATTTTTACAAACCCTAATGGCAAAAAAAGAGAAGAGGAAGGGGAAGAAGATTCAAAGGGAGTCCTTGGAGGTGATCCTCGACGATTCCGACCCGGAAATCCAACAACAAAGAGCCTACGAAGCGAAGATGGCATCCATGTTTCCATGATCATCTGGATCAGCGACGATAGGGTTCAGAGAGGTCGAGGTGGGGGCCAGGGGCGGTGCACCCCCTTGAGGGGTCGCCGGCCCCTAGCAGGGCGGCATGGGCCCGCGACAGCATGCAGGGCCCCGCGCGGCCCTGTAGCAATTGCAGGACAGTCGCGCGGCCCTACAGCAGCCTCAGGAGGGCCGCGCAGACTTCCTCCTACAGAACAGGGGCTAGGGGCCCCCCGTTTGGCCCTTGGGGGCCCCTGCTGCATCTGTTGGGGGTCGAGGAGGTCTTTTCCAGGTGCGAGGGGCAACGGTGGAGCCCCGGGAGGCTATTGCGGGCTTTTCGGGGCACGGACGAGGCCCAAGGGGGCTCTTTGGAGGTAGAATTGGACAACCCCCGACACATGGAGTTTTGGGGGGCATAATGGGTTGGGACCAGACGGCAGACCATAGTGGCTTAAGGAGGAGTGTGCGTGGGAAGAGATTGAACCACCTTTGGGTCACGACGACGGGAGAGTTGGACGGGGGTATGTACCACAGGAGAGGAGGGCTGAAGGAGCGACATATGGGGACGTCAATGCTGATCGGAGATTGAAGAAGCTCAAAATGCAGGTGTTTGAGGGGCTCGATCCGAATGGATGGATCTACATAGCGGAGCGGTATTTTCAGGTGATGGGATTTACGGAGGAGGAGGTCTTACATGCCGTTGGCATTTACTTTGAGGGAGAGGCATTGGCATGGTATCGGTGGAGGATATCCCGGAATCCTTTTTACTCGTGGGAAGATTTGAAGGCATATTTGATAGATCGGTTTCAGGAGACACCGGGGGGAGATTTCTACAAGCAGCTCAGAGCTCTTGACAGGAGGGAACGGTGCAGGATTTTATCAGGAAGTTTGAGTTGCTATCGGGCTGAGTGCATGGCGTCACGGAGGAGATACTCATGGGGAACCTCATGGGTGGACGGAAGCCTTCCATTCGGGCCGAGTTGAGGATGCAGAGCCCCGAGGGCTTGGAGGACCAGATTTGCCTTGCACAGAAGACGGATGAGAAGCATGCTGAGGAGAGGCCGATACGAGGAGCCTGGGGGCCCCAAATCCCCGCCTAGTACCAGCATCAGCATAGAGGGCTCCACAGAAGTACTGGAGGCTAGAGGAGAGGCTCGCCCAGCGATGTTGGGGAGACGACTGACAGAGGCAGAGGTGCGAGAGAAGCGGGCGAAAGGACTATGTTTTTGCTGTGACGAGCGGATTACCCCCAGTCACCGATGTGCGAGTCGCCTGTTGCAGATCACTATAGTACCAAATGTGGAGGGATATGTTGACGATGAGGAGTACAAGGCGGAGGAGATCATGGAGGAGGAGAATTCCCATCTGGATGTAGCGAAGCTGTCCCTGAACTCGTGGTAGGCTTCACTCCGAACCATACCATGAAGCTGTCAGGGTGATTGGACGACACTACGGTGACGGTACTCATAGATAGTGGGGCCACCTACAACTTCATCTCTCAACAGTTGGTGGATCATCATGGTTTGCAGCTGAGCACTTTGGAGAAGTTTACGGTCCTGTTAGGTACGGCGAGGATGGAGGAGAGTAGTGGGATGTTCAAGGGACTGTCCTTGACGTTGCAGGGTGTGCAGATCGTGGAGGATTTCTTACCCATGGAGTTGGGCAACGTCGATGTGATTTTGGGCGTACAGTAGCTGAAGGGGTTGGTCAAGGTGAAGGTAAATTGGAAGCAGCTCAAAATGGAGTTCTAAGAGGGGGATCGCACGGTGGTTCTGACAGGAGACCCCAACCTCTGTTTCTCCTTAGTGACTTTCAAAGCCATATCGTGCGCCCTACAGAGGTCAGGAGAGGGGTTCTTGGTGGAGTGCCGAGGTATGTTGACAGAGGGTGAGGAGCCTCATGAGGAAGCCCCAGCCGAGATGGAGCAGTTGTTAGAGCGGTATCAGGAGATCTTTCAGGATATGCAGGGCTTACCACCGGTACGGGGGCATGAGCACGCGATAGTATTGCGTGAGGCGGCGGCACCAGTGAGTGTACGACTATATCGTTATCTGCATGTGCAGAAGGATGAGATCGAGCGGTTGGTGCGAGAGATGATGCAGGCATGGGTGATCCAGCCCAGTGTTAGCCCATTTTCTAGACCAGTGTTACTAGTGAAGAAGAAGGACGGGAGCTGGCATTTTTGCGTAGGCTACCGAGCACTGAATAAGGAAACTGTCCCCGACAATTTTCTTATTCCAGTGATCGATGAGCTGTTGGACGAGCTTTACGGGGCATCGGTCTTTTTGAAGATCGGTCTGAGATCGGGGGTACCATCAGATACTGATGAGGCCGGAGGATGTGTTGAAGACGGCGTTTCACACACACGAGGGGCATTACAAGTTTTTGGTCATGCCTTTCGGCTTGACCAATGCTCTCTCGACCTTTCAGACCTTGATGAACAAGGTGTTCCAACCATTTTTGAGGAGGTTCATCCTGGTGTTCTTCGACGACATACTCATCAACAACAGGACTATGGAGGAGTGCTTGGGGCACTTGGAGTTGGCTTTTAAGGAGTTGTCAGCACATCAGCTGTATACGAATCAGAAGAAGTGTCGGTTTGATTAGAGGCAGATTGAATATCTGGGGCATGTAGTTTCGGATGCATGAGTGACGGCTGATAGATCGAAGATAGAGGCGATGTTGGACTGGCCACTGTCGATGATGCTGAGGGCATTACGTGGTTTCCTTGGGCTGACGGGGTACTATAGAAAGTTTGTGAAGGGGTATAGCATCATTGCATGGCCACTTACCAAACAGCTGAAGAAGGACAGCTTCAAGTGGGGGAGGAGGCAACAAAGGCCTTTGAGGCCTTGAAGGTAGCAATGTCGACGGCACCGGTCCTAGCTCTACCAGATTTCAGTGTATCATTTGTAGTGGAGATGGATGCGTCTGGTTATGGCTTGGGAGCGGTTTTGATGTAGGATGGGTGATCGATTGCGTACTTCAGCCAGATGTTGTTGTCTAGGACACGACTGAAATCAGTATACGAGAGAAAGCTGATGGCGATCGTCCTGGCCATACAGAAATGGTGTCCATATCTGTTGGGGAGAGACTTCGTGGTTAGGACGGACCAGCGAATTCTGAAGTACTTACTGGAGCAGCGGTTGGTGACGGAGGAACATTAGCGATGGTTGCCCAAGTTAGTATGCTACTGCTTTGACATTGAGTACATACCAGGGTTGGAGAATAAGGCGACGGATGCGTTTTCTCACAGAGGAGAGGGGGCTAGTTTGAGGGCTCTTTCCTTACCTATGTGGATGGATTGGGTGCTGAAGCTACAGGAGGCAGAGTCAGACCCAGAGTTGAGATAGATCCAGGAGGCGCTGCAGGGGAGGAGAAGGACCGAAGGGATACTCATTGGAGGGATGGCGGTTGTTGTACCAGGGAGGTCGGTGTTACCGAGAACGTCGACCTTCATACCGACACTGTTTCAGGAGTTCCATGGCACGGCGGTGGGGGGCCATTTGGGCGTGCAGCAGACATACATGAGGATGACCAGTGAGGTATTTGGGCCGGGATGAGGAAGATGGTAGTGTTGGATCTGGATCTAAGCCTAGAGGGGGGTGAATAGGCTTATAAAAATTCTCGCGCAACCCACGATAAATCACACGCAGTTAAAATCACAGGCAGTGTAAATAATAGACAATCACAGATGCACAACAGATTTACCCTGGTTCGGTCGCACCCATGACCTACGCCCAGCCCCAAAAGCAATACTAGATTATTAAAGTTAACTAGTACAATATGTCGCTAGAGCACCAACTCTACACTCACCTGGATCTCAGTACCTGCACTCACCAAAGTGCCCAAACAATAACAATCCTAGTAAAGCTCTCTCTCTTGGCTAGTCCCAACTAGCCAAGTCTCCAAAAGATAATAAATTGTTCTACAAAGATTACAACACCAATATCACAAAATATAATAAAGTATGAGTTTAGAATTGCTCAGTTGTGACTGTGTCGATGTCTCAGTCGTTCAGCGTGTGGTCAGATTAATCTGACAAGTAGTAAACTCTGATGGCCCCTCAATAGATAGGCTCCCCTCTCGATAAAACTTATGCCCTCCACCAAAGATTGAAGTTGTGGCACCTCACCTTGAAATCAATGATTCCTTCGGCCTGTTGAATTTTTGAGACTTGCAAAGGGCAATACAATGCGGCCTGCTGCTCTTCAAATTTTCAAAGGAGAAGCAAACAATTCGACAGCTTGGGAGACCCTTTGTCAAAGAATGCAGCTTGAGGTCTTTTGAAGAGAAAATCGCAGCTCTATTTTTTTTTGATTCAAGGAGGAATTTTTGCAAGGCACCCAGAAAAAAACAGTAAGAGGGATAATGATTGAGAGGGGAATAAAGAGTTGATCTGCTGCTCTTGGGAG
Source organism: Scilla litardierei (assembly GCA_030789695.1). NCBI lineage: Eukaryota > Viridiplantae > Streptophyta > Magnoliopsida > Asparagales > Asparagaceae > Scilla > Scilla litardierei. The sequence continues at coordinate 228,185,971 of CM061141.1, read as the reverse complement.
AAATGAAGTTGCGTCTCTCAGCAAATAAAGGCACATCCAAAAAAATCGGCCCCTTGGGAAGTTGTTTTAGGAGAGTAGAAAGATGAGCACTGGTCTTTGAGATTTTCCTCAAAAAAAAAAGATGATGTGCTCTCCTTTTGATAATCACCTTGCGGCGGCTGCTAGGAGATTTTTTTAAAAAAATTTCGGCCTTCCCTTTTGTGCACGTTTGTGTGCTTGATAACCTTGCAAGACAACCACATTTAAAGGATCATTAGCATATTTTATTCATAAAATATGCACTTACCTTTGCTTCTTGGCTTGGAGAATTGAAGTCAAAGAGTGCGGACTGTCAACCAATCTTTGTGAGGAAAGCTTGGTGATTTGTTTTGAAGTTGCGGATGTGCTCTCAAACGAATAGCTCTTGGAGATGTGTATCAAAATAAATTGCGGCTTCCTCCCATGCGTTGTAGACGTTTGAAGATGGCTGCTTGGAGACCTGCGCTGCAACCCAACCCTTTCTTTGCCACCCTTCCTTTTCTCTGCCGCATGTCAGACCTAGGGTACATGGCTCCTTTATATATCTATGCAAGGTTACCCTTTTCCCCCTTAATTACGAAGTTGCCAACAAGACTTTACTTGGTCAACATTCTTTTGGGCCACACGTATTTGCTCCAGTTTGCATGCACTTTTATATGACACAAAAATATATGAAGTTTGCTCCCCTAAGTATTATTATATAGCATCATGTTTTTCACATATTTTTGTGTGGCCATTGACTCGGTCTTCTTATTTGACCCTTGATGGTTTGCCTCTGTTGTTGTCCATGCTTGTACCTGAAAAATACTTAGCACACACGTTAAAAACGTTCACACACGTTTGTTATCATCAAACACGAAGTTTGTATATCGTTACTACCAATAATCTCCCCCTTTTGATGATGACAAACTAAGTATAAGATTTGAGCATTAGATTTCCAAATAGTGTGTGTGAAAGGTGACGATAGTGGGTGACATGCAATAAGATATAATGATGTGCAAACACCGATGTGCAAAGTTTAACAATAAGCATGCTCCCCCTATATCTGATGTGCAAAGTTTAACAATAAGCATGCTCCCCCTATATTCATGCTCCCCATTAATCAAGCATTCAATATTTTTCTCCCCCTTTGTTATCATCAAAAGTTATAGCACGAAGTCAAAATCATATAACATGCAAAAAGAGAGTATTATTAACCATCACCAACAATTGCATGCAGACAATCATTAAGTCAAAATCCAATGAAATTAAACAACGAAGAATTCAACACCAACGTGTACGTGTGATGAATAAAATTTAGGCACATATGGAGAATCATTAAGAAAGCAACCAAAACCAATCCACATTTTCCATTTAACGTTCTATCACCTAGGATTGATTTTCCCCATCTCATTAAAAATGAGTTCAAGGTACCACACCCCAAAACATAGCCTATAAGGACTCTTAGATGTGTGGGTGGCATTGCTTGACTAGTAAATACACCAACGCTAAAGTTTACCCATAAAGCTTATGTTGGATACTCGTGGGTAATACTGTTGCCAAGGATTATATCCATTTTTCATACAGAGCAATTATTAATTTTTTTTTCAAATTTTTGTTTATAATCATAACAACATGTTCATTTGCTCAATTTTTTTCCATGGCAAGGTATATCATTTCCCTTAGAATTTCAGTTAGGTTTTCCTCATACATTCACATACCCAATTTCATAAGCGATATCTCCAAATATGCAACAATTTTTAATACATGTGGAAGTGAAGATGGAGGTGTAGAAATCAAGTTATTTGAGTCATTGAACATGTCTTGAACATTTAGAAAGTTTGACATGCATGTGTAGCAAAGGAAACAATACACCAATTTCTACATAAATATGAAAATCATTCATGAAGACTTCTTTTAATGAATCAAAGAGAAAGATACACATTGAAGCACCATTTTTTTTGTTTTTTTTTGTTTTTTTGTTTAATTGTTTTTGTTTTTATGCATGAGGTACTAAAGCAAACATGAGATGCAGTCACACAAAACATAGAAAATCATTCACATATAACCATGCAACTACTAGCACACAAACAAGAAAAAATGTTCAAGCACACAAGAAAGCATGATATCTCGGTCTAAGTTTTATCAGTTTTATATATATATATATATATATATATATATATATATATATATATATATATATATATATATATATATATATATATATATATATAATGACTCAAGCAACTAGCGCGCGCACACAAAAAGTCACGCACACAAAAAGCTATGAGGGTATGCATTAAGTTCAAAGAGAAAGATATACCTTCACGTCGCCGTTTGGCTAAGGAGCTATATAATGAAAACGATCAATTGAAAACTCCTCGCCAAATCTCCATCGTACCTACATGGTAGATACTATGTGTGACTTTGAATCCAACAAGGTCCACTCACGTTAGTCATCAAAGATTTAGGAACCCATATTTGTTTGAACTTACTGTTTTTGTTCCTATATTTGCAATGATATGAGGTATGACCAACACATCCACATGTAAAGCACTTTGCATGAAAATTTCCAACCTTTGTTGTTTCAATGTGAACTTTTCTATATTTTGTTTTTTCAACATTTTTAAAACCATATCCTAGTCCTCGTCTATTATTGCCATAAAGTTGATTTCCAAGAATAATGACCAAATTTTGGTTTCCAATAGAAAATTTCTTTAATGACAATTCTAGACTAGCGACTTTGGATTTCAAATGAGTATTTTCGTTCACAAGCAAAGTATATTTACTTAAAAAAGCTTTCTTGTTTTCCTCTTCCTTCTTTTCAAACTCAATCATTTTTCTTTTAAAATCATTATTCAACATGCTGATTTATCATTAAGCTCTCTAATCACATAATCTTTTTCAGTTTCGAGCTTAATTAAATCTTGCTTAAGCATGCTAATATCATTCAATAAGGAAGGACAAGAAAGACAAGTAGCTTTTTCATGCAACCTAGATTTTTCATTCTCCAACAGAGCAATGGTAGAATTACAAGCAAGAAGTTTTTCTTTTAAATCATATGTTTCATGAAATATGTCACAATTTTCTTGTTGTAATTCACCATTAGACTTTTTATAACCTTCTAAAGCAGATTCTAGGTTCTCAATAACATCTTGCATATCGTCAGTAATGCATCGTTGCCTATCTAGTTCAATTTGCATTTCTTTATACAAATTTCTAATATCAACTCTATTGGTGCAAGATGTTACCTCATCCAATTCTCCCATCAAACAGAGGGAGGTGAAAGCTACAACCTCCTCATCCTCATCCGCAGCTTCGATGTCCATATCCCATGTTAGCATTTTGGCTTTTTCTTTTTCTTTTGCAACTTGAGCGGTCTCTTGTTTGCAGTGCTTCATATAATGTCCCCTCATGTTGCATTTCAAACATATGACATGGTCAGTAGCAGTCTGCTCAAAATATTTTTAGCAGAATTAAAATTATTGGAACGATTAAACCTATTTTGCATTTCTGCTCTTCCGTGAGGAGTTCTGATGAATTTCCTGAAGTTTCTGACCACCAGCGCCATCTCCTTATCATCGTCATCTTCACTAGCTTTTAGAGCTAGTGGCTTTGGAGCTTTTTCTTTCTCCTCAGGATTCTCTCTAGCTTCAATGTTCTGCAACTCAAACTTGTGAGACATTAAATTACCTATCAAGTCCTCCACCCACATCTGAGATAGATCTTTTGCTTCTTAGATGGCGGTGAATTTACGCCTGAATGAGCTTGGCAGTGCCCTTAAGATCTTCCTTAACTGTTCAAGGCTAGAGTATGGCTTACCGAGGGAGCTGGATTTATATACAATGTCCGTGACTCTCGCGAACATCTCCTTAACGAACTCAGATGGCAGCATGCGGAGACTCTCATATTCTGTACTCAGCAGCGCAAGTCTAGATTCCTTCACTTGTGACGTTCCTTCATGCATCACCTCCAGTGTATGCCATATTTCCTGCACAGTTAGACAATGTGAGATACGATTAAATTCAGATTTATCTAATGAACAAATGAGCGCATTCATGGCTTTATTATTCAAGGAAAATCGTTTTTTATCATTGTCATCTCATTTATCTTCAGGTTTCAACATTTCAGTATCTTGGATTTTAATCATGTGATGACTATAGACTTTTTCAACAATATTCCATATATTATAATCAACAGCAGCTAAATAGATTTTTATTCTAGTTTTCCAATAAGCATAATCGACTCCATTAAATCTAGGGGGTCGTGATATGGACTGACCTTCAGCAAAAGCATAATCAGACATATTTATAGACATGGTCAACTAGGCTAGATCCTCTAAACTGGCTCCGATACCACTTGTTGGATCTGGATCTAAGCCTAGAGGGGGGTGAACAGGCTTATAAAAATTCTCGTGCAACCTACGAGAAATCATACGCGGTTAAAATCACAGACAGTGTAAATAATAGACAATCACATATGCACAACAGATTTACCCTGGTTCGGTCGCACCCACGACCTACGTCCAGACCCAAAAGCAATACTAGATTATTAAAGTTAACTGGTACAACTTGTAGCTAGAGCACCAACTCTACGCTCACCTGGCTCTTGTTGAGTATTGGACTTCTCCCTACTTGGTGTTAATGATGAGCAAACATAAATACTTGTGACTAATCCCATATTTTGCAGTTGATCCATTGCCTAAGCTAATTATGAAGATCTACTAGCAATGGATGACTCACAAACTTCATTAAAGGCAAATGACATGAATTGGATGATCGTAGATGATGATTGAAGCTCCGTGAAGACTTCAAGCTCATACGATGGAAAGAAGAGATTATTTGTCGATGTAATTTTTCTTTTATCTCTTCTAGTATGTAGCTTAGAAGTAGAACTTTGATGGAGCACTCACACACATCTACATTCGGTCATAGGACTTCATTAGATCAATTGTCCTTTAATCCCAATTCAATTCCTTTTTTGTTTGTGCTAGGATTGCCTTTTTACAGTCGACTGCTGAACAGTTTACACTCGTCTCTCTCAAAAACAGTCCACTGTGTTTTGTTCTACAGTCGCATGTTATGCACAGACTATCACAATATAGTTTTGGGCCTTCTCTGATTATTTCACACAGGCTACTGATGAACTATACACAGGCGCCTGTCCAAGTGACAGTCGACTGTGTTTTGTAAATCAGTCGCATGTCTATTCTTGCCCAAACTTTGTTTGATTTGACTTTTACGACCAGTCGACTAATGCTGTATATACAGTCGACTGCCTATTAGATCATTCGACTGTCTATGCTGCAGCAGTCGCCTGTCTGTAAGTCATTTTTTTGACTCAGTTCTCTGGAAATTTCTCATGCTTTTGACAGTCGTCTGTATAAGGATTTACAGTCGCCTGTTCTGATTAACAGTCGCCTGTGTTCCTTGAATCAGTCGTATGTCCTGTTACTTGTGAGATTTTCAGTATTTGTCTAACTTACACATCTCTCGGCCAGTCACCTGTAGAAGAATTTACAGTCTCCTGTTGGTTTAACAGTCGACTGTCTTTGCTTCATCAGTCTATTGTCCACGTGGTAAGTTACCGTTATGAATTCTCACCTACCCTTGCTGATTGTGCAACAGTTGACTGTGGATTGTTCAACAGTCGACTGTCGCGAGTTCAGATTCTATCCATTGAGATTTTTCTCACGGATTCCAATTGGGTTTTTGCCTAAACTGTTTTGTGGATTTGAGAAAGCTATAAATAGAGCTTCTATTATTCCATTGGAAGGTTACGCATTCATTGCAAAATCTCTCAAGCTTTCATTTCCAAAGATCAAAGCTCTCAAATCCAAAGCCCTAAATATTTCCAAATCTTGTTCTCTTGCTCTCCAACCTAGAACCAAAGAGTGATCATCTAGGCAATTGGTGCAGTCAAAAGAAAGGGCTTCTCCTCTCTTCCAAGAGAGTTCATCAACACACATCAACTCCTCCTTCAAGTTCTACTTCAAGGCATAGGTGATTGTAAGTGTTGTTTTCATTATTTCATAACATTCGTTATTTGAGTTGCGCTCTCGGTTGTGAGAGTGGTTTTGCTTGCTCCCTGGTTTTGGGAGTCAAGGACATCGATTGTATTCGATTGCACTTGTAGGGTTGCTACAAGTGGGCTTTAAGGAAACCTCAAGTTAGGGTTCTAACTTGAGTATCCGGTGGTATCCGGGTGGTAGGTACGTAGGATTACCGAGAACAAGTCGGGAGTTGACTTGGGTAATCCAAACCCTTGAAACATCTCTGCGTTTGCGTGTATTTCTTTTTGGGTTGTTTTTCTCTTCCGCACTATTTGTTGGATTGCATTTTATTTGGCGTAAATTCCTTTTAAATTTTCATAAACACTATTCAAACCCCCTTCTAGTGTTTCCCCCATAGACAGGGTCCTTACAATTGGTATCAGAGCGCAAGGTTACATCTATGGCATCCAACAACAACAACGTTCCACCGCCGCCTTCATACAACAATCACGATCGTGATGGAGCATCCACACTTTTCGAAGGTCAATCTACGGTGCGCCCTTCGCATTTCAATGGTACAAATTTTAGCTATTGGAAATGCAGGATGGAGACGTTCCTTAGGAGTGCTTCGCTTTGGAGAACCCTCCACAAGGAATACGTCGAGCCCACCGAAGTAAATTTCGACAAATGGACGACTTCCGAGAAGTCCGCCGAAGTCAACAACGCTAAAGCAATGAACGCTCTTCATTGTGCGTTGGACTCGAATAAGTTCAACAAGATATGCACATGTAAGAGTGCATATCAAATTTGTAACTATCTCATCGTTACCCACGAGGGAACGAATAAGGTAAAACTTTCAAAGTTATATGTTGCCGTGCAAAACTTCGACTTATTTCATATGCAGGACAATGAAAGCATTGCATCGATGTACGGACGTTTTACCGACATCATCAATGAATTGGAAGCCCTTGGCCAAATATATTCCGAACCGGATAAGGTAAGGAAGATCATCATGGGAATGACCTCCAAATGGGAAAGAAGAGCGATCGCCATCGAGTAGGTCAATGACTTGAAGGACTACACCGTGGTGAATCTCATCGGGACTCTTATGTCTTACGAAGTAAGACGGGACAACCGATTGAAGATTCGAGCCATGATGAATCCTTCGGAGGCCAAGAAGAAAGCTGTGGCATTCAACGCCAATTCATCATCCTCCGAAAGTGATGAATCCGAGAACGAGATGGATTTCGGTGAAATGGCCCAAATGGCGAAGAAGTTTCAACGCTTCTTCCGCAATGGTAAATTTCCCTCCAACAAACGTTTTGAGTCTACTAATGCTACTTCCTCTCTTTGCTATAAATGTAATAAGCCAGGGCACATCAAGAGGGATTGCCCAATGCTAAAGAACAAAGAGAAATGGAAGGCACCGAAGTACCACAAGTCCGATAATAACAAGAGAGACAAGAAGAAAGGACTCGTAGGTACCTTCGACGACTCAAGTGATGACTCATCAAGCGATTTCGATGATGAGAAGGGTGAGAGCGCTCACATGTGTTGCATGGCTCTAGAAGACCCACTCTCCGATGAGAGTGATTCGGACATGGACGACACCGAGGTAATAATGGATGAACTTCGTATTGCTAATGAAGAACTATTTGCTAAATACCAATCTTTAATGCTTAGATACACTAGCTTAAAGAAATCAAATGCTAGCAAGTCATCCATTCCATGCATTATCAACAATGACACCATTGTTGATACTTTAACTCTTGAGAAAGCAAACTTAGCTTCTCAAAATGTCACTTTGAGAGATGAGGTGAATACCCTCAAATCTCAACTAGATCAAACACATCCTAAGGATAATAGTGATCTAGTTACACTTCATACACAATTGGGTTTAGAGAATGATTCTCTTAAAACTCAAGTGCACGAGCTCAAAGCACGGGTGTCCACCTTGGATACCAACATTTCTTCTTTAAAGGAGAAATATGAGCTCATGTCCTCCCGTATTGTGAGATTCAATAAGGGAAAAGGACAATTGGATGATTTGCTTGCAAACCAATTTCCGGCCACACATCGTGTTGGTCTTGGATCTGTAAAGGCGAATGCATCCAATGCTCGCACCTCCTATAGTGGTGTCACTATAGATTTTGTGAGGCCTTCCTCCGGTGCATCCACAAGTGGTGTCAAAGATACTATAGGTAGCAATCCTACCAAGAATGTCACCACTTCACCTTCTCTTCCTTTTGGCAAGAAACCCACTAAGTGTGGAAACCAAAAGCAAGGTCATGCTTATATATACACTAACACTCATCCACGTAGGAAACATCCTACTTCACAAGTGGATAATCATGACACATTCTATGCTCCGCACCCACGGACACGTACACAACCACACATGAGAAATACTCATGTACGTGCTCCTATACACCCGTATGCTCATACGCATCATTCTTTCATGTATGCTCATCCTCCACATGTCATGCATGATCCATATGCTTCATATAATATGCATGTTCCCAAGCATACATATCATCCACCACATATCTATGCTAGAAATCATGTTCCTAAGATGCATGCACCACATAGAAATCCAACACATATGCATGCAACTAGGAAGAGGACTCCCAATATTTACACTATTTGGGGTCCTAAGAACACTAGCCTTAATGATAGGAATGCTTATGTTGATTCCTATTTTCATGATGTGATTAGAAATAGTAATTATGTTGGGAAGCAGAAGTCCACTTTGACTTGGCTTCCAAAGGGCTAATCCCCTTGGACCCAACAAACATTGGGTACCATAAGCTTATGGTGTATTATATAGGTACCCAAGAGAAAGAAGAAGAGCAATAAATGTCTTATTAGCTCTAAAGGGAAAGGATGTATTCTTGATAGCGGTTGCTCCAAACACATGACGGGAGATCCCTCGTTGCTCTCCGAAGTGATTAGCATCAAGGATGGTGCAACGATCACTTTTGGAGGTAATCAAAAGGGAATCATCATTGTAGTAGGTATCGTTAGTAATCCTTCCAAACCCTTAATTACTAATGTATTTCTAGTTAGTGGTTTGTGTCATAATCTCATTTCCATTAGTCAACTTTGTGACAAAGGTTACAAGGTTAACTTTGGAGAAGGATTGTGTAAAATTGTCTATTCTAATTCACATGTTTTATTTACCGGTATTAGGCGTAAAAATATTTATTATTTGAGCTTGCCTAAAACCGTAGAACATTGCTTAGTTGCTAATACAAATGAACAACTATTATGGCATCGCCGTTTTGGTCATGTTCATTTCAAGCACTTATATAAGTTAGCTAAGCAAGATCTAGTCAAATGTTTTCCAAAAATTACTTTTAGTAAGAAAAACTGTTGTGATTCATGCCAAGAGAGATAACCTTAATAAATCATCTTTTAAGCTTAAAGAAGGCATTACTTCTAAGAGGCCCCTAGAACTACTTCATCTAGATTTGTTTGGGCCAACTAGAACCGCTTCTTTAGGCAATGCTCATTATGGATTAGTTGCCGTTGACGATTTCTCTAGATTTACTTGGGTTTCATTCTTAACTAATAACAATGAAGCTCATGAAGAGTTTACCAAATTTGCAAAGGAGATTCAGAATCTTTTAGGATCCACCATTATCACTATTCGTAGTGATCATGGAGGAGAATTTGAGAATGAGTCTTTTACTAAGTTTTGTGATGACTCCGGGATAACTCATAATTTTTCCTTTCCTCGGGCACCACCACAAAATGGTGTTGTAGAAAGAAAGAATAGGACTCTTATTGAGTGTGCACGCACTATGCTCCATGATAGTCATTTAGGACTACAATTTTGGTCAGAAGCGGTGCACACGGCATGTTATGTGCTCAATATGATCCTAGTGAGACCCCGAACGAACAAAACTTGTTTTGAGTTGTTTTATGGTAAAAAGCCTCAAGTAAAATATTTTCGTCACTACTACAAAAAAAAACGCTTGCATAGCGCTTTTTTTTTACACTTGGATAGCGCTTTTAAGCGCTATCCAAGCTACCGCTATGGTAGCTTGGATAGCGCTTTTATAAGCGCTATCGTAGTGGTTTCCTAAGATAGCGCTTATAAAAGCGCTATCTAAGTGGTTTACTAAGATAGCGCTTTACTACCTTAACGCTGTTGGAAGCGCTATTGAAGATTACTTGAGAAATTTTGATTTATACTTTGCATAGCGCTTTTTAGCCACGGACTGTCCGTGGCTAATACCCATTAGCCACGGACTGTCCGTGGCTAATGTTTACTTTTTTAAAAAAAAATAGAAAATGTGTCAGCTACATGATATTCCCATGCTTCATTTTGTGGATTTGCGTTGGCGCCAGCTCTAGCACCTGAGCAAACATTTTATTTCAAGATAAAATGTACCATTTATATTGGAAATTCTAAAGGAACTTCTATTTATATTGGAAATTCTGAAGGATTAGGTGAACATAAACCGCCAGAAGACAACAACAACTATTCCTTCACTGGAAACAATGTAATAGCCTCAACACACCACCGGATACAACGAGCCACTCTTTCATGGCCTCTTTGTGGAGGTGCAACGGTTTAAGCATTACTTGGCTGAAGAAGGCACTGCATGCTGGGTGAACCTCAGCAATACAAACATTCACAGAGTGGAAGGACCGGCTTTTTACTGCTTGAAGCAAGCGCCAGGGCCTATTGGGGGGTCTCGACCAAGTCCATACAGCGGCACTGCAGCAACACCTCTTTGGTTCAGCAAGCACCTGAACCGAGCCAACCTTCCTGCAACCAGCTCTGGGTCCTTTGCTAGTTTCTCCAGTGGAGTCCACAACCGTTCTAGGTGAGATACAACAAATGCTCAATGTCACCAAATTTTTCTATGAAAAAAAAATCTGCTTCTATCCTGTTTTGTTCTTGTCTAGAATTGAGTACAATGTTGAAAATGTTACCTGCTGCTGCTGCTGCCCGTGGCCAAATGGTTTGCTGTATATCAGATGCATCTATCCGTTCGCCCCACGTGCACACCTGCCCGCCGATAACCAGTTTCTGCTGTTCAGGCGCGGTAATATTTACAAGTGGCTCATTCATATAGAATCCTTGTTATGTCGCATCTACATGGTCTAAGTACCATTTATCCTGGTTGCTGACAATGCATCTCAGCCCAGCAGCAACCACTTTTTCAGCAACGCCGCCACCAAGCCTTGTAGTCAACAATAAATAAACTGCGTATGTCGTGAAAGAGTTTTTGAACTGCAGAATCAGTTATCTATGTATTCTCATTCTGCAAATGATGGCTAAATGTTACACCACATGATAACAATCTACTTATTTCGATAACAGCAACAATGGTGAAAATAAAATGTCTAGCTGATGTGCTCTCACACACTACTGGCTCCTCGGTTTTGATGGTGCATACTTGCTGCAGCATTTACAGTAAAAATTTTGTGCCCAGCGTTTGAACTGTATTCTTGGAGATAATCAGCAGTTTACTGAATAACGATAACGATATTGAATGTATATTACTCACGTGAAGCGAGCTTAGTCGTGGATCACACTGAATAAGTTTTTCAAAATGTTTGCTTAACAGGCCTGGTGGACATTGTAGAAAGTGCCTCCTGCAAAAGGATAAACTCAATTGTAAGAGCAATTATCATTCTCATATATCCAAAAAGGATTATGAAAGTGAACTTGACTTACTTTTCATTCTATAAGTTTATGATATGTCCATGTGCATATGATAGAACCTGCAACTATCATGGCATTCCTACTGGAAACAAGAATCATATTAACCTGCCCATGTGCATAAGACAACTATCATTACAAAAAATTTCGAACAGTGAACACTGAACTGGATCCTAACCACAAGGATGATAAAAAATGTCAGCCGACGACACATAGTAACAGTGAAAGGTAGAAAAAACTTCAGCTATGATTGGCAACATACATGATTTTGAGAAATGGTGACCTAGACCAGATCCACTCATGATAGATGTTAATGCATTAAAAACCTTGAAAAAAAATGTTCTTGTTCCTTAACGACACACACCTAAATCTCTAAAACAGAACCATAAAGCCTTCTGATTGAATTATTGAAACTGACATAACTGGTATAAACAACTAAGCAATACAAGAATCGAATAAATACTTTATCAGCTTTAACCATGTCATCAGTTAAATCAATAAATACTTTATCAGCTTTAATCATCTCATGTGGTTTGTTTGGACAATCCTATAGGGTTTGATACACACCAAACTACGATCTTATGACTCCTAACTCAGCACACTTATTGGTCTCTGCTAATAGCAAATCATGTCCTTGATAAATCATGTTTTTAATAAAATTTTAACCGTAAATCGCGTCTTTAATAAAATGGTCATCATGTTTCTGGACCGCATTAGCACAAATATGGCACGCGTCCATGATATGCGCAAGGTGCATGTCAGATGCATAGACACCCCCTCAAGGTCATGCTCTACCATCATTCATCTTAGTTATTGCAGCATATTCTGCCAAACATTTCAAATATACCATTGAACACCCTAAGCATGCTCATGTCATGGTATTAGATTCTTCGAAACAAAGAGTCTTAAGCATCAAACTACCATTGTTACATCTCCGGACATCAGTAAGAAGCAGTTGTTCCATATAATTGTGTTAACTTTACCTTGCACATTAACTGTCATGTTCCTAATGTCATTCTATCTGCTTGTGAACTTTAATGATTATAAGTGTATAGAAAGCCTTGAATACCATTGTCATCTGTAAACTTCAATTGCTACTTCTATGTGAACTAACTTGATAATACATTAAGGATTTTAGAGCATACACATACTAGTTCGATTACCCAAAAAAATCCTTATTTAATTGCAATATCATTTCTCCATGTCAATATTAAAACGAGCTACGTGTTTTCTTTCTGCTATTTATAAATTTGCAACTTACATGCACTCATGTTGTCCAGATATCAAGATCCAATTCATCTAAATGATACATACTGTGTGTAGATTTTCATATCAGTTATTTCTAAACCATCAAATGTGTTGTGCTATTTTATTCTAGACATGATTTGTAAAAATTCTCGTCAATGACTTATGCTGAGTCTCTAGACAAAACAGATTGAATTATGGGATAAAGGATATACCAATTTTGGTATCGACCCTGTCTATGTACAACCATCAATATTAATGATCAGACATTTATACAGTCTTGCATAAACCACGTCATTATCCCATATTCTCCTACGCATTGTCATTTCTTCAACCGCATTATATAAATACCATAATGCTTATCCCACAGTGTAATTTTGAACCAAAAATTTTTGGCAACGAAATCACAACCCCTTATCCCCGCTTATAAGTAATATGTCAGTTTCAAGGCTGTTCTTCTCATTCCAAACAATTTATCTTTCTTATGTTTTTTCACAACAAAATCATAATACCCTTCTTTCCACATCAAGTGTCTGCTAAATCGCATCACCTCATGAAACCCAAGTGGGAATAATTTCAGATCCCCAAATTATATGATCTAAGATCTGATTTTTATTTTTTCAGTCGAGTCCCTCCATACAACATGAAGATAATTTAAATGAACCAAAACCAATTAGGATAACAAATGGGCAAGGATGCAAAATGAGGTCTTGAAAGTCTAAGATCAATGCAACTGAGATATACAGAAACAATCAAACCTTATAGGAACCATCTTGTTGGCGCTGACCCAATCGCTGATTCTCCTCCTTAAGCCTTCCAACCTCTTCCTCAACGTTCATTGTTTCTTAGTTTCCTCTTTATGTTTTTGCTCTTTCCAAGATGTCTGCCAAAGTCATAAATTAGATTTTCTTTATGGTTTGAAAAACATAAAGCGATTGGGCATATCTAGATGGAAGAATTTCATTACAAAAGATAACTTCTTATAATATGATACAATGTTCAAAAATTAAGAGAGAGAGAATCAAAAGAGATTTACCGTTTTCAAGAACTCTACACTCCCGCTTCAAATTGGGATAAAAGGTACCTGATTTTGGACAAAAAAACTGATACGGACTAAAAAGGCCAAAAAAAATTCTGGAAGATTCAGCTATCGTTCTTTCTCCCAAACAATCGCAGTGTGTCTCGCTTCCTCTTCAACCGCTGCCGCCGTTTTCGCCGCCTCTTTCTTCGTGTCTGCGAACTCGAAGGCCTTGAAGACTAGAGACATTTCAAGATCGGAATCCCTCTTGCTCGTGGATTCTTCGAATTAGAGCGGAGCGAATAAAACGAAATGATGGCTTCTCGATGGTTAGAGAAATTTCAAGATCCAATGATACCAATCAAATAGAACCCTAATGACAAAGAAATCACAAGCCTCTTTGGTACCTAATTGGGTTGGTGGGATGACATCATCATCTGGAAATGAGAGGAGAGGCCGCCATTAGAGATCAAAAAACAAAGAAGGGAAGGAGAAGAGGAGAAGAGGCCGCCATTAGAGATCAAAAAACAAAGAAGGGAAGGAGAAGAGGAGAAGAGGCCGCCATTAGAGATTTTTCAGTCCCAAGGCATCATCCTCAACATATTTGAAGATCTTGAGCTCGACGCCCTCTCCTCCGTCCGGTCCATAATCCCTAATCTCTACACCGTCGGCCCGTTATCGCCGGTTTACCGGCAAGTCGGTGCCCCCGCCTCCACGATCGGCTCAAATCCACGTGGTCGACGGTGACAGCTTCGAGCACCATCAGGGTGATGACGGCTAGGGCCTGGAATAAAAAGGGGGGAAGCGAAAAAAGTTGGGCGGAAACATTTGGGCCAGCGAAAGCGTTATCTAAGGCCTGTTCTTTTGTGTTGAAGTGGGGAGTGTGTTGAAGTTGTGAATAGTGTTGGTGAAAGCGAGTATTATGTTTTTTTGGGTGAAAGTGGGTTGTGAAAGTGGATGTTGGAATTTTTTGTGGGTCCCACACAAGTTTATTGTGTTTTTTTGGTTGTGAATATTGTTGTGAAAGTTGGATGTGGGGTCCACGATTTAAATATAATAATTGAATTAAATATTATACTATAATTATTAAATAAATTAATTAATAATTAAAAAATTAAAAGAATACAAATCGAAGTGAAAACTGTGAGAGGGAGAGGCGGGCCATTTCTGTGAGAGGAAGAGGCAGACGCGTACTAAAAAAAAGCAAGAAATACAACGCAAACGCTGTGAGAGGGAGACGTGGGCCCCACGAAGCAATTCAACAAGCGTAATCCCCGCAAAATGCGGGGATTGTGAGTTTCTCGATCGTTGCTCCACCTAGGCAATATTCACAGCCAAAGAAACGAACAGGAAAAAAAATTTGGTCGGTGAATCTTTTGAATTGTGCGCAAATAGTGATTAATTCCCACATTCACACCCAAATACACTGAAACGAACAGGCCCTAAGTGTCATATACATGTATATTTTTTTTAATAAAAGTGCTTACGTAACGATTAGTACCATAGCGTTAACAAAAAGCGTTATGTAAGGCATTACTTGGATAGCGTTTTAACAAAAAGCGCTATCTAAGTGGCGTTACCCAAGCCTAAATATGTAGTAGTGCGTGTTTTTGGTTCAAAATATTTTATAAAGAACACATTTGATAATTTAGACAAGTTTGAGTCAAGATCCGATGAAGGAATTTTTGTTGGATATTCCACACGTAGTAAAGCCTACCGGATATACAACAAAACTTCTTCAACGATTGAGAAATCACTTCACGTATCTTTTTATGAAGATTTTGATTTTCCTCATGTTGATGATGATAATGTAGATATTCTTTGTGATTCTCTTAATAATGTTAAGATTAATGATTCTATTGTTGAGAATAACACTTCTAACGAAGTTGTTGAAGTTGTTCCTAGTGATACAGGTATACCCAAAGCTTATGCGACCGTTCGTAACCATCCCAATAACCAAATAATTGGAGATATTGATGTGGGTGTTCGAACGAGATCGAGAATTGATATCTCATTGTGCATTTGTCTCTACCATTGAGCCAAAGAACATCCAAGAAGCTTGTGAGGATAGCTCTTGTATAGTGGCAATGGAAGAAGAACTAATGCAATTCGAGAGAAACGAAGTTTGGGAACTCATACCTCTTCCAAGTGGTCACCACTTCATTGGGACCAAATGGATCTTCAAGAACAAGACGGATGAAAACGAGGTAATCACACGGAACAAAGCAAGGTTAGTAGCTCAAGGCTACCGGCAAGAGGAAGGTATTGATTTCGAAGAATCTTTTGCTCCCGTAGCTAGATTAGAAGCTATTAGGTTGCTTTTATCTTTTGCTTCCCATAAGAATTTTAAACTATTTCAAATGGATGTTAAAAGTGCATTTTTAAATGGGTTTGTCAATGAAGAAATTTATGTTTCTCAACCTCCCGGTTTTATTCATGAAAAATTTCCAAACTATGTTTTCAAACTTAAGAAAGTGTTGTATGGGTTGAGACACGCTCATAGAGCTTGGTATGATCGACTTAAGACCGTTCTTTTGAATTTAGGTTTTAAAATGGGAGAAGTTGATTCTACACTTTTCATTAAAGATTATGAAAATGACATTCTTTTGATTCAAGTTTATGTAGACGATATTATTTTCGGTTCTACTAACTTTAATCTTTGTCAAGAATTTTCCAAGTCTATGAAGGATGAGTTTGAGATGAGCCACATGGGAGAGCTCACCTACTTCCTTGGATTGCAAATTCGACAAATGGAGAATGGCACATTCATACATCAGACAAAGTACATAGGGGGAGCTTATTAAGCGATTCGGGATGGAATCGTCTTCGAGCAAAAGGACTCCCATGAGTAATACTACTCATCTACACAAGGATGAAAGCGGAAAAGATGTAGACGTTCATCTATATCGAGGTATGATCGGTAGCTTACTTTACTTAACCGCTAGTAGGCCCGATATAATGTTTTCCGTATGCCTTTGTGCTAGATATCAAGCAAGACCTAAGGAGTCACACTTGATTGCGGTTAAACGAATATTTCGTTATCTCAATCAATCTCTAGATTATGTGTTACTTTACCCTAAGTCTAGCACATATGAGTTAATCTCATATAGTGATGCCGACTTTGCCAGATGCAAGTTCGACAGGAAAAGTACTAGTGGCACTTGCCATTTCTTAGGAAATACCTTAGTTTCTTGGTTTTCTAAGAAACAGAATTCAGTGTCATTGTCCACGACTGAAGCGGAATATATTGCCGCGGGTCTTGCATGTGCACAAGTTCTTTGGATGAGACACACTCTTAGTGACTATGGTGTCAATTGTGATACTTGCCCTATCATGGTTGATAATCAAAGTGCTATTTGTATTTCCAAGAATCCAGTACACCACTCTCGTACCAAACACATAGACGTGAGATACCATTTTATCAATGATCATGTAGCTAAGAAGGACATCCTCTTAGAGTACATTGAAACCCAAAAACAAATTGCTGATATCTTCACTAAACCTCTTAAAGAAGATTCATTTGTGAGGTTGCGTGGAGAATTGGGAATTATGGGTGAATCTGAAATCTAGAAGCTCAATCTTTCATGCTATAACTCCTTTTTGAGCTCATATCTTTTTGTAGCATATCTTCATGTGCTTTATTATATTTACATTTTAAGAAAGGCAATTGTGATTTAATTGATTTCATGAGTTTTTGATATTGATGGCAGTGATTTGTGTTTCAATGGAGTTATTGTTTTTATACTGTTTTTACGTTGTATTTGAAATTAGAGTATAGGTCCTAGGGTGAGTGTTCTTATTCTCTGGAATTCTATCTCACTGTGCATTTTTGGACCAGGACAGACGACTGTCCTATCTTCGACAGTCGACTGCCCTACTTTATATCATCAGTCTGAGAATTGGTATCTTTCGCACAGCCGACTGATGACTGTTTTACAGTCCACTGTTAGTTTAACAGGCGACTGCATTTTAGTCATCAGACGACTGTTATCTCTGTCGAATTTTTACAGTGTTCTCTGCTGTTTTGATGAACTGTATTAACTCTCGGCCAGCTTACTGTTGAGTATATGTCAGTCAACTGTCCAATGGACAGGCGAATGCATGTTACTTGCCAGTGACTGCCCATCTTTCTGAGCTTTATTGTTATCACTTCATCCAGTCGACTGACTGTTGTTCATCAGTCGAATGTCTTCTGTTGTGACGGTTCATGTGATTTGATCTAAGCCACAGATTCATTGATTCAATGGCCCAGATTCATTCCCCAAATTTTTATATTCGAGAAAGCACGATCATTTCCCCACGCCGACTCTCTCTCATCCGATTCGACCGCTTCGTATTCCCGCTCGATTTCTCCTCCAAAGCCGTCGATCTTCTTCCCTTCGTGAGTCGATTTCGTGCTGTCGTTGCCGTCGATCTCCTCCTCCCCGTTCGTCGTTGCTTCTCTACTTGGTTTGCTTCTCTCTCTCTAGCCTTTCGTTCGGTTTATTGTTTTCCGATTTCTGTGTATCGTTTCTCTCTCTCTCGATCCCATGGCACCCAAGGGTAAGGGAAAAGAGAAATTCTTTGCTTCTAAACGACATAGGGAACCCAAGAAACCAATAGCCAAGAAGAAGAAACCTTATCAAGCCCGAACCAAGCATGCCGAGTCACCCGTGCATTCTTCCTCGCAGGGTTACTCTCCTTCAGCTTCCTCTTCCGAGGCTCAGCCTTTGATCACTCGTCAGCGCAAGCCCACTGGTGTTCACATCAGTGAGCCTGCTGCTGAGAACGCCCATCACTCCCCTTCAGCTTCGAGTTGTTCAGAAGAGCCTCCTGTAGTACCCCCTCTGATCCCCTAGTTCCAGTTTGCCGAGATGATCTCTGCTTGGTAAAATTTCACTCTCTTCTAGGGATCAACCTTCTTAGGGAGCGGTACATTACTTTTCCCGCCTTCACTGCTGAGAGGCTTTCTGACATTCTTTCTGCTACTCACCTAGCCGATCTTTTTCGCTTCTCTCAGAGCGAGTCCCCCAGAGCCTATCCATTTCTAGTGAAGCTCTTCTATGCGAACCGTGTTCGCGGTGTGTATTCGTCTTCCGGCATCCTCGATAATGTCGTTCAGGGAACCAACATCCAGATCACTCCCTCTCTCTTAGAGACTATTCTTAGGATTCCCTCTGTTGGTTCCCTTCACTCTGATATCAGCATCTCCGATATTGACGACCTTGACCAGTCTGTCATCCGGGATATATTTCGAGAGGTACCTTTAGCTCTTGATTCGGGTGTCAGGTCATCTATATTCTCTGCAAGAGGTTGGGCTGTTCACCTAGTGGTGAAGTCCAACATCCTGCCGAGATATGGATCATCTGACCAGCTATCACATGAAATACTGAAGTGTATGTATGCTATTTTCTCTGGCATGCCCGTGAACTGGGCCGGTGTCCTCCTTGATAGGATGAACATGGTTGAGTTCACGACCTCCTCGTCTCACATTCCTTACGGTGGTCTTCTGACTCGTGTCTTCCGTCATTTTGGTGTTGATTTGACTCGTTACGAGCCCATGCCCTTTGGTCCTCTCCTCGACGCTTCTGTAAAGTCGAAATCCTCTTCGGCTCTGCAGACTTCCTCGAAGAAGAGGAAATCTACTTCAGCTCCGTCCTCATCCACTGTTCCTCCAGCTGACCTGCCTTCATCCTCTGCTCCACCATCTCGTGATATTCTTTTGGAGATGGTCTCTTGTATTTACAGATTGTTGTCCCTCTCTTTCCTCCATCAGGGAATACCCTTCCCTGAGGATTTGAGACAGTTTGTTCCCCAGCTTCATGTTCCTCCTCAGCCCACTGATGTCGTTGAGCCTCCTGATGTAGCTTCTACTCAGGATGTTGCTGCTGCTGCTGCTACTACTATTGCTCCCTCTGACCCTCCTCCAGAGGATACACCTGCTGTCATAGAGCCTGCTTCTTCTTCTGCAGCCCCTGGAGACGCTCACTCTTAGATAGGTGTTTGAGTGGTGTTAGTTTGGTGATGATTGATTTTTTTATGTATGCTGGATGATGTTGTCAGTGACTTTATATATGTATGGTGTTGTACTTCGCTGTCGTCATGACGATATTTTTTTTCTTGATCATGATGTATCTTTTTGTGATGGACATGTAGATGTCCACCCGGTGAAGTACTCATCTTT
This sequence comes from Scilla litardierei, assembly GCA_030789695.1. Classification (NCBI taxonomy): domain Eukaryota; kingdom Viridiplantae; phylum Streptophyta; class Magnoliopsida; order Asparagales; family Asparagaceae; genus Scilla; species Scilla litardierei. The sequence continues at coordinate 228,165,879 of CM061141.1, read as the reverse complement.
TATATCTCTATATATGATGTTGCTGTTTATCTTGTGTCACACTATGCTATACTGCTTATCTTATCTGTGTGATGTATGATATGTTGTCTCCATGTATGTTATACTCTCTCTGGTGTGCTTTTGAGACAATATATGAATTTGGTATTCGTTTTATCATGCTATCTCTGGTATGTTGCATTTGTGAAATCTCTTTTGAAACTATTTTCGTGTATATATCTAATGTTGATATTGGACTTTAATTTCATTACTCACATGTGTATATGATGTGATTTTATGAGTTTTTGATTTGATACATCTTTATACTCCTTGATTGTTGTTAGTTTGTATTTAGCATTATTATTGTTGTTGTTATTTGCTCACACATTTTTGGATAATGCCATAGTGGGAGAGAAATAAACATACAAGATTCATAATGGATGTGCTAAGTATGTTCTAACGCTTGAATCTAAGATTTACGTTGCCTTAGATTCAGGGGGAGTAAGATTACAATGAATATGGATTGTAATTCCTAGATCTTTTGAATTTATATTCATGCGTTCCTTACTCATTTGCTTCAATTGATATGAAGATGCCATAATATTTGTTGACTAACTTGTTTGGCATCTATGTAGGGTGAGTAAGTTTTCATTGCGCACAATTATTTATCTTTTTGTTTATGTTTGTTTGTCATCATCAAAAAGGGGGAGAATGTTGAGTATTGGACTTCTCCCTACTTGGTGTTAATGATGAGCAAACATACATACTTGTGACTAATCCCATATTTTGCAGTTGATCCATTGCCTAAGCTAATTATGAAGATCTACTAGCAATGGATGACTCACAAAATTCATTGAAGGCAAATGACATGAATTGGATGATCGTAGATGATGACTGAAGCTCAGTGAAGACTTCAAGCTCATACGATGGAAAGAAGAGATTATTTGTCAATGTAATTTTTCTTTTATCTCTTCTAGTATATAGCTTAGAAGTAGAACTTTGATGGAGCACTCACACACGTCTACATTCGGTCATAAGACTTCATTAGATCAATTGTCCTTTGATCCCAATTCAATTCCTTTTTTGTTTGTGCTAGAATTGTTTTTTACAGTCGACTGCTGAACAGTTTACAATCGCCTCTCTCAAAAACAGTCGACTGCGTTTTGTTCTACAGTCGCCTGTTATGCACAGACTATCACAATATAGTTTTGGGCCTTCTCTGATTATTTTGCATAGGCTACTGATGAACTATACACAGGCGCCTGTCCAAGTGACAGTCGACTGTGTTTTGTAAATCAGTCGCCTGTCTATCCTTGCCCAAACTTTGTTTGATCTGACTTTTACGGACAGTCGACTAATGCTGTATATACAGTCGACTGTCTATTAGATCAGTCGACTATCTATGCTGCAACAGTTGCCTGTTTATAAGTCATTTCTTTGACTCAGTTCTCTGGAAATTTCTCATGCTTTTGTCAGTCGTCTGTATAAGGATTTACAGTCGCCTGTTCTGATTAACAGTCGCCAGTGTTCCTTGAATCAGTCGTTTGTCCTGTTACTTGTGAGATTTCCAGCATTTGTCTAACTTACCCATCTCTCGGCCAGTCACCTGTAGAAGAATTTACAGTCGCCTGTTGGTTTAACAGTCGACTGGCTTTGCTTCATCAGTCGACTGTCCACGTGGTAAGTTGCCGTTATGAATTCTCACCTACCCTTGCTGACTGTGCAACAGTCGACTGTGGATTGTTCAACAGTCGACTGTCGCGAGTTCAGATTCTATCCGTTGAGATTTTTCTCACGGATTCCAATTGGGTGTTTGCCTAAACTGTTTTGTGGATTTGAGAAAGCTATAAATAGAGCTTCTACTGTTCCATTGGAAGGTTACTCATTCATTGCAAAATCTCTCAAGCTCTCATTTCCAAAGATCAAAGCCCTCAAATCCAAAGCCCTAAGTATTTCCAAATCTTGTTCTCTTGCTCTCCAACCTAGAAACAAAGAGTGATCATCTAGGTGTTGGATATGGACGACATGTATACACCCATGAGGGGATGTATGAGGGTATACAGACCTCGGATGTCGCGTGCATGAAAGCATGTGCGAAGGGAACCTTTTCATGTGTGAAAAGGACCACTCGATAAGTGGAAAAAGTCACTTTATAAGTGCATAAAGGCACTTGATAAGTGCATAAGGAAGAGGATAAGGAAATGTGCTAATATAGGCTAATAAGCTTATATATGGTTATTTCATACAATAACTACCCCTAAAGCCTATAAATAGGACCCAAGGGTACGACTTTTAAGGTTAATCCTTCATGCCATAAGTTTTGCATAAGGCAAACTTTTCCTCTTCTCCCTTCCATTTTGTTCTTCTTCTAAATAGAGATTTAGACGGTGGAAACTCTGCTTCGATCCTTTGTGACGAAGTACTGACCGTTGTGGCGAATCCAAGGGCAAAGTTCAGAGACTACAGCGCAGCGTACGCTAACGTAAGTTCTCTTTCGATCCTACATCCATGCGCGATGGGATTCTACATTTGCACATGGTTGCGGTCTCACCGATGAACGAGGCGTTGTCTTTTTCACGAATGAGTTTCCTACCATTATGGATATGGTAGGCACGCATCGTGACGGAGAGAATCGCAGCAGTTGTTCTTTTCACGTTAGGGTCTTCTGTCATTACGGATATGGCAGGAACTCTCCGTGACGGGATTAACTGACCGTTCATCTCGCCAAACTCGCACTCTTCATGGATGCTGAGTCTCCATTCAATAGGGAATGTGAACTCTCTTCATGTGGAGCGTGTAGTTTGCTGTCGTGAAGGTATGTTATTTTTTTGGCACACGCCCATTGAAACATAACTACTTTCTTGATGAACGAGTGTCTCATCGGAGAAGATGGAAGTTATTCTCAACGGAGAAGATGACCTCTTTGGTGCATGATCACCATGACCATATTGGCCATGGAGGCTATGCACCCCCTCCCCATGCGGAGGGGTTTGGCTTCGGCCAATGACCACCAAAGCCCCCACCCCTTCGAGGGGGGTGTTCAACCGGACCCCTCAATGGGGGAGGCCGGCCATGGCCAAGAGGCCAAGGCCGGCCGGCAAGGGCCAAGGGGCCCCTACCACGGCCAGGGCCAGGGCCGGTGTCACGACCCGCTTCCCTAAAATGGAGGCGAGACGTGAGAAGGTCCGCACGAGAGTGGAGCTGTGAAGCCCCAAACCCGATAAGCGTCAAAAATACATAAGCAGGTCCCTGTAACCACAACGGAACAACAATAATAACACAAGGAGAGACTGAAATAAAATATCACATCTCATAATTTGTCCAACAAGAAAAATAAGTCCAACATCCAGAAAAGCCACCAGGCTAAAAGAAAGAGTCTAAGGCCCAGAACAAGGCCAACAAAAGAAACGACATAACAAAGTATGGGTGCTACGCACCGATAACAAAACAACTGTTCTAACAAAAGTAAAACACAACGGAGACACTAGGACTGGTCCCCAGTGTCTACGTACTCCCCGTCAAACACAAGCTCGGGCTCGGCGTCAGCAAACACCTCGTCCTCAACAAGGTACTCAGGCTCAGGATCTAACATGTGTCACCCAAAAGAGTAAAGGGGCACATGTCAGCAAGTCTAAAAGACTTGAGCAAGGAAACTGAAAGTGAGGCATCTAGCAACCTAGCAGTTTAGTATGCATGACATGGCAGTTATAGCATGAGTGCACAATTTAAGACATGGCAAGACAATTTTGTACAAGGGAACAATATATCGGGACAAGACAAGAGTAGCCAAGCTACTAACATTCTCAATCAATTCACATTGTTTGTAGGTGTTTACGCCCTTCGCTGAATGGTATAACATTCAGACCGATCGGCACTAAACACAAATCACATTTCACTGTTGTTTGTAGATGTTTACGCCCTTCGCTGAATGGTATAACATTCAGACCGATCGGCACTAAACACTACCCCACCCCAAAGAGTTTACGCCTTACAACTGCAGTTGTTGATCAAACAGACCCCCAGTTGAATGGCCGCTTAACCCTCACCCCATCCCACACGTAATGGAGCCAGGGTCCCCGCACAATGAGCTCAGCTAGTGAGCCTGGGGTTGCCCCGCACATGAGCTCGCATTCTTAGTTCACAATTCAATATATCGAGCGTTGGGGTTAGCAACTCATTATGCTCGCTTCTGGTCACGAGCCAGGAACACAAGTATTGTAGCGATGCTACGCAATCACGGGATCACTCAAGAATGCAATGACATGACATTTAATTTACGTACCGTTAATTGAATTAAACGTGACAGGCGAAATGCAATAACATGAACATATTCGCGTACCGTTAATGGAAAGTAAACATGACATGGTAATTGTGCAACATGCTAAAAGTCGGAACTAGCTTCGTTGTCAAGCTAGTTCCCCAATTTGCGCCTAGGCGAGTATCATTTCGTCGCCTAGCCTCTTTTACGCCTACAACAAGCAATTGGCCTAAAACATGGCCTAAACCCTAAGTGGCAAGTTTCACTTGCCTAGCACCGGGGATGACGACCACTTCGTCACACAGATGCCAATCTACGGGGAAATCGCGAGAGGAGGCGGAAGAAAACACTCCGGGGAACCCTAGGATCAGATCTGGAAAAGATTGGAGAAGTTTGGAGAATCTAGGGTTTTGGGGGATTTGGGGATTTTGATGGATTTGATGAGATTTTGGGGAAGATGAGAGGTAGATAGAGTGGATGGATGGTTTGGATGATGATTCTAGGGCTTGGAATGAAGAAATGAAGCTTGGAGGAAGATGAGGGCTCAAGGGGGAAGATTTTAGGGTTTTGGGTCGTGTTGGGGAAGATGAAATCGTTTGGGTTGGGTTTAAATAGGTTGGGCTGGCGGCTGCCCAGAAATTAGGGTTTTAACACAGATTAGTCGGTCAAAGAGCAACCACTGACCGACTAGTTTGGCAACTAGTCGGTCGGTCGACCAAAGCAGACCGACTAAGTGTAAACAGTAACTTCTGAACGAAAATAGGATTCTAGAGTTAGTCGGTCCATGAACAAATACTGACCGACTAGTTTAGCATCTAGTCGGTCGATGAACGTTCTTAGACCGACTAAGAGTAAACAGTAACTCAACTAAAATTAAGATGATGTGTTAGTCGGTTAAAGAAGCATTGCCGACCGACTAGTTTGCAACCTAGTCGGTCAACCAACGTTCTTAGACCGACTAACGATAAACAGTAACTCCTGAGAAATTTAGAAAGCCAACTAGTCGGTCCAAGAAGGATTGCCGACCGACTGGATCGTCATCTAGTCGGTCGGTGGCCCTTCTTACACCGGCTAATGAGCACCAAAAGTTCCGATACGGAGCGCGGGGCCCCGGGATCGATTCCTAAGACTCATAGGCTTGATCTAACAGTAAGATACGACCGTTATGAAGTCCGTCACGAATGACATACTTCGAAATCGACAATCCTAAGGAAGAAACGAGAAAATACGACGAATCGATCGAAAATGAAATCTACGGAGACGAAAACCACACACGAGGAGAAAATCCACCAAAACATATATTATATTATAATAAATCCAGATACATGAAAAGCAGTCGTTACATCCTCCCCAACTTAAGAAAAATTCCGTCCTCGGAATTTCCGAATACTCACGAGTCCGGAAACAAAAGTGGGAAACGCTCTCGCATCTCATCCTCATTCTCCCAAGTAGACTCTCCAGGTGAGCCGTGTCGCCACATCACCCTCACAAGATTGACAATCTTGTTCCGAAGCGATTTCTGACGCCTGTCCAGAATCTGCACTGGATGCTGGTCATACGTCATATCGGGGCGAACGGTAATCTCTGAAAAATCCACAGCATGAGACGGATCACTAATGTATCGACGAAGCTGCGACACATGGAAAACATTGTGAACTCCTTCCAAAGATGGCGGTAAGGCCAAGCGATACGCTACCTCGCCAACCCTATCCAAAATGTCAAACGGTCCAATGTATCGCGGGCTCAACTTTCCACGCTTCCCGAAACGAATCACACCACGATTCGTGGAAATCTTCAAGAACACATGGTCGCCCGGCTGAAACTCCAAAGGACGATGTTTAGCATCCGCCCAATGCTTAAAACGGTCCTGAGCAATCATCAACCTCTCCCGAATATTCCTGACGATATCCACGGCCTCCACGATCATCTCAGGTCCCAACAGCTCCCGATCACCAACGTTATCCCAACTCAATGGCGATCGACATTTCCTCCCATAAGAGCGGCAAAAGGCGCCATGCCAATACTCGCCTGGAAGCTGTTGTTGTAAGAGAACTCCACCAAGTGTAGATGGTCCTCCCACGAACCCTTGAAATCCAACATGCACGCCCTCAGCATGTCTTCCAAAATCTGAATCGTCCTCTCGGACTGGCCATCCGTCTGCGGATGGTACGCCGTGCTGAAACTCAGACGCGTACCCAAGCTCTTCTGCAAACTCTGCCAGAACTGAGATGTGAACCTCGTGTCTCTGTCAGACACGATACTCACGGGGACTCCATGAAGTCGCACAACCTCCTGCACGATTCACGTTACATCACTATCCAAACTAGGAAAAGGACATAAAACGGAGAGTAAAAGAATTTTACCTCCATATATCTCCTCGCTAGCGCCTCAGTGGACTGTCCCACTCGGAACGGAATAAAGTGCGCAGATTTGGTCAATCGATCTACGATCACCCAAATCGCGTCATTCTGCTTCGGACTCCGAGGTAGTCCAGTCACGAAATCCATAGTGATGTGTTGCCATTTCCACTCCGGAATCGGAAGCGGTTGTAGCAACCCGGCCGTACGCTGATGCTCCGCCTTCACTTGCTGGCAAACCAAGCACTTGGCTACACTCCGAGCCACGCTCCTCTTCATACCATGCCACCAATAATTCAGACGAAGATCCTGGTACATCTTGGTGCCACCAGGATGCACAGAATACGGCGAACTGTGTGCCTCCACATCAACTCCTCTCTGATATCCCCAGCTGGCACACACAACCTGGATCCAAACCTCAGCGAGCCATCCTCATGAATCAAAAAGTCAGTCCGCGGACCGGCTTCCACCTGCTCCCGAATCTTTACCAGCTTCAGATCCTCAGCCTGGCCAGCCTTAATCCGATCCACGATCGTCGACTGTACCTGCATGTACATCAACGACGAAGCCTCCCCAGGAAGGACAATCTCCACGCCAGACTCGCAAAAATCCTGCTGCAATCTCCACTGCGAGGTCAAAACCATCACCGCTGGAAGCCTACTCAAAGCGTCCGGAACCACATTCACCTTGCCAGGGTGAAACTGCAAATCAATATCATAATCCGCCATAAGCTCCAACCATCGACGCTGTCGCATGTTGAGCTCCTTCTGAGTGAAAATATACTTCAAGCTTTTGTGATCGGTGAAAATCTTCACTTTCTCACTCAGCAGGAAGTGCCTCCAAATCTTAAGAGCAAACACAACAGCAGCCAACTCCAAATCATGCGCCGAATAATTCTTCTCATGAACCTTAAGCTGACGAGACGCATACGCCACAACATGCCCGTGCTGATGCAACACACAACCGAGACCCTTGCCAGAAGCATCGCAAAAGATCTCAAATCCACCGCTGCGATCAGGCACAACAAGAATATGGGCAGTCGTCAACCTCTCCTTCAGAATACCAAAAGCACTCTCACAATCACCCGACCAAGCAAAAGCAACATCCTTCCGCGTCAACCTGGTCATCGGCTCAGCAATACGAGAAAAGTCCTTAATGAATCGCCGATAGTAACCAGCAAGCCCAAGGAAACTCCGAATCTCAGACGCTGACGACGGAACAGGCCACTCCCTGATGGCCCTAATCTTCTCGGGATCCACTGAAATACCATCTCCAGTCACCACATGCCCGAGAAAAGCGACACTATCCAGCCAAAACTCGCACTTTGAAAACTTAGCATACAACCGATGCTTCCTCAAAATCTCCAACATCGTCCTTAAGTGCGAGGCATGCTCTTCCTCCGACTTCGAATAGATCAGAATGTCGTCAATAAAGATAACGACAAACTTATCCAAAAAGTCGTAGAAAATCAGGTTCATCAGATTCATGAAAACTGCGGGCGCGTTAGTTATGCCGAAAAGCATAACCACAAACTCATAGTGTCCATACTTCGTCCTGAACGCTGTCTTCGGAACATCTCCCTTCTTCACCTTCAACTGATGGTAACCACTCCTCAAATCCAATTTAGAAAACACCCTCGAACCTCCAAGCTGATCAAAAATATCATCGATGCGAGGCAACGGGTATTTATTCTTAATGGTTACCGCATTCAACTCCCGATAATCCACGCACATGCGACGCGAACCATCCTTCTTCTTAACCAGCAACACCGGTGCTCCCCACGGAGACACGCTAGGATTAATATAACCCTTCTGCAAAAGCTCATCCAACTGTTTCCGCAACTCTTCCAACTCAGCAGGTGCCATACGATACGGCGCCTTCGAAATCGGCTGCGCACCTGGAACGAGATCGATAGAAAATTCTAGAGCTCGATCAGGCGGCAAACCAGACATCTCCTCGGGGAAGACGTCGCCAAAATCTCGCACCACAGCTGGCCACTCCAGCTCCATCTGCATAGCCACAGCCTCCACCGGCCTGGCCCGAAATCTGACAGGACCAAGCGAACTGCTACCACGACTGAACACAAATACTGGATGTCCGGGAATCTCGAACACCACCTTCTTTCTCCTGCAGTCGATCGTAGCATAGAAGCTCGCAAGCCAGTCCATCCCAAGAACTGCATCATAGTTGATGATGTCGTGGACAATGAAATCAGCGAAAAGCTCATGTCCACAGACCACCAACGAGCAAGAATTGCAACCACGATGCACCGAGACCACACCATTCCCTGTAACGATGTTCCAACTCTTTGGAAGAGGGGACGTCGACAAGGAATGCCTCTCCACGAAGCTTCGAGAAATAATGCACATCGATGCACCAGAGTCAAAGAGGACTCGTGCAGGAAATGTGCAAACCAAAACCACACCTAACAAACAATTAACAATCAAACCCTAGTCTAGCAAGCAACCATGCTCAAGAAACAACATAATCTACAATCAAAACCAGCTAGGAAAGTAACAGCTAGAGTGAGGATTACCTGCGATAACCTCATCCACAGCCGCGCTCTCCGCAGCGGTCATCAGAAAAGCCTGCCTCCTCGGCGGAACAGCCTGCTGAAAAGCCTGCCTCTGCGGAACAAGAGCTGCTCCACGTCCAGCAGGAACAGACGCTCGCTGCTGCAACGGCTGAGCTGCAACAGGAGCCCTCCGTAGCTGACCCGCATGCCGACAATCCTTCGCGACATGGGAAGCATCACCACAAACCAGACACTGGCCCAAAAACTTCCGACACTGATCCTTGACGTGGCCAGGCTTGCCGCAGAAATGGCAAGTCTTCAGAATAGGCCCTCCTGGCCTCTTAAACTGAGCAGACTGATTAAGCCTGAATCCATGTCTAACCACAGCCCTCGCCTGTTCCACAGGCCTCTTCCCATCGCCAACAACAGACCCCCTTCTCTGGTTCACGAGCAGCTCCTGCCTCTAGACAGCGACCAGAACCTTCTGATAAGATTCTCGGTCAGAAGAGGTCACAAAACTCTGGAGCTCTGAAGCAAGCCCCTGCAGGAACCTCTGAGCCTTCTCCTCAGTGTCCTGCACCATCTTTGGTGCAAACCGACTCAGCCTCATGAACTCTTGGTGATATAGGTCCACCGACGAGTTCCCCTGCTTCAAATCGATAAAACGCTGCAGCATCTCTTCCCTGGCAGCTTTCGGGAAGAACTCACTATCAAACCTAGCCTTGAAGGTAGCCCAAGCTATCGGCTCCACCAACATCTTCTCTTCCGCATCCCACCAATTCCTGGCGTTATCCTTGAGTTGCCTCTTCGCCAAATCAACCCATCCAGCCGGGGTGATCTTGGCCATCTTCAGATTGTCCTCGATGTTCCGAATCCACTCATCGGCAGCCAGAGGACCCTCAGAACCATCAAAATACGCGGGACCCAGCTCCCGAAATTGCTTCGCTCCTGGCTCAGAGCGAGGGGCATCCGGAAGAGCCCGGGCAGCTCGAGCAAGTGGAGCATTCTGGACTTGCAGAAGCACGCCCTGCTGCACTTGTATCATTTGCATCATCATCCGCATCATCTCACCGCTGGTGGGTTCCCGCTCAGGCTCCTCATCATGAGGGATCGCGCCACTACCCCCACCACGGGTGAAACGTCTTCCTGCCATCTAGTGACACAGAAAACGAATCAGATTAGACTCATAGCTTATGACTCGGACGTCGAACTTAGTTTATTGGACATTCTAATATTATTATCGCTATTCCAAAAATCGCAGTTACAGAGGGACCTGCATGTGCCACCAACAAAACCTGTCACGACCCGCTTCCCTAAAATGGAGGCGAGACGTGAGAAGGTCCGCACGAGAGTGGAGCTGTGAAGCCCCAAACCCGATAAGCGTCAAAAATACATAAGCAGGTCCCTGTAACCACAACGGAACAACAATAATAACACAAGGAGAGACTGAAATAAAATATCACATCTCATAATTTGTCCAATAAGAAAAATAAGTCCAACATCCAGAAAAGCCACCAGGCTAAAAGAAAGAGTCTAAGGCCCAGAACAAGGCCAACAAAAGAAACGACATAACAAAGTATGGGTGCTACGCACCGATAACAAAACAACTGTTCTAACAAAAGTAAAACACAACGGAGACACTAGGACTGGTCCCCAGTGTCTACGTACTCCCCGTCAAACACAAGCTCGGGCTCGGCGTCAGCAAACACCTCGTCCTCAACAAGGTACTCAGGCTCAGGATCTAACATGTGTCACCCAAAAGAGTAAAGGGGCACATGTCAGCAAGTCTAAAAGACTTGAGCAAGGAAACTGAAAGTGAGGCATCTAGCAACCTAGCAGTTTAGTATGCATGACATGGCAGTTATAGCATGAGTGCACAATTTAAGACATGGCAAGACAATTTTGTACAAGGGAACAATATATCGGGACAAGACAAGAGTAGCCAAGCTACTAACATTCTCAATCAATTCACATTGTTTGTAGGTGTTTACGCCCTTCGCTGAATGGTATAACATTCAGACCGATCGGCACTAAACACAAATCACATTTCACTGTTGTTTGTAGATGTTTACGCCCTTCGCTGAATGGTATAACATTCAGACCGATCGGCACTAAACACTACCCCACCCCAAAGAGTTTACGCCTTACAACTGCAGTTGTTGATCAAACAGACCCCCAGTTGAATGGCCGCTTAACCCTCACCCCATCCCACACGTAATGGAGCCAGGGTCCCCGCACAATGAGCTCAGCTAGTGAGCCTGGGGTTGCCCCGCACATGAGCTCGCATTCTTAGTTCACAATTCAATATATCGAGCGTTGGGGTTAGCAACTCATTATGCTCGCTTCTGGTCACGAGCCAGGAACACAAGTATTGTAGCGATGCTACGCAATCACGGGATCACTCAAGAATGCAATGACATGACATTTAATTTGCGTGCCGTTAATTGAATTAAACGTGACAGGCGAAATGCAATAACATGAACATATTCACGTACCGTTAATGGAAAGTAAACATGACATGGTAATTGTGCAACATGCTAAAAGTCGGAACTAGCTTCGTTGTCAAGCTAGTTCCCCAATTTGCGCCTAGGCGAGTATCATTTCGTCGCCTAGCCTCTTTTACGCCTACAACAAGCAATTGGCCTAAAACATGGCCTAAACCCTAAGTGGCAAGTTTCACTTGCCTAGCACCGGGGATGACGACCACTTCGTCACACGGATGCCAATCTACGGGGAAATCGCGAGAGGAGGCGGAAGAAAACACTCCGGGAAACCCTAGGATCAGATCTGGAAAAGATTGGAGAAGTTTGGAGAATCTAGGGTTTTGGGGGATTTGGGGATTTTGATGGATTTGATGAGATTTTGGGGAAGATGAGAGGTAGATAGAGTGGATGGATGGTTTGGATGATGATTCTAGGGCTTGGAATGAAGAAATGAAGCTTGGAGGAAGATGGGGGCTCAAGGGGGAAGATTTTAGGGTTTTGGGTCGTGTTGGGGAAGATGAAATCGTTTGGGTTGGGTTTAAATAGGTTGGGCTAGAGGCTGCCCAGAAATTAGGGTTTTAACACAGATTAGTCGGTCAAAGAGCAACCACTGACCGACTAGTTTGGCAACTAGTCGGTCGGTCGACCAAAGCAGACCGACTAAGTGTAAACAGTAACTTCTGAACGAAAATAGGATTCTAAAGTTAGTCGGTCCATGAACAAATACTGACCGACTAGTTTAGCATCTAGTCGGTCGATGAACGTTCTTAGACCGACTAAGAGTAAACAGTAACTCAACTAAAATTAAGATGATGTGTTAGTCGGTTAAAGAAGCATTGTCAAACGACTAGTTTGCAACCTAGTCGGTCAACCAACGTTCTTAGACTGACTAACGATAAACAGTAACTCCTGAGAAATTTAGAAAGCCAACTAGTCGGTCCAAGAAGGATTGCCGACCGACTGGATCGTCATCTAGTCGGTCGGTGGCCCTTCTTACACCGGCTAATGAGCACCAAAAGTTCCGATACGGAGCGCGGGGCCCCGGGATCGATTCCTAAGACTCATAGGCTTGATCTAACAGTAAGATACGACCGTTATGAAGTCCGTCACGAATGACATACTTCGAAATCGACAATCCTAAGGAAGAAACGAGAAAATACGACGAATCGATCGAAAATGAAATCTACGGAGACGAAAACCACACACGAGGAGAAAATCCACCAAAACATATATTATATTATAATAAATCCAGATACATGAAAAGCAGTCGTTACAGCCGGCCAGGAGGCCGGCCCTGGCCGAGGCCAGCCCTGGCCGAGGCCAGGCTGCCATACCCTGGCAGAGGCCAGGGCCAGGGCCGGCCAGGAGGCCGGCCCCGCCCTGGGGGCCGGGCCTGACCCCGGCCAGCCAGGGTCGAGGCCAGGCTGGCCGGCCCCGCCCTGGGGGCCGGCCCTGGCCCCGGTCAACCCTGGCAGAGGCCAGGGCCAGGGCCGGCCAGGAGGCCGGCCCCGGCCAGAGGGTGCCCTGGCCTTCGGCCAGGGCCTGGCCGGCCAGAGGGCCGGCCAGAGGGAGCCCCAGTCTTCGGCCAGGGCCTGGCCCGCCCTGGCCGGCCCTGGCCATGGCCAGGGCCTGGCCGGCCAGAGGGCCGGCCAGAGGGAGCCCTGGCCTTCGGCCAGCCGAGGCCGGTCCTGGCATCGGCCAGGGCCAGGCCAGGCCGAGAAGCCCTACGGTGCCGGCGGTTTCGGCCCCGGCCACCTGCATGGCCGGCCCATACGGGACCTGCGGCAGTTGCATACGGCAAAACCCCCTACTTGGGAGAATCCGGCCTTGGCACGGCCACGGCTTGACTCCAGTAATGGCCGGGGCAAGCCATTACTTCCCACTGCAAAATACGTTTGCAAAATACGTTTTTCAAAATACGTTTTCAAAAACACCTTTCCGCTGCAAGTACTATAAGAGTACTATTGTTATTTGATAAAGTGATGGAGAAATATTGAAAGTTGTTCTAGATGGTGATTGGGATCGTAATGACTTTTCCGATTCTAGAACAACATCTTCAATATTTTTCGAAAGTAACTTATCAAATATAATAATATCATTCCAAGTGGGATTTTCTAAGTGGGAGTGATATTAAACTAGTCTGAAATTTCCACATTCGATTGATTCAGCGTCTCAATGGATCACGATTCGGCCAGTGGTCTTTTGGACTAGTTTGTAGGACACCTCGGCTCTGTCTGGGGGTAGTGAACCATGGACTAGCCATTCCCCTGGTCGGTCCGCTGGCCGAGACTGCTGAATTATGAAAATGTCTAAAATGATGACTGTAAATATGAAATTTATGCAATGTTTTTGATCGAACCTTCTTTTTATATCTTTTGCAGCATTTTAAAGCAAAAATGTCTTCTGCCGCTAAGAACATCGTCGCTGAGTTAAACAAAGGTGAAAAACTCAACGGCGATAATTACAAACTTTGGTCCATAAAGATACAATATGTTCTAGAGGAGAAAGATGTGCTCGAAACTCTAAAGAACATAATGATTGAACCTGAGTTGGGCACTACGGCCCAACACAGAAGAGACAAGGAAGCTTTTGATAATTGGTCTCGGAAGAACAAGATTGCTCACATTACATTGCTATCAAGTATGGCAGATGACATAATGCGGATCTTCCGAGAACATGACCTAGCCATGGACATATGGTCCAAGCTAGAGGAGAAGTTTGGTGGCACCTCGGTGTCCAAACTTCGTTCTTTAACTATAAGATTCGATTCGTACAAGAAACGTCCATATCATTCCATGGGGAAGCATCTGCGACATATGGCGAATCTCATCTCAGAGTTAAAGGATGCATGTCATGTGCTCACTGATGAGCAACAAATCCAAGCAGTCATATGTTCCCTACCAAATGGGTCGGACCAAATGAAGATGCATCTCACTCATAATGAGAGCATCAAGAACTTCATCGATGTTTCTAAGCACCTTGAGTTAGAGGAAGAGCGGCTTGCGGCCGCCAAGCCAAGTGCAGAAGTGCACTTGGTTGCTAGTTCCTCACACGGGGGAAAGAAACGGAAAAATCGTTCGAAGTTTACTAACGAACGTAATAAGCAACCAGAGTCTACCAAGAAACCCAAACACAAGGGTGGGCACAAGAAGTGGCACAAGAAGAAGGACTTGAAGAAGATCAAGTGTTTCAAGTGCAACAAGTTAGGTCACTATGCTCGTTCATGTACGAGTGGAGGTGACGAGGTAACTTGTAATAATACTAGTTACATATGTGTTTCTAGTTCAATATTTCTTGTAGAATCTAATCCTTTTTGGATAATTGATTCAGGTGCCACCGACCACATAGTAAGGGACAGACGGTCCTTCGTGGAGTATCACCGGATACCCCAAGAAACGAAGTGGATCTATGTAGGAAACAACACACGTGTTGAAGTGAAAGGCGTTGGGACGTGCAAGCTCGTCTTGGACAACGGCCACACTATCCTACTTCATGATGTTCTCTTCGCTTCGGATATTCGAATGAATATTATTTCTGTGGTCGTTTTAATGGGTCTTGGTTATAGTTGGTTCTTTCATAGTTGTAAAGTGGACTTGTCTTGTAATAATTCTTTAATTAGTTCTGGGTATGTTTTCAAAGGATTTGTTGTATTAAATACAATGTATGATTCCTCATTTTATAATGAAAATTTCCTTGTTGCAAATTCATCAAATTTTGAGTCAAATGTAATTTGTTGGCATGCAAGGCTTGGTCACATTGGACCAACACGAATGGATAGACTTGCCAAACGTGGCCTTCTATCCAATGTTTCAAAGGTCGAAATGTCGACTTGCGAACATTGCCTTGTAGGGAAATCTTGTCGCAAGCCGTTTGGAACCGGCACAAGGGCCGAGGTTCCATTACAGCTCATCCATTCGGACATAGGTGGTCCGATGAATGTCAAGATAAGACGCGGGAAGTCCTATTTCATCACTTTTATTGATGATTTCACCCGATTCGGTCATATCTATTTGATATCCCACAAAAGTGAAGCATTAACCTGCTTTAAAAACTATATGAGTTTGGTGGAAAATCAATTAGATCGCAAGATTAAGGTCTTGCGAACCGATAGAGGCGGTGAATACCAATCAACAAGTTTTAAGGAACTTTGTGATGAAAAAGGCATAGTTCATCAGGTAACTATGCCTTATACTCCACAACAAAATGGTGTTGCAGAAAGGAGGAATAGGACTTTAATGGAAATGGTCCGTTCAATGATGGCGCAAGCCAACTTGCCAATCACCTTTTGGGGTGATGCATTATTGACGGCCGCTTTCATTTTGAATCGCGTACCCTCGAAATCAGTTAGCTCCACTCCTTATGAGTTGTGGAACCAAAGGTCTCCTGACTTAAGCATATTAAAACCTTGGGGGTGTGCATCCTACGCACATATTTCCTCCCATAAGTATGGCAAACTTGGGCTAAGGGGGAGGAAATGTATCTTTATACGATACGCAGAAAACTCCAAAGGTTATGTTTTCATTGGTCAGGAAGACAATGGAGGACTAATTGAATTTGAGTCGAGGGATGTCACTTTCTTGGAAAACGAGTTTCCAAGACAGGGCGAGATAAGTCAGGACTTATCTCTATTTGATATTTATGATCAAGAAGGATTACCTCATTCGAGTGGGAGAATTCTTGGTGAAGACGAAAATATGTTTCAACCTTCACCAATGGATGATACGAATGATGCGAATCCTATTCCATACGGGAATAATGATCCAAGTGGGATCATTTCTAACAACATTCCAAGTGGGAGTGATATTAGAATTGATCTAAATTCGAGTCAACAAGGACTTGAAGAATCTCAAATAAGACGTAGTAGTCGTACAAGGTTAGCTCCTCTAAGATTTGAGGATGAATTCCCACAAACCTTTATGACTTTACTACAAGAAGATGACGAGCCTGCTACTTTCAAACAGGCCGTATTATGCCCTGCAAAAGACAAATGGATAGAAGCGATGAAGGAGGAATTAGAATCCATGAAAGTTAACCAAGTCTGGGACTTGGTTGACTTACCCAGAGGACGTAGAGCTATTGGGAACAAATGGGTTCTCAAGATCAAGCATAAGGCTGATGGCTCTATTGACAGATATAAAGCTCGCCTTGTCGCGAAAGGTTTTACGCAACAGGAAGGGATAGACTACGAAGAGACGTTCTGACCTGTTGTACGTTTTACCTCGATTCGCTTGATTCTGGCTATGGTAGCTTGCGTAGACCTCGAATTACATCAAATGGATGCAAAGACTGCCTTTCTCAATGGAGAATTGGACGAGGAGATCTATATGGAACAACCAACAGGGTTTGTAAAAGAAGGAAACGAACATAAGGTTTGTGTTGGATCCTGTGGATGGCAAGCAACACTAGAAGGGGGGGTTGAATAGTGTTGATCAAATACTAAAACTCGCTCAACGATTTTAACACAAATAAATTCCTTCTAACGTTACCTAAGAAACCAAGTAGAGTGATCTACGCTTGGTTCTTAATCAACAATATAAGTTTAAAATGCACAGCGAAATTTCACAGCAGGTAGTCGACTCCTTATGAACAGTAGTCGACTCCCAGAGAATATGTTAGAACAAATAAGGTTATAAGTATGAATTTCAGCGTATATAGATAAAATTGATCTTTGCTGTAAATAGAAGATATAAATGAAAAGATAATCAAACACAGATCAACAAGCGCAAACAAAAGGATTTTATCCTGGTTCCCCGCAACCCGGGTACGTCCAGTCCCCGACCAATCCGGTACGAGATTTCCACTATCTGCCTTGGCAAATACAAGCACCTAACTTCACTTGTTAGGATTTCCAACGACCTAGCCTTGACCAGGATTTCCGAACGCAACACCTAGACTTGTCTAGGGTTTTACCCTTGCCTCACAAACCGAGGACTTTCCAACTGGCAACAACTAGACTTGTCTAGTGTTCCAACAATCAACACAATAAGAGATTTGTTCAATACTCTACAATAAATGATAGAGATAGAAAATACACCCGATTCTATAGCCAATCAAAAGATAGACAATTGTGTAGTGGCTTAATAGAATGATAGTCTAGATCACACAAAGATACGAGATAAGTTCTTTGTGATCTAGAGCTTTTTCAAAAATCCTTCAAATAAAATTAAAGAGAAATAATAGAGAGGATTTTGAAAAACAATTTAGCCAATAGAAAATAATAATATGATCTTAAAAAAATGAGAAAATATTGCAAGATCAAAACTGAATTTAAACTGGCTAGAGAGAAAAATCAGAGAGCTTTGATTCACGAGAGCTTTTACGAATTTTGATTTTCAATGTTATGTTTTTCACAAAAGAATTAAGCTCTATTTATAGGGAAAAACTGAGATTTGAATTTCAAATTTCGTTTGACTTTTGTCCCAAAAATTTCGGAGTAAATTGCTCAAAAGATTTTAAAATTCAAATTCAAAACGTCTGAAAATTTCCAGCAGGTAGTCGACTCCCTCTATAGGTAGTCGACTCCCAGAGGAGTCTAGGAAATTTTCATCCCTGACAAGTTGTCGACTCCCTACTTTTGGTAGTCGACTCCCAGAGGAGTTTTTCCTGTTGTTCTAGTCAAAAAGGTAGTTAACTCCAGGGTGCGTGGAGTTTCACTATGAGAATTATGAAGTGACTAGAAAAGCTCTTGAAAACCATTTTTGAAGATAGTTAAAAATTGTTTCGAAATCATTTGTGTGTGTGTGTTGACTATTTGATATGGCTTTGACAAATACCCTAAAAGACACGACACACTCACACTAGACTCTGAACATGTCTTCGGAAGTTTAGTTAACTTGATGAAGTGAAGGTGAGCTTCTCTTTGAGCTTCTTGTTCTGTTTGAGCTTGAGCTTCATCACTTGAGTTTAGTCATGTTCGTCTTTGTCGTGGAGTATTGATGCGTGCTTCTTGGAGTATTAGTAGAGCTTCACGAAATCTGCATACTTAAAGTGTAGTGTAGTTAGTACACTAAGCTTTCGTTTGGTGTGCTCATCATCAAAATCACTTGGGGCGGAATTCAAATTCCATCAGGTTTGTAAACTTCGAAGGTCCATATATGGTCTTAAACAATCCTCGAGGCAATGGTATATACGATTTCAAGAAGTTGTCTTATCAAATGG
Organism: Scilla litardierei; assembly: GCA_030789695.1. Lineage (NCBI taxonomy): Eukaryota > Viridiplantae > Streptophyta > Magnoliopsida > Asparagales > Asparagaceae > Scilla > Scilla litardierei. The sequence continues at coordinate 228,147,132 of CM061141.1, read as the reverse complement.
TTTTTTCATGCTTGATGACGATAACTGTGTATATATTAAGAGGATCAAGAGCAAGTATGTCATTATGTCTCTATATGTAGATGACATTTTAATAGCCGAAAATGACAAGGGCTTTGTGATGGATATCAAGGCTTGGCTTTCATTAGTTTTTGAGATGAAAGACATGGGAGAAGCTGCATATATACTTGGAGTTAAGATTTCAAGGAATCGTTCGAAGAAACTTCTCTCTCTTTCACAAGAGACTTATATAAAGAAGGTTCTAGAACGTTTTAATATGCAGGACTGCAAGTCCATTGATACTCCTATAAGAAAATGCGATAATTTATGTCTGAAATCGTGTCCAAAGAACCAAAAGGAAAAGGAGATTATGGAAAAAGTTCCATATTCCAGTGCAGTTGGTAGTCTTATGTACGCTATGATCTGTACAAGACCGGACATCTTTTTTGCCGTTGGAATGGTAAGTCGTTACCAATCCAATCCAGGGCAAGTACACTGGAAAGCGGTTAAGAGGATAATGCGGTGTCTTAAAGGAACTGCAGACTATGCTTTATGCTATCAAGGAGATGCCTTGAGGCTCGAAGGCTACACTGATACTGATTGGGCGGGTGATCTCGATGAGCGACGATCGACCTCAGGATATGTTTTTCTACTCGGTTCTGGTGCAATATCCTGGAGTAGCAAGAAACAATCCTGCATCGCACTTTCAACTATGAAAGCCGAGTTTGTAGCATTTAGCATGGCAGTCCAAGAAGCTGTTTTGCTTAGGATGTTCTTAGACAGGCTAATTGATGCAAGTGACTCAGGTGCTGTACCAATACACAGTGACAGTCAAGCATCTATAGCCTATGTCAAAGATCCAAAATTCCATTGTAAGACCAAACACATTGATATCCGCTACAAATTTGCAAAAGACTATGATAAGACCAAGAAGGTAGACATTAGGTACATATCTACGCATGAGATGATAACGGATCCGCTTACGAAGGCGATCCCCAGAGATGTGTTTTACAAACACGTATCATCTCAAGGATTGCGTAAGAGCTGAGTTGTATCAATGTAAATTCCCATGTCTATGAAAGATCAAATTTAATAAAAGAATAAGTTCTTTTCAACATTGCATATGAGTTTCTTGAAAATGTTTGTGTACATTCCTTTTATCTCAGCTGTATTTTCTAGTGTGTCAGACAGATTGAGGTTGGCTCTCTCACATGAGCAACCGCCTTTATTCTATCAGACGGATAAAATAAAGATGAGACCTGTTTAAAGTCAAAATCGTCAGACGGATGATTTAGAGTCATGACTTGAACAAAATGGTCGTATAAAAGATCTACATCATATGGATGCTTACAAAAGATCAAAGAAGATTTTTTTAATCTTATCTGTCTCATGCGGGATGTGGGTCCAGGAGATTACTGAGTAGTAAAGGGGACTCAAAATCAGACATTGTGGTGTCTGATCATCATCCTTACAACATCATTAAGACATACGCTCCTTAGGAAAGGAGTGATGTTGTAATACGTATTCATACCACGTATGCATTTGACCATTGGGTTAGAATAGTAATTTTGTTTACTATTATGTGAGACCCAAAGACCACATGGGTCTTAACTTCCTACCCTTATGGACTCTAATTGGTTCCTTTAGATTTGACTGGGTGATCGCTATCTTAGCATGTTGCTTATGGACTATGGTAAATTCGGTCCGGCGGGGCATGTTAGAAAAGCGAGTCAAGTCAAGATCGAAAGGATCGCAAGAAGAGGAAGATTAATTTCATATTCACATTTGGACTTTGGAAATTCAAAGCTGGCTAGCCGATTGTAATCCAGATGGGATTCAATTGTTGAATATAAAGTATAAGAAATGTGAAGAAATAATCTAGGGTAAAACATGCGTTGATCTACTCAACTCTGCACCCCCAAAGAGTGTTGTGTATCTCTAACAAGTGCACAACAGCGGACTCTATACGCATGACGGTCACACGGTCTATTTCTCGGTATGACAAATTGAAGAACTAAAGGAAAAGACGTTTCCTTACAATCCCCTCAAGTGTGAGTGGGAGATGTTGGATATGGATGACATGTATACACCCATGAGGGGATGTATGAGGGTATACGGACCTCGGATGTCGCGTGCATGAAAGCATATGCGAAGGGAACCTTCTCATGTGTGAAAAGGACCACTCGATAAGTGGAAAAAGTCACTTTATAAGTGCATAAAGGCACTTGATAAGTGCATAAGGAAGAGGATAAGGAAATGTGCTAATATAGGCTAATAAGCTTATATATGGTTATTTCCTACAATAACTACCCCTAAAGCCTATAAATAGGACCCAAGGGTAAGGCTTTTAAGGCTAATCCTTCATGCCATAAGTTTTGCATAAGGCAAACTTCTCCTCTTCTCCCTTCCATTTTGTTCTTCTTCTAAATAGAGATTTAGACGGTGGAAACTCTGCTTCGATCCTCTGTGACGAAGTACTGACCGTTGTGGCGAATCCAAGGGCAAAGTTCAGAGACTACAGCACAGCGTACGCTAACGTAAGTTCTCTTTCGATCCTACATCCACGCGCGATGGGATCCTACACTAGGCAATTGGTGCAGTCAAGAGAAAGGGCTTCTCCTCTCTTCCAAGAGAGTTCATCAACACACATCACACTCCTCCTTCAAGTTCTACTTCAAGGCATAGGTGATTGTAAGTGTTGTTTTCATTATTTCATAACATTCGTTATTTGAGTTGTGCTCTCGGTTGTGAGAGTGATTTTGCTTGCTTCCTGGTTGTGGGAGTCAAGGACATCGATTGTATTCGATTGCACTTGTAGGGTTGCTACAAGTGGGCTTTAAGGAAACCTCAAGTTAGGGTTCTAACTTGAGTATCCGGTGGTATCCGGGTGGTAGGTACGTAGGATTATCGGGAACAAGTCGGGAGTTGACTTGGGTAATCCAAACCCTTGAAACATCTCTACGTTTGCGTGTGTTTCTTTTTGGGTTGTTTTTCTATTCCGCACTATTTGTTGGATTGCATTTTATTTGGCGTAAATTCCTTTTAAATTTGCATAAACACTATTCAACCCCCCTTCTAGTGTTTTCCCCATAGACAGGGTCCTTACAGCTCTCAGTACATGCACTCACCAAAGTGCCCAAATAATAACAATCCTAGTAAAGCTCTCTCTCTTGGCTAGTCCTAACTAGCCAAGTCCCTAAAAGATAATAAATTGTTCTACAAAGATTACAACACCAATATCACAAAATATAATATAGTATAAGTTTAGAATTTCTCAGTTGTGATGGTGTCGATTTCTCTGTCGTTCAGCGTGTGGTCAGATCAATCTGACAAGTAGTAAACTCTGATGGCCCCCCAATAGATTGGTTCCCCTCTCGATGAAACTTGCACCCTCCACCAAAGATTGAAGTTGCGGCACCTCACCTTGAAATCAATGATTCATTCGGCCTGTTGAATTTTTGAGACTTGCAAAGGGCAATACAATGCGGCCTGCTGCTCTTCAAATTTTCAAAGGAGAAGCAAACAATTCGGCAGCTTGGGAGACCCTTCGTCAAAGAATGCGGCTTGAGGTCTTTTGAAGAGAAAATCGCGGCTCTGTTTTTTTTAATTCAAGGAGGAATTTTTGCAAGGCACCCAGAAAAAAACAGTAAGAGGGATAATGATTGAGAGGGGAATAAAGAGTTGATCTGCTGCTCTTAAGAGAAATGATGTTGCGGCTCTCAGCAAATAAAGCCACATCCAAAAAAAATCGGCCTCTTGTGAAGTTGTTTTAGGAGAGTAGAAAGATGAGCACTGGTCTTTGAGATTTTCCTCAAAAAAAGATGATGTGCTCTCCTTTTGATAATCACCTTGCGGCGGCTGCTAGGAGATTTTTTTTAAAACTTCGGCCTTCCCTTTTGTGCACGTTTGTGTGCTTGATAACCCTGCAAGACAACCACATTTAAATGATCATTAGCATATTTTATTAATAAAATATGCACTTACCTTTGCTTCTTGGCTTGGAGAATTGAAGTCAAAGAGTGCAGCCTGTCAACCAATCTTTGTGAGGAAAGCTTGGGGATTTGTTTTGAAGTTGCAGATGTGCTCTCAAACGAAGAGCTCTTGGAGATGTGTATCAAAATAAATTGCAGCTTCCTCCCTTGCGTTGTAGACGTTTGAAGATGGCTGCTTGGAGACCTGCGCCGCAACCCAACCCTTTCTTTGCCACCCTTCATTTTATCTGCCGCATGTCAGACCTAGGGTACATGGCTCCTTTATATAGCAATGCAAGGTTACCCTTTTTCCCCTTAATTACGAAGTTGCCATCAAAACTTTACTTGGTCAACGTTCTTTTGGGCCACATGTATTTGCTCCAGTTTGCTTGCACTTTTATATGACACAAAAATATATGAAGTTTGCTCCCCTAAGTATTATTATATAGCATCCTGTTTTTCATATATTTTTGTGTGGCCATTGACTCGGTCTTCTTATTTGACCCTTGATGGTTTGCCTCTGTTGTTGTCCATGCTTGTACCTGAAAAATACTTAGCACACACATTAAAAACTTTCACACACGTTTGTTATCATCAAACACGAAGTTTGTAGATCGTTGCTACCAACAGTTAGCTCGTTTGGTAGCTGCTTGTGACGTTTTCCAACGTCACAAATACATGGCCATGGCACCGGCGGGGTTGTTACAGCTGTTTGCCTTGCCAGAGAGGGTTTGGGAGGAGGTTACGATGGACTTCATAGATGGGCTACCACGGTCAGAGGGGTACATAGTGATTTTCATAGTTGTGGATAGGCTTAGTAAGTATGCTCACTTCATTCCGTTGAAGCTTCCTTACACGGTCGTATCTGTGGCAACCGCTTTTTTTCGGGAGGTGGTTAGACTGCATGAGATACCTGACGCTTTTGTGTCTGACAGAGACAATGTATTCACAAGCGGGTTCTGGAAGGAGTTATTTCGAGTGCATGGGACTGTACTCAAGAGGAGCACCGCCTTCCACCCCCAGACGGACGGTCAGATGGAGGTGGTGAATCACATCATAGAGACGTATCTGCGATGTTTTGCTTTAGAGACTCCACATCAGTGGTACAGATGGTTGGCCTGGGCGGAGTACTGGTATAAAACCTCATACCACTCCGCAGCAGGGACGGCCCCATTTCGGATATTATATGGTCATGACCCGCCGTAGTTGATTTGTTATGGGCCACGAGGGACACCGATCTCACTGGTGGAGGACTATATAGGGAGAGAGATGGTATGCTGGAGGAATTGCGGAGGTATTTGACGAGGGTGCAGCATGTAATGAAGGCGAAGGCTGACGTGCATCGTCGAGACGTGCAGTTTCAGGAGGGCGACATGGTATACTTGAAGCTGCGACCCTACCGTTAGAGATTGCTAGCTCAGCGGAGGAATAAAAAGCTAGCGACGCTGTATTCTGGGCCCTACGAGATTGTAGCCCGGATTGGTCAGGTGGCATACAAACTGAGGTTACCCCCTACGTCGGTGATACACCCAGTCTTTCACGTGTCCCAGCTACAGAGGGTGATCGGTGATCATATGTTGTCGTCAGCGTTACCACCCACACTTACTGATGACATAGAGGTACTGTTGGAACCGCTGGAGGTGAGAGCCATGCATCAAGACCCGGGTCGACGAAGGGAGGTCCTAATACATTGGGCTGGCTTACCCGACTGTGATGCTACTTGGGAGGCGTTCGACGTGATGCAGGAACAGTTCCCAGATTTCCATATTAAGGACAAGTTGGCTCTTCTACGGGCGGGTATTGATGCAGAAGCACCGCATCCACAGGAGGCAGACCCGCATGATGGGAGTGGGCCATCGCACGAAGCAGTCGTGTGGGACGAGCCACCGGTGGGGTTGGTGACTTACTTAGGAGGAGGAGACGTGGGGACACGACTTAACTCTTAGAGGGGCATTTTTGTCCTTAACATAAATCTGAACTTTTCCCCCTTATTTTATATTCTAGTGCTAGCCGTCATTTTCCTTTATGCTTAATTTTGTGAAGAACATTTAGGCATCAACTTCGACAGTGTTTAGGCTTTAGTCCGTGCATCTAAAGCTAGGAGAGAGTGTCTCCTCTTTAAAGAGATCCATTATCTAATTGTTCTTCGTTGTTCTTCGTCAAAATTCCAATAAAGTTTCCACCTTTTTCATATTTTCCACATATATTCACTGTTTTACTTGTTTGTGCGAGTAAATTGCATCAACTTCATCGTTATTAGCTACCTTCGCCACCTGGAGAGGGTAATGACAGGAGCCCTTCGAGGTCCCGTTCCTACAGGTAATTATGTTGTCTGTCTTGTTGTTGGTTTTGTTCATTTCAGATATCCTGACCCTTGTCTTCACTGTTTGTGTAGTCGCTGATGGTTCATTTTGTTTGGAAGATGATGGCATCACTCCGGAAAATGCAACTACTGATAGGTTATGTATCGGATTCAGAAATGTTTGTGTTTATCTGATCGAGTAGGAACTATGGAAGTAAACTTCAATGAGTACTATGTATTTAGGGATATGAATGGATTTTTATTTTGTGTATATACCGAGACATTTGCTAGCTGTATTATTACATAGTACGCAAACATGAGCTGAACCGTTGATTTCATATGTTCTATTTGAACTGTTT